>JARQAB010000029.1:229578-1724286 GCA_036172955.1 Meloidogyne arenaria | reverse complement strand
TATTCTGTGCTTCAGTTTTGAATTGAAGCATTTTCTGTGCTTCAGTTTTGAATTGAAGCATTTTCTGTGCTTAAGTTTTGAATTGAAGCATTTTCTGTGCTTCAGTTTTGAATTGAAGCATTTTCTGTGCTTCAGTTTTGAATTGAAGCATTTTCTGTGCTTCAGTTTTGAATTGAAGCATTTTCCATGCTTCAGTTTTGAATTGAAGCATTTTCTGTGCTTCAGTTTTGAATTGAAGCATTTTCTGTGCTTCAGTTTTGAATTGAAGCATTTTCTGTGCTTCAGTTTTGAATTGAAGCATTTTATGTGCTTCAGTTTTGAATTGAAGCATTTTCCATGCTTCAGTTTTGAATTGAAGCATTTTCTGTGCTTCAGTTTTGAATTGAAGCATTTTCTGTGCTTCAGTTTTGAATTGAAGCATTTTCTGTGCTTCAGTTTTGAATTGAAGCTATCTGTGATCCCAGATAATGTGGAATCATCACATATTTATTAGTGAAAATAACTTCTTTTTATAATAGTCATAATTTTAACACGAAATATCTGTCGCGGTGCAAATTTGGAAAAATTAACAAAAATATTCTTGATAATATAAAAATTTTTTTAAATTATTCTGTGCTTCAGTTTTGAATTGAAGCATTTTATGTACTTCAGTTTTGAATTGAAGCATTTTATGTGCTTCATTTTTGAATTGAAGCATTTTCTGTGCTTCAGTTTTGAATTGAAGCATTTTCTGTGCTTCAGTTTTGAATTGAAGCATTTTCTGTGCTTCATTTTTGAATTGAAGCATTTTCTGTGCTTCAGTTTTGAATTGAAGCATTTTCTGTGCTTCAGTTTTGAATTGAAGCATTTTCTGTGCTTCAGTTTTGAATTGAAGCATTTTCTGTGCTTCAGTTTTGAATTGAAGCATTTTCCGTGCTTCAGTTTTGAATTGAAGCATTTTCTGTGCTTCAGTTTTGAATTGAAGCATTTTCTGTGCTTCAGTTTTGAATTGAAGCATTTTCTGTTCTTCAGTTTTGAATTGAAGCATCTTCTGTGCTTCAGTTTTGAATTGAAGCATTTTCTGTGCTTCAGTTTTGAATTGAAGCATTTTCTGTGCTTCAGTTTTGAATTGAAGCATTTTCTGTGCTTCAGTTTAGAATTGAAGCATTTTCTGTGCTTCAGTTTTGAATTGAAGCATTTTCTGTGCTTCAGTTTTGAATTGAAGCATTTTCTGTGCTTCAGTTTTGAATTGAAGCATTTTCTGTGCTTCAGTTTTGAATTGAAGCATTTTATGTGCTTCCGTTTTGAATTGAAGCATTTTCCATGCTTCAGTTTTGAATTGAAGCATTTTCTGTGCTTCAGTTTTGAATTGAAGCATTTTCTGTGCTTCAGTTTTGAATTGAAGCATTTTCTGTGCTTCAGTTTTGAATTGAAGCTATCTGTGATCCCAGATAATGTGGAATCATCACATATTTATTAGTGAAAATAACTTCTTTTTATAATAGTCATAATTTTAACACGAAATATCTGTCGCGGTGCAAATTTGGAAAAATTAACAAAAATATTCTTGATAATATAAAATTTTTTTTAAAATTATTCTGTGCTTCAGTTTTGAATTGAAGCATTTTATGTACTTCAGTTTTGAATTGAAGCATTTTCTGTGCTTCAGTTTTGAATTGAAGCATTTTCTGTGCTTCAGTTTTGAATTGAAGCATTTTCTGTGCTTCAGTTTTGAATTGAAGCATTTTCTGTGCTTCAGTTTTGAATTGAAGCATTTTCCGTGCTTCAGTTTTGAATTGAAGCATTTTCTGTGCTTCAGTTTTGAATTGAAGCATTTTCTGTGCTTCAGTTTTGAATTGAAGCATTTTCTGTGCTTCAGTTTTGAATTGAAGCATTTTCTGTGCTTCAGTTTTGAATTGAAGCATTTTCTGTGCTTCAGTTTTGAATTGAAGCATTTTCTGTGCTTCAGTTTTGAATTGAAGCATTTTCTGTGCTTCAGTTTTGAATTGAAGCATTTTCTGTGCTTCAGTTTAGAATTGAAGCATTTTCTGTGCTTCAGTTTTGAATTGAAGCATTTTCTGTGCTTCAGTTTTGAATTGAAGCATTTTCTGTGCTTCAGTTTTGAATTGAAGCATTTTCTGTGCTTCAGTTTTGAATTGAAGCATTTTCTGTGCTTCAGTTTAGAATTGAAGCATTTTCTGTGCTTCAGTTTTGAATTGAAGCATTTTCTGTGCTTCAGTTTTGAATTGAAGCATTTTCTGTGCTTCAGTTTTGAATTGAAGCATTTTCTGTGCTTCAGTTTTGAATTGAAGCATTTTCTGTGCTTCAGTTTTGAATTGAAGCATTTTCTGTGCTTCAGTTTTGAATTGAAGCATTTTCTGTGCTTCATTTTTGAATTGAAGCATTTTATGTACTTCAGTTTTGAATTGAAGCATTTTCTGTGCTTCATTTTTGAATTGAAGCATTTTCTGTGCTTCAGTTTTGAATTGAAGCATTTTCTGTGCTTCAGTTTTGAATTGAAGCATTTTCTGTGCTTCAGTTTTGAATTGAAGCTATCTGTGATCCCAGATAATGTGGAATCATCACATATTTATTAGTGAAAATAACTTCTTTTTATAATAGTCATAATTTTAACACGAAATATCTGTCGCGGTGCAAATTTGGAAAAATTAACAAAAATATTCTTGATAATATAAAAATTTTTTTTAAATTATTCTGTGCTTCAGTTTTGAATTGAAGCATTTTATGTACTTCAGTTTTGAATTGAAGCATTTTATGTGCTTCATTTTTGAATTGAAGCATTTTCTGTGCTTCAGTTTTGAATTGAAGCATTTTCTGTGCTTCAGTTTTGAATTGAAGCATTTTCTGTGCTTCAGTTTTGAATTGAAGCATTTTCTGTGCTTCAGTTTTGAATTGAAGCATTTTCTGTGCTTCAGTTTTGAATTGAAGCATTTTCTGTGCTTCAGTTTTGAATTGAAGCATTTTCTGTGCTTCAGTTTTGAATTGAAGCATTTTCTGTGCTTCAGTTTTGAATTGAAGCATTTTCTGTGCTTCAGTTTTGAATTGAAGCATTTTCTGTGCTTCAGTTTTGAATTGAAGCATTTTCTGTTCTTCAGTTTTGAATTGAAGCATCTTCTGTGCTTCAGTTTTGAATTGAAGCATTTTCTGTGCTTCAGTTTTGAATTGAAGCATTTTCTGTGCTTCAGTTTTGAATTGAAGCATTTTCTGTGCTTCAGTTTAGAATTGAAGCATTTTCTGTGCTTCAGTTTTGAATTGAAGCATTTTCTGTGCTTCAGTTTTGAATTGAAGCATTTTCTGTGCTTCAGTTTTGAATTGAAGCATTTTCTGTGCTTCAGTTTTGAATTGAAGCATTTTCTGTGCTTCAGTTTTGAATTGAAGCATTTTCCATGCTTCAGTTTTGAATTGAAGCATTTTCTGTGCTTCAGTTTTGAATTGAAGCATTTTCTGTGCTTCAGTTTTGAATTGAAGCATTTTCTGTGCTTCAGTTTTGAATTGAAGCATTTTCTGTGCTTCAGTTTGAATTGAAGCATTTTCTGTGCTTCAGTTTTGAATTGAAGCATTTTCTGTGCTTCAGTTTTGAATTGAAGCATTTTCTGTGCTTCAGTTTTGAATTGAAGCATTTTCCGTGCTTCAGTTTTGAATTGAAGCATTTTCTGTGCTTCAGTTTTGAATTGAAGCATTTTCTGTGCTTCAGTTTTGAATTGAAGCATTTTCTGTTCTTCAGTTTTGAATTGAAGCATTTCTGTGCTTCAGTTTTGAATTGAAGCATTTTCTGTGCTTCAGTTTTGAATTGAAGCATTTTCTGTGCTTCAGTTTTGAATTGAAGCATTTTCTGTGCTTCAGTTTAGAATTGAAGCATTTTCTGTGCTTCAGTTTTGAATTGAAGCATTTTCTGTGCTTCAGTTTTGAATTGAAGCATTTTCTGTGCTTCAGTTTTGAATTGAAGCATTTTCTGTGCTTCAGTTTTGAATTGAAGCATTTTATGTGCTTCCGTTTTGAATTGAAGCATTTTCCATGCTTCAGTTTTGAATTGAAGCATTTTCTGTGCTTCAGTTTTGAATTGAAGCATTTTCTGTGCTTCAGTTTTGAATTGAAGCATTTTCTGTGCTTCAGTTTTGAATTGAAGCTATCTGTGATCCCAGATAATGTGGAATCATCACATATTTATTAGTGAAAATAACTTCTTTTTATAATAGTCATAATTTTAACACGAAATATCTGTCGCGGTGCAAATTTGGAAAAATTAACAAAAATATTCTTGATAATATAAAAATTTTTTTTAAATTATTCTGTGCTTCAGTTTTGAATTGAAGCATTTTATGTACTTCAGTTTTGAATTGAAGCATTTTCTGTGCTTCAGTTTTGAATTGAAGCATTTTCTGTGCTTCAGTTTTGAATTGAAGCATTTTCTGTGCTTCAGTTTTGAATTGAAGCATTTTCTGTGCTTCAGTTTTGAATTGAAGCATTTTCTGTGCTTCAGTTTTGAATTGAAGCATTTTCTGTGCTTCAGTTTAGAATTGAAGCATTTTCTGTGCTTCAGTTTTGAATTGAAGCATTTTCTGTGCTTCAGTTTTGAATTGAAGCATTTTCTGTGCTTCAGTTTTGAATTGAAGCATTTTCTGTGCTTCAGTTTTGAATTGAAGCATTTTCTGTGCTTCAGTTTAGAATTGAAGCATTTTCTGTGCTTCAGTTTTGAATTGAAGCATTTTCTGTGCTTCAGTTTTGAATTGAAGCATTTTCTGTGCTTCAGTTTTGAATTGAAGCATTTTCTGTGCTTCAGTTTTGAATTGAAGCATTTTCTGTGCTTCAGTTTTGAATTGAAGCATTTTCTGTGCTTCAGTTTTGAATTGAAGCATTTTCTGTGCTTCAGTTTTGAATTGAAGCATTTTCTGTGCTTCAGTTTTGAATTGAAGCATTTTCTGTGCTTCAGTTTGAATTGAAGCATTTTCTGTGCTTCAGTTTTGAATTGAAGCATTTTCTGTGCTTCAGTTTTGAATTGAAGCATTTTCTGTGCTTCAGTTTTGAATTGAAGCATTTTCTGTGCTTCAGTTTTGAATTGAAGCATTTTCTGTGCTTCAGTTTTGAATTGAAGCATTTTCTGTGCTTCAGTTTTGAATTGAAGCATTTTATGTACTTCAGTTTTGAATTGAAGCATTTTCTGTGCTTCAGTTTTGAATTGAAGCATTTTCTGTGCTTCAGTTTTGAATTGAAGCATTTTCTGTGCTTCAGTTTTGAATTGAAGCATTTTCTGTGCTTCAGTTTTGAATTGAAGCATTTTATGTGCTTCAGTTTTGAATTGAAGCATTTTCTGTGCTTCATTTTGAATTGAAGCATTTTCTGTGCTTCAGTTTTGAATTGAAGCATTTTCTGTGCTTCAGTTTTGAATTGAAGCATTTTCTGTGCTTCAGTTTTGAATTGAAGCATTTTCTGTGCTTCAGTTTTGAATTGAAGCATTTTCTGTGCTTCAGTTTTGAATTGAAGCATTTTCTGTGCTTCAGTTTTGAATTGAAGCATTTTCTGTGCTTCAGTTTTGAATTGAAGCATTTTCTGTGCTTCAGTTTTGAATTGAAGCATTTTCTGTGCTTCAGTTTTGAATTGAAGCATTTTCTGTGCTTCAGTTTTGAATTGAAGCATTTTCTGTGCTTCAGTTTAGAATTGAAGCATTTTCTGTGCTTCAGTTTTGAATTGAAGCATTTTCTGTGCTTCAGTTTTGAATTGAAGCATTTTCTGTGCTTCAGTTTTGAATTGAAGCATTTTCTGTGCTTCAGTTTTGAATTGAAGCATTTTCTGTGCTTCAGTTTAGAATTGAAGCATTTTCTGTGCTTCAGTTTTGAATTGAAGCATTTTCTGTGCTTCAGTTTTGAATTGAAGCATTTTCTGTGCTTCAGTTTTGAATTGAAGCATTTTCTGTGCTTCAGTTTAGAATTGAAGCATTTTCTGTGCTTCAGTTTTGAATTGAAGCATTTTCTGTGCTTCAGTTTTGAATTGAAGCATTTTCTGTGCTTCAGTTTTGAATTGAAGCATTTTCTGTGCTTCAGTTTTGAATTGAAGCATTTTATGTGCTTCAGTTTTGAATTGAAGCATTTTCTGTGCTTCAGTTTTGAATTGAAGCATTTTATGTACTTCAGTTTTGAATTGAAGCATTTTCTGTGCTTCATTTTTGAATTGAAGCATTTTCTGTGCTTCAGTTTTGAATTGAAGCATTTTCTGTGCTTCAGTTTTGAATTGAAGCATTTTCTGTGCTTCAGTTTTGAATTGAAGCATTTTATGTACTTCAGTTTTGAATTGAAGCATTTTCTGTGCTTCATTTTTGAATTGAAGCATTTTCTGTGCTTCAGTTTTGAATTGAAGCATTTTCTGTGCTTCAGTTTTGAATTGAAGCATTTTCCGTGCTTCAGTTTTGAATTGAAGCATTTTCTGTGCTTCAGTTTTGAATTGAAGCATTTTCTATGCTTCAGTTTTGAATTGAAGCATTTTCTGTGCTTCAGTTTTGAATTAAAGCATTTTCTGTGCTTCAGTTTTGAATTGAAGCATTTTCTGTGCTTCAGTTTTGAATTGAAGCATTTTCTGTGCTTCAGTTTTGAATTGAAGCATTTTCTGTGCTTCAGTTTAGAATTGAAGCATTTTCTGTGCTTCAGTTTAGAATTGAAGCATTTTCTGTGCTTCAGTTTTGAATTGAAGCATTTTCTGTGCTTCAGTTTTGAATTGAAGCATTTTCTGTGCTTCAGTTTTGAATTGAAGCATTTTCTGTGCTTCAGTTTTGAATTGAAGCATTTTCTGTGCTTCAGTTTTGAATTGAAGCATTTTCTGTGCTTCAGTTTTGAATTGAAGCATTTTCTGTGCTTCAGTTTTGAATTGAAGCATTTTCTGTGCTTCAGTTTTGAATTGAAGCATTTTCTGTGCTTCAGTTTTGAATTGAAGCATTTTCTGTGCTTCAGTTTTGAATTGAAGCATTTTCTGTGCTTCAGTTTAGAATTGAAGCATTTTCTGTGCTTCAGTTTTGAATTGAAGCATTTTCTGTGCTTCAGTTTTGAATTGAAGCATTTTCTGTGCTTCAGTTTTGAATTGAAGCATTTTCTGTGCTTCAGTTTTGAATTGAAGCATTTTATGTGCTTCAGTTTTGAATTGAAGCATTTTCCGTGCTTCAGTTTTGAATTGAAGCATTTTCTGTGCTTCAGTTTTGAATTGAAGCATTTTCTGTGCTTCAGTTTTGAATTGAAGCATTTTCTGTGCTTCAGTTTTGAATTGAAGCATTTTCTGTGCTTCAGTTTAGAATTGAAGCATTTTCTGTGCTTCAGTTTAGAATTGAAGCATTTTCTGTGCTTCAGTTTTGAATTGAAGCATTTTCTGTGCTTCAGTTTTGAATTGAAGCATTTTCTGTGCTTCAGTTTTGAATTGAAGCATTTTCTGTGCTTCAGTTTTGAATTGAAGCATTTTCTGTGCTTCAGTTTAGAATTGAAGCATTTTCTGTGCTTCAGTTTTGAATTGAAGCATTTTCTGTGCTTCAGTTTTGAATTGAAGCATTTTCTGTGCTTCAGTTTTGAATTGAAGCATTTTCTGTGCTTCAGTTTTGAATTGAAGCATTTTATGTGCTTCAGTTTTGAATTGAAGCATTTTCCGTGCTTCAGTTTTGAATTGAAGCATTTTCTGTGCTTCAGTTTTGAATTGAAGCATTTTATGTGCTTCAGTTTTGAATTGAAGCATTTTCCGTGCTTCAGTTTTGAATTGAAGCATTTTCTGTGCTTCAGTTTTGAATTGAAGCATTTTCTGTGCTTCAGTTTTGAATTGAAGCATTTTCTGTGCTTCAATTTTGAATTGAAGCTATCTGTGATCCCAGATAATGTGGAATCATCACATATTTATTAGTGAAAATAACTTCTTTTTATAATAGTCATAATTTTAACACGAAATATCTGTCGCGGTGCAAATTTGGAAAAATTAACAAAAATATTCTTGATAATATAAAAATTTTTTTAAAATTATTCTGTGCTTCAGTTTTGAATTGAAGCATTTTATGTACTTCAGTTTTGAATTGAAGCATTTTCTGTGCTTCATTTTTGAATTGAAGCATTTTCTGTGCTTCAGTTTTGAATTGAAGCATTTTCTGTGCTTCAGTTTTGAATTGAAGCATTTTCTGTGCTTCAGTTTTGAATTGAAGCATTTTCTGTGCTTCAGTTTTGAATTGAAGCATTTTCTGTGCTTCAGTTTTGAATTGAAGCTATCTGTGATCCCAGATAATGTGTAATCATCACATATTTATTAGTGAAAATAACTTCTTTTTATAATAGTCATAATTTTAACACGAAATATCTGTCGCGGTGCAATTTTGGAAAAATTAACAAAAATATTCTTGATAATATAAAAATTTTTTTTTAATTATTCTGTGCTTCAGTTTTGAATTGAAGCATTTTCTGTGCTTCAGTTTTGAATTGAAGCATTTTCTGTGCTTCAGTTTTGAATTGAAGCATTTTCTATGCTTCAGTTTTGAATTGAAGCATTTTCTGTGCTTCAGTTTTGAATTGAAGCATTTTGTGATCCCAGATAATGTGGAATCATCACATATTTATTAGTGAAAATAACTTCTTTTTATAATAGTCATAATTTTAACACGAAATATCTGTCGCGGTGCAATTTTGGAAAAATTAACAAAAATATTCTTGATAATATAAAAATTTTTTTTAATTATTCTGTGCTTCAGTTTTGAATTGAAGCATTTTCTGTGCTTCAGTTTTGAATTGAAGCATTTTCTGTGCTTCAGTTTTGAATTGAAGCATTTTCTGTGCTTCAGTTTTGAATTGAAGCATTTTCTGTGCTTCAGTTTTGAATTGAAGCATTTTCTGTGCTTCAGTTTTGAATTGAAGCATTTTCTGTGCTTCAGTTTTGAATTGAAGCATTTTCTGTGCTTCAGTTTTGAATTGAAGCATTTTCTGTGCTTCAGTTTCGAATTGAAGCATTTTCTGTGCTTCAGTTTTGAATTGAAGCATTTTGTGATCCCAGATAATGTGGAATCATCACATATTTATTAGTAAAAATAACTTCTTTTTATAATAGTCATAATTTTAACACGAAATATCTGTCGCGGTGCAATTTTGGAAAAATTAACAAAAATATTCTTGATAATATAAAAATTTTTTTTTAATTATTCTGTGCTTCAGTTTTGAATCGAAGCATTTTCTGTGCTTCAGTTTTGAATTGAAGCATTTTCTGTGCTTCAGTTTTGAATTGAAGCATTTTCTGTGCTTCAGTTTTGAATTGAAGCATTTTCTGTGCTTCAGTTTTGAATTGAAGCATTTTCTGTGCTTCAGTTTAGAATTGAAGCATTTTCTGTGCTTCAGTTTTGAATTGAAGCATTTTCTGTGCTTCAGTTTTGAATTGAAGCATTTTCTGTGCTTCAGTTTAGAATTGAAGCATTTTCTGTGCTTCAGTTTAGAATTGAAGCATTTTCTGTGCTTCAGTTTTGAATTGAAGCATTTTCCGTGCTTCAGTTTTGAATTGAAGCATTTTCTGTGCTTCAGTTTTGAATTGAAGCATTTTCTGTGCTTCAGTTTTGAATTGAAGCATTTTCTGTGCTTCAGTTTTGAATTGAAGCATTTTCTGTGCTTCAGTTTAGAATTGAAGCATTTTCTGTGCTTCAGTTTAGAATTGAAGCATTTTCTGTGCTTCAGTTTTGAATTGAAGCATTTTCTGTGCTTCAGTTTTGAATTGAAGCATTTTCTGTGCTTCAGTTTTGAATTGAAGCATTTTCTGTGCTTCAGTTTTGAATTGAAGCATTTTCTGTGCTTCAGTTTAGAATTGAAGCATTTTCTGTGCTTCAGTTTTGAATTGAAGCATTTTCTGTGCTTCAGTTTTGAATTGAAGCATTTTCTGTGCTTCAGTTTTGAATTGAAGCATTTTCTGTGCTTCAGTTTTGAATTGAAGCATTTTATGTGCTTCAGTTTTGAATTGAAGCATTTTCCGTGCTTCAGTTTTGAATTGAAGCATTTTCTGTGCTTCAGTTTTGAATTGAAGCATTTTATGTGCTTCAGTTTTGAATTGAAGCATTTTCCGTGCTTCAGTTTTGAATTGAAGCATTTTCTGTGCTTCAGTTTTGAATTGAAGCATTTTCTGTGCTTCAGTTTTGAATTGAAGCATTTTCTGTGCTTCAATTTTGAATTGAAGCTATCTGTGATCCCAGATAATGTGGAATCATCACATATTTATTAGTGAAAATAACTTCTTTTTATAATAGTCATAATTTTAACACGAAATATCTGTCGCGGTGCAAATTTGGAAAAATTAACAAAAATATTCTTGATAATATAAAAATTTTTTTAAAATTATTCTGTGCTTCAGTTTTGAATTGAAGCATTTTATGTACTTCAGTTTTGAATTGAAGCATTTTCTGTGCTTCATTTTTGAATTGAAGCATTTTCTGTGCTTCAGTTTTGAATTGAAGCATTTTCTGTGCTTCAGTTTTGAATTGAAGCATTTTCTGTGCTTCAGTTTTGAATTGAAGCATTTTCTGTGCTTCAGTTTTGAATTGAAGCATTTTCTGTGCTTCAGTTTTGAATTGAAGCTATCTGTGATCCCAGATAATGTGTAATCATCACATATTTATTAGTGAAAATAACTTCTTTTTATAATAGTCATAATTTTAACACGAAATATCTGTCGCGGTGCAATTTTGGAAAAATTAACAAAAATATTCTTGATAATATAAAAATTTTTTTTTAATTATTCTGTGCTTCAGTTTTGAATTGAAGCATTTTCTGTGCTTCAGTTTTGAATTGAAGCATTTTCTGTGCTTCAGTTTTGAATTGAAGCATTTTCTATGCTTCAGTTTTGAATTGAAGCATTTTCTGTGCTTCAGTTTTGAATTGAAGCATTTTGTGATCCCAGATAATGTGGAATCATCACATATTTATTAGTGAAAATAACTTCTTTTTATAATAGTCATAATTTTAACACGAAATATCTGTCGCGGTGCAAATTTGGAAAAATTAACAAAAATATTCTTGATAATATAAAATTTTTTTTTAAATTATTCTGTGCTTCAGTTTTGAATTGAAGCATTTTCTGTGCTTCAGTTTTGAATTGAAGCATTTTCTGTGCTTCAGTTTTGAATTGAAGCATTTTCTGTGCTTCAGTTTTGAATTGAAGCATTTTCTGTGCTTCAGTTTTGAATTGAAGCATTTTCTGTGCTTCAGTTTTGAATTGAAGCATTTTCTGTGCTTCAGTTTTGAATTGAAGCATTTTCTGTGCTTCAGTTTTGAATTGAAGCATTTTCTGTGCTTCAGTTTCGAATTGAAGCATTTTCTGTGCTTCAGTTTTGAATTGAAGCATTTTGTGATCCCAGATAATGTGGAATCATCACATATTTATTAGTAAAAATAACTTCTTTTTATAATAGTCATAATTTTAACACGAAATATCTGTCGCGGTGCAATTTTGGAAAAATTAACAAAATATTCTTGATAATATAAAAATTTTTTTTAATTATTCTGTGCTTCAGTTTTGAATCGAAGCATTTTCTGTGCTTCAGTTTTGAATTGAAGCATTTTCTGTGCTTCAGTTTTGAATTGAAGCATTTTCTGTGCTTCAGTTTTGAATTGAAGCATTTTCTGTGCTTCAGTTTTGAATTGAAGCATTTTCTGTGCTTCAGTTTTGAATTGAAGCATTTTCTGTGCTTCAGTTTCGAATTGAAGCATTTTCTGTGCTTCAGTTTTGAATTGAAGCATTTTGTGATCCCAGATAATGTGGAATCATCACATATTTATTAGTAAAAATAACTTCTTTTTATAATAGTCATAATTTTAACACGAAATATCTGTCGCGGTGCAATTTTGGAAAAATTAACAAAAATATTCTTGATAATAAAAATTTTTTTTAATTATTCTGTGCTTCAGTTTTGAATCGAAGCATTTTCTGTGCTTCAGTTTTGAATTGAAGCATTTTCTGTGCTTCAGTTTTGAATTGAAGCATTTTCTGTGCTTCAGTTTTGAATTGAAGCATTTTCTGTGCTTCAGTTTTGAATTGAAGCATTTTCTGTGCATCAGTTTTAAATTGAAGCATTTTCTGTGCTTCAGTTTTGAATTGAAGCATTTTCTGTGCTTCAGTTTTGAATTGAAGCATTTTCTGTGCTTCAGTTTCGAATTGAAGCATTTTCTGTGCTTCAGTTTTGAATTGAAGCATTTTGTGATCCCAGATAATGTGGAATCATCACATATTTATTAGTAAAAATAACTTCTTTTTATAATAGTCATAATTTTAACACGAAATATCTGTCGCGGTGCAATTTTGGAAAAATTAACAAAAATATTCTTGATAATATAAAAATTTTTTTTTAATTATTCTGTGCTTCAGTATTGAATTGAAGCATTTTCTGTGCTTCAGTTTTGAATTGAAGCATTTTCTGTGCTTCAGTTTTGAATTGAAGCATTTTCTGTGCTTCAGTTTTGAATTGAAGCATTTTCTGTGCTTCAGTTTCGAATTGAAGCATTTTCTGTGCTTCAGTTTTGAATTGAAGCATTTTGTGATCCCAGATAATGTGGAATCATCACATATTTATTAGTAAAAATAACTTCTTTTTATAATAGTCATAATTTTAACACGAAATATCTGTCGCGGTGCAATTTTGGAAAAATTAACAAAAATATTCTTGATAATATAAAAATTTTTTTTTAATTATTCTGTGCTTCAGTTTTGAATCGAAGCATTTTCTGTGCTTCAGTTTTGAATTGAAGCATTTTCTGTGCTTCAGTTTTGAATTGAAGCATTTTCTGTGCTTCAGTTTTGAATTGAAGCATTTTCTGTGCTTCAGTTTTGAATTGAAGCATTTTCTGTGCTTCAGTTTTGAATTGAAGCATTTTCTGTGCTTCAGTTTCGAATTGAAGCATTTTCTGTGCTTCAGTTTTGAATTGAAGCATTTTGTGATCCCAGATAATGTGGAATCATCACATATTTATTAGTAAAAATAACTTCTTTTTATAATAGTCATAATTTTAACACGAAATATCTGTCGCGGTGCAATTTTGGAAAAATTAACAAAAATATTCTTGATAATATAAAAATTTTTTTTAATTATTCTGTGCTTCAGTTTTGAATCGAAGCATTTTCTGTGCTTCAGTTTTGAATTGAAGCATTTTCTGTGCTTCAGTTTTGAATTGAAGCATTTTCTGTGCTTCAGTTTTGAATTGAAGCATTTTCTGTGCTTCAGTTTTGAATTGAAGCATTTTCTGTGCATCAGTTTTAAATTGAAGCATTTTCTGTGCTTCAGTTTTGAATTGAAGCATTTTCTGTGCTTCAGTTTTGAATTGAAGCATTTTCTGTGCTTCAGTTTTGAATTGAAGCATTTTATGTGCTTCAGTTTTGAATTGAAGCATTTTCTGTGCTTCAGTTTTGAATTGAAGCATTCTCTGTGCTTCAGTTTTGAATTGAAGCATTTTCTGTGCTTCAGTTTTGTATTGAAGCATTTTTTGTGCTTCAGTTTTGTATTGAAGCATTTTTTGTGCTTCAGTTTTGTATTGAAGCATTCTCTGTGCTTCAGTTTTGAATTGAAGCATTTTCTGTGCTTCAGTTTTGTATTGAAGCATTTTTTGTGCTTCAGTTTTGTATTGAAGCATTTTATGTGCTTCAGTTTTGAATTGAAGCATTCTCTGTGCTTCAGTTTTGTATTGAAGCATTTTCTTTGCTTCAGTTTTGTATTGAAGCATTTTCTGTGCTTCAGTTTTGTATTGAAGCATTTTCTGTGCTTTAGTTTTGAATTGAAGCATTTTATGTGCTTCAGTTTTGAATTGAAGCATTTTCTGTGCTTCAGTTTTGAATTGAAGCATTCTCTGTGCTTCAGTTTTGAATTGAAGCTTTTTCTGTGCTTCAATTTTGTATTGAAGCATTTTTTGTGCTTCAGTTTTGTATTGAAGCATTTTTTGTGCTTCAGTTTTGTATTGAAGCAT
The DNA here is from genome assembly GCA_036172955.1 of Meloidogyne arenaria. Classification (NCBI taxonomy): domain Eukaryota; kingdom Metazoa; phylum Nematoda; class Chromadorea; order Rhabditida; family Meloidogynidae; genus Meloidogyne; species Meloidogyne arenaria. The sequence continues at coordinate 1,710,355 of JARQAB010000029.1, read as the reverse complement.
TCTCTGTGCTTCAGTTTTGAATTGAAGCATTTTCTGTGCTTCAGTTTTGTATTGAAGCATTTTTTGTGCTTCAGTTTTGTATTGAAGCATTTTATGTGCTTCAGTTTTGAATTGAAGCATTTTCTGTGCTTCAGTTTTGAATTGAAGCATTTCTGTGCTTCAGTTTTGTATTGAAGCATTTTATGTGCTTCAGTTTTGAATTGAAGCATTTTCTGTGCTTCAGTTTTGAATTGAAGCATTCTCTGTGCTTCAGTTTTGTATTGAAGCATTTTCTGTGCTTCAGTTTTGTATTGAAGCATTTTCTGTGCTTCAGTTTTGTATTGAAGCATTTTTTGTGCTTCAGTTTTGTATTGAAGCATTTTTTGTGCTTCAGTTTTGAATTGAAGCATTTCTGTGCTTCAGTTTTGAATTGAAGCATTTCTGTGCTTCAGTTTTGAATTGAAGCATTTCTGTGCTTCAGTTTTGAATTGAAGCATTTTCTGTGCTTCATTTTTGAATTGAAGCATTTTGTGATCCCAGATAATGTGGAATCATCACATATTTATTAGTGAAAATAACTTCTTTTTATAATAGTCATAATTTTAACACGAAATATCTGTCGCGGTGCAATTTTGAAAATTAACAAAAATATTCTTGATAATATAAAAATTTTTTTTAATTATTCTGTGCTTCAGTTTTGAATTGAAGCATTTTCTGTGCTTCAGTTTTGAATTGAAGCATTTTCTGTGCTTCAGTTTCGAATTGAAGCATTTTCTGTGCTTCAGTTTTGAATTGAAGCATTTTCTGTGCTTCAGTTTCGAATTGAAGCATTTTCTGTGCTTCAGTTTTGAATTGAAGCATTTTCTATGCTTCAGTTTTGAATTGAAGCATTTTCTGTGCTTCAGTTTTGAATTGAAGCATTTTGTGATCCCAGATAATGTGGAATCATCACATATTTATTAGTAAAAATAACTTCTTTTTATAATAGTCATAATTTTAACACGAAATATCTGTCGCGGTGCAATTTTGGAAAAATTAACAAAAATATTCTTGATAATATAAAAATTTTTTTTTAATTATTCTGTGCTTCAGTTTTGAATCGAAGCATTTTCTGTGCTTCAGTTTTGAATTGAAGCATTTTCTGTGCTTCAGTTTTGAATTGAAGCATTTTCTGTGCTTCAGTTTTGAATCGAAGCATTTTCTGTGCTTCAGTTTTGAATCGAAGCATTTTCTGTGCTTCAGTTTTGAATTGAAGCATTTTCTGTGCTTCAGTTTTGAATTGAAGCATTTTCTGTGCTTCAGTTTTGAATTGAAGCATTTTCTGTGCTTCAGTTTTGAATTGAAGCATTTTCTGTGCATCAGTTTTGAATTGAAGCATTTTCTGTGCTTCAGTTTTGAATTGAAGCATTTTCTGTGCTTCAGTTTTGAATTGAAGCATTTTCTGTGCTTCAGTTTTGAATTGAAGCATTTTATGTGCTTCAGTTTTGAATTGAAGCATTTTCTGTGCTTCAGTTTTGAATTGAAGCATTCTCTGTGCTTCAGTTTTGAATTGAAGCATTTCTGTGCTTCAGTTTTGAATTGAAGCATTTCTGTGCTTCAGTTTTGAATTGAAGCATTTTCTGTGCTTCAGTTTTGAATTGAAGCATTTTCTGTGCTTCAGTTTTGAATTGAAGCATTTTCTGTGCTTCAGTCTTGAATTGAAGCATTTTCTGTGCTTCAGTTTTGAATTGAAGCATTTTCTGTGCTTCAGTTTTGAATTGAAGCATTTTCTGTGCTTCAGTTTTGAATTGAAGCATTTTCTGTGCTTCAGTTTTGAATTGAAGCATTTTGTGTGCTTCAGTTTTGAATTGAAGCATTTCTGTGCTTCAGTTTTGAATTGAAGCATTTTCTTTGCTTCAGTTTTGAATTGAAGCATTTTGTGATCCCAGATAATGTGGAATCATCACATATTTATTAGTGAAAATAACTTCTTTTTATAATAGTCATAATTTTAACACGAAATATCTGTCGCGGTGCAATTTTGAAAATTAACAAAAATATTCTTGATAATATAAAAATTTTTTTTAATTTTTAAGAAATCAAGTCAAAATCAAAAAGGGTGGTTATTGAACGGGCCCCTGAGAATGCTGACATCACTTCTTTAGTTAAAAAAATTGCTTTGGATTGTGGAGTGTCTGCTGATCTTTTGGAAAATGATATCCATCGACATCCTGCTCGTGAGTTATCAGAAGATAAAAATAAGAAACCAAGAATTGTCAAAATTCCGTTTAGTACTAAAAAATCTAGGGATATCTTTCTTTATAATTTTCGAAAATGTCTTAAGAAAAATCCTTCTTTGCCACAATTTTTAACTGCCAGACGTGATATGACTCGTAACGAATTGAATATTTTGTATAACTTGCGTAAGCAAGCTTTTTCTATGAACCAGGTCGAAAACATGTTTAAGTACGTTGTTGTCGATCTGTCAATAATTACACTCAAAAATCCACAACCGCTCAGGGCAACCAAAAATAAATAGGGACACGCAGGCAAACCGCAGACAAAATTAAAATTAAATATCGAAAATTTTCAATCATATAAGTGTTTATTATTTAATTCTAGATCGCTAGCTAATAAAATACCGGATTTAAATCATTTAATCGAAAATTCTAACCAACACCTTATATTAATTAATGAAACATGGCTCACTACAGAAAATACAATAAATTCTGAACTATCATATAGGGGTAATTATGAGACCATATTAGCTAATAGAATAGGAAAACGAGGTGGAGGATCGGCAATCCTAATAAAAAATAACATACCGTTTAAAATAATCTTTAACGGCTCTAAATTCCAATCAGAGATAATACATATAAAATTATTTCTCAAAAAAGAAATTAGCATTATAAACATTTACCGCCCACCAAATAGTTCAATTATTAATACAAAAAAATTATTTAAGTTTCTTTTAAATCAAACTGATCAAAAAACAATATTATGTGGAGATTTTAATATTAGACACATAAATTGGGATTCTAAAGAAGTAACCGACAACTATGACAAGATCGCGAATATGTTTTTAGAGTTTATAGGTCAAAGTCAATTAAATCAACTTGTTACTGAACCTACTAGGGAAAATTCAATCCTGGACCTTGTACTTACACCTACTTCCAATCTAGTAAGAAATGTTAATGTTAGGGAGAATTTTTCAACTTCCGATCACAAAATGATAGAGTTTGAGTTACATGATCAGATCAAATTAATTAAAAAACCAAAAATTTATGTCAGAGATTTAAGTAAATCCAATTTTAATAATTTTAATCAAGTTATATTCAAAAATAATTTAGATCTAGGTATATTAACAAAGTTTACTGTGGAAGATAAATATAATTTTCTGACAAAAGAATTGTTATATCTTTATAACAAATATATACCGATGAGAACCTTGAATAAGATAATAAGAAAAACATACCCCAACCGGATTAAGGAATTACACAAAGAAAAACTTAGATTATTCAGAGTCCTTAAAGAAAGAAAACATGATCACAACTTAAGACTTGAGTATAAAATCGTTTCTAGAAATCTGAAAAAACAATTAAAAATTCACCATAATACTAAGGAAGAAAAAATAATAAATAAAGGTGGAAATTCGATACATAAGTTTATTAGAAACAGACTTACCCAAGATAATAACATACCTTGTTTAATTGATAAGGAAAATAAATTTTACTTTAGTAACGAAGAAAAATGTAATATTTTAGGAAAAGAATTTCAAAAAAACTTCCAAAATAAAAATATTAATCTATCAAATAATAACAGAAATATAATTACAAAAACAAAATTTTCCGACATAGATTTAAGTACTAGCATTGTGTGGGATGTCCTGAGATCACTTCCTAATCGTAATTCAACTTCTCCAGATAACATTCCTTATATATTATTAAAATATTGCGCTGACTCACTTGCAGAAATAGTCACAGATATCTTTAGATGTATTATTGATAATAGGCAAATTCCATCTATTTGGAAAACATCACTAATTATACCACTTTATAAAAGGGTGAAAAATCAGATCCAAAAAATTATCGTCCTATATCGCTAACATGCACTCTATGTAGGATTCTTGAAAGAATAATTGCACAGCAATTAACAAAATTCTTAGAAGATAATAGGTTCTTTAATAGAAATCAGTTTGGATTTCTTAAACAAAGGTCCACAACCACACAGTTATTATCTACCATGGATGATTTATATAATGCAATACAAGATGGATATAATATAGATATTATTTACATCGACTTCGCTAAAGCATTTGACACTGTACCGATAAATATTCTTTTAGATAAAATAGAAAATGCAGGCATAGGTGGAAAAGTTTACGCATTTCTTAAAAACTTCATATCAGATAGAAATTTCAAAATTAAGATAGGTGACCAATTATCCCACATTTATGAAACATTCTCAGGTGTACCTCAAGGAAGTGTCCTAGGACCACTTCTATTCCTTATTTTTATAAATGATCTTCCTAATGAAATCCCTGAAGATGTTGGAATAAAACTATACGCAGACGATGTAAAACTATATATAGCTCATAAAAACGGCATAGAAAGAGAACAACTCAATAAAGCCTTAAGAATACTTGAAAAATGGACAGAATTAAATGGTTTAGAAATATCCCATAGCAAATGCTTTGCTTTATATCTAGGTAAAAATAACATGAAAAGGGAATATATCATACATGGATTAAAAGTACAAGAAGCAGAATGTATTCGTGATCTTGGAATATTAATTGATTCAAAAATATCATTTAACAATCATATAAATATGATCATAAAAAACGCATATTTAAAAAGCTCCCAAATAATAAGAATCATTAAATCTAGAAATTTAAATCTCCTCGTTAATATATATAAGACTTATATAAGACCCCAACTAGAATACGCAACTGAAGTATGGAATCCACATATGAAATATCAAATAGAGAGAATTGAAAAAATCCAAAAACTATTCACTAAAAATATTTACAAAAAATGTGGTTTAATCAAGGTCCCATATGAAGAAAGATTAAATACTTGTAAACTCGAAAAGTTATTAGATAGAAGAAAGGTTGCCGATCTGTCCACCGCCTTTAAAATTATAAAAGGTTTTACATCCCTTAATTCCCAAAAATATTTTAATTTATCAAATAGATCCCTTCGCAGGCCTCTACTTCTTAGGACAAAAAAATATACAAATAAAACAAAAAATAATTTTTTTCACAGAGTGGTGAATAACTGGAATAATCTTCCAAATGAGCCATTTAAAATAAATGATCCGAAAAAATTTAGAAGTCTCATTAAACAGTATTCTATAAAATACTAAGTACAATAAACCCTAGCGTGCGTGGTTTTCGAGTGTTTGTTTACTATTTATATATATATATATTTTTTTTTTATGTTTTTCTTTTTGTTGTTGCTTCACATATTTTTCTTTGCTTTATATATTTTTTTTTATGCACCACTTTAATGTATTTTAAAATACCTGTGGTTTGCTGATAAATAAATAAATAAATAAATAAATTATTCTGTGCTTCAGTTTTGAATTGAAGCATTTTCTGTGCTTCAGTTTTGAATTGAAGCATTTCTGTGCTTCAGTTTTGAATTGAAGCATTTCTGTGCTTCAGTTTTGAATTGAAGCATTTCTGTGCTTCAGTTTTGAATTGAAGCATTTTCTGTGCTTCAGTTTTGAATTGAAGCATTTTCTGTGCTTCAGTTTTGAATTGAAGCATTTTGTGTGCTTCAGTTTTGAATTGAAGCATTTCTGTGCTTCAGTTTTGAATTGAAGCATTTTCTGTGCTTCAGTTTTGAATTGAAGCATTTTGTGATCCCAGATAATGTGGAATCATCACATATTTATTAGTGAAAATAACTTCTTTTTATAATAGTCATAATTTTAACACGAAATATCTGTCGCGGTGCAATTTTGAAAATTAACAAAAATATTCTTGATAATATAAAAATTTTTTTTTAATTATTCTGTGCTTCAGTTTTGAATTGAAGCATTTTCTGTGCTTCAGTTTTAAATTGAAGCATTTCTGTGCTTCAGTTTTGAATTGAAGCATTTCTGTGCTTCAGTTTTGAATTGAAGCATTTCTGTGCTTCAGTTTTGAATTGAAGCATTTTCTGTGCTTCAGTTTTGAATTGAAGCATTTTGTGATCCCAGATAATGTGGAATCATCACATATTTATTAGTGAAAATAACTTCTTTTTATAATAGTCATAATTTTAACACGAAATATCTGTCGCGGTGCAATTTTGGAAAAATTAACAAAAATATTCTTGATAATATAAAAATTTTTTTTTAATTATTCTGTGCTTCAGTTTTGAATTGAAGCATTTTCTGTGCTTCAGTTTTGAATTGAAGCATTTTCTGTGCTTCAGTTTTGAATTGAAGCATTTTCTATGCTTCAGTTTTGAATTGAAGCATTTTGTGTGCTTCAGTTTTGAATTGAAGCATTCTCTGTGCTTCAGTTTTGAATTGAAGCATTTTCTGTGCTTCAGTTTTGAATTGAAGCATTTTCTGTGCTTCAGTCTTGAATTGAAGCATTTTCTGTGCTTCAGTTTTGAATTGAAGCATTTTCTGTGCTTCAGTTTTGAATTGAAGCATTTTCTGTGCTTCAGTTTTGAATTGAAGCATTTTCTGTGCTTCAGTTTTGAATTGAAGCATTTTGTGTGCTTCAGTTTTGAATTGAAGCATTTTGTGTGCTTCAGTTTTGAATTGAAGCATTTTCTGTGCTTCAGTTTTGAATTGAAGCATTTTCTATGCTTCAGTTTTGAATTGAAGCATTTTCTGTGCTTCAGTTTTGAATTGAAGCATTCTCTGTGCTTCAGTTTTGAATTGAAGCATTTTCTGTGCTTCAGTTTTGAATTAAAGCATTTTCTGTGCTTCAGTCTTGAATTGAAGCATTTTCTGTGCTTCAGTTTTGAATTGAAGCATTTCTGTGCTTCAGTTTTGAATTGAAGCATTTCTGTGCTTCAGTTTTGAATTGAAGCATTTCTGTGCTTCAGTTTTTAATTGAAGCATTTTCTGTGCTTCAGTTTTGAATTGAAGCATTTTGTGATCCCAGATAATGTAAAATCATCACATATTTATTAGTGAAAATAACTTCTTTTTATAATAGTCATAATTTTAACACGAAATATCTGTCGCGGTGCAATTTTGGAAAAATTAACAAAAATATTCTTGATAATATAAAAATTTTTTTTTAATTATTCTGTGCTTCAGTTTTGAATTGAAGCATTTTCTGTGCTTCAGTTTTGAATTGAAGCATTTTCTGTGCTTCAGTTTTGAATTGAAGCATTTTCTATGCTTCAGTTTTGAATTGAAGCATTTTCTGTGCTTCAGTTTTGAATTGAAGCATTCTCTGTGCTTCAGTTTTGAATTGAAGCATTTTCTGTGCTTCAGTTTTGAATTAAAGCATTTTCTGTGCTTCAGTCTTGAATTGAAGCATTTTCTGTGCTTCAGTTTTGAATTGAAGCATTTCTGTGCTTCAGTTTTGAATTGAAGCATTTCTGTGCTTCAGTTTTGAATTGAAGCATTTCTGTGCTTCAGTTTTTAATTGAAGCATTTTCTGTGCTTCAGTTTTGAATTGAAGCATTTTGTGATCCCAGATAATGTAAAATCATCACATATTTATTAGTGATAATAACTTCTTTTTATAATAGTCATAATTTTAACACGAAATATCTGTCGCGGTGCAATTTTGGAAAAATTAACAAAAATATTCTTGATAATATAAAAATTTTTTTTTAATTATTCTGTGCTTCAGTTTTGAATTGAAGCATTTTCTGTGCTTCAGTTTTGAATTGAAGCATTTTCTGTGCTTCAGTTTTGAATTGAAGCATTTTCTGTGCTTCAGTTTTGAATTGAAGCATTTTATGTGCTTCAGTTTTGAATTGAAGCATTTTATGTACTTCAGTTTTGAATTGAAGCATTTTCTGTGCTTCATTTTTGAATTGAAGCATTTTCTGTGCTTCAGTTTTGAATTGAAGCATTTTCTGTGCTTCAGTATTGAATTGAAGCATTTTCTGTGCTTCAGTTTTGAATTGAAGCATTTTCTGTGCTTCAGTTTTGAATTGAAGCATTTTCTGTGCTTCAGTTTTGAATTGAAGCATTTTCTGTGCTTCAGTTTTGAATTGAAGCATTTTCTGTGCTTCAGTTTTGAATTGAAGCATTTTCTGTGCTTCAGTTTTGAATTGAAGCATTTTCTGTGCTTCAGTTTTGAATTGAAGCATTTTCTGTGCTTCAGTTTCGAATTGAAGCATTTTCTGTGCTTCAGTTTTGAATTGAAGCATTTTCTATGCTTCAGTTTTGAATTGAAGCATTTTCTGTGCTTCAGTTTTGAATTGAAGCATTTTGTGATCCCAGATAATGTGGAATCATCACATATTTATTAGTAAAAATAACTTCTTTTTATAATAGTCATAATTTTAACACGAAATATCTGTCGCGGTGCAATTTTGGAAAAATTAACAAAAATATTCTTGATAATATAAAAATTTTTTTTAATTATTCTGTGCTTCAGTTTTGAATCGAAGCATTTTCTGTGCTTCAGTTTTGAATTGAAGCATTTTCTGTGCTTCAGTTTTGAATTGAAGCATTTTCTGTGCTTCAGTTTTGAATTGAAGCATTTTCTGTGCTTCAGTTTTGAATTGAAGCATTTTCTGTGCATCAGTTTTAAATTGAAGCATTTTCTGTGCTTCAGTTTTGAATTGAAGCATTTTCTGTGCTTCAGTTTTGAATTGAAGCATTTTCTGTGCTTCAGTTTTGAATTGAAGCATTTTATGTGCTTCAGTTTTGAATTGAAGCATTTTCTGTGCTTCAGTTTTGAATTGAAGCATTCTCTGTGCTTCAGTTTTGAATTGAAGCATTTTCTGTGCTACAGTTTTGTATTGAAGCATTTTTTGTGCTTCAGTTTTGTATTGAAGCATTTTTTGTGCTTCAGTTTTGTATTGAAGCATTCTCTGTGCTTCAGTTTTGAATTGAAGCATTTTCTGTGCTTCAGTTTTGTATTGAAGCATTTTTTGTGCTTCAGTTTTGTATTGAAGCATTTTCTGTGCTTCATTTTTGAATTGAAGCATTTTCTGTGCTTCAGTTTTGAATTGAAGCATTTTCTGTGCTTCAGTATTGAATTGAAGCATTTTCTGTGCTTCAGTTTTGAATTGAAGCATTTTCTGTGCTTCAGTTTTGAATTGAAGCATTTTCTGTGCTTCAGTTTTGAATTGAAGCATTTTCTGTGCTTCAGTTTTGAATTGAAGCATTTTCTGTGCTTCAGTTTTGAATTGAAGCATTTTCTGTGCTTCAGTTTTGAATTGAAGCATTTTATGTGCTTCAGTTTTGAATTGAAGCATTTTATGTACTTCAGTTTTGAATTGAAGCATTTTCTGTGCTTCATTTTTGAATTGAAGCATTTTCTGTGCTTCAGTTTTGAATTGAAGCATTTTCTGTGCTTCAGTATTGAATTGAAGCATTTTCTGTGCTTCAGTTTTGAATTGAAGCATTTTCTGTGCTTCAGTTTTGAATTGAAGCATTTTCTGTGCTTCAGTTTTGAATTGAAGCATTTTCTGTGCTTCAGTTTTGAATTGAAGCATTTTCTGTGCTTCAGTTTTGAATTGAAGCATTTTCTGTGCTTCAGTTTTGAATTGAAGCATTTTCTGTGCTTCAGTTTTGAATTGAAGCATTTTCTGTGCTTCAGTTTCGAATTGAAGCATTTTCTGTGCTTCAGTTTTGAATTGAAGCATTTTCTATGCTTCAGTTTTGAATTGAAGCATTTTCTGTGCTTCAGTTTTGAATTGAAGCATTTTGTGATCCCAGATAATGTGGAATCATCACATATTTATTAGTAAAAATAACTTCTTTTTATAATAGTCATAATTTTAACACGAAATATCTGTCGCGGTGCAATTTTGGAAAAATTAACAAAAATATTCTTGATAATATAAAATTTTTTTTAATTATTCTGTGCTTCAGTTTTGAATCGAAGCATTTTCTGTGCTTCAGTTTTGAATTGAAGCATTTTCTGTGCTTCAGTTTTGAATTGAAGCATTTTCTGAGCTTCAGTTTTGAATTGAAGCATTTTCTGTGCTTCAGTTTTGAATTGAAGCATTTTCTGTGCATCAGTTTTAAATTGAAGCATTTTCTGTGCTTCAGTTTTGAATTGAAGCATTTTCTGTGCTTCAGTTTTGAATTGAAGCATTTTCTGTGCTTCAGTTTTGAATTGAAGCATTTTATGTGCTTCAGTTTTGAATTGAAGCATTTTCTGTGCTTCAGTTTTGAATTGAAGCATTCTCTGTGCTTCAGTTTTGAATTGAAGCATTTTCTGTGCTTCAGTTTTGTATTGAAGCATTTTTTGTGCTTCAGTTTTGTATTGAAGCATTTTTTGTGCTTCAGTTTTGTATTGAAGCATTCTCTGTGCTTCAGTTTTGAATTGAAGCATTTTCTGTGCTTCATTTTTGAATTGAAGCATTTTCTGTGCTTCAGTTTTGAATTGAAGCATTTTCTGTGCTTCAGTATTGAATTGAAGCATTTTCTGTGCTTCAGTTTTGAATTGAAGCATTTTCTGTGCTTCAGTTTTGAATTGAAGCATTTTCTGTGCTTCAGTTTTGAATTGAAGCATTTTCTGTGCTTCAGTTTTGAATTGAAGCATTTTCTGTGCTTCAGTTTTGAATTGAAGCATTTTCTGTGCTTCAGTTTTGAATTGAAGCATTTTCTGTGCTTCAGTTTTGAATTGAAGCATTTTCTGTGCTTCAGTTTCGAATTGAAGCATTTTCTGTGCTTCAGTTTTGAATTGAAGCATTTTCTATGCTTCAGTTTTGAATTGAAGCATTTTCTGTGCTTCAGTTTTGAATTGAAGCATTTTGTGATCCCAGATAATGTGGAATCATCACATATTTATTAGTAAAAATAACTTCTTTTTATAATAGTCATAATTTTAACACGAAATATCTGTCGCGGTGCAATTTTGGAAAAATTAACAAAAATATTCTTGATAATATAAAAATTTTTTTTAATTATTCTGTGCTTCAGTTTTGAATCGAAGCATTTTCTGTGCTTCAGTTTTGAATTGAAGCATTTTCTGTGCTTCAGTTTTGAATTGAAGCATTTTCTGAGCTTCAGTTTTGAATTGAAGCATTTTCTGTGCTTCAGTTTTGAATTGAAGCATTTTCTGTGCATCAGTTTTAAATTGAAGCATTTTCTGTGCTTCAGTTTTGAATTGAAGCATTTTCTGTGCTTCAGTTTTGAATTGAAGCATTTTCTGTGCTTCAGTTTTGAATTGAAGCATTTTATGTGCTTCAGTTTTGAATTGAAGCATTTTCTGTGCTTCAGTTTTGAATTGAAGCATTCTCTGTGCTTCAGTTTTGAATTGAAGCATTTTCTGTGCTTCAGTTTTGTATTGAAGCATTTTTTGTGCTTCAGTTTTGTATTGAAGCATTTTTTGTGCTTCAGTTTTGTATTGAAGCATTCTCTGTGCTTCAGTTTTGAATTGAAGCATTTTCTGTGCTTCAGTTTTGTATTGAAGCATTTTTTGTGCTTCAGTTTTGTATTGAAGCATTTTATGTGCTTCAGTTTTGAATTGAAGCATTTTCTGTGCTTCAGTTTTGAATTGAAGCATTCTCTGTGCTTCAGTTTTGTATTGAAGCATTTTCTGTGCTTCAGTTTTGTATTGAAGCATTTTCTGTGCTTCAGTTTTGAATTGAAGCATTTTCTGAGCTTCAGTTTTGAATTGAAGCATTTTCTGTGCTTCAGTTTTGAATTGAAGCATTTTCTGTGCATCAGTTTTAAATTGAAGCATTTTCTGTGCTTCAGTTTTGAATTGAAGCATTTTCTGTGCTTCAGTTTTGAATTGAAGCATTTTCTGTGCTTCAGTTTTGAATTGAAGCATTTTATGTGCTTCAGTTTTGAATTGAAGCATTTTCTGTGCTTCAGTTTTGAATTGAAGCATTCTCTGTGCTTCAGTTTTGAATTGAAGCATTTTCTGTGCTTCAGTTTTGTATCGAAGCATTTTTTGTGCTTCAGTTTTGTATTGAAGCATTTTTTGTGCTTCAGTTTTGTATTGAAGCATTCTCTGTGCTTCAGTTTTGAATTGAAGCATTTTCTGTGCTTCAGTTTTGTATTGAAGCATTTTTTGTGCTTCAGTTTTGTATTGAAGCATTTTATGTGCTTCAGTTTTGAATTGAAGCATTTTCTGTGCTTCAGTTTTGAATTGAAGCATTCTCTGTGCTTCAGTTTTGTATTGAAGCATTTTCTGTGCTTCAGTTTTGTATTGAAGCATTTTTTGTGCTTCAGTTTTGTATTGAAGCATTTTTTGTGCTTCAGTTTTGAATTGAAGCATTTCTGTGCTTCAGTTTTGAATTGAAGCATTTCTGTGCTTCAGTTTTGAATTGAAGCATTTCTGTGCTTCAGTTTTGAATTGAAGCATTTTCTGTGCATCAGTTTTAAATTGAAGCATTTTCTGTGCTTCAGTTTTGAATTGAAGCATTTTCTGTGCTTCAGTTTTGAATTGAAGCATTTTCTGTGCTTCAGTTTTGAATTGAAGCATTTTATGTGCTTCAGTTTTGAATTGAAGCATTTTCTGTGCTTCAGTTTTGAATTGAAGCATTCTCTGTGCTTCAGTTTTGAATTGAAGCATTTTCTGTGCTTCAGTTTTGTATTGAAGCATTTTTTGTGCTTCAGTTTTGTATTGAAGCATTTTTTGTGCTTCAGTTTTGTATTGAAGCATTTTATGTGCTTCAGTTTTGAATTGAAGCATTTTCTGTGCTTCAGTTTTGAATTGAAGCATTCTCTTTGCTTCAGTTTTGTATTGAAGCATTTTCTGTGCTTCAGTTTTGTATTGAAGCATTTTTTGTGCTTCAGTTTTGTATTGAAGCATTTTTTGTGCTTCAGTTTTGAATTGAAGCATTTCTGTGCTTCAGTTTTGAATTGAAGCATTTCTGTGCTTCAGTTTTGAATTGAAGCATTTCTGTGCTTCAGTTTTGAATTGAAGCATTTTCTGTGCTTCATTTTTGAATTGAAGCATTTTGTGATCCCAGATAATGTGGAATCATCACATATTTATTAGTGAAAATAACTTCTTTTTATAATAGTCATAATTTTAACACGAAATATCTGTCGCGGTGCAATTTTGAAAATTAACAAAAATATTCTTGATAATATAAAAATTTTTTTTTAATTATTCTGTGCTTCAGTTTTGAATTGAAGCATTTTCTGTGCTTCAGTTTTGAATTGAAGCATTTTCTGTGCTTCAGTTTCGAATTGAAGCATTTTCTGTGCTTCAGTTTTGAATTGAAGCATTTTCTATGCTTCAGTTTTGAATTGAAGCATTTTCTGTGCTTCAGTTTTGAATTGAAGCATTTTGTGATCCCAGATAATGTGGAATCATCACATATTTATTAGTGAAAATAACTTCTTTTTATAATAGTCATAATTTTAATCCGAAATATCTGTCGCGGTGCAATTTTGGAAAAATTAACAAAAATATTCTTGATAATATAAAAATTTTTTTTTAATTATTCTGTGCTTCAGTTTTGAATTGAAGCATTTTCTGTGCTTCAGTTTTGAATTGAAGCATTTTCTGTGCTTCAGTTTTGAATTGAAGCATTTTCTGTGCTTCAGTTTTGAATTGAAGCATTTTATGTGCTTCAGTTTTGAATTGAAGCATTTTCTGTGCTTCAGTTTTGAATTGAAGCATTCTCTGTGCTTCAGTTTTGAATTGAAGCATTTTCTGTGCTTCAGTTTTGTATTGAAGCATTTTTTGTGCTTCAGTTTTGTATTGAAGCATTTTTTGTGCTTCAGTTTTGTATTGAAGCATTCTCTGTGCTTCAGTTTTGAATTGAAGCATTTTCTGTGCTTCAGTTTTGTATTGAAGCATTTTTTGTGCTTCAGTTTTGTATTGAAGCATTTTATGTGCTTCAGTTTTGAATTGAAGCATTTTCTGTGCTTCAGTTTTGAATTGAAGCATTCTCTGTGCTTCAGTTTTGTATTGAAGCATTTTCTGTGCTTCAGTTTTGTATTGAAGCATTTTTTGTGCTTCAGTTTTGTATTGAAGCATTTTTTGTGCTTCAGTTTTGAATTGAAGCATTTCTGTGCTTCAGTTTTGAATTGAAGCATTTCTGTGCTTCAGTTTTGAATTGAAGCATTTCTGTGCTTCAGTTTTGAATTGAAGCATTTTCTGTGCATCAGTTTTAAATTGAAGCATTTTCTGTGCTTCAGTTTTGAATTGAAGCATTTTATGTGCTTCAGTTTTGAATTGAAGCATTTTCTGTGCTTCAGTTTTGAATTGAAGCATTCTCTGTGCTTCAGTTTTGAATTGAAGCATTTTCTGTGCTTCAGTTTTGTATTGAAGCATTTTCTGTGCTTCAGTTTTGTATTGAAGCATTTTCTGTGCTTCAGTTTTGAATTGAAGCATTTTCTGTGCTTCAGTTTTGAATTGAAGCATTTTATGTGCTTCAGTTTTGAATTGAAGCATTTTCTGTGCTTCAGTTTTGAATTGAAGCATTTTCTGTGCTTCAGTTTTGAATTGAAGCATTTTCTGTGCTTCAGTTTTGAATTGAAGCATTTTCTGTGCTTCAGTTTTGAATTGAAGCATTTTATGTGCTTCAGTTTTGAATTGAAGCATTTTCTGTGCTTCAGTTTTGAATTGAAGCATTCTCTGTGCTTCAGTTTTGAATTGAAGCATTTTCTGTGCTTCAGTTTTGTATTGAAGCATTTTCTGTGCTTCAGTTTTGTATTGAAGCATTTTTTGTGCTTCAGTTTTGTATTGAAGCATTTTTTGTGCTTCAGTTTTGAATTGAAGCATTTTCTGTGCTTCAGTTTTGAATTGAAGCATTTTCTGTGCTTCAGTTTTGAATTGAAGCATTTTCTGTGCTTCAGTTTTGAATTGAAGCATTTTATGTGCTTCAGTTTTGAATTGAAGCATTTTCTGTGCTTCAGTTTTGAATTGAAGCATTCTCTGTGCTTCAGTTTTGAATTGAAGCATTTTCTGTGCTTCAGTTTTGTATTGAAGCATTTTCTGTGCTTCAGTTTTGTATTGAAGCATTTTTTGTGCTTCAGTTTTGTATTGAAGCATTTTTTGTGCTTCAGTTTTGAATTGAAGCATTTCTGTGCTTCAGTTTTGAATTGAAGCATTTCTGTGCTTCAGTTTTGAATTGAAGCATTTCTGTGCTTCAGTTTTGAATTGAAGCATTTTCTGTGCATCAGTTTTAAATTGAAGCATTTTCTGTGCTTCAGTTTTGAATTGAAGCATTTTCTGTGCTTCAGTTTTGAATTGAAGCATTTTCTGTGCTTCAGTTTTGAATTGAAGCATTTTATGTGCTTCAGTTTTGAATTGAAGCATTTTCTGTGCTTCAGTTTTGAATTGAAGCATTCTCTGTGCTTCAGTTTTGAATTGAAGCATTTTCTGTGCTTCAGTTTTGTATTGAAGCATTTTTTGTGCTTCAGTTTTGTATTGAAGCATTTTTTGTGCTTCAGTTTTGTATTGAAGCATTCTCTTTGCTTCAGTTTTGAATTGAAGCATTTTCTGTGCTTCAGTTTTGTATTGAAGCATTTTTTGTGCTTCAGTTTTGTATTGAAGCATTTTATGTGCTTCAGTTTTGAATTGAAGCATTTTCTGTGCTTCAGTTTTGAATTGAAGCATTCTCTGTGCTTCAGTTTTGTATTGAAGCATTTTCTGTGCTTCAGTTTTGTATTGAAGCATTTTTTGTGCTTCAGTTTTGTATTGAAGCATTTTTTGTGCTTCAGTTTTGAATTGAAGCATTTCTGTGCTTCAGTTTTGAATTGAAGCATTTCTGTGCTTCAGTTTTGAATTGAAGCATTTCTGTGCTTCAGTTTTGAATTGAAGCATTTTCTGTGCTTCATTTTTGAATTGAAGCATTTTGTGATCCCAGATAATGTGGAATCATCACATATTTATTAGTGAAAATAACTTCTTTTTATAATAGTCATAATTTTAACACGAAATATCTGTCGCGGTGCAATTTTGAAAATTAACAAAAATATTCTTGATAATATAAAAATTTTTTTTTAATTATTCTGTGCTTCAGTTTTGAATTGAAGCATTTTCTGTACTTCAGTTTTGAATTGAAGCATTTTCTGTGCTTCAGTTTCGAATTGAAGCATTTTCTGTGCTTCAGTTTTGAATTGAAGCATTTTCTATGCTTCAGTTTTGAATTGAAGCATTTTCTGTGCTTCAGTTTTGAATTGAAGCATTTTGTGATCCCAGATAATGTGGAATCATCACATATTTATTAGTGAAAATAACTTCTTTTTATAATAGTCATAATTTTAATCCGAAATATCTGTCGCGGTGCAATTTTGGAAAAATTAACAAAAATATTCTTGATAATATAAAAATTTTTTTTTAATTATTCTGTGCTTCAGTTTTGAATTGAAGCATTTTCTGTGCTTCAGTTTTGAATTGAAGCATTTTCTGTGCTTCAGTTTTGAATTGAAGCATTTTCTGTGTTTCAGTTTTGAATTGAAGCATTTTATGTGCTTCAGTTTTGAATTGAAGCATTTTCTGTGCTTCAGTTTTGAATTGAAGCATTTTCTGTGCTTCAGTTTTGAATTGAAGCATTTTCTGTGCTTCAGTTTTGAATTGAAGCATTTTCTGTGCTTCAGTTTTGAGTTGAAGCATTTCTGTGCTTCAGTTTTGAATTGAAGCATTTTCTGTGCTTCAGTTTTGAATTGAAGCATTTCTGTGCTTCAGTTTTGAATTGAAGCATTTCTGTGCTTCAGTTTTGTATTGAAGCATTTTATGTGCTTCAGTTTTGAATTGAAGCATTTTCTGTGCTTCAGTTTTGAATTGAAGCATTCTCTGTGCTTCAGTTTTGTATTGAAGCATTTTCTGTGCTTCAGTTTTGTATTGAAGCATTTTTTGTGCTTCAGTTTTGTATTGAAGCATTTTTTGTGCTTCAGTTTTGAATTGAAGCATTTCTGTGCTTCAGTTTTGAATTGAAGCATTTCTGTGCTTCAGTTTTGAATTGAAGCATTTTCTGTGCTTCAGTTTTGAATTGAAGCATTTTCTGTGCTTCAGTTTTGAGTTGAAGCATTTCTGTGCTTCAGTTTTGAATTGAAGCTTTTCTGTGCTTCAGTTTTGAATTGAAGCATTTTCTGTGCTTCAGTTTTGAATTGAAGCATTTTCTGTGTTTCAGTTTTGAATTGAAGCATTTTCTGTGCTTCAGTTTTGAATTGAAGCATTTTCTGTGCTTCAGTTTTGAATTGAAGCATTTTGTGATCCCAGATAATGTGGAATCATCACATATTTATTAGTGAAAATAACTTCTTTTATAATAGTCATAATTTTAACACGAAATATCTGTCGCGGTGCAATTTTGGAAAAATTAACAAAAATATTCTTGATAATATAAAAATTTTTTTTTAATTATTCTGTGCTTCAGTTTTGAATCGAAGCATTTTCTGTGCTTCAGTTTTGAATTGAAGCATTTTCTGTGCTTCAGTTTTGAATTGAAGCATTTTCTGTGCTTCAGTTTTGAATTGAAGCATTTCTGTGCTTCAGTTTCGAATTGAAGCATTTTCTGTGCTTCAGTTTTGAATTGAAGCATTTTCTATGCTTCAGTTTTGAATTGAAGCATTTTCTGTGCTTCAGTTTTGAATTGAAGCATTTTCTGTGCTTCAGTTTTGAATTGAAGCATTTTATGTGCTTCAGTTTTGAATTGAAGCATTTTCTGTGCTTCAGTTTTGAATTGAAGCATTCTCTGTGCTTCAGTTTTGAATTGAAGCATTTTCTGTGCTTCAGTTTTGTATTGAAGCATTTTTTGTGCTTCAGTTTTGTATTGAAGCATTTTTTGTGCTTCAGTTTTGTATTGAAGCATTCTCTGTGCTTCAGTTTTGAATTGAAGCATTTTCTGTGCTTCAGTTTTGTATTGAAGCATTTTTTGTGCTTCAGTTTTGTATTGAAGCATTTTATGTGCTTCAGTTTTGAATTGAAGCATTTTCTGTGCTTCAGTTTTGAATTGAAGCATTCTCTGTGCTTCAGTTTTGTATTGAAGCATTTTCTGTGCTTCAGTTTTGTATTGAAGCATTTTTTGTGCTTCAGTTTTGTATTGAAGCATTTTTTGTGCTTCAGTTTTGAATTGAAGCATTTCTGTGCTTCAGTTTTGAATTGAAGCATTTCTGTGCTTCAGTTTTGAATTGAAGCATTTCTGTGCTTCAGTTTTGAATTGAAGCATTTTCTGTGCTTCATTTTTGAATTGAAGCATTTTGTGATCCCAGATAATGTGGAATCATCACATATTTATTAGTGAAAATAACTTCTTTTTATAATAGTCATAATTTTAACACGAAATATCTGTCGCGGTGCAATTTTGAAAATTAACAAAAATATTCTTGATAATATAAAAATTTTTTTTTAATTATTCTGTGCTTCAGTTTTGAATTGAAGCATTTTCTGTGCTTCAGTTTTGAATTGAAGCATTTTCTGTGCTTCAGTTTCGAATTGAAGCATTTTCTGTGCTTCAGTTTTGAATTGAAGCATTTTCTATGCTTCAGTTTTGAATTGAAGCATTTTCTGTGCTTCAGTTTTGAATTGAAGCATTTTGTGATCCCAGATAATGTGGAATCATCACATATTTATTAGTGAAAATAACTTCTTTTTATAATAGTCATAATTTTAATCCGAAATATCTGTCGCGGTGCAATTTTGGAAAAATTAACAAAAATATTCTTGATAATATAAAAATTTTTTTTAATTATTCTGTGCTTCAGTTTTGAATTGAAGCATTTTCTGTGCTTCAGTTTTGAATTGAAGCATTTCTGTGCTTCAGTTTTGAATTGAAGCATTTCTGTGCTTCAGTTTTGAATTGAAGCATTTTCTGTGCTTCAGTTTTGAATTGAAGCATTTTCTGTGCTTCAGTTTTGAGTTGAAGCATTTCTGTGCTTCAGTTTTGAATTGAAGCATTTCTGTGCTTCAGTTTTGAATTGAAGCATTTTCTGTGCTTCAGTTTTGAATTGAAGCATTTTCTGTGTTTCAGTTTTGAATTGAAGCATTTTCTGTGCTTCAGTTTTGAATTGAAGCATTTTCTGTGCTTCAGTTTTGAATTGAAGCATTTTGTGATCCCAGATAATGTGGAATCATCACATATTTATTAGTGAAAATAACTTCTTTTTATAATAGTCATAATTTTAATCCGAAATATCTGTCGCGGTGCAATTTTGGAAAAATTAACAAAAATATTCTTGATAATATAAAAATTTTTTTTTAATTATTCTGTGCTTCAGTTTTGAATTGAAGCATTTTCTGTGCTTCAGTTTTGAATTGAAGCATTTCTGTGCTTCAGTTTTGAATTGAAGCATTTCTGTGCTTCAGTTTTGAATTGAAGCATTTTCTGTGCTTCAGTTTTGAATTGAAGCATTTTCTGTGCTTCAGTTTTGAATTGAAGCATTTTCTGTGCTTCAGTTTTGAATTGAAGCATTTTCTGTGCTTCAGTTTTGAATTGAAGCATTTTCTGTGCATCAGTTTTAAATTGAAGCATTTTCTGTGCTTCAGTTTTGAATTGAAGCATTTTCTGTGCTTCAGTTTTGAATTGAAGCATTTTCTGTGCTTCAGTTTTGAATTGAAGCATTTTATGTGCTTCAGTTTTGAATTGAAGCATTTTCTGTGCTTCAGTTTTGAATTGAAGCATTCTCTGTGCTTCAGTTTTGAATTGAAGCATTTTCTGTGCTTCAGTTTTGTATTGAAGCATTTTTTGTGCTTCAGTTTTGTATTGAAGCATTTTTTGTGCTTCAGTTTTGTATTGAAGCATTTTATGTGCTTCAGTTTTGAATTGAAGCATTTTCTGTGCTTCAGTTTTGAATTGAAGCATTCTCTTTGCTTCAGTTTTGTATTGAAGCATTTTCTGTGCTTCAGTTTTGTATTGAAGCATTTTTTGTGCTTCAGTTTTGTATTGAAGCATTTTTTGTGCTTCAGTTTTGAATTGAAGCATTTCTGTGCTTCAGTTTTGAATTGAAGCATTTCTGTGCTTCAGTTTTGAATTGAAGCATTTCTGTGCTTCAGTTTTGAATTGAAGCATTTTCTGTGCTTCATTTTTGAATTGAAGCATTTTGTGATCCCAGATAATGTGGAATCATCACATATTTATTAGTGAAAATAACTTCTTTTTATAATAGTCATAATTTTAACACGAAATATCTGTCGCGGTGCAATTTTGAAAATTAAGAAAAATCTTGTTGATAATATAAAATTTTTTTTTAATTATTCTGTGCTTCAGTTTTGAATTGAAGCATTTTCTGTGCTTCAGTTTTGAATTGAAGCATTTTCTGTGCTTCAGTTTCGAATTGAAGCATTTTCTGTGCTTCAGTTTTGAATTGAAGCATTTTCTATGCTTCAGTTTTGAATTGAAGCATTTTCTGTGCTTCAGTTTTGAATTGAAGCATTTTGTGATCCCAGATAATGTGGAATCATCACATATTTATTAGTGAAAATAACTTCTTTTTATAATAGTCATAATTTTAATCCGAAATATCTGTCGCGGTGCAATTTTGGAAAAATTAACAAAAATATTCTTGATAATATAAAAATTTTTTTTTAATTATTCTGTGCTTCAGTTTTGAATTGAAGCATTTTCTGTGCTTCAGTTTTGAATTGAAGCATTTTCTGTGCTTCAGTTTTGAATTGAAGCATTTTCTGTGCTTCAGTTTTGAATTGAAGCATTTTATGTGCTTCAGTTTTGAATTGAAGCATTTTCTGTGCTTCAGTTTTGAATTGAAGCATTCTCTGTGCTTCAGTTTTGAATTGAAGCATTTCTGTGCTTCAGTTTTGAATTGAAGCATTTCTGTGCTTCAGTTTTGAATTGAAGCATTTTGTGATCCCAGATAATGTGGAATCATCACATATTTATTAGTGAAAATAACTTCTTTTTATAATAGTCATAATTTTAACACGAAATATCTGTCGCGGTGCAATTTTGAAAATTAACAAAAATATTCTTGATAATATAAAAATTTTTTTTTAATTATTCTGTGCTTCAGTTTTGAATTGAAGCATTTTATGTGCTTCAGTTTTGAATTGAAGCATTTTCTGTGCTTCAGTTTTGAATTGAAGCATTTTCTGTGCTTCAGTTTTGAATTGAAGCATTTTATGTGCTTCAGTTTTGAATTGAAGCATTTTCTGTGCTTCAGTTTTGAATTGAAGCATTCTCTGTGCTTCAGTTTTGAATTGAAGCATTTTCTGTGCTTCAGTTTTGTATTGAAGCATTTTTTGTGCTTCAGTTTTGTATTGAAGCATTTTTTGTGCTTCAGTTTTGTATTGAAGCATTCTCTGTGCTTCAGTTTTGAATTGAAGCATTTTCTGTGCTTCAGTTTTGTATTGAAGCATTTTTTGTGCTTCAGTTTTGTATTGAAGCATTTTATGTGCTTCAGTTTTGAATTGAAGCATTTTCTGTGCTTCAGTTTTGAATTGAAGCATTCTCTGTGCTTCAGTTTTGTATTGAAGCATTTTCTGTGCTTCAGTTTTGTATTGAAGCATTTTTTGTGCTTCAGTTTTGTATTGAAGCATTTTTTGTGCTTCAGTTTTGAATTGAAGCATTTCTGTGCTTCAGTTTTGAATTGAAGCATTTCTGTGCTTCAGTTTTGAATTGAAGCATTTCTGTGCTTCAGTTTTGAATTGAAGCATTTTCTGTGCATCAGTTTTAAATTGAAGCATTTTCTGTGCTTCAGTTTTGAATTGAAGCATTTTCTGTGCTTCAGTTTTGAATTGAAGCATTTTCTGTGCTTCAGTTTTGAATTGAAGCATTTTATGTGCTTCAGTTTTGAATTGAAGCATTTTCTGTGCTTCAGTTTTGAATTGAAGCATTCTCTGTGCTTCAGTTTTGAATTGAAGCATTTTCTGTGCTTCAGTTTTGTATTGAAGCATTTTTTGTGCTTCAGTTTTGTATTGAAGCATTTTTTGTGCTTCAGTTTTGTATTGAAGCATTCTCTTTGCTTCAGTTTTGAATTGAAGCATTTTCTGTGCTTCAGTTTTGTATTGAAGCATTTTTTGTGCTTCAGTTTTGTATTGAAGCATTTTATGTGCTTCAGTTTTGAATTGAACATTTTCTGTGCTTCAGTTTTGAATTGAAGCATTCTCTGTGCTTCAGTTTTGTATTGAAGCATTTTCTGTGCTTCAGTTTTGTATTGAAGCATTTTTTGTGCTTCAGTTTTGTATTGAAGCATTTTTTGTGCTTCAGTTTTGAATTGAAGCATTTCTGTGCTTCAGTTTTGAATTGAAGCTTTTCTGTGCTTCAGTTTTGAATTGAAGCATTTTCTGTGCTTCAGTTTTGAATTGAAGCATTTTCTGTGTTTCAGTTTTGAATTGAAGCATTTTCTGTGCTTCAGTTTTGAATTGAAGCATTTTCTGTGCTTCAGTTTTGAATTGAAGCATTTTGTGATCCCAGATAATGTGGAATCATCACATATTTATTAGTGAAAATAACTTCTTTTTATAATAGTCATAATTTTAACACGAAATATCTGTCGCGGTGCAATTTTGGAAAAATTAACAAAAATATTCTTGATAATATAAAAATTTTTTTTTAATTATTCTGTGCTTCAGTTTTGAATCGAAGCATTTTCTGTGCTTCAGTTTTGAATTGAAGCATTTTCTGTGCTTCAGTTTTGAATTGAAGCATTTTCTGTGCTTCAGTTTTGAATTGAAGCATTTCTGTGCTTCAGTTTCGAATTGAAGCATTTTCTGTGCTTCAGTTTTGAATTGAAGCATTTTCTATGCTTCAGTTTTGAATTGAAGCATTTTCTGTGCTTCAGTTTTGAATTGAAGCATTTTCTGTGCTTCAGTTTTGAATTGAAGCATTTTATGTGCTTCAGTTTTGAATTGAAGCATTTTCTGTGCTTCAGTTTTGAATTGAAGCATTCTCTGTGCTTCAGTTTTGAATTGAAGCATTTTCTGTGCTTCAGTTTTGTATTGAAGCATTTTTGTGCTTCAGTTTTGTATTGAAGCATTTTTTGTGCTTCAGTTTTGTATTGAAGCATTCTCTGTGCTTCAGTTTTGAATTGAAGCATTTTCTGTGCTTCAGTTTTGTATTGAAGCATTTTTTGTGCTTCAGTTTTGTATTGAAGCATTTTATGTGCTTCAGTTTTGAATTGAAGCATTTTCTGTGCTTCAGTTTTGAATTGAAGCATTCTCTGTGCTTCAGTTTTGTATTGAAGCATTTTCTGTGCTTCAGTTTTGTATTGAAGCATTTTTTGTGCTTCAGTTTTGTATTGAAGCATTTTTTGTGCTTCAGTTTTGAATTGAAGCATTTCTGTGCTTCAGTTTTGAATTGAAGCATTTCTGTGCTTCAGTTTTGAATTGAAGCATTTCTGTGCTTCAGTTTTGAATTGAAGCATTTTCTGTGCTTCATTTTTGAATTGAAGCATTTTGTGATCCCAGATAATGTGGAATCATCACATATTTATTAGTGAAAATAACTTCTTTTTATAATAGTCATAATTTTAACACGAAATATCTGTCGCGGTGCAATTTTGAAAATTAACAAAAATATTCTTGATAATATAAAAATTTTTTTTTAATTATTCTGTGCTTCAGTTTTGAATTGAAGCATTTTCTGTGCTTCAGTTTTGAATTGAAGCATTTTCTGTGCTTCAGTTTCGAATTGAAGCATTTTCTGTGCTTCAGTTTTGAATTGAAGCATTTTCTATGCTTCAGTTTTGAATTGAAGCATTTTCTGTGCTTCAGTTTTGAATTGAAGCATTTTGTGATCCCAGATAATGTGGAATCATCACATATTTATTAGTGAAAATAACTTCTTTTTATAATAGTCATAATTTTAATCCGAAATATCTGTCGCGGTGCAATTTTGGAAAAATTAACAAAAATATTCTTGATAATATAAAAATTTTTTTTTAATTATTCTGTGCTTCAGTTTTGAATTGAAGCATTTTCTGTGCTTCAGTTTTGAAT
Source organism: Meloidogyne arenaria (assembly GCA_036172955.1). NCBI lineage: Eukaryota > Metazoa > Nematoda > Chromadorea > Rhabditida > Meloidogynidae > Meloidogyne > Meloidogyne arenaria. The sequence goes on along the minus strand of JARQAB010000029.1, from coordinate 1,686,447 downwards.
TGAAGCATTTCTGTGCTTCAGTTTTGAATTGAAGCATTTCTGTGCTTCAGTTTTGAATTGAAGCATTTTCTGTGCTTCAGTTTTGAATTGAAGCATTTTCTGTGCTTCAGTTTTGAGTTGAAGCATTTCTGTGCTTCAGTTTTGAATTGAAGCATTTCTGTGCTTCAGTTTTGAATTGAAGCATTTTCTGTGCTTCAGTTTTGAATTGAAGCATTTTCTGTGTTTCAGTTTTGAATTGAAGCATTTTCTGTGCTTCAGTTTTGAATTGAAGCATTTTCTGTGCTTCAGTTTTGAATTGAAGCATTTTGTGATCCCAGATAATGTGGAATCATCACATATTTATTAGTGAAAATAACTTCTTTTTATAATAGTCATAATTTTAATCCGAAATATCTGTCGCCGTGCAATTTTGGAAAAATTAAGACAAATATTCTTGCGTATAGAATATTTTTTTTATTATTTTTCTGTGCTTCAGTTTTGAATTGAAGCATTTTCTGTGCTTCAGTTTTGAATTGAAGCATTTCTGTGCTTCAGTTTTGAATTGAAGCATTTCTGTGCTTCAGTTTTGAATTGAAGCATTTTCTGTGCTTCAGTTTTGAATTGAAGCATTTTCTGTGCTTCAGTTTTGAATTGAAGCATTTTCTGTGCTTCAGTTTTGAATTGAAGCATTTTCTGTGCTTCAGTTTTGAATTGAAGCATTTTCTGTGCATCAGTTTTAAATTGAAGCATTTTCTGTGCTTCAGTTTTGAATTGAAGCATTTTCTGTGCTTCAGTTTTGAATTGAAGCATTTTCTGTGCTTCAGTTTTGAATTGAAGCATTTTATGTGCTTCAGTTTTGAATTGAAGCATTTTCTGTGCTTCAGTTTTGAATTGAAGCATTCTCTGTGCTTCAGTTTTGAATTGAAGCATTTTCTGTGCTTCAGTTTTGTATTGAAGCATTTTTTGTGCTTCAGTTTTGTATTGAAGCATTTTTTGTGCTTCAGTTTTGTATTGAAGCATTTTATGTGCTTCAGTTTTGAATTGAAGCATTTTCTGTGCTTCAGTTTTGAATTGAAGCATTCTCTTTGCTTCAGTTTTGTATTGAAGCATTTTCTGTGCTTCAGTTTTGTATTGAAGCATTTTTTGTGCTTCAGTTTTGTATTGAAGCATTTTTTGTGCTTCAGTTTTGAATTGAAGCATTTCTGTGCTTCAGTTTTGAATTGAAGCATTTCTGTGCTTCAGTTTTGAATTGAAGCATTTCTGTGCTTCAGTTTTGAATTGAAGCATTTTCTGTGCTTCATTTTTGAATTGAAGCATTTTGTGATCCCAGATAATGTGGAATCATCACATATTTATTAGTGAAAATAACTTCTTTTTATAATAGTCATAATTTTAACACGAAATATCTGTCGCGGTGCAATTTTGAAAATTAACAAAAATATTCTTGATAATATAAAAATTTTTTTTTAATTATTCAGTGCTTCAGTTTTGAATTGAAGCATTTTCTGTGCTTCAGTTTTGAATTGAAGCATTTTCTGTGCTTCAGTTTCGAATTGAAGCATTTTCTGTGCTTCAGTTTTGAATTGAAGCATTTTCTATGCTTCAGTTTTGAATTGAAGCATTTTCCGTGCTTCAGTTTTGAATTGAAGCATTTTGTGATCCCAGATAATGTGGAATCATCACATATTTATTAGTGAAAATAACTTCTTTTTATAATAGTCATAATTTTAATCCGAAATATCTGTCGCGGTGCAATTTTGGAAAAATTAACAAAAATATTCTTGATAATATAAAAATTTTTTTTTAATTATTCTGTGCTTCAGTTTTGAATTGAAGCATTTTCTGTGCTTCAGTTTTGAATTGAAGCATTTTCTGTGCTTCAGTTTTGAATTGAAGCATTTTCTGTGCTTCAGTTTTGAATTGAAGCATTTTATGTGCTTCAGTTTTGAATTGAAGCATTTTCTGTGCTTCAGTTTTGAATTGAAGCATTCTCTGTGCTTCAGTTTTGAATTGAAGCATTTTCTGTGCTTCAGTTTTGTATTGAAGCATTTTTTGTGCTTCAGTTTTGTATTGAAGCATTTTTTGTGCTTCAGTTTTGTATTGAAGCATTCTCTGTGCTTCAGTTTTGAATTGAAGCATTTTCTGTGCTTCAGTTTTGTATTGAAGCATTTTTTGTGCTTCAGTTTTGTATTGAAGCATTTTATGTGCTTCAGTTTTGAATTGAAGCATTTTCTGTGCTTCAGTTTTGAATTGAAGCATTCTCTGTGCTTCAGTTTTGTATTGAAGCATTTTCTGTGCTTCAGTTTTGTATTGAAGCATTTTTTGTGCTTCAGTTTTGTATTGAAGCATTTTTTGTGCTTCAGTTTTGAATTGAAGCATTTCTGTGCTTCAGTTTTGAATTGAAGCATTTCTGTGCTTCAGTTTTGAATTGAAGCATTTCTGTGCTTCAGTTTTGAATTGAAGCATTTTCTGTGCATCAGTTTTAAATTGAAGCATTTTCTGTGCTTCAGTTTTGAATTGAAGCATTTTCTGTGCTTCAGTTTTGAATTGAAGCATTTTCTGTGCTTCAGTTTTGAATTGAAGCATTTTATGTGCTTCAGTTTTGAATTGAAGCATTTTCTGTGCTTCAGTTTTGAATTGAAGCATTCTCTGTGCTTCAGTTTTGAATTGAAGCATTTTCTGTGCTTCAGTTTTGTATTGAAGCATTTTTTGTGCTTCAGTTTTGTATTGAAGCATTTTTTGTGCTTCAGTTTTGTATTGAAGCATTCTCTTTGCTTCAGTTTTGAATTGAAGCATTTTCTGTGCTTCAGTTTTGTATTGAAGCATTTTTTGTGCTTCAGTTTTGTATTGAAGCATTTTATGTGCTTCAGTTTTGAATTGAACATTTTCTGTGCTTCAGTTTTGAATTGAAGCATTCTCTGTGCTTCAGTTTTGTATTGAAGCATTTTCTGTGCTTCAGTTTTGTATTGAAGCATTTTTTGTGCTTCAGTTTTGTATTGAAGCATTTTTTGTGCTTCAGTTTTGAATTGAAGCATTTCTGTGCTTCAGTTTTGAATTGAAGCATTTCTGTGCTTCAGTTTTGAATTGAAGCATTTCTGTGCTTCAGTTTTGAATTGAAGCATTTTCTGTGCTTCATTTTTGAATTGAAGCATTTTGTGATCCCAGATAATGTGGAATCATCACATATTTATTAGTGAAATAACTTCTTTTTATAATAGTCATAATTTTAACACGAAATATCTGTCGCGGTGCAATTTTGAAAATTAACAAAAATATTCTTGATAATATAAAAATTTTTTTTTAATTATTCTGTGCTTCAGTTTTGAATTGAAGCATTTTCTGTACTTCAGTTTTGAATTGAAGCATTTTCTGTGCTTCAGTTTCGAATTGAAGCATTTTCTGTGCTTCAGTTTTGAATTGAAGCATTTTCTATGCTTCAGTTTTGAATTGAAGCATTTTCTGTGCTTCAGTTTTGAATTGAAGCATTTTGTGATCCCAGATAATGTGGAATCATCACATATTTATTAGTGAAAATAACTTCTTTTTATAATAGTCATAATTTTAATCCGAAATATCTGTCGCGGTGCAATTTTGGAAAAATTAACAAAAATATTCTTGATAATATAAAAATTTTTTTTAATTATTCTGTGCTTCAGTTTTGAATTGAAGCATTTTCTGTGCTTCAGTTTTGAATTGAAGCATTTTCTGTGCTTCAGTTTTGAATTGAAGCATTTTCTGTGTTTCAGTTTTGAATTGAAGCATTTTATGTGCTTCAGTTTTGAATTGAAGCATTTTCTGTGCTTCAGTTTTGAATTGAAGCATTTTCTGTGCTTCAGTTTTGAATTGAAGCATTTTCTGTGCTTCAGTTTTGAATTGAAGCATTTTCTGTGCTTCAGTTTTGAGTTGAAGCATTTCTGTGCTTCAGTTTTGAATTGAAGCATTTTCTGTGCTTCAGTTTTGAATTGAAGCATTTCTGTGCTTCAGTTTTGAATTGAAGCATTTCTGTGCTTCAGTTTTGTATTGAAGCATTTTATGTGCTTCAGTTTTGAATTGAAGCATTTTCTGTGCTTCAGTTTTGAATTGAAGCATTCTCTGTGCTTCAGTTTTGTATTGAAGCATTTTCTGTGCTTCAGTTTTGTATTGAAGCATTTTTTGTGCTTCAGTTTTGTATTGAAGCATTTTTTGTGCTTCAGTTTTGAATTGAAGCATTTCTGTGCTTCAGTTTTGAATTGAAGCATTTCTGTGCTTCAGTTTTGAATTGAAGCATTTTCTGTGCTTCAGTTTTGAATTGAAGCATTTTCTGTGCTTCAGTTTTGAGTTGAAGCATTTCTGTGCTTCAGTTTTGAATTGAAGCTTTTCTGTGCTTCAGTTTTGAATTGAAGCATTTTCTGTGCTTCAGTTTTGAATTGAAGCATTTTCTGTGTTTCAGTTTTGAATTGAAGCATTTTCTGTGCTTCAGTTTTGAATTGAAGCATTTTCTGTGCTTCAGTTTTGAATTGAAGCATTTTGTGATCCCAGATAATGTGGAATCATCACATATTTATTAGTGAAAATAACTTCTTTTTATAATAGTCATAATTTTAACACGAAATATCTGTCGCGGTGCAATTTTGGAAAAATTAACAAAAATATTCTTGATAATATAAAAATTTTTTTAATTATTCTGTGCTTCAGTTTTGAATCGAAGCATTTTCTGTGCTTCAGTTTTGAATTGAAGCATTTTCTGTGCTTCAGTTTTGAATTGAAGCATTTTCTGTGCTTCAGTTTTGAATTGAAGCATTTCTGTGCTTCAGTTTCGAATTGAAGCATTTTCTGTGCTTCAGTTTTGAATTGAAGCATTTTCTATGCTTCAGTTTTGAATTGAAGCATTTTCTGTGCTTCAGTTTTGAATTGAAGCATTTTCTGTGCTTCAGTTTTGAATTGAAGCATTTTATGTGCTTCAGTTTTGAATTGAAGCATTTTCTGTGCTTCAGTTTTGAATTGAAGCATTCTCTGTGCTTCAGTTTTGAATTGAAGCATTTTCTGTGCTTCAGTTTTGTATTGAAGCATTTTTTGTGCTTCAGTTTTGTATTGAAGCATTTTTTGTGCTTCAGTTTTGTATTGAAGCATTCTCTGTGCTTCAGTTTTGAATTGAAGCATTTTCTGTGCTTCAGTTTTGTATTGAAGCATTTTTTGTGCTTCAGTTTTGTATTGAAGCATTTTATGTGCTTCAGTTTTGAATTGAAGCATTTTCTGTGCTTCAGTTTTGAATTGAAGCATTCTCTGTGCTTCAGTTTTGTATTGAAGCATTTTCTGTGCTTCAGTTTTGTATTGAAGCATTTTTTGTGCTTCAGTTTTGTATTGAAGCATTTTTTGTGCTTCAGTTTTGAATTGAAGCATTTCTGTGCTTCAGTTTTGAATTGAAGCATTTCTGTGCTTCAGTTTTGAATTGAAGCATTTCTGTGCTTCAGTTTTGAATTGAAGCATTTTCTGTGCTTCATTTTTGAATTGAAGCATTTTGTGATCCCAGATAATGTGGAATCATCACATATTTATTAGTGAAAATAACTTCTTTTTATAATAGTCATAATTTTAACACGAAATATCTGTCGCGGTGCAATTTTGAAAATTAACAAAAATATTCTTGATAATATAAAAATTTTTTTTAATTATTCTGTGCTTCAGTTTTGAATTGAAGCATTTTCTGTGCTTCAGTTTTGAATTGAAGCATTTTCTGTGCTTCAGTTTCGAATTGAAGCATTTTCTGTGCTTCAGTTTTGAATTGAAGCATTTTCTATGCTTCAGTTTTGAATTGAAGCATTTTCTGTGCTTCAGTTTTGAATTGAAGCATTTTGTGATCCCAGATAATGTGGAATCATCACATATTTATTAGTGAAAATAACTTCTTTTTATAATAGTCATAATTTTAATCCGAAATATCTGTCGCGGTGCAATTTTGGAAAAATTAACAAAAATATTCTTGATAATATAAAAATTTTTTTTTAATTATTCTGTGCTTCAGTTTTGAATTGAAGCATTTTCTGTGCTTCAGTTTTGAATTGAAGCATTTCTGTGCTTCAGTTTTGAATTGAAGCATTTCTGTGCTTCAGTTTTGAATTGAAGCATTTTCTGTGCTTCAGTTTTGAATTGAAGCATTTTCTGTGCTTCAGTTTTGAGTTGAAGCATTTCTGTGCTTCAGTTTTGAATTGAAGCATTTCTGTGCTTCAGTTTTGAATTGAAGCATTTTCTGTGCTTCAGTTTTGAATTGAAGCATTTTCTGTGTTTCAGTTTTGAATTGAAGCATTTTCTGTGCTTCAGTTTTGAATTGAAGCATTTTCTGTGCTTCAGTTTTGAATTGAAGCATTTTGTGATCCCAGATAATGTGGAATCATCACATATTTATTAGTGAAAATAACTTCTTTTTATAATAGTCATAATTTTAATCCGAAATATCTGTCGCGGTGCAATTTTGGAAAATTAACAAAAATATTCATGATAATATAAAAATTTTTTTTTAATTATTCTGTGCTTCAGTTTTGAATTGAAGCATTTTCTGTGCTTCAGTTTTGAATTGAAGCATTTCTGTGCTTCAGTTTTGAATTGAAGCATTTCTGTGCTTCAGTTTTGAATTGAAGCATTTTCTGTGCTTCAGTTTTGAATTGAAGCATTTTCTGTGCTTCAGTTTTGAGTTGAAGCATTTCTGTGCTTCAGTTTTGAATTGAAGCATTTCTGTGCTTCAGTTTTGAATTGAAGCATTTTCTGTGCTTCAGTTTTGAATTGAAGCATTTTCTGTGTTTCAGTTTTGAATTGAAGCATTTTCTGTGCTTCAGTTTTGAATTGAAGCATTTTCTGTGCTTCAGTTTTGAATTGAAGCATTTTGTGATCCCAGATAATGTGGAATCATCACATATTTATTAGTGAAAATAACTTCTTTTTATAATAGTCATAATTTTAACACGAAATATCTGTCGCGGTGCAATTTTGAAAAATTAACAAAAATATTCTTGATAATATAAAAATTTTTTTTAATTATTCTGTGCTTCAGTTTTGAATCGAAGCATTTTCTGTGCTTCAGTTTTGAATTGAAGCATTTTCTGTGCTTCAGTTTTGAATTGAAGCATTTTCTGTGCTTCAGTTTTGAATTGAAGCATTTTCTGTGCTTCAGTTTTGAATTGAAGCATTTTCTGTGCATCAGTTTTGAATTGAAGCATTTTCTGTGCTTCAGTTTTGAATTGAAGCATTTTCTGTGCTTCAGTTTTGAATTGAAGCATTTTCTGTGCTTCAGTTTTGAATTGAAGCATTTTATGTGCTTCAGTTTTGAATTGAAGCATTTTCTGTGCTTCAGTTTTGAATTGAAGCATTCTCTGTGCTTCAGTTTTGAATTGAAGCATTTTCTGTGCTTCAGTTTTGAATTGAAGCATTTTCTGTGCTTCAGTTTTGAATTGAAGCATTTTCTGTGCTTCAGTTTTGTATTGAAGCATTTTTTGTGCTTCAGTTTTGAATTGAAGCATTTCTGTGCTTCAGTTTTGAATTGAAGCATTTCTGTGCTTCAGTTTTGAATTGAAGCATTTTGTGATCCCAGATAATGTGGAATCATCACATATTTATTAGTGAAAATAACTTCTTTTTATAATAGTCATAATTTTAATCCGAAATATCTGTCGCGGTGCAATTTTGGAAAAATTAACAAAAATATTCTTGATAATATAAAAATTTTTTTTAATTATTCTGTGCTTCAGTTTTGAATTGAAGCATTCTCTGTGCTTCAGTTTTGTATTGAAGCATTTTCTGTGCTTCAGTTTTGTATTGAAGCATTTTTTGTGCTTCAGTTTTGTATTGAAGCATTTTTTGTGCTTCAGTTTTGAATTGAAGCATTTCTGTGCTTCAGTTTTGAATTGAAGCATTTCTGTGCTTCAGTTTTGAATTGAAGCATTTCTGTGCTTCAGTTTTGAATTGAAGCATTTTCTGTGCATCAGTTTTAAATTGAAGCATTTTCTGTGCTTCAGTTTTGAATTGAAGCATTTTCTGTGCTTCAGTTTTGAATTGAAGCATTTTCTGTGCTTCAGTTTTGAGTTGAAGCATTTCTGTGCTTCAGTTTTGAATTGAAGCATTTCTGTGCTTCAGTTTTGAATTGAAGCATTTTCTGTGCTTCAGTTTTGAATTGAAGCATTTTCTGTGTTTCAGTTTTGAATTGAAGCATTTTCTGTGCTTCAGTTTTGAATTGAAGCATTTTCTGTGCTTCAGTTTTGAATTGAAGCATTTTGTGATCCCAGATAATGTGGAATCATCACATATTTATTAGTGAAAATAACTTCTTTTTATAATAGTCATAATTTTAACACGAAATATCTGTCGCGGTGCAATTTTGGAAAAATTAACAAAAATATTCTTGATAATATAAAAATTTTTTTTTAATTATTCTGTGCTTCAGTTTTGAATCGAAGCATTTTCTGTGCTTCAGTTTTGAATTGAAGCATTTTCTGTGCTTCAGTTTTGAATTGAAGCATTTTCTGTGCTTCAGTTTTGAATTGAAGCATTTTCTGTGCTTCAGTTTTGAATTGAAGCATTTTCTGTGCTTCAGTTTTGAATTGAAGCATTTTCTGTGCTTCAGTTTTGAATTGAAGCATTTTCTGTGCTTCAGTTTTGAATTGAAGCATTTTATGTGCTTCAGTTTTGAATTGAAGCATTTTCTGTGCTTCAGTTTTGAATTGAAGCATTCTCTGTGCTTCAGTTTTGAATTGAAGCATTTTCTGTGCTTCAGTTTTGAATTGAAGCATTTTCTGTGCTTCAGTTTTGAATTGAAGCATTTTCTGTGCTTCAGTTTTGTATTGAAGCATTTTTTGTGCTTCAGTTTTGAATTGAAGCATTTCTGTGCTTCAGTTTTGAATTGAAGCATTTCTGTGCTTCAGTTTTGAATTGAAGCATTTTGTGATCCCAGATAATGTGGAATCATCACATATTTATTAGTGAAAATAACTTCTTTTTATAATAGTCATAATTTTAATCCGAAATATCTGTCGCGGTGCAATTTTGGAAAAATTAACAAAAATATTCTTGATAATATAAAAATTTTTTTTTAATTATTCTGTGCTTCAGTTTTGAATTGAAGCATTCTCTGTGCTTCAGTTTTGTATTGAAGCATTTTCTGTGCTTCAGTTTTGTATTGAAGCATTTTTTGTGCTTCAGTTTTGTATTGAAGCATTTTTTGTGCTTCAGTTTTGAATTGAAGCATTTCTGTGCTTCAGTTTTGAATTGAAGCATTTCTGTGCTTCAGTTTTGAATTGAAGCATTTCTGTGCTTCAGTTTTGAATTGAAGCATTTTCTGTGCATCAGTTTTAAATTGAAGCATTTTCTGTGCTTCAGTTTTGAATTGAAGCATTTTCTGTGCTTCAGTTTTGAATTGAAGCATTTCTGTGCTTCAGTTTTGAATTGAAGCATTTTCTGTGCTTCAGTTTTGAATTGAAGCATTTTCTGTGCTTCAGTTTTGAGTTGAAGCATTTCTGTGCTTCAGTTTTGAATTGAAGCTTTTCTGTGCTTCAGTTTTGAATTGAAGCATTTTCTGTGCTTCAGTTTTGAATTGAAGCATTTTCTGTGTTTCAGTTTTGAATTGAAGCATTTTCTGTGCTTCAGTTTTGAATTGAAGCATTTTCTGTGCTTCAGTTTTGTATTGAAGCATTTTTTGTGCTTCAGTTTTGTATTGAAGCATTTTTTGTGCTTCAGTTTTGTATTGAAGCATTCTCTGTGCTTCAGTTTTGAATTGAAGCATTTTCTGTGCTTCAGTTTTGTATTGAAGCATTTTTTGTGCTTCAGTTTTGTATTGAAGCATTTTATGTGCTTCAGTTTTGAATTGAAGCATTTTCTGTGCTTCAGTTTTGAATTGAAGCATTCTCTGTGCTTCAGTTTTGTATTGAAGCATTTTCTGTGCTTCAGTTTGGTATTGAAGCATTTTTTGTGCTTCAGTTTTGTATTGAAGCATTTTTTGTGCTTCAGTTTTGAATTGAAGCATTTCTGTGCTTCAGTTTTGAATTGAAGCATTTCTGTGCTTCAGTTTTGAATTGAAGCATTTCTGTGCTTCAGTTTTGAATTGAAGCATTTTCTGTGCTTCATTTTTGAATTGAAGCATTTTGTGATCCCAGATAATGTGGAATCATCACATATTTATTAGTGAAAATAACTTCTTTTTATAATAGTCATAATTTTAATCCGAAATATCTGTCGCGGTGCAATTTTGGAAAAATTAACAAAAATATTCTTGATAATATAAAAATTTTTTTTTAATTATTCTGTGCTTCAGTTTTGAATTGAAGCATTCTCTGTGCTTCAGTTTTGTATTGAAGCATTTTCTGTGCTTCAGTTTTGTATTGAAGCATTTTTTGTGCTTCAGTTTTGTATTGAAGCATTTTTTGTGCTTCAGTTTTGAATTGAAGCATTTCTGTGCTTCAGTTTTGAATTGAAGCATTTCTGTGCTTCAGTTTTGAATTGAAGCATTTCTGTGCTTCAGTTTTGAATTGAAGCATTTTCTGTGCATCAGTTTTAAATTGAAGCATTTTCTGTGCTTCAGTTTTGAATTGAAGCATTTTCTGTGCTTCAGTTTTGAATTGAAGCATTTCTGTGCTTCAGTTTTGAATTGAAGCATTTTCTGTGCTTCAGTTTTGAATTGAAGCATTTTCTGTGCTTCAGTTTTGAGTTGAAGCATTTCTGTGCTTCAGTTTTGAATTGAAGCTTTTCTGTGCTTCAGTTTTGAATTGAAGCATTTTCTGTGCTTCAGTTTTGAATTGAAGCATTTTCTGTGTTTCAGTTTTGAATTGAAGCATTTTCTGTGCTTCAGTTTTGAATTGAAGCATTTTCTGTGCTTCAGTTTTGTATTGAAGCATTTTTTGTGCTTCAGTTTTGTATTGAAGCATTTTTTGTGCTTCAGTTTTGTATTGAAGCATTCTCTGTGCTTCAGTTTTGAATTGAAGCATTTTCTGTGCTTCAGTTTTGTATTGAAGCATTTTTTGTGCTTCAGTTTTGTATTGAAGCATTTTATGTGCTTCAGTTTTGAATTGAAGCATTTTCTGTGCTTCAGTTTTGAATTGAAGCATTCTCTGTGCTTCAGTTTTGTATTGAAGCATTTTCTGTGCTTCAGTTTGGTATTGAAGCATTTTTTGTGCTTCAGTTTTGTATTGAAGCATTTTTTGTGCTTCAGTTTTGAATTGAAGCATTTCTGTGCTTCAGTTTTGAATTGAAGCATTTCTGTGCTTCAGTTTTGAATTGAAGCATTTCTGTGCTTCAGTTTTGAATTGAAGCATTTTCTGTGCTTCATTTTTGAATTGAAGCATTTTGTGATCCCAGATAATGTGGAATCATCACATATTTATTAGTGAAAATAACTTCTTTTTATAATAGTCATAATTTTAACACGAAATATCTGTCGCGGTGCAATTTTGAAAATTAACAAAAATATTCTTGATAATATAAAAATTTTTTTTTAATTATTCTGTGCTTCAGTTTTGAATTGAAGCATTTTCTGTGCTTCAGTTTTGAATTGAAGCATTTTCTGTGCTTCAGTTTCGAATTGAAGCATTTTCTGTGCTTCAGTTTTGAATTGAAGCATTTTCTATGCTTCAGTTTTGAATTGAAGCATTTTCTGTGCTTCAGTTTTGAATTGAAGCATTTTGTGATCCCAGATAATGTGGAATCATCACATATTTATTAGTGAAAATAACTTCTTTTTATAATAGTCATAATTTTAATCCGAAATATCTGTCGCGGTGCAATTTTGGAAAAATTAACAAAAATATTCTTGATAATATAAAAATTTTTTTTAATTATTCTGTGCTTCAGTTTTGAATTGAAGCATTTTCTGTGCTTCAGTTTTGAATTGAAGCATTTTCTGTGCTTCAGTTTTGAATTGAAGCATTTTCTGTGCTTCAGTTTTGAATTGAAGCATTTTATGTGCTTCAGTTTTGAATTGAAGCATTTTCTGTGCTTCAGTTTTGAATTGAAGCATTTTCTGTGCTTCAGTTTTGAATTGAAGCATTTTCTGTGCTTCAGTTTTGAATTGAAGCATTTTCTGTGCTTCAGTTTTGAGTTGAAGCATTTCTGTGCTTCAGTTTTGAATTGAAGCATTTTCTGTGCTTCAGTTTTGAATTGAAGCATTTCTGTGCTTCAGTTTTGAATTGAAGCATTTCTGTGCTTCAGTTTTGTATTGAAGCATTTTATGTGCTTCAGTTTTGAATTGAAGCATTTTCTGTGCTTCAGTTTTGAATTGAAGCATTCTCTGTGCTTCAGTTTTGTATTGAAGCATTTTCTGTGCTTCAGTTTTGTATTGAAGCATTTTTGTGCTTCAGTTTTGTATTGAAGCATTTCTGTGCTTCAGTTTTGAATTGAAGCATTTCTGTGCTTCAGTTTTGAATTGAAGCATTTCTGTGCTTCAGTTTTGAATTGAAGCATTTTCTGTGCTTCAGTTTTGAATTGAAGCATTTTCTGTGCTTCAGTTTTGAGTTGAAGCATTTCTGTGCTTCAGTTTTGAATTGAAGCATTTCTGTGCTTCAGTTTTGAATTGAAGCATTTTCTGTGCTTCAGTTTTGAATTGAAGCATTTTCTGTGTTTCAGTTTTGAATTGAAGCATTTTCTGTGCTTCAGTTTTGAATTGAAGCATTTTCTGTGCTTCAGTTTTGAATTGAAGCATTTTCTGTGCTTCAGTTTTGAATTGAAGCATTTTCTGTGCTTCAGTTTTGAATTGAAGCATTTTATGTGCTTCAGTTTTGAATTGAAGCATTTTCTGTGCTTCAGTTTTGAATTGAAGCATTTTCTGTGCTTCAGTTTTGAATTGAAGCATTTTCTGTGCTTCAGTTTTGAATTGAAGCATTTTCTGTGCTTCAGTTTTGAGTTGAAGCATTTCTGTGCTTCAGTTTTGAATTGAAGCATTTTCTGTGCTTCAGTTTTGAATTGAAGCATTTCTGTGCTTCAGTTTTGAATTGAAGCATTTCTGTGCTTCAGTTTGTATTGAAGCATTTTATGTGCTTCAGTTTTGAATTGAAGCATTTTCTGTGCTTCAGTTTTGAATTGAAGCATTCTCTGTGCTTCAGTTTTGTATTGAAGCATTTTCTGTGCTTCAGTTTTGTATTGAAGCATTTTTTGTGCTTCAGTTTTGTATTGAAGCATTTTTTGTGCTTCAGTTTTGAATTGAAGCATTTCTGTGCTTCAGTTTTGAATTGAAGCATTTCTGTGCTTCAGTTTTGAATTGAAGCATTTTCTGTGCTTCAGTTTTGAATTGAAGCATTTTCTGTGCTTCAGTTTTGAGTTGAAGCATTTCTGTGCTTCAGTTTTGAATTGAAGCATTTCTGTGCTTCAGTTTTGAATTGAAGCATTTTCTGTGCTTCAGTTTTGAATTGAAGCATTTTCTGTGTTTCAGTTTTGAATTGAAGCATTTTCTGTGCTTCAGTTTTGAATTGAAGCATTTTCTGTGCTTCAGTTTTGAATTGAAGCATTTTGTGATCCCAGATAATGTGGAATCATCACATTTATTAGTGAAAATAACTTCTTTTTATAATAGTCATAATTTTAACACTAAATATCTGTCGCGGTGCAATTTTGGAAAAATTAACAAAAATATTCTTGATAATATAAAAATTTTTTTTTAATTATTCTGTGCTTCAGTTTTGAATCGAAGCATTTTCTGTGCTTCAGTTTTGAATTGAAGCATTTTCTGTGCTTCAGTTTTGAATTGAAGCATTTTCTGTGCTTCAGTTTTGAATTGAAGCATTTTCTGTGCTTCAGTTTTGAATTGAAGCATTTTCTGTGCATCAGTTTTGAATTGAAGCATTTTCTGTGCTTCAGTTTTGAATTGAAGCATTTTCTGTGCTTCAGTTTTGAATTGAAGCATTTTCTGTGCTTCAGTTTTGAATTGAAGCATTTTATGTGCTTCAGTTTTGAATTGAAGCATTTTCTGTGCTTCAGTTTTGAATTGAAGCATTCTCTGTGCTTCAGTTTTGAATTGAAGCATTTTCTGTGCTTCAGTTTTGTATTGAAGCATTTTTTGTGCTTCAGTTTTGTATTGAAGCATTTTTTGTGCTTCAGTTTTGTATTGAAGCATTTTCTGTGCTTCAGTTTTGTATTGAAGCATTTTTTGTGCTTCAGTTTTGTATTGAAGCATTTTTTGTGCTTCAGTTTTGAATTGAAGCATTTCTGTGCTTCAGTTTTGAATTGAAGCATTTCTGTGCTTCAGTTTTGAATTGAAGCATTTTCTGTGCTTCAGTTTTGAATTGAAGCATTTTCTGTGCTTCAGTTTTGAGTTGAAGCATTTCTGTGCTTCAGTTTTGAATTGAAGCATTTCTGTGCTTCAGTTTTGAATTGAAGCATTTTCTGTGCTTCAGTTTTGAATTGAAGCATTTTCTGTGTTTCAGTTTTGAATTGAAGCATTTTCTGTGCTTCAGTTTTGAATTGAAGCATTTTCTGTGCTTCAGTTTTGAATTGAAGCATTTTGTGATCCCAGATAATGTGGAATCATCACATATTTATTAGTGAAAATAACTTCTTTTTATAATAGTCATAATTTTAACACTAAATATCTGTCGCGGTGCAATTTTGGAAAAATTAACAAAAATATTCTTGATAATATAAAAATTTTTTTTTAATTATTCTGTGCTTCAGTTTTGAATCGAAGCATTTTCTGTGCTTCAGTTTTGAATTGAAGCATTTTCTGTGCTTCAGTTTTGAATTGAAGCATTTTCTGTGCTTCAGTTTTGAATTGAAGCATTTTCTGTGCTTCAGTTTTGAATTGAAGCATTTTCTGTGCATCAGTTTTGAATTGAAGCATTTTCTGTGCTTCAGTTTTGAATTGAAGCATTTTCTGTGCTTCAGTTTTGAATTGAAGCATTTTCTGTGCTTCAGTTTTGAATTGAAGCATTTTATGTGCTTCAGTTTTGAATTGAAGCATTTTCTGTGCTTCAGTTTTGAATTGAAGCATTCTCTGTGCTTCAGTTTTGAATTGAAGCATTTTCTGTGCTTCAGTTTTGTATTGAAGCATTTTTTGTGCTTCAGTTTTGTATTGAAGCATTTTTTGTGCTTCAGTTTTGTATTGAAGCATTCTCTGTGCTTCAGTTTTGAATTGAAGCATTTTCTGTGCTTCAGTTTTGTATTGAAGCATTTTTGTGCTTCAGTTTTGTATTGAAGCATTTTATGTGCTTCAGTTTTGAATTGAAGCATTTTCTGTGCTTCAGTTTTGAATTGAAGCATTCTCTGTGCTTCAGTTTTGTATTGAAGCATTTTCTGTGCTTCAGTTTTGTATTGAAGCATTTTTTGTGCTTCAGTTTTGTATTGAAGCATTTTTTGTGCTTCAGTTTTGAATTGAAGCATTTCTGTGCTTCAGTTTTGAATTGAAGCATTTCTGTGCTTCAGTTTTGAATTGAAGCATTTCTGTGCTTCAGTTTTGAATTGAAGCATTTTCTGTGCTTCATTTTTGAATTGAAGCATTTTGTGATCCCAGATAATGTGGAATCATCACATATTTATTAGTGAAAATAACTTCTTTTTATAATAGTCATAATTTTAACACGAAATATCTGTCGCGGTGCAATTTTGAAAATTAACAAAGATATTCTTGATAATATAAAAATTTTTTTTTAATTATTCTGTGCTTCAGTTTTGAATTGAAGCATTTTCTGTGCTTCAGTTTTGAATTGAAGCATTTTCTGTGCTTCAGTTTCGAATTGAAGCATTTTCTGTGCTTCAGTTTTGAATTGAAGCATTTTCTATGCTTCAGTTTTGAATTGAAGCATTTTCTGTGCTTCAGTTTTGAATTGAAGCATTTTATGTGCTTCAGTTTTGAATTGAAGCATTTTCTGTGCATCAGTTTTGAATTGAAGCATTTTCTGTGCTTCAGTTTTGAATTGAAGCATTTTCTGTGCTTCAGTTTTGAATTGAAGCATTTTCTGTGCTTCAGTTTTGAATTGAAGCATTTTATGTGCTTCAGTTTTGAATTGAAGCATTTTCTGTGCTTCAGTTTTGAATTGAAGCATTTCTGTGCTTCAGTTTTGAATTGAAGCATTTTCTGTGCTTCAGTTTTGAATTGAAGCATTTTCTGTGCTTCAGTTTTGAGTTGAAGCATTTCTGTGCTTCAGTTTTGAATTGAAGCATTTCTGTGCTTCAGTTTTGAATTGAAGCATTTTCTGTGCTTCAGTTTTGAATTGAAGCATTTTCTGTGTTTCAGTTTTGAATTGAAGCATTTTCTGTGCTTCAGTTTTGAATTGAAGCATTTTCTGTGCTTCAGTTTTGAATTGAAGCATTTTGTGATCCCAGATAATGTGGAATCATCACATATTTATTAGTGAAAATAACTTCTTTTTATAATAGTCATAATTTTAACACGAAATATCTGTCGCGGTGCAATTTTGGAAAAATTAACAAAAATATTCTTGATAATATAAAAATTTTTTTTTAATTATTCTGTGCTTCAGTTTTGAATCGAAGCATTTTCTGTGCTTCAGTTTTGAATTGAAGCATTTTCTGTGCTTCAGTTTTGAATTGAAGCATTTTCTGTGCTTCAGTTTTGAATTGAAGCATTTTCTGTGCTTCAGTTTTGAATTGAAGCATTTTTTGTGCATCAGTTTTGAATTGAAGCATTTTCTGTGCTTCAGTTTTGAATTGAAGCATTTTCTGTGCTTCAGTTTTGAATTGAAGCATTTTCTGTGCTTCAGTTTTGAATTGAAGCATTTTATGTGCTTCAGTTTTGAATTGAAGCATTTTCTGTGCTTCAGTTTTGAATTGAAGCATTCTCTGTGCTTCAGTTTTGAATTGAAGCTTTTTCTGTGCTTCAATTTTGTATTGAAGCATTTTTTGTGCTTCAGTTTTGTATTGAAGCATTTTTTGTGCTTCAGTTTTGTATTGAAGCATTCTCTGTGCTTCAGTTTTGAATTGAAGCATTTTCTGTGCTTCAGTTTTGTATTGAAGCAGGTTTGTGCTTCAGTTTTGTATTGAAGCATTTTATGTGCTTCAGTTTTGAATTGAAGCATTTTCTGTGCTTCAGTTTTGAATTGAAGCATTTCTGTGCTTCAGTTTTGTATTGAAGCATTTTATGTGCTTCAGTTTTGAATTGAAGCATTTTCTGTGCTTCAGTTTTGAATTGAAGCATTCTCTGTGCTTCAGTTTTGTATTGAAGCATTTTCTGTGCTTCAGTTTTGTATTGAAGCATTTTCTGTGCTTCAGTTTTGTATTGAAGCATTTTTTGTGCTTCAGTTTTGTATTGAAGCATTTTTTGTGCTTCAGTTTTGAATTGAAGCATTTCTGTGCTTCAGTTTTGAATTGAAGCATTTCTGTGCTTCAGTTTTGAATTGAAGCATTTCTGTGCTTCAGTTTTGAATTGAAGCATTTTCTGTGCTTCATTTTTGAATTGAAGCATTTTGTGATCCCAGATAATGTGGAATCATCACATATTTATTAGTGAAAATAACTTCTTTTTATAATAGTCATAATTTTAACACGAAATATCTGTCGCGGTGCAATTTTGAAAATTAACAAAAATATTCTTGATAATATAAAAATTTTTTTTAATTATTCTGTGCTTCAGTTTTGAATTGAAGCATTTTCTGTGCTTCAGTTTTGAATTGAAGCATTTTCTGTGCTTCAGTTTCGAATTGAAGCATTTTCTGTGCTTCAGTTTTGAATTGAAGCATTTTCTATGCTTCAGTTTTGAATTGAAGCATTTTCTGTGCTTCAGTTTTGAATTGAAGCATTTTGTGATCCCAGATAATGTGGAATCATCACATATTTATTAGTGAAAATAACTTCTTTTTATAATAGTCATAATTTTAACACGAAATATCTGTCGCGGTGCAATTTTGAAAATTAACAAAAATATTCTTGATAATATAAAATTTTTTTTTTAATTATTCTGTGCTTCAGTTTTGAATCGAAGCATTTTCTGTGCTTCAGTTTTGAATTGAAGCATTTTCTGTGCTTCAGTTTTGAATTGAAGCATTTTCTGTGCTTCAGTTTTGAATTGAAGCATTTTCTGTGCTTCAGTTTTGAATTGAAGCATTTTTTGTGCATCAGTTTTGAATTGAAGCATTTTCTGTGCTTCAGTTTTGAATTGAAGCATTTTCTGTGCTTCAGTTTTGAATTGAAGCATTTTCTGTGCTTCAGTTTTGAATTGAAGCATTTTATGTGCTTCAGTTTTGAATTGAAGCATTTTCTGTGCTTCAGTTTTGAATTGAAGCATTCTCTGTGCTTCAGTTTTGAATTGAAGCTTTTTCTGTGCTTCAATTTTGTATTGAAGCATTTTTTGTGCTTCAGTTTTGTATTGAAGCATTTTTTGTGCTTCAGTTTTGTATTGAAGCATTCTCTGTGCTTCAGTTTTGAATTGAAGCATTTTCTGTGCTTCAGTTTTGTATTGAAGCATTTTTTGTGCTTCAGTTTTGTATTGAAGCATTTTATGTGCTTCAGTTTTGAATTGAAGCATTTTCTGTGCTTCAGTTTTGAATTGAAGCATTTCTGTGCTTCAGTTTTGTATTGAAGCATTTTATGTGCTTCAGTTTTGAATTGAAGCATTTTCTGTGCTTCAGTTTTGAATTGAAGCATTCTCTGTGCTTCAGTTTTGTATTGAAGCATTTTCTGTGCTTCAGTTTTGTATTGAAGCATTTTCTGTGCTTCAGTTTTGTATTGAAGCATTTTTTGTGCTTCAGTTTTGTATTGAAGCATTTTTTGTGCTTCAGTTTTGAATTGAAGCATTTCTGTGCTTCAGTTTTGAATTGAAGCATTTCTGTGCTTCAGTTTTGAATTGAAGCATTTCTGTGCTTCAGTTTTGAATTGAAGCATTTTCTGTGCTTCATTTTTGAATTGAAGCATTTTGTGATCCCAGATAATGTGGAATCATCACATATTTATTAGTGAAAATAACTTCTTTTTATAATAGTCATAATTTTAACACGAAATATCTGTCGCGGTGCAATTTTGAAAATTAACAAAAATATTCTTGATAATATAAAAATTTTTTTTTAATTATTCTGTGCTTCAGTTTTGAATTGAAGCATTTTCTGTGCTTCAGTTTTGAATTGAAGCATTTTCTGTGCTTCAGTTTTGAATTGAAGCATTTTCTGTGCTTCAGTTTTGAATTGAAGCATTTTCTGTGCTTCAGTTTTGAATTGAAGCATTTTCTGTGCTTCAGTTTTGAATTGAAGCATTTTCTGTGCTTCAGTTTTGAATTGAAGCATTTTCCGTGCTTCAGTTTTGAATTGAAGCATTTCTGTGCTTCAGTTTTGAATTGAAGCATTTTCTGTGCTTCATTTTTGAATTGAAGCATTTTGTGATCCCAGATAATGTGGAATCATCACATATTTATTAGTGAAAATAACTTCTTTTTATAATAGTCATAATTTTAACACGAAATATCTGTCGCGGTGCAATTTTGAAAATTAACAAAAATATTCTTGATAATATAAAAATTTTTTTTTAATTATTCTGTGCTTCAGTTTTGAATTGAAGCATTTTCTGTGCTTCAGTTTTGAATTGAAGCATTTTCTGTGCTTCAGTTTCGAATTGAAGCATTTTCTGTGCTTCAGTTTTGAATTGAAGCATTTTCTATGCTTCAGTTTTGAATTGAAGCATTTTCTGTGCTTCAGTTTTGAATTGAAGCATTTTGTGATCCCAGATAATGTGGAATCATCACATATTTATTAGTGAAAATAACTTCTTTTTATAATAGTCATAATTTTAACACGAAATATCTGTCGCGGTGCAATTTTGGAAAAATTAACAAAAATATTCTTGATAATATAAAAATTTTTTTTTAATTATTCTGTGCTTCAGTTTTGAATCGAAGCATTTTCTGTGCTTCAGTTTTGAATTGAAGCATTTTCTGTGCTTCAGTTTTGAATTGAAGCATTTTCTGTGCTTCAGTTTTGAATTGAAGCATTTTCTGTGCTTCAGTTTTGAATTGAAGCATTTTTTGTGCATCAGTTTTGAATTGAAGCATTTTCTGTGCTTCAGTTTTGAATTGAAGCATTTTCTGTGCTTCAGTTTTGAATTGAAGCATTTTCTGTGCTTCAGTTTTGAATTGAAGCATTTTATGTGCTTCAGTTTTGAATTGAAGCATTTTCTGTGCTTCAGTTTTGAATTGAAGCATTCTCTGTGCTTCAGTTTTGAATTGAAGCTTTTTCTGTGCTTCAATTTTGTATTGAAGCATTTTTTGTGCTTCAGTTTTGTATTGAAGCATTTTTTGTGCTTCAGTTTTGTATTGAAGCATTCTCTGTGCTTCAGTTTTGAATTGAAGCATTTTCTGTGCTTCAGTTTTGTATTGAAGCATTTTTTGTGCTTCAGTTTTGTATTGAAGCATTTTATGTGCTTCAGTTTTGAATTGAAGCATTTTCTGTGCTTCAGTTTTGAATTGAAGCATTTCTGTGCTTCAGTTTTGTATTGAAGCATTTTATGTGCTTCAGTTTTGAATTGAAGCATTTTCTGTGCTTCAGTTTTGAATTGAAGCATTCTCTGTGCTTCAGTTTTGTATTGAAGCATTTTCTGTGCTTCAGTTTTGTATTGAAGCATTTTCTGTGCTTCAGTTTAGAATTGAAGCATTTCTGTGCTTCAGTTTTGTATTGAAGCATTTTTTGTGCTTCAGTTTTGAATTGAAGCATTTCTGTGCTTCAGTTTTGAATTGAAGCATTTCTGTGCTTCAGTTTTGAATTGAAGCATTTCTGTGCTTCAGTTTTGAATTGAAGCATTTTCTGTGCTTCATTTTGAATTGAAGCATTTTGTGATCCCAGATAATGTGGAATCATCACATATTTATTAGTGAAAATAACTTCTTTTTATAATAGTCATAATTTTAACACGAAATATCTGTCGCGGTGCAATTTTGAAAATTAACAAAAATATTCTTGATAATATAAAAATTTTTTTAATTATTCTGTGCTTCAGTTTTGAATTGAAGCATTTTCTGTGCTTCAGTTTTGAATTGAAGCATTTTCTGTGCTTCAGTTTCGAATTGAAGCATTTTCTGTGCTTCAGTTTTGAATTGAAGCATTTTCTATGCTTCAGTTTTGAATTGAAGCATTTTCTGTGCTTCAGTTTTGAATTGAAGCATTTTGTGATCCCAGATAATGTGGAATCATCACATATTTATTAGTGAAAATAACTTCTTTTTATAATAGTCATAATTTTAATCCGAAATATCTGTCGCGGTGCAATTTTGGAAAAATTAACAAAAATATTCTTGATAATATAAAAATTTTTTTTTAATTATTCTGTGCTTCAGTTTTGAATTGAAGCATTTTCTGTGCTTCAGTTTTGAATTGAAGCATTTCTGTGCTTCAGTTTTGTATTGAAGCATTTTATGTGCTTCAGTTTTGAATTGAAGCATTTTCTGTGCTTCAGTTTTGAATTGAAGCATTCTCTGTGCTTCAGTTTTGTATTGAAGCATTTTCTGTGCTTCAGTTTTGTATTGAAGCATTTTCTGTGCTTCAGTTTTGTATTGAAGCATTTTTTGTGCTTCAGTTTTGTATTGAAGCATTTTTTGTGCTTCAGTTTTGAATTGAAGCATTTCTGTGCTTCAGTTTTGAATTGAAGCATTTCTGTGCTTCAGTTTTGAATTGAAGCATTTCTGTGCTTCAGTTTTGAATTGAAGCATTTTCTGTGCTTCATTTTTGAATTGAAGCATTTTGTGATCCCAGATAATGTGGAATCATCACATATTTATTAGTGAAAATAACTTCTTTTTATAATAGTCATAATTTTAACACGAAATATCTGTCGCGGTGCAATTTTGAAAATTAACAAAATATTCTTGATAATATAAAAATTTTTTTTTAATTATTCTGTGCTTCAGTTTTGAATTGAAGCATTTTCTGTGCTTCAGTTTTGAATTGAAGCATTTTCTGTGCTTCAGTTTCGAATTGAAGCATTTTCTGTGCTTCAGTTTTGAATTGAAGCATTTTCTATGCTTCAGTTTTGAATTGAAGCATTTTCTGTGCTTCAGTTTTGAATTGAAGCATTTTGTGATCCCAGATAATGTGGAATCATCACATATTTATTAGTGTAAATAACTTCTTTTATAATAGTCATAATTTTAATCCGAAATATCTGTCGCGGTGCAATTTTGGAAAAATTAACAAAAATATTCTTGATAATATAAAAATTTTTTTTAATTATTCTGTGCTTCAGTTTTGAATTGAAGCATTTTCTGTGCTTCAGTTTTGAATTGAAGCATTTTCTGTGCTTCAGTTTTGAATTGAAGCATTTTCTGTGCTTCAGTTTTGAATTGAAGCATTTTATGTGCTTCAGTTTTGAATTGAAGCATTTTCTGTGCTTCAGTTTTGAATTGAAGCATTTTCTGTGCTTCAGTTTTGAATTGAAGCATTTTCTGTGCTTCAGTTTTGAATTGAAGCATTTTCTGTGCTTCAGTTTTGAGTTGAAGCATTTCTGTGCTTCAGTTTTGAATTGAAGCATTTCTGTGCTTCAGTTTTGAATTGAAGCATTTTCTGTGCTTCAGTTTTGAATTGAAGCATTTTCTGTGTTTCAGTTTTGAATTGAAGCATTTTCTGTGCTTCAGTTTTGAATTGAAGCATTTTCTGTGCTTCAGTTTTGAATTGAAGCATTTTGTGATCCCAGATAATGTGGAATCATCACATATTTATTAGTGAAAATAACTTCTTTTTATAATAGTCATAATTTTAACACGAAATATCTGTCGCGGTGCAATTTTGGAAAAATTAACAAAAATATTCTTGATAATATAAAAATTTTTTTTAAATTATTCTGTGCTTCAGTTTTGAATTGAAGCATTTTCTGTGCTTCTCAGTTTTGAATTGAAGCATTTCTGTGCTTCAGTTTTGAATTGAAGCATTTCTGTGCTTCAGTTTTGAATTGAAGCATTTTCTATGCTTCAGTTTTGAATTGAAGCATCTTCTGTGCTTCAGTTTTGAATTGAAGCATTTTCTGTGCTTCAGTTTTGAATTGAAGCATTTTCTGTGCTTCAGTTTTGAATTGAAGCATTTTCTGTGCTTCAGTTTTGAATTGAAGCATTTTCTGTGCTTCAGTTTTGAATTGAAGCATTTTGTGTGCTTCAGTTTTGAATTGAAGCATTTTCTGTGCTTCAGTTTTGAATTGAAGCATTTTCTATGCTTCAGTTTTGAATTGAAGCATTTTCTGTGCTTCAGTTTTGAATTGAAGCATTCTCTGTGCTCAGTTTTGAATTGAAGCATTTTCTGTGCTTCAGTTTTGAATTGAAGCATTTTCTGTGCTTCAGTTTTGAATTGAAGCATTTTCTGTGCTTCAGTTTTGAATTGAAGCATTTCTGTGCTTCAGTTTTGAATTGAAGCATTTCTGTGCTTCAGTTTTGAATTGAAGCATTTTCTATGCTTAAGTTTTGAATTGAAGCATTTTCTGTGCTTCAGTTTTGAATTGAAGCATTCTCTGTGCTCAGTTTTGAATTGAAGCATTTTCTGTGCTTCAGTTTTGAATTGAAGCATTTTCTGTGCTTCAGTTTTGAATTGAAGCATTTTCTGTGCTTCAGTTTTGAATTGAAGCATTTCTGTGCTTCAGTTTTGAATTGAAGCATTTCTGTGCTTCAGTTTTGAATTGAAGCATTTTCTGTGCTTCAGTTTTGAATTGAAGCATTTTCTGTGCTTCAGTTTTGAATTGAAGCATTTTGTGTGCTTCAGTTTTGAATTGAAGCATTTTCTGTGCTTCAGTTTTGAATTGAAGCATTTTCTATGCTTCAGTTTTGAATTGAAGCATTTTCTGTGCTTCAGTTTTGAATTGAAGCATTCTCTGTGCTCAGTTTTGAATTGAAGCATTTTCTGTGCTTCAGTTTTGAATTGAAGCATTTTCTGTGCTTCAGTTTTGAATTGAAGCATTTCTGTGCTTCAGTTTTGAATTGAAGCATTTCTGTGCTTCAGTTTTGAATTGAAGCATTTATGTGCTTCAGTTTTGAATTGAAGCATTTCTGTGCTTCAGTTTTGAATTGAAGCATTTTCTATGCTTCAGTTTTGAATTGAAGCATCTTTTGTGCTTCAGTTTTGAATTGAAGCATCTTTTGTGCTTCAGTTTTGAATTGAAGCATTTTCTGTGCTTCAGTTTTGAATTGAAGCATTTTCTGTGCTTCAGTTTTGAATTGAAGCATTTTCTGTGCTTCAGTTTTGAATTGAAGCATTTTCTATGCTTCAGTTTTGAATTGAAGCATTTTCTGTGCTTCAGTTTTGAATTGAAGCATTCTCTGTGCTCAGTTTTGAATTGAAGCATTTTCTGTGCTTCAGTTTTGAATTGAAGCATTTTCTGTGCTTCAGTTTTGAATTGAAGCATTTTCTGTGCTTCAGTTTTGAATTGAAGCATTTCTGTGCTTCAGTTTTGAATTGAAGCATTTCTGTGCTTCAGTTTTGAATTGAAGCATTTATGTGCTTCAGTTTTGAATTGAAGCATTTCTGTGCTTCAGTTTTGAATTGAAGCATTTTCTATGCTTCAGTTTTGAATTGAAGCATCTTTTGTGCTTCAGTTTTGAATTGAAGCATTTTCTGTGCTTCAGTTTTGAATTGAAGCATTTTCTGTGCTTCAGTTTTGAATTGAAGCATTTTCTGTGCTTCAGTTTTGAATTGAAGCATTTTCTGTGCTTCAGTTTTGAATTGAAGCATTTTATGTACTTCAGTTTTGAATTGAAGCATTTTCTGTGCTTCATTTTTGAATTGAAGCATTTTCTGTGCTTCAGTTTTGAATTGAAGCATTTTCTGTGCTTCAGTTTTGAATTGAAGCATTTTCTGTGCTTCAGTTTTGAATTGAAGCATTTTCTGTGCTTCAGTTTTGAATTGAAGCATTTTCTGTGCATCAGTTTTGAATTGAAGCATTTTCTGTGCTTCAGTTTTGAATTGAAGCATTTTCTGTGCTTCAGTTTTGAATTGAAGCATTTTCTGTGCTTCAGTTTTGAATTGAAGCATTTTATGTGCTTCAGTTTTGAATTGAAGCATTTTCTGTGCTTCAGTTTTGAATTGAAGCATTCTCTGTGCTTCAGTTTTGAATTGAAGCTTTTTCTGTGCTTCAATTTTGTATTGAAGCATTTTTTGTGCTTCAGTTTTGTATTGAAGCATTTTTTGTGCTTCAGTTTTGTATTGAAGCATTCTCTGTGCTTCAGTTTTGAATTGAAGCATTTTCTGTGCTTCAGTTTTGTATTGAAGCATTTTTTGTGCTTCAGTTTTGAATTGAAGCATTTTCTGTGCTTCAGTTTTGAATTGAAGCATTTTCTGTGCTTCAGTTTTGAATTGAAGCATTTTCTGTGCTTCAGTTTTGAATTGAAGCATTTTCTGTGCTTCAGTTTTGAATTGAAGCATTTTGTGTGCTTCAGTTTTGAATTGAAGCATTTTCTGTGCTTCAGTTTTGAATTGAAGCATTTTCTATGCTTCAGTTTTGAATTGAAGCATTTTCTGTGCTTCAGTTTTGAATTGAAGCATTCTCTGTGCTCAGTTTTGAATTGAAGCATTTTCTGTGCTTCAGTTTTGAATTGAAGCATTTTCTGTGCTTCAGTTTTGAATTGAAGCATTTTCTGTGCTTCAGTTTTGAATTGAAGCATTTCTGTGCTTCAGTTTTGAATTGAAGCATTTCTGTGCTTCAGTTTTGAATTGAAGCATTTTCTATGCTTAAGTTTTGAATTGAAGCATTTTCTGTGCTTCAGTTTTGAATTGAAGCATTCTCTGTGCTCAGTTTTGAATTGAAGCATTTTCTGTGCTTCAGTTTTGAATTGAAGCATTTTCTGTGCTTCAGTTTTGAATTGAAGCATTTTCTGTGCTTCAGTTTTGAATTGAAGCATTTCTGTGCTTCAGTTTTGAATTGAAGCATTTCTGTGCTTCAGTTTTGAATTGAAGCATTTTCTGTGCTTCAGTTTTGAATTGAAGCATTTTCTGTGCTTCAGTTTTGAATTGAAGCATTTTGTGTGCTTCAGTTTTGAATTGAAGCATTTTCTGTGCTTCAGTTTTGAATTGAAGCATTTTCTATGCTTCAGTTTTGAATTGAAGCATTTTCTGTGCTTCAGTTTTGAATTGAAGCATTCTCTGTGCTCAGTTTTGAATTGAAGCATTTTCTGTGCTTCAGTTTTGAATTGAAGCATTTTCTGTGCTTCAGTTTTGAATTGAAGCATTTTCTGTGCTTCAGTTTTGAATTGAAGCATTTCTGTGCTTCAGTTTTGAATTGAAGCATTTCTGTGCTTCAGTTTTGAATTGAAGCATTTATGTGCTTCAGTTTTGAATTGAAGCATTTCTGTGCTTCAGTTTTGAATTGAAGCATTTTCTATGCTTCAGTTTTGAATTGAAGCATCTTTTGTGCTTCAGTTTTGAATTGAAGCATTTTCTGTGCTTCAGTTTTGAATTGAAGCATTTTCTGTGCTTCAGTTTTGAATTGAAGCATTTTCTGTGCTTCAGTTTTGAATTGAAGCATTTTCTGTGCTTCAGTTTTGAATTGAAGCATTTTATGTACTTCAGTTTTGAATTGAAGCATTTTCTGTGCTTCATTTTTGAATTGAAGCATTTTCTGTGCTTCAGTTTTGAATTGAAGCATTTTCTGTGCTTCAGTTTTGAATTGAAGCATTTTCTGTGCTTCAGTTTTGAATTGAAGCATTTTCTGTGCTTCAGTTTTGAATTGAAGCATTTTCTGTGCTTCAGTTTTGAATTGAAGCATTTTCTGTGCTTCAGTTTTGAATTGAAGCATTTTCTGTGCTTCAGTTTTGAATTGAAGCATTTTCTGTGCTTCAGTTTTGAATTGAAGCATTTTGTGTGCTTCAGTTTTGAATTGAAGCATTTTCTGTGCTTCAGTTTTGAATTGAAGCATTTTCTATGCTTCAGTTTTGAATTGAAGCATTTTCTGTGCTTCAGTTTTGATTTGAAGCATTCTCTGTGCTCAGTTTTGTATTGAAGCATTCTCTGTGCTTCAGTTTTGAATTGAAGCATTTTCTGTGCTTCAGTTTTGTATTGAAGCATTTTTTGTGCTTCAGTTTTGTATTGAAGCATTTTATGTGCTTCAGTTTTGAATTGAAGCATTTTCTGTGCTTCAGTTTTGAATTGAAGCATTCTCTGTGCTTCAGTTTTGTATTGAAGCATTTTCTGTGCTTAAGTTTTGTATTGAAGCATTTTTTGTGCTTCAGTTTTGTATTGAAGCATTTTTTGTGCTTCAGTTTTGAATTGAAGCATTTCTGTGCTTCAGTTTTGAATTGAAGCATTTCTGTGCTTCAGTTTTGAATTGAAGCATTTCTGTGCTTCAGTTTTGAATTGAAGCATTTTCTGTGCTTCATTTTTGAATTGAAGCATTTTGTGATCCCAGATAATGTGGAATCATCACATATTTATTAGTGAAAATAACTTCTTTTTATAATAGTCATAATTTTAACACGAAATATCTGTCGCGGTGCAATTTTGAAAATTAACAAAAATATTCTTGATAATATAAAAATTTTTTTTAATTATTCTGTGCTTCAGTTTTGAATTGAAGCATTTTCTGTGCTTCAGTTTTGAATTGAAGCATTTTCTGTGCTTCAGTTTCGAATTGAAGCATTTTCTGTGCTTCAGTTTTGAATTGAAGCATTTTCTATGCTTCAGTTTTGAATTGAAGCATTTTCTGTGCTTCAGTTTTGAATTGAAGCATTTTGTGATCCCAGATAATGTGGAATCATCACATATTTATTAGTGAAAATAACTTCTTTTTATAATAGTCATAATTTTAATCCGAAATATCTGTCGCGGTGCAATTTTGAAAATTAACAAAAATATTCTTGATAATATAAAAATTTTTTTTTAATTATTCTGTGCTTCAGTTTTGAATTGAAGCATTTTCTGTGCTTCAGTTTTGAATTGAAGCATTTTCTGTGCTTCAGTTTCGAATTGAAGCATTTTCTGTGCTTCAGTTTTGAATTGAAGCATTTTCTATGCTTTAGTTTTGAATTGAAGCATTTTCTGTGCTTCAGTTTTGAATTGAAGCATTTTCTGTGCTTCAGTTTTGAATTGAAGCATTTTCTGTGCTTCAGTTTTGAATTGAAGCATTTTCTGTGCTTCAGTTTTGAATTGAAGCATTTTCTGTGCTTCAGTTTTGAATTGAAGCATTTTCTGTGCTTCAGTTTTGAATTGAAGCATTTTATGTGCTTCAGTTTTGAATTGAAGCATTTTCTGTGCTTCAGTTTTGAATTGAAGCATTTTCTGTGCTTCAGTTTTGAATTGAAGCATTTTCTGTGCTTCAGTTTTGAATTGAAGCATTTTCTGTGCTTCAGTTTTGAGTTGAAGCATTTCTGTGCTTCAGTTTTGAATTGAAGCATTTCTGTGCTTCAGTTTTGAATTGAAGCATTTTCTGTGCTTCAGTTTTGAATTGAAGCATTTTCTGTGTTTCAGTTTTGAATTGAAGCATTTTCTGTGCTTCAGTTTTGAATTGAAGCATTTTCTGTGCTTCAGTTTTGAATTGAAGCATTTTGTGATCCCAGATAATGTGGAATCATCACATATTTATTAGTGAAAATAACTTCTTTTTATAATAGTCATAATTTTAACACGAAATATCTGTCGCGGTGCAATTTTGGAAAAATTAACAAAAATATTCTTGATAATATAAAAAATTTTTTTTAATTATTCTGTGCTTCAGTTTTGAATTGAAGCATTTTCTGTGCTTCTCAGTTTTGAATTGAAGCATTTCTGTGCTTCAGTTTTGAATTGAAGCATTTCTGTGCTTCAGTTTTGAATTGAAGCATTTTCTATGCTTCAGTTTTGAATTGAAGCATCTTCTGTGCTTCAGTTTTGAATTGAAGCATTTTCTGTGCTTCAGTTTTGAATTGAAGCATTTTCTGTGCTTCAGTTTTGAATTGAAGCATTTTCTGTGCTTCAGTTTTGAATTGAAGCATTTTCTGTGCTTCAGTTTTGAATTGAAGCATTTTGTGTGCTTCAGTTTTGAATTGAAGCATTTTCTGTGCTTCAGTTTTGAATTGAAGCATTTTCTATGCTTCAGTTTTGAATTGAAGCATTTTCTGTGCTTCAGTTTTGAATTGAAGCATTCTCTGTGCTCAGTTTTGAATTGAAGCATTTTCTGTGCTTCAGTTTTGAATTGAAGCATTTTCTGTGCTTCAGTTTTGAATTGAAGCATTTTCTGTGCTTCAGTTTTGAATTGAAGCATTTCTGTGCTTCAGTTTTGAATTGAAGCATTTCTGTGCTTCAGTTTTGAATTGAAGCATTTTCTATGCTTAAGTTTTGAATTGAAGCATTTTCTGTGCTTCAGTTTTGAATTGAAGCATTCTCTGTGCTCAGTTTTGAATTGAAGCATTTTCTGTGCTTCAGTTTTGAATTGAAGCATTTTCTGTGCTTCAGTTTTGAATTGAAGCATTTTCTGTGCTTCAGTTTTGAATTGAAGCATTTCTGTGCTTCAGTTTTGAATTGAAGCATTTCTGTGCTTCAGTTTTGAATTGAAGCATTTTCTGTGCTTCAGTTTTGAATTGAAGCATTTTCTGTGCTTCAGTTTTGAATTGAAGCATTTTGTGTGCTTCAGTTTTGAATTGAAGCATTTTCTGTGCTTCAGTTTTGAATTGAAGCATTCTCTGTGCTCAGTTTTGAATTGAAGCATTTTCTGTGCTTCAGTTTTGAATTGAAGCATTTTCTGTGTTTCAGTTTTGAATTGAAGCATTTTCTGTGCTTCAGTTTTGAATTGAAGCATTTTCTATGCTTCAGTTTTGAATTGAAGCATCTTTTGTGCTTCAGTTTTGAATTGAAGCATTTTCTGTGCTTCAGTTTTGAATTGAAGCATTTTCTGTGCTTCAGTTTTGAATTGAAGCATTTTCTGTGCTTCAGTTTTGAATTGAAGCATTTTCTGTGCTTCAGTTTTGAATTGAAGCATTTTATGTACTTCAGTTTTGAATTGAAGCATTTTCTGTGCTTCATTTTTGAATTGAAGCATTTTCTGTGCTTCAGTTTTGAATTGAAGCATTTTCTGTGCTTCAGTTTTGAATTGAAGCATTTTCTGTGCTTCAGTTTTGAATTGAAGCATTTTGTGATCCCAGATAATGTGGAATCATCACATATTTATTAGTGAAAATAACTTCTTTTTATAATAGTCATAATTTTAACACGAAATATCTGTCGCGGTGCAATTTTGGAAAAATTAACAAAAATATTCTTGATAATATAAAAATTTTTTTTTAATTATTCTGTGCTTCAGTTTTGAATCGAAGCATTTTCTGTGCTTCAGTTTTGAATTGAAGCATTTTCTGTGCTTCAGTTTTGAATTGAAGCATTTTCTGTGCTTCAGTTTTGAATTGAAGCATTTCTGTGCTTCAGTTTCGAATTGAAGCATTTTCTGTGCTTCAGTTTTGAATTGAAGCATTTTCTATGCTTCAGTTTTGAATTGAAGCATTTTCTGTGCTTCAGTTTTGAATTGAAGCATTTTCTGTGCTTCAGTTTTGAATTGAAGCATTTTATGTGCTTCAGTTTTGAATTGAAGCATTTTCTGTGCTTCAGTTTTGAATTGAAGCATTCTCTGTGCTTCAGTTTTGAATTGAAGCATTTTCTGTGCTTCAGTTTTGTATTGAAGCATTTTTTGTGCTTCAGTTTTGTATTGAAGCATTTTTTGTGCTTCAGTTTTGTATTGAAGCATTTTATGTGCTTCAGTTTTGAATTGAAGCATTTTCTGTGCTTCAGTTTTGTATTGAAGCATTTTTTGTGCTTCAGTTTTGTATTGAAGCATTTTATGTGCTTCAGTTTTGAATTGAAGCATTTTCTGTGCTTCAGTTTTGAATTGAAGCATTCTCTGTGCTTCAGTTTTGTATTGAAGCATTTTCTGTGCTTCAGTTTTGTATTGAAGCATTTTTTGTGCTTCAGTTTTGTATTGAAGCATTTTTTGTGCTTCAGTTTTGAATTGAAGCATTTCTGTGCTTCAGTTTTGAATTGAAGCATTCTCTGTGCTTCAGTTTTGAATTGAAGCATTTTCTGTGCTTCAGTTTTGTATTGAAGCATTTTTTGTGCTTCAGTTTTGTATTGAAGCATTTTATGTGCTTCAGTTTTGAATTGAAGCATTTTCTGTGCTTCAGTTTTGAATTGAAGCATTCTCTGTGCTTCAGTTTTGAATTGAAGCATTCTCTGTGCTTCAGTTTTGAATTGAAGCATTCTCTGTGCTTCAGTTTTGAATTGAAGCATTTTCTGTGCTTCAGTTTTGTATTGAAGCATTTTTTGTGCTTCAGTTTTGTATTGAAGCATTTTATGTGCTTCAGTTTTGTATTGAAGCATTTTATGTGCTTCAGTTTTGAATTGAAGCATTTTCTGTGCTTCAGTTTTGTATTGAAGCATTTTTTGTGCTTCAGTTTTGTATTGAAGCATTTTTTGTGCTTCAGTTTTGAATTGAAGCATTTCTGTGCTTCAGTTTTGAATTGAAGCATTTCTGTGCTTCAGTTTTGAATTGAAGCATTCTCTGTGCTTCAGTTTTGTATTGAAGCATTTTCTGTGCTTCATTTTTGAATTGAAGCATTCTCTGTGCTTCAGTTTTGAATTGAAGCATTTCTGTGCTTCAGTTTTGAATTGAAGCATTTCTGTGCTTCAGTTTTGAATTGAAGCATTTTCTGTGCTTCAGTTTTGAATTGAAGCATTCTCTGTGCTTCAGTTTTGAATTGAAGCATTTTCTGTGCTTCAGTTTTGTATTGAAGCATTTTTTGTGCTTCAGTTTTGTATTGAAGCATTTTATGTGCTTCAGTTTTGAATTGAAGCATTTTCTGTGCTTCAGTTTTGAATTGAAGCATTCTCTGTGCTTCAGTTTTGTATTGAAGCATTTTCTGTGCTTCAGTTTTGTATTGAAGCATTTTTTGTGCTTCAGTTTTGTATTGAAGCATTTTTTGTGCTTCAGTTTTGAATTGAAGCATTTCTGTGCTTCAGTTTTGAATTGAAGCATTTCTGTGCTTCAGTTTTGAATTGAAGCATTTCTGTGCTTCAGTTTTGAATTGAAGCATTTTCTGTGCTTCAGTTTTGAATTGAAGCATTCTCTGTGCTTCAGTTTTGAATTGAAGCATTTTCTGTGCTTCAGTTTTGTATTGAAGCATTTTCTGTGCTTCAGTTTTGAATTGAAGCATTTTCTGTGCTTCAGTTTTGAATTGAAGCATTCTCTGTGCTTCAGTTTTGAATTGAAGCATTTTCTGTGCTTCAGTTTTGTATTGAAGCATTTTTTGTGCTTCAGTTTTGTATTGAAGCATTTTATGTGCTTCAGTTTTGAGTTGAAGCATTTCTGTGCTTCAGTTTTGAATTGAAGCATTTCTGTGCTTCAGTTTTGAATTGAAGCATTTTCTGTGCTTCAGTTTTGAATTGAAGCATTTTCTGTGTTTCAGTTTTGAATTGAAGCATTTTCTGTGCTTCAGTTTTGAATTGAAGCATTTTCTGTGCTTCAGTTTTGAATTGAAGCATTTTGTGATCCCAGATAATGTGGAATCATCACATATTTATTAGTGAAAAT
Source organism: Meloidogyne arenaria (assembly GCA_036172955.1). Classification (NCBI taxonomy): domain Eukaryota; kingdom Metazoa; phylum Nematoda; class Chromadorea; order Rhabditida; family Meloidogynidae; genus Meloidogyne; species Meloidogyne arenaria. The sequence goes on along the minus strand of JARQAB010000029.1, from coordinate 1,654,080 downwards.
AACTTCTTTTTATAATAGTCATAATTTTAACACGAAATATCTGTCGCGGTGCAATTTTGGAAAAATTAACAAAAATATTCTTGATAATATAAAAATTTTTTTTAAATTATTCTGTGCTTCAGTTTTGAATTGAAGCATTTTCTGTGCTTCTCAGTTTTGAATTGAAGCATCTCTGTGCTTCAGTTTTGAATTGAAGCATTTCTGTGCTTCAGTTTTGAATTGAAGCATTTTCTATGCTTCAGTTTTGAATTGAAGCATTTTCTGTGCTTCAGTTTTGAATTGAAGCATTTTGTGATCCCAGATAATGTGGAATCATCACATATTTATTAGTGAAAATAACTTCTTTTTATAATAGTCATAATTTTAATCCGAAATATCTGTCGCGGTGCAATTTTGGAAAAATTAACAAAAATATTCTTGATAATATAAAAATTTTTTTTAATTATTCTGTGCTTCAGTTTTGAATTGAAGCATTTTCTGTGCTTCAGTTTTGAATTGAAGCATTTTCTGTGCTTCAGTTTTGAATTGAAGCATTTTCTGTGCTTCAGTTTTGAATTGAAGCATTTTCTGTGCTTCAGTTTTGAATTGAAGCATTTTATGTGCTTCAGTTTTGAATTGAAGCATTTTCTGTGCTTCAGTTTTGAATTGAAGCATTCTCTGTGCTTCAGTTTTGAATTGAAGCATTTTCTGTGCTTCAGTTTTGTATTGAAGCATTTTCTGTGCTTCAGTTTTGAATTGAAGCATTTTCTGTGCTTCAGTTTTGAATTGAAGCATTCTCTGTGCTTCAGTTTTGAATTGAAGCATTTTCTGTGCTTCAGTTTTGTATTGAAGCATTTTCTGTGCTTCAGTTTTGAATTGAAGCATTTTCTGTGCTTCAGTTTTGAATTGAAGCATTTTCTGTGCTTCAGTTTTGAATTGAAGCATTCTCTGTGCTTCAGTTTTGAATTGAAGCATTTTTTGTGCTTCAGTTTTGTATTGAAGCATTTTTTGTGCTTCAGTTTTGTATTGAAGCATTCTCTGTGCTTCAGTTTTGAATTGAAGCATTTTCTGTGCTTCAGTTTTGTATTGAAGCATTTTTTGTGCTTCAGTTTTGAATTGAAGCATTTTCTGTGCTTCAGTTTTGAATTGAAGCATTCTCTGTGCTTCAGTTTTGTATTGAAGCATTTTCTGTGCTTCAGTTTTGTATTGAAGCATTTTTTGTGCTTCAGTTTTGTATTGAAGCATTTTTTGTGCTTCAGTTTTGAATTGAAGCATTTCTGTGCTTCAGTTTTGAATTGAAGCATTTCTGTGCTTCAGTTTTGAATTGAAGCATTTCTGTGCTTCAGTTTTGAATTGAAGCATTTTCTGTGCTTCATTTTTGAATTGAAGCATTTTGTGATCCCAGATAATGTGGAATCATCACATATTTATTAGTGAAAATAACTTCTTTTTATAATAGTCATAATTTTAACACGAAATATCTGTCGCGGTGCAATTTGAAAATTAACAAAAATATTCTTGATAATATAAAAATTTTTTTTTAATTATTCTGTGCTTCAGTTTTGAATTGAAGCATTTTCTGTGCTTCAGTTTTGAATTGAAGCATTTTCTGTGCTTCAGTTTCGAATTGAAGCATTTTCTGTGCTTCAGTTTTGAATTGAAGCATTTTCTATGCTTCAGTTTTGAATTGAAGCATTTTCTGTGCTTCAGTTTTGAATTGAAGCATTTTGTGATCCCAGATAATGTGGAATCATCACATATTTATTAGTGAAAATAACTTCTTTTTATAATAGTCATAATTTTAATCCGAAATATCTGTCGCGGTGCAATTTTGGAAAATTAACAAACATATTCTTGATAATATAAAAATTTTTTTTAATTATTCTGTGCTTCAGTTTTGAATTGAAGCATTTTCTGTGCTTCAGTTTTGAATTGAAGCATTTTCTGTGCTTCAGTTTTGAATTGAAGCATTTTCTGTGCTTCAGTTTTGAATTGAAGCATTTTATGTGCTTCAGTTTTGAATTGAAGCATTTTCTGTGCTTCAGTTTTGAATTGAAGCATTTTCTGTGCTTCAGTTTTGAATTGAAGCATTTTCTGTGCTTCAGTTTTGAATTGAAGCATTTTCTGTGCTTCAGTTTTGAGTTGAAGCATTTCTGTGCTTCAGTTTTGAATTGAAGCATTTCTGTGCTTCAGTTTTGAATTGAAGCATTTTCTGTGCTTCAGTTTTGAATTGAAGCATTTTCTGTGTTTCAGTTTTGAATTGAAGCATTTTCTGTGCTTCAGTTTTGAATTGAAGCATTTTCTGTGCTTCAGTTTTGAATTGAAGCATTTTGTGATCCCAGATAATGTGGAATCATCACATATTTATTAGTGAAAATAACTTCTTTTTATAATAGTCATAATTTTAACACGAAATATCTGTCGCGGTGCAATTTTGGAAAAATTAACAAAAATATTCTTGATAATATAAAAATTTTTTTTAAATTATTCTGTGCTTCAGTTTTGAATTGAAGCATTTTTTGTGCTTCAGTTTTGTATTGAAGCATTTTTTGTGCTTCAGTTTTGAATTGAAGCATTTCTGTGCTTCAGTTTTGAATTGAAGCATTTCTGTGCTTCAGTTTTGAATTGAAGCATTTCTGTGCTTCAGTTTTGAATTGAAGCATTTTCTGTGCTTCATTTTTGAATTGAAGCATTTTGTGATCCCAGATAATGTGGAATCATCACATATTTATTAGTGAAAATAACTTCTTTTTATAATAGTCATAATTTTAACACGAAATATCTGTCGCGGTGCAATTTTGAAAATTAACAAAAATATTCTTGATAATATAAAAATTTTTTTTAATTATTCTGTGCTTCAGTTTTGAATTGAAGCATTTTCTGTGCTTCAGTTTTGAATTGAAGCATTTTCTGTGCTTCAGTTTCGAATTGAAGCATTTTCTGTGCTTCAGTTTTGAATTGAAGCATTTTCTATGCTTCAGTTTTGAATTGAAGCATTTTCTGTGCTTCAGTTTTGAATTGAAGCATTTTCTGTGCTTCAGTTTTGAATTGAAGCATTTTCTGTGCTTCAGTTTTGAATTGAAGCATTTTCTGTGCTTCAGTTTTGAGTTGAAGCATTTCTGTGCTTCAGTTTTGAATTGAAGCATTTCTGTGCTTCAGTTTTGAATTGAAGCATTTTCTGTGCTTCAGTTTTGAATTGAAGCATTTTCTGTGTTTCACTTTTGAATTGAAGCATTTTCTGTGCTTCAGTTTTGAATTGAAGCATTTTCTGTGCTTCAGTTTTGAATTGAAGCATTTTGTGATCCCAGATAATGTGGAATCATCACATATTTATTAGTGAAAATAACTTCTTTTTATAATAGTCATAATTTTAACACGAAATATCTGTCGCGGTGCAATTTTGGAAAAATTAACAAAAATATTCTTGATAATATAAAAATTTTTTTTAAATAATTCTGTGCTTCAGTTTTGAATTGAAGCATTTTCTGTGCTTCTCAGTTTTGAATTGAAGCATTTCTGTGCTTCAGTTTTGAATTGAAGCATTTCTGTGCTTCAGTTTTGAATTGAAGCATTTTCTATGCTTCAGTTTTGAATTGAAGCATCTTCTGTGCTTCAGTTTTGAATTGAAGCATTTTCTGTGCTTCAGTTTTGAATTGAAGCATTTTCTGTGCTTCAGTTTTGAATTGAAGCATTTTCTGTGCTTCAGTTTTGAATTGAAGCATTTTCTGTGCTTCAGTTTTGAATTGAAGCATTTTGTGTGCTTCAGTTTTGAATTGAAGCATTTTCTGTGCTTCAGTTTTGAATTGAAGCATTTTCTATGCTTCAGTTTTGAATTGAAGCATTTTCTGTGCTTCAGTTTTGAATTGAAGCATTTCTGTGCTTCAGTTTTGAATTGAAGCATTTTCTATGCTTCAGTTTTAAATTGAAGCATTTTCTGTGCTTCAGTTTTGAATTGAAGCATTTTCTGTGTTTCAGTTTTGAATTGAAGCATTTTCTGTGCTTCAGTTTTGAATTGAAGCATTTTCTGTGCTTCAGTTTTGAATTGAAGCATTTTGTGATCCCAGATAATGTGGAATCATCACATATTTATTAGTGAAAATAACTTCTTTTTATAATAGTCATAATTTTAACACGAAATATCTGTCGCGGTGCAATTTTGGAAAAATTAACAAAAATATTCTTGATAATATAAAAATTTTTTTTAAATTATTCTGTGCTTCAGTTTTGAATTGAAGCATTTTCTGTGCTTCAGTTTCGAATTGAAGCATTTTCTGTGCTTCAGTTTTGAATTGAAGCATTTTCTATGCTTCAGTTTTGAATTGAAGCATTTTCTGTGCTTCAGTTTTGAATTGAAGCATTTTGTGATCCCAGATAATGTGGAATCATCACATATTTATTAGTGAAAATAACTTCTTTTTATAATAGTCATAATTTTAATCCGAAATATCTGTCGCGGTGCAATTTTGGAAAAATTAACAAAAATATTCTTGATAATATAAAAATTTTTTTTAATTATTCTGTGCTTCAGTTTTGAATTGAAGCATTTTCTGTGCTTCAGTTTTGAATTGAAGCATTTTCTGTGCTTCAGTTTTGAATTGAAGCATTTTCTGTGCTTCAGTTTTGAATTGAAGCATTTTATGTGCTTCAGTTTTGAATTGAAGCATTTTCTGTGCTTCAGTTTTGAATTGAAGCATTTTCTGTGCTTCAGTTTTGAATTGAAGCATTTTCTGTGCTTCAGTTTTGAATTGAAGCATTTTCTGTGCTTCAGTTTTGAGTTGAAGCATTTCTGTGCTTCAGTTTTGAATTGAAGCATTTCTGTGCTTCAGTTTTGAATTGAAGCATTTTCTGTGCTTCAGTTTTGAATTGAAGCATTTTCTGTGTTTCAGTTTTGAATTGAAGCATTTTCTGTGCTTCAGTTTTGAATTGAAGCATTTTCTGTGCTTCAGTTTTGAATTGAAGCATTTTGTGATCCCAGATAATGTGGAATCATCACATATTTATTAGTGAAAATAACTTCTTTTTATAATAGTCATAATTTTAACACGAAATATCTGTCGCGGTGCAATTTTGGAAAAATTAACAAAAATATTCTTGATAATATAAAAATTTTTTTTAATTATTCTGTGCTTCAGTTTTGAATTGAAGCATTTTTTGTGCTTCAGTTTTGTATTGAAGCATTTTTGTGCTTCAGTTTTGAATTGAAGCATTTCTGTGCTTCAGTTTTGAATTGAAGCATTTCTGTGCTTCAGTTTTGAATTGAAGCATTTCTGTGCTTCAGTTTTGAATTGAAGCATTTTCTGTGCTTCATTTTTGAATTGAAGCATTTTGTGATCCCAGATAATGTGGAATCATCACATATTTATTAGTGAAAATAACTTCTTTTTATAATAGTCATAATTTTAACACGAAATATCTGTCGCGGTGCAATTTTGAAAATTAACAAAAATATTCTTGATAATATAAAAATTTTTTTTTAATTATTCTGTGCTTCAGTTTTGAATTGAAGCATTTTCTGTGCTTCAGTTTTGAATTGAAGCATTTTCTGTGCTTCAGTTTCGAATTGAAGCATTTTCTGTGCTTCAGTTTTGAATTGAAGCATTTTCTATGCTTCAGTTTTGAATTGAAGCATTTTCTGTGCTTCAGTTTTGAATTGAAGCATTTTCTGTGCTTCAGTTTTGAATTGAAGCATTTTCTGTGCTTCAGTTTTGAATTGAAGCATTTTCTGTGCTTCAGTTTTGAGTTGAAGCATTTCTGTGCTTCAGTTTTGAATTGAAGCATTTCTGTGCTTCAGTTTTGAATTGAAGCATTTTCTGTGCTTCAGTTTTGAATTGAAGCATTTTCTGTGTTTCAGTTTTGAATTGAAGCATTTTCTGTGCTTCAGTTTTGAATTGAAGCATTTTCTGTGCTTCAGTTTTGAATTGAAGCATTTTGTGATCCCAGATAATGTGGAATCATCACATATTTATTAGTGAAAATAACTTCTTTTTATAATAGTCATAATTTTAACACGAAATATCTGTCGCGGTGCAATTTTGGAAAAATTAACAAAAATATTCTTGATAATATAAAATTTTTTTAAATTATTCTGTGCTTCAGTTTTGAATTGAAGCATTTTCTGTGCTTCTCAGTTTTGAATTGAAGCATTTCTGTGCTTCAGTTTTGAATTGAAGCATTTCTGTGCTTCAGTTTTGAATTGAAGCATTTTCTATGCTTCAGTTTTGAATTGAAGCATCTTCTGTGCTTCAGTTTTGAATTGAAGCATTTTCTGTGCTTCAGTTTTGAATTGAAGCATTTTCTGTGCTTCAGTTTTGAATTGAAGCATTTTCTGTGCTTCAGTTTTGAATTGAAGCATTTTCTGTGCTTCAGTTTTGAATTGAAGCATTTTGTGTGCTTCAGTTTTGAATTGAAGCATTTTCTGTGCTTCAGTTTTGAATTGAAGCATTTTCTATGCTTCAGTTTTGAATTGAAGCATTTTCTGTGCTTCAGTTTTGAATTGAAGCATTTCTGTGCTTCAGTTTTGAATTGAAGCATTTTCTGTGCTTCAGTTTTGAATTGAAGCATTTCTGTGCTTCAGTTTTGAATTGAAGCATTTTTTGTGCTTCAGTTTTGTATTGAAGCATTTTTTGTGCTTCAGTTTTGAATTGAAGCATTTCTGTGCTTCAGTTTTGAATTGAAGCATTTCTGTGCTTCAGTTTTGAATTGAAGCATTTCTGTGCTTCAGTTTTGAATTGAAGCATTTTCTGTGCTTCATTTTTGAATTGAAGCATTTTGTAATCCCAGATAATGTGGAATCATCACATATTTATTAGTGAAAATAACTTCTTTTTATAATAGTCATAATTTTAACACGAAATATCTGTCGCGGTGCAATTTTGAAAATTAACAAAAATATTCTTGATAATATAAAAATTTTTTTTTAATTATTCTGTGCTTCAGTTTTGAATTGAAGCATTTTCTGTGCTTCAGTTTTGAATTGAAGCATTTTCTGTGCTTCAGTTTCGAATTGAAGCATTTTCTGTGCTTCAGTTTTGAATTGAAGCATTTTCTATGCTTCAGTTTTGAATTGAAGCATTTTCTGTGCTTCAGTTTTGAATTGAAGCATTTTCTGTGCTTCAGTTTTGAATTGAAGCATTTTCTGTGCTTCAGTTTTGAATTGAAGCATTTTCTGTGCTTCAGTTTTGAGTTGAAGCATTTCTGTGCTTCAGTTTTGAATTGAAGCATTTCTGTGCTTCAGTTTTGAATTGAAGCATTTTCTGTGCTTCAGTTTTGAATTGAAGCATTTTCTGTGTTTCAGTTTTGAATTGAAGCATTTTCTGTGCTTCAGTTTTGAATTGAAGCATTTTCTGTGCTTCAGTTTTGAATTGAAGCATTTTGTGATACCAGATAATGTGGAATCATCACATATTTATTAGTGAAAATAACTTCTTTTTATAATAGTCATAATTTTAACACGAAATATCTGTCGCGGTGCACTGTTGGAAAAATTAACAAAATATTCTTGATAATATAAAATTTTTTTTAAATTATTCTGTGCTTCAGTTTTGAATTGAAGCATTTTCTGTGCTTCTCAGTTTTGAATTGAAGCATTTCTGTGCTTCAGTTTTGAATTGAAGCATTTCTGTGCTTCAGTTTTGAATTGAAGCATTTTCTATGCTTCAGTTTTGAATTGAAGCATTTTCTGTGCTTCAGTTTTGAATTGAAGCATTTTCTGTGCTTCAGTTTTGAATTGAAGCATTTTCTGTGCTTCAGTTTTGAATTGAAGCATTTTCTGTGCTTCAGTTTTGAGTTGAAGCATTTCTGTGCTTCAGTTTTGAATTGAAGCATTTCTGTGCTTCAGTTTTGAATTGAAGCATTTTCTGTGCTTCAGTTTTGAATTGAAGCATTTTCTGTGTTTCAGTTTTGAATTGAAGCATTTCTGTGCTTCAGTTTTGAATTGAAGCATTTTCTATGCTTCAGTTTTGAATTGAAGCATTTTCTGTGCTTCAGTTTTGAATTGAAGCATTTTCTGTGCTTCAGTTTTGAATTGAAGCATTTTCTGTGCTTCAGTTTTGAATTGAAGCATTTTCTGTGCTTAAGTTTTGAATTGAAGCATTTTGTGATACCAGATAATGTGGAATCATCACATATTTATTAGTGAAAATAACTTCTTTTTATAATAGTCATAATTTTAACACGAAATATCTGTCGCGGTGCAATTTTGGAAAAATTAACAAAAATATTCTTGATAATATAAAAATTTTTTTTAAATTATTCTGTGCTTCAGTTTTGAATTGAAGCATTTTCTGTGCTTCTCAGTTTTGAATTGAAGCATTTCTGTGCTTCAGTTTTGAATTGAAGCATTTCTGTGCTTCAGTTTTGAATTGAAGCATTTTCTATGCTTCAGTTTTGAATTGAAGCATTTTCTGTGCTTCAGTTTTGAATTGAAGCATTTTCTGTGCTTCAGTTTTGAATTGAAGCATTTTCTGTGCTTCAGTTTTGAATTGAAGCATTTTCTGTGCTTCAGTTTTGAGTTGAAGCATTTCTGTGCTTCAGTTTTGAATTGAAGCATTTCTGTGCTTCAGTTTTGAATTGAAGCATTTTCTGTGCTTCAGTTTTGAATTGAAGCATTTTCTGTGTTTCAGTTTTGAATTGAAGCATTTCTGTGCTTCAGTTTTGAATTGAAGCATTTTCTATGCTTCAGTTTTGAATTGAAGCATTTTCTGTGCTTCAGTTTTGAATTGAAGCATTTTCTGTGCTTCAGTTTTGAATTGAAGCATTTTCTGTGCTTCAGTTTTGAGTTGAAGCATTTCTGTGCTTCAGTTTTGAATTGAAGCATTTCTGTGCTTCAGTTTTGAATTGAAGCATTTTCTGTGCTTCAGTTTTGAATTGAAGCATTTTCTGTGTTTCAGTTTTGAATTGAAGCATTTCTATGCTTCAGTTTTGAATTGAAGCATTTTCTGTGCTTCAGTTTTGAATTGAAGCATTTTCTGTGCTTCAGTTTTGAATTGAAGCATTTTCTGTGCTTCAGTTTTGAATTGAAGCATTTTCTGTGCTTCAGTTTTGAGTTGAAGCATTTCTGTGCTTCAGTTTTGAATTGAAGCATTTCTGTGCTTCAGTTTTGAATTGAAGCATTTTCTGTGCTTCTCAGTTTTGAATTGAAGCATTTCTGTGCTTCAGTTTTGAATTGAAGCATTTCTGTGCTTCAGTTTTGAATTGAAGCATTTTCTATGCTTCAGTTTTGAATTGAAGCATTTTCTGTGCTTCAGTTTTGAATTGAAGCATTTTCTGTGCTTCAGTTTTGAATTGAAGCATTTTCTGTGCTTCAGTTTTGAATTGAAGCATTTTCTGTGCTTCAGTTTTGAGTTGAAGCATTTCTGTGCTTCAGTTTTGAATTGAAGCATTTCTGTGCTTCAGTTTTGAATTGAAGCATTTTCTGTGCTTCAGTTTTGAATTGAAGCATTTTCTGTGTTTCAGTTTTGAATTGAAGCATTTTCTGTGCTTCAGTTTTGAATTGAAGCATTTTCTGTGCTTCAGTTTTGAATTGAAGCATTTTCTGTGCTTCAGTTTTGAATTGAAGCATTTTCTGTGCTTCAGTTTTGAATTGAAGCATTTTCTGTGCTTCAGTTTTGAGTTGAAGCATTTCTGTGCTTCAGTTTTGAATTGAAGCATTTCTGTGCTTCAGTTTTGAATTGAAGCATTTTCTGTGCTTCAGTTTTGAATTGAAGCATTTTCTGTGTTTCAGTTTTGAATTGAAGCATTTTCTGTGCTTCAGTTTCGAATTGAAGCATTTTCTGTGCTTCAGTTTTGAATTGAAGCATTTTCTATGCTTCAGTTTTGAATTGAAGCATTTTCTGTGCTTCAGTTTTGAATTGAAGCATTTTCTGTGCTTCAGTTTTGAATTGAAGCATTTTCTGTGCTTCAGTTTTGAATTGAAGCATTTTCTGTGCTTCAGTTTTGAGTTGAAGCATTTCTGTGCTTCAGTTTTGAATTGAAGCATTTCTGTGCTTCAGTTTTGAATTGAAGCATTTTCTGTGCTTCAGTTTTGAATTGAAGCATTTTCTGTGTTTCAGTTTTGAATTGAAGCATTTTCTGTGCTTCAGTTTTGAATTGAAGCATTTTCTGTGCTTCAGTTTTGAATTGAAGCATTTTGTGATACCAGATAATGTGGAATCATCACATATTTATTAGTGAAAATAACTTCTTTTTATAATAGTCATAATTTTAACACGAAATATCTGTCGCGGTGCAATTTTGGAAAAATTAACAAAAATATTCTTGATAATATAAAATTTTTTTTAAATTATTCTGTGCTTCAGTTTTGAATTGAAGCATTTTCTGTGCTTCTCAGTTTTGAATTGAAGCATTTCTGTGCTTCAGTTTTGAATTGAAGCATTTCTGTGCTTCAGTTTTGAATTGAAGCATTTTCTATGCTTCAGTTTTGAATTGAAGCATTTTCTGTGCTTCAGTTTTGAATTGAAGCATTTTCTGTGCTTCAGTTTTGAATTGAAGCATTTTCTGTGCTTCAGTTTTGAATTGAAGCATTTTCTGTGCTTCAGTTTTGAGTTGAAGCATTTCTGTGCTTCAGTTTTGAATTGAAGCATTTCTGTGCTTCAGTTTTGAATTGAAGCATTTTCTGTGCTTCAGTTTTGAATTGAAGCATTTTCTGTGTTTCAGTTTTGAATTGAAGCATTTTCTGTGCTTCAGTTTTGAATTGAAGCATTTTCTGTGCTTCAGTTTTGAATTGAAGCATTTTCTGTGCTTCAGTTTTGAATTGAAGCATTTTCTGTGCTTCAGTTTTGAATTGAAGCATTTTCTGTGCTTCAGTTTTGAGTTGAAGCATTTCTGTGCTTCAGTTTTGAATTGAAGCATTTCTGTGCTTCAGTTTTGAATTGAAGCATTTTCTGTGCTTCAGTTTTGAATTGAAGCATTTTCTGTGTTTCAGTTTTGAATTGAAGCATTTTCTGTGCTTCAGTTTTGAATTGAAGCATTTTCTGTGCTTCAGTTTTGAATTGAAGCATTTTGTGATACCAGATAATGTGGAATCATCACATATTTATTAGTGAAAATAACTTCTTTTTATAATAGTCATAATTTTAACACGAAATATCTGTCGCGGTGCAATTTTGGAAAAATTAACAAAAATATTCTTGATAATATAAAAATTTTTTTTAAATTATTCTGTGCTTCAGTTTTGAATTGAAGCATTTTCTGTGCTTCTCAGTTTTGAATTGAAGCATTTCTGTGCTTCAGTTTTGAATTGAAGCATTTCTGTGCTTCAGTTTTGAATTGAAGCATTTTCTATGCTTCAGTTTTGAATTGAAGCATTTTCTGTGCTTCAGTTTTGAATTGAAGCATTTTCTGTGCTTCAGTTTTGAATTGAAGCATTTTCTGTGCTTCAGTTTTGAGTTGAAGCATTTCTGTGCTTCAGTTTTGAATTGAAGCATTTCTGTGCTTCAGTTTTGAATTGAAGCATTTTCTGTGCTTCAGTTTTGAATTGAAGCATTTTCTGTGTTTCAGTTTTGAATTGAAGCATTTCTGTGCTTCAGTTTTGAATTGAAGCATTTTCTGTGCTTCAGTTTTGAATTGAAGCATTTTCTGTGTTTCAGTTTTGAATTGAAGCATTTTCTGTGCTTCAGTTTTGAGTTGAAGCATTTCTGTGCTTCAGTTTTGAATTGAAGCATTTCTGTGCTTCAGTTTTGAATTGAAGCATTTTCTGTGCTTCAGTTTTGAATTGAAGCATTTTCTGTGCTTCAGTTTTGAATTGAAGCATTTTCTGTGCTTCAGTTTTGAATTGAAGCATTTTCTGTGCTTCAGTTTTGAATTGAAGCATTTTCTGTGCTTCAGTTTTGAGTTGAAGCATTTCTGTGCTTCAGTTTTGAATTGAAGCATTTTCTGTGTTTCAGTTTTGAATTGAAGCATTTTCTGTGCTTCAGTTTTGAATTGAAGCATTTTCTGTGCTTCAGTTTTGAATTGAAGCATTTTGTGATCCCAGATAATGTGGAATCATCACATATTTATTAGTGAAAATAACTTCTTTTTATAATAGTCATAATTTTAACACGAAATATCTGTCGCGGTGCAATTTTGGAAAAATTAACAAAAATATTCTTGATAATATAAAAATTTTTTTTAAATTATTCTGTGCTTCAGTTTTGAATTGAAGCATTTTCTGTGCTTCTCAGTTTTGAATTGAAGCATTTCTGTGCTTCAGTTTTGAATTGAAGCATTTCTGTGCTTCAGTTTTGAATTGAAGCATTTTCTATGCTTCAGTTTTGAATTGAAGCATCTTCTGTGCTTCAGTTTTGAATTGAAGCATTTTCTGTGCTTCAGTTTTGAATTGAAGCATTTTCTGTGCTTCAGTTTTGAATTGAAGCATTTTCTGTGCTTCAGTTTTGAATTGAAGCATTTTCTGTGCTTCAGTTTTGAATTGAAGCATTTTGTGTGCTTCAGTTTTGAATTGAAGCATTTTCTGTGCTTCAGTTTTGAATTGAAGCATTTTCTATGCTTCAGTTTTGAATTGAAGCATTTTCTGTGCTTCAGTTTTGAATTGAAGCATTTCTGTGCTTCAGTTTTGAATTGAAGCATTTTCTATGCTTCAGTTTTGAATTGAAGCATTTTCTGTGCTTCAGTTTTGAATTGAAGCATTTTCTGTGCTTCAGTTTTGAATTGAAGCATTTTGTGTGCTTCAGTTTTGAATTGAAGCATTTTCTGTGCTTCTCAGTTTTGAATTGAAGCATTTCTGTGCTTCAGTTTTGAATTGAAGCATTTCTGTGCTTCAGTTTTGAATTGAAGCATTTTCTATGCTTCAGTTTTGAATTGAAGCATCTTCTGTGCTTCAGTTTTGAATTGAAGCATTTTCTGTGCTTCAGTTTTGAATTGAAGCATTTTCTGTGCTTCAGTTTTGAATTGAAGCATTTTCTGTGCTTCAGTTTTGAATTGAAGCATTTTCTGTGCTTCAGTTTTGAATTGAAGCATTTTGTGTGCTTCAGTTTTTAATTGAAGCATTTTCTGTGCTTCAGTTTTGAATTGAAGCATTTTCTGTGCTTCTCAGTTTTGAATTGAAGCATTTCTGTGCTTCAGTTTTGAATTGAAGCATTTCTGTGCTTCAGTTTTGAATTGAAGCATTTTCTATGCTTCAGTTTTGAATTGAAGCATCTTCTGTGCTTCAGTTTTGAATTGAAGCATTTTCTGTGCTTCAGTTTTGAATTGAAGCATTTTCTGTGCTTCAGTTTTGAATTGAAGCATTTTCTGTGCTTCAGTTTTGAATTGAAGCATTTTCTGTGCTTCAGTTTTGAATTGAAGCATTTTGTGTGCTTCAGTTTTGAATTGAAGCATTTTCTGTGCTTCTCAGTTTTGAATTGAAGCATTTCTGTGCTTCAGTTTTGAATTGAAGCATTTCTGTGCTTCAGTTTTGAATTGAAGCATTTTCTATGCTTCAGTTTTGAATTGAAGCATCTTCTGTGCTTCAGTTTTGAATTGAAGCATTTTCTGTGCTTCAGTTTTGAATTGAAGCATTTTCTGTGCTTCAGTTTTGAATTGAAGCATTTTCTGTGCTTCAGTTTTGAATTGAAGCATTTTCTGTGCTTCAGTTTTGAATTGAAGCATTTTGTGTGCTTCAGTTTTGAATTGAAGCATTTTCTGTGCTTCAGTTTTGAATTGAAGCATTTTCTATGCTTCAGTTTTGAATTGAAGCATTTTCTGTGCTTCAGTTTTGAATTGAAGCATTCTCTGTGCTCAGTTTTGAATTGAAGCATTTTCTGTGCTTCAGTTTTGAATTGAAGCATTTTCTGTGCTTCAGTTTTGAATTGAAGCATTTTGTGTGCTTCAGTTTTGAATTGAAGCATTTTCTGTGCTTCAGTTTTGAATTGAAGCATTTTCTATGCTTCAGTTTTGAATTGAAGCATTTTCTGTGCTTCAGTTTTGAATTGAAGCATTTCTGTGCTTCAGTTTTGAATTGAAGCATTTTCTATGCTTCAGTTTTGAATTGAAGCATTTTCTGTGCTTCAGTTTTGAATTGAAGCATTTTCTGTGCTTCAGTTTTGAATTGAAGCATTTTGTGTGCTTCAGTTTTGAATTGAAGCATTTTCTGTGCTTCTCAGTTTTGAATTGAAGCATTTCTGTGCTTCAGTTTTGAATTGAAGCATTTCTGTGCTTCAGTTTTGAATTGAAGCATTTTCTATGCTTCAGTTTTGAATTGAAGCATCTTCTGTGCTTCAGTTTTGAATTGAAGCATTTTCTGTGCTTCAGTTTTGAATTGAAGCATTTTCTGTGCTTCAGTTTTGAATTGAAGCATTTTCTGTGCTTCAGTTTTGAATTGAAGCATTTTCTGTGCTTCAGTTTTGAATTGAAGCATTTTGTGTGCTTCAGTTTTTAATTGAAGCATTTTCTGTGCTTCAGTTTTGAATTGAAGCATTTTCTGTGCTTCTCAGTTTTGAATTGAAGCATTTCTGTGCTTCAGTTTTGAATTGAAGCATTTCTGTGCTTCAGTTTTGAATTGAAGCATTTTCTATGCTTCAGTTTTGAATTGAAGCATCTTCTGTGCTTCAGTTTTGAATTGAAGCATTTTCTGTGCTTCAGTTTTGAATTGAAGCATTTTCTGTGCTTCAGTTTTGAATTGAAGCATTTTCTGTGCTTCAGTTTTGAATTGAAGCATTTTCTGTGCTTCAGTTTTGAATTGAAGCATTTTGTGTGCTTCAGTTTTGAATTGAAGCATTTTCTGTGCTTCTCAGTTTTGAATTGAAGCATTTCTGTGCTTCAGTTTTGAATTGAAGCATTTCTGTGCTTCAGTTTTGAATTGAAGCATTTTCTATGCTTCAGTTTTGAATTGAAGCATCTTCTGTGCTTCAGTTTTGAATTGAAGCATTTTCTGTGCTTCAGTTTTGAATTGAAGCATTTTCTGTGCTTCAGTTTTGAATTGAAGCATTTTCTGTGCTTCAGTTTTGAATTGAAGCATTTTCTGTGCTTCAGTTTTGAATTGAAGCATTTTGTGTGCTTCAGTTTTGAATTGAAGCATTTTCTGTGCTTCAGTTTTGAATTGAAGCATTTTCTATGCTTCAGTTTTGAATTGAAGCATTTTCTGTGCTTCAGTTTTGAATTGAAGCATTCTCTGTGCTCAGTTTTGAATTGAAGCATTTTCTGTGCTTCAGTTTTGAATTGAAGCATTTTCTGTGCTTCAGTTTTGAATTGAAGCATTTTCTATGCTTCAGTTTTGAATTGAAGCATTTTCTGTGCTTCAGTTTTGAATTGAAGCATTCTCTGTGCTCAGTTTTGAATTGAAGCATTTTCTGTGCTTCAGTTTTGAATTGAAGCATTTTCTGTGCTTCAGTTTTGAATTGAAGCATTTTCTATGCTTCAGTTTTGAATTGAAGCATCTTTTGTGCTTCAGTTTTGAATTGAAGCATTTTCTGTGCTTCAGTTTTGAATTGAAGCATTTTCTGTGCTTCAGTTTTGAATTGAAGCATTTTCTGTGCTTCAGTTTTGAATTGAAGCATTTTCTGTGCTTCAGTTTTGAATTGAAGCATTTTATGTACTTCAGTTTTGAATTGAAGCATTTTCTGTGCTTCATTTTTGAATTGAAGCATTTTCTGTGCTACAGTTTTGAATTGAAGCATTTTCTGTGCTTCAGTTTTGAATTGAAGTATTTTCTGTGCTTCAGTTTTGAATTGAAGCATTTTGTTATCCCAGATAATGTGGAATCATCACATATTTATTAGTGAAAATAACTTCTTTTTATAATAGTCATAATTTTAACACGAAATATCTGTCGCGGTGCAATTTTGGAAAATTAACAAAAATATTCTTGATAATATAAAAATTTTTTTTTAATTATTCTGTGCTTCAGTTTTGAATCGAAGCATTTTCTGTGCTTCAGTTTTGAATTGAAGCATTTTCTGTGCTTCAGTTTTGAATTGAAGCATTTTCTGTGCTTCAGTTTTGAATTGAAGCATTTTCTGTGCTTCAGTTTTGAATTGAAGCATTTCTGTGCATCAGTTTTGAATTGAAGCATTTTATGTGCTTCAGTTTTGAATTGAAGCATTTTCTGTGCTTCAGTTTTGAATTGAAGCATTCTCTGTGCTTCAGTTTTGAATTGAAGCATTTTCTGTGCTTCAGTTTTGTATTGAAGCATTTTTTGTGCTTCAGTTTTGTATTGAAGCATTTTTTGTGCTTCAGTTTTGTATTGAAGCATTCTCTGTGCTTCAGTTTTGAATTGAAGCATTTTCTGTGCTTCAGTTTTGTATTGAAGCATTTTTTGTGCTTCAGTTTTGTATTGAAGCATTTTATGTGCTTCAGTTTTGAATTGAAGCATTTTCTGTGCTTCAGTTTTGAATTGAAGCATTCTCTGTGCTTCAGTTTTGTATTGAAGCATTTTCTGTGCTTCAGTTTTGTATTGAAGCATTTTTTGTGCTTCAGTTTTGTATTGAAGCATTTTTTGTGCTTCAGTTTTGAATTGAAGCATTTCTGTGCTTCAGTTTTGAATTGAAGCATTTTCTGTGCTTCAGTTTTGAATTGAAGCATTTTGTGTGCTTCAGTTTTGAATTGAAGCATTTTCTGTGCTTCAGTTTTGAATTGAAGCATTTTCTATGCTTCAGTTTTGAATTGAAGCATTTTCTGTGCTTCAGTTTTGAATTGAAGCATTCTCTGTGCTCAGTTTTGAATTGAAGCATTTTCTGTGCTTCAGTTTTGAATTGAAGCATTTTCTGTGCTTCAGTTTTGAATTGAAGCATTTTCTATGCTTCAGTTTTGAATTGAAGCATTTTCTGTGCTTCAGTTTTGAATTGAAGCATTCTCTGTGCTCAGTTTTGAATTGAAGCATTTTCTGTGCTTCAGTTTTGAATTGAAGCATTTTCTGTGCTTCAGTTTTGAATTGAAGCATTTTCTATGCTTCAGTTTTGAATTGAAGCATCTTTTGTGCTTCAGTTTTGAATTGAAGCATTTTCTGTGCTTCAGTTTTGAATTGAAGCATTTTCTGTGCTTCAGTTTTGAATTGAAGCATTTTCTGTGCTTCAGTTTTGAATTGAAGCATTTTCTGTGCTTCAGTTTTGAATTGAAGCATTTTATGTACTTCAGTTTTGAATTGAAGCATTTTCTGTGCTTCATTTTTGAATTGAAGCATTTTCTGTGCTACAGTTTTGAATTGAAGCATTTTCTGTGCTTCAGTTTTGAATTGAAGTATTTTCTGTGCTTCAGTTTTGAATTGAAGCATTTTGTTATCCCAGATAATGTGGAATCATCACATATTTATTAGTGAAAATAACTTCTTTTTATAATAGTCATAATTTTAACACGAAATATCTGTCGCGGTGCAATTTTGGAAAAATTAACAAAAATATTCTTGATAATATAAAAATTTTTTTTTAATTATTCTGTGCTTCAGTTTTGAATCGAAGCATTTTCTGTGCTTCAGTTTTGAATTGAAGCATTTTCTGTGCTTCAGTTTTGAATTGAAGCATTTTCTGTGCTTCAGTTTTGAATTGAAGCATTTTCTGTGCTTCAGTTTTGAATTGAAGCATTTCTGTGCATCAGTTTTGAATTGAAGCATTTTATGTGCTTCAGTTTTGAATTGAAGCATTTTCTGTGCTTCAGTTTTGAATTGAAGCATTCTCTGTGCTTCAGTTTTGAATTGAAGCATTTTCTGTGCTTCAGTTTTGTATTGAAGCATTTTTTGTGCTTCAGTTTTGTATTGAAGCATTTTTTGTGCTTCAGTTTTGTATTGAAGCATTCTCTGTGCTTCAGTTTTGAATTGAAGCATTTTCTGTGCTTCAGTTTTGTATTGAAGCATTTTTTGTGCTTCAGTTTTGTATTGAAGCATTTTATGTGCTTCAGTTTTGAATTGAAGCATTTTCTGTGCTTCAGTTTTGAATTGAAGCATTCTCTGTGCTTCAGTTTTGTATTGAAGCATTTTCTGTGCTTCAGTTTTGTATTGAAGCATTTTTTGTGCTTCAGTTTTGTATTGAAGCATTTTTTGTGCTTCAGTTTTGAATTGAAGCATTTCTGTGCTTCAGTTTTGAATTGAAGCATTTCTGTGCTTCAGTTTTGAATTGAAGCATTTCTGTGCTTCAGTTTTGAATTGAAGCATTTTCTGTGCTTCATTTTTGAATTGAAGCATTTTGTGATCCCAGATAATGTGGAATCATCACATATTTATTAGTGAAAATAACTTCTTTTTATAATAGTCATAATTTTAACACGAAATATCTGTCGCGGTGCAATTTTGAAAATTAACAAAAATATTCTTGATAATATAAAATTTTTTTTTTAATTATTCTGTGCTTCAGTTTTGAATTGAAGCATTTTCTGTGCTTCAGTTTTGAATTGAAGCATTTTCTGTGCTTCAGTTTCGAATTGAAGCATTTTCTGTGCTTCAGTTTTGAATTGAAGCATTTTCTATGCTTCAGTTTTGAATTGAAGCATTTTCTGTGCTTCAGTTTTGAATTGAAGCATTTTGTGATCCCAGATAATGTGGAATCATCACATATTTATTAGTGAAAATAACTTCTTTTTATAATAGTCATAATTTTAATCCGAAATATCTGTCGCGGTGCAATTTTGGAAAAATTAACAAAAATATTCTTGATAATATAAAAATTTTTTTTTAATTATTCTGTGCTTCAGTTTTGAATTGAAGCATTTTCTGTGCTTCAGTTTTGAATTGAAGCATTTTCTGTGCTTCAGTTTTGAATTGAAGCATTTTCTGTGCTTCAGTTTTGAATTGAAGCATTTTATGTGCTTCAGTTTTGAATTGAAGCATTTTCTGTGCTTCAGTTTTGAATTGAAGCATTTTCTGTGCTTCAGTTTTGAATTGAAGCATTTTCTGTGCTTCAGTTTTGAATTGAAGCATTTTCTGTGCTTCAGTTTTGAGTTGAAGCATTTCTGTGCTTCAGTTTTGAATTGAAGCATTTCTGTGCTTCAGTTTTGAATTGAAGCATTTTCTGTGCTTCAGTTTTGAATTGAAGCATTTTCTGTGTTTCAGTTTTGAATTGAAGCATTTTCTGTGCTTCAGTTTTGAATTGAAGCATTTTCTGTGCTTCAGTTTTGAATTGAAGCATTTTGTGATCCCAGATAATGTGGAATCATCACATATTTATTAGTGAAAATAACTTCTTTTTATAATAGTCATAATTTTAACACGAAATATCTGTCGCGGTGCAATTTTGGAAAAATTAACAAAAATATTCTTGATAATATAAAAATTTTTTTTAAATTATTCTGTGCTTCAGTTTTGAATTGAAGCATTTTCTGTGCTTCTCAGTTTTGAATTGAAGCATTTCTGTGCTTCAGTTTTGAATTGAAGCATTTCTGTGCTTCAGTTTTGAATTGAAGCATTTTCTATGCTTCAGTTTTGAATTGAAGCATCTTCTGTGCTTCAGTTTTGAATTGAAGCATTTTCTGTGCTTCAGTTTTGAATTGAAGCATTTTCTGTGCTTCAGTTTTGAATTGAAGCATTTTCTGTGCTTCAGTTTTGAATTGAAGCATTTTCTGTGCTTCAGTTTTGAATTGAAGCATTTTGTGTGCTTCAGTTTTGAATTGAAGCATTTTCTGTGCTTCAGTTTTGAATTGAAGCATTTTCTATGCTTCAGTTTTGAATTGAAGCATTTTCTGTGCTTCAGTTTTGAATTGAAGCATTCTCTGTGCTCAGTTTTGAATTGAAGCATTTTCTGTGCTTCAGTTTTGAATTGAAGCATTTTCTGTGCTTCAGTTTTGAATTGAAGCATTTTCTGTGCTTCAGTTTTGAATTGAAGCATTTCTGTGCTTCAGTTTTGAATTGAAGCATTTTCTATGCTTAAGTTTTGAATTGAAGCATTCTCTGTGCTCAGTTTTGAATTGAAGCATTTTCTGTGCTTCAGTTTTGAATTGAAGCATTTTCTGTGCTTCAGTTTTGAATTGAAGCATTTTCTGTGCTTCAGTTTTGAATTGAAGCATTTCTGTGCTTCAGTTTTGAATTGAAGCATTTTCTATGCTTAAGTTTTGAATTGAAGCATTTTCTGTGCTTCAGTTTTGAATTGAAGCATTTTCTGTGCTTCTCAGTTTTGAATTGAAGCATTTCTGTGCTTCAGTTTTGAATTGAAGCATTTCTGTGCTTCAGTTTTGAATTGAAGCATTTTCTATGCTTCAGTTTTGAATTGAAGCATCTTCTGTGCTTCAGTTTTGAATTGAAGCATTTTCTGTGCTTCAGTTTTGAATTGAAGCATTTTCTGTGCTTCAGTTTTGAATTGAAGCATTTTCTGTGCTTCAGTTTTGAATTGAAGCATTTTCTGTGCTTCAGTTTTGAATTGAAGCATTTTGTGTGCTTCAGTTTTGAATTGAAGCATTTTCTGTGCTTCAGTTTTGAATTGAAGCATTTTCTATGCTTCAGTTTTGAATTGAAGCATTTTCTGTGCTTCAGTTTTGAATTGAAGCATTCTCTGTGCTCAGTTTTGAATTGAAGCATTTTCTGTGCTTCAGTTTTGAATTGAAGCATTTTCTGTGCTTCAGTTTTGAATTGAAGCATTTTCTGTGCTTCAGTTTTGAATTGAAGCATTTCTGTGCTTCAGTTTTGAATTGAAGCATTTTCTGTGCTTCAGTTTTGAATTGAAGCATTTTCTGTGCTTCAGTTTTGAATTGAAGCATTTTCTGTGCTTCAGTTTTGAATTGAAGCATTTCTGTGCTTCAGTTTTGAATTGAAGCATTTCTGTGCTTCAGTTTTGAATTGAAGCATTTTCTGTGCTTCAGTTTTGAATTGAAGCATTTTCTGTGCTTCAGTTTTGAATTGAAGCATTTTCTGTGCTTCAGTTTTGAATTGAAGCATTTCTGTGCTTCAGTTTTGAATTGAAGCATTTTCTGTGCTTCATTTTTGAATTGAAGCATTTTGTGATCCCAGATAATGTGGAATCATCACATATTTATTAGTGAAAATAACTTCTTTTTATAATAGTCATAATTTTAACAATAAATATCTGTCGCGTTGAAATTTTGAAATATAACAAAAATATTCTTGATAATATAAAAATTTTTTTTAATTATTCTGTGCTTCAGTTTTGAATTGAAGCATTTTCTGTGCTTCAGTTTTGAATTGAAGCATTTTCTGTGCTTCAGTTTCGAATTGAAGCATTTTCTGTGCTTCAGTTTTGAATTGAAGCATTTTCTATGCTTCAGTTTTGAATTGAAGCATTTTCTGTGCTTCAGTTTTGAATTGAAGCATTTTGTGATCCCAGATAATGTGGAATCATCACATATTTATTAGTGAAAATAACTTCTTTTTATAATAGTCATAATTTTAATCCGAAATATCTGTCGCGGTGCAATTTTGGAAAAATTAACAAAAATATTCTTGATAATATAAAAATTTTTTTTTAATTATTCTGTGCTTCAGTTTTGAATTGAAGCATTTTCTGTGCTTCAGTTTTGAATTGAAGCATTTTCTGTGCTTCAGTTTTGAATTGAAGCATTTTCTGTGCTTCAGTTTTGAATTGAAGCATTTTATGTGCTTCAGTTTTGAATTGAAGCATTTTCTGTGCTTCAGTTTTGAATTGAAGCATTTTCTGTGCTTCAGTTTCGAATTGAAGCATTTTCTGTGCTTCAGTTTTGAATTGAAGCATTTTCTATGCTTCAGTTTTGAATTGAAGCATTTTCTGTGCTTCAGTTTTGAATTGAAGCATTTTGTGATCCCAGATAATGTGGAATCATCACATATTTATTAGTGAAAATAACTTCTTTTTATAATAGTCATAATTTTAATCCGAAATATCTGTCGCGGTGCAATTTTGGAAAAATTAACAAAAATATTCTTGATAATATAAAAATTTTTTTTTAATTATTCTGTGCTTCAGTTTTGAATTGAAGCATTTTCTGTGCTTCAGTTTTGAATTGAAGCATTTTCTGTGCTTCAGTTTTGAATTGAAGCATTTTCTGTGCTTCAGTTTTGAATTGAAGCATTTTATGTGCTTCAGTTTTGAATTGAAGCATTTTCTGTGCTTCAGTTTTGAATTGAAGCATTTTCTGTGCTTCAGTTTTGAATTGAAGCATTTTCTGTGCTTCAGTTTTGAATTGAAGCATTTTCTGTGCTTCAGTTTTGAGTTGAAGCATTTCTGTGCTTCAGTTTTGAATTGAAGCATTTCTGTGCTTCAGTTTTGAATTGAAGCATTTTCTGTGCTTCAGTTTTGAATTGAAGCATTTTCTGTGTTTCAGTTTTGAATTGAAGCATTTTCTGTGCTTCAGTTTTGAATTGAAGCATTTTCTGTGCTTCAGTTTTGAATTGAAGCATTTTGTGATCCCAGATAATGTGGAATCATCACATATTTATTAGTGAAAATAACTTCTTTTTATAATAGTCATAATTTTAACACGAAATATCTGTCGCGGTGCAATTATGGAAAAATTAACAAAATATTCTTGATAATATAAAATTTTTTTTAAATTATTCTGTGCTTCAGTTTTGAATTGAAGCATTTTCTGTGCTTCTCAGTTTTGAATTGAAGCATTTCTGTGCTTCAGTTTTGAATTGAAGCATTTCTGTGCTTCAGTTTTGAATTGAAGCATTTTCTATGCTTCAGTTTTGAATTGAAGCATCTTCTGTGCTTCAGTTTTGAATTGAAGCATTTTCTGTGCTTCAGTTTTGAATTGAAGCATTTTCTGTGCTTCAGTTTTGAATTGAAGCATTTTCTGTGCTTCAGTTTTGAATTGAAGCATTTTCTGTGCTTCAGTTTTGAATTGAAGCATTTTGTGTGCTTCAGTTTTGAATTGAAGCATTTTCTGTGCTTCAGTTTTGAATTGAAGCATTTTCTATGCTTCAGTTTTGAATTGAAGCATTTTCTGTGCTTCAGTTTTGAATTGAAGCATTCTCTGTGCTCAGTTTTGAATTGAAGCATTTTCTGTGCTTCAGTTTTGAATTGAAGCATTTTCTGTGCTTCAGTTTTGAATTGAAGCATTTTCTGTGCTTCAGTTTTGAATTGAAGCATTTCTGTGCTTCAGTTTTGAATTGAAGCATTTTCTATGCTTAAGTTTTGAATTGAAGCATTCTCTGTGCTCAGTTTTGAATTGAAGCATTTTCTGTGCTTCAGTTTTGAATTGAAGCATTTTCTGTGCTTCAGTTTTGAATTGAAGCATTTTCTGTGCTTCAGTTTTGAATTGAAGCATTTCTGTGCTTCAGTTTTGAATTGAAGCATTTTCTATGCTTAAGTTTTGAATTGAAGCATTTTCTGTGCTTCAGTTTTGAATTGAAGCATTTTCTGTGCTTCTCAGTTTTGAATTGAAGCATTTCTGTGCTTCAGTTTTGAATTGAAGCATTTCTGTGCTTCAGTTTTGAATTGAAGCATTTTCTATGCTTCAGTTTTGAATTGAAGCATCTTCTGTGCTTCAGTTTTGAATTGAAGCATTTTCTGTGCTTCAGTTTTGAATTGAAGCATTTTCTGTGCTTCAGTTTTGAATTGAAGCATTTTCTGTGCTTCAGTTTTGAATTGAAGCATTTTCTGTGCTTCAGTTTTGAATTGAAGCATTTTGTGTGCTTCAGTTTTGAATTGAAGCATTTTCTGTGCTTCAGTTTTGAATTGAAGCATTTTCTATGCTTCAGTTTTGAATTGAAGCATTTTCTGTGCTTCAGTTTTGAATTGAAGCATTCTCTGTGCTCAGTTTTGAATTGAAGCATTTTCTGTGCTTCAGTTTTGAATTGAAGCATTTTCTGTGCTTCAGTTTTGAATTGAAGCATTTTCTGTGCTTCAGTTTTGAATTGAAGCATTTCTGTGCTTCAGTTTTGAATTGAAGCATTTTCTGTGCTTCAGTTTTGAATTGAAGCATTTTCTGTGCTTCAGTTTTGAATTGAAGCATTTTCTGTGCTTCAGTTTTGAATTGAAGCATTTCTGTGCTTCAGTTTTGAATTGAAGCATTTCTGTGCTTCAGTTTTGAATTGAAGCATTTTCTGTGCTTCAGTTTTGAATTGAAGCATTTTCTGTGCTTCAGTTTTGAATTGAAGCATTTTCTGTGCTTCAGTTTTGAATTGAAGCATTTCTGTGCTTCAGTTTTGAATTGAAGCATTTTCTGTGCTTCATTTTTGAATTGAAGCATTTTGTGATCCCAGATAATGTGGAATCATCACATATTTATTAGTGAAAATAACTTCTTTTTATAATAGTCATAATTTTAACACGAAATATCTGTCGCGGTGCAATTTTGAAAATTAACAAAAATATTCTTGATAATATAAAAATTTTTTTTTAATTATTCTGTGCTTCAGTTTTGAATTGAAGCATTTTCTGTGCTTCAGTTTTGAATTGAAGCATTTTCTGTGCTTCAGTTTCGAATTGAAGCATTTTCTGTGCTTCAGTTTTGAATTGAAGCATTTTCTATGCTTCAGTTTTGAATTGAAGCATTTTCTGTGCTTCAGTTTTGAATTGAAGCATTTTGTGATCCCAGATAATGTGGAATCATCACATATTTATTAGTGAAAATAACTTCTTTTTATAATAGTCATAATTTTAATCCGAAATATCTGTCGCGGTGCAATTTTGGAAAAATTAACAAAAATATTCTTGATAATATAAAAATTTTTTTTTAATTATTCTGTGCTTCAGTTTTGAATTGAAGCATTTTCTGTGCTTCAGTTTTGAATTGAAGCATTTTCTGTGCTTCAGTTTTGAATTGAAGCATTTTCTGTGCTTCAGTTTTGAATTGAAGCATTTTATGTGCTTCAGTTTTGAATTGAAGCATTTTCTGTGCTTCAGTTTTGAATTGAAGCATTTTCTGTGCTTCAGTTTTGAATTGAAGCATTTTCTGTGCTTCAGTTTTGAATTGAAGCATTTTCTGTGCTTCAGTTTTGAGTTGAAGCATTTCTGTGCTTCAGTTTTGAATTGAAGCATTTCTGTGCTTCAGTTTTGAATTGAAGCATTTTCTGTGCTTCAGTTTTGAATTGAAGCATTTTCTGTGTTTCAGTTTTGAATTGAAGCATTTTCTGTGCTTCAGTTTTGAATTGAAGCATTTTCTGTGCTTCAGTTTTGAATTGAAGCATTTTGTGATCCCAGATAATGTGGAATCATCACATATTTATTAGTGAAAATAACTTCTTTTTATAATAGTCATAATTTTAACACGAAATATCTGTCGCGGTGCAATTTTGGAAAAATTAACAAAAATATTCTTGATAATATAAAATTTTTTTTAAATTATTCTGTGCTTCAGTTTTGAATTGAAGCATTTTCTGTGCTTCTCAGTTTTGAATTGAAGCATTTCTGTGCTTCAGTTTTGAATTGAAGCATTTCTGTGCTTCAGTTTTGAATTGAAGCATTTTCTATGCTTCAGTTTTGAATTGAAGCATCTTCTGTGCTTCAGTTTTGAATTGAAGCATTTTCTGTGCTTCAGTTTTGAATTGAAGCATTTTCTGTGCTTCAGTTTTGAATTGAAGCATTTTCTGTGCTTCAGTTTTGAATTGAAGCATTTTCTGTGCTTCAGTTTTGAATTGAAGCATTTTGTGTGCTTCAGTTTTGAATTGAAGCATTTTCTGTGCTTCAGTTTTGAATTGAAGCATTTTCTATGCTTCAGTTTTGAATTGAAGCATTTTCTGTGCTTCAGTTTTGAATTGAAGCATTCTCTGTGCTCAGTTTTGAATTGAAGCATTTTCTGTGCTTCAGTTTTGAATTGAAGCATTTTCTGTGCTTCAGTTTTGAATTGAAGCATTTTCTGTGCTTCAGTTTTGAATTGAAGCATTTCTGTGCTTCAGTTTTGAATTGAAGCATTTTCTATGCTTAAGTTTTGAATTGAAGCATTCTCTGTGCTCAGTTTTGAATTGAAGCATTTTCTGTGCTTCAGTTTTGAATTGAAGCATTTTCTGTGCTTCAGTTTTGAATTGAAGCATTTTCTGTGCTTCAGTTTTGAATTGAAGCATTTCTGTGCTTCAGTTTTGAATTGAAGCATTTTCTATGCTTAAGTTTTGAATTGAAGCATTTTCTGTGCTTCAGTTTTGAATTGAAGCATTTTCTGTGCTTCTCAGTTTTGAATTGAAGCATTTCTGTGCTTCAGTTTTGAATTGAAGCATTTCTGTGCTTCAGTTTTGAATTGAAGCATTTTCTATGCTTCAGTTTTGAATTGAAGCATCTTCTGTGCTTCAGTTTTGAATTGAAGCATTTTCTGTGCTTCAGTTTTGAATTGAAGCATTTTCTGTGCTTCAGTTTTGAATTGAAGCATTTTCTGTGCTTCAGTTTTGAATTGAAGCATTTTCTGTGCTTCAGTTTTGAATTGAAGCATTTTGTGTGCTTCAGTTTTGAATTGAAGCATTTTCTGTGCTTCAGTTTTGAATTGAAGCATTTTCTATGCTTCAGTTTTGAATTGAAGCATTTTCTGTGCTTCAGTTTTGAATTGAAGCATTCTCTGTGCTCAGTTTTGAATTGAAGCATTTTCTGTGCTTCAGTTTTGAATTGAAGCATTTTCTGTGCTTCAGTTTTGAATTGAAGCATTTTCTGTGCTTCAGTTTTGAATTGAAGCATTTCTGTGCTTCAGTTTTGAATTGAAGCATTTTCTGTGCTTCAGTTTTGAATTGAAGCATTTTCTGTGCTTCAGTTTTGAATTGAAGCATTTTCTGTGCTTCAGTTTTGAATTGAAGCATTTCTGTGCTTCAGTTTTGAATTGAAGCATTTCTGTGCTTCAGTTTTGAATTGAAGCATTTTCTGTGCTTCAGTTTTGAATTGAAGCATTTTCTGTGCTTCAGTTTTGAATTGAAGCATTTTCTGTGCTTCAGTTTTGAATTGAAGCATTTTCTATGCTTCAGTTTTGAATTGAAGCATTTTCTGTGCTTCAGTTTTGAATTGAAGCATTCTCTGTGCTCAGTTTTGAATTGAAGCATTTTCTGTGCTTCAGTTTTGAATTGAAGCATTTTCTGTGCTTCAGTTTTGAATTGAAGCATTTTCTGTGCTTCAGTTTTGAATTGAAGCATTTCTGTGCTTCAGTTTTGAATTGAAGCATTTCTGTGCTTCAGTTTTGAATTGAAGCATTTATGTGCTTCAGTTTTGAATTGAAGCATTTCTGTGCTTCAGTTTTGAATTGAAGCATTTTCTATGCTTCAGTTTTGAATTGAAGCATCTTTTGTGCTTCAGTTTTGAATTGAAGCATTTTCTGTGCTTCAGTTTTGAATTGAAGCATTTTCTGTGCTTCAGTTTTGAATTGAAGCATTTTCTGTGCTTCAGTTTTGAATTGAAGCATTTTCTGTGCTTCAGTTTTGAATTGAAGCATTTTATGTACTTCAGTTTTGAATTGAAGCATTTTCTGTGCTTCATTTTTGAATTGAAGCATTTTCTGTGCTTCAGTTTTGAATTGAAGCATTTTCTGTGCTTCAGTTTTGAATTGAAGCATTTTCTGTGCTTCAGTTTTGAATTGAAGCATTTTGTGATCCCAGATAATGTGGAATCATCACATATTTATTAGTGAAAATAACTTCTTTTTATAATAGTCATAATTTTAACACGAAATATCTGTCGCGGTGCAATTTTGGAAAAATTAACAAAAATATTCTTGATAATATAAAAATTTTTTTTTAATTATTCTGTGCTTCAGTTTTGAATCGAAGCATTTTCTGTGCTTCAGTTTTGAATTGAAGCATTTTCTGTGCTTCAGTTTTGAATTGAAGCATTTTCTGTGCTTCATTTTTGAATTGAAGCATTTTCTGTGCTTCAGTTTTGAATTGAAGCATTTTCTGTGCATCAGTTTTGAATTGAAGCATTTTCTGTGCTTCAGTTTTGAATTGAAGCATTTTCTGTGCTTCAGTTTTGAATTGAAGCATTTTCTGTGCTTCAGTTTTGAATTGAAGCATTTCTGTGCTTCAGTTTTGAATTGAAGCATTTTCTATGCTTAAGTTTTGAATTGAAGCATTCTCTGTGCTCAGTTTTGAATTGAAGCATTTTCTGTGCTTCAGTTTTGAATTGAAGCATTTTCTGTGCTTCAGTTTTGAATTGAAGCATTTTCTGTGCTTCAGTTTTGAATTGAAGCATTTCTGTGCTTCAGTTTTGAATTGAAGCATTTTCTATGCTTAAGTTTTGAATTGAAGCATTTTCTGTGCTTCAGTTTTGAATTGAAGCATTTTCTGTGCTTCTCAGTTTTGAATTGAAGCATTTCTGTGCTTCAGTTTTGAATTGAAGCATTTCTGTGCTTCAGTTTTGAATTGAAGCATTTTCTATGCTTCAGTTTTGAATTGAAGCATCTTCTGTGCTTCAGTTTTGAATTGAAGCATTTTCTGTGCTTCAGTTTTGAATTGAAGCATTTTCTGTGCTTCAGTTTTGAATTGAAGCATTTTCTGTGCTTCAGTTTTGAATTGAAGCATTTTCTGTGCTTCAGTTTTGAATTGAAGCATTTTGTGTGCTTCAGTTTTGAATTGAAGCATTTTCTGTGCTTCAGTTTTGAATTGAAGCATTTTCTATGCTTCAGTTTTGAATTGAAGCATTTTCTGTGCTTCAGTTTTGAATTGAAGCATTCTCTGTGCTCAGTTTTGAATTGAAGCATTTTCTGTGCTTCAGTTTTGAATTGAAGCATTTTCTGTGCTTCAGTTTTGAATTGAAGCATTTTCTGTGCTTCAGTTTTGAATTGAAGCATTTCTGTGCTTCAGTTTTGAATTGAAGCATTTTCTATGCTTAAGTTTTGAATTGAAGCATTTTCTGTGCTTCAGTTTTGAATTGAAGCATTCTCTGTGCTCAGTTTTGAATTGAAGCATTTTCTGTGCTTCAGTTTTGAATTGAAGCATTTTCTGTGCTTCAGTTTTGAATTGAAGCATTTCTGTGCTTCAGTTTTGAATTGAAGCATTTTCTATGCTTAAGTTTTGAATTGAAGCATTCTCTGTGCTCAGTTTTGAATTGAAGCATTTTCTGTGCTTCAGTTTTGAATTGAAGCATTTTCTGTGCTTCAGTTTTGAATTGAAGCATTTTCTGTGCTTCAGTTTTGAATTGAAGCATTTCTGTGCTTCAGTTTTGAATTGAAGCATTTTCTATGCTTAAGTTTTGAATTGAAGCATTTTCTGTGCTTCAGTTTTGAATTGAAGCATTTTCTGTGCTTCAGTTTTGAATTGAAGCATTTTCTGTGCTTCAGTTTTGAATTGAAGCATTTTCTGTGCTTCAGTTTTGAATTGAAGCATTTCTGTGCTTCAGTTTTGAATTGAAGCATTTCTGTGCTTCAGTTTTGAATTGAAGCATTTATGTGCTTCAGTTTTGAATTGAAGCATTTCTGTGCTTCAGTTTTGAATTGAAGCATTTTCTATGCTTCAGTTTTGAATTGAAGCATCTTTTGTGCTTCAGTTTTGAATTGAAGCATTTTCTGTGCTTCAGTTTTGAATTGAAGCATTTTCTGTGCTTCAGTTTTGAATTGAAGCATTTTCTGTGCTTCAGTTTTGAATTGAAGCATTTTCTGTGCTTCAGTTTTGAATTGAAGCATTTTATGTACTTCAGTTTTGAATTGAAGCATTTTCTGTGCTTCATTTTTGAATTGAAGCATTTTCTGTGCTTCAGTTTTGAATTGAAGCATTTTCTGTGCTTCAGTTTTGAATTGAAGCATTTTCTGTGCTTCAGTTTTGAATTGAAGCATTTTGTGATCCCAGATAATGTGGAATCATCACATATTTATTAGTGAAAATAACTTCTTTTTATAATAGTCATAATTTTAACACGAAATATCTGTCGCGGTGCAAATTTGGAAAAATTAACAAAAATATTCTTGATAATATAAAATTTTTTTTTAAATTATTCTGTGCTTCAGTTTTGAATCGAAGCATTTTCTGTGCTTCAGTTTTGAATTGAAGCATTTTCTGTGCTTCAGTTTTGAATTGAAGCATTTTCTGTGCTTCAGTTTTGAATTGAAGCATTTTCTGTGCTTCAGTTTTGAATTGAAGCATTTTCTGTGCATCAGTTTTGAATTGAAGCATTTTCTGTGCTTCAGTTTTGAATTGAAGCATTTTCTGTGCTTCAGTTTTGAATTGAAGCATTTTCTGTGCTTCAGTTTTGAATTGAAGCATTTTGTGATCCCAGATAATGTGGAATCATCACATATTTATTAGTGAAAATAACTTCTTTTTATAATAGTCATAATTTTAACACGAAATATCTGTCGCGGTGCAATTTTGGAAAAATTAACAAAAATATTCTTGATAATATAAAAATTTTTTTTTAATTATTCTGTGCTTCAGTTTTGAATCGAAGCATTTTCTGTGCTTCAGTTTTGAATTGAAGCATTTTCTGTGCTTCAGTTTTGAATTGAAGCATTTTCTGTGCTTCAGTTTTGAATTGAAGCATTTTCTGTGCTTCAGTTTTGAATTGAAGCATTTTCTGTGCTTCAGTTTTGAATTGAAGCATTTTATGTGCTTCAGTTTTGAATTGAAGCATTTTCTGTGCTTCAGTTTTGAATTGAAGCATTCTCTGTGCTTCAGTTTTGAATTGAAGCATTTTCTGTGCTTCAGTTTTGTATTGAAGCATTTTTTGTGCTTCAGTTTTGTATTGAAGCAATCTCTGTGCTTCAGTTTTGAATTGAAGCATTTTCTGTGCTTCAGTTTTGTATTGAAGCATTTTTTGTGCTTCAGTTTTGTATTGAAGCATTTTATGTGCTTCAGTTTTGAATTGAAGCATTTTCTGTGCTTCAGTTTTGAATTGAAGCATTCTCTGTGCTTCAGTTTTGTATTGAAGTATTTTCTGTGCTTCAGTTTTGTATTGAAGCATTTTTTGTGCTTCAGTTTTGTATTGAAGCATTTTTTGTGCTTCAGTTTTGAATTGAAGCATTTCTGTGCTTCAGTTTTGAATTGAAGCATTTCTGTGCTTCAGTTTTGAATTGAAGCATTTTGTGATCCCAGATAATGTGGAATCATCACATATTTATTAGTGAAAATAACTTCTTTTTATAATAGTCATAATTTTAACACGAAATATCTGTCGCGGTGCAATTTTGAAAATTAACAAAAATATTCTTGATAATATAAAAATTTTTTTTTAATTATTCTGTGCTTCAGTTTTGAATTGAAGCATTTTCTGTGCTTCAGTTTTGAATTGAAGCATTTTCTGTGCTTCAGTTTCGAATTGAAGCATTTTCTGTGCTTCAGTTTTGAATTGAAGCATTTTCTGTGCTTCAGTTTTGTATTGAAGCATTTTTTGTGCTTCAGTTTTGTATTGAAGCATTTTATGTGCTTCAGTTTTGAATTGAAGCATTTTCTGTGCTTCAGTTTTGAATTGAAGCATTCTCTGTGCTTCAGTTTTGTATTGAAGTATTTTCTGTGCTTCAGTTTTGTATTGAAGCATTTTTTGTGCTTCAGTTTTGTATTGAAGCATTTTTTGTGCTTCAGTTTTGAATTGAAGCATTTCTGTGCTTCAGTTTTGAATTGAAGCATTTTCTGTGCTTCAGTTTTGAATTGAAGCATTTTCTGTGCTTCAGTTTTGAATTGAAGCATTTTCTGTGCTTCAGTTTTGAATTGAAGCATTTTATGTGCTTCAGTTTTGAATTGAAGCATTTTCTGTGCTTCAGTTTTGAATTGAAGCATTCTCTGTGCTTCAGTTTTGAATTGAAGCATTTTCTGTGCTTCAGTTTTGTATTGAAGCATTTTTTGTGCTTCAGTTTTGTATTGAAGCATTTTTTGTGCTTCAGTTTTGTATTGAAGCATTCTCTGTGCTTCAGTTTTGAATTGAAGCATTTTCTGTGCTTCAGTTTTGTATTGAAGCATTTTTTGTGCTTCAGTTTTGTATTGAAGCATTTTATGTGCTTCAGTTTTGAATTGAAGCATTTTCTGTGCTTCAGTTTTGAATTGAAGCATTCTCTGTGCTTCAGTTTTGTATTGAAGTATTTTCTGTGCTTCAGTTTTGTATTGAAGCATTTTTTGTGCTTCAGTTTTGTATTGAAGCATTTTTTGTGCTTCAGTTTTGAATTGAAGCATTTCTGTGCTTCAGTTTTGAATTGAAGCATTTCTGTGCTTCAGTTTTGAATTGAAGCATTTCTGTGCTTCAGTTTTGAATTGAAGCATTTTCTGTGCTTCAGTTTTGAATTGAAGCATTTTCTGTGCTTCAGTTTTGAATTGAAGCATTTTCTGTGCTTCAGTTTTGAATTGAAGCATTTCTGTGCTTCAGTTTTGAATTGAAGCATTTCTGTGCTTCAGTTTTGAATTGAAGCATTTATGTGCTTCAGTTTTGAATTGAAGCATTTCTGTGCTTCAGTTTTGAATTGAAGCATTTTCTATGCTTCAGTTTTGAATTGAAGCATCTTTTGTGCTTCAGTTTTGAATTGAAGCATTTTCTGTGCTTCAGTTTTGAATTGAAGCATTTTCTGTGCTTCAGTTTTGAATTGAAGCATTTTCTGTGCTTCAGTTTTGAATTGAAGCATTTTCTGTGCTTCAGTTTTGAATTGAAGCATTTTATGTACTTCAGTTTTGAATTGAAGCATTTTCTGTGCTTCATTTTTGAATTGAAGCATTTTCTGTGCTTCAGTTTTGAATTGAAGCATTTTCTGTGCTTCAGTTTTGAATTGAAGCATTTTCTGTGCTTCAGTTTTGAATTGAAGCATTTTGTGATCCCAGATAATGTGGAATCATCACATATTTATTAGTGAAAATAACTTCTTTTTATAATAGTCATAATTTTAACACGAAATATCTGTCGCGGTGCAATTTTGGAAAAATTAACAAAAATATTCTTGATAATATAAAAATTTTTTTTTAATTATTCTGTGCTTCAGTTTTGAATCGAAGCATTTTCTGTGCTTCAGTTTTGAATTGAAGCATTTTCTGTGCTTCAGTTTTGAATTGAAGCATTTTCTGTGCTTCAGTTTTGAATTGAAGCATTTTCTGTGCTTCAGTTTTGAATTGAAGCATTTTCTGTGCATCAGTTTTGAATTGAAGCATTTTCTGTGCTTCAGTTTTGAATTGAAGCATTTTCTGTGCTTCAGTTTTGAATTGAAGCATTTTCTGTGCTTCAGTTTTGAATTGAAGCATTTTGTGATCCCAGATAATGTGGAATCATCACATATTTATTAGTGAAAATAACTTCTTTTTATAATAGTCATAATTTTAACACGAAATATCTGTCGCGGTGCAATTTTGGAAAAATTAACAAAAATATTCTTGATAATATAAAAATTTTTTTTTAATTATTCTGTGCTTCAGTTTTGAATCGAAGCATTTTCTGTGCTTCAGTTTTGAATTGAAGCATTTTCTGTGCTTCAGTTTTGAATTGAAGCATTTTCTGTGCTTCAGTTTTGAATTGAAGCATTTTCTGTGCTTCAGTTTTGAATTGAAGCATTTTCTGTGCTTCAGTTTTGAATTGAAGCATTTTATGTGCTTCAGTTTTGAATTGAAGCATTTTCTGTGCTTCAGTTTTGAATTGAAGCATTCTCTGTGCTTCAGTTTTGAATTGAAGCATTTTCTGTGCTTCAGTTTTGTATTGAAGCATTTTTTGTGCTTCAGTTTTGTATTGAAGCATTTTTTGTGCTTCAGTTTTGTATTGAAGCATTCTCTGTGCTTCAGTTTTGAATTGAAGCATTTTCTGTGCTTCAGTTTTGTATTGAAGCATTTTTTGTGCTTCAGTTTTGTATTGAAGCATTTTATGTGCTTCAGTTTTGAATTGAAGCATTTTCTGTGCTTCAGTTTTGAATTGAAGCATTCTCTGTGCTTCAGTTTTGTATTGAAGTATTTTCTGTGCTTCAGTTTTGTATTGAAGCATTTTTTGTGCTTCAGTTTTGTATTGAAGCATTTTTTGTGCTTCAGTTTTGAATTGAAGCATTTCTGTGCTTCAGTTTTGAATTGAAGCATTTCTGTGCTTCAGTTTTGAATTGAAGCATTTTGTGATCCCAGATAATGTGGAATCATCACATATTTATTAGTGAAAATAACTTCTTTTTATAATAGTCATAATTTTAACACGAAATATCTGTCGCGGTGCAATTTTGAAAATTAACAAAAATATTCTTGATAATATAAAATTTTTTTTTAATTATTCTGTGCTTCAGTTTTGAATTGAAGCATTTTCTGTGCTTCAGTTTTGAATTGAAGCATTTTCTGTGCTTCAGTTTCGAATTGAAGCATTTTCTGTGCTTCAGTTTTGAATTGAAGCATTTTCTATGCTTCAGTTTTGAATTGAAGCATTTTCTGTGCTTCAGTTTTGAATTGAAGCATTTTGTGATCCCAGATAATGTGGAATCATCACATATTTATTAGTGAAAATAACTTCTTTTTATAATAGTCATAATTTTAATCCGAAATATCTGTCGCGGTGCAATTTTGGAAAAATTAACAAAAATATTCTTGATAATATAAAAATTTTTTTTTAATTATTCTGTGCTTCAGTTTTGAATTGAAGCATTTTCTGTGCTTCAGTTTTGAATTGAAGCATTTTCTGTGCTTCAGTTTTGAATTGAAGCATTTTCTGTGCTTCAGTTTTGAATTGAAGCATTTTATGTGCTTCAGTTTTGAATTGAAGCATTTTCTTTGCTTCAGTTTTGAATTGAAGCATTTTCTGTGCTTCAGTTTTGAATTGAAGCATTTTCTGTGCCTCAGTTTTGAATTGAAGCATTTTCTGTGCTTCAGTTTTGAGTTGAAGCATTTCTGTGCTTCAGTTTTGAATTGAAGCATTTCTGTGCTTCAGTTTTGAATTGAAGCATTTTCTGTGCTTCAGTTTTGAATTGAAGCATTTTCTGTGTTTCAGTTTTGAATTGAAGCATTTTCTGTGCTTCAGTTTTGAATTGAAGCATTTTCTGTGCTTCAGTTTTGAATTGAAGCATTTTGTGATCCCAGATAATGTGGAATCATCACATATTTATTAGTGAAAATAACTTCTTTTTATAATAGTCATAATTTTAACACGAAATATCTGTCGCGGTGCAATTTTGGAAAAATTAACAAAAATATTCTTGATAATATAAAAATTTTTTTAAATTATTCTGTGCTTCAGTTTTGAATTGAAGCATTTTCTGTGCTTCTCAGTTTTGAATTGAAGCATTTCTGTGCTTCAGTTTTGAATTGAAGCATTTCTGTGCTTCAGTTTTGAATTGAAGCATTTTCTATGCTTCAGTTTTGAATTGAAGCATCTTCTGTGCTTCAGTTTTGAATTGAAGCATTTTCTGTGCTTCAGTTTTGAATTGAAGCATTTTCTGTGCTTCAGTTTTGAATTGAAGCATTTTCTGTGCTTCAGTTTTGAATTGAAGCATTTTCTGTGCTTCAGTTTTGAATTGAAGCATTTTGTGTGCTTCAGTTTTGAATTGAAGCATTTTCTGTGCTTCAGTTTTGAATTGAAGCATTTTCTATGCTTCAGTTTTGAATTGAAGCATTTTCTGTGCTTCAGTTTTGAATTGAAGCATTCTCTGTGCTCAGTTTTGAATTGAAGCATTTTCTGTGCTTCAGTTTTGAATTGAAGCATTTTCTGTGCTTCAGTTTTGAATTGAAGCATTTTCTGTGCTTCAGTTTTGAATTGAAGCATTTCTGTGCTTCAGTTTTGAATTGAAGCATTTCTGTGCTTCAGTTTTGAATTGAAGCATTTTCTATGCTTAAGTTTTGAATTGAAGCATTTTCTGTGCTTCAGTTTTGAATTGAAGCATTCTCTGTGCTCAGTTTTGAATTGAAGCATTTTCTGTGCTTCAGTTTTGAATTGAAGCATTTTCTGTGCTTCAGTTTTGAATTGAAGCATTTTCTGTGCTTCAGTTTTGAATTGAAGCATTTCTGTGCTTCAGTTTTGAATTGAAGCATTTCTGTGCTTCAGTTTTGAATTGAAGCATTTTCTGTGCTTCAGTTTTGAATTGAAGCATTTTCTGTGCTTCAGTTTTGAATTGAAGCATTTTGTGTGCTTCAGTTTTGAATTGAAGCATTTTCTGTGCTTCAGTTTTGAATTGAAGCATTTTCTATGCTTCAGTTTTGAATTGAAGCATTTTCTGTGCTTCAGTTTTGAATTGAAGCATTCTCTGTGCTCAGTTTTGAATTGAAGCATTTTCTGTGCTTCAGTTTTGAATTGAAGCATTTTCTGTGCTTCAGTTTTGAATTGAAGCATTTTCTGTGCTTCAGTTTTGAATTGAAGCATTTCTGTGCTTCAGTTTTGAATTGAAGCATTTCTGTGCTTCAGTTTTGAATTGAAGCATTTATGTGCTTCAGTTTTGAATTGAAGCATTTCTGTGCTTCAGTTTTGAATTGAAGCATTTTCTATGCTTCAGTTTTGAATTGAAGCATCTTTTGTGCTTCAGTTTTGAATTGAAGCATTTTCTGTGCTTCAGTTTTGAATTGAAGCATTTTCTGTGCTTCAGTTTTGAATTGAAGCATTTTCTGTGCTTCAGTTTTGAATTGAAGCATTTTCTGTGCTTCAGTTTTGAATTGAAGCATTTTGTGTGCTTCAGTTTTGAATTGAAGCATTTTCTGTGCTTCAGTTTTGAATTGAAGCATTTTCTATGCTTCAGTTTTGAATTGAAGCATTTTCTGTGCTTCAGTTTTGAATTGAAGCATTCTCTGTGCTCAGTTTTGAATTGAAGCATTTTCTGTGCTTCAGTTTTGAATTGAAGCATTTTCTGTGCTTCAGTTTTGAATTGAAGCATTTTCTGTGCTTCAGTTTTGAATTGAAGCATTTCTGTGCTTCAGTTTTGAATTGAAGCATTTCTGTGCTTCAGTTTTGAATTGAAGCATTTATGTGCTTCAGTTTTGAATTGAAGCATTTTCTGTGCTTCAGTTTTGAATTGAAGCATTCTCTGTGCTTCAGTTTTGAATTGAAGCATTTCTGTGCTTCAGTTTTGAATTGAAGCATTTCTGTGCTTCAGTTTTGAATTGAAGCATTTCTGTGCTTCAGTTTTGAATTGAAGCATTTTCTGTGCTTCAGTTTTGAATTGAAGCATTTCTGTGCTTCAGTTTTGAATTGAAGCATTTCTGTGCTTCAGTTTTGAATTGAAGCATTTCTGTGCTTCAGTTTTGAATTGAAGCATTTCTGTGCTTCAGTTTTGAATTGAAGCATTTTCTGTGCTTCAGTTTTGAATTGAAGCATTTCTGTGCTTCAGTTTTGAATTGAAGCATTTCTGTGCTTCAGTTTTGAATTGAAGCATTTTCTGTGCTTCAGTTTTGAATTGAAGCATTTCTGTGCTTCAGTTTTGAATTGAAGCATTTCTGTGCTTCAGTTTTGAATTAAAGCATTTCTGAGCTTCAGTTTTGAATTGAAGCATTTCTGTGCTTCAGTTTTGAATTGAAGCATTTTCAGTGCTTCAGCCTACTTAATTACTCCAGATCCTCTGCATTATAATCCCCCTATATCTCTGCTAATCTCTGAATACCTATTAATTACTTATAATCTTTCGATATTCCAACTGTGGCTCAACTGAAATATATACCACAAGATACTCAATGTACTTCTTTTTATAATAGTCATAATTTTAACACGAAATATCTGTCGCGGTGCAATTTTGGAAAAATTAACAAAAATATTCTTGATAATATAAAAATTTTTTTTAAATTATTCTGTGCTTCAGTTTTGAATTGAAGCATTTTCTGTGCTTCTCAGTCTTGAATTGAAGCATTTCTGTGCTTCAGTTTTGAATTGAAGCATTTCTGTGCTTCAGTTTTGAATTGAAGCATTTTCTATGCTTCAGTTTTGAATTGAAGCATCTTCTGTGCTTCAGTTTTGAATTGAAGCATTTTCTGTGCTTCAGTTTTGAATTGAAGCATTTTCTGTGCTTCAGTTTTGAATTGAAGCATTTTCTGTGCTTCAGTTTTGAATTGAAGCATTTTCTGTGCTTCAGTTTTGAATTGAAGCATTTTCTGTGCTTCAGTTTTGAATTGAAGCATTTTCTGTGCTTCAGTTTTGAATTGAAGCATTTTCTGTGCTTCAGTTTTGAATTGAAGCATTTTCTGTGCTTCAGTTTTGAATTGAAGCATTTTCTGTGCTTCAGTTTTGAATTGAAGCATTTTGTGTGCTTCAGTTTTGAATTGAAGCATTTTCTGTGCTTCAGTTTTGAATTGAAGCATTCTCTGTGCTCAGTTTTGAATTGAAGCATTTTCTGTGCTTCAGTTTTGAATTGAAGCATTTTCTGTGCTTCAGTTTTGAATTGAAGCATTTTTTGTGCTTCAGTTTTGAATTGAAGCATTTCTGTGCTTCAGTTTTGAATTTTAGCATTTCTGTGCTTCAATTTTGAATTGAAGCATTTCTGTGCTTCAGTTTTGAATTGAAGCATTTTCTGTGCTTCAGTTTTGAATTGAAGCATTTTGTGATCCCAGATAATGTGGAATCATCACATATTTATTAGTGAAAATAACTTCTTTTTATAATAGTCATAATTTTAACACGAAATATCTGTCGCGGTGCAATTTTGGAAAAATTAACAAAAATATTCTTGATAATATAAAAATTTTTTTTTAATTATTCTGTGCTTCAGTTTTGAATTGAAGCATTTTCTGTGCTTCAGTTTTGAATTGAAGCATTTTCTGTGCTTCAGTTTTGAATTGAAGCATTTTCTGTGCTTCAGTTTTGAATTGAAGCATTTTATGTCCTTCAGTTTTGAATTGAAGCATTTTCTGTGCTTCAGTTTTGAATTGAAGCATTTTCTGTGCTTCAGTTTTGAATTGAAGCATTTCTGTGCTTCAGTTTTGAATTGAAGCATTTCTGTGCTTCAGTTTTGAATTGAAGCATTTTCTGTGCTTCAGTTTTGAATTGAAGCATTTCTGTGCTTCAGTTTTGAATTGAAGCATTTTCTGTGCTTCAGTTTTGAATTGAAGCATTTCTGTGCTTCAGTTTTGAATTGAAGCATTTCTGTGCTTCAGTTTTGAATTGAAGCATTTTCTGTGCTTCAGTTTTGAATTGAAGCATTTCTGTGCTTCAGTTTTGAATTGAAGCATTTCTGTGCTTCAGTTTTGAATTGAAGCATTTCTGTGCTTCAGTTTTGAATTGAAGCATTTTCTGTGCTTCAGTTTTGAATTGAAGCATTTCTGTGCTTCAGTTTTGAATTGAAGCATTTCTGTGCTTCAGTTTTGAATTGAAGCATTTTCTGTGCTTCAGTTTTGAATTGAAGCATTTCTGTGCTTCAGTTTTGAATTGAAGCATTTCTGTGCTTCAGTTTTGAATTGAAGCATTTCTGTGCTTCAGTTTTGAATTGAAGCATTTCTGTGCTTCAGTTTTGAATTTTAGCATTTCTGTGCTTCAATTTTGAATTGAAGCATTTCTGTGCTTCAGTTTTGAATTGAAGCATTTTCTGTGCTTCAGTTTTGAATTGAAGCATTTTGTGATCCCAGATAATGTGGAATCATCACATATTTATTAGTGAAAATAACTTCTTTTTATAATAGTCATAATTTTAACACGAAATATCTGTCGCGGTGCAATTTTGGAAAAATTAACAAAAATATTCTTGATAATATAAAAAATTTTTTTTAATTATTCTGTGCTTCAGTTTTGAATTGAAGCATTTTCTGTGCTTCAGTTTTGAATTGAAGCATTTTCTGTGCTTCAGTTTTGAATTGAAGCATTTTTTGTGCTTCAGTTTTGAATTGAAGCATTTTATGTGCTTCAGTTTTGAATTGAAGCATTTTCTGTGCTTCAGTTTTGAATTGAAGCATTTTCTGTGCTTCAGTTTTGAATTGAAGCATTTTCTGTGCTTCAGTTTTGAATTGAAGCATTTCTGTGCTTCAGTTTTGAATTGAAGCATTTCTGTAATTCAGTTTTGAATTGAAGCATTTTCTGTGCTTCAGTTTTGAATTGAAGCATTTCTGTGCTTCAGTTTTGAATTGAAGCATTTTCTGTGCTTCAGTTTTGAATTGAAGCATTTCTGTGCTTCAGTTTTGAATTGAAGCATTTCTGTGCTTCAGTTTTGAATTGAAGCATTTTCTGTGCTTCAGTTTTGAATTGAAGCATTTCTGTGCTTCAGTTTTGAATTGAAGCATTTCTGTGCTTCAGTTTTGAATTGAAGCATTTCTGTGCTTCAGTTTTGAATTGAAGCATTTTCTGTGCTTCAGTTTTGAATTGAAGCATTTCTGTGCTTCAGTTTTGAATTGAAGCATTTCTGTGCTTCAGTTTTGAATTGAAGCATTTTCTGTGCTTCAGTTTTGAATTGAAGCATTTCTGTGCTTCAGTTTTGAATTGAAGCATTTCTGTGCTTCAGTTTTGAATTGAAGCATTTCTGTGCTTCAGTTTTGAATTGAAGCATTTCTGTGCTTCAGTTTTGAATTGAAGCATTTTCAGTGCTTCAGCCTACTTAATTACTCCACATCCTCTGCATTATAATCCCCCTATATCTCTGCTAATCTCTGAATACCTATTAATTACTTATAATTTTTCGATATTCCAACTGTGGCTCAACTGAAATATATACCACAAGATACTCAATGTAGGAACTTTTGTTGCCGTTTTATGAGTTTTACGATTATTTGCTAATATGTTTTTGTCAATATTTTAGTAAAATTTTGAGATGTTAATTTTTTTATTTTCTACAAAAATAAAAGTTTTTAATTTTACAAAATAAATATTTAATTTTTATTATGCTCATCATATATATTTTTCTTTTAAAATTTCCATTTGTTGTTGTGGAGTTAAAAATATTGTTGTAAAATGTGTATGTGCTTCTAACTAAAATTTGAAGAATTAAATATGTATGTATTATTTACTAAATACCAGGGCTGGCGAAATAAAAATAAAAAGCGAAATGCTGAATACAAACTTTTCGCGACAAAAAATGTAAAATATGCAGATGCGAAACGCTAAAATGCGAAATCAGTTAAAAATTCTAGAAAAATTTTGGAAATAGTATAGTTTATCGTAGGAAAAATTTCGATAAGCAACACATACCATTCAATTTGTCTCGGCGGCCTGAGTCGAACGATACCACTCTCTATTCACGGAAATGCCTTTGAACCGAGATATAGGTCCTCGAATATCGAAAAACCATAGGGGGTATTGCAAACGCATTGCAATTTTGGATAAAATTGGCCTGAATTGTTAACAGTGTTTAGAATTTTGAAAATTGCTCGTATATCGAAAAACCATAGGGGGTATATTATTTTACGACTAATAATATACACCAAAGACACACGTACCTTTGTACAGATTTCCGTTTTTACAGATTTCCGTTTTAAGTATTTTGGAGGACTAAGTCAGATTTCTTCAATTTTCTACTACGATGGCAAAAATTTTTGAAAATTCGTGAATAAATTAAGATTTTTACAGTTTTTTACGTCTAATAATATTTATAAAACAAATTTACAATTTAAAATTAAAATCAAAGTTTAAAAACATTTATTTTTGAAAGGAAAAATTGTTTAAGTCTTATTTCCTATGTCTGGATGCGAACCCAGCCCCAAAAAACACCAACACCAAAAACACACGAATTCAGTCAATTTAATCACTCCACCATCGAGAACGAAAGTAAAATTGGGATAGATTATAGATATTTCTTTCCCTTTTCCTTTAAGAAATTTTATGTCAAAATATCTAAAAAATAAAAAATACTAAATAAGAAGGCGAAACAAATTTCGCATTTGGTCCAAAAAGCGAAATGCGAAACTTTTCGCAGTAAAAATGTGAAATATGCGAAGGATGCGAAATCGCCCAGCCCTGCTAACCAACAATTTAAACTAAATTCTGGTAATATTCGTATAATGATTGTAACCAGTGATGTCAAAGTTCCAGTTCCAGTTCCGGAACTAATTAGTTCTAGTTCCAGAACTAGAACTACGGAACTAACGATTATCTGGAACTAGTTTGGAACTAGAACTACGGAACTAGTAAATGCTGGAACTAGCTTGGAACTGGAACTACGGAACTAGTAAATGTCTGGAACTAGCTTTGGAACTAGTTCTGGAACTAGTTCTTTGTGGTATATTTTTGACAAAATTTCCTCGATGAAGTAGCTGCTTGAGCTCATGAATTCTAAAAATTTTCGCCTGCGGCGCTGAAAAAGTGAATTTTTTAGGCCTACGACCTTAGAAATTATCAAAAATTTTTTTTGCCTCTTAATCCTCCAGTTAATCTTCCAATCTCCTTAAATCCTCCGATCAGGCCCGTAGTCCAGGGGGGATGGAGTGAGGGGGAAACCCCTCCCCCCGAAATGGGGAAAAGGAAAAAATTTGGGGAGGGGATTGGGGAAAAAAGTGAAATTTTTTGGCCTACGGCCTTCGAAATTTTAAAAATTTTCGCCTGCGGCGCTGAAAAAAATGGATTTTTGCCTCTTAATCCTCCAGTTAATCCTCCAATCTCCTTAAATCCTCCGATATCACTCAAAATCCTATTATAACCCAGATATCACCACAAATATCCCCAGATATCCTTTTAAATCCCTTAATCCCTTCAAATACTCTGATCTCCCCGATATCTATTACGTAAAAATTTTTTATGTAAAATCCCGAAATCCCGCGGGGTCCCGCTATACGAGATTATCAGGATTACGGGATTTACGGATTAATCCCGCGGGATTCTGTCCCGTAAAAAATTTTGAAATAAATCCCGTTACGGGATCCCGTGAATGCGATTTTGCCCTACACTAGATGATTTTTTAAATTATGCTTTTATTTGTTAAAATTGATAAATCTTTTCATATTCAAAAAAATTTATAAATTTGGAACTAGAACTAGCTTGGAACTAGTTTCCAGAGAGAACTGGAATTGGAACTAAGGAATTTCAAAAATGGAGTTCCGGAACTGAAACTGGAACTACAAAAATTAAAAACCTGGTTCCGGAACTGGAACTACTAAAATTAAAAACCTAGTTCGGAACTGGAACTAGTTCCAGAGAAATTTTGGAACTTTGACATCACTGATTGTAACTATATTCGTCTCAGCCCCGAAGCTTGTCAAAAAAATTTTTAAAAATTAATTTGCTATCACTATTCTAAAATCTTGCTTAAAATTTAAATTATTAATTTTTACTATTATTTTCACTTTATTTTTATGTATTTAAACTAGAGACGGGATCCCGCAAATTTAAAATGCGGGATTTTGCGGGAGTGCGGGATTTATCCCGCGGGATCCCGTCCCGCAAAGATTTTTAAAAAAAATTTATCCCGCGGGATCCCGCAAACGCGATTTTGCCGGTCTCTAATTTAAAACTATATTTTTCTTGTTTTTATCTCTCACCTTTAAAGTATGGTCTTGGCCTTTGATTTCGCTTACATATTTTCCATCACAATCTTTAAATCCAACAATTTCATCAGTTTCAGAATAAATTGTATAAATTCTTTTACTTGCCTCAAATCTTGATCTAAAATTTAAAATTTTTTATTTAATAATTATTTTTTACCTATTTTCTCCATTTAAATCATCAAGAAAACGAGAATGACATCTTATTCCAGTCACATTATTGCAAGGTCCATATCCATGTTTATAACTATATTGAAGTAATTTACAAAGATAAACAGCATCTCTGTTAGCACCAGCTACTCCAAGAAATGAATGAACTAAATGAGTAAGAGGAGGGCCTAATTCCTCTTCTGTATCAACACAACGGCCACCGAGTATTGCCTTTTGAAAGAAATATTACAATTTAGTATAAATTACTTTAAGAAATACTTTTCTTGCAATTGGACTCCCCATACTATATCCAATAACATCAACTTGAGAATTTGAGTAGGTCGACACTGCTTGAAGCATTAGCCTTATCTAAAAAATTTTGACACTATTCTATATATGAGATCAACATTTGATAAATTTGGGCAATGTTATGCCAAATGAAAATTCAACCCTAGCTAATGGGACTGGGCCATTAGGGCGCGAGCCTATAAAACAGTGAGTTGCTAATCAAAAAAGATAAAATTTTGCAATAATAACTCTCATGCCTTTATCTACGTTCTCCAAAAATTTCAGAATTTTTGATCAAAAATTTCGGAAATTGTGGCCAAAAATGTTGATTTTCCGAAAAAACCCTAATTTTTCGCGGTTTATCGACTATAACTTCAGAGATATTCGATGAGAAATTCTGAAATTTCTGGAGGAGGTAGTCAATGATGTTAAAGAAATTTGAGAAAATTTTCATAAATTTCGGTTTCGCCTAAGTGTCAGTTTCTAGTGTTGGCGCCCTAATGGCCCCGCGCCCTTATGAATCCAACCCTAGCTAATTATTCTTTAGGTATGGAAATATCATATGTACTTATTTTGTCATTTATCGCTGCGCATCTGTATCCGATCTCCCATTTCCCAAATATTTAGAGAGGAAATTTAGGGTATTTGAATTAACTTTATAAACATTAAATTACCAATTTTACATGTTTACACTCCATAGAATCTTTTGTCCAATGTAGCTTTCCAAATGAATAACTAGTTCCAAAAACTTCATTATCACTATATCCGTTAAACAAAAAATATTGTCTAAT
This sequence comes from Meloidogyne arenaria, assembly GCA_036172955.1. Taxonomy (NCBI): domain Eukaryota; kingdom Metazoa; phylum Nematoda; class Chromadorea; order Rhabditida; family Meloidogynidae; genus Meloidogyne; species Meloidogyne arenaria. The sequence continues at coordinate 1,609,908 of JARQAB010000029.1, read as the reverse complement.
ATTTTCGTATTCACCAGCTATTGTACTTAAGCCGTGGACTAAAATAACAGGTCTATGATGTATTCTAGACTTTTTAAATAATTTTTCTATATCAAAATTACTGCTACGTTCTAGCCTTATTTCTCCACCTCCAAAACTTCCTCCTGGGCCTAAATCTCTTCTTGCTAATAATTTCTCTGCTTCATTTCCGAAATTTTCTCGGATGAAAGAACTAAATGGTTCTGATATTGTACCAAATACGTTGTTACTTAACTTTAATATATGAATAAAAATAAGATAATTTTTGAAGTAAATAATGTTAAATGATTGCATATTTGAAATGAATGTTTGTGTTTTTTAATTTATTTATTTTCTTAAATTATGTATGTTAATTAGACTAATAGTTTTTTATAAAATTAGAAAATTTAACAAAAGTATGGTTGTCAAGATTTAAATAAAGGCACGTTTTCCTTACAGTAATCGTGTATAAGAAACCTCCTTAGGGTATATGAGGCCTTCGGGATGTAAGTGGAGCCTATAAATATTCATTTTTGTTAACTTAGACATCAGAAAGACAGAAAAATTTTAATTTTTTGCTTTTTTCTCGAGTCCAACTAATTACGAGGTACGAGGCCAAAAAAAGGGAGGTACGAACTACGAGTACGATATCAAAGAATGGGGTGGTACGAAGTATGAGTACGAGCAAATCTGAAATGTATGGGTACTTTTAATATATAAAATCATGAATTGTTAAATAATTTTATCAAGTTTCCTTTTTTTAAGGCCATAAATTTTAAAACATTAACTACAATTTCAACAAAAAATTAAATATAAACTATAATATATGAAAACTTGTTTAAATAAATTTTTATACATTTTCGGTACTTTTTTCAGTTTAATTTGCAATAATTTTATTTATTTAATCTGGCTGAGACGGAAATAAAACTTGAAAGAAAATGATTGATTAAATTTAGTTTTGAAATAATTTTTAATTAAAAAATATATTAACTACAAAATAAATTAAATAAATATTTTTAATAGTAAAATAAATTTAATTTAAAATAATTTACTATTTACCAAATAAGTTTATTTAAAATATTATTTTGAAAATAAATCTGCTTTTAAACCATATAAAAGAATTGAAATTATTAGAGAACGAATATTATTTATTTGTTAGAACCAATCCCTTTTATATTATGTACAATGATTAAATAAATATAAATAAATAAAATATTATAATACTATTAAAGTATTTTTTGAATATTTACATTAAATCGTGGCGTTTGTTTTTTTGGAATAAATTCCGTTAAATTATGCAGAAAGCTATTGATAAAAATGATACTAAAAAAGATTAAAGTTTGTCCAGAATAGCTAATAATTGTCAATAAAATGATACAGAATTTGGAGAAAAAAATTATTCCAAATTAAACAAAAGTTTGCAAAAATAAGAAAATAGGTATATTTATTCTCCATTTATTATTGTTGAAAGATTAAATATTATTTTTTTATTATTTATATATTTTCTTTTATCAAATATATTTTTAATTTATTATTAATAAAAGAAATACAATAAAATTATAATTTATATTAAATAACAATGTATCTATACAAATAAAAATTATTGAATATAAGTGATTGTCTTCACTTAATGTATAAATTAACATTTTTTATATTTGTCTAGATAAATATTTATTTTATTTATTTATAAATTTTATATTATTTTAATTAAAAAACATAAAAATTTAATTAAATAAAAATAAATATAATTACTTAAATCTTCTGTCAACATTTGCAAGACAAAGGACTCATACAAAAATTTACTAGGAAATTTCTTGAGTAATAAACACCTGCCAAATTCTTCTAAAATAAAATGCAGAAATAAAGATACTCCAAAGGTTTTTAGAAAAAATTAGAGTGTAAACAAATTTTACAAAAATCAAACAAAAATACCGTATTTCCTAAAATAAAGCCCCACCCTGAATTAGAGCCCCACCCTGAATTAGAGCCCCACTTCTGAGGATAGTTGAAAAATAGAGCCCCACCCTGAAATAGAGCCCCAATTTTTTAAAATTTATCTATATGTTAATAAATTCATATTTTTTAATACCATACTGTTTTTCTTTTATTTCATGTCAAATTAATTAAAAATGGAAGAAAATTATTCCAAAGATAGTAATTCTAGTTCTAGTGATGTTGATGTTTGCGAATTAACTGAGCAAACGCCTGAAGCTGTAATCAAAAGAAAACGACGTGCGTATTCAATTGAAAGGAAGCTGGAAATTCTAAAGTTTGCAAATCAAACATCAGTTCTTGCTGCAAGTAAACATTTCAAAGTTGATAGGAATTCTGTACGTGATTGGAAAAAACAAGAACAAGATCTTCAAAAAATGTATGTGATGTTTTTAGCTTTTATTTTTTGACTTGTATTTATTATCCAGGAATAAGTCAACGAAACAAAAACGAATTTCTGGTGGAGGGAGAAAATTGGCAGATGCAGATTTTGACCAGACTCTTGCTGAGTGGATTATAAATTTGCGTAATCAAAAATTACGTTTTACAAGGAATATGATTGTTTCCGAAGCAGTTGTTAGTGTATTTTCTTAAAGATCCCAGCATTTTGAATTTTTGGGTAGATATCAAGGGAGTTTTGAGCATAGTCAACGAACCCATTGACTAGATCGTTAAGATTATTTGTTTCTTTTGTTGCATTTTTGGTAATTTAAAATTTTTGGTGTAAATGATTTTGAATTTCACTACGAGGTAGTGAAGTTCAAAAAATCATAACTTTAAGAATATCAGACGTATATAGCTATACCTGGTATTAAAATGAAGAGGAGATTCATATCTTTATGTTGGTTAATAAGAAAAAAGAATATACGTAAAATAACACCCCTAAAAATTTAATCGAAAAAAACGGCCACTAATTATGTCCGCACCTAATATTAAATAATAGCTTTATTTAATTAATAGCCTTTAAGATAAAATAAATTTTTTAAGCTATATTATGAGGTTAAAAAGTGTTGGTACACTCGATTTTTTGAAGTTTCTTAAAGGAGGAAAAGAATATGCAAGTTAGTTTTTTTGAAACAAATTTAAATAATATTGTAGCTAATTTTAAAAAAATTCATTGAATAGAAAAAAATTTTCAATAGAATTTATTTGTTTACCAAAGATGAGGACAATAAAATTTATTTCTCGTCCTTAAATATACAATAGTTTCTTCTTATCCATTTCACAAACAATTCCTTTAGTTATTTTATAATCTATATAGGTTTAAGATTGAGAGAGACCTTAAGTTTATTTTTATTGTTTATTTTTATTTAATTATTATTCGAATAATATTCTAGTCTTATATTGAAAATTGATTTTAAAATTTATGAAATTATTTAAAAATCTATCTTTTAAATTTTTATAAAAATTTATATAATATACATTATTTAGTAGGGATTGGACTTTTGACATATTAAAGTTTCAAGTAGAAATTTTGATTAAATTTTATCTTTACCGATCTCTAATATTTATTAAATTCCCATTTTTATTTTTTTATATCCATTCTTTTCATGTTCTCAGGCTTTAATATATTAGTCGGTTGACAACAAAGCATGGGAAAGTAATTTATATTTAAACATAAAGTATCACTGCGCGATGAATGCCAAAAAGCAGGTGAGAATGGGAGAAAGAAAATAAAAACACGCGGCTGGGTCCTATTTTGTTTTTCTGTGTGTGTTCATTTCTTTTAATTTCCGACGTCCTGCTGTTGAGAAATTTTTGGAAAATTGAGAAAAATGTGGTGAATAAATTGTGTAAATATATTAATGAAAAGAACCAAGATACTAAAGAATAATGTGTGGGAAAGCATCCGTTATAATCCGTTTAAAACAGATTTTTATCAAAATAAATTAACCTAAACTTTAATTATTGGTTGTTTTTGTAAAGAAATTCTATTGTGAGAAGAAAAAGCGATTTAAAAAAATGTTTAGATAGATTTACTGGCCTCTCTTATAATTTTGATTGAAAATTTTCTAAAAGAAATGATAAAAAAGCTTGTAACTTAGATTATTATGTATTTGTTAGTGTTCAACATATTTTTCTTTATATATTTTTAATTTAATCGAGATAATTTAGAATAGCTTCATCCATTTTTTAGAATAATTTTAAATAAATATTTTCAGAAAATATCTGTTGGTAGAAATATGAGTAGAAGTGAGGAAGTTGAAATTAAATATATTTATTTATCTATTTAGCTAATCCTTTTCTTTCCATTTTTATTTTTCAATCTCGCCATAATTTACTTCCTTTCTAGACTTATCCCTTATGTAAAAAGTAAGGGGAGAGAGTCAATTATTATTATTTTTTACTTAACAATAAACCTAAATTCTGGTAAAAATAAAATAATTCGCGTGTCTTCTTACGTAATAAACAGAAGGTACGGATCAGTGAATTTATGAATACCTCTCTCCTGAAATTAATGGACATTGACACTAAAATGTAGATATTATTTGTAGACTTATAAATAAAATATTTTAAGAATTTTTAAATTTATTAAATGTGTATTTCTAAACTTTCATTTATACTTAGTATTATTTAGTATTCGGCAAATGGCATTCAAGATGGTTGGACATTTTTATAAAAATTATTTTTAATTTCAAAAATTATTTTATATGTTATGGCACATAAAAACAATTTTATCTTTCAAGAGAAAGATCTGAAATTACTCCAATTTTAAAAATACAAATGGCTTGGGATTTTAGCGATTTGGATAGAGTTTTAAAGGAACTTAAAACTAAAAATTATTCCTCAAATAATCATTGCTCTGAATTTGTTAAAATACTTGAAGGAAATAAAGACATGTCAGTGAATTTTATGAATTAATTATCTAACTTAAATTAATTTAAATTATTCTTTAATAATTCTAAGTGCCCAATTGGAAATTAGTGTTTTTTGTGGAGCTTTGTTGATTATTTTAAGTACAAAAAGATAAATTTAAATAAAGATTATTTTTATTTATTTTGATAAAGTTTCTACTTGCAGTCTATTTCGAATCAAAGAAATTCCTTTAAAAATACCTTAATTTTTATATAATATCCATGTTACAAAATATTTAGTAATTTATTACAAAATATATCCCTTAATTTTTTATTTTCCAATTTATTTTAATTAAATTTTATTTTTAAATTAAATTTGACATAGTATTTAAAATATTTTTGCCTATTAATACTTATTTATTTTATTAGTCATTCTTTCCCCATTATTTTTAATTCCAGTAATTTGAATCCAAAAAAATTTGTATTATTATTTATTTTAACAAAAAAAACTTTTTTTCTATCCAACAAAGTTTTTGTTCATTATTATATGAAGGTCATTTACTTTTTTTGGATCCGCCGGGAGTCCCTTTGTGTTTGCGCGGCATTGCCTTCAATAACAATAGATATATATAAAATAATTGGTCTTTTCATGGTCATCAAATGAGCGCATCCTTTTTATTATAAATTTTCCTTGCACTTTTTCAAAAAAATTTATTATTATTTTAGATTTTTGATGAAATTTCTTCGATATATTTTTATAATAATTATTTATTTTATTTACTATACATCAAGGCTGGGCGAAATCTAAAAATAAAAAGCGAAATACGAAGTGCGAAACTTTTCGCACAGAAAAATGTGAAATATGCAAAAGATGGGAAACGCGAAATTAGCCCAGCCCTGCTATACATCCTCAACTCATTAATTTTTTATAGAAAAGAATAACCCCTGCAAATTTTATTTTTTAACTAAAATTATTAAAATGAAGAATTTAATTGTGTTTTTGTTTAAAATTTAATTTAAATTTTGATTATTCCTGATAGAAATTAAATTTAAAATTAATTTTAAAATATTTTTTGGGCGTGTCCGGTGAATAATAATAAAAACTAAAAGATGTAATTCTTCTCTCATACGAAAGAAAAGAAAGATCCGCCCCATAATTTAATCCAAAAACACATTCATTCTCTAAAAAATTTTTATCCTTTCTTCTTTTTACACCTGAATATATTTATTTTATTATTTAATTAAAAAATTTTTTTTTATTTTTATTTAAAAATTTTTATTTTTTTAGAAAATTTTCAAATTTTAGAAAATTAAATTTTTTCAGAAAAATTTCAAATAAAAAATGTTTACAAATCAACAACAAAATATACCAACAACAACAACAACAAATCTAAAAAATAATAAAATTTCGAAAATTTCCTTTTTCAACAACAAAAATTCTTCGAAAAAATTTAATTTTAAAAGAAAGAAAAAATAAAAAAAATTATTTTTTAAAAGAAGAAAGAAAAGAAATTTTAGAAAAATTAAGAAAAATGGTTGGAGAAAAAATTGGTTGTGGACAGTTGCAAATTGTTAATGTAAATTTTAATTTTAATTTTTAAATTTATTTTAAATTAAAGAAAGAAAGTTCCTAAAGAAATATACCTATGTACCAGAGGTATAAAATTGAGGACTGATAGAGTATACCTCTGTACCAGATGTATCTATCACTCCTCAATTTTAATCTTCAAATATCCCTATTAATTCTATAAATTCTCTGATATCCCGTCTAATCAACCAAATCCCACAATATCTCTTTTAATCCCTTCAAATTTGACTTTTGAGTTGCAAAAAGAACTTTTACACCTTCAAATTACACTCAAGAAGGCCAAATTTGCCACCTTACAATTTTAAATATTATTTTAGTTATGAAAAAAAATTTATTTCCGATTTCCGCCTTCCGATTTCCGGCGTTTTTTCCTTCTGATTTCCGATTTCCGAAAAAAATTTTGATCTCCGATTTACGACAGTTCCGATTTCCGACACCTCTGACTGTTCCTCTGACAAAACTTTGACCTAAAAAAATTTGACCATTTAACCATTAACGAGTTTAAGAGTTACCATTAACGCTTACCATTTAAAATCACAAAAATTAAAATAAATTTTTATTTTTTAGTCAGTCATAAGACATATTGGTCTACTTGAAAAAAAACTTCAAACAACGTCATCATCTACTAAACCATTTCCTCTGGTACACAGAACTTTTTGAGGAAAGAATGGATGAGAAAATATGAAGAAGAAATACGGGTATCACATATTTCTTAATCAAAGGATTTTCTTTTTTATGTTTTATTTATTTTAATTGACAAAAAATAAAGTAAAATTTTGATTTTTTAAGAATTTTGTTTCAAATATTTTTTTATTAAATATTTTACTTAATAATTTTTAAATTTTTTGTTTTAATTTTTTTATTCAAAAAGCCCCCTAAATTATCTTCGATTATAAATTAATTTAAGGACAGTTGATATAAGTGTTCATAATATTTCCCACCTATAAATTTTTTATTTTCCCTATTATTGAGACACTTTTACGACAATTAAATGGGATCTCGCCTTTTGAGTTTTTAACTCCGCGTTTCGCATTTTAATTATAAAGCTAAACATTTAAAAAATTTGCCTTGCGTCGGCGCAAAGGTACCGCAGGTTAGGTGTACGGAATTTTCGTCTCTGGAACATTCGTCTCCAAGACTTTTCGGAACTTTCGTCTCCAACATTTTCGGAATTTTCGTCTCCGGCGGAATATTCGTCACCAAGGAAATAAACGGAATATTCGTCTCCGAAATTTTCGTCTCCGCTAGGAATTTTCGTCTCCAAAGGAAAAATCGGGCAATCCCGGAGACTTTGTCAAAACTTGATCAATCACTGTGATTTTTATGTCATTCGATTCAGCTCGACGAGCTCTTTCGAATGAGGTATTATTTGTATAAACTTTTTTTGCTCCAAAATTACGACCCTATGGTTTTTCAATATTCAGGGGTCTGTATCTCGGTTCAAGCACGTCGGATTTAATTAATTTTGGTGTTATTCGATGCAGCTCGATGAGTTCTATATTATTTTGAAAGACTGACCATTTTGTACAATGTCCGGGGTCAAATATCCGAATTCGGGTTCGGGATTCGACTTTTTCAAAATTTGAGCTCATATTCGTAATAAGCATATTTTTTAACTCGGAAAAATCCTTTTTCTTATTTTTAAAATTTTTTTTCTAAGAAACCCTATTCTCCGGGATTGTCCGATTTTTCCTTTGGAGACGAAAATTCCTAGCGGAGACGAAAATTGCGGAGACGAAAATTCCGTTTATTTCCTTGGTGACGAATATTCCGCTGGAGACGAAAGTTCCGAAAATGTTGGAGACGAAAGTTCCGAAAAGTCTTGGAGACGAATATTCCAGAGACGAAAATTCCGGCACTCGCAGGTTAAACTATATAACTAATATGTATTTGAATGAAGAAAAAGGAGGATATTGAGCCAAAATTATTTAAATTACCTAAATCAATTATCTGAGGAAGGCTAAAAATATTATTTTAATAAATTTAAATTATATTTACATATTCAGAATTTATTTTGCTTACAATTTCGTCTGCAGAAATAAATCCTTGTATAATTCCCTAAATTTGTTTTGAAATATTCTTTAGATATCAAAATTTTACTTAAGAAGAATTGCTAATTGAAATAGAAAATTTTTTTCCAAATTTTTTAATAAAATCAGCTCCAAAATAATTCTTTACATTTAAATCTGTGCCAAACGCAGAAAGTTTGTAAAATAAATAGTGAATATTATTTAAATGTTTTAATTTTTATTATTTTTTCCATATTCCCTTTTAGAATTTAATTTATATTTTGTATTTCCAAATTTTATCTTGCAAAATAAATTTATGTTTAATTCTCTAATTTTTATTAAATTGCCAAATGTTATCAGAAAAATGTGGTTTAAATTAAATATATTTAAAAAAACATTTGGACACTTCTCCCCCCCCCCCCCCCTTCTACCCCCTTATACCTCCTTTTCCTCCCCTTTCTCCCTTATAATTTAGTATTTGGATATGCCAATCCAGAAAATATTTTTAGAAGCGCAAAACTATTTTTTAGTTATTGGACAACATTTGTTTGCCATTTGGTTATTTTCTAGATAATGCAGCTGTTCATTTCCATTTTTAAACCTCCAAGAACAAAATTACGGATTGGAGAAAGATAAAAAATAATGCAGATGGGACAAAATATTTATTCGCTTACTTTATTTCCTCTAATTGAATGACCCTCTCTAATAGATTGCCATTTTATAACTTGATTAGAATTTACTTATGTCTGATAACATTTGGCAATTTAAATAAAAAATTACAGAATTAAAAATAAATTTGGAAAAATTCCGTCATAAACGATATGTCATTCGAAAGAGTCACTCAAATAAATGAATTACGGCATAAAATAAATATTTATTTTTTAAATTTAAATTAATTTTTCAAATAAATTTTTGTTTATATTTAATTGGATAAATTAAAACTAAAAATCATTTAAATAAAATCACGACGATTACAGAATTAAAAATAAATTTGGATTGATGGAATTTCTTTTCAAATTGATGGAATTTCTTTTCAAAGTAAAATTTATAATTTCGTCAATTTACAACAGGGTTGCGTCGTAATTACGAATTACGATTACGAATTACGGCGTTTTTCCAGTTACGAATTACGAATTACGATTACGAAAATTTTTTTTAAATTACGAATTACGATTCCGAAATTTTTTTCAAATTACGAATTACGAATTACGATTCCGAAAATATCGGGAAAAATTACGAAAATAAAATCGTTGTTTTTAGTGAAAAAGATAAGCTAGAGAATTAATGTCAGAGAAAAAAATGAAAAGAAGACGGCGGATACATTTATTTTAGGCTAAGAATATTACTTCAAAAGTGAATAATGGCTGCCATTTCTCTTTTTTACTTATTTAGAAATTAATATTTTTGGCAAAAATTATATTTGTTTTTATTATCTGATTTTTTTAGTGCTTTAAATAAAAATGATAAATTCTAAAGCATCGTGTAACTATTATTTTACAACTTCTGGGTCTGTATCTAAATGCAAGATCAATAACAACTGTACTTATACAATTGATCGAGGTCCAAAGATGTCAACTGCTTGTCTGATTTCACATTTAAAAAATCAACATAAAGAAGAATATAAACAGTTTCTTACAGCTAAGGAAGAGATAAACTACCTATCTTTGGAATAATTTTCTTCCATTTTCTAATTAATTTGACATTAAATAAAAGAAAAAAAGTATAGTATTAAAAAATATGAATTTATTAACATATAGGTAAATTTCAAAAAATTGGGGCTCTATTTCAGGGTGGGGCTCTAATTCAGGGTGGGGCTCTATTTTTCAACTATCCTCAGAAGTCTAATTCAGGGTGGGGCTCTATTTCCGGAAATACGGTAATTTAATTTTTCATAAATTACGAATTACGATTACGAATTACGGCGTTTTTCCAGTTACGAATTACGAATTACGATTACGAAAATTTTTTTTAATTACGAATTACGAATTACGATTCCGAAATTTTTTTCAAAATTACGAATTACGAATTACGATTCCGAAATTTTTTTCAAAATTACGAATTACGATTACGAAAAAAAATTTTCGATTACGACGCAACTCTGATTTACAACATCATTAATTATTTTAAAAGTAAAAAAAAACTCAAAAAATTTTCAGGATTTCTTTTATTTATTTGCAGGTGTGTTTGTCAAATAAAAACTATAAAAAGCAAATGCCGCTCCTTAGGGAAAATAAAAGAATCGAGAGGGCCTTTTAAACATTGATGATTCTTTTTTGAAGAATATAATTCTCTTAGCCGGCTAAGAGGCTATATAAATTTACATTTTGGCATTTTTAGTTAAAAAAGGAAAGGAGAGAGTGGAGTATTTTAGGCGGGCAAATTTTTCTTTATTTCTTAAAACGGAAATAGAATATAAGGTGAACAAAAGGAATTTTTAGAAAATAATGAAAGAATGGTTATGCAAGCGGTAAAGATGAAAAAATGTTTAGTAAACAAAAATATAAAAACATTAATGGAGGAAGGCAATCCAAAAAGGGCATTTGAGATAGGCGGCATTCAAGAAAATAAATTTGTTTGAAATTTTATTTTTGTGTAAATAAATATTTTAAAATTTTAATTTTAAGCTGAAAAATATAAATTAAACAGACGATATTTCTAAAAAATTACTAAAAACTTTTGTTTTTTTATTTTATTATTTTTGTTAAAAATTTGATTTTAAATTTTTTTATTTAACATTTTTTTATTATTTGTATATTTTTATTATTGTTAGTTTTTCTGGATTTATTTGCACAAACAAAATTAGGGTCGGAAGTAAATTAAAAAAATATTTTTTGACTTTTCTAAATAAATAAAATAACTTAAAAAATGTTTTTATTTTAGAAATTAATTATTTCTATATTATTTACCGTATTTATTATAATAGAATGGCTGCCATTCTATTTTTGGAACCCCCAAATATGGGACATTTAATTAGAGGTTGGACGTATCTAATGTCGATCGAATATTTTTCGACTTGAAAATTCAGCCGATTTATTTTGTAAAATTCTATGTATATTTTCGAGTTTGGTTAATGAATTTTCCTTTCAATTTTCCTTAGTGAATTTTTCTAAAACTTAAAAGCTTTTTGCCTACTGTGTTAAAATTATTTTTGGAATTAAATATTGCCGTATTGATACATTAATTTCAGTTTTTACTAAATTTATCCCTTTTTAATTACTTTCAGCTAATAAAAATTATTTATGTTTGTATAGCTTTATTCAAAAATAATTTAAAATATTTTTTTATAGTTGAGAAATACTCAAAACATTTAAATTAATAAATAGGATTTGTTAAATTAAATTTTATAATTTCTATTGAATCTGTGCCTTATGAAAAAAACTACAAGAACTTGACTGGGAAGTTATACACAAGACTTTTTATACAGCCTATTTTATTTGAAAATTTATTTTTAAGTCGGCATGTTCCCTTCTATATTTATACAGACATGTTTTTATTTTTAAACATTTTTACTAAACGAATTAAATAATTGAAATATTTAATTATCCCCATATTTTCTGCAATTCTTTAAAATGCATATTTGTCTGTTCATCAGATTTTGTTAGTCTTTCAATTGTTATATTTTGATTATTTCTTATAAATTTGATGAGTTTAATGTAGACAATAATTGTAACAGTTGTATATAGATAGAGCAACTAGAAATAATTTAAATTAATTTTATTTATTTCAAATTTCTAAATATTGGTGGAAAATTGTTGAGAAATCTTATATTTATTTAGAATAATTTTTCAAAATTCTTTAAGCATTTCCCTAAAATTTACCCTACCGTATCAAGAGTACTATAATAAAACACATAATTTGTTGGAGATATTTTATCTTTATAAATCAGAATTAATACAACTAGAGCATTATATATTAAATAAATTGTTGCATAAGCAATATCCATTGGAAGGATTAAACTCATCACAAGAATATTCTCATTTAATTGAAAACTTTTACTTAAATTATAACCAAAAAATATATTTCTACTAAAATAAAAATATTTTCTAATTTATTTTTATAGACTGATAAACCTCTTTTGTTCTATTTTTTATTTAATTTTGTTATTTTCCAATCACTTAAAGCCGTCAAAATAACCATTAAAGTAGTTAAAATGCTAACATAAATTGTTAAATTAGCAGTACTTTTAGTTGACAAAAATATTGCTCCTTGAATAGCCATTGTTGGGTCAGAAAAAGCCATTAATATTATATATATATTGAATAACCGATTGAAATAACCCACTAAAATCAAAAAAGAAATTCTTAAATTAATTATGATCTCACACAAAATATATTCATAAAACCAGCCGATTTTTTCCCTTCATTTTCATATTTCTCCAAAAATAAAGTTGCTCTCAAACGTTCAAGCATTATACAAAAATGGAGTGAAGGATAACATAAAATTTGAATTTAAAACGGTCCAAGTAAAAAACAAACAAGCCAGAGGGGGGTTAGTAATTCTTTTGGATCCTTGTAGAAAAGAAGAATTAACTTTAAAAGAAATACATATTTTAAATAAATAAATAAGTATTTATTTTTAAAATTTACACAATAACGTAAAGCTGTGAAGAATTAGGCAAAAGTATTAATGAAGCAAATGAGGACAACGCTCATAAAAAGTAACTAAAAGTTTAAAATATTCTTGGAAAAATTTTAAAAAATAATTTAAGTTTCATAATTTTTAAATTGTGAGCCAAGGATCGGTTTTATCAAATTCTTCTGTTAATCGAAATTTTGGTCTTAGATTTTTAGTTTTGGTTTGATTTGAATCGCAGCACTCGCTGACGGCTTCGACTTTCCTTTATTTGAAATCCCTTAGCAACCTCACCGGTGTGAATTCTTTTAATTAAACGAGACCTTCATACAAAAATTATTAAATAAATTTTTCTATTTAATTTATGAAAATATAAACAAACCATCAGATTTCCATGAATTGTAATTCGAGTTTTTAAATATTGTCGAATAAGCTCAAAAATTAAAATCAAAATTATAAAAAGAATTAAAAGATTTATTCTTAGTATAATTGTATATGCTGTGTTTAATAGACTTTGTTCTAGATCAATAGCTAATGAATTTAGATTCATGGTTGATGTTGAATTAATTGATGTCATATTCAATATATTTTATTTTGAGGTATTTGATTAATTATTTACTTCTATAAATTAGTAAATGTATGGAAACTTAAAAATTTATGTGTGCATATCAGGTAGTGATGTTCGAGAGTCTCGGTCTCGACTCTCGAGTCGAGAAATTTCTCGGGTTTTTTGGGCTCTCGGTCTGAGTGGTGAAGGCACTGGCTTAACTCACCTCGGTATTTTCAAGGGGAGGGTTCGAATCCAATAGTGGAAATTAAGCTTAGAAAATTTCTTTTCAAGAATAAATTTTTTTTAATTTTGGTTTTGCTTTTAAATTTGCAAAATTTTTAATATTTTAATTTTGAAAAGGCATTAAAAATTTTAGTTCAGTTATTACCATCTAAACTTCAAAAATAATTTTTTGCCCGGGGCTTTGACAAATAAATTTTTCTCCCAAGTTCTTACAAAATTCTCAAATTTTTCGCCTCCGGCGGTGAAAAAAGGAAGAGATCTTGCCCCTTGTTCTTATAAAATTCTCAAAATGTTCGTATAATAAAAAAAAATAAAAAAAATCTGGCTGTATAAAATAAAAAAAATCTGGCTTAATGGCCTTAAAATTTTTGCCTACGGCGCAAAAAATTTTAATCTAATAAGATAAAAAAGGATTAAGAGGGATACTGGGGATTCTTAAGGATTAACTTTAAAATAAAAAGACTCAGAAGATTTTTGGGGATTAGGAAGAACATCAAGTGATATCTCTCTTAATCTCTCGGTCTCGACTCTCGAGTTGGTCTCGGTCTTGGGGTTGATTCTCGGTCTCGGCTCTCGACTCTCGGGGTTTTTTAACTCTCGTACATCACTAATATCCGGGGTCTGCCTAATATCCGGGGATCTACCTAATTATCAAGCCAAATTATAGAAATTATGTTATTTTGTCTCCATTTTTACTTTGTTTTAATATTATTTTCTTGCACTTTATAAAAATTATTGAAATATACTACATAATTCTTAAATAATTATTAAATTTTGTTTACATTTACTTTACAAGACATCTGATTTGAAAGGTAATTATCAAAATAACTAACAATTATATTAAAATTTCAACATAATTAAGCAGCTGTAAGCGAAACATAATTAATATTTAAAAATTTTTTCTTCGAATTCCAACTTTACTAATTATTTGTGACATACCATTGTCTTTTCTAAAAGTATTCTCGATGCATCTAGAAGTCATTTAGCTTGGGGCAAATTGTGGAGTTTAATAATAAGAAAGTTTAAAAAAATTTACAAAATATTGTAATTTGTAACAAAAAATTAAAAATTGGAATTGTGAAGAAACAAGATTCGAGTATAATTTTTTGAAGAAATGAGCAGACCTTCAACTGATGTATTAGTTTTATTAAAAATTAATTAAATCCTTAATTCAGTCAAAATATTTGGCGAATAAAAATGCTGGAATAAAATTGGAACTTTTTGGGCAAGCACTGCCTTTAGCAATAGTGGGTTTTGTCGGAATCTAACACTAGATAGTAATTATGGGAAAAGTTAATTCTGCAAATGCACAATTATTTTGTTGTAGTATGTACTTAAAATACTTTTCGAAGTTTTTCGATACCCCCAAAAAGGGGCTATTCAATTGGGGAGGCCATTCAAATTGGAGGGGCCATTCTATATTCAAAATTCAACCGACTTTTCTCGTAAAATTCTATATTTTCGACTTTAAATAGTGAACTTTCCTTTCAGTATCACTATAACACTTAACACCTAGAAGTTTTTTTGCTATAAGACTAGAAAGGCTAGTTTTGATTGACTTAGTTACACAAGCAAAAGTTTCGGTACTGTTGAATCCCAAATTTTCAAATTTTAATTTATTTTTTCTCCAAAAATTTTTTAAATTATAATATGAATAAATCAGAGAAAAAATTTTCTTTTTGATTTCCATTGTTTCTTTATTTTAGAGGTAACAGAAAAAGAAATATTTTGGGGATTAATAAAGAATTGAATTTTTAAAGGTTTAATCGGGCATTAAAAAAAGAAGAGAAAAAAAGATTTTTGAACCTTTTTATTTTTTAAAAAAGTTCCCGTAGAGATCTCCTATTGTGCATTTTATTCTAGAAACAAAAAGATTAAAAATCAAATAAAACCAAAGAAACATAACTGCAACAATTAATTTATTTCTTTGAAAAGAACATTATAGGGTAAATTAAAGGAAAATTATTCTCGATAAGAATAAATATCGAATTTGAATTTTTAATTTTGTTTAATTTTTGAATTAATAATTTAATAGTTAAATTTTGTTAAAGCTTTCTCTGGTACAAACCAGAAAAATTATAAAAGGTAGAAAAAACATGCAACATCTAACTATCTTTAAAAAGCTCATCGATGTACTGACTGAGAGGTAATAGGGATCTGTATAGGTAGGGATAATGATTCCCCAAATATTATCAATAAACTATAATTACTTGGATATTTATTTCATAACCTTAATCTAATTTTCAATTTTATCATAAATAATTCCAATTTCATTATACATCAAAGAAAATCATATTTTCATTATTTTTCCATTTAAAATAAAAACCCTGGGGGAATATGCAATTTCCGAAAATTCGCCAATTTCCTCTTATATAATTTTCCCTTTTGAACTAGAGTAGGTCGAGGTCGAGGTTTTTTGAAAAAGCCGAGGCCGAGGATCACCGAGGCTGGAAAAGCCGAGATCGAGGTCGAGGGGCAAATTTTGACCCGAGACCGAGGTCGAGGACCGAGGAAAACCGAGGTTTTTAAAAATTTTTATAACACTTCAAAATTTGATTAAATTTACTAAATTTTATCAAATAATCACTAAATGATTACAAATTAATATGATGGAGATGACCCAATATATTATAGATAGGGAAGCTCAAATCCTTGATCAAATAATTTCAAAGCTTTGATAAGCTTTTTTCAAACACTGTATTTCAAATTTGAACCGAAATTTTCAATTAACCGAAACTGAACCGAAAATTTATCAAGGATTAAGGAGATATATTGAGATAAGGTGGTGGGGCAAACGTGGATTTGAGTGATTGATAACGGGTGATAAAAAGGGGTCTAATTGATTAAGGGGGTTCTAAAAGATATTAGTGTTATAAAGGGATTTGAACCGATAAATTGAACCGAAAATTTGCGGTTTTATCCGCAAATCCGCAACTCGTAATTTTAATTTTAAATCCGCAGACGCAATCCGCTAGACAAAAAAAACACGCAATTTTGCGCAATACGCAGTCCGTCTAAATCAGGGTGTCTAGCCCTGATTTAGACGGATATCGGAGAATCAAATGGGAATTGATGGAAGTAAAGGAATCAAGGAGGATATTAATTAATTGGATTTAAGGATTTAAGAAGATTTGCGGGATTAAGGAGGATAGCAGGGGTTTGTAAGGAGGGTTATAGAAGGAAACGTTATATCTGGGGAAATGGTTGGATTAAGGGGTCTCATAATATCATTTTGGTGGATATAGAAGAATTAAATTAGATATAGATGGATTAGGATAGCCTGATTTATCATTTTTTCTGCGCCGTAGGTGAAAATTTTGAGAATTTTGGAAGGCCAATGAGCCAGATTTCTTATTTTCAGCGCCGCAGGCGAAAATTTTTAAATTTTCGGGAGGTCAAGGAGCCAGATTTCTTCCATTTTTTACAAAAAAAGTCAATTCTTAGGGGTGTATATTTACCCTCGGTCCTCGGCGAGGTTCTGGCCGAGGACCGAGACGAGGTTCCGAGGCCCGAGGTCAGCAAAATCGAGGTCGAGGTTTGAAAATGGCCTAGGACCTCGGCCTCGGCCTCGGCGAGGCCTCGACCTCGACCTACTCTATTTTGAACTGCGCGGCATTAAACAACAACAAAACAATAACAGCAAATATGACAAAACCTAATTAAATATTCAATTTCCTCAAACATTTCAACTCATTTTTTGTTATGCCCAATAAAATTGAACAGCCGATTTTCTTTTTCGGCATTTTTTGTAGTTTTAAAAAAAAGAATTAAATTATTTTATAAAAAAATAGATAACTTGTAGGGTACATAATCGAGTAAAATATTGCTACATTCACTAAATATAAATAAAGGAAGATAAAAAATTTATTAAAAAAAAAAAAAAAAAATTTTCCAACATCTTATCTGCTATTCATATACAATATAACAAATGGTAGCAGTTTATAGATAAAATTTAACATATATTCGAAATACTTATTATAATAATTTAAAATAAATTTCCAACATCTTATCTGCTATTTATATACAATATAACAAATGGTAGCAGTTTATAGATAAAATTTAACATATATTCGAAATACTTATTATAATAATTTAAAATAAATTTCCAACATCTTATCTGCTATTTATATACAATATAACAAATGGTAGCAGTTTATAGATAAAATTTAACATATATTCGAAATACTTATTATAATAATTTAAAATAAATTTCCAACATCTTATCTGCTATTCATATACAATATAACAAATGGTAGCAGTTTATAGATAAAATTTAACATATATTCGAAATACTTATTATAATAATTTAAAATAAATTTCCAACATCTTATCTGCTATTTATATACAATATAACAAATGGTAGCAGTTTATAGATAAAATTTAACATATATTCGAAATACTTATTATAATAATTTAAAATAAATTTCCAACATCTTATCTGCTATTCATATACAATATAACAAATGGTAGCAGTTTATAGATAAAATTTAACATATATTCGAAATACTTATTATAATAATTTAAAATAAATTTCCAACATCTTATCTGCTATTTATATACAATATAACAAATGGTAGCAGTTTATAGATAAAATTTAACATATATTCGAAATACTTATTATAATAATTTAAAATAAATTTCCAACATCTTATCTGCTATTTATATACAATATAACAAATGGTAGCAGTTTATAGATAAAATTTAACATATATTCGAAATACTTATTATAATAATTTAAAATAAATTTCCAACATCTTATCTGCTATTTATATACAATATAACAAATGGTAGCAGTTTATAGATAAAATTTAACATATATTCGAAATACTTATTATAATAATTTAAAATAAATTTCCAACATCTTATCTGCTATTTATATACAATATAACAAATGGTAGCAGTTTATAGATAAAATTTAACATATATTCGAAATACTTATTATAATAATTTAAAATAAATTTCCAACATCTTATCTGCTATTTATATACAATATAACAAATGGTAGCAGTTTATAGATAAAATTTAACATATATTCGAAATACTTATTATAATAATTTAAAATAAATTTCCAACATCTTATCTGCTATTCATATACAATATAACAAATGGTAGCAGTTTATAGATAAAATTTAACATATATTCGAAATACTTATTATAATAATTTAAAATAAATTTCCAACATCTTATCTGCTATTTATATACAATATAACAAATGGTAGCAGTTTATAGATAAAATTTAACATATATTCGAAATACTTATTATAATAATTTAAAATAAATTTCCAACATCTTATCTGCTATTTATATACAATATAACAAATGGTAGCAGTTTATAGATAAAATTTAACATATATTCGAAATACTTATTATAATAATTTAAAATAAATTTCCAACATCTTATCTGCTATTCATATACAATATAACAAATGGTAGCAGTTTATAGATAAAATTTAAAATATATTCGAAATACTTATTATAATAATTTAAAATAAATTTCCAACATCTTATCTGCTATTTATATACAATATAACAAATGGTAGCAGTTTATAGATAAAATTTAACATATATTCGAAATACTTATTATAATAATTTAAAATAAATTTCCAACATCTTATCTGCTATTTATATACAATATAACAAATGGTAGCAGTTTATAGATAAAATTTAAAATATATTCGAAATACTTATTATAATAATTTAAAATAAATTTCCAACATCTTATCTGCTATTTATATACAATATAACAAATGGTAGCAGTTTATAGATAAAATTTAACATATATTCGAAATACTTATTATAATAATTTAAAATAAATTTCCAACATCTTATCTGCTATTCATATACAATATAACAAATGGTAGCAGTTTATAGATAAAATTTAACATATATTCGAAATACTTATTATAATAATTTAAAATAAATTTCCAACATCTTATCTGCTATTTATATACAATATAACAAATGGTAGCAGTTTATAGATAAAATTTAAAATATATTCGAAATACTTATTATAATAATTTAAAATAAATTTCCAACATCTTATCTGCTATTCATATACAATATAACAAATGGTAGCAGTTTATAGATAAAATTTAACATATATTCGAAATACTTATTATAATAATTTAAAATAAATTTCCAACATCTTATCTGCTATTCATATACAATATAACAAATGGTAGCAGTTTATAGATAAAATTTAAAATATATTCGAAATACTTATTATAATAATTTAAAATAAATTTCCAACATCTTATCTGCTATTTATATACAATATAACAAATGGTAGCAGTTTATAGATAAAATTTAACATATATTCGAAATACTTATTATAATAATTTAAAATAAATTTCCAACATCTTATCTGCTATTTATATACAATATAACAAATGGTAGCAGTTTATAGATAAAATTTAAAATATATTCGAAATACTTATTATAATAATTTAAAATAAATTTCCAACATCTTATCTGCTATTCATATACAATATAACAAATGGTAGCAGTTTATAGATAAAATTTAACATATATTCGAAATACTTATTATAATAATTTAAAATAAATTTCCAACATCTTATCTGCTATTCATATACAATATAACAAATGGTAGCAGTTTATAGATAAAATTTAAAATATATTCGAAATACTTATTATAATAATTTAAAATAAATTTCCAACATCTTATCTGCTATTCATATACAATATAACAAATGGTAGCAGTTTATAGATAAAATTTAACATATATTCGAAATACTTATTATAATAATTTAAAATAAATTTCCAACATCTTATCTGCTATTTATATACAATATAACAAATGGTAGCAGTTTATAGATAAAATTTAAAATATATTCGAAATACTTATTATAATAATTTAAAATAAATTTCCAACATCTTATCTGCTATTCATATACAATATAACAAATGGTAGCAGTTTATAGATAAAATTTAACATAGGTATATTCGAAATACTTATTATAATAATTTAAAATAAATTTCCAACATCTTATCTGCTATTCATATACAATATAACAAATGGTAGCAGTTTATAGATAAAATTTAACATATATTCGAAATACTTATTATAATAATTTAAAATAAATTTCCAACATCTTATCTGCTATTCATATACAATATAACAAATGGTAGCAGTTTATAGATAAAATTTAACATATATTCGAAATACTTATTATAATAATTTAAAATAAATTTCCAACATCTTATCTGCTATTCATATACAATATAACAAATGGTAGCAGTTTATAGATAAAATTTAACATATATTCGAAATACTTATTATAATAATTTAAAATAAATTTCCAACATCTTATCTGCTATTCATATACAATATAACAAATGGTAGCAGTTTATAGATAAAATTTAAAATATATTCGAAATACTTATTATAATAATTTAAAATAAATTTCCAACATCTTATCTGCTATTCATATACAATATAACAAATGGTAGCAGTTTATAGATAAAATTTAACATATATTCGAAATACTTATTATAATAATTTAAAATAAATTTCCAACATCTTATCTGCTATTCATATACAATATAACAAATGGTAGCAGTTTATAGATAAAATTTAACATATATTCGAAATACTTATTATAATAATTTAAAATAAATTTCCAACATCTTATCTGCTATTCATATACAATATAACAAATGGTAGCAGTTTATAGATAAAATTTAACATATATTCGAAATACTTATTATAATAATTTAAAATAAATTTCCAACATCTTATCTGCTATTCATATACAATATAACAAATGGTAGCAGTTTATAGATAAAATTTAACATATATTCGAAATACTTATTATAATAATTTAAAATAAATTTCCAACATCTTATCTGCTATTCATATACAATATAACAAATGGTAGCAGTTTATAGATAAAATTTAACATATATTCGAAATACTTATTATAATAATTTAAAATAAATTTCCAACATCTTATCTGCTATTCATATACAATATAACAAATGGTAGCAGTTTATAGATAAAATTTAACATATATTCGAAATACTTATTATAATAATTTAAAATAAATTTCCAACATCTTATCTGCTATTCATATACAATATAACAAATGGTAGCAGTTTATAGATAAAATTTAACATATATTCGAAATACTTATTATAATAATTTAAAATAAATTTCCAACATCTTATCTGCTATTCATATACAATATAACAAATGGTAGCAGTTTATAGATAAAATTTAACATATATTCGAAATACTTATTATAATAATTTAAAATAAATTTCCAACATCTTATCTGCTATTCATATACAATATAACAAATGGTAGCAGTTTATAGATAAAATTTAACATATATTCGAAATACTTATTATAATAATTTAAAATAAATTTCCAACATCTTATCTGCTATTCATATACAATATAACAAATGGTAGCAGTTTATAGATAAAATTTAACATATATTCGAAATACTTATTATAATAATTTAAAATAAATTTCCAACATCTTATCTGCTATTCATATACAATATAACAAATGGTAGCAGTTTATAGATAAAATTTAACATATATTCGAAATACTTATTATAATAATTTAAAATAAATTTCCAACATCTTATCTGCTATTCATATACAATATAACAAATGGTAGCAGTTTATAGATAAAATTTAAAATATATTCGAAATACTTATTATAATAATTTAAAATAAATTTCCAACATCTTATCTGCTATTCATATACAATATAACAAATGGTAGCAGTTTATAGATAAAATTTAACATATATTCGAAATACTTATTATAATAATTTAAAATAAATTTCCAACATCTTATCTGCTATTCATATACAATATAACAAATGGTAGCAGTTTATAGATAAAATTTAACATATATTCGAAATACTTATTATAATAATTTAAAATAAATTTCCAACATCTTATCTGCTATTCATATACAATATAACAAATGGTAGCAGTTTATAGATAAAATTTAACATATATTCGAAATACTTATTATAATAATTTAAAATAAATTTCCAACATCTTATCTGCTATTTATATACAATATAACAAATGGTAGCAGTTTATAGATAAAATTTAACATATATTCGAAATACTTATTATAATAATTTAAAATAAATTTCCAACATCTTATCTGCTATTTATATACAATATAACAAATGGTAGCAGTTTATAGATAAAATTTAACATATATTCGAAATACTTATTATAATAATTTAAAATAAATTTCCAACATCTTATCTGCTATTCATATACAATATAACAAATGGTAGCAGTTTATAGATAAAATTTAACATATATTCGAAATACTTATTATAATAATTTAAAATAAATTTCCAACATCTTATCTGCTATTCATATACAATATAACAAATGGTAGCAGTTTATAGATAAAATTTAACATATATTCGAAATACTTATTATAATAATTTAAAATAAATTTCCAACATCTTATCTGCTATTCATATACAATATAACAAATGGTAGCAGTTTATAGATAAAATTTAAAATATATTCGAAATACTTATTATAATAATTTAAAATAAATTTCCAACATCTTATCTGCTATTTATATACAATATAACAAATGGTAGCAGTTTATAGATAAAATTTAACATATATTCGAAATACTTATTATAATAATTTAAAATAAATTTCCAACATCTTATCTGCTATTTATATACAATATAACAAATGGTAGCAGTTTATAGATAAAATTTAAAATATATTCGAAATACTTATTATAATAATTTAAAATAAATTTCCAACATCTTATCTGCTATTCATATACAATATAACAAATGGTAGCAGTTTATAGATAAAATTTAACATATATTCGAAATACTTATTATAATAATTTAAAATAAATTTCCAACATCTTATCTGCTATTCATATACAATATAACAAATGGTAGCAGTTTATAGATAAAATTTAAAATATATTCGAAATACTTATTATAATAATTTAAAATAAATTTCCAACATCTTATCTGCTATTTATATACAATATAACAAATGGTAGCAGTTTATAGAATTGTCGTAACACCAAAATTCTAAAAAAAATTTTAATTTACTTGCTCCAAAATTTACTCATTGAAAAATATAATGGCAGCCTCCAATTGAATGGCAGCCTCTAATAGAATGGCACCTTGGAGGATGATTGAAAAATAGAATGGCATGCCATTCTATTAGAGATAATACGGTATTTGATATTTGAAAGTATTAAAAAAATTTGATTTTTTCCAAAACTCATCAATTATTTGATCAAATAAAAGCAGATAAAATTTTATCAAATATTTGATTTTCCATCGTCAAATATTTGTTTGGTCCGATCTCTCCTGTATAAGTAGGAAGAATGCTTTCACTAATTCCCCAAATCTTATTAATAAACTAAAATTACATGAATATTTATTTAATAATCTTAATCAAATTTTCAATTTTTATCATAAATAATTCCAATTTCTTTATACATCAAAGAAAAATAATATTTTCATTATTTTCTCATTTAAAATAAAAACCCTGGGGGAATATGCAATTTCCGAAAATTCGCCAATTTCCTTTTATTTCTTTTTCTCTTTTGAACTGCGCGGCATTAAACAACAACAAAACAATAACAGCAAATATGACAAAACCTAATTAAATATTCAATTTCCTCAAACATTTCAACTCATTTTTTGTTATGCCCAATAAAACGGTTGGGGTCAAGTGAGAGCCGCCAACTGAGTGCTGCCAACTGAGAGCGGGCATCTGAGAGCCGAGCCAACTGAGAGCGAGCCAACTGAGTGCTGCCAACTGAGAGCCCCTTATGAGAGGGCCAACTGAGTGCCAGGACTTTTTATTAAATATTAATATTCCGAAAAATTATTTTTCCGGGTCAACGGTCGCTGGGTTTTGCACCAGTAACTTAAACCTATTTCTTTTTACTAATTCTCAACCTTGAACGACGATCTACCCCCTAATAGCAATACAAAAACATTCATTTCAGCGAAAATTCAGTTCCTCATAATTTTGTTCAGAATCATCGAATCACGGAAATTTTGGTATCACCGACTCAGCTCGATGAGCTCTTTTAAATAACACCTCATTCGACCAAATCGGTCCAGTCGAAAAACCCCTGTAAGTCACAATACCCAAAATTGAGACCAAGAATTCAATAAAAAGTCTAACTTATCTCGTCTGCCATTTATAACATCCTTTAGAATGTAAAAAGTAAGAAAAGCAAACAAAAAAATATTCTAGAATTTTTTTGTTGATTAAAATTACTGGCACTCAGTTGGGCCTTTTATAAGGGGCTCTCAGTTGGCCGCGCTCAGTTGGCCGCACTCAGTTGGCTCGGCTCTCAGTTGGCTCGGCTCTCAATTGCCCGCGCTCAGTTGGCCGCACTCAGTTGGCTCGGCTCTCAGTTGGCTCGGCTCTCAATTGCCCGCTCTAAGTTGGCAGCACTCAGTTGGCGGCTCTCACCTGGCCCGTTCCGCCAATAAAATGTCATAAAATTGAACAGCCGATTTTCTTTTTCGGCATTTTTTGTAGTTTTTAAAAAAAATTTAGTTAATTATTTTATAAAAATAGAATAACGTTTAGGGTACATAATTGAGTATAATATAGCTACATTTACTAAATATAATTAAAGGAAGATACAAATTTTTGTAAGGAACTTTTGAAAATTAATTTAGATTTAAAGTATAATTTTTAAATTTATTAAATTTTTATTTAATAATGTTCGAGATTTCCTCATAAATTTAAATAAATATTTATATCCTCACATAAATATAATTATTCAAAATTATTTTTTAAATTTTACCTATCAATTTTTAAAAATTTCCCACGATTCCCCACTTCTATTTATTCTCTAAACAAATTATTTCATCAAAGAAAATCGCTTCCGGTTTAATCGGAATTAAATACAAAAATTTACATATTTTTTACATTCTTTTGTTCATCCACTTAAATATTTTTTTCACTCTTTTTTTAAAATATATATTCGTTGGTGGCCGAAACAAAGCTGTGAAATTTTATAAAAATTAAAATAATTGAATATAAAATATAAAAATTATTTTTAAATTATTAGGGGATCTAAACAAAACCAAAATTATAATTATTTTATTTAAAAAATTAAAAATAATTTTTTGTAATTTCCCTACAGATGTCACTTTTATCTTTCAAAAATTTTTATTTTCTCTTTGTTTGTATGGCACATCATCTGCCATTGACATAAGTATGCCTAAAAGCCTCAGATTTCACTTTAAAGAATTTTTGCCGCTAATGAAGCTTAACACCTGCTAAATAGATATAGAGAGAGAAATGTTTTTGGCCTTTTTTTTTAAAGAAAATCAGCCCCTCAAAAACAATTTATGCAATAACAAGCTAAAACAGAAATTTCGCGCTTCTGGTCTTTGAAATCCCCTTTTTGGCACAAGCCTGCTGGGCCCAACATCTGTCTGTATTTATTTCTGCCTTCTGTTACCCTTCTTCAGTGTTGATTTGGTGGCCAGATGTATTGGTTTGGTGTGGGACATCTGCTTAAATAAAAACAAAAACAACAACAAAAATAAAGACAATAACAACCCCCCTTTTTTTAATTTAATTTAATTAATTCAAATATTTTTTAAAAATAAATTTATTAAAATTTCTTTTGTGAGTCTCATCTTTTTTGTGATTATTTTGATTTTTTGAAGTTCGAAAAGTAAAAAAAATTAAAAGAAAAAAATTCAGAAATAAAATTTAAAAAATAATATGTAAAGAATAGTTGATAAAAAAGTATAATTTATGGGAATATTCAGTTATAAATGTTAATAAAAAAATTTTTAATGCCAAAAAACGTCATATTTTAAATATTTCTTTTTATTCCAAGAATGGTCTAATAATATGATAAGTAAAATATTATTTTTCCTTTTTCTTTTCCAATCCACTAATTTTAATTCCAAAGGCTATACAAGAGACGGTGTGGCGTTCGAGCAACTGAAAATGATGGTTTGCTTCCATTCCACTACCTAAATAACATTTTACTTTGGCTGAAGGAGAAAAATTTTGCCCAACTTTATCATTTCTCTATCAAAAAATTTTTTGAATAAATTTTAAATTATTTTTTCTTCTAAAAAAGGTCCACATAAAAATTAAAATATTATATCTCTTTTTTTTAATTATTAGATAGATGAGAAAACAAGAAAGAAAATTATTGAAATTTTATGAAAATTTACTGCAAAAGTTGATGAAAAAAAATTAAAACTTTCAAATAAAATTAAAAATTAAGCTAAGTCGGTCAACCCAACTCTTTCTCTTTTCTGTCACATCATTTAACAAACACTGGTCTGTTTCCGGAAAATTAGTTTACTACGTGTATTTTCTGAGAATATTTTTTTGCAAAGATGAATAGAAATACAAAGAGACTTTAAAACTGACAAATTGCCTCATGTAAAAATAAAAATTTTTAGTAAGTTTGAGTTCCAAAATTAAAAATATAAATGAGGTTGAAAAATTCAATAATAACCTTATATAAAATTACATGAGTGCTATAAATGTTAAGAAATACTCTTTAAAATTTGATTGAATAAAGCGTGGATTTGATGGAAAAACATGAAATACTAAATGGAAAATTGAATTTTTAATATTAAAAATCAAAAATAAAATTTTTGAAACTAAAAAATTTAATTTCAAAAATTAATATACTAAGCAAACGAAAAATAATAATAAAAAAATTTAGGCCTCGAACTTTGGTTAAACTTGTTCATAGCATAGATATAATCCAATATACTACCAACTTAACCACAACTAACTTGAATAATACACTTGTAAATATGTACGTATATTCTCATAAATGATTTGAATAAAAATTTATAAATAAAATATAGTACACACCAGGGCTGGAGAATTTTGAATTTTAAAAAGCGGAAGGCGGAAGAAACGGAAGAAAATAAAAAACGGAAGACGAAAGCGGAAGACCCAAAAAAGGCGGAAGTAGGCGGAAGACAGAAGACGGAAGCGGAAGAAAAATAAAAAATTTTTATTCATAATCAAAATTAAAAATTTTCATATTATGATGTAGAAATAATAATTTTTCAACATTTTCAACCTTTAAACTTTTTCGTATATTACTGACGATCAATCCAGTAGTGCTAAAAACACGTTCACTTTCTGAAGATGATGTTGGAGCAGATAAAAAATTTGTTGAGAGCTTAGATAACATCGGCCATTTGATTGCATTTTGACTAAACCAATACGAAAATGGATCAGCACCTAGCGGCAATTTTTTTGTATGCAAATAATCATTCACTTCAACCTGGATAATATTAAGTTAAAATAACAGGAGACATAAATAAACCTCTGCTCGCTGCCTAACATTCAATTCAGATGGAGATGGAAGAGGTGCATCAAGAAGTGATTCGACTGAAGAAGCCATATTTTCTTCAAATTCTGCAGCAAGACTTTCCATTCCTTGAGGCGCATCTAATTCTTGTTCAATATTTTCTTCATCCAATTCTTGATCCTAAATTTGGAAAAAGAAAATTCTATAAAAGTCAGTCTAACTCTTATTCCGCTATATTGCTTAGAATTTATTTTTAATATCGAAACCTTTTAAAACCAATATTATCAACAACCGAAAGTGGCTGTATGTCAGCACATATAAATTCAATAATCGATTTATTAATTTCTTGTGTCTTCTCTCCATCTGATTCCCATGGACCTTAAATTTAATTCAATACTAACAATATATTCTAAATAATTACTTTTTGCTCGTAAAGAAGTAATGATATCTGTCATTTTTCTGTTATTAATATCATCATCACTTAAAGGATTTTCATCAATTGTTGCAACTGTTGATGATGACTATTGTTCCATTGTTAAAAATGCACTAAAAAATTTTTTTTGCTAAATTTACCGCTTTATTGATCTCTGACAATTTTCCTCATTTTGTTTCCGTTTCTTTGCATATTCTTTGTATTTTTCCACATGTTTATGTTGAATGTGCCAAATCAAAGTATTTGTAGATGATTTTGGAGGATAATCTTTTCTGTATTCACAACCTTCTTCTTTGCAAAATGTTACTCTACCAGAAAGCTTGAAATAATTCCAAATTGCAGACATAATTTTGAATGTGTAATAAAAATATTAAAAATAATAAATTTCTTTTACTAATAAAAAACATTATCTTTAAAATATAAATTTAGATAAACACAACGCCAAAAAATTTCAAGAAAAAATCAAGGTCAACAAAATCAACAACTTGCCAAAAATTTTACCGGAATTAGGGGTGTATTTTTGGCGGAAGAGGGTGAAAAAGCGGAAGACGAAAGGCGGAAGCGGAAGGGTCAAAAAAGACGGAATTTGGCGGAAGACGGAAGACGGAAGCGGAAGAAAATCCAGCCCTGGTACACACATTTAATGAAATTTCAAAAATACTTAATAGTTTTCCTGATTTTAAGTCAAAATAATGTTTAAATTAAATCTACTTTGGTATTAAAAAATTTTTTTACACGTCTTTAAATGGGGGTAGCATCCCGAGCCTTCGGGGTCGTGTGTATTGGGGATCGGGGTTTGCCGGGGAGGGCATGACGGGGTTCGGGGTCGGGGTTTATGTCAGAAAATACGTCAGGGTCGGGTCGGGTTTTTCGGGGGACGGAGTGCTACCCTACTTTAAATATCCAACTCATCAAAAATCATTGTCAAATGAAAGATTAATATTACCCGGATTGAAATGAGACATCAATCTATTCCAATGGCTAAATATAGTTTTTTTAATTGAAAATTTTTTTAAATTTTTAAAATAGAAGCGAAAATTTAAATTTTAAGTATATACAAGCTAGTTTAAAATTTTTTCCTAATCTTGACCTATATATTTTAATGCCTCTTTCTTTATTACAAATCTTTTTATTTCTTCTTTGCCAATTAAGGGGCGGGGAAGGCAAAAAATAATAAATGGAAGAATATATATTAAGTAAATCTCCTTCGATTTATTTACTGCCCACACATATATTTTTTCAATGAAAATATTTTTTATTAATAATTTTAAATAAGTTATTTTTTTACTGTTGAATAAAAAATAGTATTATTACAACAAAAAAAGGTACTAAATTTATAAAATTAAAGAAAATTAAAGTATAATAGTTTATAGACCAAAATTGGAGTAAAGCCGGGTTTTTAAGTCAATCGGGATTTATATGATTTAACCCCCGGGATTTCGTTATGGACAACCTTTTTCAGATCCGTCGAATTTTTTTATCGGGATTCGATATTAATGCCTTTTTAAATAAAATATTGAAGATGGTACTTCGTATTTGTAAACTATCCCCAATTCCTTTCTTCATTCCTTTCTTCCAAGAGAAGTTACAGATGGTCAATTGAAAATAAAGTAAAAAATCGTTTGTCCCTATAAATATTTCTGCTTAAGCTTAATAATACGTAATCGCCTTAGTCTTATGTTAGTTTAATGGCGTTATACAATGACGATATTTGCACAAAATAAACTCAATTCAATGAATACAATCTTGTATATTACTGCTAATTAGGCATCTATTGATACCTTAATTGCTATTTTTTACATAATAGGAGAGCTCCTACGACCCCCTGACAGTTATTGATAGTTGCCTTACCTAAAAACTAAATTCTATCTTCCCTATTATTTCTCATTGGCTGTTAGTGTTTACTTAGAAGAAAGGAAAGGGGAAAGTAAAATGATCGGAGTTAATGATAAGCACCAAAAATTTAAATTATACATAATTCTTCAGAAGAATGGTTCAGCAATCTGTGCCTGAGCCGCTAAAAAAGAAATCTGGCTTCTTGGCTGATTCATCCTCTTGTCGGCATGATTGCAGGTTGTATTTTTGCCATGCTTTTGTTTATTAGTAATACTTTTGATTTAAACTTTTTTCCGTTATATTTTCCCTTCGCTTTGGCAAGTTATACAGTAGAGATCTTTTACTTGGAGAAATTTATTTTGGGCTTATAAAGGTTTTTCAAAAAAATTTTTGTCTCTATTTTTGAGTATTTTTATAGCTCTATTTATACCAATTAAATGATTATAAGCTTGTCTCGAAAAAACTTTCTAATTGGCTGGAAAAATTTATAGTAGATAACCTACCCAAAAAACTTAGGGAAAAAGAACGATTTTTAATTTTTTTGTGAAAAACAATTTAGTAAAAATCTGAAAAAAATTCCGAGGCCTTCATTAACGATGTGATCGAGAATGAAAAAGCCGATTTTCAACGCATCCCCATCATCTAAATCTCTAGATGATTTTGGTTGAAAGAGAAAGGAGAGGATTTTGGGTGACATGTTTCAACGAATATTTCGGCCCATCTTAACGAGATAAAAATTTTTTATCTCTTCATCTTTCTAAAACCCACAAAATTTACTACAAAATAAGCCGTATGCCATATCTTTTAAAAATTTCTACATCAAGGTAATTATTATACCAAAGATTTTTAAATTGCTATTTTATAATAGCAGTGAGTTGGAAATTAACTTTTTCTGCCATTCTTCATCATATTGCAAAGGGAGATCTAGGAATTTTTTCAGATTTCGACTATAATAGTTTTCCATATATAATTAAACTTTGTTTTTCTCCCTCAATAGTTGGATGGGTTAACTTTAATAATTTTTCCAAGTCAAATAGAAAGTCTTCACGGGTCAAGCCTATAACAGATTTACAGGTAATAAAAAATGCTACAAAGATACACTAAAATAAAGAAGTGCATTTGTTGGCTCCAGCTCCGGAGCTAGCGATTTTGGAGCGCTCCCTGTTGGCTTCGGGTGGTATAAATGAATGAAAAATAGTTTTCAGCGCCGCAGGCGAAAATTTTAAGAATTTTAGAAGGCCAATTTTCTAGTTTTCTCTCTAGGTTTGGAATGGTAAAAAATATGCCAATATAACATACAAGTTAGAAAATTTGTCACAAAAAAGAAAGGAGAGAGCATATCATTATAAAAACATATTAAATACAAAAGCATTTTTTAATTAGAGCAAAATTTTGATTGGACACATAAATTTTCATTGGACTATTAAAGTTTATCTCACGCATAAAATAGACCAGCCCCAAATTTTTACGCGAAATTTATCAATGAAAAAATTAATAAATTAGAATGAGTTAATATTAAACGCACGGTTTTCTCAATTACTCAAAATATACAATTCTTTTTTGAAAATTTGATTGTATGTGCATTGATGCAATTATATTTTGCCTGATGTCATAAATTCTTTACACCAGCAGAGTCACCTTATCTCGAGATAGACTGAAGTAAATTGCTAATGCCAACATCAATTCCTTCCAATTTCTATCTGTTGTACAGCAAATATATGGAAGATTATCTCATTCTGATAACTGAAGAATTTTGATGTACTTTTCATTCCTATATTATAATGTACAATCTTGATTTACGGCACAATATCAAAAAAGATTACACGATGCTTCTTTGTACCAACAAAATCTTTCAATGCTTTTAGATCGACTAAATTAAAAAATTATTTTTTAAACTGAATTTTACCATTTAATTGTGATAATCTGGCCATCTTCTATGATAACATTGTAATTAAATCAATTATTTAAAATTAAATCGAGCCAAATTTATTTTTGATTACTGCCGGCATCACTTACAATCAGCTTGAAAATAGCATTATGATAAATAATATTAATAAAAAATTACAATAACGAGGAGTTTCTTTATGAATTTTATATATCGTTTGATAAACCAAAATTTTTTAGCTTATAAGATCGACTAATCTATCAATTCCTTAACTTCTGACAGAACTCCATATAAACAACTAATCAATGTATTAACATACCTAATATATCTGAGTTTAAAATTAAAATAGTTTTAATTATTTTTCAAAACATCAACATTTGTAAAAGCAAAACCATTTTTGCAATTTTTTGTTTCCTTCTTTTTGTTTATTGCTTTTAAAACATATGTCTGAACATATCTCCCACCTCCCCAGTACTTTTTGTATGAAATGGTCAGTTCTTCCTGTATAATACGAAAGAATTTCCCGATAGTCCCCCCAAAAAACAAAAAAATTGCTTGAAATGAAGGAAGAGTGACTGAATTAATTCAAGGAAATTCCGTCAAATTATGCAAGACATAAATTCTTATCATTTCGTATCATTCGTCATTCGTGGCGGGCATAAGTACCAAATAAAATCACAAAATAACAAGGGTAGGAAAGTTTCGAGATATTGAATGTCGAGATATTGAATGTGAACGTTTTCTGGATAAAAAATGAGATTAATGCTTTTAAAAAGAGCGAATTAGAGAAACAAAGACAACTAGAGTCTGCACAAATTTTCTTTTTTTCTGCTGGGTGTTAATGTTATTTTATAATTTAAAAATTTGGCAGATTCTTGGCAAAATTTATTTAAATATCTGAAATTTATTCAAATAACTAGTATTAAATATTCTCGAAATCATATCCCTTTATGTATAACTTGCCCAAAAATCCTGACTAATTTTTTATCTAATTTCAAAGATTTTAAATAAAATAAATTTTAACAGCATTTATAGGAAAAGAATCATGGGAAACTGCTGTAGCTGTTGTCGCAATGATTTCGAAATTGAATTTACAAGTAAATCAAGGGATATCCAGGTTAATCAGGAACAAGAAACTTCGAATACTGGGTTAAAGGTTTTTTTAATGATTTAAATTAATCCAATTTTGCCTATAATCAGAATGGAAATCCTGATAATTGTGAAGTCAATGAAATTTGTGATGATTTGGAGATAGAGAATGTTAAATTTCTTGTTGATTCAGATTCTAAAGACAATATTGTAGAGGTTTATTTTAATTATTTTAGCTATCAATTTTTCTGTTAGAATGTAGACAATACTAATCATGAAGATATGGAAATTGATGATGAATTTGCTTGTGGAGACGATGTTGGTGCTGAATCAATTGAAGATAAAGAAGTCAATGGAGAAAGTAAATATAAAAGTGATCAAGAACCTTTTTTTTATGAAGGGCCTGAACCTAAATATTTGTACAGCAGCAACGTCGAAATTCAAGTTTATTTAGAATAAAATTATATAAATTTTTCTATCTTTTGTAGAATCTCCATGCTGGAATTTCAAATCCAGGCCATTTTCCCATGCTTGCTTGGACGGAAGATGGTTTTTTATATTTTATAAGATTTAAATTTCTCTAGAAAATTAATTTTCGATTCTTTTATTTAAAATTTTTCGTCTGAAATTTGGAGTATAAATTTTAGATTATAATAATAAATAGGCAAATTTTGAATCTTTTTTAATGGGAATGGATATCTTTGTAAAGCAAAAGCAGGAAAATACTAAAACATACATATAAGAGTCAATTTTATGCACCAGAAATAATTTATTAAGGTACGGGACGTGTGCATCTTGCAAAAACTGTAGTGTTCTACAATTATAAGCCAAGAAGATATTGCATGGGGACTGTTACTGAACAAACCAAAGATTCTGTTATGGCTGCTGAGGCTTATTTACGTAGGAATCAAAACAAATTGAACATCAACTTTTCTAATGACCATCACATTCTTGTACATATATACCCAGTTAGTGTTATATAAAAAATTTTTTTTATATTTTGTGGATTTTGACAATGAATATGATTTTGATTAACAAAAAAATTAGAATTAGCTGGACATACCAAACGGTACCCCCCCCCCCCCCAGTTTCCTGATATCAGCGTTTCGACCCCGGCTTTCATTTTCAGTTGATTGAAAAACACCGGTTTTCGTTTCCGGTTCTTTTAGTCATTTGTGTGTAACCCTAATACTATAATTACTATATTCTTCCACGAGAGGAACTATTTAACCTTAAAAATATATTTTTTTACTTTTTTAGTCTGAGAATCCAAAGGATGGTTACAGCGCTGGCTGCGCACTTGCTACGTCAATATTGTCAGCAATAAAAAACCAAAGTGTTCCAAAAGGTTATTCTCTTAAATTTTGAGCTCCCTTTTTTTACCAAATTTAAAAAAGATGAATGTTAAATTTTTTTCTTTTTTTTTTGAAATTCCCTTCCTTTGATATCATTAGTTATTTTATCAACTAAAATTTCATTTTAAGGCTTTGGATTTATCGGGGAGATATCAGAGGATGGAGAAGTAATCCCTGTGGGAGGGGAAGAAGCCAAGGTAAAGGCTGCAAA
This sequence comes from Meloidogyne arenaria, assembly GCA_036172955.1. Taxonomy (NCBI): domain Eukaryota; kingdom Metazoa; phylum Nematoda; class Chromadorea; order Rhabditida; family Meloidogynidae; genus Meloidogyne; species Meloidogyne arenaria. The sequence continues at coordinate 1,575,034 of JARQAB010000029.1, read as the reverse complement.
GAGGAATAATATTATGACTATATTTATGCCTGCTCAAATGAAGAGAAATATTGAAGAGCTGGATAAAGAACTTACCAAAGACATGACTTTTATTTATGTTTCAAATTATTTTGAGGCATATGCAACGCTTTTCCCAAATTGATTTTTTATTAAATTTGATGTCCAAAATTATCTCAACTTTTCTTTAATAAATTGATTATTTTAAAAATTATTGATTAGTTCTGATTTTTAATTCATCTCTACTTTTTTAAAATTGAAATTCTGAAAATTTTACAGTTATAATTCGTTTTCATCATTTAATTTTGGCAAAATTTTATGCTTATTGATTAAACAGCGAAATCAAAATCAGGTTTTTATTTGTCTTTACTCGAACAATAACATAGAATTATTTTCCGGAAAGCGTTTCTCTGAAAGATCCATTTGTCGCACAATTTTTTAGACTGCAATTGGACATCGTTGTGAATTTTCTTTGCAAGTCGGTATATTCTATAATTTTGTGACCTGACCTTTGAGTTAATAAATTTAGGGTAAATAAATTTAGGCGTGGTCTAGTTTATGCGTTCAATGAACTTTTATGCGTCCAATCAAAAAAATTGATTTTAAAAATCGTCCAATCAAAAAATTGATTAAAAAATGTATTCCTTTTCAATTTTATGCATGTTATTCAGTCAACAATAACAAACTCAGAATCAGACTCTTATGTTTTCTACATTAGCTCCAGTTGCGTTTTTATGAGAAGATAATAAAAAGAAAATATGTATTTTTGAAAATGCAATTATTTTTTAAAGAGAAAATACAGTGATTTTAATTAAATTAAAAACAAACTTAAAAATTTTTTCGCCTTTTTATTAAAAAACAATTAAAAAATATTTTTTTGTTACTTTTATGTTACAAGTAATCATATAGTATTTTTAGTCAGTCAAATTACATCAGGGTCAATATTTTTTTTGGAATTTTTATCAATTTTTAAGAATTTTAGGTGTTAAAATATATTTTAAATTATAATTTAAGGATTGTCCCCTTCCTTCTTTTTTCATCTGTCTAAGATAGTAGTTAGTCCTCAGATTTGCGCACAAATGGATGCCGCCATCCTTTTAAATGATTGATTAACCGCAATTAATTTTGATTTATGTTCTTGCACTAACGGAAACCTATTGACAGCTCTGGTGGGGGAGGGGTCCGCTCGAGTTATCCTTATCCTATTGACCGGGTGGGTGGTAGGAGGAGAGAATTTTTAAATTAAGGGTGAGAGGTAGTGTTGTAACTCGACATCCATATGTTGTGGTGTGTTGGCTACTATAAAGGCCTCACAAAATTGTCAGTCCGGGTCTCCTAATTGTCTCCTAATTATTACCCAACCTTATTCTATCAACCTTATTGTAATTCTTTTGTGTAATAAACACATTATTTTATTGCTTATTTATTGTTGTGCAAGACAACAAATTTGCGAGGTCGGGTTTGATAAGTATAAATCGTACTTTGAAATTGAAGGGCACCTTGAGTGATGAAATGAAAGCAAGATTTTTATTTCGAAATTGGGTGGCCCCGAATATTCTAAAATTGCCAGAAGATATTGCAACGAAAATTGTCAGAACTGAAATTTCAGGAATTGTTAAAAGAATTGAAAGAGGAGTTTGGGGACCCGAGGTCGAATCTGCTTAAGCGTTTCGACACGCTATAATTGAAATGTAATGAAATTGAAATGTATTGCAATTTGGGAATCTCGTTAATGCCGAATGCGAAAAGTCAGAAATGAATTTGACAATTGAAAAAATGAAAATTCTTATTTTTATTGTAGGTCTTTCAGACATTGTTTATTTATTTATTTATTTACACCTATTACGGTGCTGTCAAGAAAATACAAATAAAATGATGAATACAAATAAAATGAAAATCATAAAACAATAAAATAAAAGTACAAAACGCAACAAACGATTATAATGTGAGGCAGCATTGTCTGTAAATTCGAACTTTGTTCTAAAAGTCTATTAATGAGATAGTTCTGTTAAAATTTTTAATATCTAGTTTTTTAATGTTTTCTGGCAATTTATTATAAGCCCTTACATTTCTAATAAAAAAAGAATTATGCCTAATTAAGGATGAACATGATTTATGAGTTAATTTCGTGATATCCCCTCTCGTTTTAGATGGTATAAGTAAATATGGATTATTTACAGAAATAAGGCTATAGCCTTTGATATGACTATGGAATATTTTTAGATCTTGGATTTTCCTTCTTTTTTCTAAACTCATAACCTGGTATTTATTAAGCAATTCTGAATATGATATAGTATTATTAAAATCCCTTGAAATAGGAGATGATGGATGTTGTCTGTAATATATCATTTTAAGGAAATTATTTTGGATTTTTTCTATTCTATTTATGTCTTTTTGAAAATATGGGTTCCAAATAGGAGAGCCAAACTCAAGTATACTTCTAACATAAGTGTTAAACATGTTTATTAAGAATTTTTCATTATTTGATTTTAAGGATTTAAGAATAATGTAACTTATTTTTTTGGCTTTGTTACAAATAGTTTCAATATGATTTTGGAATTTTAATGAATGATCGAATAGAATACCTAGGTCCCTTACCGTTTGACCTTTTTCAATTTTAGTTAGTGATGAATCTAAGAGATTATAACTAAGGTTCGGATTCTTATTTCCTAAGTGAATAATGTTACATTTGTTAATAGATACGTCTAAACTATTGTCTGTTATGTAATTTTCAAATTTATCGAGAAAATATTGTAGTGGGTTCTTAGTTGGAGTATCATTATCGAAAATATAAAAGGCTTTTATATCATCTACATAAAGTTTTATAGTTACATTATCAACCTTACAGAATTCTATAAGATCGTGTATATAGTAAAGAAATAGAACTGGTCCAAGTACAGATCCTTGAGGTACTCCGCTAGTTATAGGGGTAAAAGCAGAAAAGGAATCATCTATTAATACCCTAAAAGTTCTAGAGTTTAAATAATCAGTTAGCCATTCCAAAAGTGATCCGGATATCCCAACTTTAATTAACTTATTTATGAGTTTATCGTGTGGTATTATATCAAAGGCCTTCGCTAAATCAATATAGATAACATCAATGGATTTTTTGTTTTCTAATGCTAGGGAGAAGTCATCCATTACCTCTAACAATTGGGTGGTTATTGATTTTCCGAGTTGGTATCCATGCTGTTCTTTAGGAAAAACCCCATTTGCGCGTCCATAAGCGAATAATTCATTTGCAATTATTTTTTCTAGTACTTTGGAGGCGGAACAAAGCATTGAGATAGGTCTAAATTCTGATGCTCTGGTTGCTTTAGCTGTCTTAGGGATGGGTATTATTGTGCTATTTTTCCAGATTGTTGGAAGCTTTTTTACAAGTAGGGATAAATTGAATATATTATATAATGGATAAGCTAGACTATGTGAGCAGTTTTTTAAGAAAATATTAGGAATATAGTCCGGAGATGTGTTAATTTTGTTAGGAAGTTTAGTGAGATAACTAAATATATCTTGTGCTGTGAAATAGATGTGATCTAAATTATCACCTATATATACAGAGTGCATATTCTTATCTTTATTCGTGATTTGGTCTTCTGGAATTTTAAAAACGGAACTAAATTGAAGTGCAAGTAATTCAGCTATATGACCTTTGTTATAAGTTAACTTATTACTTTCATCGATTAAAGAGTTTATTTTTGAATTTTTAGTTTTTATAAATCGGCCTACATAGTTAAATTTCTTTTTGTTATCAAACTGAATTTTACTTTCTTTGTTCTTTAAAAATTTACTAATTTCCTTGTTTAATATATGGGTGATTTTAAGATATCTAGGTCTATTTTTTATATGAATCCTTTTAGACCAATAGTTTTATTGGATTTTGATTAATTTTTTAATGTGCAATGGGAAGTTATCGAATCTTAATCTTATTGTTTCCATCGGTATATAGAAGTCTATAATTTCTAACATGATATTTTGAAAAATTTGATAATTTATATCAATGTTATTTGATGTGGAAAAAGCCGATATCCAGTCAATAGAATTTAAATGTTCATTAATTATAGTATAATTTGCTTTCTTAAAATTTCTTATCGAAATAAGCTTTTGAGGGATTTGTTCATGCTTAATCTCAAACGTAATTATATTATGGTCAGATGTTCCAAATGGGGCAGTTACTGTGAGACGATCTATTAATTCTGCCTGGCTAGTAAAAACTAAATCTAAAATATTATTGGCTCTAGTGCTTTGTGTGACTAATTGTTTTAGTTTTTGACTAATAATAAAATTGGTAAATTCTTTCTCATAAGAAGTATTGTGAGTGGAGGGTAAGTTTTCTGTCCATATAATACCAGGAAAATTGAAATCCCCTAATAACAGGCATGTTTTATCTGTGTTACAACAATAACTAATAGACTCAATAAAACTATTAAATTGATTGAGGGTTTGAAAAGTTGGCGATCTATAGATTAATATAATTCTTAATGAATTTAGTTTGGGTAGGTGTAAATCAATGGATAGCAAATTATTTGTTAGATTAGTAACGATTTTGTTAACAGAAATAGGTATTGATTTATGAATGAAAATACAGACACCACCACCTTTTTTATTATTTCTATCGGCTCGAACCAAATCATATTCAGTATTGTGTAATAAAAAACTATCAGGTATAGTGGAATTTAACCAAGTTTCTGTAACTAATACGATTTGATATTTTTGTGATAATAAAAGTAGCCGAAGCTCATTGGTTTTATTTAATAAACTTCGGGAATTAAAGTAAATGCAAGTTATATTACCTAAATTATTATCTGAACCCTTATTTTTATTTTTTAATTTAGAGGTTGACCTAAGTTTTAAAGCTTTTTTGTAATTATAATGACTTAATTGCGTAGTACTATTAGAAAAAAATTCGAATTTATTAAAAACAAATTTATCAGACCTTACGAGTTTTTTTGATTCTCAGACATCTCCATAGCAATATTTCCAAGCTCTTCCGCAGCTCTCATTTTACGTTTTCTCTGTCTTTCTTCATATTCTTCTTGTAGTTGTTGTCGAGTTAGGGAAGGTCTAATGTAAATTCCATTCCAGTTCTGTTGCTTCCAAATTTGCTGACGACGTTGTTTCCACATTCCCAAAGCTTGCCATTGAAAAGATTTCGAGGGAAGAACAATTTTGATAGGTCTAGACTTGCCTTTTTGTGCTAGGAATTTATTAGAACCCATCCTATAAGAAGTTATAGGAAGAGCCTCAATGCCTAGCTCATCGAGTAGCTTGCTAACTTCCGCTTGATCTTTGGCCGCTCGTTGCTGTGGTGAGTTGTCTTGTTGTTCAGGAAGACCTACAAGAACTAAACTTCTTTTACGTTCTTTCTCCTCTGCAGATTCAATCGATTGTTGTTGCTGACTCATGTGAGAAATAGTCAATTTACATGTATTGATTACACCAAAGAGCAGTGTAAATGCCTCCTTAATAGGAAGAGGAACTTTGTCGGTGTTGTCAATAAAATATTGATTCATATTTGCTGCAACTTGGTCCATAGATATATGCAACTTGGTCCATATCTTATCTGCTATTTATATACAATATAACAAATGGTAGCAGTTTATAGATAAAATTTAAAATATATTCGAAATACTTATTATAATAATTTAAAATAAATTTCCAACATCTTATCTGCTATTCATATACAATATAACAAATTGTAGCAGTTTATAGATAAAATTTAAAATATATTCGAAATACTTATTATAATAATTTAAAATAAATTTCCAACATCTTATCTGCTATTTATATACAATATAACAAATGGTAGCAGTTTATAGATAAAATTTAAAATATATTCGAAATACTTATAATAATTTAAAATAAATTTCCAACATCTTATCTGCTATTCATATACAATATAACAAATGGTAGCAGTTTATAGATAAAATTTAACATATATTCGAAATACTTATTATAATAATTTAAAATAAATTTCCAACATCTTATCTGCTATTCATATACAATATAACAAATGGTAGCAGTTTATAGATAAAATTTAACATATATTCGAAATACTTATTATAATAATTTAAAATAAATTTCTAACATTAGTAGTTAGTCATACATACTTATTCCATTTTTTACCGCACTTTCCTAAAGGATGAGGAGGGGTCCGCAAAATTTTCTAAAGGATTTGAAGGGGTTGGGGGGCGGAGTTATTGGTTTGAGGGGAGGGGTCCGCACTTTCCAAAAGGATTTGAAGGGTTTGGGGGAGGAGCCCGCAAAATTTTTCAAAAGGATTTGAAGGGAGTGGGCGGTTTTTCTTTTGATCTTCCGCTAAAACCCAACTTATTCCAATTTTTACCTTAAAAATTTCCAAAAGGATCTGAAGGGGTTGGGGGAGGAGTGCGCTAAATTTTCAAAAGGCTTTGAAGGGGTTGGGGGAAGGGATCGGTAAAATAATGGGATTCCTTTAATCTTCCCGCAAAACCATGTTATTCCAATTTTTGCCGCAAAATTTTCCAAAAATGATTTTATGAGTTTGGGGGAAGGGATCGGTAAAATAATGGGATTCCTTTAATCTTCCCGCAAAACCATGTTATTCCAATTTTTGCCGCAAAATTTTCCAAAAATGATTTTATGAGTTTGGGGGAAGGGATCGGTAAAATAATGGGATTCCTTTAATCTTCCCGCAAAACCATGTTATTCCAATTTTTGCCGCAAAATTTTCCAAAAATGATTTTATGAGTTTGGGGGAAGGGGTCGGTAAAATAATGGGATTCCTTTGATGTTCCCGCATTACCATGTTATTCCAATTTTTGCCGCAAAATTTTCCAAAAATGATTTTATGAGTTTGGGGGAAGGGGTCGGTAAAATAATTAGATTCCTTTAAACTTCCCGCAAAACCATGTTATTCCAATTTTTGCCGCAAAATTTTCCAAAAATGATTTGAAGGGGTTGGGGGAAGGGAGGGGCAAAACCTTTGTTCCTCCCACAATACCAACTTGTTCCGATTTTTACCGCATTTTCAGGGAAGGTTGGAGGAATATTTAAAAAGAAAAATTAAAATAAATGGAAATATAATTTTATCAATCAATAACGTATAAAAAATCATTAAAACTTTTAAATCAAACTAAAAAATCGGAAAAATAATTTATTAAAAAATACCTATACATTAAAAATCAAATCAAATTAAAAAATACACAAAATAATTTATTAAAAAATACCTACATATACATTAATAAATAAATTAAAAATTTTTGGGAAAAAATAAAAAAATTATTAAAAATTAAAAATTTTAAATCAATTTTAAAAAATACCTATTTAATAAATAAATTAAAAAAAAATTTTTGTTAAAAAAAATAAAAAATATTAATTTATAAAAATTAAAAAATAAAAAATATTTTTCTTAATTTTTTCAAACCCTAAAATTAAAATTGTTTTCATATAAATTTTAAAAGAAAAAATTTTTTGTTTAATTCCCAAAAGGGAATTAAAAAATAGGAAAATAAAGCTAAAAAATTTAAAAAATTTTTAAAAATAAAATCAATCATTTATTTAAAAAATACTTTTAAACATTTTTTGTTTAAAATTTTTTGTTTAATTCCCAAAAGGGAATTAAAAAAAAAATAAAAGTACAAATAAAAATTAGAAAAATATTTTTTGAAATTAAGATTAATCGATTTATTTAAAAATATTTTCAACAATTTTATCTAGAATTTTGTTTCAATTCCCACGGGGAATTGTGTTGTTTAAAAATTTTAAAAAGAAAATTTAAAGAGTTTTTGAAAGGGAAATGAAATTTTAAGAATTAAATGGAAAACTGATAGAGTCTGATCAAGTGATCTAACTGTTAATGATCATTAATTTATTGAGTGACAGATCAAGTGATCTGTTGGTTGTTATCAAATAACCGAGTGATCATTTAGGTTTTGAGAAGTGATCGAGAATCATTAATACATTGATCATGTCATCTGATGATCATTAAGTTATCGGGCGACAGATCAAGTGATCTAGTTGTTGAACAGTCGATATAATGATTAACCAGGTAAACAAGTGATCAATAAAGAACATAAACTGAGATTGTGATAAATTGATCACTCACAAAAGTTTTGATCAATGATCTGATCAAAAATTTTTCGTTGAATTTAAAAATTTTTTTATTTTTCAATCTCCAAAATTAAAAATAATTCAAATTTTCAAACCATAAATAAATTCAGTTTTCCTTTTCAAGCGTAAAATTTTTAAGAAAAATTTTTTTGTATTAAATTCCCTAAAGGGAATTGGAAATAATAAAAGTTATAAAGTATATAGAAATTCAAAAATATTTGAAAATGCTATCAATCAATTTATAAAAAATGTTTTATTTTTCAAATTTTAAATTTTTAAAGAAAAATTTTTATATTAAATTTCCAAAAGGGAATTAGATATAAAAGAGGAAAAATAAAATTAAAAAAATTTTTTAATATGAAATTGCAAAGAAAAAATTCTAAAAGGGATATAAAATATTTTTTAAATATAAAAAAAAAAGTTGAATGAATATATAAATTCAAAAAAGTATAAATACTAGAATAAAAGATAAATCTTAAATTAAAAATGATTTTTAATATTGTTTTAATGGTATTTTTAATTTATAATGTTACAAGTGAAAATAAGAAATTATCTGAATTTAAAGTATGGGATTGTGAGAGAGCTATAACTATATTTCGAAGAATATCTCCATTAGTATATTTTACGGATGTTTTAAATGTTAGTGTACCTAAGCACACAGATTATAAAGAAATTTGGACCCCATACGGTCATGTTTGGTGGGTTTGGGATGAGAAAGCAAAATCTATTATGCCAATGTATATGGGATTTCCAGAAAAACCTAAACAAGAAAAAGATAGTATATTATATTCTGGTTGGTTAACTATAAAAGAAACTTGTTCATCGATTATTGAATTTTTTAAAACCATTTTCGCTCCTTTAGCAGATCAAAAATTCCAGAGAGGGATGTTTAGAAGATAGTGTTCAAAAAATTTTTCGATTTCATATACTAATCAAGAATGGGCGTGGCCTAATTATGGTGTATAAAAGCTGTGTCGAAGTATAAATTTTAATTTCCTTCGATCATTTTTAGAATTTAAAATATAAAATGAATACAACAACAACAAACAATCTTTCAAAACTTCTTTTACCAGAAGTGGAAATAAATATAAATCTAAACGGTATAACAATTTCTAGTGACCGTTTATCACCATCACGTTTTATTGCATTCGATCAAGGAGGCAAATGTCGTGAGTGTAAAAGTACAGAAGTGGAGGTGGATTTTATCGTCACAAAGGATGGAGTTACCGTTGATTGTACACGTATTTCAGGAACCCGTTTTGTACCGTTCGATACAGTTCATAACTTGCCTGGAGTATGTTATTTTAGGGTATGTTTTTAAATTAATTAACAAAAATTTTTTCTAAATTAAGGTTAAAAACAAAGGCCGTGTCTCAAATATTCCTTGTATTTCGCTACCGCTAGGTCCGCCACCACCCCCACCACAACAATCACCCCAAATAAAACAACAAACTGAAACAAAGAATAAAACAAATAGCCAAACTGAAAAGTCAACTAAACGTAAAAAGAATGTCAATAATGAAGAAGAAAAAGAAAATGAATTATTTAATGAGTTTTTTGATAGTCTCGATACAGCTACAACTGGAATTCCGTCACAAATTGATAAGATGAATAATTTGAAGAAAGAGGCTACAAAGATGGAAGAAGAGGAGATGGCTGCTATAGAATCATTATATAACATACCTCACTAATTTACAGATGACTATTTAAACATAAACTATTTTTAATTAATTAAATCAATTAAATATGGAAACTTTAACATTCACAGATAAAGATTTGAAATTCAAAATTCCTTTTGGTATGATAATTTCTGGACCTAGTTCCAGTGGAAAAAGTACATTATTATTAAAATTTATTTCTGAAGCTTCAGACTTAATTGAGCCCAAACCTAAAAGTATACTTTATTGTTTTGGTGAAATGAGTAATATTGTTCCTATTCTACAGAAATCAGGTGTCAGTGTTTATTCTGGTGTTCCACCTGAAGATTTAATTAGAAAATATCAAAAACCATTACTAATAATACTTGATGACTTGCTTATGTCAATTGATGAAAAATATTTATCAGAGTTATTTACCAAAAAATCCCATCATCAAAATTTTGCTATTGTTTTTGTTACTCAGAATTTATTTGAACGCAAAATTAAAGTCGCACGTCAAAATGCTCAATATATTATAATAATGCGCTCACCAAATTCGGTTTTATCGGTACGTAATATAGGTGTTCAACTATTTCCTCGAAAGCTTGACTATTTCCTCGATGCTTATCGACAGGCAACAAATAAACCCTTTGGTTATCTAGTTATTGATATGCATGCTTCATCCGATCCAGGACTGAGACTACGCACGAGTATATTTAAAGAAGATGAAGAAAAAATTATTTTTATTCCAAAAAATAGAGCATAAAATAACATGGTTAGTCAGCTTATTAAGGAAAATTCCAAGTTTTTACAACTTGTTGCAAAAACAAAATCTCATCGGAAGTTGCAACGCCTACTAAGACTCTCAAATACAAAACATTTATTAGCTATTAGTGAAATTTGTCTGAATATTATAAAGGCAAGACTCAGACTTACAACTTGCCAAAAGAAACGACTACTTCCATATGCTGACTTTGTACGTAGAATGAGTAGGATAAGAAGTGAACCTGGTGCTAGAAAAATATTAAATCAAAAAGGAGGGGGTGTGGGAATGTTTGCCGCGTTATTGACTCCTGTTCTCATTGAACTAGCAAGATCACTAGGAAATTCTATAAAAAGCAAGAATTAAACAATTAATCACCATATTAAAATTATGGCAAACAAATTCATTCTTGTTCCCGAAGAAATTTATAAAGGTCTAACTACATTTGATACCGGTGAACCAAATCTCGATTTAATTAGAAATGATCTTGAAAAAATTAAAAGAAAAAAAGATACTCCAAGTGCAAAAAATGTAAAATATAACCAAGAACTTAGGCGGTATTTGCAAATGAGAAATGAGCAACATAATAGACCTGTCAAAGTAGAAATGGTTGCTACACCTAAGGGAGCAATAATGAGTACAAATTCTACACGTCCGACTTCTAATATAGTCGAAGACGATGATGAAATTTTGACAACAGATGATATTTCCCTCCCGTCTTTTCCTCAATCTAATAAAGATGTTAAATCGATAATTAATTTCAAACCCCAAAAACTACCTCACCCTCCATCTTTATCTTCATCATCTAGCTCTGTTAAAAAACGATTTAAGAAATTGAGAGGAAGCTCACCACCTCCTCCTCCACTACCACCAACTACAAATCTTAAATTAATAAAAAAAGAAATTGTGTCTGAGCCAAAGAAAAGATTTTCAAGACACAAAAGTACAAAATATTCAAAAACCAGGAGTACAAAACAAGATTCTATCATATTACCCGAAGGTGAGCCAATAATATCAACTCATGTCTCACCTCAACAACGAATTATTAAAAGAGAATTTGACCAGGGTGATTTTGAAGGTATAAAGAGGAAAAAGATATATGATAAAAGAAGGGAACAAGAAATACAACAAAAAGAGAATAAATTGAAGGAAATCGATAAGAAACGATATGAAAAAAGACAACAATTATTAGCGCGACGCCGAAAGTCGCAGAAACTTAAGGTTCCAATAGACCCTTACGTCATTCAACAAATACGTAATAAAGAAAAAAGTGGGGCATCAAAAGGTTCAAGAAGGGTTTTAAGAGAGGGAAAATCACCTTCCCCGCCATTGAGTCGTCAAAAAATAAAACGTAAAGCAGAGTGGTCGCAAGGAGACGGACATACAATTGCTAAAGTCCAAAGAAAAGTCAACAAAAAACAATCACAAAGAGCTTCAAGATTATGGGTTAAAAATCTGAAGAAAAGAAATTTAGAATTTCGCTCATATAAAACAAATAATAAATGGGCAACAAGAAAACCGACACAAAAGGATATCAACAGATTTAAACCATCTCTTTGGTAAAAGATGGCTGATTACACAAAATTTCTTGATGATCTATACAATAATCCTGAATCCCCTGCAGCATTTTCAGGAATTGACAGACTTTGGTATGAAGCTCGTAAAGTCCTCAAACATATACCAAGAAAAGCCATTCAACATTACCTAGAAGGACATAGAACATATACACTTATGCGACCCAAACGTATTCGTTTTAAAAGATCAAAAACTGTAGCAGCTGGATTTATGACAGATGTACAAGTTGATTTGGCAGATTTCCAACAACTATCCCGACATAATAAAGGAAATCGTTACCTGCTTCTTGGCATTGATGTCCTTTCTAAACGTGTTTTTGGTGTCCCTGTAAAATCTAAAAAGACTGAGGAAATGATAGAGGCCTTCAAAAATTTAATTTCACAAATGCCAATGAAACCTCAACGAATTTTTTCAGATAAAGGGACAGAATTTAAAAATAAACAAATGAAGGAATTTTTTGAAAATGAAGGGATAGAAAAACATGAACCAACACATTCCATCGTCAAAGCTTCCGTTGCGGAAAGAGCAATTCGTAACGTAAAACAACGACTTTACCGAAATTTTGCTCAAAAGAAAACATTAAATTGGATCGATGTCCTTGAGAAAATTTTAGAAGGAATAAATAAAGCAAAAAGTAGAATCCATGGTATGCGACCGATAGATGTCAATTTTGATAATGCTCAAAAGGTATGGAAACGGATCTATGGAAATTTATTTTCTTCAAATAATAAAATAAAACCAAAATTCAAAAAGGATGATTTTGTACGAATGAGTGTAAATAAAGGTGCATTTGAAAAAGGATACATACCAAATTGGGGAGATGAAATATTACAAGTGGACAATATAAAAGAAACTCCATTACCAATCCAATATAAAGTCAAGGATGATAAAGGTGAACAGTTCAAAGGTTCATTTTACAATGAAGAGTTAACTCGTGTAAGAAAAGATGCAGATACAGAATACAGAATTGAAAAAGTTTTGAGAAAAAGAAAGAGACCAGACGGTACTTTTGATGTTCTTGTAAAGTTTATAGGATACCCAGAACGAGAATGGATTCATGAGTCACAATTAGTATAAAAGAAAAACAATTAATTCATTATTGTAATTTTTTTTTGTGATAAAAAAATATGTCAAACAGCTTTTTTGTCTTCCTCCCTAGTAATATTCCCGATTATCCCGATAATCGCCCAAATAAATTTCGTGTTCATCTACCAAAGCCACTCTATTTCTCTGGCAATTGGGTGTGCGGTTTACATAGTATAAATTATCCATATTCATGGGCAGCAACTATTGGTACACTAGATGATCAATGGATTGATATACATTTTAAAGATAATCTTGGAATGGCTAAAGTCTTAAGAGTCCCCGTTCCAAAGGCATCACATACAACTGTTGAAAAATTACATGAGTTTTTAATTTCCACACTTCAACATCAAAGCGAAACTTATGGAGCTTCGCCTTTGGAAAAACCTGAAGATTTAGTCGATCTGCCCTCACTTAAACGCCAAAGAAATAAACGATCATTAGAAGAGTTAAGGCAGATTAGAGTGGGAATTATTCCAAAAGTTGATGAAGTGTTCATAGATTATCCTGATCAATATTGGGACCAAATAAAAATTTTAAAAGATAAACTCGTAGAAGATTCAAAATCTTTAGATGAATTTAAATTAAGAACAGATCAACAACAGGATGAGACAATTAAAAGTGAAATGACCACAACATTTTGGAACCTAAGTTACAAAAAGAGTGCTTTAGAATCTCGAATTAGAAAATTGGAAGAGGAAGCAAAAAGAAGGGATTTTGAAAAGAATAATTCAGATGTCAACATTGTTGTTGATTTTTTCGAAACTTATCCTGAAAATTACAACGAAATATTGATTATAGACCATCTCAAACTAATAGCTCTCTTTATAGAAGACAGAAAGGAAAAACATTTACAACTAGAGGGGTTTTTACCAAGATTTAAAAAAGAAATTGAAAGAATGACTAAGAGAGTAAATTTACTTGATGCTGCTGTACTAAGAAGGGACAAGCAAAAAACTGTTAAACAATATAATAGAGAGAACTATACAACCCATAAAGATTATGTTGATAAATTTTTCAGCGATAACCCAGATTACTGGCCAGCAATAAGAAGTAATTTTTATGGATTGATCGCTACATATCAGGAAATTTCTAACACAAAAACTTTGTATGATGAGGAAACAGATGAAGATCGAAAGAAAGAATTTAATTCTAAAATCGATGGACTCAAAAGACTTGTCAATTATAGAATGGATAGATTTAGGGCACTTGAGTTTGAAGGAATTGCTAGAGACAAAGAGGCAGAAGATGAACCTTACAGGCCCCCACCTCTACCAACGTACACAGACATACACCCTCCAACAACAACACCATCAACCCCAATGACTACTCAACAGACTTCTCCTTTAAAGTCTCTACCAGGCTATACATTTCCAACAAAACCTGTCACACAAGATCAACAAAAAGGAGAACAACCCCCTCTTCCACCTGTTATAATTGAGCCTCCTAAACCTGTAGATATTTCAAAACCTTCCCTTCCGACACCTGAAACAACAACTCGTGTTCAACCTTCACGACCTGAACCAACTACTGAGGATCTTGCAAAACTTCCTCTTCTTCCAACCCCTGAAGAAACATTCAGTGATCCATTATGGACCGAAGAAATGGAACAAATATTAACGAAAATACTCGGGAGAACACCCACTCGCCAAGCCCGAATAAATTATTTACCGAATATGCCCGCTCTTTTACGACAGTATGGGCGTCTAAAGAAGGATAAAGTTGATGCTTCAGTCCAAAAACAAATAATTGATTCTATCGAAATATTATATCACAAGGATTTTGAACGTTTTAAAGTACAATTCAATCATACAAGTATTAAATATTTATCTTTTTCTCCCCAACTTGGATATGTCTTGGGTTTTGAAAATACAAATATGGTCCAAAATAGAGAAATTGCAAAGTATGGATGTGATTTAAGGGGTGGTTTTTCAAGCTTTGCGGTTTATACAAAAGGACTAACAGAAAATATGATTATTGGTAATAGCTTAAGTTCACTTCTACGCGTAGTCTCTGTGGCCGGTGCAAAACCTGGAGAATATAATGAAAATATTTATGATTCACCAATATATGCTCGTGTTTTACCAAAGGAAGTTAATGAAATTGAGATTGAAATAAGAACGATGGATAATGGAAGACTAGTACCATTTTCTTTTGGTACAGTACTCATTGTCTTGATCTTTAAAAAAGTGATCAATTTTTAATTTTCTTTCAAAGTGTATATAAATAGTAGTTGTAATTATTTAAATCTAAAATAAATTTTATTTATTTATTAAAAAAATGGTGCATGTTATCTTTGATACAAGTACAGTAGGCTATGACGATTTTGTCCATAAAAATCCTAATGAAATGTCAGGTGGTGGAGAAATATCATATGATTATTTTCGAGGGTCTTCACCCTTCCAAAGAGGATATGGTATTCAAAAAGGAGCGGGTGTGGGAGATATTATGCGAGGGCTTTGGCGTTTCTTTCTTCCTGTTCTTCGAAATGTTGGAAATACTGTAAAGTCAGAAGCAATTAACACAGGACAACGTGTTCTTGAAAGAGTTAGTCAGGGAGAACCAATCAAAGAGGCTTTCATTAGTGAAGGAAAGAAGGGTGTAGATACTGTTCTGGAGAAGGGAGGCTTGCCTAAACAATTTGGTTCTGGATTTGTTAGAAAAAAGGGTATAAAAGGGAGAAAATTACCAAGTTATCAAACATTAATTGGCAAACCTATTAAGAAAAGAGTAAAATCAGACGTTTTTGGTCTTTACTAAAATGGTTTTTCATAAAATTGACAATGATAGTATCAACTCAATTACCAATGCTTTAGACTTTTTTCAAATTCCACCTACAAATGTAAGTATTTCGTCATCCAAAGTTTTTGAAATACTACCAAGTAATCCACTCACCGATACACCTTATCATTTTAAAATCCACGCAAGTCAAAATTATATTGATTTGACTAAATGTTACCTATTTACTGAATTTCGCATTCGAAAAGAAAATGAAAGTGGACAACTTGTAAATCTTTCTGTCGCAGACAATGTTTCTCCGATACAGCTTATAGGACAGACATTTATTAATAATATGCGACTAAGTGTTAATGGAAGAGAAGTGTTCAATTCAAATTCCCTTTATGCTTACAAAACCTATTTTTCACATGAGCTCTCATATTCACAAAACGCAAAGAGCTCACATTTAAATGCCGCTGGATATTTTTACAATAATACTTCTACTCAAGAAGGTGGTTTAGATACAATCGAAAGGAGAAGATTATTCGAAAACAGTAAAACAGCACAATTCATTGCTAAACTTGATGCAGATCTTTTCAATCAACCACTTTATTTGATAAACCATTGTGAAGTTGATATCGAAATTATACCAAACGATTCCCGATTTGTTCTTATGACATTTGGACTACAAAATGCTATGGATGTACCAACACGATATTTGTTTGAAGTAGTAAATATGAAACTTTATGTTAAAAAAGTAGATTTAATGGATGGTTTGGCTTTGGACATTGCAAAAAGACTTGAAATTAAACCTGCTCGCTACTCAATAAGAAAAACTATGATGAAGCCGTTGTTTATTAGTCAGGGTCGATATGAATTTAATGCCAATCTATTTATGGACCAAATTCCTAGACGTATTACATTGGGACTCGTTTCTAATTCTGATTATGTAGGAGATATTAAACGTAGCCCTTTTAACTTTCAACATTTTAATGTACGAGAAATTAGTATTATTGCCAACGGAAGAAATTATCCACAAGCCCCGTATGATTTTGATTATGAGAACGGGAAGTATGTTCGAGCTTTCAATGATATGAATGAGGCAGTTGGTTTATCGAATTCAACTGAGAGTAACGGAATAACTTTACAACAATATGGCAAAACACACTGTATCTATGTTTTCAATCTAACAAACAGCGGCGAAGACCAAGGAGGAACTTTTGATTTAATTAAAAATGGAACAACGGCTGTAAATATAAAGTTTAGCAAACCAGTACCTGAGGGAGGAATAATGCTTATAGTAATGGGAGAAGCAGATTCACTTATTATGCTGGATAAAAATAGAACAATCGCGAGTGATACCACAATATAAATTCTAATTTTTCATATTGTAATTATTTTAAATATATAAACTTAATAATTTTAAAATTTATTTTTTATACATGTAAAACATTAACCCATATTTTTAAAATTTTTTCAAAAAAAAGTATAAATATTAAAAAATTTTCGAGAAAATCATTTAAAAATGAAGAATCTTGCGAAAATAGTTTTTCTAATTAGAATTTTTGTTCCACTAGTTGAAGCATTATCAACAGATGGTACTATAAAATTAGATAATTTACCAGAATATTCTGAACTTGTTAAATATTACAGAGGTGAAAATATTACAGGAAACCCTTTATTACCTTCGAGAGAAAAAATTGTTGCCCCGGTACCAAATTTTATTAATTTTGATAATCTGCCATCACTTTGCAAAGAAAGTCCAAAAGACAACAATTTTTACGGCCATGTATTCTGCTGGGGAATGATATGTTTGTATGCCATGTTATTAGCTAGTTTAGTTATTTATCAACTGCGATCAGTTCTATGGTTCAAATTCAATTTTAGCAACAACAATGTACGAAAGTCAGATTGCTCAAATTCTGAGGGCAAATCCTCAAACTTCACAATCTTCCTAGGATGTTTCCCGTGTAATCGTCTGCCTGATCCTAGTTCGTCAAAAGGAAAAATGTTAATTGTCAACTTGGACCCTTCTGGTTATGAAGGTTCTCACTGGGTTGTTGTTTACATAACTCATAAAGATGAAGTGATTTATTTTGATAGTTTAGCTCTTCCTACTAGCATCTGTATAATTAATTCATTTCTCAAAAATTTTTCAAAAATTACAAGAAATCTCAAAGCCTATCAGTCACCCTACTCTAATACCTGTGCCCATCACTGTATTACATTTATTTATTTTTTATCTATAGGTTACAATTTTGATCGATACATTGAATTATTAAATAATGAATCAAATCCAGATTTATTTGTATTACGAATTGTGAATAAAATGATTAATTAATTAATGATTTTTAAGATATGTTTCAGTTAAATCAGCACAATCCGGGGGGGGGGTAATATTTGTTTAAAAAGTACGATATAAAATAATTAAAAAATGATGGGCGGAGTTTATTTCTATAGAAATTTTTTTTTGAAAAAATACGATATAAATTGTTAAAAAGGTAGGCGGAGTTTATTTCTATAAAAATTTTAAAATTAAAAAAAAATACGATACAATTTATTAAAATATGGGCGGAGTTTATTTCTATATAAATTCTTGAAATTTTTGTCTAAAATTCATTTTTTTAAACAATATAAAAATTTTTAAGACTTTTTAAATAATATATTGATTTTAATCACTTTTATTTAAATAATTAAAAAAATCTATTTTAAAATTTACAAATTCCAAAAGAAAATTTCTTAAATTTTTATTTAATTTTAATTTTAAATATTTTTATTTATTTTTACATATTTTAAACAAAATATTTATTTATGATTCAGTTTTTAAATAATTTAAATATTTAAAAATTTTTTAAATAATCTCATATATAAATAATTGATTTTAATAATTTAATAAATATTTTAATTTTTAATAAATGTTTTAATATTTTAAATAATTTTTTCAAGATTTTCAAATTTTAAAATGAAAAACCTTTCAAAAAACAATAAAAACTTCTCTATCGCTAGCATTCTTGGTCTTGAACAACAAGGAGATGGAGATAATGCTGAAAGATTTATTGAACGTCTAGATAACTCAATATGGCATAACAACAAATTTAATATCATCAAGACTTATTCCAAGTTTGTCATAAAGGATTTGCCCAAGGACCCCGAGTCTCTTCTTTCTGGTAAAATCTTTTATGGGGTGTAGAAATGTATTTAAATCTTAGGGATTTTCCAATTTTGTGTTGATGAGGCACTTGAACATGCTCGTGAGAAAAATGTAAAACCTGAGCAACTTGCGTGCACGTTGAGTAGTGATTTATTACAGCACGATATTTGGATTCCATTTAGGTATGTAAAATATTAATTAAAATTTTTAAAATAAATTTTCATAATTATTAATTAAAATTTTTTTAATTTTTATTTATTAAAATTATTTAGAATTTTATTTAAATTTTTAATTAAATTTATTTATTTAATTATTTTATTTATAATTTTATTTAAATTATTTTATTTAAAATTTATTTAGTGATTTATCTAAAAATACTGTTGACGCTATGTTAAATCGCTGCCAACACATAGCTCAAAGTAATAAGCAAAATGAAACGACAATTTGGGGGGCTCCTTTTAATATTACCGTGACAACATTGAACAAGACTGGGTTCAAAAAACAACGACTTATTGGAGGGGCTGCACGTAGAAAAATTGCAAAAGTCCAACATCAAATTAATAGGGGCTCCCTTATTAAATTTAATAGCCCAGACAACAAGAACCATTGCTTATTCTTCGCCTTAATTGCTTCGCTTGTTCAGAATATCTGCAATTGGCCAGCTAAAAAATTCTTCAATTATATTCATAATTTATATGTAATGTCTGGTCGTTTCCAAAGTGATACTTATCAATTAATGAACCAAATTGGTGCAAAATTAGGACTTAATGAATATGATGCTTCAGTTTGGGTGCCACGAATTGTTGATCATTGGAATAACATCATTTGCAAAGATCAATGTTTGGTGAAAGTTTTTATTTTTGAAGACCGTGGGACATATCACCCTGAATTCTCATATGGCCCTTCCGACTACGATACACCGATAATTCTTTATTTCGACAACAATGAAAAACATTTCTATTCTGTAAAGAAAAACGGCTATTTATTCGGAAGACCTTATTGTCTTTCATGTAAGACTGTTTACAGTAGACCAGTTTTGCATGCTATAAATTGTCTTGCTCGCTGTAAACTTTGTTCTCGTGTTGGACCGCAATTTCCATGCCAACCTGACAATATTTTCTTCAATCACTGCAATTTATGTTCTAAAAATTTTAACAACAAGGAATGCTATTTACATCATTTGAAAATTAAATTTTGCGGTATTTCAAAAAAATGTAATCAGTGCGGTGTTATATGGAATGTTCAAGTTAACAATAGAAATGGTAGAAAGGGACATGTTTGTACAGAAAAATATTGCACTACATGTAATGAATTCCATGACCCGAAACGTGGTTGTTATATTAAACCACTAGAGGCTAAAGAAAATGGAACCTATCAACTAATAGCATTTGATTTTGAAACAACACAGCTTTCATCAGTACACGAACCTAACTTTATTGCAGCTAAAGTTACCTGTCCTTCCTGTATTTTAAATGGTAAATGGCAGCAAAGTTTGAAAGATAATAATTTTGATTGCAACGTCTGTGGAAATAATCGCACTATTACTTTTTCTCAACGACAATTTAACGAAACATTTGTTGATAAGAAGATAATAACCGATACTCCACTTTCATCCTTTGTCAACTGGATACTAAATGATCTTCCCCAGAATTGTGACATCATTGCCTTCTCACATTTTGGTGGAAGATTCGACATGGTTATTACTCTCAAAGAGTTGGTTAAGAAGGGTATAACACCAGAAGTACTGAAAAAAGGAAATAAAATGTATGAAATGAAGATTAAATCAAAGAAGAACAGTATCATATTCAGAGATGCCTTCAACTTGATGCCAATGCCACTAGCCTCATTAGTTCCGGCATTTGGTCTTGAAGTTGAGGATAAACCATTTTTTCCACATATGGCAAATCGCCCAGAAAATTATGGGAAAGAAATTTATCCTACAAAATCAGACTATATTGCCGATGGAATGATGGCAGATAAGAGGAAGATTTTTGACAACTGGTACGAACAACATAAGAATGTACCTTTCTTATTAGATGAGGCCTTGGCCAGTTATTGTACAAATGATGTGGAAATATTAATGGCAGCATTAATTGTTTTTCGCCAAGAATTCCTTGAAGTAACAAAAAAAATTTTTATTTAGGGTTAAAAACTCTTTTAAGGTCACAAAACGTAAATCTGGTGAAAGAGCAGCATCAAATAAAGGGCACGACGGGATAGATGTTCTTCGAGAGTCAATGACCATCGCTTCAGCATGTATGCGTCATTTTCGAACAAACCACCTTAAAGAACAACATTTGGCTCTTGTTCCAGAACGCGGTTATGATAAGGTTGATGGAAACCAAAGCCTTCTTGCCTTGAGATTCTTCAAATGGTACTCTGAAAAATAT
The DNA here is from genome assembly GCA_036172955.1 of Meloidogyne arenaria. Taxonomy (NCBI): domain Eukaryota; kingdom Metazoa; phylum Nematoda; class Chromadorea; order Rhabditida; family Meloidogynidae; genus Meloidogyne; species Meloidogyne arenaria. Next base: position 1,553,629 of record JARQAB010000029.1, on the reverse strand, counting down.
AATGTAACAGTTCAAACTGCACATTCTGATGGAGGCGAGAAGAGGTCAATATTATTTAAAAATTATTATTATTAAAAAAATTTTTGTAGAATCGGCAATTACCATCTAGATGGCTGGGTTGAGGATGAAAAATATGGAATTGAAATAAATGGATGTGTCTGGCATGGGTGTCCAAAATGCTTCCCAAATGACAATGAACTTATGCCCAATGGAAAAACAGCTGGATATTTAAGAGATCATGATAAGAATAGGTAATAAAACATAGAATTTTGAAAAAAATTTTGCTAAATTTTAGAATGGAATTCATTAAAACACAGATTGATAGAGTTGATGTATATTTGGAATGTGAAATTTACCGTATGCTAGAAAAAGATTTTGAAATGAAAAAGAAATTTTACAACTATATTGATGATGGTCCGATTGATATACGAAATTGTTTTTATGGAGGACGTACAGGACCTTTAAAACTTCTACATACAGCAAAAGTTGGAGAACGAATTTCATACTACGATGTAACTTCCCTTTATCCCTTCATAAATGTTACAACAAATTATCCTGTTGGTCATCCTACTGTTCATGTAATCAATAAAACAGTTAGATGGACTACCTCAACCGACAACAATTATCCACTTGCAATTTTGAAAGTTTTTATAATACCTCCGAGAAAAATAGATGTTCCAGTTCTTCCTATGAAACTGGAAAAGGATGCTCGCCTGCTTTTTCCTTTATGTGCTGCTTGCGCGTAGGAATTTACTTTTTTAAATTAGATAATCCTTAAAATAAATATAGGAAAATTTATCCTGAAGGAGGTGTTTATGAAAATTATCAATGCAAACATAATGATGAGGAAAGAGGTTGGGTAAGCACATGTACATCAATTGAATTAAATGCAGCGCTTGATGAAGGATATATTGTGACGAAACTTTTTCGCGTCCTTGAATATACACAATCAGACAACAAATTGTTTCAACCATATATTTCTGAATTTATGGCGCAAAAAATTCACGCATCTGGCTTCGATACTAATATTAAAGATAATATTGAAGCAGAGGATCAATTTATTGAAGAGTGCAAAGACCAATTCGGAATTAAACTTGAACGAAGCAAAATGATCCCGAACAAAGGAAAAAGGTCCCAAGCCAAGCTGATGTTAAATAATCTCTGTATTTTATAATCTTTAATTTTTGAATATTTTCTCAATCTAAGGGGGACGTTTCTCTCTTCGGAACTTTGGTCTTTCACAGTGTGTAATAACAGATGAAGTGGAAGTATATCAAAAACACAGAGATGATAAGTCAATTACTGTCACAAGTGTGGATGAATTAACACCGGAAATTTTATTGATTGGTTTTATGAAAAATAAGGAATGGATCGAAGAACATGACTGTTCCAATATTGGTATTTGAAAATTTAAAAATGTTTTATTGTTTTTTAGTTATCTCTTTGTGGACAACATCAGCTGCAAGGCTCCTTTTACTACGAGCCATGCAAAAAGTAGTCCGTACAGAAGGTTGTACTCTTTTGTACACTGGTAAAAATCTTTTGGATTTTACAAAATTTATATGTATATTTCAGATACCGACTCTCTAATATATGCTCATCCAGAAGACATCAATCCTCTTCAACTTGGGCCACATATTGGAATGTTTACAGATGAGTACCCAAAACATCGGATTCTTGAATATGTATCTGGAGGAGCAAAACAATATGGCCTAAAATTAACAAAGCTTAATCGACAACAAGAACAACAACAACAAGAATTTGAATACATTTTAAAAGTTCGGGGGATGACCTTGAATTTTGATGTTACCCAAAACCAAGGATTAAGATATGATAATTTCAAAAAACAGGTCATCAAATATGCGACAACTGGAATTATAGAACCTATTAAAATTATTTACCCATCTTTTCTCTGCCCATCAATAAAAAATTTAAATGTAACAACAGTTTCCAGAAATAAAATTTATAAGCCTTTTGTGGGAAAGGGAATAATAAGAAAATCAGATTTTAGTGTTTTAAATTTTGGCCATATTTAATTCAAAAAATTTTTGTATAAATCAAATTTTTGTATAAATCTAATAAAATAATTTCTATTTGTAAATATTGATCTTTTTACCATCCATTACAATAATATGTTGGTTTTAAAATTTCTTCCACATGTTCATTTTCCTCCTCCTCATCATCCACAACAACTAACTCGTCTTTGTTGTTTATATTATTTTCTCGGGTAGTAATGTTGTTCTCACATTGTTTTACAGTTTCTTCTTCATTAATCAGTTCAAGTAATTCTAGCGGGTAATAACGATTTTCTTTAAAACTTGTTTTCTTTGATGGAAATTTTTCAATAATACAGTGAAGATAGGGATACTGAAGTCGAATTCGGTGTTTTGCATAATAATGAGCTGCTACACAAATATTAAAAGGTTTTGCCAATCTTCCATAAGCTTGTAAAATATTTGCTCCTTCTTCCGACAAACCCTCAATTACAAATGTCTTTTTTAACCCAGTATTATCCTTATATGTTGTCCGAACTTTTTTGTCTTTGATTGAGTTTAGAATAATTTTTCTGTTCTCCGGATGATTTAGATGATCTCTCAAAGATTTGATATGACAAGATAATATTTTTGCACATTCTTCAGAGATAAGCACCATTTTCTAAATAGATAAATGATAATAAATTTATCAAGATTTTTTGTTTAAATACTCATTTTTTAACTTAACAATAATTTAAACCACGCCCCTAAACCTTCCATATAAATATATCTGTTTTTGAAAAATACTTTCATTAATAAAAATTTTCTTAAATTTACTTAAAATGGAAAACAACAACAATATTGAAAAAAATATTCCAAATATAGATTTGAAAAATATGACCGAAAAGAAAACAACCCGCGAACCGTTTTGGAAATTATTTCGTGGTAAATATCTGATCACGTTCTCACTTTGTTCAGGTTGAATGTAATATTTTCTAATAATAATCAAGAATTTTAGATTGCCGTGAAATTTTGTTCAAGAAAAGTGATAAGGCAATTAGAAATGGTGAGAGGGTTGAAGTTCGATTCGATATCTGTGAAGGATGTTTCAAGAAAAATTGTCGGACATCAGATATAATCACACCATATACACCTAAAATGAAATAATTTTCTAACTAACATTAATATTTTTTAATATGAATTGTATTTGTCTTTAAACTTTGAAATAAAAGTTGAAAAAATCAAAAATATATCTTTACTGTTTAATGAAAAATCTCATTTTATGAATAACGTTTAAGTTCATTAAAGTTTGAAAAATTTAATCTTTAAAATTTTGTCATACAATTGTTTAATCAATTATAAAAATTTAAATATATTTAATGTTTAAACATTCAAATTTTATAAAAATTTTAAATCAATATTTATTTTAAATTATTTTCTACAATTTCCAATTTTGAATATGTACAGTATTTATGTATTCACCAACATATTCATCTCAATCAATAAAAAGAGAAGCGACGCTATACTTTTTATATTTAAATAATTTTAAAATAAAAATAAAAAATGAAATTCCCTTTGGGAATTGAAAACAAAAACTTTAACTTGTACAAAAAAAATTTTTATTTAATTTGATTGATATGTATTTTTAAATGATATTTTGAAATTTCTCTTTTAAACTTTTTAACTTTTGTATTTGTTATTCCTCTGGGAATTGAAAACATTTTTTTCCTTTAAAATATTTTCTTTAGAAATAACAATATTTTTTAATATATTGATTGATTGATTTAGTCATTTTTAAATTTTCTAATAAACTTTTAACTATTTTTATTTAATTCCCTTTTGGGAATTTAATATAAAAGTTTTTCTTTAAAAATTTCAAATTCGAAAAATAAAACATTTTTTTTTATAAATTGATTGATAGCATTTTCAAATATTTTTGAATTTCTATATACTTTTTAAATTTTATTATTTCCAATTCCCTTTAGGGAATTTAAAACAAAAAAAAATATTTCTTAAAAAATTTTACAATTAAAAAGGAAAAACTGAATTTATTTATGGATTGAAAATTTGAATTATTTTTAATTTTGTGGATTAAAATTAAAAATTTTTAAATTCAAAGGAAATTTTTGATCATATCAGTGATCAATACTCACGGGCTGATCAATTTATCACAATCCCAGTTTATGTTCTTTATTGATCAGTTGTTTAACTGATCAATCATTATATCAACTGATCAACCATTAGATCACTTGATCTGTCACCCGATAACTGAATGATCATTAGATAACTTGATCAGTCATTCGATAATTTAATATCACCCGATCACTTGATGTCCCAATTATATCATTTGATCAGTCACTCAAAACCTAAATGATCACTCGATTATTTGATAACAACCAACAGATCGCTTGATCTGTCACTCAATAAATTAATGATCATTAACAGTTAGATCACTTGATCAGACTCTATCAGTTTTCCATTTAATTCTTAAAATTTCATTTCCCTTTCAAAAACTCTTTAAATTTTCTTTTTAAAATTTTTAAACAACACAATTCCCCGTGGGAATTAAAACATAATTCTAGATAAAATTGTTGAAAATATTTTTAAATAAATCGATTAATCTTAATTTCAAAAAATATTTTTCAAATTTTTATTTGTACTTTTATTTTTTCTCAATTATTAAATAAAAAATTTACAACAAAAATTGTTTAAAAGTATTTTTTAAATAAATGATTGATTTTAATTTTCAAAATTTTTTAAATTTTCTAGTTTTATTTTCTTATTTTTAATTCCCTTTTGGGAATTAATAACAAATTTTTTCTTCTAAAATTTATATGAAAACAATTTTAATTTAAGGGTTTGAAAAAATTGAGAAAAATATTTTTTATTTTTTAATTTTTATAAATTAATTTTTTATTTTTTTTAACAAAATTTTTTTTAAATTTATTTATTAAATAGGTATTTTTTAAAATTGATTTAAAATTTTTAATTTTTAATAATTTTTTATTTTTTCCCAAAAATTTTTAATTTATTTATTAATGTATAGGTATTTTTAATAAATTATTTTTTGTATTTTTTTAATTTGATTTGATTTTTAATGTATAGGTATTTTTTAATAAATTATTTTTCCGATTTTTTAGTTTGATTTAAAAGTTGATTAATAAAATTCAACTAAAATTCAAATAAAATTATTGATTAATAAAATTGTATTTTCATTTATTTTAATTTTTTCTTTTTAAATATTCCTCCAACCTTCCCTGAAAATGCGGTAAAAATTGGAACAAGTTGGTATTGTGGGAGGAACAAAGGTCTTGCCCCTCCCTTCCCCCAACCCCTTCAAATCATTTTTGGAAAATTTTGCGGCAAAAAAAAATTGGAATAACATGGTTTTGCGGGAACATCAAAGGAATCCCATAATTTTGCCGACCCCTTCCCCCAAACTCATAAAATCATTTTTGGAAAATTTTGCGGCAAAAATTGGAATAACATGGTAATGCGGGAACATCAAAGGAATCCCATAATTTTGCTGACCCCTTCCCCCAAACTCATAAAATCATTTTTGGAAAATTTTGCGGCAAAAATTGGAATAACATGGTAATGCGGGAAGTATAAAGGAATCCCCTGTATTTAACCGCTCCCTCCCCCAACCCCTTTCAAATCGTTTTGGAAATTTTTGCGGTAAAAATTGGAATAAGTTGGGTTTTAGCGGAAGATCAAAAGAAAAACCGCCTACACATTTCAAATCCTTTTGAAAATTTTTGCGGTAAAAATTGGAATAAGTTGGGTTTTAGCGGAAGATCAAAAGAAAAACCGCCTACACACTTCAAATCCTTTTGAAAATTTTTGCGGCAAAAATTGGAATAACATGGTAATGCGGGAGATCAAAAGAAAAGCCGCCCACTCCCTTCAAATCCTTTTGAAAATTTTTGCGGCAAAAATTGGAATAACATGGTAATGCGGGAGATCAAAAGAAAAGCCGCCCACTCCCTTCAAATCCTTTTGAAAATTTTGCGGGCTCCTCCCCTAACTCCTTCAAAATCCTTTTGAAAAGTGCGGACCCCTCCCCTCAAACCAATAACTCCACCCCCCAACCCCTTCAAATCCTTTAGGAAATTTTGCGGACCCCTCCTCATCCTTTAGGAAAGTGCGGTAAAAAATGGAATAAGTATGTATGACTAACTACTAACATTTTATCTGCTATTATTATACAATATAACAAATGGTAGCAGTTTATAGATAAAATTTAACATATATTCGAAATACTTCTTATAATAATTTAAAATAAATTTCCAACATCTTATCTGCTATTCATATACAATATAACAAATGGTAGCAGTTTATAGATAAAATTTAACATATATTCGAAATACTTATTATAATAATTTAAAATAAATTTCCAACATCTTATCTGCTATTCATATACAATATAACAAATGGTAGCAGTTTATAGATAAAATTTAACATATATTCGAAATACTTATTATAATAATTTAAAATAAATTTCCAACATCTTATCTGCTATTCATATACAATATAACAAATGGTAGCAGTTTATAGATAAAATTTAACATATATTCGAAATACTTATTATAATAATTTAAAATAAATTTCCAACATTTTATCTGCTATTCTTATACAATATAACAAATGGTAGCAGTTTATAGATAAAATTTAACATATATTCGAAATACTTATTATAATAATTTAAAATAAATTTCCAACATCTTATCTGCTATTCATATACAATATAACAAATGGTAGCAGTTTATAGATAAAATTTAACATATATTCGAAATACTTATTATAATAATTTAAAATAAATTTCCAACATCTTATCTGCTATTCATATACAATATAACAAATGGTAGCAGTTTATAGATAAAATTTAACATATATTCGAAATACTTATTATAATAATTTAAAATAAATTTCCAACATCTTATCTGCTATTTATATACAATATAACAAATGGTAGCAGTTTATAGATAAAATTTAACATATATTCGAAATACTTATTATAATAATTTAAAATAAATTTCCAACATCTTATCTGCTATTCATATACAATATAACAAATGGTAGCAGTTTATAGATAAAATTTAACATATATTCGAAATACTTATTATAATAATTTAAAATAAATTTCCAACATCTTATCTGCTATTTATATACAATATAACAAATGGTAGCAGTTTATAGATAAAATTTAACATATATTCGAAATACTTATTATAATAATTTAAAATAAATTTCCAACATCTTATCTGCTATTTATATACAATATAACAAATGGTAGCAGTTTATAGATAAAATTTAACATATATTCGAAATACTTCTTATAATAATTTAAAATAAATTTCCAACATCTTATCTGCTATTTATATACAATATAACAAATGGTAGCAGTTTATAGATAAAATTTAACATATATTCGAAATACTTATTATAATAATTTAAAATAAATTTCCAACATCTTATCTGCTATTTATATACAATATAACAAATGGTAGCAGTTTATAGATAAAATTTAAAATATATTCGAAATACTTATTATAATAATTTAAAATAAATTTCCAACATCTTATCTGCTATTCATATACAATATAACAAATGGTAGCAGTTTATAGATAAAATTTAACATATATTCGAAATACTTATTATAATAATTTAAAATAAATTTCCAACATCTTATCTGCTATTCATATACAATATAACAAATGGTAGCAGTTTATAGATAAAATTTAACATATATTCGAAATACTTATTATAATAATTTAAAATAAATTTCCAACATCTTATCTGCTATTTATATACAATATAACAAATGGTAGCAGTTTATAGATAAAATTTAACATATATTCGAAATACTTATTATAATAATTTAAAATAAATTTCCAACATCTTATCTGCTATTCATATACAATATAACAAATGGTAGCAGTTTATAGATAAAATTTAAAATATATTCGAAATACTTATTATAATAATTTAAAATAAATTTCCAACATCTTATCTGCTATTTATATACAATATAACAAATGGTAGCAGTTTATAGATAAAATTTAACATATATTCGAAATACTTATTATAATAATTTAAAATAAATTTCCAACATCTTATCTGCTATTTATATACAATATAACAAATGGTAGCAGTTTATAGATAAAATTTAACATATATTCGAAATACTTATTATAATAATTTAAAATAAATTTCCAACATCTTATCTGCTATTCATATACAATATAACAAATGGTAGCAGTTTATAGATAAAATTTAACATATATTCGAAATACTTATTATAATAATTTAAAATAAATTTCCAACATCTTATCTGCTATTTATATACAATATAACAAATGGTAGCAGTTTATAGATAAAATTTAACATATATTCGAAATACTTATTATAATAATTTAAAATAAATTTCCAACATCTTATCTGCTATTTATATACAATATAACAAATGGTAGCAGTTTATAGATAAAATTTAACATATATTCGAAATACTTATTATAATAATTTAAAATAAATTTCCAACATCTTATCTGCTATTCATATACAATATAACAAATGGTAGCAGTTTATAGATAAAATTTAACATATATTCGAAATACTTATTATAATAATTTAAAATAAATTTCCAACATCTTATCTGCTATTTATATACAATATAACAAATGGTAGCAGTTTATAGATAAAATTTAACATATATTCGAAATACTTATTATAATAATTTAAAATAAATTTCCAACATCTTATCTGCTATTTATATACAATATAACAAATGGTAGCAGTTTATAGATAAAATTTAACATATATTCGAAATACTTATTATAATAATTTAAAATAAATTTCCAACATCTTATCTGCTATTTATATACAATATAACAAATGGTAGCAGTTTATAGATAAAATTTAACATATATTCGAAATACTTATTATAATAATTTAAAATAAATTTCCAACATCTTATCTGCTATTCATATACAATATAACAAATGGTAGCAGTTTATAGATAAAATTTAACATATATTCGAAATACTTATTATAATAATTTAAAATAAATTTCCAACATCTTATCTGCTATTCATATACAATATAACAAATGGTAGCAGTTTATAGATAAAATTTAACATATATTCGAAATACTTCTTATAATAATTTAAAATAAATTTCCAACATCTTATCTGCTATTTATATACAATATAACAAATGGTAGCAGTTTATAGATAAAATTTAACATATATTCGAAATACTTATTATAATAATTTAAAATAAATTTCCAACATCTTATCTGCTATTTATATACAATATAACAAATGGTAGCAGTTTATAGATAAAATTTAAAATATATTCGAAATACTTATTATAATAATTTAAAATAAATTTCCAACATCTTATCTGCTATTCATATACAATATAACAAATGGTAGCAGTTTATAGATAAAATTTAACATATATTCGAAATACTTATTATAATAATTTAAAATAAATTTCCAACATCTTATCTGCTATTCATATACAATATAACAAATGGTAGCAGTTTATAGATAAAATTTAACATATATTCGAAATACTTATTATAATAATTTAAAATAAATTTCCAACATCTTATCTGCTATTTATATACAATATAACAAATGGTAGCAGTTTATAGATAAAATTTAACATATATTCGAAATACTTATTATAATAATTTAAAATAAATTTCCAACATCTTATCTGCTATTCATATACAATATAACAAATGGTAGCAGTTTATAGATAAAATTTAACATATATTCGAAATACTTATTATAATAACTTAAAATAAATTTCCAACATCTTATCTGCTATTCATATACAATATAACAAATGGTAGCAGTTTATAGATAAAATTTAAAATATATTCGAAATACTTATTATAATAATTTAAAATAAATTTCCAACATCTTATCTGCTATTTATATACAATATAACAAATGGTAGCAGTTTATAGATAAAATTTAACATATATTCGAAATACTTATTATAATAATTTAAAATAAATTTCCAACATCTTATCTGCTATTTATATACAATATAACAAATGGTAGCAGTTTATAGATAAAATTTAACATATATTCGAAATACTTATTATAATAATTTAAAATAAATTTCCAACATCTTATCTGCTATTCATATACAATATAACAAATGGTAGCAGTTTATAGATAAAATTTAACATATATTCGAAATACTTATTATAATAATTTAAAATAAATTTCCAACATCTTATCTGCTATTTATATACAATATAACAAATGGTAGCAGTTTATAGATAAAATTTAACATATATTCGAAATACTTATTATAATAATTTAAAATAAATTTCCAACATCTTATATTTATATACAATATAACAAATGGTAGCAGTTTATAGATAAAATTTAACATATATTCGAAATACTTATTATAATAATTTAAAATAAATTTCCAACATCTTATCTGCTATTTATATACAATATAACAAATGGTAGCAGTTTATAGATAAAATTTAACATATATTCGAAATACTTATTATAATAATTTAAAATAAATTTCCAACATCTTATCTGCTATTCATATACAATATAACAAATGGTAGCAGTTTATAGATAAAATTTAACATATATTCGAAATACTTATTATAATAATTTAAAATAAATTTCCAACATCTTATCTGCTATTCATATACAATATAACAAATGGTAGCAGTTTATAGATAAAATTTAACATATATTCGAAATACTTATTATAATAATTTAAAATAAATTTCCAACATCTTATCTGCTATTTATATACAATATAACAAATGGTAGCAGTTTATAGATAAAATTTAACATATATTCGAATACTTATTATAATAATTTAAAATAAATTTCCAACATCTTATATTTATATACAATATAACAAATGGTAGCAGTTTATAGATAAAATTTAACATATATTCGAAATACTTATTATAATAATTTAAAATAAATTTCCAACATCTTATCTGCTATTCATATACAATATAACAAATGGTAGCAGTTTATAGATAAAATTTAACATATATTCGAAATACTTATTATAATAATTTAAAATAAATTTCCAACATCTTATCTGCTATTCATATACAATATAACAAATGGTAGCAGTTTATAGATAAAATTTAACATATATTCGAAATACTTATTATAATAATTTAAAATAAATTTCCAACATCTTATCTGCTATTTATATACAATATAACAAATGGTAGCAGTTTATAGATAAAATTTAACATATATTCGAAATACTTATTATAATAATTTAAAATAAATTTCCAACATCTTATCTGCTATTCATATACAATATAACAAATGGTAGCAGTTTATAGATAAAATTTAAAATATATTCGAAATACTTATTATAATAATTTAAAATAAATTTCCAACATCTTATCTGCTATTTATATACAATATAACAAATGGTAGCAGTTTATAGATAAAATTTAACATATATTCGAAATACTTATTATAATAATTTAAAATAAATTTCCAACATCTTATCTGCTATTTATATACAATATAACAAATGGTAGCAGTTTATAGATAAAATTTAACATATATTCGAAATACTTATTATAATAATTTAAAATAAATTTCCAACATCTTATCTGCTATTCATATACAATATAACAAATGGTAGCAGTTTATAGATAAAATTTAAAATATATTCGAAATACTTATTATAATAATTTAAAATAAATTTCCAACATCTTATCTGCTATTTATATACAATATAACAAATGGTAGCAGTTTATAGATAAAATTTAACATATATTCGAAATACTTATTATAATAATTTAAAATAAATTTCCAACATCTTATCTGCTATTTATATACAATATAACAAATGGTAGCAGTTTATAGATAAAATTTAACATATATTCGAAATACTTATTATAATAATTTAAAATAAATTTCCAACATCTTATCTGCTATTCATATACAATATAACAAATGGTAGCAGTTTATAGATAAAATTTAACATATATTCGAAATACTTATTATAATAATTTAAAATAAATTTCCAACATCTTATCTGCTATTTATATACAATATAACAAATGGTAGCAGTTTATAGATAAAATTTAACATATATTCGAAATACTTATTATAATAATTTAAAATAAATTTCCAACATCTTATCTGCTATTTATATACAATATAACAAATGGTAGCAGTTTATAGATAAAATTTAACATATATTCGAAATACTTATTATAATAATTTAAAATAAATTTCCAACATCTTATCTGCTATTTATATACAATATAACAAATGGTAGCAGTTTATAGATAAAATTTAACATATATTCGAAATACTTATTATAATAATTTAAAATAAATTTCCAACATCTTATCTGCTATTCATATACAATATAACAAATGGTAGCAGTTTATAGATAAAATTTAACATATATTCGAAATACTTATTATAATAATTTAAAATAAATTTCCAACATCTTATCTGCTATTCATATACAATATAACAAATGGTAGCAGTTTATAGATAAAATTTAACATATATTCGAAATACTTATTATAATAATTTAAAATAAATTTCCAACATCTTATCTGCTATTTATATACAATATAACAAATGGTAGCAGTTTATAGATAAAATTTAACATATATTCGAAATACTTATTATAATAATTTAAAATAAATTTCCAACATCTTATATTTATATACAATATAACAAATGGTAGCAGTTTATAGATAAAATTTAACATATATTCGAAATACTTATTATAATAATTTAAAATAAATTTCCAACATCTTATCTGCTATTCATATACAATATAACAAATGGTAGCAGTTTATAGATAAAATTTAACATATATTCGAAATACTTATTATAATAATTTAAAATAAATTTCCAACATCTTATCTGCTATTCATATACAATATAACAAATGGTAGCAGTTTATAGATAAAATTTAACATATATTCGAAATACTTATTATAATAATTTAAAATAAATTTCCAACATCTTATCTGCTATTCATATACAATATAACAAATGGTAGCAGTTTATAGATAAAATTTAACATATATTCGAAATACTTATTATAATAATTTAAAATAAATTTCCAACATCTTATCTGCTATTTATATACAATATAACAAATGGTAGCAGTTTATAGATAAAATTTAACATATATTCGAATACTTATTATAATAATTTAAAATAAATTTCCAACATCTTATATTTATATACAATATAACAAATGGTAGCAGTTTATAGATAAAATTTAACATATATTCGAAATACTTATTATAATAATTTAAAATAAATTTCCAACATCTTATCTGCTATTCATATACAATATAACAAATGGTAGCAGTTTATAGATAAAATTTAACATATATTCGAAATACTTATTATAATAATTTAAAATAAATTTCCAACATCTTATCTGCTATTCATATACAATATAACAAATGGTAGCAGTTTATAGATAAAATTTAACATATATTCGAAATACTTATTATAATAATTTAAAATAAATTTCCAACATCTTATCTGCTATTTATATACAATATAACAAATGGTAGCAGTTTATAGATAAAATTTAACATATATTCGAAATACTTATTATAATAATTTAAAATAAATTTCCAACATCTTATCTGCTATTTATATACAATATAACAAATGGTAGCAGTTTATAGATAAAATTTAAAATATATTCGAAATACTTATTATAATAATTTAAAATAAATTTCCAACATCTTATCTGCTATTTATATACAATATAACAAATGGTAGCAGTTTATAGATAAAATTTAACATATATTCGAAATACTTATTATAATAATTTAAAATAAATTTCCAACATCTTATCTGCTATTTATATACAATATAACAAATGGTAGCAGTTTATAGATAAAATTTAACATATATTCGAAATACTTATTATAATAATTTAAAATAAATTTCCAACATCTTATCTGCTATTCATATACAATATAACAAATGGTAGCAGTTTATAGATAAAATTTAAAATATATTCGAAATACTTATTATAATAATTTAAAATAAATTTCCAACATCTTATCTGCTATTTATATACAATATAACAAATGGTAGCAGTTTATAGATAAAATTTAACATATATTCGAAATACTTATTATAATAATTTAAAATAAATTTCCAACATCTTATCTGCTATTTATATACAATATAACAAATGGTAGCAGTTTATAGATAAAATTTAACATATATTCGAAATACTTATTATAATAATTTAAAATAAATTTCCAACATCTTATCTGCTATTCATATACAATATAACAAATGGTAGCAGTTTATAGATAAAATTTAACATATATTCGAAATACTTATTATAATAATTTAAAATAAATTTCCAACATCTTATCTGCTATTTATATACAATATAACAAATGGTAGCAGTTTATAGATAAAATTTAACATATATTCGAAATACTTATTATAATAATTTAAAATAAATTTCCAACATCTTATCTGCTATTTATATACAATATAACAAATGGTAGCAGTTTATAGATAAAATTTAACATATATTCGAAATACTTATTATAATAATTTAAAATAAATTTCCAACATCTTATCTGCTATTTATATACAATATAACAAATGGTAGCAGTTTATAGATAAAATTTAACATATATTCGAAATACTTATTATAATAATTTAAAATAAATTTCCAACATCTTATCTGCTATTCATATACAATATAACAAATGGTAGCAGTTTATAGATAAAATTTAAAATATATTCGAAATACTTATTATAATAATTTAAAATAAATTTCCAACATCTTATCTGCTATTCATATACAATATAACAAATGGTAGCAGTTTATAGATAAAATTTAACATATATTCGAAATACTTATTATAATAATTTAAAATAAATTTCCAACATCTTATCTGCTATTCATATACAATATAACAAATGGTAGCAGTTTATAGATAAAATTTAACATATATTCGAAATACTTATTATAATAATTTAAAATAAATTTCCAACATCTTATCTGCTATTTATATACAATATAACAAATGGTAGCAGTTTATAGATAAAATTTAACATATATTCGAAATACTTATTATAATAATTTAAAATAAATTTCCAACATCTTATATTTATATACAATATAACAAATGGTAGCAGTTTATAGATAAAATTTAACATATATTCGAAATACTTATTATAATAATTTAAAATAAATTTCCAACATCTTATCTGCTATTCATATACAATATAACAAATGGTAGCAGTTTATAGATAAAATTTAACATATATTCGAAATACTTATTATAATAATTTAAAATAAATTTCCAACATCTTATCTGCTATTCATATACAATATAACAAATGGTAGCAGTTTATAGATAAAATTTAACATATATTCGAAATACTTATTATAATAATTTAAAATAAATTTCCAACATCTTATCTGCTATTCATATACAATATAACAAATGGTAGCAGTTTATAGATAAAATTTAACATATATTCGAAATACTTATTATAATAATTTAAAATAAATTTCCAACATCTTATCTGCTATTTATATACAATATAACAAATGGTAGCAGTTTATAGATAAAATTTAACATATATTCGAATACTTATTATAATAATTTAAAATAAATTTCCAACATCTTATATTTATATACAATATAACAAATGGTAGCAGTTTATAGATAAAATTTAACATATATTCGAAATACTTATTATAATAATTTAAAATAAATTTCCAACATCTTATCTGCTATTTATATACAATATAACAAATGGTAGCAGTTTATAGATAAAATTTAACATATATTCGAAATACTTATTATAATAATTTAAAATAAATTTCCAACATCTTATCTGCTATTTATATACAATATAACAAATGGTAGCAGTTTATAGATAAAATTTAACATATATTCGAAATACTTATTATAATAATTTAAAATAAATTTCCAACATCTTATCTGCTATTTATATACAATATAACAAATGGTAGCAGTTTATAGATAAAATTTAACATATATTCGAAATACTTATTATAATAATTTAAAATAAATTTCCAACATCTTATCTGCTATTCATATACAATATAACAAATGGTAGCAGTTTATAGATAAAATTTAACATATATTCGAAATACTTATTATAATAATTTAAAATAAATTTCCAACATCTTATCTGCTATTCATATACAATATAACAAATGGTAGCAGTTTATAGATAAAATTTAACATATATTCGAATACTTATTATAATAATTTAAAATAAATTTCCAACATCTTATATTTATATACAATATAACAAATGGTAGCAGTTTATAGATAAAATTTAACATATATTCGAAATACTTATTATAATAATTTAAAATAAATTTCCAACATCTTATCTGCTATTTATATACAATATAACAAATGGTAGCAGTTTATAGATAAAATTTAACATATATTCGAAATACTTATTATAATAATTTAAAATAAATTTCCAACATCTTATCTGCTATTCATATACAATATAACAAATGGTAGCAGTTTATAGATAAAATTTAACATATATTCGAAATACTTATTATAATAATTTAAAATAAATTTCCAACATCTTATCTGCTATTTATATACAATATAACAAATGGTAGCAGTTTATAGATAAAATTTAACATATATTCGAAATACTTATTATAATAATTTAAAATAAATTTCCAACATCTTATATTTATATACAATATAACAAATGGTAGCAGTTTATAGATAAAATTTAACATATATTCGAAATACTTATTATAATAATTTAAAATAAATTTCCAACATCTTATCTGCTATTCATATACAATATAACAAATGGTAGCAGTTTATAGATAAAATTTAACATATATTCGAAATACTTATTATAATAATTTAAAATAAATTTCCAACATCTTATCTGCTATTCATATACAATATAACAAATGGTAGCAGTTTATAGATAAAATTTAACATATATTCGAAATACTTATTATAATAATTTAAAATAAATTTCCAACATCTTATCTGCTATTCATATACAATATAACAAATGGTAGCAGTTTATAGATAAAATTTAACATATATTCGAAATACTTATTATAATAATTTAAAATAAATTTCCAACATCTTATCTGCTATTTATATACAATATAACAAATGGTAGCAGTTTATAGATAAAATTTAACATATATTCGAATACTTATTATAATAATTTAAAATAAATTTCCAACATCTTATATTTATATACAATATAACAAATGGTAGCAGTTTATAGATAAAATTTAACATATATTCGAAATACTTATTATAATAATTTAAAATAAATTTCCAACATCTTATCTGCTATTTATATACAATATAACAAATGGTAGCAGTTTATAGATAAAATTTAACATATATTCGAAATACTTATTATAATAATTTAAAATAAATTTCCAACATCTTATCTGCTATTCATATACAATATAACAAATGGTAGCAGTTTATAGATAAAATTTAACATATATTCGAAATACTTATTATAATAATTTAAAATAAATTTCCAACATCTTATCTGCTATTCATATACAATATAACAAATGGTAGCAGTTTATAGATAAAATTTAACATATATTCGAAATACTTATTATAATAATTTAAAATAAATTTCCAACATCTTATCTGCTATTCATATACAATATAACAAATGGTAGCAGTTTATAGATAAAATTTAACATATATTCGAAATACTTATTATAATAATTTAAAATAAATTTCCAACATCTTATCTGCTATTCATATACAATATAACAAATGGTAGCAGTTTATAGATAAAATTTAACATATATTCGAAATACTTATTATAATAATTTAAAATAAATTTCCAACATCTTATCTGCTATTTATATACAATATAACAAATGGTAGCAGTTTATAGATAAAATTTAACATATATTCGAAATACTTATTATAATAATTTAAAATAAATTTCCAACATCTTATATTTATATACAATATAACAAATGGTAGCAGTTTATAGATAAAATTTAACATATATTCGAAATACTTATTATAATAATTTAAAATAAATTTCCAACATCTTATCTGCTATTCATATACAATATAACAAATGGTAGCAGTTTATAGATAAAATTTAACATATATTCGAAATACTTATTATAATAATTTAAAATAAATTTCCAACATCTTATCTGCTATTCATATACAATATAACAAATGGTAGCAGTTTATAGATAAAATTTAACATATATTCGAAATACTTATTATAATAATTTAAAATAAATTTCCAACATCTTATCTGCTATTCATATACAATATAACAAATGGTAGCAGTTTATAGATAAAATTTAACATATATTCGAAATACTTATTATAATAATTTAAAATAAATTTCCAACATCTTATCTGCTATTTATATACAATATAACAAATGGTAGCAGTTTATAGATAAAATTTAACATATATTCGAAATACTTATTATAATAATTTAAAATAAATTTCCAACATCTTATCTGCTATTCATATACAATATAACAAATGGTAGCAGTTTATAGATAAAATTTAAAATATATTCGAAATACTTATTATAATAATTTAAAATAAATTTCCAACATCTTATCTGCTATTTATATACAATATAACAAATGGTAGCAGTTTATAGATAAAATTTAACATATATTCGAAATACTTATTATAATAATTTAAAATAAATTTCCAACATCTTATCTGCTATTTATATACAATATAACAAATGGTAGCAGTTTATAGATAAAATTTAACATATATTCGAAATACTTATTATAATAATTTAAAATAAATTTCCAACATCTTATCTGCTATTCATATACAATATAACAAATGGTAGCAGTTTATAGATAAAATTTAACATATATTCGAAATACTTATTATAATAATTTAAAATAAATTTCCAACATCTTATCTGCTATTTATATACAATATAACAAATGGTAGCAGTTTATAGATAAAATTTAACATATATTCGAAATACTTATTATAATAATTTAAAATAAATTTCCAACATCTTATCTGCTATTTATATACAATATAACAAATGGTAGCAGTTTATAGATAAAATTTAACATATATTCGAAATACTTATTATAATAATTTAAAATAAATTTCCAACATTTTATCTGCTATTTATATACAATATAACAAATGGTAGCAGTTTATAGATAAAATTTAACATATATTCGAAATACTTATTATAATAATTTAAAATAAATTTCCAACATCTTATCTGCTATTCATATACAATATAACAAATGGTAGCAGTTTATAGATAAAATTTAACATATATTCGAAATACTTATTATAATAATTTAAAATAAATTTCCAACATCTTATCTGCTATTTATATACAATATAACAAATGGTAGCAGTTTATAGATAAAATTTAACATATATTCGAAATACTTATTATAATAATTTAAAATAAATTTCCAACATCTTATCTGCTATTTATATACAATATAACAAATGGTAGCAGTTTATAGATAAAATTTAACATATATTCGAAATACTTATTATAATAATTTAAAATAAATTTCCAACATCTTATCTGCTATTCATATACAATATAACAAATGGTAGCAGTTTATAGATAAAATTTAACATATATTCGAAATACTTATTATAATAATTTAAAATAAATTTCCAACATCTTATCTGCTATTCATATACAATATAACAAATGGTAGCAGTTTATAGATAAAATTTAACATATATTCGAAATACTTATTATAATAATTTAAAATAAATTTCCAACATCTTATCTGCTATTTATATACAATATAACAAATGGTAGCAGTTTATAGATAAAATTTAACATATATTCGAAATACTTATTATAATAATTTAAAATAAATTTCCAACATCTTATATTTATATACAATATAACAAATGGTAGCAGTTTATAGATAAAATTTAACATATATTCGAAATACTTATTATAATAATTTAAAATAAATTTCCAACATCTTATCTGCTATTCATATACAATATAACAAATGGTAGCAGTTTATAGATAAAATTTAACATATATTCGAAATACTTATTATAATAATTTAAAATAAATTTCCAACATCTTATCTGCTATTCATATACAATATAACAAATGGTAGCAGTTTATAGATAAAATTTAACATATATTCGAAATACTTATTATAATAATTTAAAATAAATTTCCAACATCTTATCTGCTATTCATATACAATATAACAAATGGTAGCAGTTTATAGATAAAATTTAACATATATTCGAAATACTTATTATAATAATTTAAAATAAATTTCCAACATCTTATCTGCTATTTATATACAATATAACAAATGGTAGCAGTTTATAGATAAAATTTAACATATATTCGAAATACTTATTATAATAATTTAAAATAAATTTCCAACATCTTATCTGCTATTCATATACAATATAACAAATGGTAGCAGTTTATAGATAAAATTTAAAATATATTCGAAATACTTATTATAATAATTTAAAATAAATTTCCAACATCTTATCTGCTATTTATATACAATATAACAAATGGTAGCAGTTTATAGATAAAATTTAACATATATTCGAAATACTTATTATAATAATTTAAAATAAATTTCCAACATCTTATCTGCTATTTATATACAATATAACAAATGGTAGCAGTTTATAGATAAAATTTAACATATATTCGAAATACTTATTATAATAATTTAAAATAAATTTCCAACATCTTATCTGCTATTCATATACAATATAACAAATGGTAGCAGTTTATAGATAAAATTTAACATATATTCGAAATACTTATTATAATAATTTAAAATAAATTTCCAACATCTTATCTGCTATTTATATACAATATAACAAATGGTAGCAGTTTATAGATAAAATTTAACATATATTCGAAATACTTATTATAATAATTTAAAATAAATTTCCAACATCTTATCTGCTATTTATATACAATATAACAAATGGTAGCAGTTTATAGATAAAATTTAACATATATTCGAAATACTTATTATAATAATTTAAAATAAATTTCCAACATTTTATCTGCTATTTATATACAATATAACAAATGGTAGCAGTTTATAGATAAAATTTAACATATATTCGAAATACTTATTATAATAATTTAAAATAAATTTCCAACATCTTATCTGCTATTCATATACAATATAACAAATGGTAGCAGTTTATAGATAAAATTTAACATATATTCGAAATACTTATTATAATAATTTAAAATAAATTTCCAACATCTTATCTGCTATTCATATACAATATAACAAATGGTAGCAGTTTATAGATAAAATTTAACATATATTCGAAATACTTATTATAATAATTTAAAATAAATTTCCAACATCTTATCTGCTATTTATATACAATATAACAAATGGTAGCAGTTTATAGATAAAATTTAACATATATTCGAAATACTTATTATAATAATTTAAAATAAATTTCCAACATCTTATCTGCTATTCATATACAATATAACAAATGGTAGCAGTTTATAGATAAAATTTAACATATATTCGAAATACTTATTATAATAATTTAAAATAAATTTCCAACATCTTATCTGCTATTTATATACAATATAACAAATGGTAGCAGTTTATAGATAAAATTTAACATATATTCGAAATACTTATTATAATAATTTAAAATAAATTTCCAACATCTTATCTGCTATTCATATACAATATAACAAATGGTAGCAGTTTATAGATAAAATTTAAAATATATTCGAAATACTTATTATAATAATTTAAAATAAATTTCCAACATCTTATCTGCTATTTATATACAATATAACAAATGGTAGCAGTTTATAGATAAAATTTAACATATATTCGAAATACTTATTATAATAATTTAAAATAAATTTCCAACATCTTATCTGCTATTTATATACAATATAACAAATGGTAGCAGTTTATAGATAAAATTTAAAATATATTCGAAATACTTATTATAATAATTTAAAATAAATTTCCAACATCTTATCTGCTATTCATATACAATATAACAAATGGTAGCAGTTTATAGATAAAATTTAACATATATTCGAAATACTTATTATAATAATTTAAAATAAATTTCCAACATCTTATCTGCTATTCATATACAATATAACAAATGGTAGCAGTTTATAGATAAAATTTAAAATATATTCGAAATACTTATTATAATAATTTAAAATAAATTTCCAACATCTTATCTGCTATTTATATACAATATAACAAATGGTAGCAGTTTATAGAATTGTCGTAACACCAAAATTCTAAAAAAAATTTTAATTTACTTGCTCCAAAATTTACTCATTGAAAAATATAATGGCAGCCTCCAATTGAATGGCAGCCTCTAATAGAATGGCACCTTGGAGGATGATTGAAAAATAGAATGGCATGCCATTCTATTAGAGATAATACGGTATTTGATATTTGAAAGTATTAAAAAAATTTGATTTTTTCCAAAACTCATCAATTATTTGATCAAATAAAAGCAGATAAAATTTTATCAAATATTTGATTTTCCATCGTCAAATATTTGTTTGGTCCGATCTCTCCTGTATAAGTAGGAAGAATGCTTTCACTAATTCCCCAAATCTTATTAATAAACTAAAATTACATGAATATTTATTTAATAATCTTAATCAAATTTTCAATTTTTATCATAAATAATTCCAATTTCTTTATACATCAAAGAAAAATAATATTTTCATTATTTTCTCATTTAAAATAAAAACCCTGGGGGAATATGCAATTTCCGAAAATTCGCCAATTTCCTTTTATTTCTTTTTCTCTTTTGAACTGCGCGGCATTAAACAACAACAAAACAATAACTGCGCAAAGATGACAAAACCTAATTAAATATTCAATTTCCTCAAACATTTGAACTCAATTTTTTGTTATGCCCAATAAAATTGAACAGCCGATTTTCTTTTTCGGCATTTTTTGTAGTTTTAAAAAAAAGAATTAAATTATTTTATAAAAAAATAGATAACTTGTAGGGTACATAATCGAGTAAAATATTGCTACATTCACTAAATATAAATAAAGGAAGATTCGAATTTTTTGTAAGGAACTTTTGAAAATTAATTTAGATTTAAAGTATAATTTTTAAATTTATTAAATTTTTTATTTAATAATGTTCGAGATTTCCTCTTAAATTTAAATAAATATTTATATCCTCACATAAATATAATTATTCAAAATTATTTTTTAAATTTTACCTATCAATTTTTAAAAATTTCCCACGGTCCCTATTAAATTATTAGGGAATCTAAACAAAACCAAAATTATAATTATTTTATTTAAAAAATTAAAAATAAATTTTTGGCAATTTCTCTACAAATGTTTTTCACTTTTATTTTTCAAAAATTTTTATTTTCTCTTTGTTTGTATGGCACATCATCTGCCATTGACATAAGTATTCCTAAAAGCCTCAGATTTCACTTTAAAGAAATTTTTGCCGCTAATAAAGCTTAACACCTGCTAAATAATAAATAGAGAGAGAGAGAGAAATGTTTTTGGCCTTTTTTTAAAGAAAATCAGCCCCTCAAAAACAATTTATGCAATAACAAGCTAAAACAGAAATTTCGCGCTTCTGGTCGTTGAAATCCCCTTTTTGGCACAAGCCTGCTGGGCCCAAAATGAGCAGCAGCAGAACATCTGTCTGTATTTATTTCTGCCTTCTGTTACCCTTCTTCAGTGTTGATTTGGTGTCCAGATGTATTGGTTTGGTGTGGGACATCTGCTTAAATAAGAACAAAAACAACAACAAAAATAAAGACAATAACAACCCCCCCCCCTTTTTTTTTAATTTAATTTAATTAATTCAAATATTTTTTAAAAATAAATTTATTAAAATTTTTTGTGCGTCTCATCTTTTTTGTGATTTTTTAATAAAATAAATTAATAAAAAAATTTTTTAAATTTTTATTTCAACGTAAAAAAAGAGAAATTTTAAATATAGCAAAGACTCCTCAAAATTAGAATAATAAAATATTTTAAAAAATTTTTTAAAAGATTTGCCAAATAGTTATTAAAAAGAAAATATCTTCCGATAAAAAGACTAAATATTATATGTAGTAGTAAATGCAGAAATTACCGGCGGTACGACAATTGCGGATACGCACGTGCGGATACGACAATTGCGGATATAAAATTTTTAAAAAGTTTAAGATTTTTTTAAGTTTTGAGTGCCACATCCGTCTAAAAATGATTCGGCAACCGTCAGAAGTCTGAAACTGACAGCCGGACATAAAAACGGAATATCATTTCAATCATTTTTAAAATTTTTAAAAAATTTTTAATCCGCAATTGTCGCATCCGCACGTGCGTATCCGCAATTGTCGTAACACCAAAAATTTCCAAAAAAAAAATTAAATTTTATTCCATTTAAATAATAAAAATCCAAATCTTTCTTAAATAATAGAATAGATAATTGTTGTCTAATTTTTTAAATTTATTAAAAAATCACTTCCGTTTTTTAATTTAAAGATTTCCTAATACTTTCCAAACTACATATTTAGCACTTAAAACTTAAAGATGTTTTTTCAGTTGTTTCAATATTTTTTAAACGAAACATTAAAATCTTAACATTTTCTGCATTATTTAAATTTGAAAACATTTTTGAATTTGAGCAAGAAGAAGCCCCTTTATTTTGTAAAAATTTATTTAAAAAAAATTAAAAATTTACTTCTATAATAACATATCACTATAAAGTTTTGAGGTTTGTCGATGGCGATAACGTAATATTAACATAGGTTAATTTTGAGAATTTGCTTTAAATTTTTTTAAATAAATTTTAAACAAAATATTCACTTTTTAACCCTCTGTTATGGAAAGGATAACTATTTATTACAGGTAAATATGTTTTTGAAAGTATACGGTAAGCAAAATAAGGTGCCTAAAAATATTAAGTTTAAAAATTTAGATTTTCTCAATTCTAAGTATAATTAATAGAATAATACATATAGGTAATTCCTTTAAATTTTAATTGACATTATTTTGCTGTATTTAAGTATAATTATGTAATAATTATTCTTAGAACCAAATTGATTATAGGATGCCATAAATTGATTTAAGAATTATTAATTTTGCATTAAAAATATAAAGTAGCTATTAGAATATAAAAATATTGTGAAATTTAGATTATTGAAACCCCATAAATATTAATTTTTAATAAAATTTACATATTAATTTATTTAAAAAAATAACAAAGATTTAAATTAAATAGCAGCTGTTTCTACTTTATTATAAAAATATTTTTATAAAATCATAATCAGTAACCACAACAAACAGATTTTCATGCTAATTTACTCCTTTTTTTACTCCTTGGCAGCTGCTAACCATTTTGCCTGATTGCTTACACAACGGGCACTTCTGGGCCAAAAGCCTTGGCCATTTCAGAAAAGGCAGATTTGACAGTAGAACATCTGCCACAGCTGTCCAATCTTTAAACAGCCTTAAACAAGGCTATTTTGTCAGTTAATACATTTCAGCCCCGTCCTAGTCTTCCGGCCATCTGCCCCTTGAGTTCATAGCCAGCGGCCAAATGCCACGGCCATTCTTGGCCTACACACCCACATCTGGCTGAATCTATATGTGAAGTGTAAATAATGTAAAAGTAAAAACACTCGACTGGTTATAATTTGATTGAATTTATTTGAGGTAAATCTTAGCGCGAAATTAAAGAAAAATGTTAAGAAAAAAGAATTAGTATATCTATTTATTACTAAATAATTTTAAATAAATATTTTAATGAATATAAAAATATAATTTAAACAAAAAATTTTTTAACAAAAATTAATTAACTTTGATTAAATTAATCCTTAAAGACCCCCATTTAATTGTCATAAGTGTCTCTAATAATATAGAAAATAAAGTATTTATTGGTGGGAAATATAAAAGCCCTAACTTACTTATAAGCAAAGATAATTTAGGGGGCTTTTTGAATAAAAAAATAAAACAAAAAATTTACAAATTATTATATTTATTTTATGTAATAGAAAAAAATTTTTTAAAACAAATTCTAAAAAAATCAAAATTTTACTTTGCTCTTTTTGTCTATTAAAATAAAAGGTAATAGTTAAGAATTCGCCCCCCCCCCCATTTGTTCCTTTCTATTTTTTCTTAGTTTTTCTCATTTTATGACAAATTATATCATTCGAAAGAGCCCTTCGAATTGAGTCGAATGACATTAAAATCAACGAAAACAAAGGTACAAAGCTGTGGCCGTTTATTTTACTCCCTTGCATTGGCGCAAAAAGATTTCCCTACGAGTATTTAGCTTTATAATTTTGGTATGAATCAACAAATCTAGCTGATCTTGGCCCTTTCAAATGATATATAATAAATTATATATCAAACAAAAATAGATCAAAATGGTCATGGAAACGGGGAAAAAGGGGGCGCGACTTCCAAACTACCGTATTTACTCGATTAATTCCCCTGGGGAATTATTTTTTCAAAACATCCGTGGCATGGGGAATTATTCAAGGGAGGGGAATTATTCGAGTTTTGAAATCTGAACGTGTACATAGTAGGGTATTTGGGGGAGGAGGATTATTGTTTCAGCTCATCCGTAGCAGGGGGAATTAATCGAGCAAATACGGTATTACCAACTAAATAAATACAAGAAAGAAAATCCTTTTATCTAAAAATATTTAATACCCGCTATTTTTTCAAATTTTCTCATCCATATGTACCTTCCTCAACAAGTTCTATGCATTAATGGGAGTAGTTAACCCCCCGTCCCCGTCGTGGGGGGCAGAGGGGTCCGCAAAATTAATCCCTAATTAATTTCATGTAATTAGTCCACTAATTAAAGTCATCCTAAAGGATTAGGGACATCCGGTACTATCCCAGGGGTCTTATCAAAGATAACTGATATAAGAAATGTTCCGTGAAATTAATCTCTAATTATTTTCATTTTGTAATTCCTAATTTACCCTGTAATTAGTCCACTAATTAGGAATATACGGTACCGATCCAGGGACCCGTCAAACCAAAAGGTCTGGGACTTGTTTCCCCCAAAAATCTTAAAAATAAAATTTATTTTTTCCCTTTCTTTTTCCCGAACTTTTAAAAAATATTTATCCCCCTTCTTTCCTTTTCCTTAATTTTTCGCGCAGCGTGCGTGCATTACTTTTAATTTTCTTTTGTAAAATTTTAGGTCATCTTAAAAACCTTTACTTTTTTCTTTTGTATTTTTTAAACTTTTCTTGTGAATTTTTTAAAAAATTTTAAGGTCAACTTAAAAAATTTGTCTTTTGTATTTTAAAATTTTCTTTTGATTTTTTAGGTCATCATTGCCCTAAAAAATTTTCCCTTTTGTTGAAGGATTTTTTAAAACTTATTTTAAAAATTTAGGGCATCTTAACCTAAAAAACTCTTTCTTTTGTGAACAAAAGATTAAAAATTTTAATAAAAATTTTTGAATAGAAAAGAAAATAAAAGGATAAATAGTGAAAATATAAAGAATAGGAAAAAAATAAGATGAATTAATAAATATAAAAAATGGAAATTAATAAAAATTAAAAAATTAAAAATAAATAGAGGTTAAAATAGTGATAAATACATATTAAAATATTGTGCCGATTTCCTTCGCTACATCCATCTTCGTCTACATTGCTGTCTGCTTGTGATAAAGTATTATTCTCTCGACACCTTCATATAGTCTATTTAATGAATTTGCCACATCACCCTATAAAATTTTATTTTTCAAAATTTATTATTTTTTCTCAAAATTAGGTCAATTTTTCAAGGTTATTATTAAAAATTTTAACCTAGTTAGGAAATTTCTTTAAAAATCCAGCTGTGTTTTATTTTAAAAATCCCTTAAAATAGGTGGAGTTAGGGAGGGTATAAAAACCGATTGATTTTGATCATAAATATCATTCTACTGTTCAACACCTACATCTTCGTGACAAAACTTCCTTTTATTTTTCAAACGTTTTTTTTATAAATGCTTCCTCCTCCCTCCAAAAAATTTAAGAATTTTACCATTTCACATTTATTAGGTTCCCAAACTAATAATCCCTATGTAAAGAAGCTTGGTCATGAGACCAAGTTTAACCGTAAATTTAATGCGTCCAAAGTCTCAACTAGGTTCCTAATTTCTGACCTCCCCAATGACCCTGAATCCCTTCTAGCTGGGATTTTCCAGAATACAATTGACGAAGCTCTTGAAGAGAGTCGTCAATGGGGGGTTGAACCTGACCAACTAGGGTGTATAATATCGAGTCAGAGCCTCGACTCGGACGTTTGGATCCCGGTTCGGGAAATTACCTCCAACACGATTGATTCAATCCTGAATCAATTCCTAAAGGTCGCCCAGAGTAAGAAACAGGATAATGGTATGTTATGGGGCGCACCTTTTCTTGTCTCGGTTTCCACTATTCAACGAAGTGACACCCCCCGGAGAGTACACGGCCGTGGAAGAAATTCATCATCAAAACAACTTAAAATCAATGACAACGCTCTAATTAAAATTCGCAACAACGACAACTATTGCTTGTTCTATTCTTTGGTAGCTACATTCATTTATGCTACCTTCCTATGGCCCAGATGGAAATTTTACGACTATTTACACAGCAGATTCGGCATGGCTCATCTCTTCAAGAAAGACACAATGGAACTAATGCAAAGTGTTGGTGCGCCCACTGACCAGGACAGCTACGATGCAGAGGAATGGATCCCATCTGTGGTTGAATATTGGAATTTACTGAATAAAGGGTGGTTTAAAGTTTATATATTTGGGGATTTGGGGGAAAACCCGATTTATAAATACGGCCCCGATAATTTTGATATACCTATAATTTTGTATTATAATAAGGAACATTTTGATGGGGTTCGTAGGGCTAGTGACCTTTTTGGCCAACCTTTTTGTTTATCTTGTGAGACTGTTTACGATAAGAAAACTAACCACGCAATCTCTTGTAAGTCTAGGTGTAAAAACTGTTCAAGGGTTGGCCCAGGGTTTCCATGTAAGGATATAGATGATTTCTTTAAACATTGTGGTGGGTGTGAGAAAGAGTTTAAGAATGAGAATTGTTTTACCCATCATATCACCTCGAATTTCTGTAGTGCCTCTAAAAAATGTGAAAAATGCGGGGTAATATGGGATGTTAAGGATAATAATAGAAATGGGAGGGAGGGTCACGTTTGCTCCGAACGCTATTGCACAACGTGCGGTAGCTACCACGACCCCAAACGCGGGTGTTACATCAAGCCCCTTGTCATTAAACCTCCAAAGGCGTACCGAATTATCGCCTTTGATTTTGAAACTATGCAACACCGGGAAGGGGAAAAGGGTAAAATACATGAGGTTAATTTTATAGGGGTAAAGGTAAACTGTCCCGGGTGTATCGCTAATGGAGCAGACCCTGATTGCTGTGTTTGTGGCGAACATAGGACTATAACCTTTTCCACGAGACCTTTCCAAAACACTCCTGTTGACATTCAAAATGTCACAGATAAGCCATTAGAAGAATTTGTGTCATGGATTATCGATTCTTCCGTGACAGACACGGTTGCCTTCTCACACTTTGGGGGTAGATTTGATATGGTTTTAGTTTTTAAGGAATTATTTCTTAGAGGTTTGACCCCAGACATGATTAAAAAAGGTAATAAGCTATATGAAATGAAGGTAAAGATTGGTAAAAAGAATTGGGTTATTTTCCGCGATACTTTTAATTTAATGCCCATGTCCCTTGCTTCCTTGGTCCCTGCCTTTGCACTTAGTGTAGAGGACAAACCTTTCTTCCCACACATGGTAAATAGACCGGAAAATTATGGTAAGGAAATTTTCCCGGTCAAGGATGACTATCTGGCTGATGGAATGATGCCTGAGAAGAGGGCACAATTTGATAAATGGTATGAACAACACAAAAATGAACCCTTCAATTTGGATGAATCCTTGGCATCTTATTGTACCAACGATGTGGAAATTCTGATGGCTGCTCTGGTTGCATTTCGGCGCGAATTCTTGGAAGTATCAAATGGATTGGACGTGCTGAGGGAAGCAATGACGATCGCAAGTGCCTGCATGAAACACTTTAGAACAAATCATCTACAAGCTCAACACCTTGGAATTGTTCCAGAGAAGGGCTACGACAACGCAGACAACCAGAGTTTGCTTGCTCTTCGATTCCTCGCATGGTACGCTGAGGAACACAATGTCAATATACGTAATGCTTATTCTAAAGAAGGGGAAAAGAGATTTGGGAATTATAGGGTAGATGGGTGGGTTGAAGAAAATAAAATGGTTATCGAGGTCAATGGGTGTTGCTGGCATGGGTGTAAGAAATGTTTCCCAAATGATGAAATAAGACTTCCCAATGGGGTTACAGCGGGGATTCAAAGGGAGAGGGATGAAAGGCGTTTGGAATTTATTGAAAGTTTTGGTGTAAATGTGGAAGTTTATTGGGAGTGTGAAATAAGGGGGATGCTTTCAAGGGATAGGGTAATGAGATTAAAATTTAAAAATTACTTGGACAATGGGCCGATCGATATTCGATCGGCCTTCTTTGGGGGGAGGACCGGACCACTCAAACTATTCCATAAAACGGGGGAGGGGCAAAAAATTTCTTATTATGATGTGACCTCCTTGTATCCGTTCATCAATATGACAACACGCTACCCAACTGGTCACCCTGTCGTCCATATTTTAAATACCGATGTCAAATGGACCCGGCCCTCTGACAACACTTATGAACTGGCTCTTCTAAAAATTTTTGTAATACCTCCACGCAGCATCGACGTACCAGTGCTACCTATGAAAATTGGAGACGACGATGAAAGACTACTATTCCCCCTTTGCTCCACTTGTGCGAAGGAACACCCAAATGGAGATGTGAATGAAAACTACAGCTGCAAACACACAGACAAACAACGGGGATGGGTGTCAACATGTACATCAATAGAGTTAAATGAAGCATTGAAGGAAGGATACGTGGTCACCAAAGTCTTCAGAGTCTTGGAATTTAAGAACTACGATGACAACCTCTTTCGTCCTTACATTCGTGAATTTATGGCACAAAAAATTCACGCAAGTGGCTTTGACAACGACATCAAAGGAGACCAACAGAAGGAAGAGAACTTTATCAAGGAGTGTAAAGATAAGTTTGGGATCATCATCGACAGGGAGAAAATGAAGGTCAATAAAGGAAAGAGGACGCAAGCCAAATTATGCCTCAACAACTTATGGGGTCGCTTCTCTCTCCGAAACTTTGGATTGTCTCAATGTGTGGTTACGGACGACCCTGCAGTCTACACCAAATACTCAAACGACCCTTCGCTTATTATCAACTTTTTTGAAGAATTAACAGATGATCTACTTTTAATTTCCTACACCAAAAAGAAGGAATTTGTGGAAGAACATGACTCATCAAATGTTATCATCTCCTTATGGACTACCTCAGCAGCGAGAATTCACTTGCTTCACGCCATGCAACAGGTTGTGAGAACTCCTGGCTGCACTTTGCTCTACACCGACACTGATTCCTTAATATTTTCCCACCCGATTGACAACTGCCCTCTTCAACTAGGACCTCATCTGGGTGAATTCACAGATGAGTACCCTGCCTTCAATATTTTGGAATATTGCTCTGGCGGCGCGAAACAATATGGTTTGAAGATGGAAAAGAAGGATGAGCCTGGAACTGAACCTGTCTACGTTCTCAAAGTTCGTGGGATGACTTTGAATTGGGATGCAATCAACAATCAAGGAATGCGGTACGAGACATTTAAGGAAAAAGTTTTCAACTTTGCTGAAGGTGATTATGACCCTATTATTGTATCCTATCCCAATTTTTTACGTCCATCTGTTAAAGATGGATCTGTTACCACTCTTCCTCTTAAGAAAATTTATAAACCCTATGTCGGAAAGGGAGTAGTCCGCCCTTCTGATTTTTCTGTATTGGACTTTGGATTTATTAATTTATAATTTTCCCCCAAATTAACTTGGAGATGGAAAGTAGCCAGGGGTATGGGCACCCAAACTCTATACCAACCATCGTAATGTTGCGAGTCACACCTCTCATTGCTTGTCGATGAATATCAAATGTGTAATTCACATATTGTGAGGTAATCCTCGCATTGAAAATCGGTGGTAGCGGACTTGAGTAAATTCTCAAGTCCCTGGTTGAGTTTGATGATGTCTGTCGAATGGCGAAGCCATTCTCCTTTCCTTTTTTATTTACTATTTTTTTCTATTTTTATTTATTTTCACATTATTGTATTTGATTTTTATTCGTGATAAAAATTTTATAATATGCTTTTTATTATTTAAAAAATACAATATTAAGAAAAATTAAGATAAAATAAATTACAGAATTAACAAAAATAGGTTTACAATTTTAGGGGTAAAATTGCATAATTAAGGAAAATATCTAACATTTTTTAAAAATATATTTACATAATTAAGTGTAAAGTGCGGAATTAAGGAAAAGAACTTTACAATTTTAGGGGTAAAATTGCGGAATTAAGGAAAAATATCACATTTTTATCATTTTTCAGTGTAAATAGGATACATTCAAGGGTGTACACACATATAGGGTGCACATACATATAGGGTGCATAGATATCTTTACCATTTGTCCTGACTTAGGTCTCCTCTATAAATGTCAAAATTTAAAATTCTATCGTTGACATTGAGACACAATATTCTACCTAACTTCGGACTTTCAACAACACTGGAATGCTTGCTGCCAACGGCAATACAAACATAATATTGTTACGGACTTGACCATTTCTAAAAAAAACAATAAAATTAAAAATATCAAATACGTTAACTTCGTCAGTAATATATAAATTACCTATCTTGATGCATCAGCCCCAACAAGTATCTTGTAGGTTGTGGATAATGATTTTAATTTTAAGACTCTAACACCTGATCTGTATCTTTAAATAAAATTTGAATTATTCGGACCAAAAACATTAAATAGTCAAGTGCAATTTTTAAATAGTCCAACATTTGGACCTATTCAAACTGGAACAGTTACTACACCTTTACTAGACAAATTATCAACTCTCATCTTTATGCACATTTATGCCTTCAAGCTCAGATGCTTCCTATATATCTTCTACAAGCTACCACTTCAAATACCTATAACAACGTTAGAGGTAAAATTTTAAAATGTCAATTAAACACAAATTTTCCCTTCGCTATTGTTACAACAGCAACGCTTACATATGCAAATGTAACACATAAAATGGAAGTACTGTATAGGAAAAAATTATAGGAAAAATTTTATGTCTTTTATAATTAGTTTGCTCGATCAATTAATTGTTTGTATACTAGTAGGTAAAAACTTTAAGATGACAAATGATTACCTTCAAACGAATGGGAGGTATATTAAATCATTCTTAAATAAACGAGAAGATATATTTGCTCTGAAAATTAAAAAAAATTTTTTTATTAGGTAACACCTTTAAAGCTTGAAAATCAGAGATGACGCGCTAATGAACTACTTGTGGGTTATCTCATACCAGTTCTTGCAGACAATCTATGCTGACTCATTAAAATATACAGAATGGTCAAACTTCGCTCCTTCATCATTTTCACACTATTTTCCTGTGGCATTATTAAATGAAAGGCAAAGACTTTTTTCCAATGTCACCAAATAAGTATATTTTCATAGGATCAATATTTATATTTTTATCTAAAGTTCCTTCCATTCAGAAATCTTTTTTGTGACGATAAATACCCAAATACGTGTTAACTTGAATCACAGTCTTTTAAAAGCATACTAAACTTTTAGTGTCCTATGCATATGTCATAAGTTTCTTAAATTTGGACCCATACTAGCATTGGATGTGTGTACTATGATTTTTATTTGCATACTCACAATGAGTTACGGTACCGGAAGTCAGAGAAGACCAAAAATATGGGAAAAATTATGATTTAGTGTAGAGTTTACATTTAATTACACACTAATTAATTTCATAGAATTCGCACACTATTTGATCTAAACCAAAGGGCTTAGATGCATCTAGAACTAACCAAAGATACTTCTTGTACTAACTAAGGATGCTTCGATTAAACCAATGTCGTTTTAATCAAAAGGTTTAAGGCAATTTAATTTTAATATTCAGCGAAAAGAGTTCAATTATATAAATAATATAAAAATGAAAAAAAATTAAATGTTTGATAAAATACAAGAAAACATTTAATTTTTTTTCATTTTTATATTATTTATATAATTGAACTCTTTTCGCTGAATATTAAAATTAAATTGCCTTAAACCTTTTGATTAAAACGACATTGGTTTAATCGAAGCATCCTTAGTTAGTACAAGAAGTATCTTTGGTTAGTTCTAGATGCATCTAAGCCCTTTGGTTTAGATCAAATAGTGTGCGAATTCTATGAAATTAATTAGTGTGTAATTAAATGTAAACTCTACACTAAATCATAATTTTTCCCATATTTTTGGTCTTCTCTGACTTCCGGTACCGTAACTCATTGTGAGTATGCAAATAAAAATCATAGTACACACATCCAATGCTAGTATGGGTCCAAATTTAAGAAACTTATGACATATGCATAGGACACTAAAAGTTTAGTATGCTTTTAAAAGACTGTGATTCAAGTTAACACGTATTTGGGTATTTATCGTCACAAAAAAGATTTCTGAATGGAAGGAACTTTAGATAAAAATATAAATATTGATCCTATGAAAATATACTTATTTGGTGACATTGGAAAAAAGTCTTTGCCTTTCATTTAATAATGCCACAGGAAAATAGTGTGAAAATGATGAAGGAGCGAAGTTTGACCATTCTGTATATTTTAATGAGTCAGCATAGATTGTCTGCAAGAACTGGTATGAGATAACCCACAAGTAGTTCATTAGCGCGTCATCTCTGATTTTCAAGCTTTAAAGGTGTTACCTAATAAAAAATTTTTTTTAATTTTCAGAGCAAATATATCTTCTCGTTTATTTAAGAATGATTTAATATACCTCCCATTCGTTTGAAGGTAATCATTTGTCATCTTAAAGTTTTTACCTACTAGTATACAAACAATTAATTGATCGAGCAAACTAATTATAAAAGACATAAAATTTTTCCTATAATTTTTTCCTATACAGTACTTCCATTTTATGTGTTACATTTGCATATGTAAGCGTTGCTGTTGTAACAATAGCGAAGGGAAAATTTGTGTTTAATTGACATTTTAAAATTTTACCTCTAACGTTGTTATAGGTATTTGAAGTGGTAGCTTGTAGAAGATATATAGGAAGCATCTGAGCTTGAAGGCATAAATGTGCATAAAGATGAGAGTTGATAATTTGTCTAGTAAAGGTGTAGTAACTGTTCCAGTTTGAATAGGTCCAAATGTTGGACTATTTAAAAATTGCACTTGACTATTTAATGTTTTTGGTCCGAATAATTCAAATTTTATTTAAAGATACAGATCAGGTGTTAGAGTCTTAAAATTAAAATCATTATCCACAACCTACAAGATACTTGTTGGGGCTGATGCATCAAGATAGGTAATTTATATATTACTGACGAAGTTAACGTATTTGATATTTTTAATTTTATTGTTTTTTTTAGAAATGGTCAAGTCCGTAACAATATTATGTTTGTATTGCCGTTGGCAGCAAGCATTCCAGTGTTGTTGAAAGTCCGAAGTTAGGTAGAATATTGTGTCTCAATGTCAACGATAGAATTTTAAATTTTGACATTTATAGAGGAGACCTAAGTCAGGACAAATGGTAAAGATATCTATGCACCCTATATGTATGTGCACCCTATATGTGTGTACACCCTTGAATGTATCCTATTTACACTGAAAAATGATAAAAATGTGATATTTTTCCTTAATTCCGCAATTTTACCCCTAAAATTGTAAAGTTCTTTTCCTTAATTCCGCACTTTACACTTAATTATGTAAATATATTTTTAAAAAATGTTAGATATTTTCCTTAATTATGCAATTTTACCCCTAAAATTGTAAACCTATTTTTGTTAATTCTGTAATTTATTTTATCTTAATTTTTCTTAATATTGTATTTTTTAAATAATAAAAAGCATATTATAAAATTTTTATCACGAATAAAAATCAAATACAATAATGTGAAAATAAATAAAAATAGAAAAAAATAGTAAATAAAAAAGGAAAGGAGAATGGCTTCGCCATTCGACAGACATCATCAAACTCAACCAGGGACTTGAGAATTTACTCAAGTCCGCTACCACCGATTTTCAATGCGAGGATTACCTCACAATATGTGAATTACACATTTGATATTCATCGACAAGCAATGAGAGGTGTGACTCGCAACATTACGATGGTTGGTATAGAGTTTGGGTGCCCATACCCCTGGCTACTTTCCATCTCCAAGTTAATTTGGGGGAAAATTATAAATTAATAAATCCAAAGTCCAATACAGAAAAATCAGAAGGGCGGACTACTCCCTTTCCGACATAGGGTTTATAAATTTTCTTAAGAGGAAGAGTGGTAACAGATCCATCTTTAACAGATGGACGTAAAAAATTGGGATAGGATACAATAATAGGGTCATAATCACCTTCAGCAAAGTTGAAAACTTTTTCCTTAAATGTCTCGTACCGCATTCCTTGATTGTTGATTGCATCCCAATTCAAAGTCATCCCACGAACTTTGAGAACGTAGACAGGTTCAGTTCCAGGCTCATCCTTCTTTTCCATCTTCAAACCATATTGTTTCGCGCCGCCAGAGCAATATTCCAAAATATTGAAGGCAGGGTACTCATCTGTGAATTCACCCAGATGAGGTCCTAGTTGAAGAGGGCAGTTGTCAATCGGGTGGGAAAATATTAAGGAATCAGTGTCGGTGTAGAGCAAAGTGCAGCCAGGAGTTCTCACAACCTGTTGCATGGCGTGAAGCAAGTGAATTCTCGCTGCTGAGGTAGTCCATAAGGAGATGATAACATTTGATGAGTCATGTTCTTCCACAAATTCCTTCTTTTTGGTGTAGGAAATTAAAAGTAGATCATCTGTTAATTCTTCAAAAAAGTTGATAATAAGCGAAGGGTCGTTTGAGTATTTGGTGTAGACTGCAGGGTCGTCCGTAACCACACATTGAGACAATCCAAAGTTTCGGAGAGAGAAGCGACCCCATAAGTTGTTGAGGCATAATTTGGCTTGCGTCCTCTTTCCTTTATTGACCTTCATTTTCTCCCTGTCGATGATGATCCCAAACTTATCTTTACACTCCTTGATAAAGTTCTCTTCCTTCTGTTGGTCTCCTTTGATGTCGTTGTCAAAGCCACTTGCGTGAATTTTTTGTGCCATAAATTCACGAATGTAAGGACGAAAGAGGTTGTCATCGTAGTTCTTAAATTCCAAGACTCTGAAGACTTTGGTGACCACGTATCCTTCCTTCAATGCTTCATTTAACTCTATTGATGTACATGTTGACACCCATCCCCGTTGTTTGTCTGTGTGTTTGCAGCTGTAGTTTTCATTCACATCTCCATTTGGGTGTTCCTTCGCACAAGTGGAGCAAAGGGGGAATAGTAGTCTTTCATCGTCGTCTCCAATTTTCATAGGTAGCACTGGTACGTCGATGCTGCGTGGAGGTATTACAAAAATTTTTAGAAGAGCCAGTTCATAAGTGTTGTCAGAGGGCCGGGTCCATTTGACATCGGTATTTAAAATATGGACGACAGGGTGACCAGTTGGGTAGCGTGTTGTCATATTGATGAACGGATACAAGGAGGTCACATCATAATAAGAAATTTTTTGCCCCTCCCCCGTTTTATGGAATAGTTTGAGTGGTCCGGTCCTCCCCCCAAAGAAGGCCGATCGAATATCGATCGGCCCATTGTCCAAGTAATTTTTAAATTTTAATCTCATTACCCTATCCCTTGAAAGCATCCCCCTTATTTCACACTCCCAATAAACTTCCACATTTACACCAAAACTTTCAATAAATTCCAAACGCCTTTCATCCCTCTCCCTTTGAATCCCCGCTGTAACCCCATTGGGAAGTCTTATTTCATCATTTGGGAAACATTTCTTACACCCATGCCAGCAACACCCATTGACCTCGATAACCATTTTATTTTCTTCAACCCACCCATCTACCCTATAATTCCCAAATCTCTTTTCCCCTTCTTTAGAATAAGCATTACGTATATTGACATTGTGTTCCTCAGCGTACCATGCGAGGAATCGAAGAGCAAGCAAACTCTGGTTGTCTGCGTTGTCGTAGCCCTTCTCTGGAACAATTCCAAGGTGTTGAGCTTGTAGATGATTTGTTCTAAAGTGTTTCATGCAGGCACTTGCGATCGTCATTGCTTCCCTCAGCACGTCCAATCCATTTGATACTTCCAAGAATTCGCGCCGAAATGCAACCAGAGCAGCCATCAGAATTTCCACATCGTTGGTACAATAAGATGCCAAGGATTCATCCAAATTGAAGGGTTCATTTTTGTGTTGTTCATACCATTTATCAAATTGTGCCCTCTTCTCAGGCATCATTCCATCAGCCAGATAGTCATCCTTGACCGGGAAAATTTCCTTACCATAATTTTCCGGTCTATTTACCATGTGTGGGAAGAAAGGTTTGTCCTCTACACTAAGTGCAAAGGCAGGGACCAAGGAAGCAAGGGACATGGGCATTAAATTAAAAGTATCGCGGAAAATAACCCAATTCTTTTTACCAATCTTTACCTTCATTTCATATAGCTTATTACCTTTTTTAATCATGTCTGGGGTCAAACCTCTAAGAAATAATTCCTTAAAAACTAAAACCATATCAAATCTACCCCCAAAGTGTGAGAAGGCAACCGTGTCTGTCACGGAAGAATCGATAATCCATGACACAAATTCTTCTAATGGCTTATCTGTGACATTTTGAATGTCAACAGGAGTGTTTTGGAAAGGTCTCGTGGAAAAGGTTATAGTCCTATGTTCGCCACAAACACAGCAATCAGGGTCTGCTCCATTAGCGATACACCCGGGACAGTTTACCTTTACCCCTATAAAATTAACCTCATGTATTTTACCCTTTTCCCCTTCCCGGTGTTGCATAGTTTCAAAATCAAAGGCGATAATTCGGTACGCCTTTGGAGGTTTAATGACAAGGGGCTTGATGTAACACCCGCGTTTGGGGTCGTGGTAGCTACCGCACGTTGTGCAATAGCGTTCGGAGCAAACGTGACCCTCCCTCCCATTTCTATTATTATCCTTAACATCCCATATTACCCCGCATTTTTCACATTTTTTAGAGGCACTACAGAAATTCGAGGTGATATGATGGGTAAAACAATTCTCATTCTTAAACTCTTTCTCACACCCACCACAATGTTTAAAGAAATCATCTATATCCTTACATGGAAACCCTGGGCCAACCCTTGAACAGTTTTTACACCTAGACTTACAAGAGATTGCGTGGTTAGTTTTCTTATCGTAAACAGTCTCACAAGATAAACAAAAAGGTTGGCCAAAAAGGTCACTAGCCCTACGAACCCCATCAAAATGTTCCTTATTATAATACAAAATTATAGGTATATCAAAATTATCGGGGCCGTATTTATAAATCGGGTTTTCCCCCAAATCCCCAAATATATAAACTTTAAACCACCCTTTATTCAGTAAATTCCAATATTCAACCACAGATGGGATCCATTCCTCTGCATCGTAGCTGTCCTGGTCAGTGGGCGCACCAACACTTTGCATTAGTTCCATTGTGTCTTTCTTGAAGAGATGAGCCATGCCGAATCTGCTGTGTAAATAGTCGTAAAATTTCCATCTGGGCCATAGGAAGGTAGCATAAATGAATGTAGCTACCAAAGAATAGAACAAGCAATAGTTGTCGTTGTTGCGAATTTTAATTAGAGCGTTGTCATTGATTTTAAGTTGTTTTGATGATGAATTTCTTCCACGGCCGTGTACTCTCCGGGGGGTGTCACTTCGTTGAATAGTGGAAACCGAGACAAGAAAAGGTGCGCCCCATAACATACCATTATCCTGTTTCTTACTCTGGGCGACCTTTAGGAATTGATTCAGGATTGAATCAATCGTGTTGGAGGTAATTTCCCGAACCGGGATCCAAACGTCCGAGTCGAGGCTCTGACTCGATATTATACACCCTAGTTGGTCAGGTTCAACCCCCCATTGACGACTCTCTTCAAGAGCTTCGTCAATTGTATTCTGGAAAATCCCAGCTAGAAGGGATTCAGGGTCATTGGGGAGGTCAGAAATTAGGAACCTAGTTGAGACTTTGGACGCATTAAATTTACGGTTAAACTTGGTCTCATGACCAAGCTTCTTTACATAGGGATTATTAGTTTGGGAACCTAATAAATGTGAAATGGTAAAATTCTTAAATTTTTTGGAGGGAGGAGGAAGCATTTATAAAAAAAACGTTTGAAAAATAAAAGGAAGTTTTGTCACGAAGATGTAGGTGTTGAACAGTAGAATGATATTTATGATCAAAATCAATCGGTTTTTATACCCTCCCTAACTCCACCTATTTTAAGGGATTTTTAAAATAAAACACAGCTGGATTTTTAAAGAAATTTCCTAACTAGGTTAAAATTTTTAATAATAACCTTGAAAAATTGACCTAATTTTGAGAAAAAATAATAAATTTTGAAAAATAAAATTTTATAGGGTGATGTGGCAAATTCATTAAATAGACTATATGAAGGTGTCGAGAGAATAATACTTTATCACAAGCAGACAGCAATGTAGACGAAGATGGATGTAGCGAAGGAAATCGGCACAATATTTTAATATGTATTTATCACTATTTTAACCTCTATTTATTTTTAATTTTTTAATTTTTATTAATTTCCATTTTTTATATTTATTAATTCATCTTATTTTTTTCCTATTCTTTATATTTTCACTATTTATCCTTTTATTTTCTTTTCTATTCAAAAATTTTTATTAAAATTTTTAATCTTTTGTTCACAAAAGAAAGAGTTTTTTAGGTTAAGATGCCCTAAATTTTTAAAATAAGTTTTAAAAAATCCTTCAACAAAAGGGAAAATTTTTTAGGGCAATGATGACCTAAAAAATCAAAAGAAAATTTTAAAATACAAAAGACAAATTTTTTAAGTTGACCTTAAAATTTTTTTAAAAAATTCACAAGAAAAGTTTAAAAAATACAAAAGAAAAAAGTAAAGGTTTTTAAGATGACCTAAAATTTTACAAAAGAAAATTAAAAGTAATGCACGCACGCTGCGCGAAAAATTAAGGAAAAGGAAAGAAGGGGGATAAATATTTTTTAAAAGTTCGGGAAAAAGAAAGGGAAAAAATAAATTTTATTTTTAAGATTTTTGGGGGAAACAAGTCCCAGACCTTTTGGTTTGACGGGTCCCTGGATCGGTACCGTATATTCCTAATTAGTGGACTAATTACAGGGTAAATTAGGAATTACAAAATGAAAATAATTAGAGATTAATTTCACGGAACATTTCTTATATCAGTTATCTTTGATAAGACCCCTGGGATAGTACCGGATGTCCCTAATCCTTTAGGATGACTTTAATTAGTGGACTAATTACATGAAATTAATTAGGGATTAATTTTGCGGACCCCTCTGCCCCCCACGACGGGGACGGGGGGTTAACTACTAATGGGAATGTTGTATTAACATGTGATGATGGCGTATTTTGATGAATTTTTTGATTAAGTCGATTAATATGTTTGATGACCGACTAAAAAATAAAAAAAAATTAAAATTTGTTTTTGAAAAGGGAAGTGGTTGGCCTCAGACTTGCACATGGATACGGATTTTGCTATCCGTATTCGAATATATCCGTGGGGTCAATATCCGTATCCGTTTGTATCCGTCCGACTTTTGAGACATATCCATCCGCGGATATCCGCGGATATATCCGTTTTTTCTCAAAATGGTCAGCTTGACTACAATTTTCAAAATGGTCAAATTTTTTTTAATTCGAAGAACGGTTAGATAATGAGGTAATAACTGCATGAAGCAAAACGAACCTTGCTTATGAACATCGGAGGTTCGAAAATCGGAAGGCAGAGGTCGGAATTCCGACCCAACGCTGCATATCAGGGATCCTACCGACAAAAAATAAAATTTTGAAAATTTTAAAGAATTTTTGAGAATTTTTGAAAATTTAAATTCCCGGGTTCGGGCCGGAATGGAAATTTCGTTTATCTGAACAGTTGATTTCAGCGCCGCAGGCGAAAATTTTGAGAATTTTGGAAGGCTGTAGGCCAAAAAAATTCACTTTTTTGCCCAATCCCCTACATCAAATTTAACACTATTCCCCATTTCGAGAGGGGGTGGGGAATTCCCCTCCCTTCTTCCATGGTTATGAGCC
This sequence comes from Meloidogyne arenaria, assembly GCA_036172955.1. Taxonomy (NCBI): domain Eukaryota; kingdom Metazoa; phylum Nematoda; class Chromadorea; order Rhabditida; family Meloidogynidae; genus Meloidogyne; species Meloidogyne arenaria. Next base: position 1,511,280 of record JARQAB010000029.1, on the reverse strand, counting down.
TGGTATAGGTTCTTGGACCTCCAAAATTCTGAAAATTTTCGTTGCTTAACTAAAAGTGAATTCTCCGTCGGGTTCGGGATCGTCGGGGAACAGGGTTTGCCGGGGAGGGCATGTCGTGGTTCGGGGTCGAGGTTGACTTTTGGGTCGGGGTTGGGGTCAGGCGCGAGACTAAATTATCTCTTACGTTGGGAATATAATCATTTTCTCTTGGCAAAATGTATTTTTAAAATTTAATCAGTGATGTTTAATCGCAGAAATAGGGACGGATATCCGCGGATTTGGAGCATCATATCGTATCCATCCGTATCCGTGGATACCCGCGGATATCCGGATATTATCCGTATCCGTGTGCATGCCTGGTTGGCCTATTTAGGTTGCCGGATAGTTGGAAATGTTCGGATATCCGGATCAGGAAATTTAATATTTTTTTAAATTTAAATTTTATATTTTTTTAAATTTAAATTTTATATTTTTTTATCAGGAAATCTTTTTAATATCCGGAAATTTCCGGATATCCGGCCCTTTTTCAGATCCGGATTTCCGGATCCGACATCCTTATTGCCTATATCTAGCTTTGGGGTTAGAATTTAGGTTTAAAAATTTATTCAAATAAAAATTAATTTTTGGAAATTAATTCCGTTGATCAAAACCGTTCATTAAAATACTTGTAAATAATCGAAAAAATATTTCTTTAAGAGTTTTTTAATTTAAAAATTAAAATTTACATTAACAATTTGTAATTGTCCACAACCAATTTTTTCTCCAACCATTTTTCTTAATTTTTCTAAAATTTCTTTTCTTTCTTCTTTTAAAAAATAATTTTTTTTATTTTTATTTTTAATTTTTCTTTCTTTCAAAATTAAATTTTTTCGAAGAATTTTTGTTGTTGAAAAAGGAAATTTTCGAAATTTTATTATTTTTTTGTTTTTTGGATTTGTTGTTGTTGGTATATTTTGTTGTTGATTTGTAAACATTTTTTTTGAAAATTATATTAAATTTCTGAAAAAAAAACTTTAAATAAAATAAAAATGTAGGTATGGCTTTCTTATACATAAATTTAATTAAACGGAAAAAAATATTTTTTAAATAAATTTAATTATTAAACAGAAATAAAAAAATAAATTATAAAAAATATATAAACGAGAAATAAATAAAGGTATTTGGACTGACAAATGTTGAGAGAATAACGAATGTTTTTGGGGATTAAATGAGAGAGGGAGAGAGTAACCACCAATCTTCCTCTCCTTTTTTTATTAAATCCCGCCCAGTTTGCTTATTTTTAGCAAAATTCTTTGTCCTCCTCCTCCTCCTCTTGTCCTTTTGGTATTTGACAGAGAACAGCTGCCCTTAAAATTATTTTTAAAAGGGCCTTTGTATTATTTCAATAACGGCGATAGCTTTTGAGCAAGTTGTTTTGTTCTGCTCCGGAGATGGCGATTTTCGGAGCCACTCTATGTTAGCTCCGGTCTCCTGACTTTTAAATAGAGTTGATCAAAACGATACTGGTATCGGCCAACCCGAGACCGAGATTGACCGATACTCAAGAACCCGATACCGAGACCGATACCATCATTTTGAGCCGAGACCGATACCGAGAAACGATACTGACCGAGACTAAAAATTTTTTTATTTTATGTCAAAAAATACGTGTAAAAATAATTTATTCATTATTTTCATCATCTGGATCCGATATTGCGTGGCAATGGATACTAATTTTTGTGTCCGTATCCGAATAGGTATATCCGTGAGGTCGACATCCGTATCCGTTTATATCCACTTTTGAGGCCTATCTATCCGCGGGTATCCGCGGATGGCCGAAGTGAAAATTTCGGTTAACCAACTATTATTTAAGCGCCGCAGGCAAAAATTTTTAGAATTTTAGAAGTGCAAGTCAACAGATTTCTTCCAATTTTCAGCGCCGCAGGCGAAAATTTTTGAAGTTTAGGAAGGAAAAGGCCAGAATTCTTCCTAATTTCAGCGCCGCAGACAAAAATTTGAGAATTTTGAAGGCCATGAAGCCAGATTTCTTCCAATTTTTGCCCTCAGATACGCAAACTCAATGCGCTCATCACTGCTTCCGATCATTTTAAATCACCTTAATCCACTGGTCGGAACAATAGTTGCCGAAAATCGGAAGGCTCTGTAATCAAAATCTTGAAAATCTAACGGCCGAGGGCTCTACTGACTAAAGATTATTTAAAAGTTTTAAATAATCTTTAGTCAGTAGAAAAGTAATTTTTAAGGAACTATAATCAGCACTGATTGATATTTATTGTTTGTTTTCCTATAATATTTTTCTCATAAAACTCCTGTTTTTACCTTGCAAAAAAACAGAAAAATGAATTTTCTGGACAATTATACAGGAGGTTCACCAAAGTTTCTGGTTCTCCATTAAATATTTGTTTAGCCTTTACTTTTTCCTCTTCTTCTCCTTCACCTTTTCCTGTCTCAACAGCAACAATAATTGCTTGGATATGTCCTCCTGATTTATCGAACAGACTGGCCATTAACAATTCGAAATTGAAATTTTTTGTTAAATTAATGAAGTTTTAAAGAATTCCCTTGGATTTTTAATATTTTTTCTATTTGGAAAAAATATTAGGTTAATTAATGAATTTAAATTAAATTCCCCTTTTAATAATTCCATTGGGTCGTTACTTTTAATATTTATTTTATTCTGGAATTCTTCAATACATATTATATGCAAAGGAATCTTCCTTTAAAGATAAAGTATGAAAGCCATACAGATTTATATATTCTTTGTTGGTGTTGCCTTAAAAGTTTTTAATAAGTGGCAAACAATGAGGAAATAAAAAGGTGTTTCCTCGACTCTAATTAAAATTTTGTTGAAAATTTTGTGGCTCTCTCTATATACATATTTTGAAAATAAAAAATAAATATTTTTAATAAATTGGAAGAAAATGGAAAAAAATAAAAAATAAATTAATTTTAAAAAATAAAGAAAATAAAAAATAGAAAAAGAATTGGAATATTTATTAATTCAAATAGGTAATTCTTGCGTTCGTACCCCCCCCCCCTACTTTTTCCTTCCTCAAAGTGTTAAAAAATGGTCAGTCAGTCTTAGGTTATAGAACTCGTCGAGCGGTGTCGAATGACACCAAAATCAACCCCAGGTCTTAACTTTGGGCCGAGATACAGTCAAAAAACCTGCGTAAAAACTAATAAAAATTAAAGAAAAAATTATTTTTAAGGAAATGAATGAAAAAGAAATTTTTGAAAATGAAAAAATAATTGAAAAAATTAAAGAAAAATTAAAATTTCAAAAAATTTGTAATTATTTTGTAAAAGAAACCCAAATAATTTGGGAGGGAATGTTAGGCTTAAATCAGAGACATTTTGTCTATAAAATGTTGGAAGAAAATGATGAAAAAGGAGTTGTTAATATTAAATGTACAAAAACGAGTTGAAGAAATTAAACAAATGAAGGAATTAATTAAATTGGGTTTGGACTTTTTGGAAATTAAAATTGAAAATATTTGCTTGACTTAAAAAAATATTTTTTGTTTTAATTCTTAATTAGAATACTTTTACTAAAAAAAAAAGAACGAATAATTTTTAGAAATAAAATTAAAAACATTTTTCCCTATTTAAATTCTCGCCACTGTAAATTTCAAAAATATTTTTATAAAAATTCTTTAATTACTCCAAAATTCAAAACGCTTTCCAATCTCATTTACATAAATTCCAACTATATGATCAATTAAATTTTACCATTAATCACAGACAAATGCGAAAAATTTAGGTCTAAAATCCTTAATAATTTCTTTAATATTTTTTGATGACCTGTTAAAATTATTTTCCCAAAATTTCCATAGAATTTTGGGAAAATAAATATGATTAGATATCAAAAATTCTTCAGAAATAGATTAAGATTAATTATAAATTTTATCTTATCTTAAATAAATAGAATAAATTAAATTTTGTTTTTTTATTTAAAAACGTTTATTAAATATATAGAATAATATAAAAATAAATAAATATTCTTTTTATATATCTCAGGTCATGAGAAAATATTTCTGCAGATGTGTTGTAATTTTGAGTGGCATGGGAAATTGGGGGAAATTGTTTAGAAAATACAAGTAAATGAACGTGTTTTTGGTAGTAATTTGCCTCAATTATTTCCTCTATTGCGTGATAAATTAAAGAAATATGAACTGGGAATATTTTTTGTGGAAAAAAAACAATATTAATAATGGGATATATTTATTAATAACTGCCGAAATTTCTAGAATCTTCAGTTCCGACTGCTTACAATCTTATACTAATAAATAATATTGAATAAAATTTATTTTATGCTTTAGAAAAAATAAAAGATTCGAAATAGTGGATCTGGACAAGTATTTAATTTTAATTAAAAGTACTAAATATTCTGCCTGGAAATCTTTAGAGAGGTTGAAAATTTCTTCAACAAGAATTATTTTTAAAATATTTAAAAAACTCGAATTTAATTAACAAACATTGAAACAACTCCACAAAAAAGACTGGCCAACAACAAATATATAAAAATTACTAATTAGTGTTTAATTATAAAATCTAGACAATCTATCTATCCTTTTACAACCAAATAAAATTGCAATTCCCCTAAATGTGAAGGTCAACTAGAAAAAAATAATTTTTTGTTCTATCGGCTACTCAAAACTAATTTTAAAAATAAATATTTTATCAGTTGATCATCTTTACTAAAATATATATTGGGTGTTTTGAATAACAAAATTTAATATAAAAATAGCGACTGATTTTGTTTATTATTATTCAAAAAGAGATTTACTATTTATTAACTAATAGAGAGGCTATCCCGTCGAGAAATGTAAATGTTTTTTGAGGTTAGGGAGAGTGTCTTTCCTAATTCGTTTGCAGGTGGAATAAAGTAAAATGGAGAATCACAGTTGGAGCTTGATGAGGAGAGAGGACAGACCTTGACTTTAAGTGAGAGGGGAGGAATGGCATTTTTTAAGAAAAAAGGACGTTTTAGATGAACACCTGCAAAAAAATAAAGAAAGGCAACAAGTAAAGAAAAACTGAAGAAATATTATTATTATTAGGGTTTAAATGTAAATGATGAATATTTAGATTGCTAAAACTAAAAGGATGAGAAATTTGGTAAAAAATGAAAAGATTATTTATGGGATATTAAAATTGGAAAATAAATAATTATTAAATTTTTTAATCTAAATCTTGATACATACATATTCATAAATCTAAATTATGTTCACAAAAATATTTAATACAAAAGTCAAATCAATTTAAATAGGTATCTACCAGAGATGTGCCAGTTTTTGGACTTTCGTCTTTCGCCGTTCGCTTCTTAAATTGACTTTCGAATTTTTGCTTTTCGTCTTTTGCTTTTTAAAATCTGTTTTTTTACTTTCACCCCTGGTATCCACAAACTTAACTCATATAAACAATTAAAATAAATATTATACTAAGTCTATGTAGTTACAAAATATAAATTAGAGGCAGATTTCTAAATGGAAGTTCCAAAATTTAATTGGGTATAAAGTTTAATAAATTTCGATTATCTAATACCATAAAATTTCTTTAAATCTTCTGATCCTCTTACACACATAATTTCGCAGGGTAATTTAGGTATATTAATACAAAAATTTTAAAAGAGACCTTTGTTGAAATTTCTTTTTAAGAACAGAAATATTTATTTTAAAACAAAAACACAATAGATTTTCGACAGATTAGTAGCTTTGCATAACCCAGACCCAGATTATATTAAAAAATAAAAAGTTGTCGAAAAATCTATAAAATTCTACCTTTAATTTAGATGAAGGATCTCATTTCACTTCAAAGTTTCCGCATTATTGCCTTTCACCTTTATTCACATAAATACATAAAATATTATTTTATCTCATCAAAATTATTATTCTTTTTTGAGCATTATAACATCCGCGGCTTATTTTAGAAAGAAAAAATGTTTTACATAATACTAACAATTTATCTTCCATTTATAAGTAAACCCCCCACAAGTCAAGAAAAAATCCCTAGAGGACAACACAATTGAGATCAAATTGCTTTGGAGATAAATTTGAAAATGATCAACGTTATAATTACGAATCTTCAAATCGAAAAGAGCGTGCTTTCGAGAACCATATTCCGAAAAATCTCGTGTTGTATTCTGCATTCCGCAACCATCATAATTATAAATAAACTAAAATGCCACTTAAATGTGGTAGATTTGAATGCCAGTTCCCATTGAATCATCCTCCCCATTGAGTAATCCAATATTTGAGGAACTGATTTATTCTGATAACAAAAGGTGATTTGATAAAGTAAAGTCCAGTGCTTCTAATTATATTTAAATTTTTTTAATTAATTTTATAAAATAATTGAAAGAATTTATTTTAATTATGAAACTAATTTACAAAACTTTGTACCAGATCATCAGTATTTATATCAATTTATTAAAGAAAAATAAACTTAAAAAATTTCTCAAATAATTTAAATTATTTTTACTTATTCTTTTAACCATTTTTATTTTCTTTTTTTATTTTATAAGCAAAAAATACATCCAAAAATGATTGCGGGAAACAAATACAAGGAGGACAATTGGTAATTTCCGCCCGATTCAATTCTTTTTATTTTTCAATTTGTTGGCTCCTTTGAAAAGTTCATTAGAAGTTACTTACTTTTCTTCTTATATAAAGGGATTATTTAGATATAAAGAATTTGTTGGGAGATGACTGCTAAATCTTTTTTTTTGTTAAACAAGAAAAGTAAGTCTTTCCCGTGTAAATCAAGTGTGCCTTTTTGAAAAAAAAAGAATTGGTTAAAAGCTGCTGGGGTTTGGGGCTGTAATACATAGAAGTAAAAGAGAATGGCAGAAATAAAGAAAAGTCGTTTTTGGCCAAATGCAATTTGCGCATCATTTTACTTTTTTGTGTTTGTTTCTCAAAAATTCTCCTTTCTTTTCAGCCTTTATTGGAGGACTATGTAGAGGTAGAAAGTAAGGAAAGAAAAAGGAGCCGGAAGTCAAATTTTAAGAGAAAATGGGAGTAACAAAAACTTTTATTTATTTATTATTTACACAGATTTTTTGTTCTCCAAAAAGCTTTTACTAAAACAAATTTGGTTTCATCAAACAAAGTAAAAAAAATAATTTGTTTCAATGATTCTTCCTTAAATGATAAAGTTGAATCCCTTTTTATTTTTTTCTTAAGACAACGATTCGGAATAATCTAGAGTGGTGAACTTTAAAGCTCTCTCAATCGGTCGCTATTTTTACTTTTGTAAAAAATTAGAAATAAATTTTCAATTATACATATAGGTAACCCAAAAACATAGGTAACCCAAAAGCCCCAAAAAAATTTAATGAATATACCTAAATATTTTTCATTATCCATTTTAAAAATTTTAAATTTAATAGAATAACACTTTCAAAATTTGTTGTTAAAATTTTCAGTTAAAAATAATTATTTTTAGAAAACAAAAATTATTTTATATGTACATTTATTTTGGTTTTAAAAATAAAAAATCGGCTGGAAATAATTTTGGGATCCTGTCATCTTTAAAACTCATCAAACTCCATTTGGTTTCTTAACTTTATATATATTATAGGCCAATTCTCTTCTTTCCTCCTCTTTTCGTTTTTTTTTCATAAATGGTATATTTACACCAATCTGCCGGTGTTCCTTTTCAAAATCCATCCTTTTAAACCTAAAATCCTATCAACACCTCACTTTTTCAATTTTATTCTCTCTCATATCCTCCTAATACCAATTTCATCCTTTCCTTCCTCTTGAGAGGCAACCACTAACTGATATGCCAATAAGTAAAGAAAATGTAGTAAGTAAACCCCATCCCCCTCCCCCCCCCTACCCATTCCCCCATTTCTTTTCATGGAAAAGCCAGTGGCACGTTTAGTTTAATTAGATCCATCTTAGAGGATAAGGACCGAGACAAGGGAAAATAAGATGAAAAAGCCAAAGATGACCTCTTTCATCTCATTTCACCGCCTAAACGGGTTTAACCCAAGATGGCGTTTGAATGACAGGCGGAGACTGGCAGAAAAGCAGGGGAAAAGACGGTGTATATCCACCCACTTATTTGCTTTTTTCTGCTAAATTTCAATTTGGTGTCGGCACTCGAGTAAAAAATGTTTTTAGAAATTTTGAATTAAAATCTTTTAAAAATTGAAGGAAACGACTAAACTATTTGTTCATTATTATGACAAAATTTACTAGAAAATTAACTTTATTTTCTCAGATATTTTAATCTTTTTAAGAAATATTTTTGGGTATTCTTACCCATCTAGGTTCTCTAAAATTCATGGCTCACTCACTTCCTCTCATCTTTCAACAAAAATAAATTTTTAACTTGATTACCTATAGGTATCTATCGCGGTTTCCATTTACAAAATATTCTCTCAATTCCTTTGCCTTTATTCAAAAAATTTCAACGATCTTTGGGCTCAAATCAACCAATCACCCATTTAAAATAATAAACAAATGTTTTTTGGATTATCCAACCACAACCTCCATTTAAAATATTAAGTTATCTATATCTCCTTATTTATTCTTCTCGTCTGGCAACTGCCTTTTTAACTAAAAAATCCTTCTCTGTCAATCATCAATCATTTTTCTTCGGTTTCTTCCACAAGAAATGTTGAAACCGAAAACCAATCCCCCAAAAACCAACTTAAACTTTGAAACCAAAATTTTTAAAAAAAAAGTTTTGACTGAAGGTGAAGGGTCGCTTCAATTTACTTTCTTAAATGGAAAATATTATTTGGCAATAAAAAAGTTAGAGACAGCTGTCCCCACAATCAGGCTAACATCCAATTTTGCGGTTTTGGTTGGGAATCAGTTACTTCACTTATCCTCCCTAAATTCATCATTTTTTTCTTAAATAATTTAAGAAACATCATCAATTTAAAATTTTAACCAATCATAATGTTATAACAAAGAAATGTCGGGAAATAACATAACTAACATTAATCACTCAAAGTGATTGACAAATTACTGACAGATTGACCCATGTTTAAATATATATTACATAATTTTTAAATATGGTAGTATGTATGTATATATGTAGTCTATTTTTTGATAACATTTTTTAAAAAATATTTAGACAATTTTTAGTTTTGAATAAAAATAATTTTGATTTACTTAATTAAATTTTCATCAAAAAATGCCTACAACTTGTGGTAAAAACTATTAATTAATTAAATTATTTCGCAAAAATTAATTAAACGTTTCATTTAAATTTTAACCGTTATTTTCTAAAAATGAGTGAGACTTTGAAAATTTCTCTAAATAATTTGGTATCTCATTTAAACTCAAAATAAACACTGTTGGACACAAATCCCCTATAAAAAAATTAAATTATAATAAAAAGAATATAAACAATTTTACTTTAAAGGTTATCCAAACTGTAAATTTCGATCAAGGTGAGGAAACTAGAAACATTTTTTTCACACAATTTTCCTTTGTTTCCTTTAAATTTGTTTTTATAAAAGATATCGCGGCCAAGAAGACAATCGCCACTTTTACCGTATACCCAAAAGGCCTGCCGTTTTGCGCCAGGCTTGGTTAAATGCCATTGGAAGGAATGAAGAAACAGTCGTTAGCCAGGCTAGGAAATAAAATAATTAATAGACAATTTAGAAATTTTAAAATTAAGAATAATTAATTTTTTAATAAATAATCTAGTTATCAAAAAATTATCATAAAATATTTTTTAGTTAAGAATTTGTTCTGCACACTTTTTTGGTGGAGAAAAGCATGAGGGGGATATTCCTGTAGCTGATCCACAAGTAAATAAATTAATAAATATTTAATTATAATTTAAATTTGTAGATTGATACACCAAAATTTATTGAATTACCGCCTAAGGAATCGAGAACGGCTGAGAGAAAATCAAGACTTAAAGGTAGAGAATGTGTTTATTTTATGTTAAAAATAATTATTTTCAATTCTAAATATAATTCCAATTAGTTATTAATTCCAATTAATTATTTTCTAGCTCTTTCTTCAGCTCCCCCTTCAACTAATATTCTAACCACAATTTCTTCCCCATCTTTATTAATAAATTCTCAACGTTCTTCATCCTCCACTTCAACTTTAAACCAACATTCTTCAATTTCACGTCATTCTAGACGCGGCTATCGAACACATTTTGGATTACCTTTTAATCAAAGAATTATTCGAAAACCTTCATTTAATTCAAATTTAAATTTTGGAAATTTAAATTCTAATCTATTTAATAGTAGTGATAATGAAGAGAAAAATTCTTTAAAAAATCATCCTTTCCCTCAAATGAACAATTTATTACCTTCATTTCCAAATAAATTAATGTTATTTAATTCTATTTTTGGAGGTATTTTTATTTTAAAAATTAATTTATATGTATAATTTATTTTTTAAAGTAAATAATCAACAACACCAACAACCTCCTCTCCTTCCACAACCTCCCCAAATTCCTTTATTATCAAATAAAAGTCCAACTACACAAACAAATATTTTAACAAATAATTTACCAACAGAGCAATTACCTTTAAATAATATTCAAAAGCCCCTTGTAGCATTACTTGACGGCCGCGACTGTTCTGTGGAAATGCCTTTATTGAAGGTGTTTTTGAGGATTTCTTAGTTAAAAAATTAAATTTTTTTAAAGGATGTAGCTACTGTAGCTTTTTGTGATGCCCAATCAATTAATGATATTCACGAGAAGGTGAAAATTAGTAGAGCTTAATTCTTAAAAAATAAATTATTAAAAAATAAACAGATAATTTTTCTCTTGTAGAAGAGTGAAAAATTATTTTTATTAGTCTATTAAAAGCCCAAAAAACACCTTCCTTTAATTAATAAATAATAATTAAAAGGTATTAAATGAAGCTACAGTTGCTCTTCTTTATCAGTCTATTAGTTTAGGGCGTGAAGAATTTAACAAATTTAAATCATTAAAAGCGGTAATTAGAATTGGTCCAGGCTATAATAATATTGATATTAATGCTGCTACAGAATTGGGTAATTTTAAATAATTTCATTTTAATTACCGCATATTTTCAATAATTAATCTCTTTAATAATTGCCCTTATTTTCCTACTACACTAATTTAAAAAATATTTTAAAAAATCATTGCCAATTTTTTTAGAAAATTATTGTTAAAAAAATTCAACGAAAAATAAATCTATTTCATCCATGATTTATAGTGATACATCCCAAATCTAGTATCTCCACCCGAGTAATTACCCCCTCCAGCAAGAGGAGTGGGTAAAAATCTGTTTGGTTCATTACCTTTAAAATAATTATAGGAATAGCTATATGCCATACACCTGTTGAATGTGTGGAAGAGAATGCAGATTCAGCTATTTCATTAATTCTTAATTTATTTCGAAAAACATTTTCTCTTTGTAATTTTCTTCAAAATGGGAAAAAAGTTTTTTTTAACTTAACAAAAAATTTTTAAAATTAATTTTAGACAATAAATAGTATTGACCAAATAAGTGAATTAATGAATGGATCTCAAAGAATTAGAGGAAGCACTTTAGGAATTGTTGGAATGGGAAGTGTGGGAATTGCTGTTGTAAATAATTTAAATAAAAATATTTTTGAATTTTGAGTATTTTTAGGCCCTTCGTGCCAAATCTTTTGGTTTTCGAGTGCTTTTTTATGATAATAATTTGGCTTTGGGTAAATATGTATAATAAATTTTTTAGAATAAATTACCTTAAACTTGGTCTGATTGCCCTGATCAAATAATTATATTATTTTTAAATCAATAAAAGGATAACTAAAAAATATATTTATTTTTAATATTTATTCTTATACATACATACTATATTTTGAAGAAAATAGCAGCGTAATACATAGTAATTAGAGCCCGGACGGAGGGCTCGGTCGATATTTTTTCGATAAATATCGAAAAAAATATCGAAAAATATCGATAAATATCGAAAAAAATATCGAAAAATATCGATAAATATCGATAAAAAATCGTATCGGTCCGGGCTCTAATAGTAATACATAGATTTTGTAAGGATGATTCACCTAAAAACGCTTTGTCGGCGGGGGTTAAACTATCTAAAAAGTGAAAAGAGAATGCATTATTCGATGCCCAGGCAGCTCAGGGGTAGAGCTCCTGTATGTGGTGATTGAAAGTCCTGGCAATAACTAGGAGGATGTCGCAGATTCGAATCCTGCCCGGTGGCTAAACTTTAGCTAAACTTACTAATTACATATCTTTTAATTAACAAGAAAACTTTCAAGAAAACTTGTCAATATTCTAAAAAAATTTATATTTTAATTTAATCAAACCCTTTTTTCCAATTTTATTAAATTTTTCTAGGTATGGAAAATGCCCTTGGAATGGAAAGATGTTCTAATTTAACAGAATTATTTAGTCAATCAGATTGTCTAACACTTCATTGCCCTTTAACTTCAGAAAATAAACATTTAATTAATTTAGTATATTAATAATTCTAATATTAAATTAATTTAATTTTTTAAAGCAAACAATTAAATATTTAAAATTTGGAGCTTTTCTTGTAAATACTGCAGAATTTGATTTAATAGAATCTAATTTTTTAATTTCCGCATTAAAAAGTGGAAATATAAGGAGCTTTGCAATGGATTGTGATCAACCTAAAAATATTTTTGAAAGAGAAAATTATGGTAAAAATTAATTATTTAATGATTAAATTATGATTATTTAAAATTGCGAGATTCTAAAAAATAATGTAAAGCATATAGCTATTTAATTCCTAAGGCCGTGCGTGGTGTAATGGCACACATCAGTCCGGTCTACTGAAGGTGATGGTTCGCTCCCAGCGCCGATTTTTTCTCTAGCTTAAGAGGAGAAATAGCTATGCTATAGCCCAGCTGCTTTACTGGTAGCACCGGATAGTTCAGCGAATGCTGAACGCATGACGATCCATACCTTAGGCGAACCATCCCATACATTATAATGAATATTTGCAAAGATTCTGTTTTTAAAATATTTAAATAACAAATAAGAGTCAATAATTTAGCGCATAATGAAGTTAAAAATGCTAATAATGATTATAATAATAAATTTTTCTGTTTATAATAATATCAAAGTAAAATATAATTTTATTAAGATATTCTTTGTTCAATGCCCAATGTAATATGTACTCCAAAAATTGGTTGGTATTGCCAAGAATCACACAATGAGTTAAGGGTTGCTGCGGCACAAGAAGTTAGAAGAGCATTGACTGGCTCTATACCTGAAGATCTTAAAGTAAATTAGAAGAACATATATAAAATTTATCAAAGAAAAATATATTTTTTAGAATTGTGTCAACAAATCAGACCTTTTAACTTTAAAAGGAATTTTTAAAATTAATCAAGAATCTTGTAATAATTCATCAACAACAACCTCTAATAATACATTATTTTCTAAAGAATTTTTTAATAATATTTCTCCAATTTTCCCTCCTCTTTTAAATATGCAAGCAACATCTTTAAAAAATTGTTTTGGTAATTATTTTTAAAAATTTTTGAAATTATTTTTAGAGAAAATAATTTTTAGGAGAAATTTTTTTAATTTTTAATATAGAATATTTATTAATATAAAAATTAGAAATCATTTCGGATCTCTGAACATTTTTGGAAAATTATCAATCAAGCGAAAAAGACATAACAAAAAAAGATTTTTAGAAAGGATTGTCTTCAAATTTTTTGCAGAACTTTCTCTTAGAAACCAGGGCTGTCTTTAAAAAAACGTTTCAAAATTCTCAAACTTTTTTCTAACCCTAAAAAATTAATTTCCAATTTTACCAATTTTAAAGTAAATTCACCACCACCAAATATATTTTCAAATAATTTATTTCAAAAACAATTAAATAATATTCAAACAAAATTATTAAATCCATTAAATGCTTTTCCACCTAATTTTTTATTAATGAATCCAAATTTGCTACAAACAATTATGCAAATGAGAAATTTACAAAAACAAACAAAATTAGGTAAAATAATATTTATTTCAAATTTAATTATTATTATTCCCCTTCCATTAAATAGTTCGAAACAATATTACAGTATTTCCTCTAATAGAATACCCCCTCCCTTCATTAGAATGCCCCCTGCCCCTTTGAAAGATGATTGAAAAATAGAATGCCCGGGCATTTTATTAGAAGAAATACGGTAATTACCTTCAAGTAATTATTTTAGTCATTCAAAAAATAATTTAAATAAATTTTTTATTCACTAAAAAATTAATTTCCTTTTTCTAAGAAGAAAATTGTGCTGAATCTTCTTCTACATGTAAAACAGAAAATGATGAAAAAGAAGAAATAGATGAAGAAAATTTGGTTACTAATGATAATAATTTAGAAGAAATTAATGAAAATAATAATTTAAATAAAAATTTAGAAATTGAAGAAACAGAAATTGAAGATGAAAAATATAATGAAGAAAATAATTTAAAGAAATAAAGAAGAGTGGAATTTAATTTTTAATAATTAAAATATTTTAATTAAATCTTTATAATTATATAAAATTTATCCGAAAATTGAAATATGTAAATAAATAGAATAAGAAAATATTTTATAGGAATTTTTTGAGGTTCTTAGGTAGGCTTAAACCGAAGTTGGGGGCGTTTGTGTGTGTGTGTTACTAATTCAATTTTTTCGGGTTTCGTGTCGGAAAAATTCTGTAATACCTATTTATGTATTAAATAGGCACTTTTATATTTATTAATCAATTTTAGCTCGAATGATTTTTTGTGGAAAACGATGCCCAGACAATATAGATTTGTTTTTAATTTTATTTTATAAATTATTAAAAAATTAATTAAATGTTTACAACAATGCTTACTGTTTTTTAACGTTTTTTACTCCTAGACAGATTTTTAAATAGCAGAGACATCCAAAATAAATATTGTATGTCTGGCAAGGCATTTTGTGGCCCTCTATCCTTCCCTCCCTCCTTTCCCTCCCCCCCCCCCTCCCTTCCTCCCAGGCTAAAATAAAAAATTTATTTTTATTAAATCGTGACACGTTAAAGAAAAATTAAAATCAAAGTCTTTCGCCGAGAAATTATTGCCAAAATCTTGTAAACAAACAAACTACAAAATAATTTAAAATTTGTTATTCAATAAATTTATTTATTTAAAATTATTTAATTTTTAAATTAAATAATTTTTCAATAATTCTTTTAAATTTAGTTAAATATACCTATGTATGTATAATTAAAAATTTAAAGAATTATAATATTAAAATTTTATTTTTTAATGTTAGTTTAATGTTAAAAAAATTATTTTTTAAGGAAATATTTATACAAAATTATTATTTAAATATGTTTTTAATTATATTATCATCTACAATTATTCTATTATTTAATTTAACCAATTCTTTTTTATTACGATTTAATATTGAGGAACAAGGGCATTTTTTTGAATTTAAGAAAATTACCTGTGATAATCAACATGTACAAAACCAAGATTTACATGCTTATTTTCCTATTGGTTTTCAAAGAACATGTCCCAGTCAGTCAGAGAGTCGTTGTGGATTAGGTCAACATATGCGTCTTCAATTACATTATAGAATCCATAATGCACATCCAGTTCAATATATTGTAAGTAGGGACACTTAAAAATATTGTAAAGCATATATGTAGTCCTGTTCGAGAGTCCTGTTCATATATGTCCTGTTCGAGAGTCTCAGTTTCCGTGTCGAGAAATTTCTCGGGGTTTTGAACGCTTCGGTCTCGATCTTGGTGTTTTAGTCTCGGAAAACGGGAAAAATTTACACCCCTAATTCCAGAAGAAGTGTGTGGTAACTCGTTAAGTTGATGGACCTGGAGATTTTTTAGCAGAGGGTTGGGTTGAATCCATTATTGGATTCGTATCGAACCATACCAGGGCGTCACGGATTCACCAATTTTAATGCAGTTATAGCTCTGCGGTAGGATAGGCCGCGGTACGTTGGCCTGCTCCCCTGGTATCTATCACACCGCGACCGTAACTATTCAGTGGAAATTTTAAAAATTAAAAAACGCGAATTTATTTTTTCCTAAAAACCAGCTGTAAAATTTAAAACTGAGAATGGAATCCAAGATGGAATTTCATTTTAAACATTTCTATTTATCTAGCCAATTTCTTTTCAATGTCCAATTGATCAACACAACCATCTAAATAACATAGTAGCGTCGATTTATAATTTACTTTTATTTTTTGATGGCAATGTTATTTTGCATGTAAATTGTAACTTTGGAGGAAATCGTGTATATAATCCTCAACAAATTCTTCTCTTTAATTCTTTTAATGAATATCAAAGACAATCAGAAATTATTAATTTGTTAATTAATTATTACCATAATTTTGAAGAATTATTTCATCATCATCATCACAATATTCATCATAATAATAACCAAAATTTAGTTCATATCCCCCCTCACCCTCACCAACAAGTTCAAATAAATTTTATATTGAATCAAATAATTGAAGGAAATAATTTATTAAATAACATGTTACTACAAATTCAACACCATGGACATAATTTTTATCAACAAGTGGCTGCTGGAAATATAAACTTTCAGTTAATATTTGATAATTTCCAATGGCTAAACCATTTTTATTTACAAAACAATAATTTATTAAATCACATTAATGCATTAAATGCAGAATTGCAAGCAATAATGAATCAATTAGATCAAGAAAATGCTGACCATCAACAAAATCAAAATAATAATCAAGGCAAAAAATACTTATGAAATATAAGAGTTTGCAAAAGTTTAGCCACCGGGCAGGATTGAACCTGCGACCTCCTGACATTTATCGCTAGGCGCTTTCGCTCACCATATACAGGAGCTAGACCACTGAGCTACCGGGGCATCGACTAATGCTTTTTCTTTTATCCTTCTAGGTCGTTTAACCCCCGCCTAAGCATTTTAAATGCTCTTGGTGAATCATCCTTACATATGTAACATGAGGCGTGTCCGGCCTTTGTCCTTCTATGGACTAGGACAACCGGAGCCTTCGGCGAACCTTACCTATTTAATATTCTCCCCAATATAAGGGAATTGTTTTTAATATTGTTTTTATTTTAGAACAAGATGATGATGACGACGAGAGCGATGATGACAACAATTCTGTTATTACTGATGATAAGGTAAAAGATATGAAAAAATTAATAAAATTAATTCCTATTTAGTAGGACAAATGATTTAAAAGTTGAAATATCTTTAAACAATTGTGGTATGTAGTATACAAAATTATGAGGAAACCATTATGTCTTATACACCAGGGGTGTGCCGAAAGTGATTTTAAAAAGCGAAAGGCGAAAATGCGAAAGTCAATTTAAAAAGCGAACGGCGAAAGACGAAAGTCCAAAAAAGGCGAAACTCGCACACCCCTGTTATACACATAATCCTCAACATGTAGAAAAAATAGAAAAACTTGTTTGATATTTTTGAAATATTATTTTGAATTAGAGATTGGACTGAGAGGGTCGAACGAGAACTGAGATCTCGAAAATTTCTCGATAACCAAGATTTTTGATCGAAATCTCGTCTCGATACAGTCTCTAATTTGAATACCCTTCTTCACAAAAATATTGTTAAAAATTTTAACACAAAATTTATTAAAAATATTTTTACCAAAAAAAAAGTTAAATTCATTTCCTTCATTTAAATCGTTAATAAAATAAAAATTCAAAAAAAAACAAAAAAATATAAATCAAAAGAGGCGTTCTACAGGCGGCGCTTCAGGTGACAACCGAGGTCGCTTTGCATGTAAATATGTGTTGCTATATTGTTGTAAAGCTGAAGTTGGAGAACCAAAACGATTTTTGCCTCCAACCAAATTACTTTCCTTTAAAGTTAAAATTTATTTAAAAAATATTTTGTCAAAGATAAATTGCCTGATAATATCGAGAACTCGAAGCCGTAGCAAAATCACGTAAACTCATCAAACTTCTCGAAGCACTTTCTCCACTCGAAGGTGAAGGAAAATATGGAGATGGATTTTTTGCAGAAAATGTTCCATAAGGATCATTAATACGCTAAATAAAAAATTAATTTTTCTCCTTTTAAATTCAAAACTACATCAAATTCATTCGAAGAAAAATGTTGACGCCAAGATTCTCGTTCAGGTTTCAAATCACTCAATGCTTGAATTTTACTTGCAGAAGAAGAAATAAACGAAGCTGTTTGTTTCTTCCAATTATTATTATTTTCTTCAACTCGAGGAGTGTTGAAATAATTAAGTAAAGGTGTTGGTTTATTGGTATTTGTTGGTTGTTGAACAATTGGAGTAAATCGAGGTTGGTCTGATTGGGAATCATTCCACAAATGTTGCCCCATTCCTGGTGTTGTTAAAACAGAAGAAACAACTTGTTTCTTTAAAAATTAAATTTTATTTAAATTTTTTAAAATAATAATCTTGCTTGTATATATTGTTGGAGCTGTTCATAGCCGGGATTCAATTTTTGAGAATCACCGATATCCTATATTTTAGTAGATTTATAAAAAAATAAAGTCAATAATTGTTAATTTAAAAAAAAAATCTACAAATGAAAAAAAAACTTTTGGGTAAAAAAGAAAAAAAATCGAAAATAAAAAAATTTTCCCATAATTAGATAACTACAGAGAAGAAAAGGTGACCGAAGAAAAAGAAAAATGACAATCCCAAAATAGAAAATGTTAAAATTCTTGGGGAAGAATAAAAAATAGCCGAATTTTTCAAACAGTTATTCCAATTAAATACGTAATAGAAAAGACAAAAAATATTTTTAATTACCTGAACTTTTGTCTGACGGCCAAGAAAAGACATCTCACGCTGCTCAGGACGATTAAAAAGATTTTTGGAATTTCTATAAAATTTAGAAACAGCATTAATAAATTCTCTATTTTTAGAATCAATAAAATTCAATGTTGGAAGTTTTTGATTCTAAAATAAAAATAAATTAAAATAAAAAAAATAATTTGAAAATAAAAACCCATTTTTTCATATCTTCATCAAAAATCTTTAAAGAATCATCACTAAAACCATCTCCAGAAGATCTATATAATTGCTGTAAAGTCTTAGCCTCCAAATTTTTAAGATGAAGTCGAATATCAGTCAAAACATTTCCTCTAATTCTAAAAAGAAAAATTTATTTTCGATTTGCTAGTCAAAAAATTTTATAAAAAAAGTTTTAAATAGTTGAAATAAAAAGAAATATTATGTTTTGAAGTTAGAAAAAAGTCTAAATCCAATAAATGGATTAATAAATTAAATTACGTCGGATAAGTAGAACAGCCAGCAAAAATTATAGTTAGATTTTAAATTCAGATGAGTAATGAAAAATAAAATTTATAAAAAGATAGAATTCTTAATTAGGTTAGATTTTTAAACGTTTCAAGAAATTCAAGGTTAAATGTAAGTAGTCAAACAAATTTTTGGAAAAATAATTAAATTTAATTTAACCCAAATCAAAAAATAACCTGTATGGAGTACCTCCCCAACTAACACCAGTTATTTGATCAACATAAAATTGATGTTCCGACGACTAAATTAAAAAAATTATATTTTATTTAACAAAATAAAACCTTTTCAGGACGTCTTGCACCTTTAAAATTAAAAAAATAAAAATTCAAAAAAATCTAAAAAAATACCAATTCTAACATAAAATCCTTTAACAACTCGAGCAAGTGTTTCTTTGTCCCAAGACATCATATCAAATATTTTATTTTTAGACATTAAACATTTACGGAACTAAAACAAAAATATTTTTTTAAAACAAACAAACATTTATTGTTGTTAATTTCCCATCTTTTGTTTGCAAAGAAAAAGGTTCTCTCGTAATAACTTCATCAGATTTATTTACTAAATTGTTATTAGTTTCATCATTTTTAATTTTTGATCCAGAATTTGAAACATTTGAACCATTGACAGGTAAAGACTAGAAAATTATTTTATTTAAAAAAAATTAGTAAAATTACCTCTGATTTGTAAGGTTGTGGAGGTAATCCCAATACTTTTGTTAATTCAGCATATTTTTCATTAACAAATTCATTTATCGGCAGAGGATCATCCTGAAATTTAAAATAAAAAATAATTTTATAAA
This sequence comes from Meloidogyne arenaria, assembly GCA_036172955.1. Taxonomy (NCBI): domain Eukaryota; kingdom Metazoa; phylum Nematoda; class Chromadorea; order Rhabditida; family Meloidogynidae; genus Meloidogyne; species Meloidogyne arenaria. The sequence goes on along the minus strand of JARQAB010000029.1, from coordinate 1,491,245 downwards.
ATTTAAAAAAATGGATCATTCAAATAATTTCTAAATAATTTTCCATAAAAGAAAATTTCACGGGAATCAGGAAACTTTTAAAGAATCTAACACCAGAAACAATAAATTAAGGAACCAAACCGGAGAATATCCTAGAACCATAAGCATTTCAAACCCTCCGTCTTCCCAAACGTCCACGACAATATGTCACAATTGAAATAGGCCCCAGTAATGAGAAATAATAAAAATTTTTGTAAATCCCCTAATATTTCCCAAAGAAATATTAAAAGAACCATCAAAATTTAATTTAAAATAAAAACTAAACCTCATCATTCTCATTCTTTTTAACCCATTCTTTAAATTCTTTTTCATTAATTTTTGTTGAACTCACAAGACGAATAAGTGCAGATAGAGAAACAGTTCCCATAAATTTTAATTCCAAAACAATATCTGCAGGCCTGTTCTTTTTTTGCTCGTTTAATTTGACACTCATAATTTTATCGAGCTGTCAAATAAAGGAATTAATCAAAAATTAAAATAAAACCTCAAAGCCAGTTTCAGAACCACCTGAAGACGTCAGACGAACAAAACAACCAGTCAACAATTTAACCAAAAGTTCCGAATCCTCAAAATTACTCAATTTTTGAAGATATTCACGAATTAAAACACAATTTTCTAAATCATTTGCTGACTTAACAGGTAATTTTGCACGTTTAGCTTTTTCTTCTTCATCCTTCTGAATTCTTTCCAACTCCATCATTGAAGGTAAATCCTCTGCTTCATTCAAAGCAAGTTGAAGTTCAGCAGCTTTATTTTGAATATCATCCAATGTTGGCAATTTTTCATCCTAAAAGAAATTTTACAAAAATTTTCTAATTTCAAAATTTTCTAAAAAAATATACCCAAGCCTTCATATCTTCAATCCAATTACGAAATCCTTGTTCAGTAACTGTTGAAAAACTTTTCATCCAATTTATAATATAACGGCCATAGAAAGGCAAAACCAATTGATAATTAACTCTGGCAACGTTTTTAATTTTGTAATTACGAGGCCCTTCAACGCAATCAAGAACTCGAACAATATGATATTGACAGTCTTTTGGCTAAAATAAAATAATCATTAGGGGAAAATAAGGAAACGTGGAGAAGTTATGAGGACAGTCAAAATCTCTATTTTAGTGTCAATTTCATAAAAAAACTTTGAAAAAAGATAAAAGGCTCGATTTTTCCCAAGAAGCCGACAACCCTAATCATGACAATTATCCGCTTAAAATAAAAGAAAACCTTATTTTTACGAATTGCCGTCATACAGACAAAACATCCAACAACTACTTGACGAAATCTTTCAAATCCCAATTTTGACAAACTTCGAAGAGTTGAAGGATTTAAAGCAATTTGTGACAGATTTGAACGTGTAAAAGTTATCTTTTGCTTGTCAAGTTCTTTCAAAGTTTGCTTGGCAGAAAGAGTATCCAATTGGGTTTTAATTTCATTCGCTTTTTGGCGAACAAAACGAAGCGTTGGAATTATTTCGCCCTTAAAAAGAAATATAAAAAATAAAAATTATACAAGAATTTTTTAGATTAGATTTATAATATTGACCAAAAACAAAAAATAAATAAAATTTTGAAATCATTAAAATTAGAGTAAACCCAGAACAACAAAATATACATATGATATTGTTATCAAAAAACTTAGTTCAAGGCCCTTAGCATTAAGCATCGACTAGGTTCCAAACCCTATTTTTGGGAATCGTAAAGCAAAAATGAACAAAAAAATACCCAAAATTAAATATTAAAAAATAACCTTAGCCTCCATACAATCAAACCATGGACGAACATCACTATCATGATTGGCCTTCAAACTAACAATATTTTCGATTTCAAAATCACCCAAAAAGCGCAGTCGATAACGACGATCAACCCAAAGATGTTGAAAACTCAAAGGTTCAATTATATCAATAATTTGGTCAATCTGTAAATTTTTAAAAAAATTTTTAAAAAATTCAAAACCATACAAAAACACGATCAGAATAATTTGAAGGTAAACCAGGAATGTTAACACGAACAAAAGCTCCAATTACTGTTTGTCGAAAAACATAAAGTTCCGAGGTAGCCAAAAGTTTCAATTGCCCTTGTGTTAAAATAATTTTCTTCATTTCTTCCGTACTTTGAATTGGCTCATCCAAAGAAAGATCATTATTATTAGTAGAAACATCTGTTTCAATTATCTACAAAAAAAATTTTTTTCATTAAATAAAATTAATAAAATAACAACAATTCCTGCAAAAATGATGAATATAATTGAAGAGATTGAAGAAAGAATTTAAATTTTTTTGTAAAAAAAAAATTTTGAGAGATTCTAATTAAATTTTGAGACAAAAAAATAAAAAGAATTTAAAATTGAAGAAAGTGACAAAGCCTTGAGACTTTTTTTGTTTTTAGAGGTGTTCATTCGTGATCAGCACATTTTCAGAAAAAAATTTTAAAAAATTTAAAAATTGAAGTTTTCTGTTAAGATTTTTTAAATTTTTTATGTATTGTCTATTCTTTTTTTCGAAAGCAGTTATGTATTTGTAGTGGAAAACCACTTTGATTTTACATATACAAATGTAGTATGTTAGATGTATGTTAGAAGAAAAAATAGAAATGATGTGACCGGAAAAATCATTTTTCCGGGCCCGAAAACCGGATTTTGGATTTCACACTCATGCCGGGCCAGACCCGGCCGGATCTTTCCGGATTAATCCGGTCCAGTCTTAGTGCGGAAATCTAAAAAACCCGGATTTGGGACCCGGACTCTGGCCGGAGTCCGGTCCGGCGACGGTCACTAGAACTGATTAAATTATGAGAAAAACAGAATTGAATTTAGAAATAAATGATAAAAAATGTTCGGGTCAAAAATTAACAATATTTTTATAATTACCTGAAGATCACTATCTCCTTGTATAGGCGAAGCATTAACTTCTTCCCTCATCTCCAATTCTGGAGCTTCTTGACTATTATCTATATTTGAAGTTTCGTCAACAATTTCGATTGGTTGATTAGAAGGCTCCTTATTAGGATTACCTTCATCTTTTAAAATATTTTCAGTAGTGTTGTCTTGATTTTTAGAATTATCAATTTCCATTAAGGAATTTTGTTTAATAAAATTTAATTATATGTAAATCTTAAAATTGAAAAAGGGGGAAAAATCTAGATTTATTTTAAATGATTTTTAGTTTAAATAATATTTGTAGTCGTAGAAAAGTCATGATTTAGACGTTTTAGTAACAGATTTCGGGAAGAGCAGGGTTGAAAAAATCGGGTTTTCAAAATTTCTTCGTAGCGGGTCAGGGATATCACGGGTTGAGAAAAAAGTCCGGGTTTCGAAAAACCTGTGATATCCCTGTATCGGGTCAAAAAGGGTTTCAGCCGTGGCAGTTAAAAAATTTAAATTCAGCCTAAATTTAAATTTAGCCTAAAAATTAATATCTTTTTGTCCCGCTTTAAGGACATGGCCCATACATGACACATAAGTACTATATATTTGTTTATAAGGTGCTAAATATTTAAGAATGTTAGATGATAAAAGTTGGAAAGGACATTAATTATTTTACTTATCTTTAGGAGGTTAAAAACTAATGGATACAAATAAATCCGCAGGATATAATCGTCATATCCGTATCCACGGATATCCGAAACCTATCTGCAAATATCAATGAACAGGCACATTTAACATCGACTTAATGATGTGTAAGAAAAGATCCAACCGACTAACTTTAAAAAAGAATGTAAAAGAAAAAAAATATTAAGCTTTCTCTCTGGCTGGTCAGTATTACCAACAGAGTATGTTTGTGGAAAAAAACTTCATTAAGACAGCAAAAAGCTGATTAGACACACTTGCTAATTAGACACTGATTAGAAACACTTGGGCTCAAACATTTTTTGCCCTGAATATGCGGCTAACTCCCATTCTAACTTTAGGTTCGGAATTTTGCAGTCTTACAAGAGGAACTAAAGTGTACTCCAGTCCTGGTTTGGACCGCTAATCTGTGAATAAAGAATAGAGGGACGAAAGCCGAGAATAACTATGTCTGAAATCCGAGCAGAATTCTTGGATATTGAGCAGGCTCAACACATACAACAAATGTGTTGACGGCTGAAAGCCCTAGACTGACTTCATCATAAAGGGTTCGAGAAGCGGACCCAAGTATGATATTTAGCTACAACAGAGTAAACATTGCTTTTTAAATTGTTATTTTTTAAATGAATAGTTTTTTAATAAAATCTAATACACAAACATCCACAAATGTTTGTGTATTTTGAATTTAGTATTCGCAATTAAACAAAAAATTAAAATAATCACAACCTGTTAACCAATATCTATTCAAATTATACTTTGTTGAAAGTTATGTGCGTACATGTGAGTTAATGAAATTATCCGAAATAGTAACTTGATGTAGATACTATGTAATATTTTTAGGTAATTAAAAACCTAAATTTTAAAAAATAAATACGAAAAACATACTATGATGAAAAAAAACAGATGAACCACATCATACTAACAAAGCTAGCAGTATCAAGTTATTGGAAATCAATATCTTCATTTGAGTCTGTTCGAAAATTGAGAAATAAAATAATTTGGAGATCTAATAATTTTAATTTTAAACTCGGAATTCATAGCAAATTGTAGGTACTTATTACATATCTAGGAAGGAAATGAAATTGAGCACCTACATGTGACTCAGTTCAGTTTTCGAGTTAATACCCTTTTTTTAAGTTAAAAAAAGAGTTTCGACTAATAAATTTTTGGAATTTGGAATATTTTTTGATGGTTTTTAAATTCAACTAGTAGATTTTTAAACGAATCTTGGAAACTCTTAATAAACTTTTTCTTAATTATCAGTAATATTTGCATTATATCCCTTATACTTTGGTGGAGTAATTAATTAAAAATAATTCTTCTTTAATTATTCTTTAAGATGCTACTTTTACTATTATTAATTATCACAATTTCCATTCTTTTCTTATTTTGGGCAGCAATAAGAAATAATAATTATTGGAAGAAGAAAAGAATTCCTGGCCCAAAACCTTTACCTTTAAAAGGAAATATTGACCAAATTTTTGGTAAAAATATAGGAGCAATACAAAAACAAAAATGGAGTAAAGAATATGGAAGTGTTTATGGAATTAAAAATGGATGGTTTAATGAATTAGTTATTAGTGATCCAGTAATGGTTAAACAAGTGTTTGTTGATAAATTTGAGAAATTTCATGGAAGAGTGGCAAGTTTAAAAAATAAACACATTAAATTATAATATCCAGAGATTAAAATTTAACGGAGATTCTGCCGACAAAAAATAAATTCTCGGTTTGGGATTCTGTCGGACGGCAGGAATCTAAAGAAAGATGTTACTTTTACTATTATTAATTATCAGTAGGTTTCCCCTTGGATTGTAAAAAATGAGCGTAGGTTTCAGAGATCCAGGGCAGGGCTGGACGCAGTTGCGGATTGCGTAAAATTGCGTGTTGTTTTGACTTTCGGATTGCGTCTGCGGATTTAAAATAAAAATTGCGGATTGCGGTTGCGGAAAATTTTTTTCAATTGCGTCCAGCCCTGATCCAGGGGCCTTGACTTTGGGCCTGGTTTATTGACAATACTATTCACCCATAGTATCAAATTTCATTTATATTTTTTCAAGGTCTCTCCATTATTTGGCGATGTAGATACAAAAAAGTTGATTCCTTTATTTTTTGCTAAAGGCAAACGTTGGAAGCGGCTTCGTGCAATTGCTAATCCAGCATTTTCAGTTTCAAACTTAAAAAGAGTAAATATAATTTATTAAATTAATGGAAAGGGAAATTTAAATTCTTACTGTTATAAGAATTATTAAACAAATGGTACTTCAGCCAAAATAGTTTCCGCTATAATTAGTAAAATATTTTTTTGTAACAGTTGAACAAAACAACCATTTTTTGGCAATAACCAAAAATTTTAGTTTTCTTTTTATTATTGCAAATCTTTTTATTTTAAATTAAAGGTTATGCCAATAATTGATGATTCTATAAAGGTTAATATTCATCTATTAAGACAAGCAGAACTCTCCGGAATTCATGTTGATTTACATAAGTGAGTTTTAATTAGAAATCTGACTGGGAGTGCATAAGAGAACCGAGATATATAGCTTGATAATTGAGAATTTTGTTCGTGATTTGGTATACAAGTTTCGATAATGTTTCGAATTCTAATTATCCTCCTTCAGAACCGGAAAATAGGGGTACTTAACAATTTGTAAGACAAATGAGAGAAAATAGTTGGAGATGACTGAATACATACATATAAACTTTTATTTTGCAGAAATTTTGATGAGCTTACTTTCGATATAATTTCTCGTATCGCAATGGGTCAAAAAGATTCTAGACAATTTAATTCAGAATTTTGTAAAATGGCTCACGATGTTGTTGCTTTACAATACAACAATATATTTGATTATATTGCTTTTATTTTCCCGTGGATTGGAAAAAATATATTGAACCCTTTTGTTTCTTTTACTGGAAAGATTAGAGAAGATCCTGTACAACTTTTAATTGGAAAAATTTATGAAGCTGTTAAACAAAGAAAGGAAGAAAAAATGAAGGAGGGGGGAGAACAAAAAAAAGAAAATTTAGATAAGAAAAGGGTTGATTTTATAGATTTGTTTTTGGAATCAGAAGTAGAAAATAATGAAATAGATTTAACTAAGAATAATGGAAATTACAGCAAAACTGAAAAGGTGATTTTGGGAAATTTTCAGGGAGAGGGATTTCTTTTAAATACATAATGTAAACATAAAGTCCGTTCCAAAAAACCTAGATAGAGACCGGTGCGGGACGGGATCCCGCGCGGGATTTTGCGGGATCCCGTCCCGCAATCCCCCATTTTTTTGAATTGCGGGATTTATCCCGCGGGATCCCGTCCCGCAAAGATTTTAAAAAAATTTTATCCCGCGGGATCCCGCAAAATATTCTGAATTTTGCGGGATTTTTGGAAAATGGAGGATTTTTTGGTTAAATTAAAAAAAATTTTGTTTTTTCCTAACCTTCAAAAATCAAAAATTTTCGCCTGCGGCGCTAGAAAAAGGAGAATTTTGGCTCGCTGGCTTCCTGAAATTTTTGCTTGCGGCGCTGAAAAGGAAGGAATATGGATGCTTGGCCTTCCAAAATTTTCGCCTGCCGCACATGGAATCATCTCTATTTCATCAAAACAAGATTGCCCAAATTGTTTTATCACGATGATTGATCCCATTTGTTTCACCCCAAGCTATTCTAATTCGTATACTCGAATTTTCCGACAAATATGTATGAGCTGCCCCTTATGATTTTTTGATAATTGGGGACCTGGGATAAGTGATTATACCTTTGTACCAACTTGTACTCGTAAATTGGTACGCAGTACGGTAAACGAGTTGATAACATGATTAGGAAATTGATTTTTTCAATAGATATTGATAATTTCAACGATTTTTGAAAAATCCCGCAATCCCGCGCGGGATCCCGCAAATTTAAAATGCGGGATTTTGCGGGATGCGGGATTTATCCCGCGGGATCTTGTCACGCAAAGAATTTTAAAAATCGTATCCCGCAAATACGATTTTACCGGTCTCTAAACCTAGACACCCTCAAAATTTTCGATAAATCGACTTACGGGTATTTATTTTTTATAATCTTTTTATATATTGATTCGGAAGCAAAAACTACTTTATTTTACAAAAAATTTTAGCAAACTGATAATTTGATCAAAAGTTATTTTCAAAAAATCTTGTATTCCAAATATCCTCATACAGTTTGTAAAAATACCGATAATTACGGAAAGAAGGCAGCTAAAATTTAACAAAAATTTCTATAAACATAACTATCGATTCTATACAAAATATTAGCTGGTTCGCACCCAGCCGCCGATTAACCTTATGCACTAGCTAAAGGATATAAATAAATAGCTATAGCCCCCCCCCCCCCAATAGCTATAGCCCAGCCCTGCTTTACTATATGTATGAGAGGTTTAACATAATTCCCATTAAAATGTCATTTAGTTGTAGCTCTCAAATAATTTCTAAGTTTATTTAATTTCCATAATTTAATTCCCAGTTTGAACGTCATGCAATTCTTGAAGAAATTGTAATTAATTGTGTCCTCTTCCTTTTGGCAGGCTTTGATACAACATCTAATAATTTGAGTTTAATGGCACACTATTTAGTGATGTACCCGGAAGTACAAAAACGGTTATTTGAGGAAATTGAAGAAATTTGTGGGAATGGAGAAGAAATGCCTAGTTATGAGGAATTGGCAAAATTAAAGTATGCAGATGCTGTTTTTAAAGAAACTCAGAGACTTTGCCCTATTGCTTCGTAATTTTCTTATTTAAATTTAATAAATTTATTGACTTTAAGTGGGGTAAATCGTGTATGTGAAGAAACAACAATTCTTGGGGGTATAATTTTGGAGAAAGGCACAAATATATCTATTGACTTGTTAACTCTTCATAGAGATCCAAAACTTTGGGGAGAAGATGCTGAAGAATTTAAGCCTGAAAGGTAGATGAAGTTTTTAGAAGACGTTCCTATACCAAAGAATTCCTTGAAATCTATTTAGATGGCTAAATGGAGAGGAATTACCATTTTATTATCCGTTTGGTGGCGGACCTAGAATTTGTATTGGATTGCGTTTTGCAATAATGGAGGCGAAAATGATACTTGTTAGATTACTAAAAACTTTTGAATTGAAACGTTGTTTAGAGACAGAGGTAAAAATGGTAATAGTTAAGTTTGTGTTTTCCCTTTTTTTCGGCAGTAGTTTAGTGTATAGGAGGTAAAAATTTGGGACGTGACATATGTAATTCGATTCGTCTCGACGAGCTGAGTCGACGGTACCACTCCCAATTTCAGAAAATGATTCTGGACTTTGCATATTCGAATTTTTCACCCCAAAATCGACCTTACTCCCCCTATGGTTTTTCGATATTTCGGAACCTATAACTCGGTCCAGAATCATTTCCTGAAATTGGGAGTGGTACCGTCGAATCAGCTCGTCGAGACGAATCGAATGACATATGTCACGTCCCAAACTTTTACCTCCGGTACACTAAACTACTGCCGAAAAAAAGGGAAACACAAACTTAACTATTACCGTAAAAATAAATAAAATTCCGAAATTAATATTTTTCAGGATTTTAAGAACTATAAAAGTTTTTATAAAAAATTTTCAAAAATACAAAATAATCTTTTTTTATACAGGCTGAATTGAAGTTTATAAGTGGTCAAGTTGCGCTTAACCCGGGAAAGGTTTTTGTTGAATTAAAGTTGAGAAAATAAACTTAAATGTTAAACTTTTATTTTACATACTAAAAATCTTTTAATATGTTAAAATTTATTCAATATTTATTAAATATTTTTATGAATATTTAATTAATAATAATTAGCTCTGGGCACAATATGTATGTAAAATCGTAGATAGGCCGAAAAAGCTTTCTCATCGAGGCATATCCGCATATAAGCTGTAAATATATTTTATATTTTGCTCAGCCCTAATTATTTTACAGGGTGCGGCAAATTAAGCGCGCGTTTTGTTTTTGCCATAACTCTCTTCAATTTCAATGAAAATTGATCATTCTTTTTTTATCTCATTCCCAACACTCTAGGAAATTTTTTGGTAGAAAATAATATAAATTTGGCTTACAGATAATAAAGATATTCCCGAAATAGTCTATAAATCGCATCAAGGAATATTTTTTCATGACAAAGTTTACTTTGCCATAACTTCGCTCAAAGTCATCCAATTTTACTAATTTTGGTACCAATCGACTTGTCTCGACGAGGAGCATCGAAATTATCTCTAATTAGATTTTTGAAAATTTCACCTAAAAAAGTGAAATTTAACATTTAGTTCCTAATTTATCATTCAAAGGCCCATATCTCAGCTCAATAACAAGATAATCGTCCAGTTTTTACGTCAATCAGACAAAAGAGCTTATTCAAATGATATAAACTACCCCCATATCAGGCACACGGCATTTAAATCAGACGACTTTTGGTCCAAAAAATTTTGCCAAAACTTTAGAAAAAAATAATCAAATTAATTTAAAATCTTTTTAGAATATTTCGGTACCAAAAAATTTCCTAGAGTGTTGGGAATGATATAAAAAAAGAATTATCAATTTTCATTGAAATTGAAAGAAGTTATGGCAAAAACAAAACGCGCGCTTAATTTGCCGCACCCTGTAAATATTTTTATTTATTTTTTTTCTCATTTTTCTTCTTAATTTCTTTTCTATAATAATCTTTCAATAACTTCCAACACATTTGATAAGCAATAATTATTGTTAAAAGCAGTAATAACAAACTTAAAACAACAAAAAATATAATATCCAAATTGTATAATTCAGTCGTGCTTAAATTGCGAGACTCTGGCAACAATTCCTTCAAATCACCCCCATTTTGTTCCAAAAAATTAAAACTTTCAATTAAACGTTGTTCTCCCGAAAAGGGCTAAAATTTAAATAAAATAATTTTTATTTTTAATTAAAAAATACTTTAGTCATTATAAGTTTTTGTGTTCTTTCAGCATTTAATTTAAATCTAAAATTAAAAAAAAATCTTTCGAGATATTCAAAAAATAAATCCTTAGACCGAAGTGAATAAGTACATACCTACCTATATGTAAATATTTTAATTAATTTTAATATTAAAATCTAATTGACCTTTGACAAACAATTTAAAATATTGGAAGCATGGTTCACCTAGCAACATTTAAAAAACTTAGGCGGGGGTTAAACAATTTAAAAGGATAAAAGAGTTGTCGCCCAGTACTTAGTCGTTGGCCCGGTAACTCAGTGGGAGAGCTACTGTATGTGGTGAGCGAAAGCGCCTAGCAATAACTACGAGTAGGTGAATGAGCCTTAGACCGAAGTGAATGTGTATTTTATTTATTTATTCAAAATTTAAAAATATACAATGAAAGGGGAGTACCACTTACATCATTGATAAAATAAATAATTTAAATGAGATATTTGGATAAAAAATAACAAAGAAAACGTTCTGTGATATTATTATTTTGTATAGAATAATTCCTAATTCTCTTTTTTCTTGTTTTCAAATTCCATTCTTTGATTAATAGGAGAAATATTGGAATTGGCTTGAGAGCGTTTTCCAGTCATTTTTACCCAAGAATGTCAAAGCGCAAAAGAAAAGTTTAGAAAAATATCTAAAAAATAAATTATATAAATTAAAAGTCAAGAGGGGAAAACACGAAAAACGCATATAAAAATGGATATAAAGTCAATCTTAAAAAAAAAGTTCCTAACATTATAATAAAAAACATGAGTCAGCTAAACAAATAAAAATACGAAACGCCAACATTTAATTAAAAACTATTGTCTTTAGTCTAGAAAAAGATAGGGCAATATTCAGTTAAGAATTTTGACAATTTTAAAAAAATATATGATCTAAATAGTAATAGTATCTTTTTCCATCTCTTGGGGAAAAACATAAAAAATATTTGTTTTTAGGACCACAATAATTATCGACACAACAAAATCAAGACAAGTAAAAAAAAATACAAAATGCCAATATTAATTTCAAAAAAATGTTTTTGTCATTAGAGTCTAGCAAAAGAAAATAGCGGAGCAGGACGAATAGGCGCGGCCGAATAGGCGCGGACGAATAGGCGCCATTTTTTCGGCGCAGCCTATTTTCGGCGTTTAAGGCAAAAACGCATAAACACATCAATTTACGCGGAAAAAAGTTTTTGCCGCTGCGGAGGAAGCCGGGCATGTCGAGCGGAACGACGGCCGCCGCTTCGCTACGGTCGCCGCGAGCGAAGCGAGCACGACCGCAGCGAAGCACGGCCATCGTGTAGCGAAGACCATGCCCGGCCTACCCTCCGTAGCAGCACAAAAACAGTTTTTCCAGCGAAGATTCAGTTGGTCATAAGTTTGTGCATAATTAGTAATCAAGCTGGTGTCAGTATCATTCGACTTTGCTCGTCGAACTCATGCAAATGAGTTATTATTTGTATATTTAAAATTTTTTCCCTAAACGCCGAAAACATGCTGCGCCGAAAAAATGGCGCCTATTCGTCCGCGCCTATTCGGCCGCGCCTATTAGTCGTGTACCCGAAAATAGGGCAATATTTATTTAAAAAAATTTTGATAAATTTAAACTAAAAACTGTGTATATGGTACTATTTTTTGCTATCTCATAAAAAAATATAGAAATATTTGTTTTTGATAAACAAAAAATTATCAAATACACCAAAAAAACAGAAAAAAATATTTATAAATAAATAATTAGCTTAGTTCTTTATATTTCTTCCCATTTCTTTGTTGTTTTTGAGAATGTGCTTGTCATACCCATGAAAGTCTAAAATTGTTTAATTTATTGTACCAAGATGGACTTTAGTTTATTTTTGAAAGTTAAAGGCGTACTTGCTAAGATATTTTCATTAGATAAAACATTCCAAATAAAACATTCCAAAAACATTCCAATTGTTAGATAAAACATTCCAATTCCAAATAAACTCAAAGACTTGAGTAGTAATAAATTGCCACACTTGGCACAAGTCCCTGTTTCAACAAATTCAAATTCTTTTTTACCTTTCATTTTCAAGAATTGTTTGTAATACAATTTTAAATTCATCATCACTTTTTAACAACAATCTTTTATCAAAATATAATCCTCATCCATTACGTTCAGCTACTCGGGCATTTCGAAACTGATCAAAAAAGAAAGGCATAACTAAAACAGGAATTCCAGCCATTCCAGCTTCCAATAAACTATTATACCCACAATGTCTTATAAATAATTTTAGACGAGGATGGTCTAACAAAAAAAATTTTTTTAATTCTTATTAAAAATATTTACTTAATATTTTTGTTTGAGGAATCCAATTAGTTGTAAAAATATTTTTAATTCCACTTGTTAATCCTTTTATAAACTTTAAGAAAAAATAAATTTTAATTTTGGGTTGTTCACTACCGGTTATTAACTAGTACACTCAGTTTTCGGTTAATCCAAATTTTAAAAACCCGGCCTTTAGTTTTGAGTTTTGGTCAAATACCAGTTTTATTTTGGGGGAATCTTCAATAAAATTACTCATTTTCAGAAGTTTTCGGTTTTTTAAATTGTGGCAAAAAATATCCCAATTTTCGGTTTTAAAAGCGTTCGTGAACAACCCTTATTTAAAACTTTAAAAAATACATTATCTGTTATATCCACCTTAACAATAAAATGATAATCAGAAAATTCTTTAAAAGTTTTGAATAAATTTTGAATAAATATTTTAGGTAAATCGTTGGTTGTCATTGATGTACCAAAAGAGAAGAGGACAACACCTTTCTTTCCTTTTTTCATTTCAAAATTTAGTTAATCCTTTTACCAAAAATAAATTATTGAAATTAAAGTGTATTTTTAAAATCAAACAGAAAGTTGATTTAAAGATTTTTCAATTTTCTCATTCATTCCAATACCTCCAATATAAATAATATTTGAAAATAAAGGTCTAGGAAAGTCTACAAATTCATCAGCATTTACAAGTATTAGAGGAGAATCTTTAATTATTTGTTGAATGTCTGGATAGTTTGAACTTTTTAAAATACCATTTAAAGAATAATTTTGTCACTAAAAAAATTACCCAAAATGTTTTCTCATAATTAATGTCAAAGAATTATAAACTTCAAAAGAAAGGTTTCGAAAATTTCAAAAGAAAGGCATTTGAAAAAATAAATTAAAAAATCTTTCAGAAATTGACATTTTATCGCTATATCCACTAAGTATAATTCATGGGACATAACTAGTTGGATATGGAAGGCCTAGAACAGAAGCTGTGTGCTCTGGGATTGGCTGACTATAAAATATAAAATTTTATTTTCTGAAATTTTCTCTAACTTTTAATCATTCCTAACTCAACGAGGATAAAAATTTAAAATTTTTTTCACAATGAACTGAAAAATATTTTTTTGTGATTATTAAATTCTTCAACATAACTACTATTTTCGGATAAATTAGAAAATAAGTATATTCCAATATTGGAGTTATGAAAAATATTTTATAAATGCAAGTAAACCTTTCATTTTCTGTAAAAGAACCCCTTAATGCTTACTAGAGATCGAGCCTGGTCTGGACCAAGGCCTGGGGTTTTCCCGTACACAGGGTCCAGGCCCAGGCATTTTTTGACCTTCATGAATTTTTCCAGGACTACAGGCCCAGCATCCGGTCCAGGTCAATATCAAACCCAGAGTCCAGGAACAGGCCCAGGCTTTTCAAAAATCTCGATCTCTAATACTTACCTTACAAGCAAAATATGTGTTCTAATGTCTAATAAAGGTGCCAAAGCAGAACCACAATGAAAAAGTTGTTCTGTAATAATTACATCAAATTTTTCGGAACGTAATTTTTCTATTTCTTCTTTCCTTACGGTAATTAACACTTTAAATTTATTTTTTTAAAAATCCATTAAAATTTTGTATTTTTACTTTCACATTCTTTATTTGCTTCCTTAATATAAGGAATAAATACACGCAAAATAAAAATTAGAGTAATTGTTTGAAATGCCATTTTAGAAATATCTTTAAAAATTTGATCATCAATTGTGGAGGTAAGGGGTCCAATTTGTTTAATTTTGGCATATTTTGTAATATTTTTTAGACTGCCAAAAGGCAAGTTAAATTCAATTTGTAAAAGTGTCTGAGAGAAAACTAGAATTTATTTACCGTAAATATTCCAATCATAAGCCAATGGCTTATATCTTTCAATGGGTTCTATTAGAAGTGGGCTTCTAATAGAGGTGGGCTTATATTAGAATATTTACTGTATTTAAAATCCTAAAAATTAACTCAAAACTAACAACATCATGCCCTCCTTTAGCTAAAGTATCAGCTACTCTTGCATCTAAAATCATATGACTTGCACTAACTGTTGGAGAATATACGAGGATTTTATAAGAAAAAATATTTTTAAATAAAAATAAAATAAAAATAAATTTAATCATTATATTTATAATTTAGAAAATTTTGTTAATTTAAGAGAGAAAGAAAAATAAATTTGAACAGAAAAATAACAAATTTGGAAGGACTGATAAGAACAGGAAATACTAAAAGGACAAAAAAAAGTGAAAGACATTAAAAATTGAAAATATTTTAATTAATAATTTTTAAAATAAATTGAACTTTGAAATTAAATTTTATATTTAGAGTAATAACCAAACCAGCAGTAATAACTAGATATAGAAATTTCATACCGTAACATATTTCGTGCCATAATATCGAAAAATACCGTCTTTAGTAATAACTTTTTTTAAAAAATGAAATACTAATGCCAAATAAGGTTGGCGGATAGTTGGAAATCTTCGGATATCCGGATCCGATATCCGAACCGAAAATTTCGGATATCCGGATCCGGATCCGGTATCCGAACCGAAAATTTCGGATATCCGGCCTTTTTTCGGATCCGGATATCCGGATCCGCCAACCTTAATGCCAAAGCAAGATTTAAAATACATAAATTTTTCCATCATTTTATTATTTTTAAATAAGTTAGTTATTTTTAAAAATTTAAATAAAGAAACTACAAAGTTTAAAAAAGTAAATATTTATTTGCAAATACCTACTAATATTATAGGTATATACTAAAATAATTGACGTTTTTGCAAAAAAATATGTATAAATTTCTGATCAAAAATATTTACCTAACACATAATAAGAGAAAGTATTTACATAAAATAAATAAATTTATTAAATGTTTAAAATTATTAAAAGTTTTTACCAAAAGTATAAAAATAATAAAATAAATTTAGTTAATATTAAATATTTTAAACAAAATATAGAGGGAATCAATTGTTTAAAAATATTTTTTCCTTCAAATATTTTTTAAAATTAAATTTTAAGATGAAAGCAAAAATGTTTTTTAATATTTTAATTCTATTTTTAATCATTTTAACAATTAATGGACAATCTGCAGACACAACAACTATTACAATTGATAATTCTGAAATAAAGGATATTAATTCCGATACTACAACAATAGATTATGAAGAAAATAATTATAATAGTGAGGAAAATAATGGGGACAATAAAATAATAGAAATTGATATTTTTATTATTGAAGAAAAAAATAGTAAAGAAAATAAAGCCTCGACTGTTGAGCCTTAAATGAAAGAATTGGTGGAGTTAAAGGAAAATAACTGAGAGAAAATTTTTATTTAAAAAATTTATTACAAATATTAAATAAATAAACATATTATTTAATTATATTTTTTGTTGATTTATTATTTTATTTACTAAATAATTATACAAAATTTAATTATTAATTGTTTTTGGGTACACACTATCTTACCGGTTGCCGCAGAGCTATAACTTCGTTCAGAATTGACGAATCCGGGACTCCTGGTATGTTTCGATTCAACTCATCGAGGCGCATCGAACCATACCAAGACGAACCAGGTTCAATAATCTTGAACGAAGTTATAGCTCTGCGGTAAGTTGGGCTCGCGGTAAGTCGGCCTGCTCCCATTGTTTTTTAGCCAAAGACATTTTATGACAAAAAAGTCTATCCGTGAAATTCTTATTCATTCCTTTTAACACTAATAAATACAAAATAAGTAATATGTATTTATAAACATGTACAATACAGAATCTTATCAATTTAAGTTTATTTTACATTGACTCTGTCGACTGTTTTGCCTTTCAATATAAAATGGTGTATAATTATTTTGATATTTTTATAAAGAAAATAATTTTTGAAATTAGTATGTTATTATAAACTTAATTATTAATAATTTTTATTAAAAAATACTTTATTCTTTAATTATGAAATTATAGATAACATTAAAAAACATTTAATGCCATTCGAAGCTCCAATTAACCTAAGATTTTTGCAAAAATGGCAAAAATAAACATACAAATTTGCTACTAAAATTATTTATATTTAGATTATCCTTCCAATTATTATTTAAGTATTTATTAATCCTCTTAATTTATTTCTTTTCCATTTGTTTTTGTAAAATTTTAAAAATATTTACTAAATAATTTACCTATATTTAGGTTATACACTGTCAGAAAATGATAAGCACCCCTTAGTTTTCACGTAAAAACATATTTAAGTGTAAAGTATCATAATTTAAAATTTTTTATGAATTTCTAATTCATAATCGAAAGAAAAAAACAATCAGATTTAAAATATTTATGGGTAGTGATGGATAAAACTGGTATTTACATATAAGGTATAATTACAGTCTGATCTTATATATTTCTAAATAAAATCACTCAATACTTAGATATATCGCTCCACGCCTTACTATTTACGTTTATCTTGGATACGGATATCCGGATCTGAAAAAAGGCCGGATATCCGGAAATTTTCGGTTCGGATATCGAATCCATATATCCGAAAATTTCCAATTATCCGCCAACCTTACTTGGACCCCATTTTTTAAGCCCAAGGGGTATACACAGTACTAAGGTATTTATATTTTTGAAGATAATAGCGTTGCATTGTAAAAACTGCTCTAAATTTGTAACTAGCCCCTAAAATGATTTTTATAATTTTGGAACCACAAAATTGTTACAAAATACAAAAATTAATTTTAATTAAAAATATTTTAATATTTTTAGTATTTTAAATATTAAAAAAATTTCATTTATTTAAAATAACACGAAACAATTTATATTTAGAATAAAATTTATAAAACAAAAAAACTAAAATTTTTATTAAAATGTCTTTTATTTGTTAAAATTAATATTTAATTTGACGTTAATTTATTAAAAAATGTAAATTATAAAAATTCTTTTTTAGTTATTTTAATTAATTAATTAACATAAATATTTATTATGTACATATTTTTATTTCATTTTTCCTTTATTTTATAAAATTTTAAATTTTAATAAAATTAAATTTAATGTATAAATATAAAAAATAATTTTTAACCTTAAATTTAATCGAAATTAAAATCTTCAAAAAATTACCCGCTTCAGTAGAAGGTTTAAAAATAATTATTTTTAATTAATTAATCGAGTATTTAAAGAATTAATAAAACTAATTAGGTAATTAATTAAAATATGTATTAGAAATTATCTATATAAAATGTTACTATTTATATATTTTTTTAATTAATTAAAAATCAAAAAATATTTTGAAGCAAAACTATTTCGAGAATAAATATTTTATTTAAATTAAAATATTTGCACAAATACTACAAATTTAAATAGACAAAGCCTTTCTTTCTTTTAATTTTTGAAATAGAAATATTTTAATAAATAAATTAAAAATTTAGAGCAAATAAATTTTAACAACAAAAAATATTATTTTATTTAAAAATTTTTTATAGTATTTATTGTCTGAATTTAATGTAAATAATAACTAAGGTCAGGCTTTGCTTATCCTGAACATAGTATTAGGTCGCGTCATAATTAGTGGCCGTTTTTTAGATTAAATTTTTAGGGGTGTTATTTTACAAATATTTTTAGTGTGTTAAGAAATAATAAAACCACCTAGTTTTTTCTGGTTTCCTATGGTTGTCCAATTAATCTGAAATTTTACAGAAATTTTTACAGAATCCATAAAAATTTCAGATTAATTGAAGAACCAGAACATAGAAAAGCAGAAAAAAACTAGGTGGTTTTATAATTTCTTAACGCACCATATGAGAACTACGGCTTCGAGTTTATTTTCAAATTATGTTGACAAGTTAAAGAAATAAAGTTTCTATTTCTCCATGCCTTTTTGGCAGTCGTTAGTAAATTTTTTTAATCTTTGATATTAGGTATATTTGATTTTTTAAGCATAATAAATAAATACTTTTAATTAATTAGTAGTCAAATGCCAAATTAATTTTTTCCATTTTTATATTTAAATACAAAATCTTATTTTATTTCCCCATTTTGCCTTTTTAACAATTCCATCAAATTCATCTGCTCCTTTTTCAAGATCAAATTTTCAGGCAAACGTGCTAGCTTTAGCTAGGAGCATATGGAAACGCTTTTTATTTGAAATAAAAAAAAATTTTTTACTTTCAAAAAATAGAGAATTTTATTTAAAATTTCTTTACTGGATCCAAGATTTTGGTTCCCATTTTTCTATCTATTTTGAGAAATTCCTTTCCTAATGTTCCAAACTTTAATCTCTGATAATTTTTTAAAACAGCAAATCTGTTCAATTAAAAAAATATGTAGATGCCCAGCTCGCTAACTACCTGTCCGCAAGGGACAGGTAGTTAGTGAGCTAGTTTTCCTAATTACTGCTATAGTATACGTTTTCATTTGGAAAGGGTTAGAAATAAGAAATAATTAAAAATATATTTATTTTACAAAAAATCAAATAATGTAAACTTTTGACAACATTCGCAAATAAATTTCTAGAAGATTCGGGGGATAAGAACCTTTAATTGGAACAGGTATGTAGATAGCGAGCTGGACATTTACCAAATATAAATATATTTCTTTTTGTTTAAAAATAATTTCTTTTTAGAATTACTTAAAACTTTTTTATTTTAATAAAATTATTTTATTTTAAATAACAACATTTTTATAAAATAATGAGTATTCAAAAACAAACAGTTTAGTAGTTTTTAATTATTTAAATTAATTATTAAAATAATTTATCAAAATTCAGCTTTTCGATGTTTATGGAGATAAAGGGCTTCCAACAGATTTAATAACAATTAATGTTATTCGAATAGTTATTGCTACTATTGGGATATTTTTAAATGCTTCTGTTGTTTATGTGACTGTTAAATGCAAGTATGTGTTAAAAATAAATTTTAAACAATTATGAAAACATAATTTTAAAAATATTTAATAAGGAACGCTGCTTTCACCTTCTTAAAATAGAAGGTGAACGCAGCGTTCCGGTAGCTTATTTGGTAGAGCACCTGTACGTGTGAGCGAAAGCGCCTAATAAATAACTGCTAGGAGGTCGCAGGATCGAAGCCTGCCCGTGATTAAACTAATTGATTAACTGATTTGCATTTTTTATCAAATAATTTTGTTTATTTTATGTTATAATTATCCCCTTTTAAATTTATTTCTCTATTATTCAGTTATAATAAAATCTGGACATAAAAAAATTCGAATTTTAGTTTCCATTTCATTATTAATATTTTACAAAATTTATCAGATTGAATTTATTAATTTAAATAATTTATTTATTTCCAAAAATTAAGAACATTAAAATCCCCTTGCCATTTTTTACTTGCTTTTGAATGCTTTTCGAATGCCGTTTTTCAAATCCACAGCTGGCTATCCATAACTGTTATCTTTAACCCTGGACATCAATATATAAATATGAGATTTTGTTGTAAACAATTAATTTTGATTTTTATTGTTGGTTTTACAACTTCTTTTACAGCAGCATTACTCGTTTCTTTTGACAGACTTTTGAGTGTTTTATTTCCATTATGGTCTGAAAAACTATTATTTTTTAAGTTAAGTTAATTAATTAATTAAAAGGTATTTACAAAGAATTGTTAAAAGAACATTTTATTTAATTCCACTGATTTGTACATTATTTATTTTCCCGGCTATAATTATATGGGCTATTTATCAGATAGTTAATACAATGCCTGAAACTTCGTAAATAATTTTTTTATTTTTTTAAATATTTTATATTTAAAGACAAGTTATTTGTGCTCCACATGAATGTGCTGTGGGATGGGCAGGCGATTTGTCTTATTTTATCTTTTCTGTAATTAATTTCCTTACTTTGGTTAATTATATTATTGTTTGGATTGCTCTTAAATGGCATGCTAATAAAAATAATAATCAAGGTGTAGTAGTTGATTTGGGGTACAGTAGGCGCAAAGCCATAACTGTTTCAAGATTTCCGAATCTTTTAAAATTTAGTATTAAGCGATTCATCTCATCGAGCTAAAGAGATTGGTACCAAAATTTTTAAGGTACAGAAATTTTCCAGGTAGTTATGGCTTTGCGCTTACTTGGGCGTGCGCCTACTTGGGCGTGCCTCTTGATTTGCTCTTATCCCCCAAAAATAAAATAATAGTTTAGGATCTATGTATATAATATGTATAAAGTTTTGTTGTTAACGTGAAAATCTCTCATATGAGACAGTTCCAACGATTTACTTTGGTATAAGATTCAAGACGCCTAGCAGTTTTGAGCAAACCTCTATCCCCTACTTCTAATTTTATGAGAGACTGTGTCACAAATTTAAGACTGGTTAATAATAAAAATAATTATTCCAAAATATATTTTTAGCATCATTTGAATGGACTCATCGAATAATAAAAACCCTCGCTGTACTTATGGCATTTAATCTTGTTGGTCATTCAATGAATAGTATTGCTAGAATGACAGTTCCTCGTCTCGATTTAGATATTACTCAATCAACAATAGTTACACATTCTTTAAGTTGTTTAACTAATTTTGTTATGGCTAGTGATGGACCTATACTTTATTTATCAAAGTATATTCTTTAAATATTTTATCAATTCAAATTTTATTTTTTTAAAGCCAAGAATATAGACAAGCTTTTCAAAAAGTTTTTAAAATAAAAACAAATTCTGTTGCAACAGCAGTTACTGTCAAACACATTTCTAAAAATAATTTAAATAAAAATAATGGACAAATTCCTGTTAATTAAAAATATTTTGCGGAATAATCAAAAAATATATTAAATCTTTTTTTCTTATTTTATTTTGTATAAAATTAATAATTATCCAAACAGTTATTGAATACCCACAATTTTTAATAAATTAAAAATTTTTAATAATAAATAAACTTTTGTTTACTCTTCACGTGATTCCAAGAAGATCCCTCCAACCTTACAATATATTTCTACAAAAAATTTATTTATTTCGACATTTGTTATTTATTTAAAGTGTATTTTTTATATTAAAGAAAATTATTGAGAATTACATAACACTGTGATAGACAAGGAAATAAATTTTAAAAGGCAAAAATATTAGACATAAATTAGTTAAAGTAATAAAAAATATTTTTTTATTATTTTTTTCTTATATTCAAAATTAGGGTTTCAAAATTATCTATTAAATATTCAAAATTATCTATTAAATAAATAAAAAAAATCGGCTTTTGTCCAGTTTATGCGTCCAATCAAAAAACAATTGGATTTTTCTTAGTATTGCAAAGTTGGGGTATGGTTCCAAAACATTTCTTCATGTTCGGGACCTACTTTCACTGGGTCTGGGACCATTCCTTGCCCTATCCCTCGAAATTTCGGAAAGTTATAATTGTTTTTCCGAAATTTTTAAAAATAGGCTATAACTTTCCGAAATTTCGAGGGATAGGGCAAGGAATGGTCCCAGACCCAGTGGGCGTAGGTCCCGAACATGAAAAAATGTTTTGGAACCATACCTCAACTTTGCAATACTAAGTAAAATTCAATTGTTTTTTGATTGGACGCATAAACTGGACAAGAGCCAAAAAATCTTTTCCACTTTTTGCTAGACAATCATTAATAGACATTATTAAGCATTGTTAATAGACGTTTATTGACTGAATAATTAATAAATTCAATAAATTAATTCAATATAAATATTTAATTATTCTCTATGTATGTATGTAAAATAGATTCCTATCATTTATAATTTTTTGTTTTTTGATAACTGGAACCGAACAGGCAATTTATTTAAAGAAAAATCTTCACAAAACGTTTTATAAAAGTTCATTAATGCTAAAATTTAATTTTTAATTTAAATATTTATCTATCAAAATAAAATCCAAACATTTTTAATTTCGAATTTATTTATTTTAACATATTAAGTTAATAAAAATATTTAAAAATTTAATAAACATTATTTTGATAGACATTATTAAGCATTGTTAATAGTCGTTTATTGACTAAATAATTAATAAATTCAATAGATTAATTCACTATAAATTTATTTAATTATTCTCTATGTATTTATCGTTTATAATTTCTTGTTTATAAAATAATTTTTAATTTAAATTATTTTTTTATAATTCAAATAAAATTTCTCTTTCTTTTTAATTAAAAAATGCCGAAAATTTAATTTATTGGATATAAAAAATTATTATAGCAACTTTATCATTTGGTTATCTATAACCAACGCTGGACGCTTCAAAAATTCTTAAGGTACTATTACAAACATACTCCAGCCTGAAAGAGCCCTTTTGAAAATTTTCATTTAAAATTTAATTTTTTATTTTAGTAGATGTTTAAATTTAAATTATTTTTATTTTTTGTAATTAATTGTGTATTAAATGTTGAATTAAACAAAGCAAAAGAACAAACAGAATTTATCGAAAATTTGAGAAAATCAACAAAATTTAAAAAATCTTTGGAAGAAGAAAATTCTCAAAAACAATCCAAGTAAATTAAAAATTAAACAAAAAAATAATTAAAAATATTTTTATTTATTTTTTTAAAGAATAAAAAATGTCAAAGAATTTATTTCATCAGAATACGCTTCAAAACTTGTCAAGAAAAATTTATTTTTTCTTCCCGAAATTATTAGGGGAAAAGTTGAAAAAGATTTAAAAACAAAACAATTTATTTCTGAAAATAAATCAATTAACAAAGTTTTGGAATATGTCTATATTTGGTTGAAAATAAATAATAAAAAAATTTTAAAAGAATTGGAAGAAGGAGAGGAGGAAGAAGAAGAATGTTTTGTTGAATTTTCTGTGGAAAAAGATATTTTTGTTTGGGCATTTCTTTTTCGAGAAGGGACTACTGTTATGAAGGAAGAATTAGAAAAATTAAAAAGTGGAGAAGAAAAAATAATATTTTTTAATAAAAAGGAGGAAGAAGAAAATGAAGAAAAAATGCCTAAAAATGAAGAAAAACATGTTGAAGTTGAGGAGGGGGAAGGAAATGCACATTTGGGGACATTTGCGATTTTAGGTATTTATTGGAAGAATAAAGTTTAAATGTGCAAAAAATAAAAGATAAATAAATCTTTAAACTTTTAAATCCTCATAACTTTCAAAAAATTTAGAATAGAGCATATAAAACATTTAAATAATAATTTTAATCTTTTAGTTCAATTTTTGTTTTTTATTAAAAATCTGGATCTGGATCCAGATTTTGATTTCTCCTGATCCAGAGTTTAGATGAAGCATTTTTCAGAGTCACTTGATTTTCCCTTGACCTTGATTCTTCCTTGATTCAAGGTTAAGAATCTGGTCAAGGTCCTCAACTAAAATCAAGTATCAAGATTAAGGTCAATAAAATCTCCGATATAGTTTAAATAATAAATTTAAATATTTTTCTAGAAGCAATCTATAAAGGAAGAAATGGATTTGGTGAAGGAGAACAAGTTTATCTTGACTGGTCAAATATATTAAAAATTAAAATTTATTTAGAGAAAAAACGTCTTAAATTAATAAAAAAGACAGAAAAACGTATTTTTGATAAAATATGTTCACATTTATGGAAAATAATTAAAAGTATTGAAAGAAAAATTTGGTTGGAAAATTTGTGGTTTGTGAGGTTATTTACTAAAAATTTAAATAAAATAACTAAAAATAATGATTTCATTGATGAGAAAAATAAAACAAAAAAAGAATTCGAAGAAATAGAACAAATTTTGGATGAAAATTTTGAGAAATTAAAGTCTATGGAAAAGCTAGGAAAAACTTCAATTGAACAAAAAATTTCAATAAAAATTTCTGAAAAATCAAAAAAGCTAGCAGATAATTTAATAAAAGAGTTGGATAAATTGCTTGATATAAAATTGAAGGAAAAACGAATTGAAGAATTCAAAAGTATAAATTATTTTTAGAAAATAAGAGTGTTTGGGGGCTAAAAAGTCCCGGATCTGGTTAACCTTCTGGGTCTAATCTACTTAACCTCCATGGAAACTAATTTTGTGTCGCTATGTAAGGGCCTTACTTCGCAATCCGTCCAAAATGCTCGGCATCCACAGCTGGTAAATAACCTGTAACTGTTCATAAAGTTGTCAAATTAATTATTATGAACCTTACTCCACTTTATAATAATTAAAATTAATCTACCTAATTTTAGACTACATAAGAAAATTTGAGGAGGATGGGCAGAAACGACTAGATGAAGAAATTAAAGTGGAAATTGATGAGGAAATCTTCGAAGATTTAATTAAAATTAAAATTCATCCTTTTGATTTTCTTCAGAATGTTGTTTATAATGTTAAAATAAAGCCTTTAAATAAACGCTTTGAAAAGCTTGGAGGACAAGAATACGAGGAAATTGTTGAATATTTTAAAAATCCAGATAATTTTATAAAAAATGACAAAAGAAAATTGAGAGAAAATTCTATAGAATTTTTATATAAAGAATTTAAAGAAATTAAAAAAGTTTTGGAGAAGAGAAAAAATTATACTAGAAGAAAAAATAAAGTATAATTTAAATTAATTATTAACTAATAATTATTTTTTAATAGATCAAAATTAATTTAAAAAAGAATAAAGTTGAAAATAACAAAATAATTAATTCATTAAAATATCTCAATAATAAATTCAGAAACAAACAAAAAAATATATTTAATAAAGCATGGGATTGGATGAACTCTAAAGTAAATAAAAATGAAAATAAAGAAAAATTTGATTCCGACGTTTATTTTAAATTTAAAAAGGAATTTTTGAATATTGATAAAAACATTAAAAGTTTTTATAAGTTGAAAGAAGCAATTGAGATTGTAATTTCTGGAGAAATTAAAGGCAAGTCTAGATCAAATTAATATTAACTACATATAATGTATATGCCAGAGAGGATCCATTCCGAATCACAAAGTAGGAATCAGGAAAAATTTTCCTTAACTACCTAATTAATAAATCGAAGTGCTTGATAAAGAATAGTCATAATTTTGTTTTTGTTGAGATGATTTGGGAAAATATACTTATTAAAAATACTTGACTTGCTAAATTTAGCAGTTCAGTATATTTACATTTTGATTTTTTTTATTTAAACGGATTTACAGAAGATGATGACGAAATGCATAAAGAATTTCGTGGTAGACTCGGAGCTCAAATCCTTCTTTCCGTCTATAACGCCAAGGAAGTGACAAAGGAAATAGCAAACAGCATGCTAATAAATTTAGCAGGCTCTGGCCTAATCAGCACAATTTTGGATGTTTTTGTTTGGCCACCATTATTAGCAATTGTAGCAATTTCTTGTCCACCATTATATATTCCTTTATCTGTTATATTATATTCTGTTATAACAAATTTATTTGTTAACATAGCTGACTCGTTATTTCTTCAAAGATTTTTAATAATGATTGAGGGAGGAAATTTTACCCCAACAACTTTGGAAGGATTTTTGAATAATCTTAGAGATTCTTGGAATGTAAAAAATATAGCTGTTGGAGGTTCTTTGTTGAATAATTTGATACAAATGGATACGAATTTGGATATGCTAGGATTAGATATTCTTTCGAATGAGGTAAAAAACGGAATTTTGTTTAGAAAACCCTATTCAATTTAGATTGCTTCATCTACATCCAGTGCAATTTTGCCTTTTGAATATTCTGTAATGAAAGATTTGTTACGTGCTGGGGTATATTATAAATACAAGAAAG
Source organism: Meloidogyne arenaria (assembly GCA_036172955.1). NCBI lineage: Eukaryota > Metazoa > Nematoda > Chromadorea > Rhabditida > Meloidogynidae > Meloidogyne > Meloidogyne arenaria. The sequence continues at coordinate 1,464,765 of JARQAB010000029.1, read as the reverse complement.
GATTCTTTCCAAAACCGAGTATTGAACAGCTTGTCTTAGAACGTAGAATTGAGGAAAATTCTAAAAACAAACAAATATGTAAAGAAATTATTCAAAAATTATTTCTAATTAATAACCCTCATTCTTTAACATCGGGAATGGGAATTACTAACGAGGAAAGAAATGTTGCTTTCAGTAAATATATTAAACATAAGGTTATTATTTATAATTTATTCAAGGAGTAAATAATTTTATTTTTGGAGTAAATTTATTCAAGGAGTAAATAAATTTATTTTTGAATATCCTCGATTCGTCTAAGTCGGAAAATGAAAGATTTAGGAAAATTTTTTGATAAAACATGTGAGCCAAAATCCAAAATATAATGTAATTAGGGTTGCCAAAATCGACCGACTCGGACCGAAAGATCGAGTCGGGCCTAAGATGTTTGGCCCGAAAGTGACTCGTATGGCCCGACTCGATAAAGTTAGGCCCGTAAGTGACTCATCCGACTCAATAAAAACAAGCCCGAAAAATGCCTCGACCGTCGGCCAGGCTCGAAAACGGCAACCCTAAAATAAAAATATTTTTACTTTGCAGGTCAGTGCTTCAATGGATATCGAGAAGAATTCCTCAATGACAATCAACGCAATGGGAATTGGAGCAGTTTTAAGTCTTTTTGGTTTTCTACTAACCTCAATTCCCTCACATTTTATCAGCTTATCAAGTTTATTTAAAAAAATTATTGGGATTTTATTTAATCCTTCAACAAAACTTCTCAAATTTGGAATAGGTTATATAACTGCTAATCACTTTGGAAGTGAATTTTTTGAAAACTTTTGGTCTACAGATACAATTAGAAACAAAGAAATGATTAGATCAATTTTTGATCGTTCAATTAAAAGATTAAATGGAAAAAATAAAAATTTGGTAGAAATAACAGAAAAGGAAGTTTATGATATTTATCATTCAAAAATGACTATAACTTATGGGTATGGTAAAGGAGTTGTTAAAATAATGAATTGGATGAAAAGAAAATTGAAAAAAGGTTATGCTTTTTTGACGGGGAAGAAATTTAAATTGAAATTGTTTGAACAAGTAAATTTAAGCAAAATTGCTTTGGATTTGTTTAATGGTAAATTAAAAAATTTTTATATCACTAAAAATTACTTAGAATTCACAAAAACATTAAAAATTTTAAAGTTATAATAATTATAATAAAAAATTAATATAATTTAGAAGAAGAAATAGAGGATTCCGGCTTCTTTGAAGCTAAACTGGATGATTTACAGTTGAAAATGAGAGAAATGCCTGGAATGGATACTGATAAATGGGAGAGATTTTACGAAGAAACATGTAAGTTAGTGGGTGTTAACTGAGGGGTCTGGTGGTAAAAACCGAAAAGATGAAGAGGGGGGGGGGGTAATTTCGCGGAAAGAGAAGAAATGGTCTCCCGTTTCCCCTTTACTCGCAAGTAAACAGGGACGTGTAGATATTGTGTAGCCATTTAAAAAAGAGATTAGAAAATCAAAAATAACAAAAATATTTTCAGCTTCCTCATTTTATTTGCACAAACTAACATTTACCGAAGCCCATCATTTTATAACAATTCTCTCCAAAACAAAAAATATTAAAGAAATAACAAATAACGAAAAATTTCTCAAACAATTAAACGAAAAAATAACAAAAATTAAGATAAACAAATATTTTTATAATTCGTTGAAAAAAGTAAGAAATTAAAATTTATAAAATTAAATTTTAAAAATTTACAGTTAGAAAAACCATCCAATTTCAATTATTTAGAAGAATTAAAAAGAAATTCTAACGGATTTAAAACAAATAATGAATTAAAAGAAAATATTAAAAAATGTTTATTTACTACAAAAATATTAAAGTTTACATTATTTAATATAAACATCAATGAAAATAATCAGAAAGATTTTCTCAAAAATTTAAATAATACATTGCAAACTTGGAATAAAAGTGATAATAAATTTGTTAATTTTATTGTTGAAATAATTGGAAATTTCCGAACAGAATGCGACTTTAAAAATAAATATTATAATGAAGATATTGAGGTTGGGAGTTTGGCATTTAATTAGAAATTCAATTGGAAAACAAACACTTTTTAACAGTTGGGTAAAATACTCGATATTCTCCAATGAAAAGTTTAAGATTTTTGTCATAAATAATTGGTTGTCGGTTTCAACCCGAACCGAACCGAAAAACCGCAGATTTTCAGTCACGTTTGTCGGTTCGGTTCGGATAACAGAAGAATCTGGTTAAACCGACAATCCTTTTCACAAATTAGTGCTTGTATATACTAGAGATCGATATTTTCAAAAATCCTGGATCTGGATCTGGATTTAGGTTAGTGACCTGGACAGTACTCTTGATCTGGATCCAGGAAAAATCCAGATCCAGAAAAAATCCAGAATTTTTTTCGTCTGGATCCAGCCTGGATTTCTGGATTTTTTTCTAAATCAAATTATATCCTTCTAAATCCACAGATATCCGCCTTAAACATTAGATATCCTTCCAAATCCTCTTATATCCCTGAAAAGATCATCAATAGCTCACTTAATCGCCCAAAATCCTTTGATATACCTAATAATCCCCAAATCACCAATATCCGTCTTATAAACTTTAAATTACCTTCTATCCAACTTAATCCACCGATATCACCCATATCCCCTTAAAATCCCTTTATATATCTCAAAATCCCCAGATATCCTGCTTAATCCCCATATATCTTAAGATATCCTCTTACTCCTCACAAAGTCACCGGTATCCCACTTAATCTTCAAAATCCTTGAGTATCTCTTTAAAATCCTCTTAATTCCTTATATCCTCTTAAACCTCACAAATCCTCTGATATCCTTGTTAATCCTCGCAAATCCATTTAATCCCCAAATATTCTCTTAATCACTTCTAATCTTTCTATATCCTCTCATTGATACTGTACCGAGAAGTCCATGGACCGAGAAATGGACCGATAAATTTATTTAGTCGAGAAATCCACTATCCCTCAATAACCGCGGGTAAAATTTTTGAAAATTTTGTAAGGGAGCAAGTAACTTGGGCTGCGTTACATTGGGATTTACCCTTCTGGAAGAACATTGAGCCAAATATTTTAATTTTTTTTGTGAAATTTCAAAGGGCATTTTGTGAAATTTCAAAGGGCAAGAAGTCAGATATCGCCCATTTTTAGCGCCGTAGGTTCACTTTCTGGTAAAATTTAATACAGAAAATCCAGACATAAAAATCGTCTGGATCTGGATCTGGACTCTGGATTTAGGTTAGTACCCTGGACAAGATTCTGGATCTGGATCCAGGAAAAATCCAGATCCAGAAAAAATCCAGGACGATCAAAAAATGCCTGGATCAGGACTCTGGATCCAGAAAAAATCCAGGACGATCAAAAAATGCCTGGATCAGGACTCTGGATCTAGAAAAAATCCAGACTGGATCCAGATCCAGACCGATCTCTAGTATATACTACCGAAATTCCTCTATCAAGACAAATATGCTTTTATTTTTCATCACTTATATTAGAGACTTAGACTTACATTGGGAGTGTGGGTGGGATATAAAAATAAAAGGGATAGAGGTTTAGCCCTGAGCAGGCAAAAGAACACGTAACAATTTTTGCTAAGCGCTTTTGCGTAGACATATGTGATCTACCGACTGAGCTACGGAGCTCTGCTTATTAAGCATTTTAAATGCTAGCCAGCTGGATCACCCTTTTCTACAATAAATAAATATTTATTTAAAAATATATCCATGTTGAAATAATTGTTTCCACCAAAAATCTATTCAATTTTTATATAAGCTTTCACAATCCCTTCCATAATTAACTATTATAAAATAAAATAATTTAGATTAAATTAGAAGCAATAAACAATATTATAAAAAATATAGAAAAGGCTTACGAAAACGTTGAAATTTTCTTTAATGATAAACTTATTAAAGAGACTAAAAATAATTCACAAAACATAAAAAAATATTTAAATAAAGTTGGGGAAAAAGTTTATGAATTTCAAAAATTTATTAAAAAAATGAATGAAAATTTAGATAAAATTAATTTATTTAGTGAATTAGTGGAGAAAGGAATGAACAAAAGTAAGTTGGAATTATTAATTAAAGGTTAGGGGGAAATTTACAAAAGCTGGAAATAATTTTAGAATACAACTAATCGCACTGTTTGTAGAGTCTGGGGGGAGGGGCGGGGAGGCAAAAACATAGGTTGGTCGGAACAATCAGAGGTGTCGGAAATCGGAACTGGCTCAAATGTCGGAACTCGGAAATCGGAAGGAAAAAAATGCCGGAAATCGGAATTCCGACCCACCTCTGGGCAAAACCTATCCTTCTTTGATTATCAAAGTTCAATTCATTTAACCGAAATTAAATACTTTAGAGGAATAGGAAATAAAAAAAACTCTTAAAATTTTTAGTTTAATTTTTATTATTTTCAGAGGATAAAGTAAAGTTTCTGGTTGAGGACAGAAATATTTTAAAGGAGCTAGCAAATAAAGAAAATAAAATTTATTTAAAACAATTGTCAGAAAAATTTAAATATTTAATGGAAAATATGAATGTCTTTATAGAAATAAAAGGAAATGATGATGAGAAGGTTGAGCAATTTAAAAATATTAGTTATCTTTTTGTTGGATATTGTTTGGTTAAACAATTTATTATTTTCTTTAATGATGAAGGAAAACCGAAAATAAGAATTTTTAAAGGAAAGCAGTCATTTATGTTTGAACATGCAGCTCTAATTGGAAATATTTTGGGCAAAAGAAGTGTGGATATTGAGTAGTGTTTATTTAAATAATTATGTAGTCGTTCGTAACTACTTCAAAAAACTAAAGATTATAGTGGCTCACAGTTAGGGTTGTCGGTTCGGAATCGAACCGAACAACGGAAACGAGAGGTTTTCAATTCGGGTTTTCAATTTGGATCTCGATATTTGAAGATTTTCTGAAAAACGACAACTCTACTCACAATCAGAGTGGCCCTTTCCAAACCACCAAAAGGGGGCATGTCCTCTCAAAAAGGGGAAAATAGGGGGACTAAAACTAAACAGTTATTTCTCTCCTACTATAAAATAAAAATAAATTAAACACTAGTTTAATCCTCCTATCCCAAAATTAAAAATGATTTAATAAATTCTTTAAATCATCTTAAGATTCTTTAAAATTAAAATAAAGGGCTATATTGTTTTAAGATACTATAAAAGAATTCTGATCCAAATTGAAGCAAAAATATATAAAAAATGCAAAACTGGGGATGTCGAATATAAAAATTTTTGTAAAAATTACGTAAATAACTTAATAAATGACTGGGCAGGATATTGTTCAATAGAAAGGAAGAATACAAATTTTGAACGTCCAGAAGAATGGGCTTTAATGCATAGTAAGTTAAAGAAAGAGAGTTCAGTTATAAGAAGATAAATTAAAGTTAGTAAATTGAAGACTTCGACAAATTATGAAAAAATATTATAATTAATTTTAGATAAATATATTTATGAAGATGGCTTTAGCCTCGCTGATTCAAGTTTTATGGGAATAAATATGTTAAAAATGCCGGGAATGGTCAAAGAAAGCAAGGAATGGGCAAGATTATATAATGATGCACGTATTTAAATTGATATATGATTTTTTTTAATTTATTAAAATTCATAGTTGATCGTTTTTATATGCATAAACTAACATTTACTGAAGCGCATCACATTCTAGTTTCAGTGTCCGAGGTTCTCCATGAGAAGGATTTTAATATTAAAATTATAGAAGATGCGTTAAATAAAGAAACAATTAATTATGAAATAAAATCAGAATTAATTGAGGTTTGGATATAATAATAAATATTTATTTATTGAAAATCATTATTTAACGATTTTGTTCACGATTTTTCTTTAACAAAATACTTAAACAAAAATATATATAAATCCTTAAAATAGTTCCTTAACGACAATAAATTAATATCTTTTGAATTTATAAACAGAAATGCCTAAATAACCCTTAAATAAAATTGTTATTTAATTTTTAATCAAAGCCAACTCTCACTAAATATATCCCTTGGGACCGAATTGAGTTGACATATTAGGGGGATATACTTATTGGATAAGGGAGAGACGTCCTATCGAGATTTGAGTTTAATATTATATAATTAATTTTTAGTTGAATAAACAACCAAACAATATAAGTCAAATGGAAATTGTCAAAGAAAGATTTTCCAAATTGGAAGCAAATATTCAGCTTCGTGTTCACATCCAACAATGTTTACTTGCCGCTTATTTACTCAAATTTACTTTTGCCAATATAAATTTAAATTTAAAAGATATAACAAACCAACAAAAATTCTTAGAAATTTTACAAAATAAATTAAACGGCAAAACAACAGAAAATATTGAAACTAAATTTAAAGAAATTGAGAAAAAGGCCGCATTTTTAATTAAGGTTTGTAAATAAATAAAATTTTACCTAAACTAATTTAAAATAATTTTGAGGTTTTTTACAATTTTACAAGTCTGTGTGATTTTAACAAAAACAATAATAACAAAAAGGGCCTTGACAAAATGTTGGAAATAGTTAAAAATTCTTTTTTGGATTTTGTCAAACAATTTAAATCTTTTTGTCAATTGAAAGTAGATAAGGAAATACTAAATTTGAAGGATCATTTTGACAAGCTTTTTGTTTTGGTGGATAAATTTGAGTATTCTTTGAACAAATTAGTTGATGAATTGAATTTGAATAAGTTAATTATGGCGAAATTTAAAATGATTGAGACAAACGGTATTTTTATAAATATTAATATTTTTATCAAATGTAAAAAATGGAAATTAGATTTGGAACCTGGGCAGAGACCCTACCGAATTTTCAGGTCCGGAAGCACTAAATCTGGCAGTTATAGACTTATAGATAGATTAATATAGATTTATAGGTTAATTTTCCTTGTGGTAGAGCATATGGAGCAGAATAATGGGCTCTAGTAGAGAAGAAGAATAACCTGTCATCAAATAGAGAAGAATAACTTGACGTGCCCAACGTCGTGTTATTTTTATATAAAATAAATTTTAAGAATTTCACGAAAATATTAAAAAATATGATTATGGCCCTAATAATAATTATTTTAATCTTACAGCAAAACCTAAAAACTAATAATTCTTAATTTATTATAATTTAGAAAAACAATTTAATTCAAAATCCTTCGATTATTTCTCAAAAATTATAAAAGAATCTACTTCAGATTATATTCAACGAATAATGCAAAAACTTTTATTTTTAGTAAAAAATTGGAAAAAACAACAAAAAATCCAAACAAAAAATTTAAAATCTTCAAATAATCCTTTAAATAAAATTTCAATTTTAAATATTAGTTATTGTTTAGTTAATCGTTTTATAATTATTTTTAATGAAGAAGGAAAGCCTGATATTGATAATTTAATTAAAAATCAAACAAATGTAAATTTACTTGAATTTGCTGCTGAATTGAATGAAATATTGGGAAACAAAAGTTTGGATAAAATGTAAGAATATCGAAATTTAAAATTAAATTTTAAATTCAATGGAAATTTCCAAAGAAATTTTTTAGAAATTTAGGTATATTAGAAATCGACAAAATAATGTTTGTGGAATCCCGTATGCGGGATTTTTACCAAAACTTTTTTGGGACAGGTTCTAGCCAGGTCAATACGGTAAGGGATTGAGGGGTTTTATAAAACAAAGTTACCCTCAAAAAATTGTTAATACTTTCCTTCCTTTTTAAATTATTTTTTAATTAATAAAAATTCATAAATTTCCAGTTTTTATTTGAAAATACGTGATAACATAGTTAAAGAACTAATTAACTATTGTAGTAACAATAATGAAGATGGTGATAAATATTACTGCACAAAAAATATAAAATTTAAATTGTCAATAAACTGGCCAAAATATTGTTATATTGATAAGAATAATTTTAAATTTGAGAGGCCTAATGAATGGAAGTTACAATATAGTGAGTTTAAATTTAAATTAATTAAAACAAGATTTTTAAATGTTTATTTATTTCTACCCTAATCACGCAATTGCCCTAGTCCACAAGTTAAAATAAAAAATTTAATAACACAAACATTTGTTGAACTCACAAATAGGTTATGATAAAGCGTTAACAACATTTCAAGATTTCTGGGAAAATATCATTACAAGTCTAAAATTTTCATACTTGCTAAAATCCAGACAAGAAGGAAGGCAAACATTTGTTGTAAAAAAATTCCAAATAAATTTATTTAAATTAAAAAAGGGCATATGACTGTGGAAAAAGGGCATACATACATATGTATGTCGAAATTTAAATTATCTAGGCACGTGTAACAATTACCTAATTGTTGTTCTTTATATAAACGATAACTTCTCCCTTAGGATAACTTCTCCCTAAACTTCTCCCTTTATACATCATTCTCAAAATTAAATTTTTTAAAATTAAAACTTATGTATTTTAATGTTAATTCCCCTAACTTTTTTTGGACTTCTCCTTCTTTTAGGTAAAAATATTAACATTTATTTTATAAAATAATATTTTAAAATTATTTATCTATATTTAAAGCCAATTCATTACAACAAGATGGATTTCATCTTGCAACAATGGAAATGATTGGAATTGAAACGCCAAAAATTCCTGGAATAACATCAGAAGATTTGGAACAATTTAAAAAAGCATTTAGTTTGGATTTAACTTAAAATTAATAAACAAAAATAAACTTAAATCCTAGATAAAAACTCTGTTTAAAGTGTTAAGAAGCTTAAATAACCAAAAATGTTTAGTTGATTTTGGGAGGCTTTATTTCAAGCATTTTAGGGGGTTTTACTCTCAGAATTAGCTTAATATCAATCCTCTAGACAATTAAACATGTACTAAAGCTGTCGCCAAAATCTTATATTTTATGGGGAAAAATATTTTGAGTTATTAGAGTTTGAATTTCTAATTGTAAGGCAAATAAAAATGACCGTTTTTAACTGTAAAAGTGGCTAATATTTGTTGGAATTTTATGTTTTGTTTGGGTAATAAAGGATTTTTCTACCCAAAATGAATAACCATATAGATGATTATTAGATTTATCCTAAATTAACTTTAAGTAAAAATGTCAACAAAAAACAACCTTATAAAGTTCACCACAACTTTATATTTTGGGAACATCCAAAATTTATGTATTTCCTTTATAAAATTAATTTTTTAATAAAATTATTTTAATAAAATATTTTTTCTCTCAAAGTGCAAGTTCATTCTCAACATAAAATGACATTTACAGAGGCTCATTATGTCCTTAATTTTATTTCAAAATATCTTGAAAAACTAAATAGTAATAATATATATAATGGAATGAAAGGTGTAATTGAAAAAGTAAATTAATTTATAATATAAAATAATTAATTAATAATTCTTAATTTTTGCTTCAATGATTTTTAATTAATTTTTGCTTCATATCGCTTGCGAAACTTTTAATTAAAATTATTCTTTTGTTAAATTTAAGTAATTCTAAAATAGGGTTGTTGGCGGACGGTTAACCGAACCGGAACCGGAACCGAAAACCGGTGTTTTTGGCGAAAAAACCGGAACCGAAAACCGGGGGTCGAAAACCGGCGAAAACCGAAAACCGGTGACCAAAACCGCCCGGTTTCGGTTTATAAAATACACCCCTAAGGATGGAATTTTTTGGAATTTTTCGGCCATTTGAATTCACAAAACACATCTTGCCAAAATATTTTTCTCAATTTTGTTTTCGATAAATATAATTTAATTCTACTATATTAGGATGTGTATGTAATTTTTTCGCCTCCGGCCTTCCAATGGTTGACTGGCTATGTTGATGGGCCTCCCTCGATTTGCTTGTCTTAGTGTTTGGTTCGAACCCAAGAATAGCCTCCGGCCTTCCAAAATTCTCAAAATTTTCGCCTGCGGCGCTAAAAAAGATAAATTCTGGCTCGTGGCTGGGTATAGTCAGTGCCGGAGACAGGCTCCGGAAAAACTATTTCTTTTTTTCGCCTGCGGCGCAAGAACAGGAAAATTTTTAGATTAAGGATCGACCATAATTTAAAAAATTTTCGCCTGCGGCGCAAAAGGAGCTGGATAAAGAGATGGATCTTAACAAAAAAAACACACATCAGTCCGGTCTACTGAAGATGCTGGTTCGCTCTCAGCCGCAGAATAACCTTTTGCACTAACTAAAGTATAGAAATAGCTATAGCCCAGCTTCTTTACTGTATTCTAATTGATTAAAATAAGAACTGGATATTCTGGATGAAAAATTCAGGCATAAACCGGTTTCGGTTAACCGAAAACCGGGGGTCAGTCAAAAACCGGAACCGAAAACCGGGGGTCGTAAACCGGTCAAAACCGAAAACCGAGGGTACCGGTTAATAACCGGTCGCCAACAACCCTATTCTAAAACTTTCAGTTAAAAAATAAAGATATTAAACAATCAAATTTTGAAGATCAACAACAATTTAAAATTCAAAATTCTTTAGAAAAATGTCACCAAATATTATTTTCTTTTAGCTCTATACTTTCAAAATACAAAAAGCACCAAGGAAATAATCGGGACATTTTTAATATTAAATGTTTAAATTGTGAAGAAAATAGCTATTTTAGTGATGGAGAGAAAAATGAAATTTATGTATTTGTAAAAGATTTAAGTAAAAATGTTGTTGAAAAATGCGAATTTATTGTTGAATGGCATAATGATTTATATCGTAAATCACTGGATTACACGTAAAATAATTAATTTTTATTTGAAATGCTTTAGACCCTTGTTTATTAAAAATTTATGTTAGTTAGTAGTCAGGAAGGTTATTGGGAAATATAAACAAATAATTAAATGCAGACTTTATTTTTCTAAAATAAATTTTGAATAAATATTCTTTAATAACTTTAAATATCGTCACTTCGATCTTCCCCGTAATAGAAAAAGTGTTGGGATGAAATAATTTTTTTCATAAACTTAAGATTGAATTATGAACACAAACCAAAAGAATATGAGTATTTAAAAATTAAAATTACTGATCTAAACACTCAATACATAAACTTTGTTGATGTTATCCGTAGTAACAAGCCTCATGGTGATACAATACACCAACAATCATTTTCAACAAACAACGGAGAACAATCGAATGAAATTATTCCCGACAAAAAAAGTCACAAAAATCCCCAATCAATTCCTCTTCTTAATCAACATGAAGTTGCTGTTAATAATTTATTTAAAAATTTAGATGATATAACAGCAAAAACTAAAAAATTTGAAACAAAACTTGCTGATATTAAAAAATATATGGAACAAAATAAATCGTTTAAAAATGAATTATATCAAAATAATTTTGCAGACATAATCGAGGAAAAGATGGAATTTCTTTTAAAAAATTGGAAGAAAATATTTGAGGATATTCCAGGAGATAAAGAAGATGTTAAGGAAATTAAAGAAATTTTCAAAAATTCAGGCCATCAATTTGTTGGGTATTGCCTTTCCCAACGATTCCTTGAGGCATTTAATGAAGATGGAGGAGTTAACATTAAAGCATTTATAGACACCAATTCACGACAAAAATATGCTCAAAAACTTGCTAAAATTGTTAAAAATAATCCTTTAAATATAAAGTAATTATTTACTTAAAATTAATTTTACTTCCAAAATTTTTTAAAAAATTCTGAAAAAATATTTTTAAGTTTGTATAAATCAACAAAGGAAGTTATCAAAAACTATCTTCATGAAAAATGCGACAACAATTTAGCATATATTTTAAAAGACTGTCACTCATTCATTGAAAATATATTTCAAAATTGGCGAGGTTATTGTTCGATTGATTTTGACAATTTGGAATTTGAAAATCTTGAAGAAATTGTTTTAAAGAATGAAAATTAAATATTTTTTTATTTTTAAAAGATGGATTTATGACCCAGGTATTCAATTATAGTTCATTAGTTCAAGTAAAATATTTGTCCAATAAAAAATTTTAAATTATATATAGTCTATTATTCAAATGAATGGTTCAAAATTTTTTGGTTATTGTGAAAGGTCAGAAAGCTGTAATGGAGTTGGATTAAAATTCCTTTCAGCTTACATTGTAGCAATAGTAAAACCCATTTACATACTCCTATTTTCCATTGATATTGGGTGGAGGGGTAATTGGGGGAGGCTGCTAGACGATTATAAAGTTGGATAAAGTAATTCCAAAATTTCTTACTCCTATAACAATTAAATATGGACTAATATATTTTTATTGGACTAATAAACTGTAATTGAGCCACCAGATATTCTTTATTATAAATATTTTATTAAAGTATTTATTTTTGATTTATACATATTTATTTTTATTAACCTATTCTGTATGTATAAACTGATTTTATTAGGAATAGTCATTAATCTTTAAAATTAAAAATTCTTTTTACAAAATAAGGAACTAAATTTTTTTGTAACGTATTATTTTAAATTTCTAGAATTTTTTTTACATAAATTTACTCTATAAATAAACACAATTTAAAAATTTTTAGTTTAAGTACAAATATAGTACAATTTTTATAAAATAAAAGTAACGTTTATTTGTATAATTGCGTGAGATCTTTAATAAATTTTCATAAAAAAATTTAAAAATAATTTTTATTTCAAATAAACTTTAATAAATTGAAGTAATTAATTCACGGAATACTCCAAAATGATTAAATAATTCAGTAAATGTAAAAATTAAACAGTAAAGATACAAATAAAATATAAATATATCACCTGTTAATTTTCTGAAAATTTTTTCAAAATTATTTGGTATAAAATGAAAGAAATTTTTGTCTAAAAATTATTTTAATTAAATAAATTCTAATAAAATTATTATCTTAATTTTAAAGAAATATTTTCAAAAAAAATTTTTAAATAAAATGAGTGATCAACAACAACAAAAGCAACAAACGGTTTGTTGTTGTTTATAGTATTTTAATAATTTGAGGGATATGTAAGTATTGTGTAGGGGTTAATAGAATGGAATTAAATATTTGTTCTAGAAATTGATACTGACCCGAATATCTAATGCTACGTCTACATAAAAAACGCTGAAGTTTAGCGGAAAACGCTGGCGGAAGAAACGTTGGCGTTTTTTCTCTCTCTCTCACTTTTCCATACTATTTTCTGCGGAAAACGCGCGCGTTTTTTATGTAGATGACAAACTCTTGAATATTTACATAATTTTATTAATCAACAGTTAATCGAGACCATTTTTAAAATTTAAAAACAAAAATTTTAATTTCAAGTTGTTTGATATTTATGGAGAAGGAGGACTTCCTATAGAATTGGTTACTTTAAATGTTTTAAGAACAATAATTTCGATAATTGGCATTTTGTTTAATTCTTCTTTGGTTTTTGTTACTGCAAAGACCAAGTTTGTTTAGTTTATTTTTTAAAAAATTAACTCTAAATTTATGATTCAGAAATGTACCAAAAAGTTTTCGTACCAACCCTACTTTGTCCACCCTATTTTCCCCCTCCAAAGGCAGAAGTGACGTAGGCAGTGAGGTGAATTGGGCAGTGAGTGATTTGGGCAGTAAACGTTTTTAAAAAAACATTTTCTACATATAAACAATTTGAGTATCATCAGATTTTGCGTGATTTGGGCAGAAACTTATATTTTTTAAATAAGTTTATCAATAATTATGAGTGATTAAATTATGTATCCTACTGGCGTAGTTCCTCATTTGCTTCTCTTATCTAAAATTGTCTCCATTTTGTTTCTATATTCTTGTTATAATAAAATTTACTGCCCAAATCACGCATATTTATTTTTTTCGTTGATACTCAAATTGTTTTTATGTGAAAATATCCCAATTCACCTCACTGCCTAAATCACTCACTGCTCATTTAATCACTGCCTACGTCACTTCTGCCGAAATCACCAGACACGAGCCGAATTATTCAATTTATTTTTTTTTCAATTTGTAAATTTGAGTGTATAATAAATATGCATATTGAATTATTATAAAATTAAAAAATAAATAATTCTAATTCTGTTAAAAATATTTCAACAATTTTGTTTAAAGAGCACTCAATTCTCCCTGCCATTTACTGATAGCTTTTGATTGTCTAGTCTCAGCTTGGTATCAATTAGCTAGTTTTGTTTCCGTCACAGTTTTGTTTGGCCCTGGACATCAATTTATTCCAATACGCCCCTGTTGTCTACAAATCCTTCCCCCTTTCCAATTTGGATTTATAGCATCAATTTCTGCAATGTATTTAATATCTTTAGATCGACTAATGAGTATTGTATTTCCATTCTGGTTTGTATACAATAATATTTTAAATATTTAAGCAATTCCTCTATTTAAAGGTATAGCCAAAGAGAGATTAAAAAGAGATATTATCTGTTACCAATGCTTATTTCGACATTGATATGTCCAGCAATAATTACTTATGCGCAATATCAAGTTGTGTATACTGTTCCAGAATCTACGTAATTATTTATATTATTAACTAGTGATAATATACAATATTTATGCGGGGGAGAATTGCAATAATCTGAGATATTCAATTTGATTTATCTTTTGGAAAGCCTGTCGGACGACTAGAAATTTTGGCCTGTCGGGCAAGGGGCTGAAAAAGTCCCAAGTTCCTATTCGGCGGGAAGAGACCTCTACAAGGGAAAAGTCAATAATTCCCCATGGATTTTTACCAACCAATTCACTTTCAAAAGTCTCCAGATTCCCGTTCGGGCCAGAAACTTTGTTAAACACCGACTTTGTTGATTTTATTATACATATATACATACTTCAATATTCTTTAAATATCCAAATTTAAGTCAAGTAATTTGTGTCTCACATGAATGTTCTTGGGGATGGGCTGGAGATTTAATTTATGCAATATTCGTTTCATTCTATGTACTTACCTTGGCCAACTATATAATTATTTGGATTGTTTTAAAATGGCATTCCTGGAAAAGTATAAATCAAAATTTAGGTAAAAATTGTTTAAATTATTCTTTTCTTCAACTAAACTATTTTTCTCCATTTTTGGAATACTTATTTTTAATTCAAATATATACTAAGTATATATTCAAATTTTTTTACTTTTTTCCATTCAAAAATTTAAAATTAACCGTCTAAAAATAAGTATTCACAGATGTTTTATTAAATTCTTTTAATCAAAATTCAACTTCCTTTATAAAGAATTAAAACGGAAATTTTTATTTTAATAGAACTTTGAATTAATTAAAATATTTAAATATTCTTTGTCGAATAATTAAATATTTAAATTAAATTTTTCAGCTCCATCACATGACTGGACACGCCGAATATTAAAAACTTTATCGATAATTCTTTTATTAAATATAATTGGGTTAACAATGAATTACACTACAAGAATAATTGTTCCGCGTCTTAATTTTAATCTTACACAAAAGACAATAACAGTCCATGGGTTAAGTTGTGTTACTTGTTTGGTTATGTCCTCAAATGCTCCTATATTGTTTACATTTAAGTAATATATTTGTTTTTTTAAATTTATTTTTTCTTTTAAATTTCAGTCAAGAATACAAAAATGCATTTTTGTCTACATTCAAATTTAAATCTAATGTCAAAACAACAAAAGTTAGCCCTGTCAATAGTTTAAATAATATAAAATTAATGCAAACTAATAATTCAAATTTAAAATTAGCTCCTATTAATTAATTAATTTTTTGATTTTATTAATAATTTTCTATTGTAAATAAATTTAATAAGAAATTTTTTAACAATTCTAGAAAAAAATTTTTGTTTTGAAAATCCTAGCTAAAATAAAATTAATACAAAGTTGTCGGGTTTTAAAAATTAGTATATTTATAGCAAAAATATTTTAAATGTATATTTTGACATGAAACGCCTAAAATACCGTATTTCCTCTAATAGAACGACATGTCGTTTTATTTCTCAACTAGAGACCGGCAAAATCGTGTTTGCGGGATCCCGCATGCGGGATTTTTTTTCAAAATCTTTGCGGGACGGGATCCCGCGGGATAAATCCCGCAAAATCCCGCATCCCGCAAAATCCCGCAATTTAAATTTGCGGGATCCCGCGCGGGATTGCGGGATTTTCCAAAAATCGTTGAAATTATCAATATCTATTTAAAACAGCAAATTTAATCAATATATTAAAAATTTAACAAATCATTAAATCAAAAAATTAATATTTTTTTATAATTGGAATTGCTTTATTCAAAAAAAGCAACATTTCTCCATTCTTAGGCGTAATGTTGTATCGACGGTAGTCATAAAGGTCACGTGCTGTACTGAATAATTGCTCACTTTCAATGCTTGTCGAGGGAGCGGTGAGATATTTTTTTGCAACCTGAGCTAGAGATTTAAAGGTTCCAGCATTAACACTCCACCATTCTAATGGATCTGCATTTTGCTCAATACATCCTTGACCTAAATATTTTTGTATTTCCACATCAATTTCCTCATCACTAACGGGTTCTTAAATATAACATTTTCTTATTAATATAACAAAATTAACTGCACTAACCCTTTGTACTATTCTTTACCAAATCAGTGACAGCATCAAGTAATGTTCGTTTTGTTGGTGGTGAGACAGTGACTGGTTCACAAAAATCGTCTACAACTACATTCTCGTCTAGATCATCTCTATTCTTCTGCTCGTTCAACCATGACTTTACCCTAAATTTTAAAATAAAAGTCGTAAAAAATCTAAAAACCGTAAAATAAAAATTTGCTTATCATCGGCAAATTCGGCTTTGAAACGCGGGAACTGCTCTATTTGCTGAACTGCTCTATCCACTGCTGAACTGCTCTATTTAGCATGTGCGCTCCGCAACTAATCCTCATTGCATAACCCAAATTATTTACATCATCGAACGCCTTCATCATATTCGATGCAGAATCAGTGACAAAGGCATGAATAGTCTCATTTTTAATATTCCATTCACTCAAAATTTCATTTAACATTTTTGATATGTTTGTCCCGGTATGCGCTTCTGAAAATTCTCTTATTGCTAATGTGTAATTTTGTAACGCCCATCCGTCTGAAATTCCTTGCGCTGTGAGACTAAAGTAATAAAAACCCTATCAATAAGTAAAAACATTTTAAAAAACCTGATAAATGCATTTGATTTATTAGACCAAATATCAGTTGTGAAGCTGAAAAATTTACAGCTTTTCAATTCACTTGTAATTCGTATTTTAACTGCTTCATAGACGTCTGGTAGACACTTGCGATAGTGGGATTCATCCTTTAATTTCTCACAATGCTGATTAACGATGGAGTGGAACCAAGGACTATTCACCAAACGGAATGGAAGGTTCTCACATGCAATTAAATTAATAACCTTCTTATCTAATTGACTAAGGTTCCCTAAAAATAAACTACATAAAATTAAAAAAAATAAATAAAACCACTGCTATGCTGCTGAAAATATTTATCAATTGAAGCATCAACATTTGTCTGTTCTTTGTTACCAAGCTTTTCAAATTGTTTTGCATTTTCTGAATCTTTATGCATTTTGCTTCGTACATGTACTATGAGGCTCTTAACACTCCGACCAGATAGGTTAAACAAATATTTTGTTTCGCCATTTTCTTTACATTTAATGCACTCTGCTTCATTGTTATTGATTCTTTTAAATAAACCAATGTTCCAAATATGACTTGACATCTGAATAAGATAAACTTTTTTGTTGATATTTGGAATCATAGCAAGAAATATTTTAGAATAAATATTTTAGATTAAAGAAAATAAATATTATAGATTCTAAGAAATTTTATTGTCTTCGCATTTGATCGATTAAAAAATTATAGGAACATTTTGCCAACATTAAATTATTTTGCCAAGATTAAAAGACATTTCGCAAACATTTTCCAAAAATCCCGCAAAATTCAAAAAATTTTGCGGGATCCCGCATGCGGGATTTTTTTTAAAAATTTTTGCGGGACGGGATCCCGCGGGATAAATCCCGCATCCCGCAAAATCCCGCAAATCGAAAAAAGTGCGGGATTGCGGGAGCGGGATCCCGCAAAATCCCGCGCGGGATCCCGTCCCGCGCCGGTCTCTATTCTCAACCTCCCTCTAGACTGTCGTTCTAATAGGGGGTGTCGTTCAAATAGAAATAAAAAAACAAAAAGCGAAATGCGGAATGCGAAATTGTTCGCGCCAAAAAATGTGAAAAATGCAAAAGATGCGAAACGCGAAAATTCAAAATAAATTAAAAATTCTAGAAAAATGTTGGACATAGTATAGTATACCGGAGGCAAAATTTCGATAAGAAACACATACCATTCGATTTGTCTCGGCAAGCTGAGTCGAACGATACCACTTTTTATTCACGGAACTGCCTGTCAACCGAGAATAGGTCCCCGAATATCGAAAAACCATAGGGAGCATTGCAGGTTCGGGGCATTGCAGGTTCCGATGCCGTCATTGCAAATTCCGATCGCTACACGATGGTCGTGCTCGACATGCCCGGCTTCCTCCGCAGCGGCAAAAACTTTTTTCCGCGTAGACCCTATGGTGGGATAAAAACAAACGGTCATAACTCTTTCGAATGACATATAAATCATAATTTTTTTAAATCAGAATTTTAGGGTGTCCGGATTTCGTTGATTTTGTGTCATTCGACTCAGCTGGACGAGCTCTTTCGAACGAGGTATACCTAATTTGCATTTTCGAATTTTTCACCCCAAAAAAGTGCTTGGTCCCCCATATGGTTTTTCGAATTTTAGGGTGCTGTATCTCGGCTCACAGTTGTTTCCGAGGACTAATTTTAGTGTCGTTCAACTCAGCTCGGCGAGCTCTTTGAATGACATATAAATCATCCAAATCGGGATCAGACCCATAAAACGAAGTTTAGCCTTACTTATAATCTTTGGAAATGTTAAAAGTTATAATTTTGTGGCTACAATCCTGCAAAACCACAGGAAATATAATTTTTTTAAATCAAAATTTTCAATTTGCTTTTCAAACCCAAAAAATTTCGAAGGAATTATATCATACTATAAGCTTTAATTCCGATACTTTTTATATTAGCACAACTGGAGAACACTTTAATTTGAAGCATCCCAAATTTGGTTTAGGATGGTCTAATCACAAAGTATTGATAAAATTTTTCTCTCTGCATTATTATACTGCCGTTGGTAGTAAATTTGGTAGTAAACTTACTTTTCGGGGTTTATCTTATAAATTTAGTTTCAATAACCTTTGGTTTTCTCTAAATACGAGAGCAGATGTTTAGTTTACTTTTCTTAACTAAAAAGATTGGTGAATTAATGAGTAAATTAATTAACATTTATTATTTAAATATTTGTGTACCCATTAAGATATCAAAATTTAGATAATTAAAAATTAATTTTTTATTTAATTTTTTTCTCCAAATAAACTTTGGTTTATATTTTATTTTAAAAAAATTCATAAAAAAAATTCCCAACAATGCTCAAATATCCTTTTAGAATTAAATAAAAATTTAAATAAAGAAACTACAAACATCTGGAAATCTTTTCTTTTTCTGAGAATTTAATTTAAAATTAATACAAATTTAAAAAAATTATTAGAAAAAATTAGTTTTAATTAATTTGTTTCAGTTATATAAAATAATTAAATATTTTATTTAAAAAATTCACAAGATACGTAAAAAAGCTACAATATTTTCTTTAAAATAAAATAAAATTTTAATAAGACGATTATTTGAGAATTTTTGTAGAAAATAATTATAATTTATTAACCATTTAGTAGTTGTAAAATTAAATAAATATTAATTAAAAAATAAAATTTATTTAAATAATTAAAAAGAAATAAAAGTGTTAAAAATGAGTGTACAACAAAAACAACAAACGGTTAGTTATTAATTTGTAAATATTAATTTGTTTTTGTTTAAATTTTAAGTTGTTTGATATTTATGGAGAGCAAGGACTTCCTATAGAATTGGTTACTTTAAATGTTTTAAGAACAATAATTTCGATAATCGGCATTTTGTTTAATTCTTCTTTGGTTTTTGTTACTGCTAAGACCAAGTTTGTTTAGTTTAATTTAATTTTTTTATTAGCTTCTACATACAAGAAAAATACCTAAAAGATAAATTAGAATAAATAAAAAAAGTAAATCCGAATTAATCAGAGAAAACCTACAAAAATTACTACTTTCCTTTTGGTTACCCCCTCCATAGTAAGATATAAATAATAATTACACAGAGTAATTAATCGAGTAAATATAATTTGCAATCATATAAAAATGAGAATATTACAACCAGATTATTTCAATTTAATATTCTCAATTTTCTCAAAAATATTATTAAAATTTTTTAAAGAGCACTCAATTCTCCATGCCATTTATTGATAGCTTTTGATTGTCTAGTCTCAGCTTGGTATCAATTAGCTAGTTTTGTTTCCATCACCGTTTTGTTTGGCCCTGGTCATCAATTTATTCCAATACGCCCCTGTTGTCTACAAATCCTTCCCCCTTTCCAATTTGGATTTACTGCTTCTTTTACCGCTATGTTTTTAATTTCATTGGATAGGCTTATTAGTGTTTTGTTTCCGTTATGGTTTGTTATTTTTACTAAGAATTTCCTTTTGTTCCCCGTACGCTCTGGGGGCGAAGGCACGGGAATTCTCAACCATTACAAGTAGTAGAGAGTTAGCCCAAGTAACGGCAAGTTTAGATAATAGATCTGTTAATTAAGATTTAGCATGACCAAAAGAGGTCAGTGTGCGAGGAAAACCAAGAGTGGCCTATTTCTTTCTTTGAGTTATCAGCATGGGACAAAAATATTTAAGTTATCAAATTATCAATTAATTTAAAGGTACAGCCTGCGAGAAATTGCAAAGAAATATTATTTGATACCAATGTTTATCTCAACATTAGTAAGTCCATCAATAATTATCTATGCGCAATATCAAGTTGTTTATACTGTTCCGGAACCTACGTAAATAAATAGTTTATCAAATATTTTTAAATATCCAAATTTAAGTCAAGTAATTTGTGTCCCCCATGAATGTTCTTGGTCATGGGCTGGAGATTTAATTTATGTAATATTCGTTTCATTCTATGTACTTACTTTGGCTAACTATATAATTATTTGGATTGTTCTAAGATGGCATTCTTGGAAAAGTACTAATCAAAATTTAGGTAAAAAATTGTTTGACGTTTCTTTCTGTTTGTGGCCCCGCAGTCCAAAAAAAAAGTTTGTGGCCCCGCAGTCTGTTTGTGGCTCCGCAGTTAACTGCGATAAATCATATTTCTCACAAGGATATTTTTATTAATATTTTTGGAAACATTTTATTTCGGGGACTCGAGACCAAGCTCGAGAAAACCTCAACAAATGTCTGATTTTAAACTCAGGACCATAAGTCCAGAAGGTCTCTAAGAGATTAATTAAAATATAATTAAATTTCCAGCTTCACCTTATGAATGGACCCGCAGAATTTTAAAAACTTTATCAATAATTCTTTTTTTAAATTTAATTGGGTTGTCAATGAATAGCATTATACGGTTAACAATTCCTCATCTTAATTTTAATGTTACACAAAGAGCATTAGCAATTCATGGTTTGAGTTGTTTAACTAATTTTGTTATGTCTACAAATGCTCCTATATTGTTTACATTTAAGTAAGTTCTAATATTTACATGAGGGTTGTCGGTCTTGGAAAATCTTTGGATATCCGGAACCGAACCGAAAAATCACAGTTCTTCGGTCCGGTTCCGAACCGACAATCTTACTTACATGTTCTATAAAATGTTTATTTTTTAATACAAATTATTCCTTAAAATATTTGAAAAATCTTTAGTAAATATTAAAAATATATGACAAAAATATGCGTCGAAGGTTTTCCCCATTCATAACAGTTTATATATTTTTAGTCAAGAATATAAAACTGCATTTATGTCAGCATTCAAAATAAAATCTGCCAACAAAACAGCAAAGGTTACAACTGTCAAAAGTTCGAATAACATAAAATTAATGCAGAATAATAATTATTTAAATTTAAAATTAACTCCAATTAATTAATTATTTTAATTTGTCTCGACGATAATATGTATTATATATAACGTTTTTATTGTTTAATCCAATAAATACCTGTGTTTTATTCCTTCATATAGGTTGATCAAAGTTTAATTTATCCTCTTATATCACTTATTCCTTAAGTCTAACAAATAAGTACAATTTTATCATCTATTGTCTAAATTTCTATTGCCGGAAAGTTTTGTAAAAATTAATTAGATTTTTTAGAAGTTCAAAATATCAATTTTCTAGAAGTTCAATTAATCGTTTTTCAAAATATTAATTTTTCTTTTAAAATTTATATAAGAAGGCTCCAAGTTATTGTCGACAAGATTCAGGGTGTCCCTTTCCAAATCATCAAACATGAGCATATTCCTCAAAAAAGGTGCAAAAATGTGGAGAAATCGCCAAAAATGTGGCAAAAAAGGGCCAGTTATAAGCAAATTATATTTATACACAAATAAAGACCTCAGATCACATCTGTATATTTTTAAGGAGATTTTATCTCGTTCAATACAATATTGTACTGTCTTAACTCAAAAAAGCGAAATTTTTGAGAATTCTGGAGGCCAAGAAGCCAGAGGAAAAATTTTGAGAAATGTCAAAAAATGGGGTAAATGGGTAAATGCAAAAAAGGGGTAAATCCCTCTAAAACTAGGTAAAAGGCAGAGGTGGATCGGAATTCCGATTTCCGACTTCCGATTTCCGACGTTTTTTTCCTTCCGATTTCCGATTTCCGAAATTTTGGAAAAATTTCCGATTTCCGAGAATTTTTGAAGCATATTTCCGACTAAAGATTTTTCCAAAATTCTCAAAATTTTCGCCCGCGGCGCAGAAAAAGGAAGAAATCTGGTGACTAAGTCTTCCAAAATTTTCAGAATTTTCGCCTGCGGCGCAAAAAATGGAAGATTTTTGGCTTAAGGATTTTCCAAAAATCACAAAAATTTTGCCTGCGGCGATGTAAATGGAAGTTGAATGGTATATCGGAGGATTAGGATGGATTAAGGTGGACTTTGAGTTATATCGTGTGATTTCGAGGTGTCATAGTTAATAACGAGGGATCTGGGTGTGATATCGAGGGATTGGGTCTTCTATCATTGTGCGGCTCTTAAAAACTTTAGTTCTGTATTTCGAGCAGGGGTGGTCCTCATACTTCCTTTATCAAATCGCTTTATATCTCATTCCTCTATCAGTCCTCAATTTTAATCTCCAAATATCCCTATTAATTCTATAAATTCTCTGATATCCCGTCTAATCAACTAAATCTACAATATTTCTTTTAAACCCTTCGAATTTGATTTTTGAGTTGCTAAAAGAACTTTTACTCCCTCAAATTACACTTAAGAAGGCCAAATTTCCCACCTTACAATTTTAAATATAATTTCAGTTATGAAAATAAAAATTATATTTCCGATTTCCGCCTTCCGATTTCCGGCGTTTTTTCCTTCCGATTTCCGAAAAAAATTCCGACTTTTGAGCCATTTCCGATTTCCGACAGTTCCTATTTCCGACACCTCGGGCTATTCCGATCCACCTCTGGTAAAAGGGACACCATGAAAGGAGTAGTTTTTTCATGTTATTACTCTTCTGCACGCTCACTAACTTAAGAGTGACAGTTAAAAATTACAGACATTTGTCGGTACAACCGAAAAGAATATTTCATTTAATTTAACTTTGCCTCTTACAGATTTATTCTAAAACAGCATGAATTTTTGAAATGAATTATATTTTTTTTAATATTAATCAATTTTAAATATTTTATTTTCTCGAATTCATTTCTTCAATCATATAGTCCTCAATTACATATTCCTCCTGGCTTGCAAAATTGTGAACAACATACTCCTATGTTTTTTCCACATTTATTTCCACTATCAATACATTTTGTGCATTTTTTGTTAACACAGTAATAGTTATCTCCACAACAATCTCTTTTATTTTCGGCATCTGGATCGCAATCTTGCCCATGACCAATACATGCTGCATTAATAATTATTATATTAAATACCACAATGAGTATAATTATTAGAAATTTCTCATTAAATTTGATGAACATTGTTTAAAGATTTCTATAAAATTAGGGAAAATTACGGAATTTGTAGCACAATAAGGTTTGTTAGTGTGATTTTGAACCGTTTTTATTACTCCCACATATGCAAGCACGTTTAATATAGATATTTTGCTGGATTCCTGATAAAAGAGTAATTCATATACGTATAAAATTTTCGAGAAAAAAATCAATGGATTTTGATAAAATCTTGGTTTTTGACGTCTAACCGATAACCCGATTCGGCCAGTTTGAAAGGAAAAAAACTGATCCCGAGCCCGACAATTTGGAAATAACCAAATCCAAATATAGTGTGACGGCATATAGGGTTTCTGTTTATGGAATGAACGAATCATTTATATGTAGTAGTGATGTTCGAGAGTCTTGGTCTCGACTCTCGAGTCGAGAAATTTCTCGGTTTTTTTGGGCTCTCGGTCTCGGTCTTGGTCTCGGAAAACGAGACTAAATTTACACCCCTAATGACGGAAATTTTTTGAATTTTACTCGTCCCTCGCGTACTCTAACATTTAATTTTTTAAGGAAAAGCGAAAGAAATATTTATATTTTCTCTTAATTTTTTTTGTTGGTCGATGGGTCAGTGGTTAAATTGACTGACTTTCCTCACAATATTTTGATTGATATGGGTTTGGACTAGGGTTGCGCCCCGAGCCTTCGGGGTTGAAAAAGTCGGGGGTCGGGGTTTTCGGGGTTGACAAAGTCGGGGTCGGGGTTGCTCAAATTGTTCGGGGTCGGGGTCGGGGCTGAAAATAATGTCGGGGTCGGGGTTGAAGTGAAAATTTACAAAATCCAGCATTTTTATCCAACATTACTGTTCAAAATCAACATTTTTATTAAAAAATCAACTTAATCTTCATTATCTTCACTTTCTGAATCTGATTCGTTATTATTTGAAGGCGCAAGAAGTACTTTATCCCAGTTATCTTTCATAATCCCCAAAATCCCTCATAATCCCCAAAAATAAGATAGATATAATGGGATTTAGAGGGATTTGAAGGGATATTGTGGATTTGCAAGGATAACGAGGGATTTAAGAGTGTTGGGGATTAATCACCAGACCCTTGATAAAATCCCTCATCGTAAAATCATTCGTTATACTTGTTATTGATCTAAATCCATCAATTCATTGAGTTCATTGAGTCTAGCGCCGCAGGCAAAAATTTTGAGAATTTTGGAAGGTCAAGAGCCAGAGTTCTTCCATTTTCTGCGCCGCAGGCGAAAATTTTGGAAAATTCATGGCTAGTTTAAAATTTCTAAAATTTTTTCAAGTTTAAAATATTAAAAAAATAAATATGCAAATTTAAAATCAGAATCAAAGTTTAAAAATATTTATTTTTGGAAAGAAAAACTTTCTAAGCCTTATTTCCATCCATGGATTTGAACCCCATCCCTACCAAAGTATCTAGATGGGTGATGTCAGTTAACCTAACCACTCAACCACCGACCAACAAAAGGAAATACGAGAAAATATAGTAAATATTCTATTCCCTTTTCCTTCATATATTTAACCGATCTCTAGTTAATTAATGCAGTTTGAGTCGGGGTCATGAAAATTTTTCAGGGTTTGGGGTCGTCGGGGTCAGGGTTGCGTCGTAATTACGAATTACGATTACGAATTACGAATTACGGCGTTTTTCCAGTTACGAATTACAAATTACGATTACGAAAATTTTTTTTAAATTACGAATTACGAATTACGATTCCGAAATTTTTTTCAAATTACGAATTACGAATTACGATTCCGAAATTTTTTTCAAATTACGAATTACGAATTACGATTCCGAAATTTTTTTCAAAATTACGAATTACGATTCCGAAATTTTTTTCAAAATTACGAATTACGATTACGAAAAAAAATTTTCGATTACGACGCAACTCTGGTCGGGGTCGAACTTTCGGGGGTCGGGGTTTTCGGGGTTGGGAATGTCGGGGTCGTGGTCGGGGTTTTAGGTCAAAAAATGTCGGGGTTCGGGGTCGGGGTTAGTCGGGGTCGGGGCGCAACCCTAGTTTGGACCCATAGGGGCATAAATTTGCAAATTTATTTTTTTAATATATTATACACGTGAAAAAATATTAAAAATTTTAATTTGATCATGAATTTTACAAAATTTTCGCCGGCGGAGCAGAAATCTAAGAGTTCTGGCTGCATGATCATCTAAACTTCAAAAAATTTTTGCCTGCAGTTCTTACAATTGAATTTTTTCTACTAAGGCCCTCCAAATTTTTCAAAATTTTCGCCTGCGGCGCAAAAAATGGAAAAAATCTGACTTAAGGACCCCCAAAATTCTCAAAATTTTTGCCTGCGGCGCAAAAAGAGGTTTTATGGAAGAAGAAGGTTTCGGGCCGGGTTTTGAAAAATTCACAGGTCGGGGGTTCGGGTGAAAAATACTGGGAATCTTATTAATTTTTAATTTAATAAGATTAAAAAGATTAAGAGAGATACTAGGGATTCTGAAGGATTAAATTTAATATCAATGGACTTGACGTGGCATCGAGGGAATTTAAATGATTAATGTGAATATCAGTGGATAAATATTGTGGGTATATATTATGAGGGATATAAATGGATTTTTGGGGATTAGGAGTGACATGGGGATTAAGAGGTATATTTTGGGGATTAGGAGGGACATCAAGTGATATCCCTCTTAATCTCTCGGTCTCGACTCTCGGTTTGGTCTCGGTCTCGGGGTTGATTCTCGGGTCTCAGGTCTCGACTCTCGGCTTTTTTTGACACTCGAACATCACTAATATGTAGTATAATTGTAGTAAATATAGCTGAAAATTAGCTGAAAAAAATAATATATAAACTGCTAAATTCTAAGAAAATTTAATTTTTTTAAAGCATTTGTAAAAAATTAAAATACCTAACATTTACTATTTGTTTAATTTTTATTTTTGATTATAAAATCCACCAACGACAATAAATATTTTTAAATTTCAAAACGAACTTTATATTAACAGCTTGTTTTTCAATATAAAATAAAAATATTTTTTTAGCTAAAAATACTTTTATTTGTTTTTACTTATATGCTATACTCAACAAAATTTTATAATTTTTAGTCTTACAAAATAATCTATATGTTTATCAAAAATAAGATTGTTTTTCTTGTTTTATCGTCCCACGTTGAGTTAAGTTAATATTTTGTTAAACAAACAGATTTACAAATAATTCTGAGCCAAAATTGTTTTTGGATCATAAAATAAATAAAATGGAATAAAATACAGGTTTATTGCTTAAATGTTCGTGATTGGTACGGCAAATTGTGTTATCAACATTGAAAATAACAGAAATATTTTGATAAATAATATAAAATAAATTAAACAATAATCTAAAAAAATCTAAGTTTGGCATATATGGGAGCTGGCCAAAGTCGAATCAGGGACGACCTGCTATTGTGCATTCAGCTCGTCGAGGTGCATTGGACGATAAAAGGCGTTCCGGATTCAATACTTTGAAGGGAGCCCTTCGCCCTGCGATACCTTGGAGTACCCGGCAGATATTTCGTCAGTGATTTTCTGTTATTGGAATAATCTTCCACAAGTTTATAAAAAAATATGTAGTTTATAAATTACAAACAGAAGTTTAAATATCAAAAGAATTTCATTAAAATACTTATTCAATCAGATGAAGAATACATATTTATTCATCCATTTGTTCTAAAAGTTGTTACAACATTCAAGACAATCTTCTCCATTGTTGGAACAACTTTCTTCAGTCTTGGGACAACTTTCTTCAACTTTCTTCAGTATTTCAGTAAAATAACACCTGATTTGGACGTTTTAGATCAGGCCTATATTGGAATAACAGGCATTTGCCTAAAAATCCTAACCCTATTATTACATTTTTCAAAGATAAATTTGTTTTTCCTTTAATATTTATTTTATTTATTTATGAATCAAACAGCTTTTACTATTTCTATTAGCCAAATCACCAGAGTTAAATAGCTTTAAAGAAACAAATCAATAAATGGGCCATTTAATCAATTTCTTTAAATTTTAAACTTTTAAATATTATTTTTATTTAAATATTTTTAAATAAAAATTTTTTAAATTTTTTATTTGCGATAGAGAGACACAATCAATATTACGATTATACTAAATTAATTATTTAATTAATTAATTATATAATCAATTAGTAGGTTGTTTATAAAAAATTTGTTGATTAGGTTTTAAATTAATTTTTTCAAAATGTTATTATAAATTTGTAAAATTAATTATTTAGAAATTTTAATATAATTTTACACTCAATTAAATTATTGATTTGCTTTACCAAATCCGAAGTTTCTTCTAGTATTTTTTAAATACTTTCCTTAAATTAATTTTGCAATTATTCTTAACGATCTAAAAAATTAAATTAATTTTTAAACTTACGAATTTTTAAAATTTTAAAATAGCCAATTATCCTATTTTTAAACTTTTTCTGATCACTTATCCAAAAATAACTACTTACCTAATTTTATGTTTTGTATAACTTTTTCTAAACAAAAATATAAAATCTTTACTTAACTAGTAAATATTTCGCAATCAGCTTTTCCTCTTTTATTTGCTTAAACAAAAATATTTTTTAGTAAAAAAACAAATAAATATTTAAATAATTAAATACTTAAAGAATTTTTTTTGAGTTTAAGACTTGTTCACTTTAATTTTTTAAATAAATTTGAGTAAAACTTTAAATTATTATATTTTGTGTTGACGTTAATTAATTTTGAATTATTATTATTTTCTCATAATTTTTAGGCCCTCATTTCTTCTTTATTTTACTCATTCTTTCTCATATATTTCTAGACTTCCATTTACAATAAATGTAGAAAATTTGTTTGTTTAGGTTTAAATTTCCTTTTCTAAAATAATTTTATTTTAGTAAAATGCCATAAGAATTTTTTTAACTTATTTCTAAGAATATTATCCCCAAATTAATGATTATATAAATACTTTAGATAAATACTAAGTTTATTTAAATTAATATTAAATTAATTAATAGAAATATCTATTTCTATAATTTAATCAAAAATATTGTTGTTACTAAGGTTGGCGATCCGGATATCCGGATACGAAAAAGGCAGGATATCCGGAAATTTCCGGTTCGGATACCGTATCTAAATCCGGTATCCGAAGGTTTCCAACTATCCGCCTACTTAGTTGTTACTGCTATCCCTCACTCCTTCCCCAAAACTTAATTTAAAAAAAAATATTTTATTATTTTCAAAACTATTGCCATCGTTATATAGGAATCACGGCCTGATCTCGGTTTAAATAAATAAATATTTAGATACCCCTAACTTTCAAACACATTTTTTTCAAAATCAAAATCTGTTTAAAACTGAGGCCCGACTTTTTATTTTAATTTAATTTTAAGTCTAGTCAAAAAATATTTTTAATAAAAATTAGATTATGCCTAATTGTAATTGTGATAACAAACAACAAAGAGTTTTCAATGGTCTAGGATATAATGCTGCACCTTCAGCTCCATCTTTAGAAATTAATATTAATCAAGTTTGCCAATAAATTCTAATTAAATATAAAAAATATTTATAAAATTTTTTGTTATTTAAGAAGCAGAACAATGCATAGAATTCTAAAATAGTTGATATTTAAGAATTCCTTCCCTTAGTTAGCTAGGTATTTTTAAATATCTTAATCAATCTCCAAACTCCCTTATTTTTTCTTTAATAAACTTAGTTGTAATTCTAAAGCAAATACTGAAAATATGAAAGGAGTAATGCAACTTTTGCTTTTTAAAGGAGATTAGTGGAAAGCAAATAATTTCCAAAATAATTCCCTTTAGATATTAATAATTTTCTCAAAATATTTTTAGAATAACCCAAGTCCCTGTCAATCCTCCATTGATGGCTATACTCCAACTCCAATCTCTTCACCACTAACAAAATCAATTCGGCGCCCTCCAAATAAACCTCCTCCACCTCCACCATCTGCCCCCTTTTTTGAAAATGAATATTCAACACCTAATTATTTAATTAATGATAATAAAAGGTATTTTTAAATTAAAAAATTAGAATTAAAAAAAATAATTATAGAAGAGAAGGTTGGCGACAATTAGGCAGAAATGCATCCATTAGGGCTGTAAAAGCAGGAGAGGCTATTCGTAATAAATTTAATAATGAAAGGAATTGGGCTATATTTAAATTAAGTTTATGCGAATTATTATTTTCAAGTAAATTTTTAAATTAAAAATTAATTTAAATTTACACTCTGTCCCAAAATTATGAGTTCACCCCTAAATTTCATCATAATATGGGTTTCAGACTACAAAATCAAAATATCTTTTAATATATGTTTAGAATATATTCTGAAGTATATTGCAAGTTCTCAGACAATTTGCAATATTACGTCGAAAATTACGCCAAAATTTCTTAAAAACCACTGTCCCAAAATTATGAGTTCACCTTATTATTTTGCTTCAGAACATTAGGAAAAATCTGTATAAATTCCAGTAAACATATACATTGATATAGTGAAAAAATAAAAAAAAACTAGGCCCATATCATTACCCAAAGTTTTTTTGTGACAAGGATTTTTAACACTTAATAACCCAGCGAAATATTTTTTCCGAAAAATGAGATTCGCCTATCTTGTAGCAAATTTCAAAGGCTTTTTGATGAGCCCAAAAGTAAAATTAAAAATCATCCATAAGGTGTCGAAAATATTTTTTAAAGAGCCCTACCCCGGTTTTACGTTGATTTTGGGGTATCCGGATCTCGACTTTGGGTAATGATATGGGCCTAGTTTTTTTTATCACTATATCAATGTATATGTTCACTGGAATTTTTACAGATTTTTCCTAATGTTCTGAAGCAAAATAATAAGGTGAACTCATAATTTTGGGACAGTGGTTTTTAAGAAATTTTGGCGTAATTTTCGACGTAATATTGCAAATTGTCTGAGAACTTGCAATATACTTCAGAATACGCTAAATAAACATATATTAAAAGAAATTTTGATTTTGTAGTCTGAAACCCATATTATGATGAAATTTAGGGGTGAACTCATAATTTTGGGACAGAGTATATTAATTATAGTTAAAAAAAATTCTATTAAAATTAAATTTAAAAAAATTAAAATTAATTTTAAAGCAATTCTTCTTTCACTTGGCATTGTTTGTGTTTGTAAAACAAAAGAATTTTGCCCCTATTATTCGGCTATTTGGACTTCAATAATTTTTATTTTAAATTCATTTATTGGATTAATTACCTCAAAAACTAATTTTGTTGATCATTATATTACTCATTTAATTCTTTCATTAATTTCCATTGTTTTGACTTTTGTGGGAGGGACAATTTCTTTAATGTAAATTTATTTTAATATTTAAAAATACATTTTTAAAAAAGAAATTGGCAATTAATTGGAACATACAAACAAAATAATGAAAGAGGACGTCAATTAATTAATCCAAAAGCAGATGAGGAACAAATGTATAGAGCCTTTTGTCTTTTAGGAGAACACGATTCTCGAAGAATTAGTTATATTTATTCACATATGAATGAATATAATTTTAGAGAGGTAATTAAATTAATTATAAAATTGTTGAATAATTAGGGGGGATATTTATGAACTGATCTTTAACCCTGAAAATTCTATACGATTAATAATAACTTCAAAAATTCTTCACAAAATAAAATTATTATTTTAATAAAAATCAAAACAAAATTCCTGGGAACATTGAAAAATGGTTGTTTAATTATCTGGCATTAGGATTAGGGTTTCCATTTTCATATCGGGCCGACGGTCGTGGCATTTTTTCGTGCTTGTTTTTATCGAGTAGAGCCTGTACGAGTTATTTCGGGCCAAATATCATAGGCCCGACTCGATATTTTGTTCCGAATCAGTCCACCTTGGCAACCCTAATTAAAATCCTTATGTTAATCTATAAATTTAAAAAAAAGATTTCGAATTTACTCATTTACTTAAAATATTTGATTATTATAAATAAAAGCTTTAAATATATTTTAGTGTCTTATTGGAGTTAAAATTGGTATTGCTGTTAATAGCTTACAATTTTTAATTACAGCATTACTGGGTAAGAATGGAGAAAAACATTTTTTCAATTAAAATTAACTAAATATTTAGGAATTCTTTTTCTTGTTTCAATAGTTCTTTGTTTATTTCGAATATGTACTAAATATGTTGGTGAAGATAAAAAATAATTTTTAATTAATTAAAATAGGAAAATAAAATGATTATTTAATAGGAAAATAATTAAAATCTCATTGTTTATATAAAAATATTTCGGGATTACCCGAATATAATGGAGTAATTCCAAATCGTTTCGTTAACAAATTATAGTTATTTCATAACAACTCGAAAATTTTTTACAAAGCAAGCAAACAAAAAAATGAATGCTCACGTCGGTATAATTTTGAAAAAAATGTAGAGAATCATTTCCGTTTAAAGAGTTTTGTGGTAAATGGGTATTATTTTATGCACGATGTGTCGTAGATTGTAGAGCCCGGCTCGATACGATATTTTTTGATATTTTTCGATATTTATCGAAAAATATCGACCGAGAAAATTTTGAGTTTTTCGATATTTTTCGTTATTTTTTTTCGATATTTATCGAAAAATATCGATCGAAAGAATTTAAATATCGAGAATATCGACCGACCAAATAAAAATTATCGAAAAAAATATCGAACGTCATTTTTGACTAAAATTTTAATTTTTGGCGCCAAAAAGGATGAATTTTAGCCTCCTGACCATCATAAATTCGAAAAATTTTCGCCTGCGGCGCTGAAAATAGAAGAATTTTGCAACTTGACCTTCCGAGATTCTCATAAGATTGTTTGAATATCATTTCTTATACCTTTTAATCCATAATATTCTCTCGATATCCCTACAAAACACTGATATGAATTAAGAAAAATTTCGGTAGATTAAGGGAGATTTCAGTGGATTAAGAGTAATTTTATGGGATATCCGAAGGTTTGTTGGGATATTTGAGATATCCAAGGATCATGACGGATATAGTGGATATCCGGGGTAATCAACTATTTGTATAACTAATAGAGGATTAAGTGGATAAAATGGATCTCGAGGGATCAAGACGGATATTTGGGAGAGATGGATATCAAAACGGATACCAAATGCCAAGATTTTTTATCCCCCTATATCCCCCTTAATCCACAAATCAATTGATATCCCTCCTGATCTCACAAATCAACAATATCCGTCTTAATACCTCTTAATCTCTTGTTACACACTCAGTCTTTCAATATAGAATCCGCTTATATCTCCCTTGATGCTTCGATAACAAATACAAGCCCTTGATATTCAATTTAATTCGTACAAATCCACCAATATCCCATTTAATCAATCCTAATCTCCTTAAACTATTTGATCTATTCTGTTATTCATTGGTTATAAAATTTTTTTGAAAAATCGAAAAATATCGAGACTTTTTTTTCGATATTTTTCGGTTTCGATATTTTTCGATATTTATCGAAAAAATATCGACCGAGAAAATTTTGGATTTTTCGATATTCGATATTTTTCGATATCTATCGAAAAAATATCGACCGACCCCTCCGGCCGGGCTCAAGTAGATTGTGCTGGTATGCTTAAATTTTATACCCTTTTTGATGGATGTGGACAAAAAAAATTTTATTTTAGTAGCTCTCTAATTATAATTTAAGTAAAAGTTTTCAATGAAATGAGAATATTCTTCTAATGCGCTTAATCCTTCGAATGGATATTGCTTATGCAACAATTTATTTAATATACATAAATTTAAATCGCCTGCGGCGCTGAAAAAGTAAGTAATCTTGCCCATTGGTCATCCAAAATTCTCAAAATTTTCGCCTGCGGCGCTTGAAAAGAAGAAAAGGGGTCTTTATGGATATCGGAGGATTAACTCAAATTCCCTCCATATCCCTATTAATCACCATGAGTGGGTTTAAGTGAAATGTATATTTAAAAGGTCTTCTCAGTAGTTACCCCTACACAAATCGCTCCATCGCTCCACTAGAAAATTAACCATACAAATCGCTCCAATTACCCATACAAATCGCTCCTTCCTTATGATATCATTAATTATTAAAACAAAATTGCTCCCTCCTACTTAAAACTAAATCCCTACCATTAATTAATTAAAACCAAATCGCTCCCAAAGTGTAGGTAAAACTCAAAAGCAAATCGCTCCCTCTTATTTGTAAACCAAATCGCTCCCTCTTTCTTAGAACCAAATCTTACGCAATACATAATTAAAACCAAATCACTCCTCCTATTTGCATATAATACAAATCCAAAAATCAATTATTTACAATACAAAAAATATTTAAAAATTTATAACTACGTTTATGTAAACAGAAAACTAATAAACAGCCACGTATTTGTATTTTGATAAAAAATATAAAAATCATAAAAGTTTTAACCTATGCAAATTAAAATTTTTTGATAGTTAAACAAAAAGTGCAAATTATGAAAAATAGAGTTTAACCATTTTTATTGCCGCGTATACATCTACTAAAAATTTACTCAAATATTTTTACTAAATATTATTCTAAAAATTAAAATTCGCTGATAAATATTTTTATATTTAAATTTAATATATTCGTGCTGTTGAAAAATTATTTGAATGGGATATAGAAGAAAATTGTAAAGGAATGTGCCCAGACAGAAGCAAATTGTATTGTGATGCTTAACAGTCTTACGTTGGTCATATTTTATTATTTATATAAAATTAAACTGCAAAATTATTTTTAGTATTTCTCATATTTTTCGTACAAGCTTAAATTAAACTCTCTACTTTGATAGTAATAATTAAACCAGGTCACTTGTCTAAAATTATTAATTAAACATCAATAGCCGTTTCACCATTTCAATATTTAAAATATCTTTCTTTTATTTTCCCAAAAATATATTTACAATTAGTTTAATTGTTCAGAGATACACACTATATAAACACCCAGATTTTGTAGATTATAGTCATTCAAAATAAATTCACCAAAATTATTAAATAATGGAAAAGTTTATTCCTATTGTTTCTTTTTCTGCTACTATTAATGGATTAACTATTTCATCCCCAAAATTAAACACACCGCGCTTTGTTCCTTTCGATATTTCTGGAAAATGTACAACGTGTCGTTCTGATGACGTGGAAATTGATTATGTCATAACCGTGAAGGGAATCTATATTATCAGTAATAGGCTTAAGAAAGAAAAATTTGTTTCATTTGATGTAATCGAGAGCTTTGGCGAATCGAACGTTTTTCGTTTTAAAACGCGAAGGAAAGTTTTTAGTATAAAAGAAGAGAACGAAAAAATCCTATCACAATCAATCAACGATGATTTTTTCAATATTCAAACCACTAAAGGAAATGCTCTACTCCGATCTCAATCAATCATCGATGAATTTATAGAAGTTCCACCTGAGAAGAAGTTGAAATTAGAAAATATTGAAATTAAAGATAGAAAAGTGAACGAAAATATAGAAGAAACTATAAAATAAAAAAAAAACATAAATTATTAGCAAGTAATTATTTTAATTTTTTAATTTAATTTGAATAAAAAATGTTAAACCAAGACCAAATATATCAAACTTATTCGAAAAATGACCTGAAGCTAAAACTCCCTTTTGGCTGTATTGTAAGTGGACCCAGTTCAAGTGGAAAAAGCACTTTTGTAAGAAACTTGGTTATTAATGCAAAAGAACTGATTGATCCCGCACCAAAATCAATACTCTATTGTTATGGCGAATTTAATTCACTAATACCCGAACTTCAAAGAGCAGGTGTATCTGTATATTCAGGAGTTCCACCAGAAGATCTAATAAGAAAACAAGGAAAACCATCATTGATAATTCTAGATGATCTTTTATACTCAATTGAAGAAAAATATCTTTCCGAACTATTCACAAAAAAATCCCACCACCTTGACTTTGGAATTGTTTTTGTAACACAAAATCTATTCGAAAAGAAAATTAGAGTTGCTCGTCAAAATTCAATGTATATAGTCCTAACAAGAGCTCCTAATAGCGCTTTATCAGTTCGAAATCTTGGTGTACAATTATTTCCAGGAAAATTGCCTTATTTTCTTGATGCATATAGACAGGCAACACATGACAACTATTCATATCTTTTCATAGATCTCCACCCCTCATCAGACATATCACTCCGACTTAGAACAAATATATTTAATACAACACTTGAAAATAAACAGATCGCAGATCAATTTGAAACAACTATATTTTTACCAAAAAATCATTGAAAAATGATAAGTCAAATTGTAAAAAATAATTATCAATTTCTTAAATTATTGTCAAAAACCCGCTCATTAAGAAAGAGAAAACGTATTTTAAGATTAGCAACAATAGAACAATTACTTTCAATTGCTGAAATTTGTCTAAATATAGTGAAAAACAGATTTAAACTAACAAAACGCCAAAAGTGTAAATTAATTCCATTTGCAAATTTTGTTCGTCGTATAAGTCGAGTTAGAACAGAAAACGGAGCAAGAAGACTTGTACAAAAAGGAACCGGTCTCCCACTTGGATTATTTCCAGCATTACTTACACCAATAATTTTAGAGATTGCAAAGAATTTGTCATCAAAATTTAATTAAACATGGCAAATAAATTTATACTCGTTCCTGAAGATATATATCGAGGATTATTAACACAGCCAACTATCGATACTGGAAATATCAATTTGGATTATACACGAAATAATATAGAAAATATCAAGAGAAAAAATGTCAACACTGAAGTTAAGAATATAAACTATAATCAAGAGTTGCGTAGGTACCTACACATGCTAAAAGATCAAGCTCGTACACCAATAGGTGTTGCAGTACGTGAATTAAACAATCCTGCACTTGATCAAATAAAACAGTTACTACCCCAGCTTTCTCATGTTCAAAATGGTCAAAATGACAGTGCAAAAGATTTGGGTTATACAAATAAGATAGCAGAAATTCAAGAAATGGAAGATGAACCAAGTAATGATTCGATACGTACAGCAGACGAGGGGACTCCGAAAACATCACTGAGACCAAAATCTAAATTGAAGGAAAGAGTAGCAATGATTTATAATTTAATACAGAACAATAATGAGAAATATAATATAAATAAAGATGGTAAAATTCTCAATGAACAAGGAACAAGAGAGATTATTGGAAGTAATGTTCAAAAGTCATTAAATTGCATAATACGATCCAACCTTCCGGGTTATAGATTTAAAGAAGTTTCACCACCAGGGACTACAATTTTAGAAAAGAAGTTGCAAAATGACCCGTCACTCTGGTCTCTAGTTGAAAACCCCATTACACCTAAAAGAATACATAATACTCAACATAAAGCTACACTTGAAGATAAACTCAGTCAAATTAGAAAATCAAAACACAAGTCGCAACAACTTCCATCATTATTAGCTGAAGGATGGAGACTCCCAGAAGTGTGGAAATGATTTTAGATAGCCTATATAATGATCCAGCAAACCCTGCAGGTTTTGCTGGTGTTCAACAATTATGGATAGAGGCAAAAAAGAAAGATAAAACGATTAGTAAAAGGGATGTTATTTCATATTTAGAAGGGCATAGAACATACACGATTCATCGTCCCCGTCGTGTTCATTTTAAAAGATCAAAAACCATACCTGCAGGATATATGACAGACGTTCAATGTGATTTGGCAGATTTCCAAAAACTATCTCGACAAAATCAAGGATATAGTTACGCGCTTATTGCAATAGATGTACTGAGCAAACGAGTATTTGCTGAACCTGTAAAAAGTAAAAAGTCCAAGGATATGATTAATGCGTTCGAAAATATTTTACAAAGAATGGAAATGTATCCTCACAGAATATTTAGCGACAAAGGTACTGAGTTTACCAGCAAAGATATGATGGAATTTTTCAAGGGGAATGATATTGAAAAATATACGCCCAATGCTTCAACAGTAAAAGCATCACTTGCTGAACGATGTATTAGGAATATTAAACAACGACTTTATCGTTATATGAGCGAAAAGCATACTTTAAAATGGACAGAAGCTCTACCCAAGATTGTCGATGCAATAAATCATTCAAAAAGCCGTGCAATCGGAGGTTTGAAGCCTGTAGATATTAGCTTTAAAAATGCAAGAAAGATAAGAAAAAGAATCTATGGAGAGATAGGAACAAACCCAAATATCAAAAAACCCAGGTTTAAAAAAGATGATTATGTTCGAATGAGTCGCAACAAAAATATTTTTGAAAAAGGATATCTTCCAAACTACTCAGATGAAATTTTTCAAGTTGATTTGGTTAAGAATAAGGCAACCCCAAACAGATATCGCGTAAAAGATGACAATGGAGAAAAATTTAAAGGTTATTTCTATCCAGAGGAGTTAACAAGAGTTAGAAAAGATGAAAATACAAGCTATAGAATTGAGAAGATTATACGTAACAGAAAGAATAAAGATGGAAAGAAAGAATATCTTGTAAAATTTTTTGATTACCCTAACCCAGAATGGATTGATGAATCACAATTTGTATAATATCATTTAACATTTAGATCATTTAATAAATAAATTTTATACTATTAAAATGGACAATACGTTTTTTGTTGTATTACCTAGTAATGTCAGTGATTATTCTGATAATAAACCTAATAAATTCCGTTCTCATCTTGCCAGACCCATTCAATTTCAAGGAGGAAATTGGGTCTGTGGTCTGTACAGTATTCAATATCCACAGTCATGGGCGGCTACGATTGGCACAGATGAAAAACAATGGATTGATATATACTATAAGAATGTGAAAGACCCAAAAAGGGTTGGTATTCCCAAGACAACACAAATAACAGCAAAAGGTCTAAGTATTTTCCTTAAACTTGTATTATCAAATAAGAATAAATCACGTAAAAGGCGTGAAATATCGAACGATTTATCTGAAGACGAGTTAATTATCGGCTCTAATATAAATGTTGTAGACAACCTAACTATTAAACGGCGTAAAAGAACTGTTCGTGGAAGAAAACTGGATGCTGATGGAAGAGAATTTAACCCTCAAGTACAAACCCATCAGAAATCTATAGACACATTTTTTGAACAATTCCCTCACAACTATTGGGATAGTATTCGAGATTTTGAGGATGAATTAGAACAACATATAGTAAATGTCGAGACAACAACGAAAGAGTATCATGCTGAAAACGATCCGATAAGAAAAACAGATTTAAAAGAAGAGATGGATCATTTGAACTCACTTTCTGAAGGAAAAATGTTATTTATTCGTCTTCTAAGAGAAGAAGCAGATAGGAGAGATGAAATAGATGAAAGCCAAAAAATCATTTACCATTTACAACGCAAGATAAAAATCATATATTAGTTGGAAAACTACCATCTATAAAACCAAAAAAGAAGCGTACGAAGATTGATACCTTTGGATTATATTAATAAAATGTCTATTCATCATAAAATAGATCGCGACTCTGCAAACGCTATTACAAACGCTCTTTCATTTTTTGAAACTCCCAGCACAAATGTTAGTGTTATTAATTCATCAGTAATCGAACTACTTACACTAAACCCTGTAAATATCACCCCATTTCATTTTAAAATTCATGCAAGCACAAACTATGTAGACTTGGCAAAATGTTATATATTTACTGAATTAAAAATCAAGAAAGAAGATAAAGATGGAAGACTAATTAACTTAGAAAAAACAGACAACGTTGCTTGTTGTCAACTCATTGGTCATACGATATGGAAAAATTGTCGAGTGAGTATCAATGGAACACAAATATTTGAAGGAAATTCGTTAATGGCATACAAGAGTATTTTCGATTATGAGCTAACATACCCACAGAACGTAAAAAATTCCTATTTGTCAGCAGCTGGATATTACGATGATGGTGATCTTGGGCTCAATGGAGTTGGGTTCGAGAATAGAAGACTCTTATTTGCACCATCAGCTGATGGCACTCAAAAAACAGCACAATTTATTGCGAAACTAGATGTTGACATATGCAATCAACCCAGATATCTAGTAAATCAATGTGAAGTAGATATTGAACTTTTGCCTAACGACTCAAACTTCTTAATTGTAGCACCTAATAATACTAATAGAACAAAATATCATCTTGAAGTAGTTGCTTGTAGGCTTTATGTTAAGAAGATTGAGCTTATGGACAGCCTTGCCTTCGACATATCTAAAAAACTAGAGATAAAACCTGCAAGATATCCTATGCGAAAGACGTCAATAAAATCATTATTTATAAGCGAGAATAGAACTGAATTCAATGCGAATCTATGGGCAGATCAAGTGCCGAGAAGAATTGTTTTAGGGATGGTAAAAAATTCTGATTTTGTTGGCTCACAGGAATCTAATCCTTTCAACTTTCAACCTTTTGATTTGAGAGATATTTCGATAACTGCAGGTGGAGTTAATATTCCTGCAGCTCCATACTCATTAGATTTTCCTAAAGGAAAATATGCAAGAATATTTCATGACATGCATGAAGCTATTGGATACGCAGGAACATTGGAAAGTAATGGGATTTCGATGCAACGTTTTTCAATAGGAGGATACTGTATACTAGTTTTCAATTTGACAAATAGTCAGGAAGACAATGGGCCTGAAACATTTGATCTAATAAAGAACGGAACAACAAGTGTAAAACTCAGTTTTAATAATCCAGTACCAGAGGGAGGAATTGTACTCATAGCTATGGGAGAGGTGGACTCTTTATTGATGCTTGACAGGAATCGGACTGTCACAAATGATATAACAGTATAAAATAAAAGATTATTTAAAATTAATTCATTCAAAAAATTCTAATATGTATTCACTATTTTTTTATATTTTAATATTGTTATTAATAAAAATTTTTAATTTGTCTTTTTGTGATATTATACCAAATACATTTGATTCAACATATGATTATGACAATCCTGGAAAATATTTAGAAAAAATGTTTGGGACCAAGTTAGTTAACACAGAAGAGGATGAGGAAGATCTTCCAGAATATAAAACTTACTTAAAAAATCTCGAGAATAGGAAAAATGAGAGTATATCTGCTCCAAGACAATATCGAAGGCATACTGTAAATAGAGAATTTCAAATACCCTTTCCATGTAAGGAAATAAAGTCAGATTCTGGTAGTTACAATTTTTACTGTATTGCGTTATTTATATTATGGTTTATGCTCGTATCGTCTGCACTATTATACCAGCTAAGATCAATCCTTAATTTGGGAAATAAAATTACTAGGAGGGCAAGCACACAGAATTATCAACAAGGAATTCCATTAAAAGAAATATTTGTTGACAATGGACACAATTCAAATTGAAAATATTTTATCACAAAATATCATTACACGACGTTACTTTATTGGATGTTATGCTGCAGATAAACTTCCTCACGAAATCATAAGTTTTCCTGCTTCAATGGTGGTAAATCTAGATAAATCTTCAAAAGAAGGATCACATTGGATAGGGATGTTCATACCAAATAAGAATACAATATATATTCTCGATTCACTTCTAATCCTTGCTTTACCCGAACCTATAAACAATTTTATATCAAAATTCTCAAAACAAATAAAAAACAAATATATTTTACAAAATATATTATCAAAAGAATGTGGTCACCATTGTATTGTATTTTTATATTTTATTTCTCTCGGTTACTCGTTTGAAAAGTATCTCTCACTAATAAAGACATATACTAATCCAGATGAATTTGTAAAAATTTTTATGAATAAACTAATTAAATAGCACATAATTATTAAGAAACATACATATTTTTTTTTTTTGAAAATGTTGTGTATACAATCTTTAATTTAACTTAATATAAATGTTTTTATTCAAAAAATTTGTTATTGTAAATAAATATATACAATGTACATGTTCAATGAAATTATTGCTATTTATGTCTTGTATCAGGAAATGCTTGTTTACAATCTTTAACGTAATCTTTGATGTTAGTTTTAAAATTCATAAGGTATAAATACTCAAGTTTTTGATATCATCAATTCATTCTTCATAAATTTTATTAATTCAAAATGTCTCAATCAAACAGTCCAAACGAACAAAAGGATATTGAAATTATTGATAGTATTGAAGAATCGTCAAATATCGTTAAAAATAAGGGGACAACAGATGTCTGGTTGAGTAAAAAGTCAGAAAAAAATATTAGTAAGAAAGCGCATTCAAAAGCTTCGGCAAATAATAAAACTCTTTGGAAACTAGTTAGAATGAAATATATACCTAGATTAGAATTTCGTTTGTGCAAAAACTGTTCAAATGTATTGTTCCATAGTACTAGTCGGATAACTGAACGTCATGATGGTGGTGTTAAAATTGCATTCGAACTCTGCAAAACCTGTGTTGATCTTAATATGCATGTTAAAGACGTATTATGTGATTGGAATTTGAATAAACCAATAGAAAAACAAATGGATTAACAAGATAACAAAATATAACTTTAAAATAATGATTTAAAATCATTTTGATCAAATATTTCAAGTTATTCACATTATTTAAAAAATAAATAAATATATTATCAAAAGAATGTGGTCACCATTGTATTGTATTTTTTTTTATTTTATTTCTCTCGGCTACCCGTTTGAAAAATATCTCTCTCAACTAAAAACATATTCTAATCCAGATGAATTTTTAAAAATTTTATGAATAAACTAATTAAAACGTATATAATTATTAAGAAAAATAAGCAGATTTTTTGAAAATATTAATGTAAAGAAGTATCACTTTTTAGGGGCAAAATGGTATAATTAAGAAATGGAAGAGAAAATTTTGAAATTATTAATAAATAAAAGATAAAAATTTATTTTGAGAATTATAATTAAGAAATAGGAAATCAAATTTTGAAAATATTAATGTAAAGAAGTATCAGTTTTAAGGGGTAAAAACGCAAAATTAGTGATTAGAAGATACAATTTATAAAAAATTATACAAAAGAAGATGAAATTTGCTAATTTTTGGCGTTTTTTGCGTAAAAATGTATAAAATATGGTGTATGTGTATATTGTATACGCGTGAAAAATCACCATCCGTGCATGTAATCAAAGTCATCGACCGATTGGCTAAATTTTCGTCCCCCATAACATAAGTTATCTTCGTAATTAGAAGGAGGTGCCGGCATTGTTACATCAAAATCCTTTTCAGATTGTTCAGAAGTCGATTGAGTTGTTTTATCAATAAAAATATTTGCCATACAACCTGATAAATGTTCGTCCTCAACTATTTCTAATAACTCCAAAGGGTAGTATCTGTCTTCATGGGTTTGACGCTGAACTACGCACAGGTGGTAAGGATGAATAAGTCGTATACGATGTCGAG
Organism: Meloidogyne arenaria; assembly: GCA_036172955.1. Taxonomy (NCBI): domain Eukaryota; kingdom Metazoa; phylum Nematoda; class Chromadorea; order Rhabditida; family Meloidogynidae; genus Meloidogyne; species Meloidogyne arenaria. Next base: position 1,421,450 of record JARQAB010000029.1, on the reverse strand, counting down.
CATAAAAATGTGCTGCAACGTTGATATTAAATGGAGATGAGAGTCGCCCATAAGCGAGAATGTTGTTTGCACTATTTCGACTCAAGTCGTCAAAAAATATATTTTTGCTCATTCCATTATTATCTAAATAAGTTGTTTTCAATTTCTTTCCTTTAAATTGTTTTAAGATTTTGTCTCTGTTTAAAGGATGAATTAGCTGATAGCGTAATGAGCTCACACTACATTTTAAAATTCGAGCGCATTGATCAATCAGGAGAACCATTTTATTAAATAGAAAGAATAATTGATCAAATATTGAAAATTTTTTGAAATGATTTGTAAAAATCAACGGATTCAAACCTATCATATATTTAATAGCTATTCAATATTTATTTTTTGAAAGAATTTTGTCTAATATGTCTGATATCGGAGGTTCCTTTAAAAATCTCCATCGTGAGAACATTATATAATCTGTACCGTTGTATTTTCCCCTTTTAAACTTTTCGTCATAAAGATCCCATCGCAATATGTGCTTTTGAAGGTTTTTATTTGGTTGATTTAATACTAGTATATCTTTAAATAATATTCTAGGAGGTGGAGGTGTCCTTCGAAAAGGTGTTATCCTGTAGTCTACTCTTTTCCAAGGTTTTAAATCCGAATCATCAATCGCTGAAGAAATTGTTATTAATAAAAATAATAAGTACATTTTTTTTTAAAAATTTTATATTTTATGTCCAAAATCTACAATTTGATAGTTAGAAACAACCACTCCTTTTAATATAAGTGGTTTAAATGATTTGTGATAGGGTGTGGTACAAATAATGCCTTTTTTTAAATTGGGACGAATAAAATTTGGATAATCTAAAACAATTATATCTTCTTCATTTTCTTCATTTCCATCCTCTATTTTTCCAAACTCTAGTACACTATCCTTGAAGCTTTTGTAATGTAACTTTTTGCAAATGTCTGCGTTTAGAGTTATCCCTCTTACTTTTAATGTTGTTTTTTCTTCTCCTGTCTCAGTATTTATCATTCGTAATCCATATGCCTTACAAGCTGCTGATACAAACTCTATAATTGAATATTCAGCATATTCTTTAGCCAAGTCACCCAAATATGGTCCCGCAGTTAGTGGAGTTCCTTTATCTATTGGATATGAGAATAACACACTATCGGTATCACCATAAAGCAAAGAACATCCCGGAGAGTTACATATTTTTTGCATTGCTCTTAACAAATGGATTCTTGCCATTGATGTCGTCCATAAGGATACGACAATATTTGAAGTTCCATGTTCTTCAATAAACTCGTCTTTTACTTCATAATTTATCAGAATTGTGTCCTCAGTTAGTTTATCAATCGAGTTAACCTCAATTGATTTGTTTTCAAGAAAGTCTCTCAATTCTGCAGGTGAATCAGTGATGTGGCTTTTAGTCAGTGTATTTCTCAGACTGAAGCGTCCCCAAAGTGAATTGAGCATTAATTTTGAAATGTATCTCATTGCTTTATCTGGTGACATCTTTTCTCTTTCAAGAATTATGCCAAATCTTTCTTTACACTCCTTTATGAATTTATCTTCTTTCTCTGGAGTATTGATTTCATTAGGGAACCCACTTGCATGAATCTTCATACTCATAAATTCTGCCACATATCCCTTAAATAATTCATCATCCCATTCTTCATAGTGAAGTGCACGATAATATCTTGTTACTTTATATCCACTTTTTAGTGCCTCCGAAAGTTCTATTGAGGTACATGTTGAAACCCATCCCCTTTCTTGATCAACATGTGGGCAATTGTAGTTTGGGTTCTTTTCTCCTTTTGGATAATTAATGCAACATTTACGACAAAGTGGAAAAAGTAGTCGATCGTCAAATTTTACTGGTATCACTGGAACATCAATTTTCCGAGGTGGAATTATAAATACTTTTAGAATCCCTTTTATTGGAATTTGCTCATATGATGTCCAATTTATACATTGTTCCTTTTGAGAAATTATTATGACTTTTGGGTGTCCAATTGGAAATGATGTTGTCGCAATTGTTGAAGGGTAAAGTGAATTGAAGTCAAGATATGAAATGTTATGTTGTTCATCTGCTTCATAATGTAGACGAATTGGTCCAGTTCTACCACCAAAGAAACAATCACGTAATTTAATTGGACCCTTGTCAAGATCTTTCTGTCTCATCTTTCTCATCTTTCTGTGTCTCATCTTTCTTTCTTTGTCTCATCTTTCTGTTCTTCCTTAGCAACTCTTTTATTTCACATTCCCAAATTACATCAACCTGTCGAATATTCTTACGAAGAATTTCAAGTCTAGCATTATCTTCTTTTCGAACAACCCCAACAGTTTTACCATTGGGCAATACAAAATCAAGATTATTTCCATAATGTTTTGGACATGCATGCCATACACATCCATTAACTTCAATTGCTTTATCTTCTTCTTTAATATAACCATCAACCTTGTATTTTCCTTCCACTTTATATTCACCATTCTCAGAATGTGCAGTTTGTATTTCGACGTTGAATGTATCCGAATACCAGTCAAGATATTTCATTGCAATTTCACTTTGCGTGTCGCATGTATCATATCCTTTTTCAGGAACAATTGCCAAGTGTTCTTCTTTTAAATGGTTAAGACGAAAATGTTTCATGCACGCAGATGCAATTGTCATTGCATCCTTAAGAATATCAATGCCAAATGAGTTTGCGTTTTTTGGTTGACTTATTAACAGGAATTTTTGCCTAAAGGCTAAAAGTGCTTCAGTCAGAATTTGTACGTCATTCATACAATATTCAGCTAAAGCTTCATTTAAGCAGAACGGTTTATCTTTTTCTTCAGAGTACCATTTGTCAAATACTTTTTGTTTCTCAGGGAGCATTCCTCCATAAAGATAATCTGATTTAGGTGGAAGTTTTTCTAATGTGATGTCATAATTGTTTGGATTATTCGCCAAATGTGGAAAGAATTGTTTCTCTTGTATTTTTAGATCAAAGGCTCCAACAAGTTGTCCCAAAGCAACTGGACATATATTATAAGAGTCTCTGAATATTACTTCATTACATTTTTTATTCTTTGGTACTTTCAATTCGTAAAGTTTATTTCCTCTTCTAATCATGGAAGGCACTATTCCTCTAATGAATATTTCTCTAAATGTCATTACCATATCATATCTTCCTCCAAAGTGAGAGAATGCAATAGATAAAAATTTTCCATCAAGTTCGAATAAAAGCCAATTAACAAATTCATGCAAAGGATCGTCAGTAATTCTTTGTTCATCCACCTGAGTTTGCTGATATGGACGGATTGAGAAAGTAATGTTTCTATTTTTACCGCAAATTTTACAAAATTTTCCTTGTCGATGAAGGAAATTTCTCCAATTACTCTCATCCTCCATACATGACGTACATGTTATTGTTGCTGCAATAAAATTTACTTGATGAAGTCTGTGATCCTGACGCTCAGGAAGTCGAGTGTGTTGTGTAGACTCAAAATCAAATGTTATCAATCGGTATGGTGTAGGTTTCTTTTGTTCAAGTGGACGTATAAAACATCCTCTTTCTAATGTATGGTACTGTAAACATTTTAAACACCATTTCTGACCACAAATGTGTTTTTTCTCTGGGTTTCTTCTGTGATCTCTAGTGTTCCAAATGACTCCACACCTTTCACATTGCTTTGATCTTCTACACTGATTGCTTGATTTGTGATATTCAAAGCAATCACTATTTGTAAATGTTTTTCCGCAATCATCACATTCTTCGTTAAAATCCTGAGTAGCAGGGCAAGGGCGTTGAATCCCAACTCGACCACAAAGTCGACAACGTGATTTACAGTTGCCAGCATGCTCAAATGAATACATGTATTTCTTTTTACATGTGTAACAATACTGCCAGTGTGGTCCAAATTGTGCACCTACAGTTCTAATTCCGTCAAAATGTCCATTTGAGTAATATATTGGTATAGGTGTATTGAAATCATCTGGACCATACTCATATTTTAATTTATCTTCAGAATTATCACCAAATATGAAAACTTTAAATTTAAATTTGTCCGAGTTATTATTCCAATAATTAACAACTGTTGGGACATGTTCATTAGCGTCATATATATCTTGACTTAAAGGAATGTTTGCCTTTATCATTAAATTGATGATATCAGATTTTTGTCGATTAACTTGCGTCCTATGATACTTTCCAAAATTTCTTTTATGTCCTAATTCATCAATGACATATTTTCTTGTCAATTCAAGAGCATAGAAAAGACAATAATTATCATTAATGTTTCGAACTTTGATGATCCAACTTTCTGCCTTATTTTGAGGACTTGAGTTTGAATCCGAAAATGCTGTTCCTTTTATTGATTTTCTTTTTGGCAGTGATGAAACATCAATTGAATGAATTGCAACATTAAATGGTTCACCTAAGATTGACCCTCTTTCTGCTTTAGATTGAGAGACAAGAAGGAAACGTTGAAGAATATTTTCAATTGTATCATCATTTAATTTACGTACAGGTATCCAAATATCGTTGTCTAGGATCGGTGATGATATTGTTGCTCCAAGATGATCAACAAAAATATTTTGATTACGTGCATCTGCAATAGCCTGTTGAACGCAAGTATGAAGGACACCTCTAAGAAGATTCTCGGGGTTGCTTGGAATTAGTTTTATAGAAAATTTTGAAACTAGTTTAATCAATTTGAATTTTTTACAATAGGATTTGCTGGAATCAATTTTCTCAATATAATAATCTAAGTCTTGATTTTCTTTCTTAATATCACATTCTTCATTATCTAAATTTATTGAATTATCTATAAACAATTCTGGTTTTATGGTAGAAGTTGTTTGGGATGAGAGGTTTTCATCTTCTACTCCATTCTCTTCATTATTTAAATTTAATAGATTTTCAATGAAAAATTTTGGTTTTTTGGAAGGGCTTGACATTTTTTTGAATGAGAGGTCAGTGAAAAATTGATCTCTTTTATACTATTTTTTTGATCTTTGATCGTTTATATAATATTACTTTGTTTATAGAAACATAATATTAGAAGTTATATTTAAACATTCAAATAGAAATCATAACACCTTTTGTTTTTAATCTTTCATCGTATGTAAAAAAAATACATTTGTTTTTTTTTGTAATTTTTTATAAAATATAAAAAGAAAATTTATGTCTTTTGTCCGACAGGATGATGCACCATTTTTTCAAGCAAAATATAACCGTTGATCATTATTATATTTTTCTTACGAAAACAAACATATTTTTGTCGCTTTCTCAAACAACAGTAAACATCTTTATATATTGTATATAAGGCTGAAAATTTTCCTCCTGGTCTAGCACATTAGAAAAAACTTAAAAATATAAACCTTTCTATTTTAATTTTTCTATAAATCTTTTTTCCAATTTTGCCCATTCTTTGGCTATTTGATAAATAATTTACGTGAAAACACATTTTTAAAATTATTCTAAAAGAAATATTCGTTAGTAAATTTTTTAAAAATCCAATTAAATTGTTCACAGCATGGAAATAGATAAAATTACAACTTGGCATGATAGATTATATACAACACTATAATGTGAAAATATTCGATTAGAATTTTGATATTAAATTACAGATAACCAATAATAAAAATGTAGAAGGAATATTACCTAAATAAAATAATCTATCGTTGCAGTGTGTTTTAGCTGTGCTCATTCCATGATGGTTCTATTCAATCTTCCTTTCAAAATTTTAAATAGATGAATTTTTACAAAACATGATTTTTTCGTATAAACATTTTGCAAGCGATGCATAATACGTGAAATTTTCTTCGTGTTTTATTTATTTTTTATCGTTGTTACTTTAAAAATCGTAAAATTTTAAACTTTTTTTTAATTTTAGTATGTTATGAGAAAATATGTTTTTACGAAATTATAATTGGTCTTTACTCAATTGTTTCTGCGCAAATTCGATATGTTCATTTTTCCTCAAGATGTCAAATTAAAATATTTTTAAATAATTTTTTAGAAAAGTTAATATTTAGTACAAATTTAGAAAATTGCTGATACGTGGATTTTTTGCAAAATCTCCTTTTTTTATTTACTTTTTATCTTTTAAATTAAAAGAAATCGTAAATTTTGCTTTCTCTTTTAACTCGACAAAAAAGTTTTATTTGCTTTTCTTCAAGTTAAAATAAAATTTTAACTTTTTCTTTTTTAAACTACAATTTATACGTGGCAGTTGTGTAGGAAGCGATTTGTTTTAATTATGAGTTGGAAGTGATTTGATTTTTATTTATACTTGAGATTTAAAATAAGAGAGCGATTATGTTTTAATTAATTAATAGGAGCGATTTTGTTTTAATCAATTAATGGGAGCATAGGTAAGGAACGATTTAGTTTTAAAATAAGAGGAAACGATTTGCTTTTGAGTTTTACCTACACTTTGGGAGCGATTTGGTTTTAATTAATTAATGGTAGGGATTTAGTTTTAAGTAGGAGGGAGCAATTTTGTTTTAATAATTAATGATATCATAAGGAAGGAGCGATTTGTATGGGTAATTGGAGCGATTTGTATGGTTAATTTTCTAGTGGAGCGATGGAGCGATTTGTGTAGGGGTAACTACTCTTCTCTTGGCTGTTTTTGTCCCCCGATACTTGTAGTTTTTTTTCATAAGGCACAGATTCAACAGAAATTATAAAATTTATCTTAACAAATCCAATTTATTAATTTAATCGTTTTGAGTATTTCCCAACTATAAAAAAATATTTTAAATTATTTTTGAATAAAAGCTATACAAACATAACAAATTTTTATTAATTGAAAGTAATTAAAAAGAGATAAATTTAGCAGAAACTAAAATTAATGAATCAATACGGCAATGTTTTCACCCATTATGATTATCAATATCTCCAAAAATAAATAGCATTAAAATTTAAGTTTAATACATATGACTATTTTAAAAATATTAATATTATTTATTTTTTATTTATTAATTGTAAATGCAAAAATTAATGACAAAAGAAGTAATGGAAATTTTAATAAATTTCAACCTGATTCGAATGAAAATTTGTCTAATTTAGGAATTAATTCTGAAAAAAATGGGGGTAAATTTAATTTTTTATATTAATTTTCGAGGGCGGAAGGCCCTCGAAGGATGGAATGAAAAAAAATATGCCGAAGGCCTCTACTGTCCATTGAGAATAAAGTACCTTAAATTTCTCCTAATATTTCTAAAATATGTAACTTTTAAAGTATTGGTTACTACTCGTTCATACGATGCTTTATTTTGAAATTTACTTTTATTTTATTTTTCCTGTCTAGGCAATAAAAAATTTGGTAAAAACAATAAAAATAGAAACAATCAAAAACAAGAAAATAAAGAATTGGACATACAAAGTGAAGATGGCTCTATTAGTGATCAAATACCTTCAAGTAATTTTGGTGATACTGAAAGTGTTGATGAAAAAGTAGAGGATGCTGGAAGTAAAAGGAGAAGAAAAGGAATGAAAGAAAAGAATGATTTTGGAGGAAAAAATCAGAACAGGTATTCTTCAATAAAAAAGATAACAGAATAAGGCTAAACTAAAGTCATATGTACCCATATTAATTGAGTGTAATTACTTGTGGGATTGTCATTTTACTTATAGATACCGTAAAAACTGTATTAATGTCCCTCCCTGAATTAATTACCCCACCTGCATTAAACACCCCATGTAGAGGGAGATCAAAACAATAACTGCCCTCCCTTAAATAGTTACCCCCTATTTTTCCTACACAAAATTTAATAATATTTATTAAAGAATCATAAATTTCAATAAGAGAATATTTTAAAGATCAATATCAAAGAATAAATCAAGTTCGTCCTCAATTTCATTTAGATCTACACCAAATACTGCTATAATAATTTGTGAGTGATCCTCTGCTCTAGCATTTGCACGCATTTCACGCAAAAAGTCAAGTCCTTTCGTACCTATTGAACCATCAGGCTTGAAACAAGCTATTTTGTCATCAGCTGAACCGTCGAAAGGAGTTGTGAGTCCGCATGCTTAAGAATGAGAAAATAGATAAAATTTAACAATAATACCTAAGAAAGAATTGACTATGACATCCTTTGAAAGCTCCTGCCAAGATTTGTATACCCACTCAAGCACAATATCCAATGAGGGCGGCCTAGGATTGCCTGATGAAGTGAATTCACGCCTGTCACCAATGACCATCCATATTTCGTAGAAATGCCTCACCTTCTCCTTAAACGGTTTATTCCACGAGACATCAGGTGCCTAGTAAAATTAAAAATAATAAGTTTCAAAGAGAAAAAACCTGAATAAATTTGGTGCATCCGCCTGGGACATAAGCAGGCTCCAGCTTCAACTCTCGCAAGACTTTTGCTGCTTCACTCTTGTGACACAAAAAAGTGTCCCAAACCAGCATCCGCCTTGAACCAAAAACATTGCTGCCAATAATCCTTCTGAGATAGTCTTCTGTAGTTCCATCATTCATCCATATCGATCCAGCCCAGTTAAATTTTTCGACCGCCTCCATCAAGTCTCTTACGATTCTGTCCACCTGGTAAGCTTTTCTGTTGTTCAAGCTTATTTTCATCCTTCATCCAGTTTCTGATTATTTTTCGATCAACATTGAATTTTCTTGAGGCTGAATGAATGGAATTCTTTCTTGCCCAATTAACTGCTTCAAGCTTCTTTGTGAGGTTGTGACTCCTATGCCTCTTTTTACCTTCAGAAGTTTCTAATGCATCTTGAATTTCAATTAATTCATCCTCTGTCATTTCCCTATAAAAATAGAAATTTAAACACAAAAAAGAGTAGAAATTGCAAAAGAAACTGTTTATGGAAAAATACAAAGTTTAAAATACCAAATTTAAAAACGTCAAACAGTAAAAACGTCAATATTACATATGTATATCACCGTATTCGGTAATATATTGTATATGCCTGTTGATATTTCTATGATAAAATAAAAAATTTACAGATCGAAATAATAACTGCCCTCCCTCAAATAATTACCCCGCCTGCTTTTATTACCCCCTCCAGCGAGAGATCGAAACAATAATTACCCAGGGTAGTTAATACAGTTTTTACGGTAGTTTACAATTTTTCATTGAAAAAAATTATTTAGAAGAAATGAGGATTCCGAAGACCTTAATGAGCAGAATCAAGGAAGAATAAATCAAAATGACTTCGACAAGGATGGCGATTCAAAAGGTGTCTCAAATAGCGGAACGTTAAATGTGGAAAATAATGAACAAAAATTTAATGGTTATCCTTATATTTTTACTTTGGAGAAGGGAACTTTTCTAATGAAAAATTCTAAGAAATATTCGGAATAATTAAAGACGTCTCTTTCACTTTTAGATATCTTATGAGATATCTTGTAATCTACATTTTAAATCATTTTAGATGAGCATCTGCCAGAATTTTTGAAAATGGCCACAATTCCAGAACGACAAAAATTTCTACAACTAGAAGCAGAAACTGACAGATCCAAATCATCTATAAGGAAAGATAAACAGAATTGGGCTGATCGGCAAGGAAAAATAATTTCTGTTTGTGTTTTGTTTAGTTATTTAAAAGTTTATTATTTTTATTAGGATCTTTATAAAAAATTTGAAGAATCATTACAACAAAATGAACAACAATTTAGAATAGAAAGGCAACGAATTGCTCAAACTAAGCTAAGCAAAAATGCACAGGATGTTGACAGTCGAATTCAGGTGCTTTTTTAAATTTAATCCAGGCATTTGCTTAAATTTTGGAGTTTTTTTGTGGACTTTTTTAAGTAACCGAAATAAATTTTTTGAAGTATTAGTTAAAATTTTGATATCTTATAAAAATATTCTTTTCTAAATTGTTGTTTCCAAACATATAAAAATAAACATATTATTTTTAGGGTTGTCGGTTTCACTAAATTCTTTGTTTAACCGAATTTACTAACCATTTATTTAAAAATAATTTTCAAATTTTAAAAGGATCTTTTAAAAAATCCTGACATCGCCGAAAGAACGTTAATACTACAAATTGAGCGGATTCTCAGTGGTACTACTGATAATATTCGCCAAGAATTGCAAAGACAAATGCCTGTGATTGGACCCTTAGATGGGAATTTGCCGCCAACTCTTTAACAGAACAAAATTCAGGTAGTTGAATAGATACGGATATTTATTGATATATTTCTTTAATTTATCAACAATTTTAAAATAATTATAATTATACTAATTAAATATATCAAATAAAATATATTTATTTATCCTGACGAACTGCAGCATACTCCCGATGTCCACATACATGCGCCTAACGGGACATAACTGAAAATTTTTATGTTAATTTATCTGTAATAAACAAATTTTTTACCTGCAAAGACATCCACCAAACGGATTACAATTCCATTTAGATCCACTATTCAATTAAAAATATTTAAATATTTATTTGTATTAAGACTAACTTTGGACAGCCAGTTGCGCTGCATGGACATGAACCTACTTTACAATCTGCAGCAAAAACAATTTCTTGAAACATAAAAATAAAAATAAGAACAAAAATAACTTTTAAAGTAATTATGCTCATTTTGGATAAATTTATTTATTTAAAGATTTTAAAATTTGGAAATAACTGATTTTCTATAAAATAATTTGATCATTTATATAATTCTGAATTTATTAAGAATTATTTTTTTATTAAAAAATTACTGAAAAATTAATTACCCATAATTATTTTATATTAATTAATTACCCAAATAAATGACCATTTCAATAAAAATCTTTAATCAAAATTGCCAATAATTATTTTATTTCTAGATTTTTTTAAATTTATAATTTATATTTTTGAATATATTTAATATTCATATACCTACAAAACAAAAAAATTTTTGTGGGTTAAGTAAAATATTCTTAAATATTTTTGTGAAACTTAATTTTATTTACTTAATTAAAGATTTGCCTTAAGAAAATTTTTTTCAATTAATTTTTTGTTGCGATAATTTTTATTTTTTTTAATAATTTAAAATAAAAAACTTGTATAAGTTCCTTAATTAATTATATATATTTAAATTCAAGAATAATTTATAAAACGTTAAGATTAGTGGAACATTAGGTATATATTAAATTGTTAATTAATTTAATTGACAGTTGTTTTTTAATTGACGAACAAACATTTTTGTTGATTTAAATATAAATTCATTATTAAATTTAAAAAACCGGCAAAGTTTATAATTTTTCCGTTGAACAATTAATTCAATTGTTACTAATGGTTGGCTTTTATCCGCAACTCGTGTACCCGATGAATCTTTCGAAGCTCTCTATCAAGAAAATTTAGATGGGAACTAGTGTTCGGCAAATGGATTTTTTCAGTACCGGTACCGGGAGTACCGAAAAGTCCCGATACCGAATGAGTACCGAAAATTCCAAAATCTCATCGGGACGGTTCTGATTCTCCGGAGTACCAAACCGTGCCGAACACTACACAAAACACATTATTGGCAATTTCACGTGAGCATAATTGCATTTTGAAATAGTTAATGAATAAACAAAAGTGCATCCCAGCCCCCCTCTTTCACTCAATTAAAAATGAGGGGGATGATGGATGGGGAGGGGGGGGGGAGTTAAATATTTTATAAAAAGAGAGAGACATAAAAGTGCAGACCGGCGAGGGGGCATGACAGCATTAAATGATTTTTCATAATGCTCTCCCCTTCCCTCCTCTACCTCTTCATTTTAAAATTTACAAGGCTCTCTCCACACTAAATAAAATTAAAAAATAAATTTAAATTTAATAAGTGCCTGCTTTTTAAATTATACAAATTTTTAAACATCTTAAATAATATTTAATTAAATTTAACCAGGGTTCGGATTCGTACTTTTTTATAAGTATTGTACTTTTAAAGTCCACCGATATCCTCCTAATCCCCAAAGTTGATTTGAGGTATAAGGTTGAATTTGGAGTATATCCGTGGATGAAGATGGTATCGGAGGATTAAAGTGGATATCGATGGATTTGGAACGTCTTCTATTGGTTCCTGAGATGTTTTTGTCTCGATAATAGCCTTATAGTGCTAACTTATCATTTTACTGCTGATTAAAACATTTTTCAAAATGAAGAATGATTTTATTTATTGAAGATTAAAATTAATTAAAATTTTTTAGGAAATAACGATACCGATTTTTCAATCCCAATCTCGAGTCGGTATCGGTATCATTAACTCAAATCCCGATACCGATTTAGGCTAATCCCGATCCCGAATTCGGTACCGGTATCGGGATCATCAATCCGAAATACCGATACCATTTTTTCTCGGAATACCGGTACCGCTGAACCCTACATGCATTGAAATGCACAAAATTCTCTTTGGAAGCAAGAAATTATTAGAAAAGATTCATTTAGGAGAGAAATACATAAGATTTGCTGACGCATAAATATTTTCTAATTTAATTTGGAGTGTACTTTTTATTTGGAAATTTTCTCCCTATGTACTTTTAAATCGAGATTTTTGTACTTATGATTGGCATTTTGTCGATCCGAACCCTGAATTTAACCATTAAAATTAACAAATAATTAAGAATCACTACACACATAAATTTTAAATTTAATAATTTTTAGAAATGAAAAAAAGTTTATTTCTTTTATTTTATTTATTTTTTAATTTCGGAATTTGTGGTAAGCCTCCCAAAACAAAAGGAACAGCTTCAACAAAAGAAGCTAGTTCATCGAGTAATTTACTCGAGAAATTTGGTAATTTAAATATAAAAATATTTTTTAAAAATTATTTTTAGTTGGATTAGCTGAAGATGATTTGGAAGTTAAATATATTGAAGCATTTTTTGAGAAAGGAAAAAATTGGAAAGAAATTATTCGACAAATTTCTTCATTTCTTTTATTTAAAAAAATTAACGATAAAAAATTAATTATTTTAAATAATCTAAAAAAAGAAATAAAAAGAAAAGGAAAATCATTATTTGAAATTTTTGAGGAGGAAGAGGAGAAAAAAGAAATTGATGAAGAAATAAAAAATATTTTGGAAAATTATGTAAAATTTAAAGAAAAAAATAATAATGAAACGAAAATTGCATTTAATTTTTTATTAAAATTGTTGGAATTTAACGAATTATTTGAAATTTTTGAGAGTGAAATGATTGGAGGAGAATACAAATTAAAAATTATTAAAGATAAATTTTTAAAAATTGGAAATAAATTAAAGGATTTAGGAAAGGAAGAGGCTTTAAACAAACTTGATAAAAATTTTAAATCAAGTTTAGCAGAGTTACACTTGGAAAGGTAAATAACAAATACCGTATTTCCTCTAATAGACCGACATGTCGTTTTATTTTTCAACCTCCCTCTAGACTGTCGTTCTATTACAGGGTGTCGTTCAAATAGAGGCTGTCGTTCTATTTTTCAACATATTTTTTTGCAATTTTTTTGAAATTTTTATTAAGATCTATATCATTTTAATAATTTTATTAATGAAGAAAAATAGTTAAATTTTATATTTCAATGGAATTATCACTAGCCCTGTCCCATCAGGCCCTGTCCCCCTGTTATTTTCCAAGTTCCAAGAAATTATTTTCCAATTGTTTCTTCTGAAATTGGAAAAGGAAGATTTTTGGAGGGAAATGGAAGAATTGTCGCAGATGACCTTAAGTAGTAGGGGGTATCAATGTACTTGTAAGATATCGAGGCTTATGAGGATTTGAAAGGAATAGAGGTGGATTAAAGTTAAGAGGGATATCCGGAGATTTGGAAGGATTGAAATAAACATAAAGGGATTTGTGCGCGGCAACGAGGGATAAAGAAGATATCGTTCGATTTGGAGGGATATCGAGGGATATAAGGAGATTCTAAGCGATTAATGTGAAATCAGTGGGTTAAGGTGGATATCGGTAGATTTAGAAGGAGTAAAGTTATATTGTGGATTTGAAGATTCAATGGATTTAGGGGATTATGAAGGATATATAGGGATTTTTGGGAATTAGGAAGTATATCAAGTGATATCCCTCCTAATTTGTTGGTATCGACTCTAGGTCTCGATCCGAAACTCGGTCTCGGGGTTGATTCCCGGTCTCGGTCTCGACTCTCGGGTTTTTTTAACTCCCGACCATCACTACCGCTTAGGTAAATAATTAAATTAAAAAAAGAAAGGGTGTCGTTCTAATAGGGGGTGTCGTTCAAATAGAGGCTGTCGTTCTATTTCTCAACCTCCCTCCAGACTGTCGTTCTAATAGGGGGTGTCGTTCAAATAGAGGTTGTCGTTCAGTAGTTATCCATACTACTTTGTTCCATTTTTTACCGCACTTTCCTAAAGGATGAGGAGGGGTCCGCAAATATTTCAAAAGGATTTGAAGGGGTTGTGGGCGGAGTCATTGGATTTTAGGGGAGGGGTCCGACTTTCCAAAAGGATTTGAAGGGTTTTGGGAGGAGCCCCGCAAAATTTTCAAAAGGTTTTGAAGGGGTCCTTTTAATCTTGCCGCAATCCCACTTTGTTCCACCTTTGTTCTTGCCGCAATCCCATTTTGTTCCATCTTTGATCTTTGCTAAAATTCCAAATTGTTTCCTCTTTGACCAAATTGTTTCCTTTTTGATCTTGCCGCGTGTATAATTCCAAATTGTTTCCCCTTTGACCAAATTGTTTCCCCTTTGATCTTTCCGACAAAAACCAAAATGTTTTCCCTCTTACCACAATTCCGAAGGGGTGGGAGGTTTTCTTTGTTTCCCGAAATTCCAAATTGTTTCCTCTTTGACCAAATTGTTTCTCTTTGATGTTTCCACAAAATTCACTTCAAAGAGGAAGTGAAGGGGCTGAGGGAGTGGTCCGTAAGACTTCAAATGTTTTCTTTGATCCCCAAATAAATCATGTTTATGAATCAATCACTCGTAACATGATTAATTATTTTTAAATTTTTATTTTTCCTTCCGACCTTTAATATTTTAAATTATTAAAATTTTATTAATTTTTAAAAATTTTTTAAAATTTATTAATTTTTTAAAATTTAATTTTATAAATTATAAAACCATGAAAATATTCGAACCTTACCCATTTACCCTATAGGAAAGATCAATACCGACTATTACATCGAGGAACATATTTTAACTTATTTATTTATTTTATAAACCTTTTAGTTCCGAAAATCGATCGATATATTTAAATTATATTTTATTTTAATTTAAAAATTTTTTGTTAATTTTTCCATTTAACCCCCCAGAATAAAAATTAAAATTTTTTCATTTTTGTTATTAAAATATTTTTATTTTCAATTCCCAAAAGAATTGTATTTAAAAATTAAAAAAATTTTTTTGTAAATCAATCATTTATTTAAATTAAAATTTTAAAGAATAAAATTTTTTGCTTTCAATTCCCAAAAGTGAATTGTTTTTTAATATTCAATGTATAATCAATTAATTTTGTTAAATAAAAATTCTTAAATTTTAAATAATAAATTTTTGCTTTCAATTCCCAAAGGGAATTTTTAGAAAAATTTAAAAAGTTTATTAGAAAATTAAATCAATCAATCAATTTTAGAATAAATTTTTTGAATTTTAATTAAAAATGTTTGTTCTAATTCCCAAAAGGGAATTAAGTATGCTTTAGAATAATTTGAATTTTAAAAGAGCGTCGCTTCTGTTTTATAAACAAAGTCGATAATACACCAACATAGTTTTAAATTTATTCGACTGATAGAACTTAGTGATCAAGATAGTGATCGTGTGATAAATCAAGTATGAAGTGATCAATAAAGTGATCAATATCAACCAAAAGTAAAATAATGAGGTGATCACTCAACAGGTGGGGTGATCAATCATGTGAACAAATGATCCACCAAATGAATTTCAAATGATCAACTGATTTAGAAAGTGATCGACTAAAATGTGAACAGTGATTAGCCGAATGAATGAGTGATCAATAAATTTATCGATATGTGATCAATTAAGTTATGAATGATCAATCAAAAGGATAGTGATCAATGAAATTTATCATATAATAAAAATGTGAACAGTGATCAGCAGAATGAATAAATGAAAAATTTTAAAATCAACAGAATGAATGAATGAAAAATATCAAAACAATTTTTGAGTTTAAATATAAAAATTTTGTTTTTAATTCCCATTAGGGAATTGTTTTTAAAAAATTTTAAAAATTATTCTAAAAATAAAATTAATCAATCAATTTTATAAAAATTTTTTGTTTTAATTCCCAAAAGGGAATTGTTTTTTAGCAACATTTAAAAAATTCCTCTAAAAGTAAAATTAATCAATCAAATAAAAAAATTTTAAAACAAATTTTGAATTAAAAAATTTTTCCAATTCCCATAAGGGAATTGCATGTGTTTAAAATTTGAATTTTTATAAAGGTGGCGCTTCACTTTTTATAATTGTAAAAATCGATCAATCAAATTATGTAAATTTTTAAATAAAATTTAAAAATTTGTTTTTAATTCCCAAAAAGGAATTGAATAATTAACAAAATTTATAAATATAATTTGAAAATTTAAAAAATAAATCAATCATTTTTAAAATATACTTTTTACTAAATAAAAATTAAAAATTTTTGTTTTTAATTCCCAAAAGGGAATTGAATAATTAAAAAAATTAAAATTTTTTGTTTTTTAATTCCCCAAAGGGAATTGAATAATTAACAAAATTTTAAAATATAATTTGAAAATTTAAAAAATAAATCAATCATTTTTAAAATATAGTTTTTCTATATAAAATTTAAAAATTTTTGCTTATAATTCCCTTGAGGGAATTGCATACATTTGAAATTTGAATTTTTAAAAAAGCGTCGCTTCCTTTTTATTTGATTGGATACCATAAAACTCGATATAAGGTGAATATATAAATGAATATTAAAAAAGTATAAATACCCAAATTAAAACATTAATCTCAAATTAAAAATGATTTTTAAAATTATTTTAATAGTAGTCTTAATCTATAATGTTACAAGTAAAGATTCAAATTTATCTGAATTTAAAATATGGCAGTGTGAGAGAGCTATAACTTTATTTCGAAGAAAACCTCCTTCTATAAATTTCAAAGAAGTTTTAAACATAGGCGTACCTAAAGACTTGGAGAATAAAGAAATATGGACCCCATACGGTCATCATTGGTGGGTTTGGGATGAGAAAGAAAAAGCTATTATACCAATCTATTATGGACCTCCGTCAAAGCCCAAACAAGAAAAAGATGGTATATTATATTCTGGATGGTTAAGTATAAAAGAAACTTGTTCATCGATTATTGAATTTTTCAAAACGGTTTTCAGTCCTTTAGCAGAACTAAAATTTCAAAGAGGAGTGTTTAGAAAGTAGTATAAAAAAACGAATTCTTCGAGCAGATTTTCATTTCCTTGGCTCATTTTCAAAAATTGTCTTAACATGAACAATAATAAAAATCTTACTAGTCAAATTTTACCTGAAGTCGAAATTAGTATTAATTTGAATGGAATAACAATTTCAAGTGAACGTCTAACTCCTTCTCGTTTTGTACCGTATGATATAGGTGGCAAATGTCGTGAATGTAAAAGTACGGAAGTCGAAGTGGATTTTATTGTCACCAAAGATGGGGTTACTATATTTTGCACACGTATATCAGGAACTCGTTATGTACCTTTTGATTCAACTTATGACTTACCAGGAATATGCTTCTTTCGGGTAGGTATTTTTTAGTCTTTATCGATTATATTTTTTATTTTAAGATTAAGAACAAAGGCCGTGTATTCAATATCCCATATGGCTCTGTAAAACCACAACCACCACTTCCAACTCAGCAACCGATACAACCAGCAACACTAAACAAGCCAACTACAATATCAGATAAACAGAATAAACCAAAGCAACCTTTTAGTTCACAAAAATTTACAAAACATACAATTGAAAATATCCTCAAAGACAAGAGTAAAGAAAATAATGAAAATGTTTTGCTTAATGAATTTTTTGATAGTCTCGATGCAGCAACAACTGGAATTCCATCACAGATTGATAAGATGAATGATTTGAAGAAACAGACTACAAAGATGGAAGAAGAGGAGATGGCTGCTATCGAAGCATTATATAACATACCTCGCTAATTTTTTCTATTTAAACAAAAAATTTTTCTAATTTTTTAATCAATTAAAATGGAAACTTTAACATTCTCAGATAAAGATTTAAAATTTAAAATTCCTTTTGGTATGATAATTTCAGGACCTAGTTCCAGTGGAAAGAGCACATTATTATTAAAATTTATTTCTGAAGCCTCAGACTTAATTGAGCCTAAACCCAAAAGTATACTCTATTGTTTTGGTGAGATGAGTAATATTGTCCCTATTCTACAGAAATCAGGTGTCAGTGTTTATTCAGGTGTTCCTCCCGAGGATTTGATTAAAAAATATCAGAAGCCATTACTGCTAATTCTTGATGACTTGCTTATGTCAATTGATGAAAAATATTTGTCAGAGTTATTTACGAAAAAATCACATCATCAAAATTTTGCTATTGTCTTTGTAACTCAGAATTTATTCGAACGAAAAATTAAAGTTGCACGCCAAAATGCTCAATACATTATTATAATGCGTTCACCTAATTCGGTATTATCAGTG
The DNA here is from genome assembly GCA_036172955.1 of Meloidogyne arenaria. Taxonomy (NCBI): domain Eukaryota; kingdom Metazoa; phylum Nematoda; class Chromadorea; order Rhabditida; family Meloidogynidae; genus Meloidogyne; species Meloidogyne arenaria. The sequence goes on along the minus strand of JARQAB010000029.1, from coordinate 1,402,903 downwards.
CGTAATATAGGTGTTCAACTATTTCCTCGAAAACTTGACTATTTCCTCGATGCATATAGACAGGCAACAAACAAGCCTTTTGGTTATCTTGTTATTGATATGCATGCTTCATCTGATCCAGGATTGAGACTACGCACGAGTATATTTAAAGAAGATGAAGAAAAAATTATTTTTATTCCAAAAAATAGAGCATAAATGGTCAGTCAAATTATTCAGAAAAATTCACAATTTTTACAAGTTCTTGCAAAAACAAAATCTCAACGGAAATTGCAACATCTGTTAAGACTATCAAGCACTGATCAACTGTTAGCTATAACTGAAATTTGTTTGAATATTATAAAAGCTAGACTCAAACTTACATCTTGGCAAAAGAATAAACTCATTCCATATGCTGATTTTGTACGCAAAATGAGTAGAGTAAGAAGTGAACAGGGGGCCAGAAAAATTTTAAATCAAAAAGGTGGTGGTGTAGGAATGTTTGCCGCACTATTGACCCCTGTTCTTATAGAATTAGCAAGATCACTAGGAAGTTCTATAAAAAGCAAGAATTAAACAAATAAACAACATACCTGAAAATGGCAAACAAATTCATTCTTGTGCCCGAAGAAATTTATAAAGGACTAACTACATTTGATACCGGTGAACCTAATCTCGATTTAATTAGAAATGATCTTGAAAAAATTAAAAGAAAGAAAGATACTCCTAGTGCAAAAAATGTAAAATATAATCAAGAACTCAGGCGGTACTTACAAATGAGAAATGAGCAACAAAATAGACCTGTCAAAGTAGAAATGGTTGCTACACCTAAGGGAGCAATAATGAGTACAAATTCTACACGTCCGTCGTCCAATATAGTCGAAGACGATGATGAAATTTTGACAACTGATGATATTTCTCTCCCGTCTTTTCCTCAATCTACTAAAGACGTTAAAACGATAATTAATTTCAAACCCCAAAAATTACCTCGTCCTCCATCGTTATCTTCATCATCCGTTAAAAAACGTTTTAAGAAATTGAGAGGAAGCTCACCACCCCCTCCTCCAACTACAAATCTTAAATTAATAAAAAAGGAAATTGTGTCTGAGCCAAAGAAAAGATTTTCAAGACGCAAAAGTACAAAATATTCAAAAACAGGAAGTACAAAAAAAGACTCTATTATATTATCCCAAGATGTGCCAATAATATCAACTCATGTCTCACCTCAACAACGAATTATTAAAAGAGAATTAGAGGAGGGTGATTTTGAAGGTATAAAGAGGAAAAAGATATATGACAACAGAAGGGAACAAGAAATACAACAAAAAGCGAATAAATTGAAGGAAAACGATAAGAAACGATATGAAAAAAGACAACAATTATTAGCGAGACGCCGAAAGTCGCAGAAACTTAAGGTTCCAATAGACCCTTACGTTATTCAACAAATACGTAATAAAGAAATAAATGGGGCATCAAAAGGTTCAAGAAAGGTTTTAAGAGAGGGAAGGTCCCCCTCTCCACCCTTGAGTCGTCAAAAAATAAAGCGAAAAGCAGAGTGGTCACAAGGAGATGGACATACAATTGCTAAAGTTCAGAGAAAAGTGAACAAAAAACAATCACAAAGGGCTTCAAGATTATGGGTTAAAAATATGAAGAAAAGAAATTTAGAATTTCGTTCATATAAAACAAAAAATAAAAGGACAACAAGAAAACCGACACAAAAGGATATCAACAGATTTAAACCATCTCTTTGGTAAAAGATGGCTGATTACACTAAATTTCTTGATGATCTATACAATAACCCTGAATCCCCTGCAGCATTTTCAGGAATTGATAGACTTTGGTATGAAGCACGTAAAGTTCTCAAACATATACCAAGAAAAGCTGTTCAACATTATTTAGAAGGACATAGAACATATACACTTATGCGTCCTAAACGTATTCATTTTAAAAGATCAAAAACTGTAGCAGCTGGATTTATGACAGATGTACAAGTTGATTTGGCTGATTTCCAACAACTATCCCGACATAATAAAGGAAATCGTTATTTACTTCTAGGTATTGATGTTCTATCTAAACGAGTGTTTGGTGTTCCTGTCAAGTCCAAAAAGACTGAAGAAATGATAGAAGCCTTCAAAAATTTAATTTCGCAAATGCCAATGAAACCTCAACGAATTTTTTCAGATAAGGGGACAGAATTTAAAAATAAACAAATGAAAGAATTTTTTGAAAATGAGGGGATAGAAAAACATGAGCCAACACATTCTATCGTCAAAGCTTCCGTTGCGGAAAGAGCGATTCGCAATGTAAAACAACGGCTTTACCGAAATTTTGCTCAAAAGAAAACATTAAATTGGATTGATGTCCTCGAAAAAATTTTAGAAGGAATAAATAAAGCAAAAAGTAGAATCCATGGTATGCGACCGATAGACGTTAATTTTGACAATGCTCAAAAGGTATGGAAACGGATCTATGGAAACATATTTTCTTCAAATAATAAAATAAAACCAAAACTCAAGAAGGATGATTTTGTACGAATGAGTGTAAATAAAGGGGTTTTTGAAAAAGGATACATACCAAATTGGGGAGATGAAATATTACAAGTAGACAATATAAAGAAAACCCCATTACCAATTCAATACAAAGTGAAGGATGATAAAGGTGAACAGTTCAAAGGTTCATTTTACAATGAAGAGTTAACTCGGGTAAGAAAAGATGCCGATACAGAATACAGAATTGAAAAAGTTTTGAGAAAAAGAAAGAGACAAGACGGTACTTTTGATGTTCTTGTAAAGTTTATAGGATACCCAGAACGAGAATGGATTCATGAGTCACAATTAGTATAAAAGAAAACAATTTTTCATTATTGTAAAAAATTTTTTATTTGTGATAAAAAATATGTCAAATAGTTTTTTTGTCTTCCTCCCTAGTAATATTCCCGATTATCCTGATAATCGACCAAATAAATTTCGTGTTCATTTACCAAAACCGCTCTATTTTTCTGGCAACTGGGTGTGTGGCTTACACAGTATAAATTATCCATATTCATGGGCAGCAACTATTGGTACACTAGATGATCAATGGATCGATATACATTTTAAAGATAATCTTGGAATGGCTAAAGTCTTAAGAGTCCCCGTTCCAAAAGCATCGCATACAACTGTTGAAAAATTACATGAATTTTTAATTTCCACACTTCAACATCAAAGCGAAACTTATGGAGCTTCGCCTTTGGAAAAACCTGAAGACCTAGTTGATCTGCCCTCACTTAAACGTCAAAGAAATAAACGTTCATTGGAAGAGTTAAGACAAATTAGAGTGGGGATTATTCCAAAAGTTGATGAAGTGTTTATAGATTATCCTGATCAGTATTGGGAACAAATAAAAATTTTAAAAGAAAAACATGTAGAAGATTCAAAATCCTTAGATGAATTTAAATTAAGAACAGATAATGAACAGGATGAGACAATTAAAAATGAAATGACAACAACATTTTGGAACCTAAGTTACAAAAGGAGTGCTTTAGAATCTCGAATTAGAAAATTGGAAGAGGAAGCAAAAAGAAGGGATTTTGAAAAGAACAATTCTGATGTCAACATTGTTGTCGATTTTTCGAAACTTACCCCGAAAATTACAATGAAATATTAATTATTGATCATCTCAAACTAATAGCTCTCTTCATAGAAGACAAAAAGGAAAAACACTTACAATTAGAAGGATTTTTGCCAAGATTCAAGAAAGAAATTGAAAGAATGACAAAAAGAGTAAATTTACTTGATGCAGCAGTACTGAGAAGGGACAAACAAAAGACTGTTAAACAATATAATAGAGAGAACTATATAACCCATAAAGGCTATGTTGATAAATTTTTCAGTGATAACCCTGATTATTGGCCAGCAATACGAAGTAATTTCTACGGGTTGATCGCTACATATCAGGAAATTTCTACTACAAAAACTTTGTATGATGAGGAAACCGATGAAGATCGAAAGAAAGAATTAAATACTAAATTTGATGGACTCAAAAGACTTGTCAATTATAGAATGGATAGATTTAGGGCACTTGAGTTTGAAGGAATTGCTAGAGACAAAGAGGCAGAAGATGAACCTTACATGCCCCCACCTCTACCAACGTACACAGACATACACCTCCCAACAACAACACCATCAACCCCTCCCTCATTGCATACTCAACAAACTTCATCTTTAAAATCTCTACCAGGTTATACCTCTCCAACAAAACCCGTTTCACAAGATCAACAAAAAGAACAACTTCCTCTTCCACCTGTTATAATTGAGCCTCCTAAACCTACAGATATTTCAGAACCTTCACTTCCAACACCTGAAACAACAACCCCTGTTCAACCTTCACGACCTGAACCAACTACAGAGGATCTTTCAAAACTTCCCCTTCTTCCAACCCCTGAAGAAACATTCAGTGATCCATTATGGACCGAAGAAATGGAACAAATATTAACAAAAATACTCGGGAGAACACCCACTCGCCAAGCCCGAATAAATTATTTACCGAATATGCCCGCTCTTTTACGACAGTATGGACGATTAAAAAAGGATAAAGTTGATGCTTCAGTCCAAAAACAAATAATTGATTCTATCGAAATATTATATCACAAGGATTTTGAACGTTTTAAAGTGCTGTTTAATCATACAAGTATTAAATATCTATCTTTTTCTCCTCAACTTGGGTATGTTTTGGGTTTTGAAAATACAAATATGGTCCAAAATAGAGAAATTGCAAAGTATGGATGTGATTTAAGAGGTGGTTTTTCAAGTTTTGCTGTGTATACAAAAGGGCTAACAGAAAATATGATTATTGGTAATAGCTTAAGTTCACTTCTACGCGTAGTCTCAGTGGCTGGTGCAAAACCTGGAGAATATAATGAAAATATTTATGATTCACCAATATATGCACGTGTTTTACCAAAGGAAGTTAATGAAATTGAGATTGAAATAAGAACGATGGATAATGGAAGACTAGTACCTTTTTCTTTTGGTACAGTACTCATTGTCTTGATCTTTAAAAAAGTGATAAATTTTTAATTTTCTTTCAAAGTGTATATAAATAGTAGTTGTAATTATTTAAATCTAAAATAAATTTTATTTATTAAAAAATGGTGCATGTTATTTTCGACACAAGTACAGTAGGCTATGACGATTTTGTACATAAAAATCCCAATGAAATGTCAGGTGGTGGAGAAATATCATATGATTATTTTCGCGGATCTTCACCCTTCCAAAGAGGATATGGTATTCAAAAAGGAGCGGGGGTAGGAGATATTATGCGCGGACTATGGCGTTTCTTTCTTCCTGTTCTTCGAAATGTTGGAAATACTGTAAAGTCAGAAGCAATTAACACAGGACAACGTGTTCTTGAAAGAGTTAGTCAGGGAGAACCAATCAAAGAGGCTTTCATCAGTGAAGGAAAGAAGGGGGTTGATACTGTACTAGAGAAGGGAGGCTTACCTAAACAATTTGGTTCAGGATTTGGAAGAAAAAGGGGTATAAAAGGGAGAAAATTACCAAGTTATCAAACATTAATTGGCAAACCGATTAAGAAAAGAGTAAAATCAGACGTTTTTGGTCTTTACTAAAATGGCATTTCATAAAATTGACAATGATAGTATCAACTCAATTACCAATGCTTTAGACTTTTTTCAAATTCCTCCAACAAATGTAAGTATTTCGTCATCAAAAGTTTTTGAAATACTACCAAGCAATCCGCTCACTGATACACCTTACCATTTTAAAATTCACGCAAGTCAAAATTATATTGATTTGACTAAATGTTATTTATTTACTGAATTTCGCATTCGAAAAGAAAATGAAAGTGGACAACTTGTAAATCTTTCTGTCGCAGACAATGTTTCTCCAATACAGCTTATAGGACAGACATTTATTAATAATATGCGAGTAAGTGTTAATGGAAGAGAAGTGTTCAATTCAAATTCCCTTTATGCTTACAAAACCTATTTTTCACATGAACTCTCATATTCACAAAACGCAAAGAGCTCTCATTTAAATGCAGCAGGATATTTTTACAATAATACTTCAACTCAAGAAGGTGGTTTAGATACAATCGAAAGGAGAAGATTATTTGAAAACAGTAAAACAGCACAATTCATTGCTAAACTTGATGCAGATATTTTTAATCAACCACTTTATTTGATAAACCATTGTGAAGTTGATATCGAAATTATACCAAACGATTCCCGATTTGTTCTTATGACATTTGGACTACAAAATGCTATGGAAGTACCAACACGATATTTGTTTGAAGTAGTAAATATGAAACTTTATGTTAAAAAAGTAGATTTAATGGATGGTTTGGCTTTGGACATTGCAAAAAGACTTGAAATTAAGCCTGCTCGCTACTCAATAAGAAAAACTATGATGAAGCCGTTGTTTATTAGTCAGGGTCGATATGAATTTAATGCCAATCTATTTATGGACCAAATTCCTAGACGTATTACATTGGGACTCGTTTCTAATTCTGATTATGTAGGAGATATTAAACGAAGCCCGTTCAACTTTCATCATTTTAATGTACGAGAAATTAGTATTATTGCCAACGGAAGAAATTATCCACAAGCCCCGTATGATTTTGATTATGAGAACGGGAAGTATGTTCGAGCTTTCAATGATATGAATGAGGCAGTTGGTTTATCGAATTCAACTGAGAGCAATGGAATAACTTTACAACAATATGGCAAAACACATTGTATCTATGTTTTCAATCTAACAAACAGTGGAGAAGATCAAGGAGGAACTTTTGATTTAATTAAAAACGGGACAACAGCTGTAAATATAAAGTTTAGCAAACCTGTACCTGAGGGAGGAATAATGCTTATAGTAATGGGAGAAGCAGATTCACTTATTATGCTTGATAAAAATAGAACAATCGCGAGTGATACCACAATATAGACTCTATACTTTCATATTGTAATTATTTTAAATTAGATAAACTTAATATCTTTTAAAATTTATTTTTTACATGTAAAACAAAAACCCATATTTTTAAAAATTTTTCAAATAAAAAAGTATAAATATTAAAAAATTATTAAAGAAAAATCATTTAAAAATGAAAAATCTTTTGAAAATAGTTTTTCTAATTAGAATTTTTGTTCCAATAGTTGAAGCATTATCAACAGATGGTACTATAAAATTAGATAATTTACCAGAATATTCTGAACTTGTTAAATATTACAGAGGAGAAAATATTACAGGAAACCCTCTTTTACCTTCAAAAGAAAAAATTATTGCTCCAGTACCAAATTTTATTAATTTTGATAATCTGCCATCACTTTGCAAAGAAAGTCCAAAAGACAACAATTTTTATGGACATGTATTCTGTTGGGGAATGATATGTTTATATGCAATGTTGTTGGCTAGTCTAGTTATTTATCAACTCCGATCAGTTCTTTGGTTCAAATTCAATTTTAACAACAACAATGTACGCAAGTCAAATTACTCAAATTCTGAGGACAAATCCTCAGATGTGCCGAATCTTCCTAGGATGTTTCCCTTGTAATCGTCTGCCTGATCCTAGTTCAACAAAAGGAAAAATGTTAATTATAAACTTGGACCCCTTTGGTTATGAGGGTTCTCACTGGGTTGTAGTTTACATTAATAACAACAACGAAGTGATTTATTTCGATAGTTTAGAATTACCTACAAGTATATGTATAATTAATTCATTTCTCACGAATTTTTCCAAAATATCAAAAAATCTAAAGCCTTATCAATACTCTTATTCAAATACTTGTGCCCATCATTGCATCTCATTTATTTATTTTTACTCAAAAGGCTATACATTTGATCAATACCTTGAACTATTGAATAAACAATCAAACCCGGATTTATTTGTTACTAATATTGTGAATAAAATGATAAACTATTAAATTTATTTCTCAGACTACTAAAAATTTTTCAATTTTTTAAAATTATTTATTCAGATTAAATATTGTTAGCATCAATTATTTTAATATTGTCAGCATCAATTATTTAATTAATCATTTAACATCTGTTTTAATTAAATATTGTCAGCATCAATTATTTTAATTAATTTTTGGCGTATATGGTGATAAAATATCTGTAGTTTTGCAATTCTTCTTGAAACAAACTTCGCATATTTCAAATTTAATTTCAATCTTATCATCCTTTCGAACTGCTTTGTCACTTTTTTTAAAAACATTGTCGCGACATTCTAAAAATTAATTAATTAATTTTAATAAAATTAATATTATTAACCTGCACAAAGTGAAAATGTCATAAGAAATTTTCCTCTAAATAATTTCCAGAAAGGTTCACTAGCTGTTTTTGATTTAGAAATTTTAGTGGGAGCAGTTTCGCTGTTAATTGCTTCCATTTAAAAATTTTTTTATGTGAATGAGCTTAAAGGTTAAATTTCGTTGTATTTATATTGTTAATTTAAGGGCGGAGCTAAAAATTTTTATAAAAAAAAAAATAGAGTATATAAACTTTAATTAATATTGATTTTTAATTTCACTTAGTCTTTTAAAATGGTACTTGTTATTGATGAGTGTGCTAATATTTTATGCTGCACTGTTAAATCATTAAGATGTTATCTTAATCATCCTGAAAGTAAAAAATTAATTCTAAAAAAGCTTCAAGGTCGTAAGGTTGAAACGACATATACTGATAAAAACGGAATGAAAAGAAGTTTTATTATTGGTGGATTATCAAAGGAGGGTGCAAATGTTATATCAGCATATGGAAGACTTTCAAAACCTTTCAACATTTCGGTGACGCAACATTATTATGCAAAACATCGTATTCGACTTCAGAATCCTTATCTTCAGTGCATTATCGAACAAATACCTAACAAAACTGAATCATTCAAAGAAAATCGATACTACCCAATGGAGTTGCTTGAGCTTGTTAAAGAGGAAGAGATTGAAGAAAAAATTCCAAATTCAAATGAAATTGTTAAAAATACGGAAAAACTTGCAAATACTAATAATGAATTAATAATTTTGGAAGATGATGATGATGATTTTGATCAAAATATGTTGGAACCAAGTTATTACTGTAATGGCTGGTGATTATTAATTGTACAATGTTCAAATATTTATTATATAAATATAATTATACAACATAAAAATTTATAAAAAATTTTATAAAATTTTTAAAAAATTATAAAAAATTTATAAAGTTTAAAAAATTATAAAAAAAAATATGAAATTTTTATAGAATTTTTCAAAATTTTTAAAAAAATTATAAAATTTTTATAAAATTTTTAAAATTTTTTAAAAATTTATAAAATTTTCATAAAAAATTTATAAATAAACATAAAATAATTTGAATAAAAAATTTTAAATAATATAATTGAATAAGACTAAATAATACAATTAAGTATGACAAATGATATATTAAATAATACAATTAAATATAACCAAAATTTAATACAGAGAAATCGGAGGGTTTTACAATTCCTTTGCCGATGAATGGTCTAGAAATTTTCTGACGTGATAAAGTGGAGACATTTAAATTTTTGATTGAGGGGGATAAATGTGAGGGGTACGAAATTTTAATTGGTTGATTTACTCCTGTAGTTGCATATTTGATGACCTGTTTTTTAAAAGTATCGTATCTTAATCCTTGATTGTTGATGACGTCATAATTTAATGTCATTCCTCTTACTTTTAAAATATAATCATGTTCATCTTGTTGATTATTTTTCTTCTTCATTTTCAACCCATATTGCTTTGCTCCACCAGAAACATATTCAATAATATCATGTTTTGGGTGCTCATCGGTAAATTGCCCAAGATGAGGTCCAAGATTCAAAGGGTTGACTCCTTCAGGATGAGTGAAAATTAGGGAGTCGGTGTCCGTATAAAGTAAAGTACATCCTTCAGTACGGACAACCTGTTGCATTGCACGAAGAAGGTGGAGTCTTGCGGCGGATGTTGTCCAGAGTGAAATAACTAAATATAAAAATTATTTTAAAAAATTTTTAAATAAATAATACCAATGTTAGAGCACTCATGTTCTTCAATCCACTCTTTTTTCTTCGTATATGCAATCAATAATGTTCCTGGTAATAATTCATCTATACTTGCTATTTGAATTGATTGATCGTTTTTAAATTTCTGGAACTGTTCTGGATCATCAGTAATAATGCATTGCGAAAGACCAAAGTTGCGTAGTGAAAATCGCCCCCAAAGATTATTTAACATAAGTTTGGCTTGCGTCCTCCGTCCTTTGTTGGGGTTCATTTTAATTCTTTCAATTTTAATTCCAAACTTTTCACTACATTCTTTAATAAACTTGTCTTCTGCTTCAGTGTTGTTTTTAATATTGCTGTCAAATCCTGATGAATGTATTTTTTCTGCCATAAACTCTGCGATATAAGGTTGGAACAATTCAGAGTCTGATTTGTTGTAATCGAGTACACGAAAAAGTTTTGTTACGGTGTACCCCTCTTCTAGAGCAACATTTAATTCAATTGATGTACATGTTGATACCCATCCTCGCTCATTATCTTTGTGTGTGCAACGGTAATTTTCTATAACACCACCTTCAGGATACATTTTTCTAAACGAAAAAATTTATTTTCAAATAAAAAATATTAATCTTACCCGCATTTTGCACACAGAGGAAAAAGCAGACGGGCATCATTTTCTAATTTCATGGGTAGAACAGGAACATCAATTTTTCTTGGAGGAATTACAAAAACTTTCAAAATTGCCAATTTGTAAGTGTTGTCAGTAGCTTTTGTCCAATTTACATTTTTATTGATGATTTGAACTTTTGGATGCCCAACTGGATAAGCTGTTGTTACATTAATGAACGGATATAAAGATGTGACGTCGTAATATGATATCCGTTCTCCATCTTTGACTTTGTGATGGAGTTTTAATGGTCCAGTTCTTCCTCCATAGAAACAGCTTCTAATATCAATTGGCCCATCATCAATATAACTGTAAAACAATTTCCTCATTTCCCGATCTTTTGCCAACATTTGATGAATTTCACACTCCCAATAAACGTCAACACGGCCAATTTGTGAAAGTATGAATTCCATTCTGTTTTTGTCGTGTTCTCTCAAATATCCAGCTGTTTTTCCGTTTGGCATTAGTTCATAATCATTTGGAAAACATTTGGGGCATCCATGCCAGACACAGCCATTAACTTCTATGCCATAATTTTTCTCCACAACCCAGCCATCAAGTTGGTATTTTCCAATTTTCTTCTCACCACCGTCGGAGTTGACATTTTGGACGGTCACACCAAATTTTTCAGAGTACCATTTGAAAAATCGGAGGGCGAGAAGGCTTTGATTTCCATCAACTTTATCATAGCCGCGTTCGGGTACGAGTGCCAGATGTTGTTCTTTGAGGTGGTTTGTTCTGAAATGACGCATACAAGCCGAGGCGATGGTCATTGAATCATGTAATACATCAATTCCTCCATGTGGTTTAGTTGATGCTGCTCTCTCTCCTTTATTGCGCTTCGTCACCTCAAAAAATTCTTGTCGAAATGCAATAAGTGCTGCCATTAAAATTTCAACATCATTTGTACAGTAGCTGGCCAAGGCTTCATCAAGGAGGAAGGGTGTATTTTTTTGTTGTTCATACCAGAGATCAAATATTTTTCTTTTTTCAGGCATCATTCCATCGGCTAGGTAGTCTTTTTTTGTTGGATATATTACTTTGCCGTAGTTTTCAGGACGATTGGCCATGTGAGGGAAGAATGGTTTGTCTTCTACTTTTAGATCAAATGATGGCACAAGTGAAGCAAGCGACATTGGCATTAAATTAAAGGTGTCGCGGAAGATGATATTGTTCTTCTTGTTCTTCATCTTCATTTCATAAACTTTGTTGCCTTTTTTCAATATCTCTGGTGTTAATCCTTGTGTAACTAATTCTTTTAAAGTGATGATCATGTCGAATCTGCCCCCAAAATGTGAAAAAGCAAATATGTCGTTATGTTGGGGCAGATCATTTAATATCCAGTTGACAAATGATACGAGTGGAGAATTGCATATAATCTTCTTATCAACTGTTGTTTAATTAAAAGTTTGTTGAGAAAATGTAATTGTTCTATTTTCTCCACAAATTTTGCAATTGTTATTTTTTAAACTTTGTTGCCAGTTGCCATTAAAAATACAATCAGGACATGAAACTTTTGCTGCAATAAAGTTTGGTTCGTGAATTGCTGATAATTGAGTTGTTTCAAAATCAAAAGCAATAATTAAATATGGTTCAGATTGCTTTGGCTCCAAAGGTTTAATATAGCATCCACGATTTTGATCATGAAATTCATTACATGTATGACAATATTTTTCGCTGCATACATGACCTTTGCGCCCATTACGATTGTTGTCTTTAATGCTCCAAATAACTCCACATTTGTTGCATTTCTTGGAATTATTGCAGAAACCATTTTTTAAATGTTGATTGTAGCAATCATTGTTGTTAAAATTTTTGAAGCATAAATTACAATATTTGAAAAAAATGTTGTCAGGTTGGCATGGAAATTCTGGCCCGACTCGAGAACAGTTTTTGCATCGAGCTTTGCATGTATTAGTATGGTGTTGGGCTTTATCGTAGACACACATGCATGAAAGACAGTAATATTTTCCAAATAATCTACCATTTTTCTTTACAGCATAAAAATGGTTTTCAATGTCGTTGAAGTAAAGAATTATTGGTGTGTCGTAGTCTTCCGGGCCATATTCAAATTCGGGCTTATAATTGCCTTTGTCACCAAATAAGAATACTTTTACGATACATTGATTTTTACATGTAATATTGTTCCATTGGTCGACAATACGTGGAATCCATTCATCAGCGTCGTATTCATTCATTCCAATTTGTGCACCAACCTGATTCATTAATTCATATGTATCATTTTTAAAGCGACCAGACATTCCATATAGATTGTGTATATAATTGAAAAATATTTTACGTGGCCAGTTGCAAATATTTTGAATAAGTGCAGCAATTAAAGAAAAAAATAGAACTTTGTGCTATGTGTTGTGAACTTTGTGCTATGTGTTGTGTGTGCTATGTGAACTTTGTGCTATGTGTTGTGAACTTTGTGCTATGCTTTGTGCTATGTGTGAAACTTTGTGCTATGTGTTGACAACGGTTGAGCATGGCGTCAACTGTATTATTTGTTATGTTGCTGAATGGAACCCAGATGTCATAATCCAAAAAGTCGCTGGTTAAAGTGCAGGCTAATTGTTGGGGTTCAACATTTTTTTCTTTAGCATGTTCCATAGCCTCGTCAATGCAAAATTGAAAAATACCTAAATTTTGTAAATTAGTGAGAAAATTTTTTCTAAATTACCTGAGAGAAGAGACTCCGCATCGGCTGGAACATCCTTGATCATAAATTTGGAATAAGTTTTGGTGACGTTGAACTTTTCATTATGCCACATTGAATTATTTAGTCGTTCAACATAGCGTTCGGCGCTGTAACCATCCCCTTGTTGCAATCCAAGGAGGTTATCAATCATGAAATTACGGGCATTTTTTGAAAGTTGTTGCATTTTAATTTTAAGTTTTTAATGTAACTTGAACTTAATTTTCTGATTGAGATATTTTGATTGAGAAAAATGATATAAAATTGTAAAAAATGATCGTTTTTATAGTCCTACCCCTTACACCACTTTATTTAAAAATTTACATAATTTGATTGATCGATTTTTACATTGATAAAAAGTGAAGCGACGCCTTTTTAAAAATTCAAATTTCAATTCCCTTAAAGGAATTGAAAACAAAAATTTTTAAATTTTATTTAGGAAAAAGTATATCTAAAAAATGATTGATTTATTTTTTAAATTTTCAAATTATATTTTTAAATTTTGTTAATTATTCAATTCCCTTTTGGGAATTAAAAAACAAAAATTTTTTAAAATTTATATAAGAAAAGTATATTTTTAAAATGATTGATTTCTTTTTTAAATTTTCAAATTATATTCTTAAATTTTGCTAATAATTCAATTCCCTTTTGGGAATTAAAAACAAAAATTTTATATTTTATATAGGGAAAAGTATATTTTAAAAATGATTGATTTCTTTTTCTAAAATTATATTTTTAAATTTTGTTAATTATTCAATTCCCTTTTGGGAATTGAAAAAAGAAAATTTTTCTGTGAATAAAAGGAATGAAAAAAATTTTTAATTTTTATTTTGGAGGGTTTGAAAATGAAAAGTAAAAATTTATTTATTTATACTTATATTTTTAATATTTATTTATAATTTATAATCATTTCTATCATTTATTGATCGTTAATTTTACTCAGTAATTTTCCTGATCATGTTCACATTTTTATTATATGATAAATTTCATTGATCACTATCCTTTGATTGATCACTCATAACTTAATTGATCACCCTCACATATCAATAACTTTATTGATCACTCATTCATTCGGCTGATCAATGTTCACATTTTTAGTCAATCACTTTCTTGATCATGAATCAACCGATCATTCGAACTTCACCTGATGGATCACTTGTTCACATGGTTGATCACTCCATCTGTTGAGTGATCACCTCATTATTTTACTTTTGGTTGATATTGATATTTTATTGATCACTTCATACTTGATTTATCATTCGATCGCTATCTTGATCACTGAGCTCGATCAGTCGAATAAATGTAAAACATGTGGTGTATTTCCCTGAATTTAAAAAAGAGAAGCGACGCCTGTTTTTCAAATTTTAAAAATTTATTTAAAAGCATTCTTAATTCCCTTTTGGGAATTAGAACAAACATTTTTAATTAAAATTCAAAAAACTTTATTCAAAATTGATTGATTAACAAAAATATTTTTAATTTTTGCTAAAAAACCCTTTGGGAATTAAAAACAAAAATTTATTCGTTAAAATTCAGAAATTTCTATTTAACAAAAATGATTGATTATACAAAGAATATTAAAAATCAATTCCCTTTTGGGAATTGAAAAGAAAAATATTCAAAAGGAATTAATAAAAATTCTCATTTTTATTTTGGGGGTTTAGAGGAAAATTTAAAAAATAAAAATTTTAAATTAAAATAAAATATATTTTGAATTATCGATTATTCTCGTGAAGCAAATGGTTTATAAAATAAAATATATAGGTTAAAATATGTTCCTCGATGTAGTATTCGGTAGTGTTCTTGCCTATAGTGTAAAAGGCGCCGGTTCGAGTATTTTTCACGGATAACAATTTTATAATTAAATTTTAAAAAATTAATAAATTATTAATTTATTTATTAAAAATTAGATAAACTATTTATTAAAAAATTAGATAAATAAGATAAATTTTAAAATTTTAAAATATTAAAGGTCGGTGACAAAAAGAAAAATAAAAATTTAAAAATAATTAATCATGTTACGAGTAATTGATTTCACAAGGGAGATCAAAGAAGGCTTTTGAAGTCACTTCATCTTTGAAATAGAGTGAAATTTGTGGAAAGATAAAAGGGGAAATAATTTGGGATTTTATCAAAATGGCAAAGATCAAAGGGAAACATTTTGGAATTGTGGGAAACAAAAAACCTCTCACCCCCCTCGGAATATGTGGTAAGAGGGGGAACAAAATAAAATTTGGGATTTCAGCAAAACGGCAAGTTCAAAAAGGAAACAATTTGGAATTTTAGCAAAGATCAAAGATGGAACAAAGTGGGATTGCGGCAAGATTAAAGGGACCCTTCAAAACCTTTTGAAAATTTTGCGGGGCTCCTCCCCAAACCCTTCAAATCCTTTTGGAAAGTCGGACCCCTCCCCTAAAATCCACTGACTCCACCCACAACCCCTTCAAATCCTTTTGAAATATTTGCGGACCCCTCCTCATCCTTTAGGAAAGTGCGGTAAAAAATGGAACAAAGTGGGGGGGATAACTACTTCGTTCTATTAGAGGAAATACGGTATTATAATTTTAGCAGGT
The DNA here is from genome assembly GCA_036172955.1 of Meloidogyne arenaria. NCBI lineage: Eukaryota > Metazoa > Nematoda > Chromadorea > Rhabditida > Meloidogynidae > Meloidogyne > Meloidogyne arenaria. The sequence goes on along the minus strand of JARQAB010000029.1, from coordinate 1,387,002 downwards.
TATGGTTACGGCTATGTAACTATTCTTTTGGATTGCCGTTACAGGTTACGGCAATCCAGTTGGATCTATAAACCAAATTGGATCCGCAAAAAATTTTTGCCGCTGTGGAATCTAGGCATAACGAGCGGCTTATGTAATTCAGCGAAGACTTCCGGAGCAGCTCTAAAACTGCAGTTTTCCAACGAAGATTTAGGGGTTATAATTTTGTTTTAGATCATCTAATCTTTCTGATCATGATTCGATTCTGAACAAGATTATAATCGAAAGGAATTTAGGTAGGATTGTAAATTTCTGATATGTTGCGGTTAGTTCTTTTTGAAGTTGAGACTTTACACCGCATCGTGCGAACATATTACCGCAGATTACTAAAATTTTATTTAAGATTACAAAAACACATATTACATGGCTTGTTTGAAAGGAATATAAATTCAATTAAAACAGAAAATGATGGAAAAATGGATGAAAATAAATTCATTGAATTTAAAAGCAAATTAAGATATGTTCTTAACGATATGATGTTTAAAGAAATCGAATTTAAAAATCCAATTCTTCTAAGAATAGGTATATTTACCCCTTAGAGATTATCTTCTCCGTATTTCATTTCAAATAAGGAGAACCTGTTTCTCCTTTTTTTAGACAAATGAAGCTAAATTCTATATTTTAATCTTTTAATTTGTTTTAAGATTTGGTTGAAAAAAATGAACAAATTAGACGTTTTGTACAAATAATAATGAATACGGGGGTTGTTAAAGAGAGAACAGAGATTCTAGCTTCACAAGAATTTGCGAGTCTTATAAAAAATAATGAGGAAGGAAAAATCAAAGTTAATGAATTTATTAAACGTTTTGAGGATAAAATTGTTAATGGAATTAGTAATGAAATATTTGAAAAAGAAATTGACAAAGAAACTTTAAAGAAAGATTTTCTTAAAATTTGTGAAAAAGAATTGCTAGAAAGTGGAAATAAAATTTATGAAATACCAGAACCTTTGAAAAAAGTTTTTAATAAAATTAGAGGAACAAGATCAAAGTTGTTAGATTTGCTTACTTCAATCAATACATGGAATGTTCTAAAACAAAATCAAGATATTTCTTTTTTAATTCAATACGGTAACTTTAAAATTTATTTCTAGTAAGAAACTAGGGTTTGCGGATCCTGGGAAATCTTCGGATATCCGGATCCGATATCCGAACCTATAATTACAGATATCCAGTCTTTTTTTGTATCCGTGTATTCAAATATTCAAATATAATAAATCATAAATTGAATTAAATAATATTTTAGATTCAAAAGAATTAGATGAATGGATCATTTCAATATATTTATTTATAATAAATAACTATAAACTCGACAAACACCTTGAATATAATATTAAGCTGGAAATACTCATACAAATAAGATGGCTTGATATTAATGTAGAAAATTATGTTAATAAGAATGAATGGATAATTGTACGTAATTTTCTATTAGAAAAAATAGAAAGATATCAAAAGGAAAGTTCAGATAAAAGAAAAAAACTTGATATTCATATAGTTATTATATTGCATAAAATAAATGAGAAAATAAAGGAAAATAGGCCTTTCAATATTATAAAATTGTTGAAAGAGAATTTGAAGGGCATTATTAAAGAAGCAAATCCAAATGAAGATGAGGATAAAAGGGATGAAGAATTTATTGAAAAATTAAATGCTGAAACAATTAAAGCTTTAAAAGAAAAATATGTTGAATTTCGCAAAATAATGAACGGTAAAAATTATTATTTTTAACAAATTAGGCTACATTTTGCGACAAAAAATGAGATTAAAAGGAGAGTGATAAAATCGCGTCTTGTAGTTTTCCAATCTTACAGATTGCGATAAGTTGGAGCTCCGCTCGATGAGCTATTTCGAATAAGCTATCATTTGTAAATTCAAATTTTCCGCCCCAAAAATCAAGTTAAACCCCTTTGGCTTTCAATTTTCGGGGTTCTGAAAATAGCCAAAATTGACCTTTGGACTTTTATAGTAGTTTATATTATGTACATATGTATATCTCCCCGCATTTTATAACATAAGGAAATACTTTTGATTTAATCAATGAGCAATATTCTAGCCTAAAAGGTATACATATTTCATTATTTCAATTTCAAGAAATGAATTCTACACAAATGTCAAAGATGAATGCGCTTTTTACTCAAGAAGTATCGAGAATAGATTGGGTAAAAAATATTAAAATTATAAATTATATTTTTAAATAATTTTAGTATCAACGAAGTTGTTACTATGTTAGATATTCTATAAAAGATTTTGGTGAGTTCGTTTTAACTAATTATCATAAAATAAAATATCTGCTCCTTCGGAATATCCAATAATCAAAATTTCGAGTTTAAAAGTAATTTCAGTCATTTTATATATTTTAATTTAACTGATGAATCTTCAGATTTCACAAAAATAAAGCTGATTATTTATAGTGTATTTCTATTTAAACTAATGTAAAAGGTTAATCGACGACTGGGAATGAACCAGTGTCTTAAATTAGCTGTTTATTTGTTATCCATTACACAATGCCGCCTATTGAATATCTTTAGGAATTAAATAGCTCCTCTGATTTAAACAAAATTTAATAATAAAAATTTTAATAAATAAATTTTTAGATCCAAGTGATGATTTTTCTTATATTGACTCGATTATGAATAAAAAATATAAAGATATAATATTTTATCTAACAGAAGCAGTTGGATATTATATAAATGTACGAAACAGGGTTTCAAGTTTGGATAGTGAACGAATTCGAGAATATGATAAAAGGAATATGGAAGAATATGGTGTAGTAGATTATTTAAAAATTTTAAGATCCCTACCAACTATAAAGATGATAGCTGGAGAAATTGATTTTGAAGAGGATGTTAATAGGAAATTGGGCATTGTTATTCCGAAATGGATTGAAATATTGGAAGATATGATTAATGAGGTAAAGTTTTTTTTTTGAAATAAAAGATAAACCACTAATTTTATTTCAAATATGTTAAGTATTCCAAAAAACATGTAAATTTAGAACTCTACTCACCCAGAGTTATGGTTTCTGGATTTTCGGTAAATACCGAAACCGAAAAGATACCGATTCTTTCCAAAATCGACCAGTAAAGTACCGCGGGTTGAATTAAATTATATTAATTAATACTTATAGGTATTCTTTTAAATTGTTCGATTTAAAAAAGTTAATATTAAGATATTTATCGTAAAATAGTATAGGATTTTCAGAATGATTTGGAATCTATTGAAAGTATTATTTCAAATAAAATTCAATTTGAAAGTCTACAAAGAAATTATTTGTAATGGTTAATAGGTTATTCTTCAAACGTTAGAAATTATTTATGTCAATTAAATGAGGAAGATGTGAAGAAGTTAAAGACGAATATAGCACAAATGTTTGATAATGAAATGCTTCTAAAACTAGAAATTACACAACCGAATGCTTTATCAATTCGTCCGTATTCTTTTAAATAAATAGATATCCAACAAAACTTGTTTTAATTATACCCCTATATAATAACACCCTTAGGGGCTGAACAAACAGGTAAACGTCCGTGAAAATATTAGAGTAAAATTGTAGCCCAGCCCAGATCTCAACTGAAAACTCGGGCTAATTTGTGTCCAATTTTGTACAACTTTTATAAAATATTTTATCTTTTTGGACAATTCATGAACATAAAATTCCTAAAACTTTTGACTGTGAAATTTTTGGTTTCCTAAGAGAATAATAATTTCAATCAACCGCCTACTATATCGGAAACGCAAATTAACTGTTGCCAATAGAATATGAATTAACGAAGATAATAATTTGAATATAAACTTTTATTTAAACTTTAAACTTGGGTAATTAACCCGTTTAAAAACAATGAAAAAGTGAATGAAATGAGAAATTGTGATCAATTAAATCGCAAAATAATAAAAGTTATAATGTTCTTGTGTCCGGATCAGGATCACCTGGTCAAAGAATGGGACTGCCAACCATTGAGTTGTCGAGGTTGCTCCTTACTGTTCCTTTTCCCTTGGCCAAAGAAATTGCTTGGCCAAACAGAATGTTGTTGGTCCCAAGTGGGAAATAGAGAGTGAAGTTGAGATTTGTGGGGTTGACTTCTTTATATAGTGGGGGATTGATGCTTATCTTCTTTAAAATAAATTATTTACATCAATGAATAGTGATGACACAAATAAATATTTTTATACACGAGAACACTTGAGTCTCGGGTGTTCCCGACGACTCGTCTTTTCCAAACATTGAAAAAATCTAATTTACAGCCAATTTAACTTGTATATTTTGCAGATTTAATGGAAGATTCAACAAAAATTTATCTTTATGAAAAGTTTTTGTCAGGTGAAAATAACCCTTTGGATGCTAAAAATTCCGAATTACGAATAGCTTTGTCAATTTTAAAAGAAATATTTATTAAAATTATAAATGAAATAAAAGAATTAAATAAAATAAATAAAAATAAAATTGTTTTAGAGAATATTTTGAAAGGAATAATAGAATTTAAAATTAATTTTACAAACAAATTACAAGAGAATCCTCTCCCAAAATGTGTTTGCTTGTTAATTAAATTTAATATTCTTTTAATAAAAAATTTAAATAATGTAAAAGAAATAAATTCAAAATTATTTAATGAATTATATACAAAAATGGAAAAAATTAAAACAAAAAAAGAAATGTTAACAAATACAGAAAATTTCGAGATTTGGGAGGGAAAAGAATGTGAAGATGAAGGAGAACAAGAAATATCATTTATTGAACAACGAGGATTTTCACAAGAAGAACATTTAGAATTTGTTAAGAAAAAAGAGAATATTTTATTAAAAAATATAAAAATGAAAAAAAGAATGGAAATTTTAATTCCAAATTTTAAAAATATTTTTTATTTTGAAAAAAGTGAAGAATTTGGAGATAATTTAAAAATAAGAGAATATTTTATTGAAATAATTAATAACACAAAAATTGATAAAAATAAAGAAGATGAACTGAAAAATTATTTTGATTTAATTTATTCGGTAACTACAAAATGGATGGATAAATTAATTAATGAATTAACAACTAAAAAGGAGAGTGGGGCCTCAATTAAAAATTTAAATTTAATTTGGAAAAATATTAAGGGCCATCTTGGAATTAATTTAGAATATTTTAAAGAAGACAAAAATAAAATAAAAATAATTTTATTTAAAGAAATTGGGAAAATGTTTTTAAAAATTAAAAGAGAAATTAATTATTTAGAAATTCCTGAATGGATAATTGAAGAAAATAAAAAATCTGAAGAAATTAATGAAGAAATAATTGAGAAATTTGATGAATGGATTGATAAAATTGTTTTTGAAGAATTAAAAGCACAATTAGAAAAACGAGATGCTTGGTTGGGGAAAGATAAAAAGAAGGGATTTGGCATGAAATTAAAAGGTACTTTGAATGTAATAAAGGAACAGTTTATGAAAAACTAACTAAAATAATCGAGATTGGACTTTTGTGCCAACTAATTTCCCTATAATAATAATAATAATGAGTATTTAACTGATTTTAATTAACTTTCAGTAATTTTCCAATCTCTTTTTTCTAATTTTTAGAGTTGTACGTTAACAACGATAAAGACACAATTGAGAAATTGTCATTTATATTGAGGTCATTAAGCAGGACAGAAGGAATTTTGGATATTCTAGATAAAGGTTTTGTTGGTTTCCAAAAAAGAAAACAAAATGTTGAAAAAGATTTGACTAAACTGTCAAAAGAAGAACAAGAAATTTTAGCAGAAAAATCGGTTAAATTTCTCTAAATATATTAAGAAAAATTCTTAAAAAATATTTTTTTAGATAAATGAAATATTAAGAGAAATAAAGGAAGAAAAACAAGACAAGGAAAGTTTGAACGAAAAACTATCTGAATTATATAACTTGGTAAGTTATTAATGATTGAGTTTGTGATTGATCAAATTAAAATTTAAGTAAAATTTTTGGGTTGATTCTTTTTTCGATTATAAGCAAGCCTGAGGATTTTTTAAAATAAACAGCATAGAATTGTATATACTATATCGATAATTTTTCATTACCGAAAAAATTAGGATGGCATTTATGAAAAAATTTGTTTAAGTTATCTTTGTTATGAATTCTAATCAAAACCTTTCTTTAAATATACAAAATTCTTTACTGTATTCTACAAAATTTTTTATTTATTTAGAGTGGAAGCTATAATATAATGATTACAAATATTTTAAATATTAAAATACTCAAGGATCCAACAATTAAAGGAATTGTTTTATTTCATTCTGATAGACATTCAAAAATTGTAAAACTTGAAGAAAATTTTTTAGGAAAAAAAATTTGTAATTCAAAAAAGAAAAATGAGTGTAATGATTTGTCTTTTTATTGTTACATTTGTCAGGTTATTTTAAATTATATGTAATTATTAATTAATTTTAATAATTTTAAAGAATATTGAAGTAATAAAACTTGTCAAATCTCTCAATGGCTGGCCTTTAATTAAATTTAAATTTAATGGGCTTGAAGTTAATCTTCATTTGGCGTTAGTGAATAATGAAATTTATTCTTTAATTAATTCTAAGACTGATGAAAAAATAATTGAAGAAACAATTAAAAAATTTTTAAAATCAACAAAAGAAAATACAACCAACCAAATGACAACTAAAATTTTATCGGGTATTTATTTAAAATAAAAATACTGGAACCCAAAAAATAACAAGATTTTATTCTGTTTAAATTTACAGATAAATAAAGTTCAGTATTTTAGTTAATAATTAAAGTAATTATTGGAATTGATAAAAATTGTAAGGGTGATTCACTTATTAGTATTAAAAGTTAAATAAACTATAAATAAATGTATAACCACCGGGATAAACTTGCAATCAAGCCCGTTTGTAGCGACAATTTTCTTCTCCTTACAACATTCTATCTACTCTTTCCTCGTTAAATCCCCGCCAGAGGTGGGTCGGAATTCCGATTTCCGACTTCCGATTTCCGACGTTTTTTTCCTTCTTCCGATTTCCGAAATTTTGGAAAAATTTCCGATTTCCGACAATTTTTGAAGCATATTTCCGACTAAGGATTTTTCCAAATTTTCAAAATTTTCGCCTGCGGCGCAAAAAAAGGAAGAAATCTGGCTTCTAGCCTTCTATAATTCTCAAAATTTTCGCCTGCGGCGCAAAAAATGGAAGATTTTTGGCTTAAGGATCTTCCAAAATTCTCAAAAATTTTGCCTGTGGCGCTGTAAAAGGAAGTTGAACAGTATATCGGAGGATTAGGATGATTAAGGTGGACTTTGAGTTATATCGTGTGATTTCAAGGGGTCATAGGTCTTCGATCATTGTGAGCACACACACATATCTCTGTTAATCCCTTCTAATTTGACTTTTGAGTTGCAAAAAGAATTTACACCCTCAAATTACACTCAAAAAGGCCCATAATTTGCCACCTTACAATTTTAAATATTATTTCAGTTATGAAAATAAAAATTTTATTTCCGATTTCCGCCTTCCGATTTCCGGCGTTTTTTCCTTCCGATTTCCGATTTCCGAAAAAAAATTTTGATTTCCGATTTCCTATTTCCGACTTTTGAGCCATTTCCGATTTCCGACAGTTCCGATTTCCGACACCTCTGGCTGTTCCGACCCACCTCTGATCCCCACATACATAAACATTTAAATGATGCTAAAGAAAGACTAGAAATATTATAAAATGATAGACTAAAAATATATCTAAATCACTAAAAATATTATAAAATCTTCAAGAGATTATAGTATCAAATCCAAATTAAATATTTATATAAAATTTAAATTAACTAAAATTTAATTTTAAGATTATTATTTCAATTTAACAATAATGTCCCTTCAAAGTAAATTAGGAGAACGTTTTAAAACATTAATTGTTTTACTAACAAAATGGTGTAAAAGTAATTTAAATTTTAATTATTTCCTTCCAAAAATATAATTAATTAAGATCATTCAATTTATGGCGAAAATTTCGGTTTTTTGAATGACAAAGCTTTAAATATTTTGGCTTATTATTTGCTTGATAAACATAAAAATCTTTCTTTGGTGAAAATTTTGGGGCATTTTCATTTAATTTTTGAGAAAAAATTTGAATTAAAATTTGAAGAAAAAATTGAAATTCACAAAAAGAAAATGAAGGGGGGAACAAAAGAAAATTTTGAAATTAATTTTAGTAATGAACACAATTATCTAAATAAATGGGTAATTTTAAATTCTGAATTTTATAAAGAAAATGTTTTACAAAAATTGAACAAATCAACAGAAAAAATAATTACTCGTCAAATGAAAATTGGTTTTTGTTTTAAAATAATTCTGATTTTTTTTGTAAAAAATTTTAAGGTTCTGAAAAGTTAAATTATTTGAATGAAGAAATTTCCAAAGAATCCTCTGATGAAATAATCAAGAAAAGATGGTTAGAATGGTTGGGGAATGATAAAACCTTTGTTGAGCAGGTTATAAGTTTATAGAAGGGTTGTTAATGGGTGATCAGACATGATCCATCCAGTTGGAAAAAAGTCTGCTATCGGGCTCTCGAATGATATATGATTTATTGTTTTTGAATGAGACAAAAAAGGCTGGCCCGTTCCGTTTATAAATTATAAAACACAGAATTACATTTTTAAACATTATTATAACGTCAAAGAAAATAGTGAAAATCAAAAAATTAACCGAAATAAAAATATATAATTATAAATTTTAGTATGAAAATTTATTGTTAATTATTTGTTCACATTCAAATGATTCACTGAGAGGACCTCAGTTTTGTGAGTATGTTGAATCAAGTCTTAAAGAAAAGCTTCGGAATGAAATAGAAAAATTAGGAGATGTTGAATATATGCATATTAATCCGTTAAAATGGTTAGATTCTGAAAATTGCCCTGAAAAATTAAAAGGAAAGAATGAAAAGTTGGAGGTAATTTTGTTAGACTAAATTTATAAAAATTCCTATTTTTAAGGAAAGTTTGTGTACTATTTGGGTAGCTGGTTTAAAACAAAAAGATAACAAAATTCTAGAAGAGTTTAGAAAGAAATTAGCCAATTATCAAAAAAATTTGAAAGAAGATTTTGAGATGGAAACTAAAGAAGTTTCAAATGATTTTGTGCTTGGCTTTAAATATTTGAAGAGAAATGAGTTGAAAAATATTATTCCAAGAAGAGGAAAAGAGAAAGGAGGAGATAAGTAAAGATGTAGATGGTTAGATATCATGTTGGATATGGAGGGCATGGAGCTATTTTATTGGAGGTTTAAAGTCGGGGTGTTATATCCTTGTCCAATGTCGGGTTTTATTTTAAAATTTTTTATTTAAAAAAAGGGTTGGGGTAAAACAAAAATTTTTTATTTAAAAACCAAATTTTTAAATTTTAAATTTTTTTATTTATGATTATTTTTATTTTTAAAATTTTTATTTTATTTTTACAAATTTTAAAATTTTTTTAGTATGATAGAATTACATAAATTGTTTTTTAATGCATATACATTTATAATTATTTATTAAAAGTAAATCGAAAATGTCGTATTTATAGGAACTCGATATAATAAATGTCGGAAATTATTATTCTAAATTTTTATTGAGCCTTTTTATTGTTCGGATTTCTTCCTTTTTGTTATTAATGGTTTTCAATTTCCCAAACGGTGTTATAAGCGGAAACCTTTCCTCTTCACCTCGAGCGGTGATTTCTTCCCGATCGGATTATACGTTCTTTTTAACAATAACTCCTTCCATATTACACCGCTTTCCAATCTCAAAGCTTTTTACAAGAAAAGTAAGGAAAAATGAACGAAGCCTAAGGATCGCGACTAAAATTAATATTGATTGGAAAAATAATTAAAGTTAAAGCAATAAATTAAATATTTCTGTGAAAATTGAGTCTTAACGTTCTGAAATTCTTGAACATCTGCAATTGAAGACATTCAGGGTTGGGAGTCCATTGAACCGGGTTGAAATCCTAACAATTAATAAATTTAGAATAATTTTATTTCGAGGCGAGCCTCGACAATTATTTCAAAATTTTGAATTTCTGTATCAAAAACGTCGAAATAGAATTTCCGATTTACTTTTATTTTTGGAAACTACATATATACATTTTTTATTTATTATTTTATCAGTAAATGCATAAATTTTCAAGTCTATGTATTACATTTTTCTACTATGATATCCTAAACTTACGGTTCTGTTTAGAGTAAGTCGAGTACGAGCGAGTTCGAGTATACTCGACTCGATCGCTCGGGTTTTTTTCGCATTTACTCGGGCTCGGAACTCGGAATCTTAATACTCGGATTACTCGTACTCGGACACTTCAAACTCGGCAGACTCGGTTAAAACCGAGTATTTTTATGCCCCTTCTGCGGCGCAAAAAGGAAGATTTTTGGCTTAAGGATCTTCCAAATTTCTCAAAATTTTCGCCTGCGGCGCTGAAAAAGGAAAATCTGGCTTGTTGACTTCGAATTTTTTGAAAATTTTCGCCTGCGGCGCTGTAAAGGAAAAAGTTGAATGTTATATCAGAGGATTTGGACAGATTAAAGAGGATTTTGAATGTTATTCGGATATTTCAAGAGATCTAAGGATATAGCGAGGGATTTGGCCTTCTGAAGCTTGGGTGTTACTACTTAGCCTTCAGAAATTCTCAAAATTTAAGCCAGCTCTCGAAAAGAGAGGGATAGAGCAACTTATCTCGTGATCAACTTTCGACAATATACCTTTTCAACGATATCCCAATTAATCTCTCGAATTTCCCAGATTTAGCTCTTAATACGCCCAAATCCCACGATAATCAGCCCAAATCCCAATTAATCCATTTATGTCCATCTCATTCCTCTGTTATCACTCGATATCCTCTAATCGTCGAATAATCGTCGAAATAATATTACCCATTGATTTTCCACCCGGAGCCCGGAGCCAACATTGATCATGCGCGTATCATGGAATTTCGGCGGATTAAGAGGGATATAGGCGGATTAAGAAAATAAATTGGATTTGGATGATGATCCCCTGCATCACTATCAACCCGATACCCAGAACTATTGTTGATTTTTTTAGTAAAAGTACTGTTTTTGGTAAAATTATTTTAGAATACTGTTTTATAAAAATTACTCGATTACTCGATTTACTCGTACTCGAACTCGGCCTAAAAAGTTGAACTCGTACTCGAACTCGGGGTTTTCAAACTCGGCATTACTCGAACTCGGCTTTTCCCCAATTACTCGGTACTCGACTTACTCTAGTTCTGTTCCAAATATCCGGAATTTCAAATAATCAACAAGCCTACTTCTTTAACTTTTAAACTTTGTTTTGTTGAATGTACACCGACTGGCACAAATTTTGTTTACAAATATCCAAATTTTTATAACTTTTCGATAATGCAATCATCACATCATTAATGAATTATCAATTATTTAAATAAATTTAAGAAAAATTAACTATAATTAAACTTATACAAAATTTAAAAATACATTTATAGTAAAAAAGTAATGGTAAAGAAGATGAAATCAAAGATTTTGAAAAGATCTTTTTATTAGTTTTTATTTAAATTTAATTTAATCAAGTTGGAAAAATAAAAAAAGGCCCTTTTATGCTGACACAACCACTTTGGAGGGTTGTTGAAAAATAGAGCCCGGGTTTTATTTTCTAAAATACGGTAATCTAATTCAATATTTTAATTTTTGGAAAAAGAATCTTTAATTTTATTTTCATTTTTAATTTTTTTAAACATTTACTTCCTTCTTCCTCATGTCAACAATAAATGTTTTTTTTTAATTTTATCAAAATAAACATTAAAAGCAATAAAGATTTTATTAATGTATGATGAAAATGTAATTTTTATTCTTCTAAAACATACACAGTTAAATAAATAAATACAAATGTACATATTAACCATATTAATTTAATGGTTCACGTGAAAATTTTTTTGATTGAGTAAACAGAATTTTTATTGAAACGAAAAGTTTTCTAAAGTTGTAAACAATAAAAAGGCAATGAGAAAAAGAAAATAACATACAAAGTAAGAGAAAAAGATTTCCTTCTGACTCTTTCAAAATTTTAATTGTAAACATCGAGTGCCCTGCCAAAACGGTACATAAACAATAGCCTACAAAAGACCGAAACAGATTTTAAAGTACAAAAGATCTAACTGGCTGAAAAAGTACAAAAGGACTAAAGTGTTAAAATGTTCAAAAGGTCTAACTAGCCTAAAATAACAAAAAGTCTAACCAGAGTAAGATATACAAAACACTAAATTGAAACGAAAGACTAAAAATATTGCATAAGTCAAAAATGTTATTTGTTTATTTAGTAATTTGTATTTGAAAAAATAGAAATTCAAAATTTTTGAATTTTCTGAATAAGGAAATATGATAAAGTCTAAGACAAAGACTAACAAAAGTATGTAAGACTGATTAAGATTAGATAAAAGGGCGGAAACACAGGAAAAAATGCTGAGGAAAGGGTCCAGAATGTTAGAGGTGCGTGATTGAGTGAGAAACAAAGATCAGGGCAGAATGATCAAAAGAATTTTCAGTTTTTTGTTCTGAAATCAAAAAACTATTAAAAAACTCCTCGAACATGAAGATTTCTGAGACGGCGGCCGCCGCGAGCGAAGCGAGCACGGCCGTCGCGAAGCAGAGTAATCTTTCTGAGAAAAAATTTTTGGTTTTTCTCAAATCTAATCTTATCAAAGATTCAGCAAAATAGATTTGATGCAATTAATAGTGATATAATCAAATATAATCCACGTTTTGTCGGTATAACGTGAAATTGGTGAATGGCGCAAAAAGGATTGATGAATTAAGAAAGATATTAAGGGTTTTGTGGGATTAATAGAGAATCAATGTTTTTAAATAAAAAGAAAAATTAAAGGTTTGGGGATTTAACATAGATAAGGGGTTTGAAGGGATCAACAGTAGGCAAATTAAGGTTTTTGGAGACTTGACAGATAGATTTTTAAAAAAAAGAGGATTATTATGGGATGGTTAGTAGAGAAACTAAGAAATTTGTGAAGGTTTTGAGGGATTAGTAAAATGGATTAAGGGTGAAAATGAAAAATTTTGAGTATTAATATGCAGGGGTGGGTAACAATACCGACATATATTTACGTACCAAAATATTTTTCTGGATTTCTGTGGCGAAAACGATTTGGTGATATTTCTTAAGTTTTTTATAATTTTTGGTATCATGTTTCTCTTTTTTATTTTTCGAAAAAAAGAAATATATTTATCAAAAATCCTTTTTGATACTTGCCTCATGAAAAATAAGTGAGAAAGGGAAGGAAAAATGAAAAAATGTTCAGAAAAAAGGAGGTGGAATACGAACCGAAGAATTACCTTATTAAGTAGTTAAAAAGGGATATCTGAGATTTCGGGGACGATCAAGAGTGATATAGGTGTTCGTGACAAACAAGAGTTAGCGAAATTTTAGGGCAGTTTAAAATGTATGTTTGGGGATAATGAAAATAACGGGGATTTGCGGATATCGGGAAATATTGGAGCATCAAGAGGGGAGAGTGATAAATGAGGATTAGGGGATTAGAAGAGATATCGAAGGAATAGAAAGGATATCGGGGGGGGGGGGGGGGGGTTGAGGGTTTACAAGGGATAGCGGTGAATTAAGATGAAAAAAATAAATATAGAGGATTTTAATGCCGGGAGAAGTGAGAGATTATGTGAAATATGGCTATTTCTAAGTGTTTAAGAAGAATATTGAAGTTTTAGGGAATTTTTAGAATGAAAAAATTTAGAAAATTAAGAGATGGGAATAAAGAGATTAACAGGCGATTTGATGTAAAAAGACAGAAATTCAGTTTTCGGAAATAAAGAGTGAAGGATATCTGGGATTTCGAGTTAAAATAGATATCGGGATATATGTAGGAGATAAAGAGGTTATAAATATGTATTAATGTGATGACGTGTATTTAAAGTGATAAAGAGAGTTATATTGGGTGCTTTTGGGAAAAATATGGATAATTGGGGTATAAAAAGCGGTAGAGTACTCAGGTGATAAAATAAAATACTAATTCTTGGGATAGTAATTTATCCGAGTGTTTATGTTAATAAGAAGTATTAAGGAGGTTTTTCGATGAAAAAAGGAATAACAGCAGATTAAGGCGGAAAAAAGTGGTAGAGATCACGAAACAAAGATCCAGCATAGGATCTGTTTTGTTATCAGATCACCGAACAGTAGATCAGTTTCGTTTTTGGTCAAGAGAACAGAGGAAGTCAAAGAGAAAAAGATGAGCTACATAAAAAGGTGAAAAAAGATCGGAGTCAGCTCAAAGGAAAGTAGATCAAGATTGCGATTTGATTAAAAGTGATATGCGTGTTTTGGTGAAAAAGACGAATGACGTATAATTTTGTCCTGATACCAAAGAATAAAAAAGACAAAAGTGCGATATAAGAGTATTTAAGAATAATATCAGGTGATTAAGGACAACAGAGAAATGAATGCAAAGATTTCAGTTGGAAAAGGTTTCTATCGAAGATTTGCGGGAATAAAATTAAAACAAAGAAAGTGGGGAAAATAAAAACAGAAAAAAACTAACAGCCACAATAAGTGCTTCGGAAATTTAATGTGTCCAAAAATATCGCGGATTTAGAAAAAGTGAGGGTGAAAAAATTAACTGTTTAAGTGAGAGACACTCCTGAATTTGAGAGAAAAGGGCCTGTCGAAAGGGTGAGAAAACAAGATCAGGGAAGCGGCATAAGAAGAGACGAGGTTCGCAAAGCCAATAGGTAACTAACAACCACAATAAGTTTTTTCAAAGCTTTTAAAGAAGGTTAAAATAGACAACAAGGGATTTGAAAACCAGGAGGGAGATCCAGGATTTGATGGGATTAAGAATGATTTAGCATTTGGTGAATATATATGTGTTGGGGCGGATTAAAAATGATATATTAGAACTTGGGGGTAAAATATAGGGATATCGAGGGATTAAGCTATTAAAATATATTTATGATAGATATCAAGGAATTTTGATGGATATCAGTGATTAATGGAAAAAAATATGTATCGGGGGATAGAGGAATGGTTTCTGCGGGAATTAAATTAATATCTATGGATTTGTGAATAATAAGATATAAACCGGGGGTTTAGGGTTTAAAAGGTGATAACGGAGGATTTAGAAGGATTTAGAGGATTTATAATTTTAAAACGGAGGATTTAGAAACTATAGAGTAAAATATAGTAGTTTTTTGTGTTAAGGGTAATAGCTGGAATTTTAGGAAAAAGTGATTTCTGTGTCTAGAGAAATTTAGGGGATTGGAATAAAAATGTTATCGGATGTTTGGGAGGATAAAGAGTGATATTTGCGAGGAGGATAAAGAGTGATATAAAGAGTGATGTCAGTGGATTTAGGGTTCAAACGACATTCGTTATTTTGGGCTATTAACAAATATTAGTGGATTAGTGAAATCGGAGGATTTGAAGGTAATTAAGAATTATAGCAAGTAGGGAAAAAAGGAGATATCTGGGACTTCGAGAAGTAGAGAGATATGGTGATTTTGGGGAATTTGGGGTCGGAGAATAATGTAATTAAAATGAATATTATGGGATTTACGGTGCTTAGTAAAACCAGAGGAATGGGAGTGATTAAGGGGTATATCAGAGAATGTTGAGGATAAAAGTTGAATCGGGAATTTGGGAAAATAAGGAGTTGTTCCCTTGGTTTGCTGAATAAGTGCGTAAAAGAAATTTCGGAGGATTTTGGGTGAAAAATGGTAATATTTTGTTTTTTGAGATGATTTAACGGAGGACTTTGGTAACAAAAGGAGGACTTTGGTAACAAGGGATTTGGGGGATTGAGGGGATTAATTGATATGTTAGAGGATCTGGGATTAGGATAATGGTGAGATTAAAAGTTAAATCTAAGGATTTAAGGGTAAAGGTTTTAGAACATAAAAGAACATCAAAATGTATAGTACGAGCGTTAGGACGCCGCGAAGCGGCGTCCTAACGCTCGTTAACTATACTAAGTTAATACTTTTTGTTTACAAATTTTCATTCTTAAAAAGTGAATTTTTATTGAAACGAAAAATTTTCTAAAATAGTAAACAATAAAAAGACAACAAAAAATTGAAAATAATATATGAACGAGAAGTAAAGATTAGCGTCTATCTCTTTCAAAATTTTAAATGTAAACATCGAGTGCCTCGACAAAATGGTACACAAACAACAGAGTTCAAAAGACCTAAACAGCTTTTTAAGTACAAAAGATCTAACTGCTTAAAAAGTTCAAAAGAACTAAGAGTAAAAATGTACAAAAGGCCTAACTAGCCTAAAAGTACAAAAAGTCTAAAAAGAGAAAAAACAAAAGACAAATGTTTTTTTCATTTAGTAGTTTGGTTTAGAACAAATTAAGGGACAAAAATTTTGAATTTTCTGAAAAAGGTAATGAGTTACGATCGTAGTCAAAGACTTAAAAATCGAGTATGGTAGACCAATTAAGATAAGTTAAAAGGCCGTTCATTCAGGGTCTAGCAAATAAATAGAAGTCAGTGTACTGTGAGGCAAAGATTAGGGCAAAACGATCAAAAATTTTTTTCAACTTTTCGAACTAAAATCAAGAGAACAATTAAAAGACAAATCCAACGTAAAGATTTTGAGACGGCGGCCGCCGCGAGCGAAGCGAGCACGGCCGTTGCGAAGCACGGGAATCTGCTTCGAAGACATTCGGGGTTCTAAACTAAACAAAGTTTAACAAAGATATCTAAGGGTTTTGAGATAGAGCTAATAATGTTATGCTACGATTAATAGTGAAATGAGAGATATGTCGGTATAACGTGGTTTTGGTGGATCAATTTGAGATAAAACGGATTGATGAATTAAGAGAGATGACAAGGAATTTCCCAAACAAGAATATTGAGGGATCTTAGGGGAGAAATAAGATGAATATCTGTCGACTTGGAAGGTGAACGGGTGTTAAACAGTTTTAGATTTAAGTTTAATAATTCATTATCGCAAAACTATTTTTTAATAATTCAGTATTTACAAAACTATTTATCTAAAATAAGCCATGTTAAATGGTTAAGCAAGCCAGTATAGTTGAGTAGACCTAAACACAGAGTATTTACGGGATTATGAGGTATATTGGGGGATTTTAGGCGGATTAAGGATTATGTTTAGGAGAATTTAGGATTAAGAGGGGTATCGGGATTTGCGAGGGCTTAAGACGCATTTTAATGTTTTGGAGGTTAGAAAACTTCGAATCTATGGGAAAATTATAAATCTAACTGCTGATATATGCTTAAAAACGATGTTTATCTTAAGTAATTTTCTATTTTGAAAAGCTTCGAGTAATACATAGATCAGAGTTTTAAATTTTGTGTAAATGAGGAAAACGAGATTGAACAAATATTTGATCAAATTACTTGATAATGACAATATTTGAAAAAAATTGATCAAAAATTTCAAATATTTGATAAAATACTCCGAACTCTCGTGAGCAGGCATTTCGGGGGTTCGGGGCTCCCCGCACCGAACCAATTTTCGAATTGTATCGGTGCGGGACAAATTTTTCAAATTGGTTCCAAAAACCAATTTTCGAATTGGTTTGTTCTGTGGAACGGGAAGGAGGGCCAAAATGTTTTTCGAAAAAAATTTTTTCACTATAAAGTCTAAAAATATATTGGAATATAAGTGAATTTGGAGAGATTAAGTGGTTCTGAAGATATAATTGTTTTTGGGGATATGAGTGGATTTAGAGGGATTAGGGGTGGTTTAATGTGTTGTAAATAATTTGAAGGAGTAAGTATTGAGAGATTAAGGATTTGAATGAAATAAGGAAGATATCAAGAGATTTGGAATGATCCTTCTTTAATCAACACAATATAGGTATTACTTCAAAGCAGCCGCACTTTAAGCAGCTTCACTCTAAAATTTTGAAATTTTATGAGATCAAACAGCAGATTTCGTACTATAATACAAAGCAGGCAAAAATTTTGAGCTATATTTAATCAAATATTTTTCAACTATATTTAATCATATAGTTGATTTTCCGAGGTTAAATATTTGTTTGCTCTAATCTCTAGCAGCAATGTGAATTTTATGTGTCTTTGTTACATAATTTAATAAAAACTGCCCTTCATGACCTACTAAATCTAGAAGGTTAATTTGCATAAATTTTATAAAAGTTTGCAAAGTTTTCCTTATGCTTTGAAAGCACACATTTTGTGGCCCGTAGTTCTAAAGCCGAAATTTTTCAAACCCTTAAAAACTAAAAATAGACTGAAATTAGTGCCAAAACGCCTTGCAACGAAAAAAAAGAAATTAAAGCAAAGGCCGGGCTTTCTTTGGGTGCTTTTGCTAGCTTCGAATCCACCATCACTTTTTGCTAGCTACGAATCCACCTTTTGCTAGCTACGCTTAGCTAGCGTAGCTACCCTCTTTCTCCAACCAAATCCCAAAACGAAAATCCAACAAAATTACACTTCTATTCTACAGAAATGTTTTGGAAGCGAGGTACAGACTTTAGAATATCCTAAAATAAAGGATATAAAATAAAGGATGGAACCTGGCTTATGACTGATATTCCCTCAAAACCGTTGATATATATCTCGGATGCCCATCGAAATTCTAGAGTCAGTTGAGGCTGTGATCAGCAACAAAGTGCTGAGTTGACAGATCTTTAGAGTTTTCTCATCATATCAGAAAAATTTTAAGAATTTCGTGTTTCGTGTTTCGCCTTTCGCGGATTTTCGCGTTTTTAGGACTTTCGCCTTACGCGTTTCACATTTTAAATTTAATTTCGTCTTTCGCGTTTCGCGTTCCGCTTTTTAAAATCCGTTTCGGCACATCCCTGCTATCAAGGAATTTGAGAATATGTATAGAGTAATTTGAAAGATTACGAGGGATTTAGGGTTATCAGTTGATTTAAAGAGATAAGGTAGCATTTTGTTACAAAAAAGATAGTATAGCACTACTTAAAACACCAAAAAATTTAAATTTTGAATATTTAATAATTTAAAATACTAATATACGAGCGTTTAGGTGCCGCGAAGCGGCACCTAAACGCTCGTGTATAATAAATAGGGATGGGATTTATAGGCAAATGCCTTTTTTTTCTGCAAGCTTGGCCTAATGTAATACGTTCAAAAAACATGTTTTTAGCTTGGTCCGAAGAGTCTAGCATGACTTTTATTTTGCCTATTTTTGCCTATTTTGGACTTTTTGTGCCTTTTTGCCTATTTTGTAATTTTTGGTACTATTTTTGCCTTTTTTAGCAATTTTTCCTAAATTCTGCCTAAAAATCAGTGCAAAATCTGAAAAAATCAGTCACAGATTTTAAAAAATCAGTGCCAACGACCATTTTTAATTTATAATTCGACGAATTGAGTATTTTTACTCTGTTGGACATTTTGAGATGGGACGATTTGGCTGTGGGACATTTTGGGGTGGGACGTTTTGTCGGTCGAGTAAATTTCCATTTTGTCAATTATCGAAATTTTTAAAAAAATTTACACAATTTTTTTCAAAAAATGATTAAAAATGACGAATAAATGGTTATTTTCTTGTTTTTATCTTAATTTTATAGGTCTGATAACCTTTTTTAACTGCCTATTTTTGTGCCTTTTTTGGCTTTTTGGTGCCTATTTTAGGCGCCTATTTCACTGTTTTTACTTGCCTAACTATCCCATCCCTAATAATAAAATAAATTTAATATGTAGAAGAAACAACCATTATTTTAAATTTTCTATAATTTGAACACAAAATTTAGTATTTTTAGTATCTTAAATTTTTTAAGTTTATTTAATTTATTTTTAAGTTTATTTAATTATATTTAAGGAAATTATGAATAATATTTTTCTACTTTTATTCCTTCTATATATTCCAATATCCGTCTATTGCCAACAAAAATGCGGTCCTTTTAATCCAATTTATACTATTTGTAAATTTATTTGTGATGTTTGTTCAGATGATCACAATACACGAAACTGTCTTGCAGTTAAAGGAATCTGTACTAATTTTTATAAATGTACTTGTGAATATCTAAATAATTAATTTGTATTTATTTATGAAGTTAATTTGTATTTATTTATGAAGTTTTGAATGAATTTTCCAGTTAAAATAAAATTAATTTTTGATTCAATTTTATGTCCATAAAGGATAGCCAAAGATTCTGACTTTAATAAAAGAAGTCGCAGTGGAACCAGATTTTGTCGTCACAAATCTGTAGGATCTTTAATAGACTTATTTAGGTCTCATTAATGGAGTAAAGAAAATGTTTTTGGAAATTAATATCTGTTTTATGTTTGCAACATTTTGTGTTTCGCACGTGTCTGCATTGAATTAAATTTAAAAATTCCGTATACACTATAATTATATTTGATCACAAATTTATAATATGATTATACAATGTGATTATTAACAAAAAATTTTCTTGTAATTAATAATTAAATATTTTAGATAGTTCACCACAACATCCATCAAAAAAGCTCACGATTTCATATAATATCAATATTTCCCCCTTCCGTTTGTTCAGATTCATTATTTTGCCCTTTTTCAATTATCAAAGCTTCTCTAATTGCATTTTCAACACTCATTTCAATTTTAATTTCATTATATTCTTTTATAACTTTTGAAGCTATTTCTATTGTATTTATTCTGCAGAAATTACATACTTTATCAACATATTTTTGTTCACTGACTGAGGATACTAAAACAGTTAATTACTTTATATTTATTATAGTTAGCATAAATGATAAGTTAATAATTCTTCTTTGTTTATCACCTATTTTTTACTTTTTTTTATTTTTTAATTTGAAAATTTATACATCAAGGATTTGCGGAACAGATTTTAAAGAGCGAACGGCGAAAAACGAATGTCAAAACACTAAAAACCCTCAACCATTCGCGTTTTGCTCAAAATTATTATTGTTATTGAGAACTACTTTATTAAATTCAGATATTATTTTCAAATTGTTTAAAGCTGTCAGTGAAGCGGTATTATGTTCAGTTATACCCAATACCAAAATTGATTGGTGGTTCAGAGGCTAAAGACTTGGCAAAACTTGAAATTAAAAAACTAACCTAAATTAGGACTTGCCAGAGTTCCAAGGGTTGTCATTCCAATATTTAAGCTTTTTAATGATCCGTGTTGCGAGCGTCTTACATCCGCATTTTGCAAATATTTTTTTTACAATTTTCAGCATCTGTTTCGTTGAATTTTCTCCCAATATTACACAGATAAGCAGCCAAATAATTTAAACAAATAGTTCCATAGGCATTTCTTTCATCCTCATCAATAAAATTGTTATCAAAAAAATTAAAAAGTTTTTTTAAAATTTGTTGAATTAATTCATCAAAATCTTTAATTTCTGGCTTAGAATTTCCTTTATATGCATCCTTGATTTTTTCCCATTTTTTGTTGCTACTACTACTCTTTTCGAGACGTTTAATACCAACAAATATTGATAATGCATGTTTAACTTTATTATATTCCAAAAGTTTTTCAATATCAGTTAATTCATCTGTTTCAAGAATGAAAGGACCTAAAATTTGTTTTATTTTAAATATTATTTTGATATTTATTACTAGGGATATTAGGTTATTTTAATATTTATTTAGGTCAATTCGTTGTTATTTTTTAAAAATCTTTTGTTTACTGGAGATATTATCACCTAATTGAACCTATTTTGGCGTTTTATACATGCTTTTTAGGTGCCTATTTTAAGGTCTTTACTACCTGAAAATCCGATCCCTATTTATTACAATTGCTCTCCTTTCCGAACATTCTTTTAAAGATATTACAGGATTATTTATATATTTCAAACAGGCTAAAAATTTTATTTTTCCTGGCATACATAGTTTAGGATTTCATTTTCTGACAGACAGAATGCTTATTTTATGATGAAGTCAGTGTTTAAAATTTTATACTCTTAATCAGATCCGAGTCAGGATCAGTGTCCGTATATATTCGAGGGTATACATCAGTTCCGCTCTTAATCATTATATTACCATTATACTTCTCAGTCAAATAAATTTCATTTTCATAATTTAAAATCCACGGTTTTACTTGTATTCCTTTCCATTTTTCATTATTTCCAAACCCTAAATGTTTTTTTATTTTTTCAACAAATTCAAAAAGTATTTGAATTTCCCAATTAACATAATCATCTTTAAATTTATTTGAACTACTTTCTTTTTTCTCTTCCTTTATTTCAATAATTTCATTTAAATCTTCTTTTTCTTCTTCTTCTTCTTCAACTTTTCCTTTTCCTTTTCCATCAAAATAATTAAAATTATTTTTATTTAATTTTCTTTCTGATTCTTTCATAAAATAATTTTTTAAATTTTCATTATTTAATGGCCCTTCAAAATATTGAACAAGAACAGAAAACAAGGAAATATCTGCTCGAGTTATTTTATCACCAAAAAGAAACCCTTTATTTTGAATTAATCTTTCAGAGATTATTTTAAATTTCTCTTCAAGTAAATTTGGAGACTGATGGCTTGATTGAGTATTTCTTTGGTCAAACTTTATTTTATCCAAATATTTTTTTAACTAAAAATTAATTAAATTAGATAAGACAATTATTTTTCATGGGTATAATAAGGAAAAGGTCGAGTCTGTTGCGTGGTTTTTTAAATTAAATTTGTCAAGACATCTCGACAGGGGTGCTCTTGATATTCTGAAAAAATATCAAGAGCAGCTGGTCAAGAGCTTCCTTTTTTTTTCTAACTTGTGTTCTCTTGATATTTTGAAAACCATTTTATTTATTAAATTATCTAACCTTGAATTTTAAACTTTTTTCTACATCTCCAATAAAATAATTATTTAAAATTTCATCGATATATTCATTTATCCATTTATTTAATCTTTGCCAATCATCCAACCCAAGTGAATATGAACGAGAATCCAAAAATGGGGTAATATATTTTTTAATAAAATTTTTAATTTCTCTTTCATCTTCTTCACTAATTCTATCCCCAATATTTAATTTAAAATAATCCAACCAAAAATTTCTTCCAATTATTAGTATATAACGATAATTTTCTGTGAAAATAGTTCTTTGTTTGTCGTCCCAAAATTGAGGCAAAAAGCTAATTAATTGTTCTCTAATCCCTTTATCTGAGATTAAAAATTCTAATCCACTTTTTCCTTTGGTTTTTGTTAAACGGTCATTCATTAAAGTACTTAAATTAATTAATTAATTTAAACTGATATATGTGAAAGTTTAAGTAGGGGTTCTTATATAGACAAAGGAGAGGCTGTGAGGTGTCTGTGGGACTTCGGGATGAAATTTGTAAGACAGATAGATCATACCCGACTTCTTGCGAAATTTTCACCGTTTTATAAGCCCCCATATTCACCGAGTTATAAGCCCCCAAAGTGTTATGTATCGACTTGCGGTTGTATCCGATACTAACAGAAAGAGACTTGACTCACAAACGAAGTTTATCACAAGGCAAACAATACAATAGAATAAGCGAGACTATGCGTTGGCTGTAGCTGTAGACTAACTGACTGACTAACTGGCGACTAAGGACTGACTCTAGACTGACTCCCGACTGCTAAAAGGCTTCGCCTTTTATACTAAGCACGCCACCCTAACACCTCCCTTCTTTAATTAAGTCGGGACTATGTGCCGACTTTTCCAACTAAACTTGGTGGACTTAACTACTAGTAACCAACACAAACAAAACATTGAAAATACAAAGGGCCAAATACAAAGTGAGCAACAAAAGGGGGAGTACACTAATTACAAAAAATTTTACAATAACAATATTATCACATTTACTTTCCCCAAATCATCATGTCACTCCAGGTTTTCTTAACTTCCTTGGTCTTCGTAACGTCGCGCTGGAACTGTCTCACTTCAATGGTCCTGGTAACGTCACGCTGGGCCTGTCTCGTCTGTTCAGGTGCATCCTTCGCTTTCAATCTAAAATTTTCAAGAATTTGACTACGAATTGAACTTTCCTTAGTTCTTAGACTATCTCTTGAATCTGACTGACTTCCGAATGGCTTCATCGACTCTAACTTCCTAAGGTCGCATTCTTTTCTAGTGACTATCGTATTCAACTTCGGGACTTCGACTTTACATATCTCTCCGACTTTACACCGAATTGTCCCTATCAAGCAGACTATTTTGCCCTTTTTATTCTCGTTGCAGACTATGACTTCGTCGTTTTCTTTTAACTGACTAGACATTCTCGAATAAATAGACTTTCCCGAATAAATAGACTTCCTCGAATCTTGACTTGACTGACTTTTGCTACTTCTTTGACTTTTCGACTTTCGGCCCTTTTGACTAAGACTCTTTTGACTATACTCTCTTAACTTCGGCGTTTCCACCGTCAGACAATGTGGTCCTGAATTACTAGAATTGACTCTCACATGATTGACTACTGGACTATTGCCCTGGCTCAACCATTTCTTTGGTTTCCGGCAGTTTCGACTAATATGTCCAATCATGCCACAATTGTAACACTGACGTGACTCTCGACTATTGACTTGGCCTTCTCGCTGCCATGACTGATTTCTAGACTTTCTGAATTGAGCACTTTGACTATGTTCGACGCGAGCAACGTTATTAACGTCAACGTAATATGCAGGTTCGATCTTGACCTTTGGTTGACTATCGAACATTCTGGCCTCCGACTTCATTGCGAGATAACTGCGACATTCTTCTAATAGAATTTTCAGACTACACTCTTCGGTCTTCGAATAGCGTTCCACGAATTTTAGACTGATCTGCCGCAAATCGTTCATCTCTTCTGGAATCCCGGCAATGAATATGAGGATCTTGACTTCCTCGACTGACAAGGCCATTTCTGCCTTCTCGCATTCAGAATTGACTAAATTTCCGAAATCTAAGACTTTCTCCGGACAAGGGCACTTTAACTTCATGACTTCAAATCGCCTGACTAACTTCGACCGTGGGTCACAAAATTCTTTTTTTAACTCATCGACTAAACCTTCGAATTTCATTGACTCCAACTTCTGGGGCATCAACTTCTGTGAAATCTTTGCATACTCGCAAGCCCCTAACTTCGTGACTAACAATCTGACTTTGACTTCTTCGGCTAATGACTTTCCGTCGAATTCGAAAAACGACTTATTCTTATCATACCAAGACTCGAATGTGACTCCTCTCTCAATGTCTGCATTGAATTCTCCGACTAACGATTGTAATTTCCAATACAACTCCGATGACTGCTTTTCACTAGAATCTTCGGCTCTAGGATTGTTTCCAATCAATCCTTTAACTAACTGACTAAACTGCTGACTGATCTGTTCAGATTGAGCCTTGAGAATTTTCTCCAATTCGTCTGCTCTCATCTTGACTTGACTAGCTTGACTACTTGAACGAATTACAAAATAACGACTTGACTGTTCGAATTCGACTGTTCGAATTCGACTGTTCGACCGCGCCACTGTTATGTATCGACTTGCGGTTGTATCCGATACTAACAGAAAGAGACTTGACTCACAAACGAAGTTTATCACAAGGCAAACAATACAATAGAATAAGCGAGACTATGCGTTGGCTGTAGCTGTAGACTAACTGACTGACTAACTGGCGACTAAGGACTGACTCTAGACTGACTCCCGACTGCTAAAAGGCTTCGCCTTTTATACTAAGCACGCCACCCTAACACAAAGTATATAAGAAAAGGTTTTCGCTGCGGAGTACCAGGGACCGAGTTATAAGCCCCCAACTTATATATTCAGAAAATGTCAACATTTTATTTATTTTAATACTGATAAATATCCATTTTTCCTTCCCAATTTTCGTCTTGAATGATTTTCCCAATGAATGTAAAAATATAAATTATTTAATTTTAATCTTGAAATTTATTTTTTATTAAAGAAACAAACGGAATAATTATTTCCTCAATAATTTGATTAATTTCAATTTCCTTCTCATTCCTTCCCAATTTCTGTCCCAAATGATTTAAATTATTCATTATATTTTCTGACCCCTCAATATAAATTCCATTAAATTGAACAAAAGGAACTGTTCCAAATTTTGGAGATCCAAGCAGAAAATGATTATTAATTCTCTAAACAAAAATTAATTTAATTTTTAAATTATTTACATAAAATTGAATATTTTTGATTTTTAGCCAACTTTCAATTAATAAACATTTAATTGAGAAATTAGGTAATAATTCAATTCTTGGGTATTGAACTAAATATACAACATTAACTTTCCAATTTTCAACCAAAAGTTTATTCTCCTTCAAAGGTAATTTTAAAAGACCTTTAAATAATTATTGTGGTTATTAATTTTTTAATTAAATTTTATTTGAACAATTTTTTAAAATTATTACGAAATATTTTCCCTTTTTTATTTGCAATTTAAATTTATTCTAAATATGTATATTAATAATTTTATAAAGATTATTTTTTAATTTTTAGACAATTAAATATTTAATTCCTTACCATAAATTCCAGGATGAAATATTAGGAATATTGAAAGAAAATAATTAAATGATTTCATGAACAATTAAAAAAATTTTTTTTAATTATTTTAAATATTTTAGCTGAAAAGACTCGGTCTAAAATTTTAATAAATAAATTAGGGGGCTTTTCTATCTCCTTTTAAATCAAATATTTTTAAAAGTGCATTACTTAATTTTTTTAAGAAATATTTATGTAAATTTCCCATCATTTTTAAAATTCTCATTTAAAAATAAACAAATTAAGAAAAGGAAATAAATAAAAATAATTTTCTTTTTCATTTAAAAAAATACTTTGCACTTTTTTGTATTAAAAGTGCATATTTTTGGGTTTAATTTTATTTATTTTCCGGAAAAGAATTTATTTTAAAGGAAGTTATTTTAAATAAATAATTTCAAAATTAAATTATTAAAATAAATATTATGTCGAAATAAATTTAATTAAAAATTATTTGCACTTTTTTTATTATTTACTAATAAAACTTTTTAAAATAATCTTAAAAAAATATAGGTTAGAGTTTTAGTTTTTATTATTTTCTTTTGCTCTTTTTTAGGTTCTGATTTTGATATAAAGTCCTGTTTTTGAGAATTTTGAAAATTTTAAGGCCGTTAGACCGTCAGATGCTTAATATATTTTTCTAATTTTTATATATTTTCTCAATAATGTAAATCATATAGCTTGTTATTTTCTAAGGCTGTGCAGTAGGCGGTGTGATGTAATGGATAAAACCAGTCAGGATTAGTTAAGATGCTGGTTTGCTCCAAGCCGTTGAATAACCTTTTGCTATAGCTCAGCTGCTTTACTATAAATTTTCGATTAACGTGAGAAATCGAAAAATTTTTGGGAAAATTAAATATATTTATTTTCTAAAAATTGTTTTCGATTTTAATCATTTATTTTAAAAAAGGTTTAAAAAATTTTTATCAACTTCGAGTATTTAACCTAGAAAGAATTTAATTTTAAAAAAATATTTAATATAAAAATTTTAATCCATTTTTCTCATTAAATTTAGCTTCATTCTTTACAGGACGTGTCCAAGATGTGAATTGCCTTCCCATAACAGAATAATAATATTCAAGGGTAAAATTACTATTACAATTATTTTCTTCACAACAATCTGTACAACTTACCTTTTTAATTTTAAATTAAATTTTAAATTTAATTGAATAGACTTGGTCTTGACCATAACCAGTTGATTCACAATTTCTCGAACATTCTTCAGCACATTGCCGATTAATTGAAGTAAACGATTTTTGAATTGTTATTATTGTTGTCTTAAAAAATAGAAAATTATTTTTGTTAAACTTGTTTAAAAATAAATTTTAATTTCCAAGCATATTTTATAAATTAAAAATATAAACGAAATTTTTATAAGCCTTGAATTAGAAAAATAATAGAATACTTAGAATAATATTAATTTCAATAAAGATAAAAAATTTATCTTAAAATTATCAATTTGACTTTAATTCATATAAATTAAAATAAAAATTTAATAAAAAAATATTTACAAAAAACATACAGAGCAATATTTCTCCCACGGGGCACACTAAAATTTTGAAAATTAATTTGTTAGCAAATACTATATTGTCTATTACAGTTTATTACATACTATTTCTATTTTTTATCAAAAGAACTTCGTACTGGGTACACCCCAACCTACCGCCGAGGCTATAACTTTGTTCAAAATTGTTGAATTTTAGTTAACTTAGTATGGTTGGATTCAGCTCGTCGAGGCGTATCGAAACATACCAAGGATTCGACAATTCTGAAAGAAGTTATGGCCTGCTCCCGTTCGTACTATAGTAATAAAACAAATATTTGTTACTTATCAGACTCGGTATTGTCGAGGAATAACAGAATAAAGACAAGACCTAACAACTGTACTTTATTCAATAATAATAAGGTAAACAATAGGTTAAGAAAAGTTGGCGGTGTGAAAGACTAAGACTGATTAACCGAATATCCTCCAATAAATTTTTAAAATTTTAGCCAGATTAATTTACCTGCCTTTCCTATTAAATAATATTTTGTAATTTTAAACTTTTTTTAAAATCAATTTAAAAAATATTTAATTAATTTACTGGTCTAATAACTTCATCCTTTCCAATTACAAGTAAAGTATCATTTACACACCAACCATCTTCTGAAATTCTGAATGCTTCTAAAGAATTTGTGTAAGCAAAGTGGCAAGCTAAAAATTATATTTTTATTAATTTTTGAATAAAATTATTAAAAATACCATAACAACTTAAACAATTTATTAATTTTTTATTAAAAAATAAAATTATTAAAATAAAAAATAAATTCATTAAATATTTATTTTATTAAAAATAATTTTGTTTTTAAAAATTTTAAAAAATATGAGTATCTATATGTTTTTTACATTTTATTTAAAAATAAATTTTAATAATTTTAAAAAATATATGTATGTACACAGATAAACACCTTATATCCATAAAAGAGGAATTCAGTCAGGCAAGTAAATTTACTGGAACAAGTGGACCATAAATTTATCAAAATAATTTTTTAATAATATCATAAAATTTCGGATTTTTTAAATGATTTGTTTTTAAGAAAAAATTCCACTGTTTATATTTAACATTTTAAATTAAATTTAAATACAGGGTCATCAAATCTTAAATTTTTGATTATTATCTAGTTTTAAAAATTAAATAATTATTTTTAATATTAAGAAGAACATTAAATAATTTAAAACTTTATTAATTAAGGAATAATTAATTTTTGTTAAATATGTATAACTTTTGCTCAGTTCCTCCCCTCTATCTCTCTATTGTTAAATGTTTATATAAAAATTTTTGTAATAAAAAATAAATAAGAAACAAGACCAATAAAAAATTTTTTGATAAAAATTATTTTTTCATCAAAAAAATTTAAAAACAGCTTTGTCATTCAGATTTCAACGTTTCCACTCATTTTTTAATCAAAAATTTTAATTCTTCTCCGTTTAATATTTTTTAAATTTTTAATAAAAATTTAAATACAAAATTTAAGCATGATATAATAATTTTTAAAATATAAAATCATTCATTCAATTTATGGGAATAAGACCTTTATTATTATTAACATTTTTATTCTGAATTAAATTTGGATTTTTTAAACTATTAACTGTTGTTATTTTTGCGGTTGTTTTGATTGTTGCATTTTTAATTTTGAATGCTGACAAAAAAGCATTTCTATATTCTTTACTAAAATTTAATTAATTATTATTTAATAAAAACACTTATAGAGGGACTTCCTGTTGTTCGGAACTTCCGAGATTTTTTATTAAAATTCTTTCTTAGTTGCAAAGTTCCGGTTTTGTTCCTTCATTTCCGATTACGCGCAGCTTTTCTAGACCCCTAAGGATTTTTAAAGTGGAAAATTGCCAGATTTTTAATTATAAAATTAAGTACAAACTTGTGAATAAAGAGAATAGGAGCATTTGAAGACATAACAAAAACAGTTAAACAACTCAAAGAATGCATTGATATTGCCCTCTGTGTGACGTTCAAATTTAAGCGAGGAAGGGTTAAACGTAAAATACTATTCATTGAAAGGCCAACAAAATTAAAAAACATAATTACACACAATGTTTTTAAAATACGTTGGGACCATGCATACGAAGAAGCTTAATTTATATATGAAAATTAATTTTGGTAACATTCAAACAGTCTAGCAAACTCTTCCGTTTTTGCACTTAATTGTCTTTTAAAAATACAGTGCTTCTATATCACCCTAAAGGAATTTGATTCGTAGTGGGTCCGGAAAAAATCTCTGTTGAAATTCCCCGACTTTCATGGAATTTTTTGTTCCCCAACTTTCGGGGCTTTGGTTAAAATAATTATGAATAAATGTAACAGTTATTTTAACTGGTATATTCCTAAAATTTTTGATAAAAATTATTTACATAAATTGTTGTTAGTATTTTTAGTTGAGCGAAATTTAAGTATAATCCAAACAAAAACATAATTTATAAAAGATAAAACAAAAAAAAGTGCAAAGAACATATAAACCAAATCTGCTGCCCATCCCCAGAAACATTCGTGAGGGACGCAAACTACTTGACTAAAATTAATAATGATTATCTTAAATAAATTTCAACAAATAAAAAATCTTTGGATATGGCATATGTAAGATAATATATCGAATTAAAAGATTCTTATGATGCCCGGCAACCCGCTAACCTAGCTTTAAATTTTCTCTCTGACTATGTTAAGCATTGACTGGAACCTTTCATACTCAGAGCCCCGACATATTTAAGTATCACCCCCTACAAAAGTATGTATCACCCCCTACAAAAGTATGCAAATCTGCTGCCCATCCCCAGAAACATTCGTGAGGGACGCAAACTACTTGACTAAAATTAATAATGATTATCTTAAATAAATTTCAACAAATAAAAAATCTTTGGATATGGCATATGTAATAATAAACATATACATATGTACATCGTTTCAGAAATTGTATAAACAATATTATAATCAGTGTAGACAAAGATTGTGCCACAAATTAATGTAGAAACTATCATTAATAGAATATGGATTTTCTTTGAATTTTCTCTCTGACTATACCTTGAAATTTAATTTTATTTAAATTTAATTTTAAGATTACAATTAAAAACAAACCATATAGGAAATAAAACACCAATTAATCTATCCAAAGATATTAAATAAATACAAGTAAATGAGGATGTAAATCCAAATAAGAATGGGGGAATTATTTGAAGACAACATGGGCGTATTGGGATAAATTGATGACCTGCACCAAATAACACAGTAATCGAGGCCCAACTACCTAATTGGTACCAACCAGACACAAAGCATTCAAAGGCTATTAGGAGATGACAAGGAGAGTTGAGTTTCCTATTTTTTGGAGAAAATTAAGAAAATACATAAAGTATTTGATATGTAAATTTAACTCCAGGATTTTGGTTTCAAAACCCATTTTTTGACGGTAAAAAATTTTAAAAAAATTTTCAATTTTGATTACATTAGATTAGTGAATAAATATTTTGAAAATTCTAAACTTTTTCCTATTATTAATTTTTAATTTTCACTGTAAATATATCTTCAAAAATTAAAATGTGATCCAGATCTTATTTAATAAAGAAATTACTAACTTGCTTTTTGCTGTAACAAAAACCAATGTAGAATTAAACAAAACACCCATAGTTGCAATTATTGTTCTCAAAACATTTAAAATAATTAATTCTATAGGAAGTCCTTGTTCTCCATAAATATCATACAACTTTAAAATTAAATTTTATAATTTAGTTTGGAGTATTTTTAATAAAATAAACCGTTTGGTTATGAAGTTTTTGTTCATCCATTTTAATTAAAAAAAATTTTTTTTTTAATTTTAATTCAAGAAAATAATATTTTAAATGCTCAATTAAGTGTTAAAAATGTTTAAAAAATTCTTTTTTAAATATTTTAATTTTTTTAATAAATAAATTTCTAAGTAGATTAGCAGATGTTGACTATTTTTAGGTATAAAATTTTATTAAATTTTATTTCTAAAAGAATATGAAATTTTTTGTAAATTAAGGTAAAATAGAATTATTTGAAAAATTAAATTTAATTAATAAAACTAAAAATATTTAAATTACCTAGAAAGTTTTATACAAAATTAAATAATTAAAATTAATTTTTTTTGTTCACAAAATTTGTTAATAATAATAAATTTATTTAGAAAAAGGTGGAAATAATTTTTTAGTATTCCAAACTTTTATTAAAATAAATCTAAAAATTTTTTAAAATTATAAATGGAAATTAAAATTATTTAAAATTTTAAATAATTTATTTGAAGTTAAAAAATGTGCAAATTAATTTTTGGTTTTTACATAATTCTGATGAAATATTTTACGGAAATTAATTAAAAATTAACAATTTGTTTTAATTTTTGTAGATTTGCAACTTCAATGGGAATCTAGAAAATATTTAAAAATATTTTCTGAAATGAAAAAAACTAAAATAAATTTATTCCTGTAATACATAAATGTTATTATAAACTTTAATTTTAAATATATTTTTGTTTAATTTTTGTGTTAATGTTGTTTTGTGGGAATTTATGACAGGATATGTATTTTGTTATTTTAATATATACATAAATAAATTAATTATTTTAGAAAATTTTAATTACTAAAATTCTTTTTCTAAATTTTTGTAAAATATTTATATTAAAAATTATTTGAAAAATTATTGAAAAACATTATTTGAAAATATTCCCAGATATTTTTCTTCAATATTGTTTAAAATAAGGTAACACCCCATCCACCGAAACTTCGACCGGACCCCGACGAATTTATATTCAAAGACTCCGACCCGAACACCGAAGGCTCTACACTAGTTAAAAATATTTAAATTGTATATTGAGCTTAAGGGTTCAATTTATTCACTTATTAGAGATTACCGAAGTACCAAATTATTTATTAAAAATAAAAAAGGTATTTTACAAAATTTAATGAATAAAAAATATATTTTATATGTATTATCACAAAAAAATTAATTAAATATATCTTGTTAAATAATTTTTAACTTTTAATAATTTATATTTTTGTTTATTTTCTTTTCTTTCGGTTGGATAAATAAAAAACATTGAAAGAAGTAAACTGTCCATAGTAAAGAAAACTGAATTTGCTATCTATTAAAAATATTTTTTTTAATATTTAAATTTATTTAATGACTAAGTAATTTTGAAGTGGGGTTTCAAACTAATTTTTTTGTGGGGTTTCAAACTAATTTTTTTTGGACTATTTGCCTTAGAAAATCAAAAATTTTCTTTTGCGGCGCTAATAAAGTAGAGTTAAGCGGTATCGGGATTTAGAGAAAAACCCGGGATCGGGATTTCGGAATGGTGATCCCGGATCCCGACACGGGATCGGGATCGGCTGAAATCGGGATCGGGATTTACTAAAAAAATTTTTTTTAATTTTCAAATTTTTATTTTCTCCACATACGACTCAGTATAATTCTGAAATTGCCACTGCGGTGCTGAAATATTGATTTTGAGTCTCTCTCATATTGATTTTAAGTCTTACTTTCCGGTTCAGGGGATTAAGAAGGCATAAGGTAATGGGGAGAATAAATGGGATTGAGCTTCTTCTATTTTAAGCGCCGTGGCCTTCCAAATTTTTGAAAATTTGGAAGGTTTTTGTGTGTTAGTGCGTTACGTTCAAATGTGGACGATTAAGAACTGAGATTGAGGGATTTAGTGATATATTCATGTAGTAATATCTCTCAAGCCCTCGATTTCTATTCAAATCTAACTTAATCCCTGTAAATTCACCGATATCCTTCTATACTCCAAATTTACCGATACTCCTCTCAATCCTCTTGATCCCTCGATATCACACTAAATCACTCAATAGACGTTAAAGTTGTAAAGACAGCTTTGTTCATTTTTGCGGCGCCGCAGGCGAAAATTTTGAGAATTTCGGATGTCAAGATGCCAAATTTCTTCTATTTTCTGCGCGCAGGCGAAAATTTTTCTTACTTTCATGCTTCCCCTCTTCTGTTAACTTTATTTCACAGACTTCTAGTCAATTTATAAAGTCGGGATTTGCACCGGGATCTGATGCACATCCCGATCCCGATCCCGGATCCCGGCTCGGGATAGGGATCATCCAAAACCGGGATCGGGATTCGAAAAACCCGGGATAATCCCGCCCGATCCCGACCGGGATCCCGATCCCGCTTAACTCTATAATAAAGAAGAATTATGGATTCCTGCCTGCTAAAATGGACAATTTTATATATTTAATAATTAAAAGATTCTCAAAATTACTTAAAATCAAATTTTCTTAAAATTAACGTGCCCTTTATATTTTAATATTTCTCCGGGAGAAGCCCCATCACCGTATTCCCCCCCCCCCCCAATCTCTGTTCCCAAATAATCAGTCCCCCATTTTAACACTTAAAATTCTTAATTAAAAATTATAAAAAAGTGAGATTGTCAGTTATATCAAGATATCCCTATATACTTAAAATATTCTACATACCATTAAATAAATATCGTTAATTGCAATACTGTATATCTAAAATGGAAAATATTAAAAATAAATATTTAAAATATAACAAACAATTGCATGTATTTCCATAATCCTTAATTAATTAATTAATTAATTAATTAATTAATTAAAAGTTAAAAATAATGCTCAGTGTTTGGGACCTACAATTTTTTGCAATTCGTAAAGGATTTATTTTTACTAAAACCCATGCTTGTCCTTTCATATTTACCACCTTATTTTTGACCTAGTAAAAGAAAGCTAGTACTTTCTTTTTTTTTGGGAACTAGTGCCAAATTTTGTCTCAAAAGATAGAAAACTAATTGTCAGCACTTCGGGTTTAAATATAAGAATTTCCAGATCCCTCCCCTTTTTACGCCTATGCTCTATTTATATTTCCCGACTCATTTAACATTTCTAAATATTTATAAAAACATTTTTGGAAACAGAATTAAAATTTCATTTTTGGAAGGCCAAAGTTATTGTTTTTCCAATTTTATTTTAAATTTTAATTAATTAATATTTTAATTTTTAAATGATAAACCCACCAAGTAAAGGCAACAGGTGCAAAAGGAATAAAGTCGATAAACTTCCTTGAGATCGCTTTATACTTAAAAATAAAATGAATTTTTTCTAATGAGAGAACAAACAATTAAATATGGACAAACAAAAGAACCAATAATTTGGGCAGCACTTGCACAAATTCCAGTTATCTAAAATTTTATAGGGTATATACATGGTTGGTAATTATTTCAAATTTTCTAAACCTCCCTTCCAAGATCCGGAGGAAGATGATAAATAATAATAAATAGAGCGGCTTAAATTTAAAGAAATATTTTTCTACAAATATTTTTAATTAAAAATTACCAACAATTACAAAAATTGCTAAAATTAAACGAAGAAGTCTGTGCTGTTAATTAAATATTTATATTATTTAATTATTTTTTTATTATAAACCTTTTTCTTTCGATAATATAGCAAAGCTAACAAAAAGAATGTTTGCATAAAAACTGCATACCCCTAATTTAAAAAAAATATTTTCTACATATTATGAATCGAGATAGTTTAACCTGAAGTAATATTAATTTGAGGTCGTTAATAAAAATTGAGTAGCGAAACCAAAGAAGAGATCCCAGAACTGCACACTAAATATTAGAGTTAGAATCCGGTACGGGCCAGGGACAGGGTTTTCCGGGCCCGATAGCCCGGAAACCGGGTATTTTGATAAAATCCGGTTTTTCCGGGTTTTCGAGGTTTTAGCCCGGAAAAACAACATTGAAGAAAAAACCTAACTTAGTAAAGTTCTAACTCAGTAAATATAAAACAATTTTTATATAACCTATTTTGGCACTTGTCAGTTTATGCGTCCAATGAAGGTTTATGCGTCCCATGAAGTTTATGCGTCCCAAAGCATTTATTCATGTTCGGGACCTACACCCACTGGGTCTTGGACTGTTCCTTGCCCTATCCCTCGAAATTTCGGAAAGTTATAATAGTTTTTCCGAAATTTTTAAATGGTCCCAGACCCAGTGGGCGTAGGTCCCAAACATGAATAAATGTTAAAGAACCCAACCCCAACTTCAAAATATAAAGAAAAATCCAATTTTCTTTTGATTGGACGCATAAACTGGACAAGAGCCCCTATTTTAATAAATTAGTAATATAGAATTTAATCTTAAATAAAAATACCAGGTAAGGTATGGGTGTATCTCCATCACTGCTTTGTCTTCTATACCATTTAAACAATGCCTGACTATTTTAAATTTTAAAGTTTTATAAAAAACATTTTTTACACTGGACTGGTAATGAGTAAAATAGCATGAATGGCTAAAAAAATAAATATTTTAAGTAAAATTTAAATATTTAAACACCTGTAGATGTCAAAAATAAACTCCAAATCAAATTATCAGTATAATTATGGATCAGATTTGAAAGGGATATAGCCTCCCAGGAAGGCCATAAATTTTTGGCAACACCACTAGCGGTACCTAAGCCAACAGACATTATTTAGCATTATTTTTAATTAAATATTCCATATTAGAAATATTTCTACAATTAAATTAATAATAAATTAATTGACCAAATAAATTAATTATTTAGCTAAAAAATTTTATTCTAGATTCATTCAATAACAGGATTTTATTTAGTTAAATAAATTATTATTCCTAAATTTTAATCTTTAATGAGATCTATTTCGGAAAGGAATTAAAAATACATAAATATAATTCAATAAATAATTTTTAAAATATAATTTTTTGGGGCAACAAAATAAAAAAAAATATTTAATAATTTTCAAATAAAAATTTAAAAAAACTTCTATTTTATAAAAAATAAAATAATTCTTATAAACTAGAAAATAATAAATAAAATGTAAAAAAAACATAAATTAAGGCTCTTGTCCAGTTTATGCGTCCAATGAAAGTTTATGCGTCCAATAAACAAAAAATTGGATTTTTCTTGGTGTTGCAAAGTTGGAATATGGTTCCAAAGCATTTCTTCATGTTTGGGACCTACGGCCAGATGGTCTGGGACCGTCCCTTGCCCTATCCCTCGAAATTTCGGAAAGTTATAATTGTTTTTCCGAAATTTTAAAAAATTGGCTATAACTTTCCGAAATTTCGAGGGATAGGGCAAGGAACGGTCCCAGACCAGGTGGCCGTAGGTCCCAAACATGAAGAAATGTTTTGGAGCCATACCCTAACTTTGCAACACCAAGAAAAATCCAATTTTTTGTTTATTGGACGCATAAACTTTCATTGGACGCATAAACTGGACAAGCGCCTAAATTAATTCGCAACGGTCAGGGTTGGACCTAAACTTTATTAATATTTTTCATAAAGGTTACATTAATGTATCTATGTTCACTTTAATGTGAGGAATTTACAGAAAAATACTACAGTTTTTTGCTGAAAAAATTTTAGATGATAACTTTGATAAGGATCTTAATTATTAGCAAAATACTGCTCCGATACCTCCCGAAGCTTCATCATTAAGACAGCTAACCTTTAAAATATTAATGATATTTCTGATGTATGGCTAAAATGGAATGGGCGAACCT
This sequence comes from Meloidogyne arenaria, assembly GCA_036172955.1. Lineage (NCBI taxonomy): Eukaryota > Metazoa > Nematoda > Chromadorea > Rhabditida > Meloidogynidae > Meloidogyne > Meloidogyne arenaria. Next base: position 1,349,520 of record JARQAB010000029.1, on the reverse strand, counting down.
TGTACAGGATCGTATATAAATAATGTTTATTTCAAATTTCATATAATGTACAAATTTATAAAAAAATATATTGGAAAAATAGAAGGTAATGTCATTATAGTAATTTATTTTAAAAAGAATAAATTCCAATTTCATTTCAAAATCTATTAAATAAATTTTAAAAGGGCATTTCATTAGACATTGCACTTTTTCTTTTTATAAACATCCGCCATAATAATATTCTACATAATTGAGAAATTAAGAAATTAATAGCTAATTAAGAAATATAGAATATATTCTATCTAAATTGTTTTAATTTTTCATTTTATATAAATTTATTATGTTTAATTTTAATGGGTGAGTAATTAAAAAAATGTAAAGCAACTTCTATCATTAATTTTTTGGGTAAATCTCTCTCCTTAATTTGTTCTTAAAGTTTTTATGGGGCTTTATTTCAAATGTGTTTTTAAGTGTTTTTAATAAATGTTTTTTAATCTCAAGTTTATTAAATAAAAATTTAGGAATGCTGCTAAATAGCTTTTCTTCCTTAATTTTTCCCTCCGATCTTCCACAAATCAAAAATCTTTTCAATTTAATTTTTATTCTTCTAATTGGAAATGAAGCTTTTTGTAAAGAAATTAATTATTTCAACAAATCGCTTCGACTTCAACTAAAAAATTTTTTGAAGGAAAATTTGCCAAAATATCGAAATAATCCAACTAACGAGGCTCTCTTCAATTTATTCGAAGGAATTTCACTTTTCAATGAACATTATCGTTTTGCTGGTATATTCGATTATTGTATTGAAACAGGGCTGGTAAGTTAAAAAAACACTAAAGTGAATAATTGATCTTGATTTACAAGCCAAAGCATCCAACCTGATCACAAATTTATCTAATAATTAAATAATTTACTATAATTTTAAAGGTTCAATCGAGCTCTTATCATTTAAAAATTTTTGAATTCGATGAACATCTTGAATTGCTTTCAAATGCACAAAATTATGTCAAATGTGTTGAAGCTATATATTCAAATTATATTCAAGTAATATACGAAGAAAGACAAGGTGCATATCACTTTTGGTTATCTGACACTAATACCACCTTATTTTTATTACGGTAGTGAGATTGTTTTGTGACGAGTAACTGGGAAATAATTTCCGGAAGGACAGCGTCACAGTAGTGGGTAAAAGCCTGTATTCACCCTTTTAGCGCCGCGGGCAAAAATTCTGCAGTTTGATGAAGGACAAGGCTAAATTTTTGGATATCTTTTTAATTCCTAAAGGACTACTTCAATAAAAAAATTAAATAAAGTGGTTAAAGGGTGGTTATCCATTATTCCTCAATTTATATTTTGAATTGAATATCCTAGAAAGGATATCATTTCTTTAGCAATAATAATTGGATATGACTAACTTAAGGACATATGGTCCGAAAAAATTAAATTGTTTACCGGGCCTGCAATAATATCTCATTATTAAATAAAGCTGAGTATACACACAACAGAGTAATAATAGTTATATATTTTATTAAGTAAAACAAATATAGAGATTGGAAAGTAAATATTTCGTTTGTATTTTTTATTATTTTAAATAGGGTTGTTGGCGACCGGTTATTAACCGGTACCCTCGGTTTTCGGTTATCGCCGGTTTTCGATCCCCGTTTTTCGGTTCCGGTTTTTGATTTACCCCCGGTTTTTGGTTAACCGGGACCGGTTTTTGGACAAATTTTTATCCAGAATATCCCATTGAGATTTTGTCACATTCTAACGCTTTTAAATAAAGATTCTATATACTTGGAGTTGAATAATTTACAAATTTCAACTATTCGAGGAATTAAAGGGCATATGGCGGGATAAAGTTGGCTGATTTTGAATATTACGAGAGTAGAGGGATTAGGATATATCGATGATCGGTGTATTAATGCATATCAATGATCGGGGATTAGGAACATGAGAAGTTATCAAGGGCGTTGGTTATCAATGGACCTACATATTACCTATGACCCCTTGAAATCACCCGATATAACTCCAAATCCACCTTAATCCATCCTAATCCTCTGCTATACCATTCAATTTTCTTTTACAGGCCGCAGGCAAAAATTTTGGGATTTTAATTAAACCAAAGACATATTTCTTCCATTTTCAGCGCCGCAGGCGAAAATTTTGTGAATTTTGGAAGATACTTAAGCCAAATTCCTTCCTTTTTTTGCGCCGCAGGCGAAAATTTTGAGAATTATTTTAAAAATTTTGGAAAAATTATTAGTCGGAAATATGCCTTAAAAATTAACGGAAATCGGAAATTTTTCCAAAATTTCGAAAATCGGAAGGAAAAAACGTCAAAAATCGGAATTCCGACCCAACTCTGCTTTTAAGGAATAAAGAATACGACTTTTCGTCATGTTGGGATCAGTGCTTTAACTAACTATTTCGGGTATTTTGCGATACCCTGTAATTAGGGGTGTATTTTTAAAACCGAAACCGGGCGGTTTTGGTCACCGGTTTTCGGTTATCGCCGGTTTTTGACCCCCGGTTTTCGGTTCCGGTTAATTCGCCAAAAACACCGGTTAACGGTTCCGGTTCGGTTAACCGTCCGCCAACAACCCTAATTTTAAATTCAGAAAACAAATTCTTTAAAGAATTTATGAGATCATTTTTACTAACAAAACATGTTTACGTTGCAACTGAGATAATTAAAATGCTCCAAAGTAATAATGAAATATGGGCATACGATTTACGTTACAATTTAATAATGCAGGTTGCTGCAACCCAAAGCTATGAGGTTAAAGCTTTCGAACTTTAAAACGTTATATCTACCGTTTTTTGTAATTAACATATTTTCTAGCTACGTTTGTGTTAACATTAGAAAAATTTACTTTAAAACTCCTAAACCATTTTTGACTTTAGTCACTAAAGAACTTGATTAATCTCACCACGAGCATGTAAAAATCTGATTCTTTCTACATGAGTTTCTGACAATAATTATTAAAATATTCTGTATATTTAGGATTTGCGACTTATTCGTCAATTAATTTTTTATTTGAGTGAAGGAAGGGAAACACTTAATTTTAGTAAAATATTCTTTGAGGAAGATAGTAAGGGCATTTCTAAAAATTTTCTCAATGGACGGTTCTTTTATGGAACAAGACTTCAATTTATGAGAATTTTTGATAACAAGGTAGTAAAATTAAAATATTAAGTGTAAGGGAATTTACATTTTCGTGTCGACGCAGAAGACCCACAGACAGAAGACCCAAGGACAGAAGAACCACAGACAAAAGACCCACAGACAGAAGACCCACAAGGACAGAATACCCACAGACAAAAGACCCACAAGAAAATTTTTTAATTAAAATTTTAGAAGAAATTTTCTGAAATTTTTGAAAGAGATTTCCAAAGAGATTTTCAAGGCCAAAATTATGCGATTTAGATCATTAAATTAGAAAGTGATTTGAAGAGTTGGGTGATTAATTGTGATATGTAGGACATTGAAAATATAGGGGTAAAATCTCAAATCCACCGATATCTATTCTTATCCATACATTGTGTATAACAGGAACCACAAGGAGAAGGAATACGCCTATATCTTTCTTAACCAGTAAATCGGATATGTAAGGGAACTTCAAGGGATGTAAACATTTTAAGCTTTTATAATTCCACTAATCCGCTTGTATCCTCGAATATCCCTCCATTTACTCAGAAATAATTAACTAATCTCTACTACTTCTAATCCTTATATATCCCTCCATGTGGATTTAACTGACTCTCGCTATAATCCACAAATACCCCTTGATCGCAAATATCCCTTTGATCTATTTTTTCCTTTCATCGTCACTGACAAGAATTTTGGGGATTTTGAAAGGCCAAGAAACCAGATTTCTACTTTTTTAGTGACACAGGTGCGAATTCTGAGAATTTGGGAAGGCCAATAAACCATTTTTATACTATTTTTTATATCTGAACCTGATCGGATCCAGATTTTTTGACACAACATGGACCGGATCAAATCACGAAAATCCGGGAAATCACGATCCCTCTTCGTTAAACAAGCTCCCCGGTAATTGGGACAATGATATTCCCATCGATGTAACAGCTTCACCCATTGTTGCAACAACATTCCACATTGTTAAAATAACACCCCCGTTGTTGGAACAAACTTCTCGATTGATTCTAATATTGTAACAACTTTCACGTTGTTGGATCAACCTCCTAACAACATCCCTCGCGCCAAAATTTATGCACAATAAAAGTGGAAAAAATAGTTGTGGGTCTTTTGTCTGTGGGTATTCTGTCCTTGTGGGTCTTCTGTCTGTGGGTCTTTTGTCTGTGGTTCTTCTGTCCTTGGGTCTTCTGTCTGTGGGTCTTCTGTCACTACGCCTTACATTTTACAATAAAAAACATTTTACCCATTTACTTCCAAATAGTAAGGGCTTATACAAAAACTAATATAGGGCCAGGGGTGGATCGGAACAGTCCGAGGTGTCGGAAATCGGAAGAGCCGGAAATCGGAACTGGCTCAAAAGTCGGAACTCGGAAATCGGAAATCAAGATTTTTTTTTCGGAAATCGGAAATCGGAAGGAAAAAAACGCCGGAAATCGGAAATCGGAAGGCGGAAATCGGAAATAAAATTTTTATTTTCATAACTAAAATTCTTGAGTGTAATTTGAGGGAGTAAAAGTTCTTTTTGCAACTCAAAAGTCAAATTCGAAGGAATTAGAAGAGATATCGTGGGATTTGGTTGATTAGACGGGATATCAGAGAATTTATAGAATTAATAGGGATATTTGGAGATTAAAATTGAGTAGTGATAGAGGGATGAGATATAGAGAGATTTGATAAAGGAAATTTGAGTGCCCCACCCCTGTCTGGTGCCCACCCCTGCTCGAAATACTCAATCCCTCGATATCACACTCAGATCCCTCGATATTACCTATGACCCCTTAAATCACACGATATAACTCAAAGTCACCTTAATCCATCCTAATCCTCCGATATACCATTCAACTTCCTTTTATAGCGCCGCAGGCGAAAATTTTTGGGATTTTTGGGAGCCATAAGCCAAAACTCTTCTATTTTTTGCGCCGCAGGCGAAAATTTTGAGAATTTTGGAAGGCTAGAAGCCAGATTTCTCCCTTTTTCAGCGCCACAAGCAAAAATTTTGAAAATATTGGAAAAATTTTTAGTCGGAAATTTGCTTCAAAAATTGTCGGAAATCGGAAATTTTTCCAAAATTTCGGAAATCGGAAATCGGAAATCGGAAGGAAAAAAACGTCGGAAATCGGAAATTGGAAGTCGGAAATCGGAATTCCGATCCACCCCTGTATAGGGCACAGCTACCCAGAAATTTATCAAAATAGTTTCAACTAAATTGAGCAAATCAGAATCAGTGAGACAGGAATAAGATTGGAAATAAAAAAAATCTCCGCATATCTGGAACGGAAAGTCAAACCGAAAAGTTCGGATTTACGAATTCGGAACCGAATCTCTTTTTCAGCGCCATAGGCGAAAATTTTGTGAATTTAAGAGCGAGAAATAGGGCGAAAAGGTCAAAAATAGGTGAGATTCCCTGTAAATAGTGTATAAAACCACACTGTCCCAAATATGTCAATCATTTCAAAGAGAACCAGAACGTAACTCGAAAGATAGCTTTTTTCAAAAATTCAGCTCGAAATAAGATCAGAAAAAATACCCCCCCCCCCTTAACCGAAGACTGCACGCTAATTTTTTATTACTTTAAAATTAAAAAAACGGATTTTTAAAATTCAGTCAGATGATCATTTGCTTCACCGACCATTCATGACATTTCTACAGAATTCTTGGGTTGATTCATGTGAAAAGAAGGATGCAGTATTAAATTTAGCTGGGTATACAGATATATCAAAGAACAGATCTTCTGCGCAAAAATATTTATTGTTCCGAGGCGGTTGCAGGTAAACTTAATTTTCGATAGCCAGATCAACTAGGCTTGATAGAATATAAAATTTAGTTTTAATCTGTTAAATTAGTTTTTAATTTGGATTTGAACATTAGTGTATTTTGTTTGTAAACAAAAAGTTAAGGTTTAAAAATTAAGCTTTTGCTATGCTTTAAGTTTATAAATCTTATATTCTCTAGCATTTTGACACTCAGCAAAAGACTTTCTTCTTATATGGATTATCCGGCTATTAATAAAATAGCTTCATACGAACTTGTATTTTCAATGCTTTTACAATTTAATGTAAAAGATTATGTTAGTTCTTTTAATGAAAATCAAGAACAAAAAATTAAAGAGATAATTGGGCACTCTAATGGAGTTGATTACTTCTACAAAAGAGTATTTTACAGAATTTTTAATTTAGGTTTGGAATTTATAATGAAAAAATATTTAGATTAAAAAAATTAATATTTAGAGGGTAATTGAAATATACTCCATCATGAAAATTTATTTTTAGAAACTGATTAATTGTAAAATAAAAAATAAACTAAACAATTCAGCTAAAATTAAATTAATGAAAATCTTATTAAATTAAATATTATTATAGATCCACACAAATATTTTACTCGTTTTGACCAAATTAATTTCAATAATACTCCAACGTATGTTGGGGGGTCATTTAATACAAATGAAATTTTTGAAAATTTTCACAAGTGGGTTGATGAGAAGTGCAAATTGGAAGGAAGAAATTCGTAAGAAAATTTATAAATATACTCGACTAAGAAGCTATGGTTCATTCTGAATTTTCAAATTAATATTATCTTTGGAGCCGATCGGAACTGGCAATGGTGTCGAAATCGAAAGTGTCAGAAAAATCAAATTTCCGATCATCATCCAAACTTCAATAATAACTATTTTTATTTATTCATATGTATTTATAAATAGTATATATGTTAGTTAATTACGAATATCCTAAAACAGGGTCGGATTCATACTTATTTTTAAAGCAAAACTTATTTGGAAGTAAAACCTTGAAAAACAGGTTGAATTCCTCGACCATAAAACTCGCCGAGGATTGGGGCTTTATAAAAATTAACTTTCAGCCAATCCCAAATCTGCAATATTTGGATAAATGATGATATTAAAAGATATTATAATGAAATTAATGAAATAATTTCTGGCAACTTTCATCCTCGAGATTTTATTTTATTTTTCAATGAATATGCTGCTGTGTATGGAAATGAATTTGTTGGTACTTTGATGGAATTTCTCAAGAAAATGTTCGAAACAAAAAATCTAATCGAGAATAATAAAGAAGTAACAGAAAATTTATGGAAATTTCTTAAGGGAAATTTATTCGAAAATTTAAAAGAGAGGGAGGCTCAGATGGGTTATACTACAAGCTTTCATAGTTATAATGGTAAAACTCTTATTGGGTATTCGGTAAACAGAAATCTCGAAAAATGTTTCAATCTGAATGAGGATTTGGCCAATTTTTATGAGGCAATTAACAAAGAATTGGGTAGTTTAAAAATAACTAATGAAGGAAATAGTCAGAATAGGTAAAATTTTTAGAACTCCTTTTCTAGTATATTTTGCTCCATAAAAAACGAAATGAATTTACATTTCTTTAATGACCAAACATTAAAAACTTGAAAATACAGCTGAATTGAAGATAATACCGAAGATTAATATCTATAATTTAACTCTATTAATTAATATTTAATTATGTTTTGTAATTTAAATCTTTAAACTAGCCGTCCTGTAAATATAAATGCTAAGTTGCATCAAATGGCATTAAATCTTTACACTATTCATGGAATTGCTCATTTGGTGCATGTTGCATGGCCAATTGCTCAATATATTTTATGGAAGATTGATTGCGTTCATAATTTAGTTTCTTTGCCCCAATTTAGTAAAAAATGGAAACTTCGAGATGGAAAAAATTGGTTGCAATCAGCGTTCATGGAAGGTAGAGGGTTGTCGGTTATTTAAAACTTTCCAATATCCGAAGCTGAAGCAAAAAAGTGTTTAAACTTTGGCTAAATATAGAGTAGTCTGAGGCTAAAATTTCGGGCCTCCCAAACTTTTCAAAAATTTAAAAAATTTGATTCGCCGAAAGTTATTCCCAAAACCCTATGCCAGTATCTAAACTGAGGTTTAGGCCACCTCAGAATCAGGATTAAATCAAAATGGATATTTTGTGATTTAGGGAATATTTATAAATTCTAATAAATTTGGGAACTTTGACCTCGACTATAAAAATTTCTTTAAAACCCTTGGTTATCTCGGTCTCCTATGTCTCGGGCAGTGATGGGAAAGTTCCAGTTCCGGAACCGACTCGTTTCCAGTTCCAGTTCTGGAACTGGAACCGTGGAACCGGTAAAGGTTTGGAACCAGTTTGGAACTGGAACCGTGGAACCGGCAAAGGTCTGGAACCGGTTTGGAACCGGTTCCGGAACCGGTTCTAAAGATACACCCCTAATGATGGGTGAAAAAAGAGAAATGAGCAAAAAGTTGGGAGTCGTGAGAAGAAAAGAGAGAAAATTGAGACGGGTAAAAGAGATTTTCCTTCCTCTTCTTTAAAAGGGTGTGTGGTTGGCTGGATAATGTGTTGGGTTCGTAGTTTTGATGACTATCTGGGTATTAGGTTCGAACCCGGACTTAATAGATGAATAATTAGTACATTTTTTTCCTTAAGGATCACCCAAAATTTTAAAATTTTCGCCTGCGGCGCTGAAAAAGAAAGATTTTTGGCTTAAGAATCCTCCAAAATTTTCAAAATTTTCGCCTGCGGCGCTAATGGTGGAAGTTTTGGTCTAAAAAGCAATATCCTACTTCGGTTCCGGATCTGCAACTAGAATTTGATTAGTAAAAAAAATCAAACCCTCTAAAATCAACCCTCTAAATTACTGATATCCCTTGAACCCACCCTTAATCCCTCATAAACTACTTATACCTAACCTCAGACTGACAGACCGTGAAACCGGCAAACCCTATTATTGATACATCTTATTGTTAACAGTTGATTACATTATTAATTCATTGATATGCACCTTATTTATGAAAAAATATTTTTTTTCATTAAAATAGCTAAAAAAATTTTAAAACTGGAACCGGTTTGGAACCGGTTCCAGAACCGGAACTGGAACCGCCAAAATTAAAAAAGCAGTTCCAGAACCGGAACTGGAACTGCCAAAATTAAAAAGTCGGTTCCGGAACTGGAACTGGAACCGACGAAATTTAAGAAGCAGTTCCAGAACTGGAACCGGTTCCAGATAAATTTTGGAACTTTCCCATCACTTGTCTCGGGTCTAAATTTGCTCCTCAACCTTGACATGGGTTTTGCCAGCCTCGGTGATCCTCGGTTATGATTTTTTATAAACCTTGACCTCGCGCTACTCTAGTTAAATATATATTACAATGCTACCGAAATACTGATAAAAACCCGTGATTCTTTGACACAAATTGTTAAAACAAATGAATAAAAATAAATACAACTAAAAATTTTAAGTTCGCGATAGCAAAATGTTTCCTTCAAAAAATAGTCGAGATTTAACTGATCTTCTTACTTTCGAAAATAATATTGGAAATGACGGTGCTTCGTCTTCTATTGGCCAAGAAATCCATGCGAATGAAAACTTAGAGGAAAAAGAAAACCAACAGAGTTTTTACACAGATATCTGGTTTTGGTTTTATTTTAATCTAAAAGAAGATGAGCATGATCAAATGATTAAAAATCAGATAATTCATGGCAAGTAAATTAATAAATTCAAAAATTATCACATTTTATTAAAGCTTAATTTATAAGTAGTAATTAAATTCAGTATTAATTAAATCACTTTCCGACAAATTAAATTTGATAAAAATTGTTTTTATTTTTTTACTTTATTATACAATAAATTTCGAAGTTTTATGACTAAACTTTCAATTAAATCTGAAAACCTAAATTTATGTAATTGTTATAAAATTAAACTTAATTTTTCAAAAAATATAATCATCTTGGAAAGTATACATAATTTTAAATTTTAAGACCCAACATTAAATTGTGAGGACGAGGAAAAAGTATGTTCAGAAAATTCTTCTAAATCTGCATTTAAATCAATTGCAAATGATCTATACAAGAGACTTTCTTTTGGGGGTTTGAAGAAGGATTTTAGTAAATATCAAAAAATTCCAAAAATAATTGAAGGAAAAGACGAAATAAAATTTAAATCTGAGCCGGATAATGAAAATATAATTAAAAATAAAAAAGGAAAGGAACCAATTAAATATGATAATATTTTGACTATAGAAGAATGTGGACCGTGGTTGGCAATTATGTGGTTTTCATTTAAAGTTGTTGTTTTTGGATTGGGTTGGATGCTGTTGGCTTTGCAATATTTTCGTTAGAAAATAAAAATCAAAATTTTAGAAGGAGTTGATAAATATTTTGATTAATTTTATGTTTCAACACTTTGTAATGGAGACGTGCGATACCGAAAATTTTTGAAAAAACTGGGGATCAAGTCAAGCTTTATGCTTCCATAAATTTATTTTTTGGCGCCTTCGGTTTAGTTACCTATAATTTTAAATTTATGGAATATTCAGACTCAAGATTGTCAGTTTCTATGTCAAATGAAAAAATTTTGGCTTTCAAATCCTTAAAACAAAAAATATTCACTTTTAGTATCCTCCCGACCAAATCAAAATAAGCCCAAGAATCTTTGTTCTTTGTTTCAAGACAAGAGTCGTGCACGTTTCCTCATTATACATATAAGCAATTTATAATACTTTTAAATATATAAAGATTTTTTAAATATGTAGACTAGACCTGCATAAACGTTTCGTTTTGTTTCGTTAGTTTCGTTAGTCAGAATTTCGCTCACTTATCCTGTGTACTATTCCTCCAATCCTACTGGAAATTACATATACCGTATTTCTTCTAATAGTGCGACTGTCTCTATTGGATCGTCCACTTCTAATAAACTGACCCCCTAGAGGAAGGTTGAAAAATAAACCGACTGGTCGCACTATTAAAAGAAATACGGTATTAGGATCAGTGATCCTGCCTGCACAATCCCCAAAAATTGAGAAGGCTGGGAAATAAACTTCCGAGATAGTAGACTTTATTTCAAATATGAATAAAAAATCAAATAAGAATAATAAAAGTTAAAAGATTGCACTCTATATTCGATTTTGTTATCATACCGTATTTATTCTAATATAACGACAGTCTTCAATAAAACTGTGAATGATAATCATGTCCTATTTGTTTAGAGTTCCTGAAAATCGAGAAGTTATGTTAAAAAGTTTTGTTGTTTGTTGAGAAGTTTTGTCAAATCAAAAGATTTGTGGATTTTTTTGAAATATTTTATAAAAAAGGGTTGAAAAATAAAACGCATGTCGTTATATTAGAATAAATACGGTATGTATGCATCACCGTCCAAATTTACTTTTAGGCAAATTCAACTTGGCCGGATAATTGAGGACTGAAACCCAAAAAATTCAATTTTTCTTTGTGTTCAAAGTTGGGGTATGGTTCCGAAAAGTTTTCCATGTTCGCGACTTACACCGACTTGGTCTGGGTCAGTTACGTACCTTATTCACGAAATTTCTGAAAGTTATAATTGTTTTTCTGAAATTTTTAAAAATTTACTATAACTTTCAAAAATTTCGAGGAATAGTGTAAGGAATGGTCCCAGAACCAGTGGGCGTAGGTCTCGAACATAAAGAACATTTACGGAACCCAACCTTAACCTTAAGACACAAAAAAAATTTTTTAAATAAATGTGGATGACATATCTACTAATATTAAAAGTGGTATAAATTTCATTTTTAAATCAGTTATGTCAACATTTCTTCATAAATCTACTTGGATAGGATTGTCGTTAGAAAATTTTTATCTACAAATCGACAACCCTAACCTAGACTAACATTTAAAATTATTTCTTTTTATATTTTCACAAAATTATAAGATAATAATCTTGAATCTCGTCTGCCATCTCAAAAATTTTTTTCGACAATTCATTAACCCAATGATTTTCACCTTCAAAGGCGGCAAAACCAGCATAAATATTCGAATAGAATTGCCACAAGAAAACTTTAATTAAATTTGAAGGGCCAAGTGTTCGATTTGAATTTGGATATGTCAATGCCATATTTGCTGCATAACATTTTGAATTAAGGATATTTAATTCATTTTCAATCAATTTACTTAATTCTCCGGGAAACTTGTTGGAAAAACGTGCAACAAATTTAGAACGAATCATATCGATGATTAGTTGATAATTGTTATTGCTGAAAATTATTTTAATTTTTTAGAATTTATTAAATGTTTTAGTGAGATTTATGGTTTTTGTAATCATGATTAGTTGTAAAGTAGTAGAAATTATTAAGTCCTTAGCCGTTTGTAAGTCTAAAGTTTGAGGTGCAATGCTAGTAGAGCTTATTTCTAATATCCGCTGATTGACATACAATTTACTTAAACTCATAAGCTTTCATAACTATCAAAAAGTTTTTTCTCTCGATAAATATAGAGATAGAAAGTCACGTTAAATATATTTTAATACTTATATAAAAAACCCCAACTTGTCCCTTATTATGGGGGTAAAATCGCTGCCAAAATCAAAATCTATTTAAGGCTTTGTCGTGGATTTTTTAAAGTTGTGGATGGGTCCTACAACTTTTTGAGGCGCATCTGGGAAAAATATGAACTCGGCGCCAAAATGTACTTCCGCGCCGAAACGGCCGTTTGAAAATTTCAAACGGCCGTATCTCGGAACGCAAAAGTCGGATCAAAAAGTGCTTGGGGAAAGGGCACTCCCCCAGAATGTGTGCTATATCGCTGGAAAAAATTTGGAAACTTTGGGGTGACACTTGAGTACGAAGTGCCGCCTTAAATGAGAGTCACTTTGTCACGAATCGTGACATGGTGTCCGACGAAATTCACCGACAATTTACAAATTATATACCAATCGAAAGCTCTCGGCGAGTAGAGTCTGAAAAAATTTAGTTTAATTTTTTCTGACCATTTTGAAAAAAGTTATAAAACGCCAAATGTTCAAAATGTTCAAAACCCCTATCGGGAAGGGTGGCTCCCATTGGATCTGATTATAAAAATGGTTAAAGTTGGCCGAATCGATCCAACTTTTTTTTCATATGTTAGGGCACATAGTTGGCTAAAATTTTGGTGGGGGCCACTTGAGTCTCGGATTTGGTTTTGGGGGTGATATGGTCCAAAAGGTACGGGTCGAAAAGTCGACTTTTTTTAGAGGTTCGTTTCACCCGTTTTCGATAGCCTATGTTATAGAGCGTCCACTGGGGCTCCAAAAAATATATACTTTGTTGGGGGTCCATTTGAGTCTCAAAAAGTTATGGGCCAAAAAGTGACATTTTGGGGGTCAAAAAATGACCTTTTTTGGGCTATAACTTTTTTTAAAAATTTTTTAAAAATAAAAGGACTTCAGATTCGTGTTCAGCACCTATTGGAGTACCATAAAACATATTTTTCTCACTATCGATTTTTTGACCCATTTTTGAAGGGGTACTCATTTTGAACTTTTTTGGTTAAATTTAAATTGGGCATAACTTTGTAAGTTTTTGTCGTAAGTAAACGAATTAAAGGTTGTAAAATAGCGAAAAAAATTACAAATTTTTTGATCCATTTAAATTTTTGAAAAAATTCGCCCGAGGCCTGGTAGGGTCGATTTTTTGAAAATTCGAAATTTTTCGGTTTTTTTTAATTTTTTGGGGTAATTCGAGGTCGAGGGTGGTTGCAAATATTTTTATAAAATAGAGTAGAAATTTTAATATATACGAAGCTTTTAAAATGTAACAAAAGGGTCGCTTTTGGGGAGTTATGAATTTTTAAATATTTTGTTAAAGGTTGAATCTCACATTTGAGGAATAAATTTTGACATGACAAAATTTTTTTAATTTTTTCACAAAAAGAGGCTTATATGGTACTCTAACTTGCGCTGAGTCCAAATCCGTTCTCAGAAAAATTTTAAAAAATTTCCTCGGGACGTTAGAGTCTCATAAAGTTTTGCGACATTTGCGAACATTGGCCATAACTTTTTGAGACTCAAATGGACCCCCGACATATTATACCTTTTTCTAACCGCCATGGAATGCTCTTTCGAACTGGCTATCGAAAAAAACTGAAACGACCTTTTAAAAAAATTAGACTTTTCGACCCCGGCTCTTTGGACCATATGACTCCCAAAAGTTCACCCGAGACTCAAATGTCCAACTACTTAAATGTTCCCCACACTCTACCTTCTAATATCACTCCCAGGCTCCAAGACCCCCCACTTCTCAAAAAAGTGTTATAACACTTTGAATTTTTCATCCGGCCGTTTCGGTGCCACACTTAAGTGTGGCACCGAAATGGCCATGCCCATTAAATTCTCCGTGGCCGATAACCTATTACCCCGCCTTTTTTCTTTTACTAGATTTCAAACAGCTGTAGAATAAGCTATGGGCATTTTGTCCGTCTGACCATTTTGTCCATAGGCATTTTTCGCCTTTTTTAAAGATTTTTAAATTTCTAAATTTTTAGTTTTTTGGGGTTTTTTGGGGTTTTTTTTTCAAACTTCTGGGTTCCTTTTTAATTTTTTTTTATTTTTATGTTATTTTGGGGTCCTGATCACATCCCAACCCGTTTTTCCCTAAAAAGCTTGAAAAAACTCTCGAAAATTGCAAAAACTCGCTTTTTTGCATTTTTTGAGATTTTTCCAGTTTTTTACGATTTTTTTGGGGTTTTCGAGATTTTAGTGGGGTTTGGACTTCTGTAAATTATTGTTTGGGGCCTTTTAATTATATGAATGTTAAGTTTGCCTAAAAGAGTTGGGAAATTTCGGGTTTTATGAAATTTATAAAATTCGTGTTTGGGGTGTGGTCAGGGCATTTTTAAGGGTAATTATTATTTTCCCCTCAATCAGTTTTTTCGGTTAATATGTTAAAAGGTTAGTCTGACGTAGGTTATAGAACTCATCGAGCTGCATCGAATGACTACAAAATCAAAAAAATTCGACTCGGGTTGGCCGAGATACAGACCCCGGAAAACTTAGACTCCACAGTGGTGGTTTTTTGGAAGTCAAAAAGTTTATGCAAATGATACCTCATTCGAAAGAGCTCGTCGAGCTGAGTCGAATGACAACAATATTGACAAGGTTTGACAAAATTATGACTTGGGTTACTGACTTTTCGTATGTTTATGACTTTTCGTATGCTATCATTTTTCGTATGCCATCATTTATGACTTTTCGTATGCTATCTTTTCGTATGACTTTTCGTATGCTATCATTTGTATAAAGTTTCGTCCCTTTGGTTTTTCCTCCCTACAGGTTTTCAATTTTCAGGGATGAGTATCTCATTTAAATCAAGTCGGATTTTTTTGATTTTGGTGTCATTCGATGTAACTCGGTGAGTTCTACAACCTAAGATAGACTTAATAATTCTAAAATTTATCGAAAGCTTGATTGAGGGTGGGAAGTATATAGGTTCCCTTTTTGTCTTTATTTAATTTGAATTTTTTTCTATTTGTTTATTTAGTTGTATTGGTATGGATCAATGGATGGACCAGTGCAACTCATCATCAATCTTCAAATGTTATTTTCTTTTACTTCCTCGGTTAAGGGAGTTGATCCCTACTAATCAGGGAATGTTTCCTGATTAGTTGTACTCTTTATAGAGTAGGGGTCATGCCGGATTTTTCTTGAAATCTGGTGTGGACCATGCTTTCTTGAGGAAAGCTAATCAGGGGGTATTTTTGATTAGTTTTGTTCAGGACTGAACG
This sequence comes from Meloidogyne arenaria, assembly GCA_036172955.1. Taxonomy (NCBI): domain Eukaryota; kingdom Metazoa; phylum Nematoda; class Chromadorea; order Rhabditida; family Meloidogynidae; genus Meloidogyne; species Meloidogyne arenaria. Next base: position 1,333,848 of record JARQAB010000029.1, on the reverse strand, counting down.
GTCATGCCGCCTGATTAGCTTTCCATAATAAAGCAAGGTTCTATACCGGATTTTAAGAAAAAATCCGGCATGACCCTACTATATAATAAGTACGACTAATCAGGGAACATTCCCTGATTAATATGGATCAACTCCTTTGACTGAGGGAGTAAAAGAAACTAACCTGTGAAGATTGATGAAGTGTTGCTGAATTTTCCTTCACTCCCACCCTCCCCCTCCTTTCCTTTTCTTGTAATGATTCTTGGCTTTCCAAATTTCTCCGAATATAAAATTCTGAGTTCCGAGTTCCCAATTCTGAGCTGAATTTTTTCCGAAAGATTATGTCCTCGCTGTCTAACCTTTTTTTCTGTTGCAAGGGATTAATTTTTATTCGAAAGAGCTCGTCGAGTATGCTCCTTACACAAGGTTACGCGGAAAAAAGTTTTTGCCGCTGCGGAGGAAGCCGGGCATGTCGAGCGGAACGACGGCCGCCGCTTCGCTACGGTCGCCGCGAGCGAAGCGAGCACGACCGCAGCGAAGCACGGCCATCGTGTAGCGAAGACCATGCCCGGCCTACCCTCCGTAGCAGCACAAAAACAGTTTTTCCAGCGAAGATTCAGTTGGTAATAACTTTGTTCAGAAACATTCAATCGAGCTTGCCAACGATCCATAGGTTTAAGTTCCAAGCACTGTATTTCGGCTTTTTGTGTCGTCCCAATCGAAATTTTGGTGTCGTTTGACTCAGCTCGCCGAGCTGAGTCGAAGCATGTCCCAATTGGAGTCTGTTAAGTATTCCGAAATTATTCCTAAATAAGTTCCCTTTTATATTATTTTTCTACTTTTCAGATATTTAGATAATTATATTATTTTATTTATTTTTAATGCCTTCTAATTTGCGACGAAAGCGAACGCAACAACGTGAGTATTATAATAGAAAGCGTTGTCGCAATGATGTTAATGGTTCTTTTGAAAGTGAAAATTTGGTTGATGGTTCTGTAAATGAGGGTTCTTTGGTAGTTGGTAATAGTAGTTTTTTGGATGATGGTTGTTTAAGTAAAGATTCTTTGATTGTAGATCAATGTAGTAGTTCTGTGGATGATGGTCGTTTAAATAGAGATTCTTTGGTTGTTGGTAGGGGTAGTGATATGTTTGTTGATGATTGTTTAGGTGAAAATTCTTTTGAGATTGATAATTTGTTAGTTGAAAATACTTTAGAAAAGTCTGTGGTTGAACGTGATACGAGTATTGAAAGCGATATAAGTAAAATTGATATTATGAGTAATTTTTCGAGTTCTGTTTCACGGTGTATTACCCCTGTTAGTGAAGTTTCATTGTTGCCAAAAAGGGGCAGACCATTAAAAAGGACAAGCTGCGGTGGTAGGAAGAAAAAAGTTGCAGAAAATAGTGAGGTGTTACATTCTGATATTGTTACGAATTTTGAGCATTTAGAATCTTTAGATATTCCTTATGGTCCTTTGTTACGTTCAGATATACGTATTTTTGCTCAAAATATAAACCCAGTGAGAGATTACATTAAAGGTCTTTGGTCCAATCCCAATTCGTGGTTAGAAGAAAACTATATTTATTATTATTTAAACTACTTAACCACTCGCACTAATAAACGAATTGTTGTACTTGACCCTGCATTTTCTTTTGTTGACTATCAATATGGGGATAGAGATCCGCTAATTCCTATAGAAAATTGTTTTAATTATTCAGTCGATTATGACATTTTGCTCATGCCAATCTGTTTTCCAGGTCATTTTGGGCTTATAATATATGACCGTTCTAATAGAAATGATATTAAATGTTTGTTTGTTGATTCTTTGCCTGCTGTTGATAGATTGTTTAATGTTCAATATCCTGGATTTGATATAAGGCGTATTGATTTGATAAAACAAGGCATAAGTGAGTTGACACCTGGTATTGATGCAGATAATATTCAGATTCAAACCCTTCTTCGTACTCAATTTAGTGAACAAACTGACGGAGTTAATTGCGGGTTTTTTGTTTGCTTGTATTGTGAATTGTATTTGTTTAATAATAGTAATATGTTGATTCCTGATTTAAATATTAATTATGAAAGGAAACGAATAATTTGGAATCTTTCTAATTTAGCGTTGGCTAATGAAATTGAATATATAGGACCTTCTTTGATACATTCCGCGAATACGCCTAACGGGAATTGTTTTCAATTTAATTTAGAATTTCCGGGAGAAATTCAAGAAAATTGTGTAGTTAATAATTTACCGGTAATAAATATTGAACCTGATCCTCCTTCACAAAATTTAAGAAGGTCTGCAAGAATTAAATCTATGCAAAAAGATGATGTATCGGAACTAAATATTAATAATATTACACTTAATAACTTAAAGGAAATTACACCCCGTTGTCATTGGTCTCATAAATTATATCCTTGCGCAGATGTGCGCGCTAGACATGTTGTAAGCTACTACGATTCTGGAAATATTGGAGATAAGGATTGTTTTTATTGCGGTGCATTGTTGTTTAATTCTGAAATTAACGAGGCACATTATAAGAAGTTTAAAAAGATTTCCTCTTCATATTGTTGTCGTTGTGGCTTAGTTAAACTTCCTTCGTTTAAACCCCATCCTCAGTTATTAAAAGACTTAACTAAAGGTGATACTAAGGATTCTTTAGATTTTTTGAAAAAACAAAATGTATACAATTCCCTCCTTGCTTTTGCGTCAATTTATGTAGGACACAGAGAAACTAAACATTACGGTGGGGTTTGTTATCTGCTAAATGGCGAATTTGTTAGAAAAATGAGTTCGATGATAACTGGAGATTCAGGGCCATCATTTTCCCAGTTATATATATTAGATGCTGATACTGCTTTTCAGCATCGAGTTGCCAATGTTGCTTACGGAGGGGATAGAGTTAATCCAGATGTATTAAAAAGTTTAGATACTTTACTTAGAAATTGCCATCCCCTTGCAAATACTTATAAATCTTTTCATGAACAATATTTAGACAAATTGAAAAAGGACGGCCCTGATTCTGTCCAGAATTTTAGACTCGTACTTTTGGAAGAGCGAGAAGCGCCTGAACTTATTATAGATAATACATTACATGTTAGACAAGTTAATCTTCCTACGGAGGAGACATTGTTTTCGTTACATACCGAGGAAAGTGAACCTCCTATTTTGAAGGGGCTTTTTATTACTGGGGAGCAAGGGAAGTTATTTATCTTTCCACCTCATCATCCTCAAACAGATACATTATGTTACCCACTTTTGTTTCCGTGTGGAGATGATAGTTATCATAATAAGATTCCGATTGCTAGAAAAGTTTTAAACGAAATAAATAGTGATAATAATTCAGACTGTGAAATTGATCCTCTTTCAGATAATAGGCGAAAAAATATAAGTATTCGAGATTATGTAAAATATAGGTTGGCGTTAAGAAAACACGAGGATTATCATAATATTTGGAATTCTGGGGGAGGTTTAAGCCAAAAGTACGCTTTAGATTATAATGCTAGAATTGATTCGGACGTAGCAAATTATTTACGTAATGAAGACATGGATTTACGCGGTACTATCGGTCCTGATGCTCTTAGGTGGTTACAAAGGGACTGTGGTGCTAATTCTATTGCTGATTTAGGGCATGTTGTATTGTTTAGAGCTTATCACCCAGGGACACGACCATATTTTCAGGACATGTTTTACGACGCCACTACTCTTATGGCTAAAGTACGTAAACCTGAAAACTCCTCCTTCATGTTCACTTTTACGAGTAATCCGCGCTGGCCTGAAACGAAAAGAAATTTATTTTATAAAAATCAGAAAAGCGTTGACAGATTTGATATCATTTCTCGCGTATATGAAGACAAGTTAAGACATCTTCATTATTTATTAAACAAAAAAAATATTTTCGGAAAAATTTTGGGATATGGTGAGAGTAGAGAGTTTCAGAAAAGGATTGGAGGCCCGCATTTGCATAGAGTTTTTTGTACTGATATAGTTCCAACCCCTGATAATATTTCAAATTTAATTTATGCGCATATACCACCTGAACCTCCTGCAGATGATAATTCTGGGTGGGCAAAATTTATGAGAAAAATTAGAGAACTGTTACCGCTGTATCAGTTTCATGACTGTTCAGACCATTGTAAGACACCTAATGGAAAATGTAAAAAGGGGTTCCCAAAGCCTTTTAGTAATATTACTGTTTTTCATGAGAATACGCCAGCAGAATATTATCGTCCTTCCCCTAAAGATGGCGGAGAAGTGTTAAAAATAGAGCATGGGAGAGCAGTGATCACATATGATAATTCTAAAGTAGTGCCGTATAATCCACTCATTTTGGTTATGTTTCAATGCCACCATAATTTAGAGTTCGCGTACGGCCAAACTGATAATTTAAAGTATGCTTTAAAATATCCTTTCAAAGGTTCCAGTTTTTCATATGTGCGTAGCGAAGCGAGCGGTCTTATAACAGTAGATGAGCCGTTGCATTATGCTAGGATGATTTATCGCAGTCCAACTGAGGCTTACTCAAGGATAATGTCGTATAAATATGCTTTTTTATCCCATATTGTAAAAGCTTTAACGATACATTTACCAGAAAATCAGAAAATTTATTTTACAAGAAAAAATACAAGTAAAATGATTAGTGCTATTAATTCAGGTAATATTCCGGATTCACCTCTTTCTGCTTATTGGAAGTTATGTGATAAGGATTCTGAAGTTAAAAATATACTTTTTGAAAACATGCCAGAAACTTACGCGTTTAATAAAGAACATAAAATTTGGAAGAAGCTAAATATTTCCAATAAAAATAAAAATCGCAAACCACGTATTGGAAGGATTTATTCTGTGTCCCCTAGAGATCCCGAAAAATTTGCTTTATATATACTAACTAAACATTTTTCTGGGACCCCAGCAGATCTATTAACTGTTAATGGGTATGAATGTCAAACTTTTGCCGAAGCCGCAAGATTGAGAGGGTTATTTGAAGATAATAATGTTTGGGAACGCACTTTAAGAGAGGGCTCTATTTCTTTAAATCCTTCCCAAATGCGACAGTTGTTTGCCAATATACTTGTATTTGGTGGTACTGAAAAGTGTGTTATTGATGGGCTTTTACTGTGGAATATGTTTATTGATCACTTTTATGACCGTAGGTGTACTGATGATGTAAGAGCGATACGTATTGATAGAGCTTTAGCAATAATAGAAAAACTTTTACTTAGTAACGGTCGTAGTTTGCAAGAATTTAACCTTCCTTCTCCAAATAATCCAATAAGAAACGATCCTGACAGGGCTCTCGACGAGTTTTTCTTCCCACATCATATTAATGATGATGAAATGGATGAGGCCGTAGATACGTCTATTTTTGATAATACTAATTTAAATCCAGAACAGAAAAGATTTTTTAATTTAATTCGAGATTCAGTTTTAGATCCTAATTCTAAAAATAAATTATTTTATTTGTCTGGAGATGGAGGTACTGGGAAAACTTTTCTCCTCAATTATATTATTTATAAATTACGAGAAATGAGACTAAAAGTATTAGCAACCGCCTCGACCGGTATAGCAGCCACAAATTTTTACGCGGGAGGAATGACATTTCATTCCGCTTTTAGGTTTGGTATTAATGTGGAACCCGGTGTAATTCCACCCGTGACAGTAGATAGTTACTTTGGGCGCAGAATAATTGAAGCTAATTTGATAATAGTTGACGAAGTTACAATATTGAATAAAACAATATTTGAAAATGTAAATCTGTTATGTAAAACATTAATTCCTCAATTTAAAAATGATCCGTTTGCGGGAAAAATTGTTATAATATCGGGTGACTGGAAGCAGTCTCTTCCTGTAGTTGAGGAATCATCGGCTCCCGGGGCCCAAGTAGCAGCGTCAATTCAGTCATCAGAGCTGTATGGAAGATTTAAAAAATATAGGTTAATGCAGAATATGAGAGTAATTCAGTCGGAAATCCAATTTAAGGATTGGCTTTATAGTATAGGAACTGGACAAACTGGTGATTCTGTTATAATTCCGGAAGCCATGAGAGTTAATTCAAGGCAAGAATTGTATAGATTTGTATTTGATACAGGTTTTGATGCACCTGTCAAGGAGTTGTTAAAACGTTTAATACTGTCACCAACTAATAGAGTGGTTGATTTGATTAACTCGGAAATTATTGATTTGATAAACGCGCCTGTGCACGAGTATTTGTCAATAGATAATCCGACAAGTGAGAACCCTTTTGCTTATAACTTGGCCGATTATGAAGTAGCCCAATTAAACAGATTAACACCAAAGGGGTTGCCAGCCCACAATTTGAAGCTTAAAGTTGGTGCAGTAATAGTATTACTTCAAAATTTAAATACCCAAAAGGGTTTATGTAACGGGACCCGATTAATTGTTAAGCGTTTACGGCCAGACTTAATTGAAGCTGAAACCATAAGTGGTTCTTCGGAACGTGGTATTGTTGTGGGAATTTGTAGAGCAAGAAATAGTTATAAAGAACTTCGTCCTGACGGAGTTAGTTTTGAAAGGTTTCAATTCCCAGTAAGGGTAGCATTTTGCATGACTATAACTAAAGCCCAAGGCCAAACATGCGAACGTTTAGGAATTGATATTATTGATGAACCATTCGCGCATGGCCAGACCTATACCGCTTTTTCAAGGTGCAGAAGTGGAGAAAATATTAGAGTTTTCGCACCTGGTAAAAAACCCGATAATAATGGAAATGTTTCTATGAGAAACGTTGTAGCGCATGGTATCCAATTTGACTAAATTTATATGAGCGGACTGCCGACACATTTTATTTACGTTAAGTTTCTCAATCAACTTCTTTCTAATATTCCATCAACATTCCATTCAGTCATCAATTAACCCTGTCCGCGGTCGACCCCAATTGATTTACTTATCAATTTATTTCGGTAACATTGATTGAAATTCATGAAAGTTTTAAAAATATTTTAGCAAAGGTTAAAATGTAATTCTTTTTTAATTATTTGTCTATACGTTTAAATAAATTGATAAGTACCGGATCCTTAGGTGTATTCGCACCAATCGATCTGGGTTTTGGGTTTGACTGCACAATGGTTGACTGGATTTTAGGACAGGGGGCATACCAGTTAATTGTTCTGTTTGTTTAGTTAATTTATTTAGTGATTTAAAAATAAGATTTAATTTTTTCGTTAGAGTATATTTTTATTTTTCGTTTATTAAGTTTTCGTTTTGAATTTTAAGATTTAAGCAATTAACTGGTATGCTTTATCATAACTGTTTTATATTCTGAAATAATACAAGGTTGTTATTTCTCAATATGGAACAATTATGAATTTCCGATATTTATTTTCATCCCAAACATGAGCGGAACACCGACATGTACCGATTTTTAGTGAAAATTAAAAATTATAACTAAAGATATTTTTAAAAAATAAATAAAAAAAATATAAAAATGTAAATTCTTTATAACAATACTATTGTCATTTGTACATCCGTCACCTGGAATGCCGATACGTATTCACCCAATATATAATTTCCTATATGCGTTGGACGGAATGCCGAGACGTATCCACCTTTATATACTTTCCTATATGCGTTGTACGGAATGCCGAGACGTATCCACCTTTATTAAATTGTCCTATATGCGTTGTACGGAATGCCGAGACGTATCCACCTTTATATACTTTCCTATATGCGTTGTACGGAATGCCGAGACGTTTCCACCTTTATTAAATTGTCCTATATGCGTTGTACGGAATGCCGAGACGTATCCACCTTTATTAAATTGTCCTATATGCGTTGTACGGAATGCCGAGACGTATCCACCTTTATTAAATTGTCCTATATGCGTTGTACGGAATGCCGAGACGTATCCACCTTTATATCCACCTTTATATCCACCTTTGTATCCACCTTTATTAAATTATCCTATATGCGTTGTACGGAATGCCGAGACGTATCCACCTTTATTATTGTCTTATATGCGTGAGCGGAATGCCGACACGTATCCACCTTTATTAAATTGTCCTATATGCGTGAGCGGAATGCCGACACGTATCCACCTTTATTTAAATTTTATGTGTCAACCGGAATGCCATTTTGTTAAATTTATAAACGTCACACTGAATGCCGAGACGTATCAAACTTTAGTAAAAATATATAAAATACAAAAATAAAAATTATTTAAAAATTCACCTTATTTAAAATAACTTATATAAAATGAACTTAAAATATTTAAAATTAAAATTCTTTTAGTTTTTTTCAAAACTTTTTTCTGTGCCAGCGGTTCTAACCGGGCATGGGACCAACGGTTTTACCGGGTCGGGGTACAGGGTTTGCCCGTTTACCTCCGTGCACCTCCACGTGGTGTACCCTGGGCATTGTTATATAATTTTTAAATATTATATAACATTGTTATATAATATTTGTTATATAGCATTGTTATATAATAATTAAATATTATACAACAATGGCTAAGCACGGTTAAAAACAGGTTGTTATAAAATTTATGAAGAAAAAAAAACCTTCTAGCCGCGCGCGAAGCGCGCCCCAAAGCCGTTAGGCTTTCCAACGGGCAGAAGTATCGTAACCAAAGGCTCCGCCTATTAAATTCCAAAGCATACGTAACCTACTGCCATTACCCCACTGGGCACAACTAGTTAAAAACATTAATAAAAAACTTACCGTTGAGCTAAATTATTTAAACGATCAATCTCAGTTTTTAAAATATCATCTACAATAATATCAATTGATTCTTCATTTGTATTATGGAATCTTTTTTCTTGTTCCATAATTTTATCAAAACGGAAAATATAATTTAATCTCAATCGAGTAAAATAATTATTTGTTATCGATATAATACTTTTGTATATAGCATAGTTAATTTCATAAAGGCGATTGTTGGATGCAATCTTTAAATTGCGGTATTTAGAGAAAATTTTAAAATATGTATAATTATAAATCAGACAACTCATAAAATTTATTTAATAAACTTAAAAGCTACTTCTACTATGTATCCAAGCAAGGCGTAGGGATTTCGAAAATTCTTGATTATCTTTGTTCCTTAGTAGGGTAGCCAGCTCGCTCGAACCGAAACTCGAAAGATCGAGCGAGCCGAGACTTTTCAGCTCGAAAAGCTTGAAAACGAACTGAATCGAAAAAATCAAGCTCGAAAAAATGACCGAACGTCGGCTCGAATCGAAAACTGCAACCTTATTCCTTAGTTATTTCTCTATCATATTAATTATATTTGGTCTCGATATTTTTAAATTGAATAAAGTTATGCCAAAAATAGTGTGCCAGGTAACTTTTGGGTTGCCCGGTACATAACAAACATTAAATAAACCAAATCACCTCTAAAAATAATTTTTTTCCAATTGGCACTACAATAGCATTTTGCAGCCAATCTGCCGTATACATTTCAACAAATCTGGTAGAAATTAAAGTCGACTCTGAGAGGTAGGAGATACTTCTAAAGATATCTATTCTCGCAGATTGAGAATATAAACCTTCTATTAAATCCACAAAAGTTAAATAAAAGAAAAGAAATATCTTCGTTTTTGGCTGAATTTGTCCGAGGCTTTGAAATTCCTTTTTAAAAATTTTAATATTTTAATAAACCTTCTATTAATTATTTCTTTACGAGAAATAAATTAATTGTATTTAACGAGAAAATTTATTTAGTAAAACTATAGAAAAATTTAAACTTCAATGAAAGTTTAAGATTGGTTAATAATTTTCTGACAAATTTAAATATTATTGTAAATTATAGACAACTATTTCTACTGACTGTTTTTCATATCAGAAAAATTATCATAAATTATTTACTTACCTGCATTCGATTACCTACACTTTTTAAAAATCCAGTTAACCAATCCTTCAAATATTTGAAGTTAGCAAACGTTTCTAGATTAATTACAGAATGTATTGCTTTTTCAATTTTTTGGTAATAATTGTTTAAATTAAGGTCACATAAAAGATTAATTAGAAGAAATTTATCATCTCCTGTGTTTAATGATTAAATTTAAAAGCAATAAACTAAAAATAAATATTTGCTAATATTCTATACACTGCGTTCCAAAATGATACGCACCCCTAGTTTTTTCATGTTTTATGAAATTTCCTTTGTTATTTTAATCAGATATTTTATCTATTGATTCCCCATGACAAATGGAATGTTTAAGCATGAAAATAAAAAAATCACTAAATTATTTACTTTTTTATGCCAATTTACTTAAACTATTAGTGTTCCAAAAATATACGCACCCCTCTTATAAAATTTTTGTCAAAAACAGTGTTCGTTTTGTTTCGTAATCGAGAATTGAGCCAATAAATAGAAACGATAATCAGATTATTTTTATTTTTATGAACCCGCCCATAATTTTAAAATTAAGTTTGTATTTGGATTAATTTTGGATTACTTCATTAACGAAGAAAAATAATTGTTTTTTTTAATTTATGTATTTTCTTTCAAATTATTTAATACCAATAAAATTTCTAATTACCCTGGTTATCTATAAGAAGTAATTTCTTTGTCATAAAAATTGAAATAGGATCAAAAATCATTTCATATTTTTTATTAATATTTATCATTTCAGTAACTTTTCCAAAAAATTTCAAAGCAAAATCGTCATCCTCAAATAAATGTTTATTTTCCTCATTTTGTTTTAATATATTAATTATTCCATTAATTTTCTCATTATCTTGTTCAAATTCAGAATTATTCGAAACAATTTTCTTAACAATATAATTAATTCTTTGTAAAAAACATTCAGCAAAATCATCAGAAATTAATGCTTTTCGAACTTTTTCATCAATTATTTGTTCAATTAAACTTTCTTTACAAAAACTTTCTTCATTAAAATCAGCCCAAAGAAAAGTCAAAATTATTATTCTAGCCTTAAAAATATCTTCAACTTTTGAAATATTACGAAATGAATTTTCCATTAAATGTTTAAGATGTTCCTCTTTATTTAGTGAAATTTCATCAAGAATTGTATCTATTTCTTTAGTTTTTATTAAACTTTGCAGAAGGAAAAGAAAAACTAAAAATAATTAATTGAATATTTTTAGTTAAATATTTTAAATTTTTTGACATAAAATATAAAGTAAAATAATTATTTTTAAATCCATAGGATCTAAAATTTATTATATTAATAAAATTTTACATATATGTCTGAGATAAAATAATAAATGTAACTTACGTAAAATGAAAATAAATTTAATTTTCATTCCTTAATGAAAAGATTATCAATCTGAAATTAAACAAATTTTTTATTTTTAATTTCCAAATTGCCAAAATCGTTGACTCCGGTTATCTTCAAAAGTGGTGTAAACTGTATTTTTTCACTAAATTAAAAGAGAAAGAATAAAAAGAAATGGATTTCAGAAAAAATAGATATTCGTGTGACTTGATGTATGGCTTAAAAATCGAATAGCAGCAAAAAACAAATTCTTTCTAATCATATTTAGACATAGTTTTCGGCCCCTCATATACCGGAACAGGGTTAGCAGCTCAAAATATCCTGATCCGAAAAAGCACATCTACAATATATTTGATATTTCCACTTACCTTTATGGCCCATACCTTACTCATCAGCTACCAGACCGATATTGTACTCCCTGAACCTCCTTTAGCTCCTCGATATTATTTTTTAAATCCACGGGGTAACTATAGCGAGGTTCGACTGTAGTTATTATTTTATTTTTTTAGATAATGGCGTCGCAAATGTCACGGGATCTAAGTCGCTAGCGTATGTGTGTACGGCGGTAAAGTCACGAAACACATATCCGAGAGGTTTATTTACTAACACATGCAAACAACTCTTGGAATAGCTGAGCATACATCTTAAGGACTGTTTAAATATAATTTATTATAGCAGCAATAAAATGTTTAAATAATTTTGAAATATTTTTATTAAAAATATTTTTATAAGGCATTATGAAATGATCGGTCAGATTAAAAAAGATATAAAGTGCAAATTATAAAGGGCAAAACGGGAAATATAAAGGGCATTATTGAGAAATTTATTTAATTTATTGAATAAATCACAGGATTGAAAATGCACTTATTATAGAAAATAAATAATAAATAATTTATAGAAAAATTTAATTATGTAAGTTGCTTAGTATTGTAAAAATTTGGAGGAAATAAAATAACAAAAATTAGTTACGTAATTTTACATATTGTACATACAGAGTGCTCTCAAGATTATCGGTCTAAATGTGATTTTTAACTCAGATTTTTTAACTCAATAGTCAAAATAAGAGCCTTTATTCAATATTAAAGAAGTATAAATATTTTATTCACTTGTTTTTCTCATAATTCAAATAAGCTAAAGTTTATCTTTAAGTTACAATATATTTATCTCCGAACTTATAACACGAAGCCCTTTAATTGTCTTTATTTATGAATTAAATCCAATATAGAGCCAGATATTTGAGTAGGAACAGTTGGATGTTATTTATATCCAAAATTTATAAGAAAGTCTAAAAATAATGTATCATTTGCTATTGATGAGACATAATATTTCCATATAATTTTTGGTTTATTAATTATTGTATTGTGAGTGTAATATTTAGTGAGTGTTTTAATAAGTTTAATATTAGAAGTAATTTTAAGATTAGATTAAATTATATCTGTTATAATCCTTTCATAACCTAATTGGGCTTCTTAATAAATCTCAACAGATTTAATAGTGTTCTTAATTAAAATTACCACCCCTTGTTTTTGTGGTACGATTGCACGCGAAAACCGAAAATATTCCATTAAAGTTATTTGCGGACATGTGGAGGATGAGCTGGACATTTATCGACGATTAATAAGTTTATACAAAATAAATAATAAATAAAAAATATATACATAAATATAATATTTCTATTGAAAATATCTGCTGCCTCGATTACAGTTTATTAGTCCAATAAAAATATATTAGTCCATATTTAATTGTTATAGGAATGCTGTATAATTAAATGGATATTAAGAAATTTTGAAACTAATGTATCCAACTTTCTAATCGTTTAGCAGCTAAAATTATAGTAGAACCCATTACCCCCCACCCCCCCCCCCCAAATATTAATGGAAAAAAGTCTTAAATGGGTTTTACTACATATTGCTACAATGCATACACGCTTAAAGGAATTTTAATTAAATTTCATTACAGCTTGTCTGACCTTTCACAAGTACCACAAAATTTTAAACTATTCATTTGAAGAAAAGACATTAATATAAGTTTAAATTTTTATTGGACAAATATTTTGATTGAACTAATGAACTATAATTGAATACCTGGGTCATAAATCCATCTTTTAAAAATAAAAAAATATTTAATTTTCATTTTTTAAAACAATTTCTTCAAAATTTTCAAATTCCAAATTGTCAATATCAATCGAACAATACCCTTTCCAGTTTTGAAATATATTTTCAATGAATGAGCGACAGTCTTTTGAAACATTTGGTAAATTGTTGTTGCATTTTTCATAAAGATAGTTTTTGATAACTTTCTTTGTTGATTTATACAAACTGAAAAATATTTTTTTAGAATTTTTTTTTAATTTTGAAAGTAAAAGTAAAAATAATTACTTTATATTTAAAGGATTATTTTTAACAATTTTAGCAAGTTTTTGAGCATATTTTTGTAGTGATTGGTTGTCTATGAATGCTTTAATGTTAACTCCTCCATCTTCATTAAATGCTTCAAGGAATCGTTGGGAAAGGCAATACCCAACAAATTGATGGCCTGAATTTTTGAAAATTTCTTTAATTTCCTTAACATCTTCTTTATCTCCTGGAATATCCTCAAATATTTTCTTCCAATTTTTTAAAAGAAATTCCATCTTTTCCTCGATTATGTCTGCAAAATTATTTTGGTAATTATCATTTTTAGACGATTTATCCTTTTCCATTAATATTTTAATATCAACAAGTTTTGTTTCAAATTTTTTAGCTTTTTCTGTTATATCATCTAAATTTTTAAAGAAATTATTAACAGCAACTTCATCTTGATTAAGAAGAGGAATTGATTGGGGATTTTTGTGAGTTTTTTTGTCGGGAATAATTTTATGGAATTGTTCTCCGTTGTTTGTTGAAAATGATTGTTGGTGTGTTAAATCACCGTGAGGCTTGTTACTAGGAACAACATCAACAAAGTTTTTGTATTGAGTGTTTAGATCAGTAATTTTAATTTTTAAATGCTCATATTCTTTTGGTTTGTGTTCATAATTTAATCTTAAGTTTATGAAAAAAATTATTTCATCCCAACACTTTTTCTATTACCTGTGCACGAGTATTTGTCAATAGATAATCCGACAAGTGAGAACCCTTTTGCTTATAACTTGGCCGATTATGAAGTAGCCCAATTAAACAGATTAACACCAAAGGGGTTGCCAGCCCACAATTTGAAGCTTAAAGTTGGTGCAGTAATAGTATTACTTCAAAATTTAAATACCCAAAAGGGTTTATGTAACGGGACCCGATTAATTGTTAAGCGTTTACGGCCAGACTTAATTGAAGCTGAAACCATAAGTGGTTCTTCGGAACGTGGTATTGTTGTGGGAATTTGTAGAGCAAGAAATAGTTATAAAGAACTTCGTCCTGACGGAGTTAGTTTTGAAAGGTTTCAATTCCCAGTAAGGGTAGCATTTTGCATGACTATAACTAAAGCCCAAGGCCAAACATGCGAACGTTTAGGAATTGATATTATTGATGAACCATTCGCGCATGGCCAGACCTATACCGCTTTTTCAAGGTGCAGAAGTGGAGAAAATATTAGAGTTTTCGCACCTGGTAAAAAACCCGATAATAATGGAAATGTTTCTATGAGAAACGTTGTAGCGCATGGTATCCAATTTGACTAAATTTATATGAGCGGACTGCCGACACATTTTATTTACGTTAAGTTTCTCAATCAACTTCTTTCTAATATTCCATCAACATTCCATTCAGTCATCAATTAACCCTGTCCGCGGTCGACCCCAATTGATTTACTTATCAATTTATTTCGGTAACATTGATTGAAATTCATGAAAGTTTTAAAAATATTTTAGCAAAGGTTAAAATGTAATTCTTTTTTAATTATTTGTCTATACGTTTAAATAAATTGATAAGTACCGGATCCTTAGGTGTATTCGCACCAATCGATCTGGGTTTTGGGTTTGACTGCACAATGGTTGACTGGATTTTAGGACAGGGGGCATACCAGTTAATTGTTCTGTTTGTTTAGTTAATTTATTTAGTGATTTAAAAATAAGATTTAATTTTTTCGTTAGAGTATATTTTTATTTTTCGTTTATTAAGTTTTCGTTTTGAATTTTAAGATTTAAGCAATTAACTGGTATGCTTTATCATAACTGTTTTATATTCTGAAATAATACAAGGTTGTTATTTCTCAATATGGAACAATTATGAATTTCCGATATTTATTTTCATCCCAAACATGAGCGGAACACCGACATGTACCGATTTTTAGTGAAAATTAAAAATTATAACTAAAGATATTTTTAAAAAATAAATAAAAAAAATATAAAAATGTAAATTCTTTATAACAATACTATTGTCATTTGTACATCCGTCACCTGGAATGCCGATACGTATTCACCCAATATATAATTTCCTATATGCGTTGGACGGAATGCCGAGACGTATCCACCTTTATATACTTTCCTATATGCGTTGTACGGAATGCCGAGACGTATCCACCTTTATTAAATTGTCCTATATGCGTTGTACGGAATGCCGAGACGTATCCACCTTTATATACTTTCCTATATGCGTTGTACGGAATGCCGAGACGTTTCCACCTTTATTAAATTGTCCTATATGCGTTGTACGGAATGCCGAGACGTATCCACCTTTATTAAATTGTCCTATATGCGTTGTACGGAATGCCGAGACGTATCCACCTTTATTAAATTGTCCTATATGCGTTGTACGGAATGCCGAGACGTATCCACCTTTATATCCACCTTTATATCCACCTTTGTATCCACCTTTATTAAATTATCCTATATGCGTTGTACGGAATGCCGAGACGTATCCACCTTTATTATTGTCTTATATGCGTGAGCGGAATGCCGACACGTATCCACCTTTATTAAATTGTCCTATATGCGTGAGCGGAATGCCGACACGTATCCACCTTTATTTAAATTTTATGTGTCAACCGGAATGCCATTTTGTTAAATTTATAAACGTCACACTGAATGCCGAGACGTATCAAACTTTAGTAAAAATATATAAAATACAAAAATAAAAATTATTTAAAAATTCACCTTATTTAAAATAACTTATATAAAATGAACTTAAAATATTTAAAATTAAAATTCTTTTAGTTTTTTTCAAAACTTTTTTCTGTGCCAGCGGTTCTAACCGGGCATGGGACCAACGGTTTTACCGGGTCGGGGTACAGGGTTTGCCCGTTTACCTCCGTGCACCTCCACGTGGTGTACCCTGGGCATTGTTATATAATTTTTAAATATTATATAACATTGTTATATAATATTTGTTATATAGCATTGTTATATAATAATTAAATATTATACAACAATGGCTAAGCACGGTTAAAAACAGGTTGTTATAAAATTTATGAAGAAAAAAAAACCTTCTAGCCGCGCGCGAAGCGCGCCCCAAAGCCGTTAGGCTTTCCAACGGGCAGAAGTATCGTAACCAAAGGCTCCGCCTATTAAATTCCAAAGCATACGTAACCTACTGCCATTACCCCACTGGGCACAACTAGTTAAAAACATTAATAAAAAACTTACCGTTGAGCTAAATTATTTAAACGATCAATCTCAGTTTTTAAAATATCATCTACAATAATATCAATTGATTCTTCATTTGTATTATGGAATCTTTTTTCTTGTTCCATAATTTTATCAAAACGGAAAATATAATTTAATCTCAATCGAGTAAAATAATTATTTGTTATCGATATAATACTTTTGTATATAGCATAGTTAATTTCATAAAGGCGATTGTTGGATGCAATCTTTAAATTGCGGTATTTAGAGAAAATTTTAAAATATGTATAATTATAAATCAGACAACTCATAAAATTTATTTAATAAACTTAAAAGCTACTTCTACTATGTATCCAAGCAAGGCGTAGGGATTTCGAAAATTCTTGATTATCTTTGTTCCTTAGTAGGGTAGCCAGCTCGCTCGAACCGAAACTCGAAAGATCGAGCGAGCCGAGACTTTTCAGCTCGAAAAGCTTGAAAACGAACTGAATCGAAAAAATCAAGCTCGAAAAAATGACCGAACGTCGGCTCGAATCGAAAACTGCAACCTTATTCCTTAGTTATTTCTCTATCATATTAATTATATTTGGTCTCGATATTTTTAAATTGAATAAAGTTATGCCAAAAATAGTGTGCCAGGTAACTTTTGGGCTGCCCGGTACATAACAAACATTAAATAAACCAAATCACCTCTAAAAATAATTTTTTTCCAATTGGCACTACAATAGCATTTTGCAGCCAATCTGCCGTATACATTTCAACAAATCTGGTAGAAATTAAAGTCGACTCTGAGAGGTAGGAGATACTTCTAAAGATATCTATTCTCGCAGATTGAGAATATAAACCTTCTATTAAATCCACAAAAGTTAAATAAAAGAAAAGAAATATCTTCGTTTTTGGCTGAATTTGTCCGAGGCTTTGAAATTCCTTTTTAAAAATTTTAATATTTTAATAAACCTTCTATTAATTATTTCTTTACGAGAAATAAATTAATTGTATTTAACGAGAAAATTTATTTAGTAAAACTATAGAAAAATTTAAACTTCAATGAAAGTTTAAGATTGGTTAATAATTTTCTGACAAATTTAAATATTATTGTAAATTATAGACAACTATTTCTACTGACTGTTTTTCATATCAGAAAAATTATCATAAATTATTTACTTACCTGCATTCGATTACCTACACTTTTTAAAAATCCAGTTAACCAATCCTTCAAATATTTGAAGTTAGCAAACGTTTCTAGATTAATTACAGAATGTATTGCTTTTTCAATTTTTTGGTAATAATTGTTTAAATTAAGGTCACATAAAAGATTAATTAGAAGAAATTTATCATCTCCTGTGTTTAATGATTAAATTTAAAAGCAATAAACTAAAAATAAATATTTGCTAATATTCTATACACTGCGTTCCAAAATGATACGCACCCCTAGTTTTTTCATGTTTTATGAAATTTCCTTTGTTATTTTAATCAGATATTTTATCTATTGATTCCCCATGACAAATGGAATGTTTAAGCATGAAAATAAAAAAATCACTAAATTATTTACTTTTTTATGCCAATTTACTTAAACTATTAGTGTTCCAAAAATATACGCACCCCTCTTATAAAATTTTTGTCAAAAACAGTGTTCGTTTTGTTTCGTAATCGAGAATTGAGCCAATAAATAGAAACGATAATCAGATTATTTTTATTTTTATGAACCCGCCCATAATTTTAAAATTAAGTTTGTATTTGGATTAATTTTGGATTACTTCATTAACGAAGAAAAATAATTGTTTTTTTTAATTTATGTATTTTCTTTCAAATTATTTAATACCAATAAAATTTCTAATTACCCTGGTTATCTATAAGAAGTAATTTCTTTGTCATAAAAATTGAAATAGGATCAAAAATCATTTCATATTTTTTATTAATATTTATCATTTCAGTAACTTTTCCAAAAAATTTCAAAGCAAAATCGTCATCCTCAAATAAATGTTTATTTTCCTCATTTTGTTTTAATATATTAATTATTCCATTAATTTTCTCATTATCTTGTTCAAATTCAGAATTATTCGAAACAATTTTCTTAACAATATAATTAATTCTTTGTAAAAAACATTCAGCAAAATCATCAGAAATTAATGCTTTTCGAACTTTTTCATCAATTATTTGTTCAATTAAACTTTCTTTACAAAAACTTTCTTCATTAAAATCAGCCCAAAGAAAAGTCAAAATTATTATTCTAGCCTTAAAAATATCTTCAACTTTTGAAATATTACGAAATGAATTTTCCATTAAATGTTTAAGATGTTCCTCTTTATTTAGTGAAATTTCATCAAGAATTGTATCTATTTCTTTAGTTTTTATTAAACTTTGCAGAAGGAAAAGAAAAACTAAAAATAATTAATTGAATATTTTTAGTTAAATATTTTAAATTTTTTGACATAAAATATAAAGTAAAATAATTATTTTTAAATCCATAGGATCTAAAATTTATTATATTAATAAATTTTACATATATGTCTGAGATAAAATAATAAATGTAACTTACGTAAAATGAAAATAAATTTAATTTTCATTCCTTAATGAAAAGATTATCAATCTGAAATTAAACAAATTTTTTATTTTTAATTTCCAAATTGCCAAAATCGTTGACTCCGGTTATCTTCAAAAGTGGTGTAAACTGTATTTTTTCACTAAATTAAAAGAGAAAGAATAAAAAGAAATGGATTTCAGAAAAAATAGATATTCGTGTGACTTGATGTATGGCTTAAAAATCGAATAGCAGCAAAAAACAAATTCTTTCTAATCATATTTAGACATAGTTTTCGGCCCCTCATATACCGGAACAGGGTTAGCAGCTCAAAATATCCTGATCCGAAAAAGCACATCTACAATATATTTGATATTTCCACTTACCTTTATGGCCCATACCTTACTCATCAGCTACCAGACCGATATTGTACTCCCTGAACCTCCTTTAGCTCCTCGATATTATTTTTTAAATCCACGGGGTAACTATAGCGAGGTTCGACTGTAGTTATTATTTTATTTTTTTAGATAATGGCGTCGCAAATGTCACGGGATCTAAGTCGCTAGCGTATGTGTGTACGGCGGTAAAGTCACGAAACACATATCCGAGAGGTTTATTTACTAACACATGCAAACAACTCTTGGAATAGCTGAGCATACATCTTAAGGACTGTTTAAATATAATTTATTATAGCAGCAATAAAATGTTTAAATAATTTTGAAATATTTTTATTAAAAATATTTTTATAAGGCATTATGAAATGATCGGTCAGATTAAAAAAGATATAAAGTGCAAATTATAAAGGGCAAAACGGGAAATATAAAGGGCATTATTGAGAAATTTATTTAATTTATTGAATAAATCACAGGATTGAAAATGCACTTATTATAGAAAATAAATAATAAATAATTTATAGAAAAATTTAATTATGTAAGTTGCTTAGTATTGTAAAAATTTGGAGGAAATAAAATAACAAAAATTAGTTACGTAATTTTACATATTGTACATACAGAGTGCTCTCAAGATTATCGGTCTAAATGTGATTTTTAACTCAGATTTTTTAACTCAATAGTCAAAATAAGAGCCTTTATTCAATATTAAAGAAGTATAAATATTTTATTCACTTGTTTTTCTCATAATTCAAATAAGCTAAAGTTTATCTTTAAGTTACAATATATTTATCTCCGAACTTATAACACGAAGCCCTTTAATTGTCTTTATTTATGAATTAAATCCAATATAGAGCCAGATATTTGAGTAGGAACAGTTGGATGTTATTTATATCCAAAATTTATAAGAAAGTCTAAAAATAATGTATCATTTGCTATTGATGAGACATAATATTTCCATATAATTTTTGGTTTATTAATTATTGTATTGTGAGTGTAATATTTAGTGAGTGTTTTAATAAGTTTAATATTAGAAGTAATTTTAAGATTAGATTAAATTATATCTGTTATAATCCTTTCATAACCTAATTGGGCTTCTTAATAAATCTCAACAGATTTAATAGTGTTCTTAATTAAAATTACCACCCCTTGTTTTTGTGGTACGATTGCACGCGAAAACCGAAAATATTCCATTAAAGTTATTTGCGGACATGTGGAGGATGAGCTGGACATTTATCGACGATTAATAAGTTTATACAAAATAAATAATAAATAAAAAATATATACATAAATATAATATTTCTATTGAAAATATCTGCTGCCTCGATTACAGTTTATTAGTCCAATAAAAATATATTAGTCCATATTTAATTGTTATAGGAATGCTGTATAATTAAATGGATATTAAGAAATTTTGAAACTAATGTATCCAACTTTCTAATCGTTTAGCAGCTAAAATTATAGTAGAACCCATTACCCCCCACCCCCCCCCCCAAATATTAATGGAAAAAAGTCTTAAATGGGTTTTACTACATATTGCTACAATGCATACACGCTTAAAGGAATTTTAATTAAATTTCATTACAGCTTGTCTGACCTTTCACAAGTACCACAAAATTTTAAACTATTCATTTGAAGAAAAGACATTAATATAAGTTTAAATTTTTATTGGACAAATATTTTGATTGAACTAATGAACTATAATTGAATACCTGGGTCATAAATCCATCTTTTAAAAATAAAAAAATATTTAATTTTCATTTTTTAAAACAATTTCTTCAAAATTTTCAAATTCCAAATTGTCAATATCAATCGAACAATACCCTTTCCAGTTTTGAAATATATTTTCAATGAATGAGCGACAGTCTTTTGAAACATTTGGTAAATTGTTGTTGCATTTTTCATAAAGATAGTTTTTGATAACTTTCTTTGTTGATTTATACAAACTGAAAAATATTTTTTTAGAATTTTTTTTTAATTTTGAAAGTAAAAGTAAAAATAATTACTTTATATTTAAAGGATTATTTTTAACAATTTTAGCAAGTTTTTGAGCATATTTTTGTAGTGATTGGTTGTCTATGAATGCTTTAATGTTAACTCCTCCATCTTCATTAAATGCTTCAAGGAATCGTTGGGAAAGGCAATACCCAACAAATTGATGGCCTGAATTTTTGAAAATTTCTTTAATTTCCTTAACATCTTCTTTATCTCCTGGAATATCCTCAAATATTTTCTTCCAATTTTTTAAAAGAAATTCCATCTTTTCCTCGATTATGTCTGCAAAATTATTTTGGTAATTATCATTTTTAGACGATTTATCCTTTTCCATTAATATTTTAATATCAACAAGTTTTGTTTCAAATTTTTTAGCTTTTTCTGTTATATCATCTAAATTTTTAAAGAAATTATTAACAGCAACTTCATCTTGATTAAGAAGAGGAATTGATTGGGGATTTTTGTGAGTTTTTTTGTCGGGAATAATTTTATGGAATTGTTCTCCGTTGTTTGTTGAAAATGATTGTTGGTGTGTTAAATCACCGTGAGGCTTGTTACTAGGAACAACATCAACAAAGTTTTTGTATTGAGTGTTTAGATCAGTAATTTTAATTTTTAAATGCTCATATTCTTTTGGTTTGTGTTCATAATTTAATCTTAAGTTTATGAAAAAAATTATTTCATCCCAACACTTTTTCTATTACGGGGAAGATCGAAGTGACGATATTTAAAGTTATTAAAGAATATTTATTCAAAATTTATTTTAGAAAAATAAAGTCTGCATTTAATTATTTGTTTATATTTCCCAATAACCTTCCTGACTACTAACTAACATAAATTTTTAATAAACAAGGGTCTAAAGGGGTCTAATTAATTATTTTACGTGTAATCCAGTGATTTACGATATAAATCATTATGCCATTCAACAATAAATTCGCATTTTTCAACAACATTTTTACTTAAATCTTTTACAAATTCATAAATTTCATTTTTCTCTCCATCACTAAAAAATTTATTTTCTTCACAATTTAAACATTTAATATTAAAAATATTCCGATTGTTTCCTTGGTGCTTTTTGTATTTTGAAAGTATAGAGCTAAAAGAAAATAATATTTGGTGACATTTTTCTAAAGAATTTTGAATTTTAAATTGTTGTTGATCTTCAATATTTGATTGTTTAATATCCTTTTTTAACTGAAAATTTTAATATTAATTAAAATTTAATAAAAAAATAAAATTTTGATTAAAAATGTTTCAGAAACGATATGAAGCAAAAATTAATTAAAAACCACATTGAAGCAAAAATTAAGAATTATTAATTAATTATTTTATATTGTAAATTAATTTACTTTTTCAATTTCAACTTTCATTCCATTATATATATAATTACTATTTAGTTTTTCAAGATATTTTGAAATAAAATTGAGGACATAATGAGCCTCTGTGAATGTCATTTTATGTTGAGAATGAACTTGCACTTTGAGAGAAAAAATATTTTATTAAAATAATTTTATTAAAAAATTAATTTTATAAAAGATTTTTTTTGTATTTTGGCTGTTCCCAAAATATAAAGTTGCAAACTTTATAAGGATGTATTTTTTGTTGACATTTTTAATTAAAGTTAATTTAGGATAATCATCTTATGGTTATTCATTTTGGGTAGAAAAATCCTTTATTAACCAAACAAAAAATTATAGCTGTTAAAAAATTCTTATCCATAAAAATTTCAACAAAAATTGGCCATTTTTACAGCTAAAAACGGCCATTTTCATTTGCTTTAAAAATTCAAAATTTAATGACTCAAAATATTTTTTACCAGAAAAGATAAGATTTTCGAGACAGGTTTAGTAACATGTTTAATTGTGTAAGGAATTGATATTAAGCTAGTTCTGAGAGTAAAACCCCCTAAAATGCTTGAAATAAAGCCTCCCAAAATCAACTAAACATTTTTGGTTATTTAAGCTTCCTAACACTTTAAACAAAATTTTTATTTTGGATTTAAGTTTATGTTTGTTTATTAATTGTGAGTTAAATCCAAACTAAATGCTTTCTTAAATTGTTCCAACTCTTCTGATGTTAATCCAGGAATTTTTGGGATTTTAATTCCAATCATTTCCAACGTCGCAAGATGAAATCCATCTTGTTGTAATGAATGGGCTTTAAATATAGATAAATAATTAAAAATATTATTTTATAAAATAAATTTTAAAATTCTTTACCTAAAAGAAGGAAAAGTCCAAAAAAGTCAAGGGAATTAACATTAAAATACATAAGTTATAAATAAAAAATTTAATTTTGAGAGTAATGCATATAGGGAGAATTTTAATTATCTTTATATAAAGAGACAAAAATCAATTTTTACACGTGCCAAGATAATTTAAATTTCGACAGACAAATGCCCTTTTTTCACAGTCATATGTCCTTTTTTAATTTAAATAAATTTATTTGGAAATTTTTTTACAACAAATGTTTGACTTCTTCTGAAAAAAGTCTGAAAATTTTATACTTGTAATAATTTTTTCGCAAAAATTTTGAAATGTTGTTAACGCTTCATCATAACTTATTTGTGATTTCAACTAATGTCTGATTTATTAAATTTTTTATGACTAGGGCAATTGTGTGATTAAAGTAGAAATAAATAAACATTTAAAAATCTTGTTTTAATTAATTTTAAATTAATTTAAACTCACTATATTGTAACTTCCATTCATTAGGCCTCTCAAATCTAAAATTTTTCTTATCAATATAACAATATTTTGGCCAGTTTATCGACAATTTAAATTTTATATTTTTTGTGCAATAATATTTATCATCATTTTCATTATTGTTACTACAATAGTTAATTAGTTCCTCAACTATATTATCACGTATTTTCAAATAAAAACTGGAAATTTATTTTTAATACTTAAAATATATTTAAAAAAGGAAGGAAAATTTTAATTAGTTTCTGAGGGCAACTTTGGTTTCAAAAAATCCTGCAACTCCTCACCGCTTTGATCCTGCGGAACCTGCCCCAAAAAAGTTTTGATAAAAATCCCGCATACGGGATTCCACAAAATTCCAAAATTTCTACAAAAAAATTTTTGTGGACATTTCTATTGAATTTAAATTTCGATATTCTTACATTTTATCTAAACTTTTGTTTCCCAATATTTCATTCAATTCAGCAGCAAATTCAAGTAAATTTACATTTGTTTGATTTTTAATTAAATTATCAATATCAGGCTTTCCTTCTTCATTAAAAATAATTATAAAACGATTAACTAAACAATAACTAATATTTAAAATTGAAATTTTATTTAAAGGATTATTTGAATTTTTTAAATTTTTTGTTTGTATTTTCTGTTGTTTCTTCCAATTTTTTACTAAAAATAAAAGTTTTTGAATTATTCGTCGAATATAATCTAAGTAGATTCTTTTATTATTATTGAGAAATACTCGATAGATTTTGAATTAAATTGTTTATCTAAATTATAATAAATTAAAAATGATTAGTTTTTAGGTTTTGCTGTAAGATTAAAATAATTATTATTAGGGCCATAATCAGATTTTTTAATTTTTTCGTGAAATTCTTAAAATTTATTTTATATAAAAATAACACGACGTTGGGCACGTCAAGTTATTCTTCTCTATCAGAGCTTTGCGTCATGGCGTTTGGCGTTTTAACGCCAAAATTATACATCCCTAATGATGGAAATTTTTTAAAATAAAAGGGAGGAGGGATGATCGAGAAATCCTCCTCCTCCAAATCCCCACTATCACTTCATATCCAGCGATATCTCCTTAAATTAAATTGATTGGTTAAATTTAACCAGCATTGAAATTTAGCCAGTACTTTTTACTGCCAGTTCTAATATAAAAGGTTTTGACTTTAATTTGACTTTTTGACTTTAATCTGACTTTAATTTTTTGTGATACATTTTTATTAATTTAGTTTAAATTTGTTTAATTTTAATTATTTTTGGCGTTCCGTTTTGAATCCCTCCCTTTTTTTTTCTCTTTATATTCTTTACCCGCTCCCCAAAAGACATTCATTCATATAATTTTGTTAAAAGAAAATAAAATAATTTATTTCTCAAAATTATTCTTATTTGGATTTTATTTAAAATTGTTTGGACTTTTTATTTATTAAACAAATAAATTTTATTATTACTTGGCGCTCCTGCGACGAGTCAATTCAACGACAAAGTAAATTTTGAAATTTTCACGCCCCGGTGGGTAAAAATTTTTTCTGGTGAAGAATTTTCTGTGGTCTTCACTCAACAAATTTTTTTTCGTTATCCCTCTGTGGGATAGGAAAAACTCTTCGATTTTTTTTTCGCTATACCCCTGTGGTATAGGAAAATTTTCGTTTTCGACTTTCATTTTCGCTATCCCCCGGTGGGTTAGGAAAATTTTTGGTTGACTTCGTAGTTTTCGTTATCTCTCGGTGGGATAGGAAAACTTGAGTAGAATCGATTCTTCTAATGGCCAAAGTACACATGACAAGGCAACAAACAAAAGAAATGGGAATTTTACTCGACAAAGATGGGAAACAAATTTTAGACCCAAATTTAGAAGAGGAGGGTGAAGAGAACACAGAAAATTTGGAAAACAATCAAACTGCCCTCCCAAAAAAATCGATTAAAAGCAAAAATAAAATTCCCATCACCACTTTAGACATGTCTCAACAGTTAAACAACTTAGAAGAGAGTCTAATTAGTGGTAATGGTGAAGAAGATGATGTTGTTAGTTTGGATGAACAAGCAGTGGATCAGCTTTTGGAAGAAGAGAAAGGTAGACAAAAACAAACTAAAACTAAAATCAATAAAATGGGGAATGAAAAGAAAGGACAAAATACTCAAGCCCATTTCCAACCAAATATGGCAAGCACGCCTTTAGTAAACAGTCAATACGCGCAATTTGGTCAGGCTCCACCAGTTCAAGCTGGTTTGCCACAATTCTTTCCTGGATATCCGATTAATCCACAACAGCAAGCAATGATGTATATGCCTTTCTATCAGTACCCACCTAACATGCAACCAAATCCGGCACCTCAGATAAATGCTTTTGAAAGTTTAACGCAGGCACTTGTATTAGATAAGATACCAGACTTGAAAGGAAATGAGGGAAGTGATGGGATAAGGAAATTCTTTAAGAAGTTTGACGTCGCTTCAGAAAGTTGGTCAGAAAAGAAGCGTATTACGTTACTGGAGTCTAAACTTTGTGGTAGAGCAGAGCGAGCTTTTAACGCTGCTGTAAATTCAGAACCCTATCGTTACGACTCGATTCGACGTTTTATTATTAACCAACTTGAAGAGACAGACTCGAAAGGAATGGAAGCTTTTGACACACTTATGAGAGGCGTTCATCGTAATCGAAATGAAACTATAGATGAATTAGGTGAAAAGATTTCTGGATTAGTTCGTCGGGCATATCCTGGTCTTCCAGCACACCTACATGACGAATATTCTATTAAACACTTAATAAGGAGCATAGACAGTCCAGAATTAGCGCTCAATCTTGAATTATCGCGCAGAAATGCTATGTCGCTTGACGAATTCATTGCACTTGCAGCGAGAGCTGAAGCAACTCAACGCGTAATTTCTAGGCGATATAGCCGTTTTGAGAACAAACAAAATTTCTCTAATCAATATTCGCCACAAAGAACGCAATTCTATGACCAAGGGACAAGTAAACAGAAAGAAATTAAGTGTTATAGTTGTGGGAAAGTAGGGCATTATTCAAGTGATTGTAAAAACAAATGGCAACCACCTAACCAAAATAATGTTCAAGCTTTAGTACCACATCAAAATTCAAGCGCTAATCGAAATTTTGCAACTAACTCTAATAGTGTTGAACTAAAGGGCGATCGAGAACATTTTAACAATAAACAGCCATTCCGTAACCAACTGAAACAAAACATGCTTAAAGTTGAGCAATTTGACGAAGTCAATACTCCCCACGTAAATGCCGTACACACTGCTGAGATTTCCGAATTTTTCGAAAAAGATAATATGGACGTTGAAGAAAAGTCAGTTGAAGATAAAAGCGGCTTGGTTGGAAAAATTATTGCACTTCGAGTAAATGTCCTAGGAAAAGAAGCACTTTCCATTGTTGACCCTGGTGCCCAAATTTCTCTCGTAAATGCTGGCTTTCTTGTAATTTACTTAAGTCAAATGAAATTAAATTGAATGATAGGGCTTTAAAATTTTCTAAATCGGCTGAACAAGTTTTGGACGTTAATGGAAATAAAGTGAATTCTCTCGGTGTCGTCAATTTACCAATTAAAAGAAATGGTATGGATGAAACTTTAATTCGAGCACACATCACTAAGGCACCGTTTGGTTATGAGCTTTTGTTGGGAACTAATTGTCTAAAAGACCTAGGTTTCAAACTTTATGATGAGCCAAATGATGAAATGATAAACTTTCAAGAAGCAGAGCGACAAAAATCTGGAGCCATTAAAATAATTTTCCACACAACCATACCACCTCGTTCTACTAAATTAGTCGAAACGCGAATTGAAAAAGAATTCGAAGGAAAGGAAATTCTTATAGCGCAAGAGGAGGAAAGCGAAATAAGAATAGAACCAACGCTAGGGTGCGGCGAAAAAGGAAAGGTTGTAGTGCCGGTTACAAATACATCAGAACTCCCTATAAAGTTGAAAGAAAATGAAAGTATTGGAAAAGTTGAAACTGTAAATCAATACGGCGAGGCTGAAAATTTTCTTTATTTTGATTGGGATTTTAATGGTGTTAAAGTAAATTTTGTGGGCGGTACAACTTTAGACTTAAGTGCCGAAAGCAAAGAAAGAGAGGACGAAATTAAGTTGCAATTAGAAAAGAATACAGGAAAATTGAAAGAAAATCAATATTCTGAATTAATTGAGATTGTTAATGAGTTTGAAGGAATTTTTGCTTTAAGAGATGAAGAGCTCACGCAAACAAATCTAGTAAAGCACGAAATACACCTCGAAAACAATCAACCGATTAGATCTCGTCTTCGTCCAGTTCCTTTCGCATATAGAGAAAAGATAGCCGCAATGTTGCAAGATTATTTAGGGCGTGGAATTGTGCGACCGTCTCACTCTCCTTATGCAAGTCCAATTGTAATTGTGCCAAAAAAGGATGGAAGTTTGAGATTTTGTGTTGACTATAGAGGGATAAACTCGGTAACCGAAAAAGATGCATTTCCATTACCGAATATTGACAATACCCTTCTAATGCTGGGAAATAAAAGAATTTTTTCCACTCTTGATTTTATGTCGGGCTATTGGCAAATCAAAATGGAAGAGGATTCGATCAATAAAACTGCATTTATTACTGAATTTGGGTTACATGAGTTCTTAGTAATGCCTTTTGGTTTAGCTAACGCAGTTGCCACATTTCAGCGATTTATGTCAGTTCTTTTTGAGGACCTGATAAATGATTTTGTTTTTGTTTATATCGATGACATTCTAATAGCATCGAACTCATTCGACGAACACAAGAAACATTTAAAAATGGTCTTTGAAAGAATCAGAATGGCTGGCTTAAAATTAAAAATTTCTAAATGCAAATTTGCTGCTGAAGAAATTCCCTTCCTCGGCCACACCTTAACCCCTGAAGGAATAAAGAAAGATGCTGAAAAGATTAAGCCAGTAATAAATCTTCCAATTCCTAAAACAAAGAAGGAACTTCGATCTTTGCTAGGATTTATGACCTATTACAGAAAATTTATTTATTCTTTCGGCGCAATTGCAAAACCACTTTTTCAATTAGTAAGAGAAGATGCAGTTTTTAAAATTGGGGAAAAAGAGAAAGAGGCTATCCAAACATTGAAAGAGAAAATAATTAAGGATGTTTTGCTTTACTTCCCAGATTTTGAAAGTGCTGTGAAAAATCCAAAAAGAGCGTTTATTATAATGACAGATGCAAGCAAGATAGGTCTTTCTGCAGTTCTTTGTCAACCTGATGAAAATGATAGGATTAGACCCATTTACTTTGCATCAAGACAATGTAATAAACACGAAGAGCGCTATTGTCCAACTGAATTAGAGGCGCTAGCAGTTCGTTTTGGAGCTAAGAAATTTGCGCAGTTTATAACTATGATACCCACACGTGTTCTAACTGACCACAAAGCACTTGTTCCTATGTTTAAGAGCAAAAATGAAACGGGGAATTCTAGGGTTGATCGCTGGATTATGGAATTAAATGCGCGTTTTATTTTGAAAGTCGAATACAATCCAGGAAAATCCAACACCGTAGCTGACCTACTGTCGAGAATTCCTCCACCTGAAAGCAAAACTATTCAATTACTCCAAATTGACAAAGAGGCGAATGAAAAGGAGATTGAAAATTGTTTAGGAGTGGAAATGGGAAGAAAAATCGATTGGATTGAAAAGACGCGTGAAAGTGAATTTAAGGGACTGTATGAGTTTTTAGAAAAGAGAGTTCTTCCAAATGACCAAAATGAAAGCCAAAGCATTATAGCGCGTTGCCAAAACGTAATTCTCAATGAGGGCTTACTTTATTTTGTTGATAAGGAAGGGGAATTGAAACTTTTTGTTCCTCGAGAATTTAGAAAGGAATTACTTGAAGAGAGACATGAAGGCGTTTGTGCTGGACATCAAAGCGGAAAAAAGCTTTTTCGCCAACTTAATGAACGATACTTTTGGCCAAATATGCGAGCAGAGTGTAATACAATTGCTTTAAATTGTCGAATTTGTTCTCACGCAAGAAAAGCCCGAATAAACCAACCCGAATTACAAATGCGAAAAACAAGTGAACCGCTTGAACTTGTCTGTCTTGATGTTCTAGAAATTGGAAAAAGCAATGCCTTAAACCGTTATGTTCTCGTTATTGTCGATCACTTTACTAAATGGGTTGTTGCCCTGACAAAAAAATCCCTGACAAATCTTCAGAAACAATTGCTCGCGTTTTTGTTGAAAAATTTGTTTTAATCCACGGAACACCCAAACAAATTCACTCTGACCAAGGAAAAGAATTTGTAAACAAAACTTTGGAAGAGATTTCTAAAATTCTAAAGATATCAAAAACAACCACACTAGGCTATGATCCCAACGCTAACGGTCTTGTTGAACGAATAAATCAAATTATTCTGGGAATGTTGAAAAGAAACACCGGGTCTGTATGGGAATGGGACTTGCGTTTACCATTCTGTGTTTTTGCTATCAACATAACTCCGTCCGAATCAACAGGATATTCTCCATACCACCTAATGTTTGGGCGAACTGTTAATTTTCCCTCAAGCGAATCAATTCATTTTCCAGTAAATCCTGCTTATACTATTGACGAAGACACTTACCTCCAACTTTTTCGAGAAAATTTAGCACAATTGATTGTTGAAGCAAACAAAAATTTGGAAAAGTCTAGAGAAAAGATTGCGTCCTGGTATAACGCGAAAAAGAATGTTTCTGGAAATAAATACAAAATCGGCGATCGCGTGATGGTTAATTTTCCCGGGAAAAATATTCGAAATGAACATAAGAAGCTGTTGTGGAATAATTTCGGACCTTACAAAATTATTTCAATGGGAAAAGCCTCAGCTGAATGCATTCCAACTGACAATCTTAAAGCAAAATCAATAACTGTCCCAATTGAGCGATTAACTAAAGTACCTCCTGGCGTGCCTAACATTGCTTCTCTCCCAACTGGAAAGAACCCTTACAAAAATATTATAAATTTAATGACTATGAAAATTAATATTGAAGAAAAAAATCATGGGACGATTTTTCTTTTAGGTGTGGAGGCGATAAAGTTTGACTGGACAAAATTTTGCTCTAAAAACGAAGAACATAGTGAATGTAAAATTTTACATGCTTCAGACCTCGACCCTGTTTTAGACGAGACAACTAAAATTGGAAAATTAGAAATAAAAACGGGCCTTCAAGCTCTCTTTACAATATTTTTGTTGAAAAAAGAAACAACGAATTCTTTAACTACTGCTAAAGCCTTACTTTCAACAATATTAAAAGGAGATCCTGGCTTTGAATTAATTCTATTTTCTGGAAAAAGAGGAGATCTAGTAACAACAGGAAAAATGCCAAATGAAAAAGACATTTTCGGGGCTCTAGAAAAATGGGTCAATTCTTGTAAAATTTTGAAAATGAAGTTAGAAAAAGGAAAATATGAAGAAATTTTAGTTGAAACCCCAAAATCAATTGAAGGTCTTCCAAATGCTGAAAAAGAAGAGTGGAAGAGTTTAATTAAGAAGACTAGTTGGGTTTTAGAAAAAGTTAGGGCAAAAATTGTTTTTGAGGCAAAGAAGTTTGTTGAAAAGCCTCGTCTATTAATTGGTGATTCCACTGCCGAACAACTCTTTAATGCAATGCCTGGGTCAGAAATTGTGGGAAAAGAAGGAAATATTTCTGAAATCATTAGAGCACTTAACGGAACAGTCTTATCCAGCAAAGTTAAAGGAGCTTTAATTATTGTAGGAAGAGACAGTTTACTAAATGGTGAGACAGCAGAAAGTATTGCCGAACAAATAAATCGTTTGATCACGTTGATCAAGGATTTTAAACATGTTCGTATTTTTGTAATGGCTCCACCATACGTGCACCGGAAAAGTGAAGAATTCAATGAACTTTATTTTCTGATAAAGAAGATAACGGAGAAGAATTCCATTAATTTCGTCTCGGTGACGGAGAATGGAAGAAGTATTGTTGAAATATTCCGGAAAGGCACCACATTTAACGACAACAATGTTACCATCACGGGGCAAATAACTAATATTGGCTTGTGTTTAGTCCGTTCTTGGCTTTTTACACAAGTGCCTGATTTCCCTGGAGATCAACAAATCGGACGTCTCCCACCAACAATAAACTCTCAAATTGTCATTCCGGATAAACGACATGAAAGGACTAGCGGGGGCGGTCTCGGTGACCGGATCTCGTTTCGACGTAGTCCATACCGCCACAACAGCTCCACGTCACATTATTCGAGCCGACGACCCTCTACCTCACCCAGACACAAATACTCTCGTCGTCGTTGATTTGACTCACCACCCAAAACCTTATCGGAACAGCTTGGAATTTCAGATGTCGAGGACGCCATCTTTTGAGACCCTGGGGATGTGATACATTTTTATTAATTTAGTTTAAATTTGTTTAATTTTAATTATTTTTGGCGTTCCGTTTTGAATCCCTCCCTTTTTTTTTCTCTTTATATTCTTTACCCGCTCCCCAAAAGACATTCATTCATATAATTTTGTTAAAAGAAAATAAAATAATTTATTTCTCAAAATTATTCTTATTTGGATTTTATTTAAAATTGTTTGGACTTTTTATTTATTAAACAAATAAATTTTATTATTACTTTTTGCTTTCTGCGCTAAAAAGTGATGAATTCTGGCTTCTGTGCAGCGTGAGAATACAAAAATTTTCGCCTGCGCCGCTAAAAAGAAAGGAACTCTGGTTTCTTAGGCTTTTACATTATAAAAATTTTGGCGTTTTACGTTTGGCGTGGTTTAAAAATTTGAAAAAATGGCGTTTGGCGCTTTGGCGCAATTTTGGCGCACAGCCCTGTTCTCTATTTGATGACAGGTTATTCTTCTTCTCTCCTAGAGCTAAGAAGAAGGATGAGGAAGCTAAGAAGAAAGACGTAAAAGAAGTGCCTCCAAAGAAACTCGATGATTCGAAGAAAGATGAGGATGAAAAAAGAAAGAAGGAAGAAGCCTTAAAGAAACAACGTGAAGCTGAAGAAAAGGAAAAAGCCAAAAAACTGGCGGAAGAGAAGAAATTAAAGGAAGATGAAGAGAAGAAAAAGAAGGAAGATGAAGCTAAAAAGATGGGAGATGAATTATTGGCTAAGAAGAAGGATGAGGAAGCTAAGAAAAAAGACGTAAAAGAAGTGCCTCCAAAGAAACTCGATGATTCTAAGAAAGAAGAGGATGAGATGAGAAAGAAGGAAGAAGCCTTAAAGAAACAACGTGAAGCTGAAAAAAAGGACAAAGCCAAAAAACTGGCGGAAGAGAAGAAATTAAAGGAAGATGAAGATAAGAAAAAGAAGGAAGATGAAGCTAAGAATATGAGAGATGAATTATTGGCAAAAAAGAAGGATGAGGAAGCTAAGAAGAAAGACGTAAAAGAAGAGCCTCCAAAGAAACTCGATGATTCGAAGAAAGATGAGGATGAGAAGAGAAAGAAGGAAGAAGCCTTAAAGAAACAACGTGAAGCTGAAGAAAAGAACAAAGCCAAAAAACTGGCGGAAGAGAAGAAATTAAAGGAAGATGAAGAGAAGAAAAAGAAGGAAGATGAAGCTATAAAGATGAGAGATGAATTATTGGCTAAGAAGAAGGATGAGGAAGCTAAGAAGAAAGACGTAAAAGAAGTGCCTCCAAAGATACTCGATGATTCTAAAAAAGAAGAGGATGAGATGAGAAAGAAGGAAGAGCCTTAAAGAAACAACGAGAAGCTGAAGAAAAGGACAAAGCCAAAAAACTGGCGGAAGAGAAGAAATTAAAGGAAGATGGAGAGAAGAAAAAGAAGAAAGATGAAGCTAAAAAGATGAGAGATGAATTATTGGCTAAGAAGAAGGATGAAAAAACTAAGAAGAATGACGTAAAAGAAGAGCCTCTAAAGAAACTCGATGATTCTAAGAAAGAAGAGGATGAGATGAGAAAGAAGGAAGAAGCCTTAAAGAAACAACGTGAAGCTGAAAAAAAGGACAAAGCCAAAAAACTGGCGGAAGAGAAGAAATTAAAGGAAGATGAAGATAAGAAAAAGAAGGAAGATGAAGCTAAGAATATGAGAGATGAATTATTGGCAAAAAAGAAGGATGAGGAAGCTAAGAAGAAAGACGTAAAAGAAGAGCATCCAAAGAAACTCGATGATTCTAAGAAAGATGAGGATGAGAAGAGAAAGAAGGAAGAAGCCTTAAAGAAACAACGTGAAGCTGAAGAAAAGGACAAAGCCAAAAAACTGACGGAAGAGAAGAAATTAAAGGAAGATGAAGAGAAGAAAAAAGAGATGAATTATTGGCTAAGAAGAAGGATGAGGAAGCTAAGAAGAAAGACGTAAAAGAAGAGCCTCCAAAGAAACTCGATGATTCAAAGAAAGATGAGGATGAGAAGAGAAAGAAGGAAGAAGCCTTAAAGAAACAACGTGAAGCTGAAAAAAAGGACAAAGCCAAAAAACTGGCGGAAGAGAAGAAATTAAAGGAAGATGAAGAGAAGAAAAGGAAGGAAGATGAAGCTAAGAAGATGAGAGATGAATTATTGGCTAAGAAGAAGGATGAGGAAGCTAAGAAGAAAGACGTAAAAGAAGAGCATCCAAAGAAACTCGATGATTCTAAGAAAGATGAGGATGAGAAGAGAAAGAAGGAAGAAGCCTTAAAGAAACAACGTGAAGCTGAAGAAAAGGACAAAGCCAAAAAACTGACGGAAGAGAAGAAATTAAAGGAAGATGAAGAGAAGAAAAGGAAGGAAGATGAAGCTAAGAAGATGAGAGATGAATTATTGGCTAAGAAGAAGGATGAGGAAGCTAAGAAGAAAGACGTAAAAGAAGAGCCTCTAAAGAAACTCGATGATTCGAAGAAAGATGAGCATGAGAGGAGAAAGAAGGAAGAAGCCTTAAAGAAAAAAATCCCGATCCCGATTTTTTCTAATCCCGATCCCGTGTCGGGATCGGGATTAGCTTCCAAATCCCGATCAATCCCGAAAATCCGAAAAAATTAAAAAATTTCTTTGCCCAAAGAAACAACCATTAATATCTCTCAAAATTGATAAATTCCCAGATATTAGTGTTCCGGAACCGGATTTAATTTGAGTTTCTGAACATGAACTTTTCTAAGTTCCGGGCCAGAACCGGAACATTTAAAAAAATTTTGCTAGCAAATTTTAAAAAATTTATATTTTAAGTACGATTGTCGGTTTCGTCAAATTCTTTGATTAACCGAAACCGAGCCGATAACCGCATCGAAACTTTTAGATTGGGAATTTTTGGAAGACCAATGGGCAAGATTTCTTCCTTTTTCCCTAATTCTAGGATCTTAAAATAGTCCCATTAATTTTTATTAATGTTGGTTTATGGTCTCGTAAATTTTTGCATTAAATTTTATTACTTACTTTTGTATAATTGGAAAATCCCGATCCCGACTCGGGATCGGGATCGGGTTTAAAATTTGAAAATCCCGATCCCGATTTTTTGTCGGGATCCCGATCCCGCTCAACCCTACCTTCGAGTAAAGTAAACTTGGGGGATGGGAGACTATTTTCTTCCCTTTCTGCGAAATTACCCCCCCCCCCCTTCTCAACGTTTTTTTTGGTTTTTACCGCCTAACCCCTCAGTTAACACCCTTAACGTACATGTCTCTTCGTAAAAGCTCTCCCATTTATCAGTATACATTCCAGGCATTTCTCTCATTTTTAACTGTAAATCATCCAATTTAGCTTGAAAGAAACCGGAATCCTCTATTTCTTCTTCTAAATTTTATTAAATTAATTATTTTTTAATTAATATAACTTTAAAATTTTTAAAGTTTTTGTGAATTCTAAGTAATTTTTTAGTGATATAAAAATTTTTTAATTTAAAATTTACCGTTAAACAAGTCCAAAGCAATTTTGCTTAAATTTACTTGTTCAAACAATTTCAATTTAAACTTTTTTCCCGTCAAAAAAGCATAACCTTTTTTCAATTTTCTTTTCATCCAATTCATTATTTTAACGACTCCTTTACCATAACCATATGTTATTGTCATTTTTGGATGATAAATATCATAAACTTCCTTTTCTGTTATTTCTACCAAATTTTTATTTTTTCCATTTAATCTTTTAATTGAACGATCAAAAATTAATTTAATCATTTCTTTGTTTCTAATTGTATCTGTAGACCAAAAGTTTTCAAAAAATTCACCTCCAAAGTGATTAGCAGTTATATAACCTATTCCAAATTTGAGAAGTTGTGTTGAAGGGTTAAATAAAATTCCAATAATTTTTCTAAATAAGCTTGATAAGTTAATAAAATGTGAGGGAATTGACGTTAGTAGAAATCCAAAAAGACTTAAAACAGCTCCAATTCCCATTGCGTTGATTGCCATTGAGGAATTTTTTTCGATATCCATTGAAGCACTAACCTGCAAAGTAGGGTTCAGCGGTATCGGGATCCCGACCGG
This sequence comes from Meloidogyne arenaria, assembly GCA_036172955.1. NCBI lineage: Eukaryota > Metazoa > Nematoda > Chromadorea > Rhabditida > Meloidogynidae > Meloidogyne > Meloidogyne arenaria. The sequence goes on along the minus strand of JARQAB010000029.1, from coordinate 1,297,145 downwards.
TATCGGGCGGTATTATACCGGTCTCTTTGAATACCGATACCGATTTTACTGATACCGATACCGAAAGACAAATCCCGATACCGTTTTTGCTGATACCGAGGCCGGTATCGGTATCGGTATCGGGATTAGCGTTGGATACCGACAAAATACCGATTTTGTAAATATTTATTTTTACTATTTTTGTTGACTATTTTATTCCATATTTTTCAAAATTTTCGCCTGCGGCGCAAAAAATGGAAGAAAGCTGACAATGGGTCCTCCAAGATTCTCAAAATTTTCGCCTGCGGCGCAGAAAGGGATTTGATGGTAGAAGAGGGATTCGGGTCGGGGTTTGAAAAATTCACAAGTAGGGGATTCGGGTTGAAAAATAGACCAATCTTAGGTAGAAATATTGTCCTTGGACATCAAAATGCTCAAAATTTTCGTCTGCGGCGCAAGGAATGGAAATAATAGGAGCATTTATGGCTTCAAAGCCTACTAAATTTCAAGAATTAATGCATAAGACCCTAAAAATGCAGAACTATATGCCGTTGACCCCAAAAATTCACAAAAATTTTAAATTTTTTGAATATTTCCCAAGTACGAGAAAGTATGAGGTACGAGGCCATATTGAAGGATATCATTCGATTATCGGAGGTATCCCTAGTACTCCCAAAAGTCCCCAAAGTTGATTTGATATAAAGTTGAATCTGGAGTATAACCTTGGAACAAGATGATTAAGTGGATTAAGTGGATATGATGGATTTGGTAGGTCTTCTATTGGCTCCTGAGATGTTTTTGTCTCGAGAATAGCTTTATAGTACTAATTTATCATTTTACTACGGATTAAACCCTTTTTCAAAATGCAGAATGAATTTATTTATTAAAGATTAAAATTAATAAAAAAAATTTTAGGAAATACCGATACCGATTTTTAAATCCCGATCCCGAGTCGGTATCGGTACCGGTATCGGTATCATTAACTCAAATCCCGATACCGATTTAGTCTAATCCCGATCCCGAGTCGGTACCGGTATCGGGATCAGTATCATCAATCCGAAATACCGATACCGTTTTTTTCTCGGAATACCGGTACCGCTGAACCCTACTGCAAAGTAAAAATGCTTTTTTCTATATATTATTTATTGTTGGGCATTTTTTTTATATTCATTTATCGAGGCATTTTCTCGAACTTGTTTTTATTAAGTCAGACCTGGGCGAGTCACTTCCGGACCTAACTTTATCGAGTCGGGCCATACGAGTCACTTTCGGGCCAAACATCCTAGGCCCATCTCGATCTTTCATCCGAGTCGGTTATTTTGGCAACCTAATTACATTATATTTTGGATTTTGTCTCCCATGTTCCATCAAAAATTTTCTAAATATTTCATTTTCCGACTTAGACGAATCGAGGATATTCAAGAATAAATTTATTTGCTCCTTGAATAAATCATAAATAATAACCTTATGTTTAATATATTTTTTTGTTTATTTTTGAATTTATTATTGAGGCAATTTAATGAATTAATTATTTTGTTATTTTTAACTTTATTCTTTTCTAAATTAATTTTAACCTATATTTAAATAATTAATTAATTAATAATTAATTAAAATTATACTTTATTTTTTCTTCTAGTATAATTTTTTCTCTTCTCCAATATTTTTTTAATTTCTTTAAATTCTTTATATAAAAATTCTATAGAATTTTCTCTCAATTTTCTTTTGTCATTTTTTATAAAATTATCTGGATTTTTAAAATATTCAACAATTTCCTCGTATTCTTGTCCTCCAATTTTTTCAAAACGTTTATTTAAAGGCTTTATTTTAACATTATAAACAACATTCTGAAGAAAATCAAAAGGATGAATTTTAATTTTTGCTAAATCTTCGAAGATTTTCTCATCAATTTCCACTTTAATTTCCTCGTCTAATCGTTTCTGCCCATCCTCCTTAATTTTTTTATGTAGTCTAAAATTAGGTAGATTAATTTTTATTATAAAGTGGAGTGAGGTTCATAATAATAACAATCAATTTGTCCACTTTATTAACAGTTACGGGTTATTTCCAGTGGTGAATGCCGAGCATCTTGGACGGATTGCGAGGTAAGTCACTTCCAAAGTGACGCAAAATCAGTTTCCATGGAGGTTTTTAAGTGGGTTAGACCCAAAGATTAACCAAACCCGGGACTTTTTAGGCACACAGATAACCGAAAACCGCGGTGTATCGGTTATAATTGGTTGTGTACACATTTTTAACTAATCATAATTTTGTTTAAAAGCACTCAATCATACTTTTAAATTCTTCAATTCGTTTTTCCTTCAATTTTATATCAGGCAATTTATCCAACTCCTCTATTAAATTATCTTCTAGCTTTTTTGATTTTTCAAAAATTTCTATTAAAATTTTTTGTTTAATTGAAGTTTTTCCCAGCTTTTCCAAAGACTTTAATTTCTCAAAATTTTCATCCAAAATTTGTTCTATTTCTTCAAATTCTTCTTTTTTTGTTTTATTTTTCTCATTAATCAAATGATCATTTTTAGTTTTTTTAATTAAATTTTTAGTAAATAACCTCACAAACCACAAATTTTCCAACCAAATTTTTCTTTCAATACTTTTAATTATTTTCCATAAATGTAAACATATTTTATCAAAAATACGTTTTTCTGTCTTTTTTATTAATTTAAGACGTTTTTTCTCTAAATAAATTTTAATTTTTAATATATTTGACCAATCAAGATAAACTTGTTCTCCTTCAACAAATCCATTTCTTCCTTTATAGATTGCTTCTAGAAAAATATTTAAATTTATTATTTAAACTAGAGATCGGAGATTTTAAAACCTTGACCTAATCTTGATACTTGATTCTTGATTTTGGTCGAGGACCTTGACCAGATCCTTGTCCTTGAATCAAGGAAAAATCAAGTGACACTGAAAAATGCCTTGATCTTGACTCTAGATCAGGAGAAATCAAGATCGGAATCCAGGTCCAGGCCGATCTCTAATTAAAACCAAGAATTGGAAGTAAAAGATTAATTATTATTTAAATATGTTTATATTCTCCGTTCTTGTAAATTTTTTGAAAGTTAGGATTTAAAGTTTAAAGTTTTAGATATATCTTTTATTTTTTTTCACATTTAAAATTGTTCTTTCCATCAAATACCTAAAATCGCAAATGTCCCCAAATGCGCATTTCCTTCCCCCTCCTCAGCTTCAACATGTTTTTCTTCATTTTTTGGCATTTTTTCTTTATTTCCTTCTTCCTCCTTTTTATTAAAAAATATTATTTTTTCTTCTCCACTTTTTAATTTTTCTAATTCTTCCTTCATAACAGTAGTCCCTTCTCGAAAAAGAAATGCCCAAACAAAAATATCTTTTTCCAAAGAAAATTCAACAAAACATTCTTCTTCTTATTTATCATCTATTTCCCCTCCTTCTTCCAATTCTTTTAAAATAAATTTATTATTTATTTTTAACCAAATATATTCCAAAATTTTGTTAATTGTTTTATTTTCAGAAATAAATTGTTTTGTTTTTAAATCTTTTTTAACTTTTCCCCTAATAATTTCGGGAAGAAAAAATAAATTTTTCTTGACAAGTTTTGACGCGTATTCAGATGAAATAAATTCTTTGACATTTTTTATTCTTTAAAAAAATAAATAAAAATATTTTTAATTATTTTTTTGTTTAATTTTTAATTTACTTGGATTGTTTTTGAGAATTTTCTTCTTCCAAAGATTTTTTAAATTTTGTTGATTTTCTCAAATTTTCGATAAATTCTGTTTGTTCTTGTGGTTTGTTTAATTCAACATTTAATACACAATTAATTACAAAAAATAAAAATAATTTAAATTTAAACATCTACTAAAATAAAAAATTAAATTTTAAATGAAAATTTTCAAAAGGGCTCTTTCAGGCTGGAGTATGTTTGTAATAGTACATTAAGAATTTTTAAAGCGTCCAGCGTTGGTTATAGATAAATGAATGAGATAAAGTTGCTATAATAATTTTTTATATCCAATGAATTAAATTTTCGGCATTTTTTAATTAAAAAGAGAGAGAAATTTTATTTGAATTATAAAAAAATAATTTAAATAAAAAATTATTTTATAAACAAGAAATTATAAACGATAAATACATAGAGATAAATTTATAGTGAATTAATTTATTGAATTTATTAATTATTTAGTCAATAAACGACTATTAACAATGCTTAATAATGTCTATCAAAATAATGTTTATTAAATTTTTAAATATTTTTATTAACTTAATATGTTAAAATAAAAATGTTTGGATTTTATTTTGATAGATAAATATTTAAATTAAAAATTAAATTTTAGCATTAATGAACTTTTTATAAAACGTTTTGTGAAGATTTTTCTTTAAATAAATTACTTTTTCGGTTCCGGATATCCAAAAAATATAAAAGAACGGACATCCCTAATTTTGAATATAAGAAAAAAATAATAAAAAAATATTTTTTATTACTTTAACTAATTTATGTCTAATATTTTTGCTTTTTAAAATTTATTTCCTTGTCTATCACAGTGTTATGTAATTCTCAATAATCTCTAATAAAAAATACACTTTAAATAAATAACAAATGTCGAAATAATTTTTTGAGAAATATATTGTAAAGCTGGGGGATCTTCTTTGAATCACGTGAAGAGTAAACAAAATTTAAATTGCAATTACAAGGCATGTGAAAAAATTTGACCAAAGCTTAGAAATTATTTGACCTAACCTAATCGAGAAATCCTAAAATATACTGCCTATATATTTTGTCTTTTCTTGTTAAAATTACATCTACTCTAACTTTTTTAAAATATAATATTTTCAATAAATTTTATTATTTTTTAGATTCTTTAGTAAATAAATGTACAAAAGAAATCATTCGTACACAAGAAAACAAAAATTTAAATTAATCCTTAATTCAATCAAACAGCTAGCCAATGTCCATTGTTAGTTGATTTTCGGGAGTAAAGCCTTTCATTCATTTGCAAAAAATGAGGTAGAATTAGTCAATTAATTTAAATTGTTTGCAAAAAATATTTTTATTTATTTTCATTAATTGCTGAAAAAATATTATGTTAAATATTTTTCGATTTAATAGTTTATTTTATTTATTTTAGCATTATATATATTTATATTCTACTTATATCCTACTATATGTATCAGGGATATCACGGGTTGCGAAAAATGTCGAGTCGGGTTTTTAAATTTTCTTCGGATAGTATTTTGGGGTCCGGATATCAGTCGTCAGTTCAGTTAAAAGTTTGAACATGAATCCAGATTTTTTGGAGCGGTTGGGGGATTCCAGTGTTTCAGTTATTGTTATGTGTAATACAGATAAAATAGGGATAAAGTTGGATTTGGAACTAATTAAATACATATAATAAACTAATTAAATATTTTAATAAATAAATTTTATTTTTAGTTATAATTGAAAAATATTTACAGACGCTATTTTTCTTTATTTTCTAGATTATGCATATTCGTAAATTATTATCTTTTACGATGCAATTTTTTGAAATATTTACAAATCATAGGCGCCATAAACACAAATTACTTACAATAAAACATAATCACTTAAATCCTAAACGTTTTTTGAATAAATTTATTCCCGTCACTGAATGGCTTCCAAAATATAGTTTTCAAAAATTATTTTTCTTTAATTAAATTATTTTAGAATGGCGACACTCTTTTTTCGTTGATTTATGTGCTGGTCTTACAGCTGCTGTATTTTCTATCCCTACAGGTAGTTCAGATTTCAGAACACGAATAAGTGCCATCATTCGATTAATTACCCCCTCTAGCAAAATGTCAAAAGAATACCCAGGTTATGTAGTCAAGAAAATACTGTTCTGTAACTAAAAATTAAACGTATATTAATATGAGGCTCTTATACTCTTGTCCAGATTACGCGTCCAATCAGATTTTATGCGTCCAATCACATTTTTTAAGTATCCGGTTAATTATTTTAGTACCATAAAATCTAAGGGAATAGAATAACTTCTCACTAAGAGTTAGGTTACACCACACGATATCGGACCATTTGTTGAAATGAAGAACCGGGTACTTAAAGATGTCTTGGACGCGACATCTGGACTTGGTTCTAAAATTTATCGTATTTTAAGGATTTATTTTATCTAATTTTTTAATATATTTGTTATATCTATCTCAGGGCTGTCTTTTCCAAACCACCAAAATAGGGCGCAGCCACTCAAAAATAGGGAAAAAATAGGGAATTGTTTTAAAGACATAAAAATAATTAAAATTTTAAATAAAAAGCTTCATTTAATATATTTTTCACTAGTTTTAACTAAATTGAGCAGATCACGATAATGCTGTTTTTAAATAAATATATTTTGAAAGTTGTAAATAGATAAAATACGAATATCGAAATTGAAAATAGTTTAGATATACGAATTTGGAACCGATAATAGCGCAAAATCCCATAATGATACTTTCTCTCGTCTCCCCTCTAATAATAGGCCTTATTATCCTTTTAAGCGCCCTATAAATAGGGTAAAAAGACAACCCTGATCTATCTATCAAATGCGAATATATTTGTTTTAGGAATTGCCCATGCTGGTATTTGTGGTGTTGCTCCAGTTTATGTAATAAAATATTTAAATAATTTTTATCAATTAATTTCTAAAATAATTAAGGGTCTATACACTGTTATTTTCCCAACATTTTTCTATATGCTTTTTGGCCATTCCCGACATAATTCTCTCGGCGCTTTTGCAATTCTTTCTTTAATAACTAGAGCAGCTATTGAAAAAGTTGATCAAATACTTATTAATGATAGGTTAGAAAATTGGGAAAAAATTTTTTAATATATTAAAAAGGAATGGAGGTGTTAGTCCCGTTTATGATTATTCAACGATATCTCCTTTGCCAACATCTGACGATAATGAAACTATTAGGATTATGAACAGTACTTTCTTTGACGGAGAAGATCAATTGTTGATTGATGAGGTAATTATTAAATATACTTTTAGAAAGTAAAAATCCTTTTGAGGTTTTATTAAAATTCTCAACCCTAACAATAAGTCCCTTGTTTTAAAATATCATAAATTTTATTTGAATTGAAATTTGTGATAGTTTTTTAAAAAAAGTAGCACTCTCTGAGAGGGCAATGCTTGAAATTTAAGATTAACTCGTACTCGTTCAATTTTTTTCTCGTAGACTTGTATGAGTAAGATTTATGGCACAAGCTTACAAACGCTACCGGAAACTCCTAAACTATCAGAAAAATATTTTTTAATTAAAAGAGCACATTAAATACATCTTCAATTATTGCTGAATTAAATATTTCTTCTTCTGATGAGAATATAATTGACAAGAATAATCACAATAATCCTTTACTTAGCGACCCTATACAACTTTCTGTTCCAAAATTACTTCAAAACAATACAAATATTACTGTTGGCGAAATTGGTAAAAGATTAAGTGAAATTAAACCAATACATATTGCTACTTTAATTTTGTTTTTGGGTGGAATTTTTCAGGTGTGTTTCAAAGAAAATACAAAAATGACTAAATATTTTAGGTAATTATGGGTATATTTCGTTTGGATTTTCTCTCATGTTATTTCTCTGAACAAGTTATGACTGGATTTGTTTTGGGAGGATGTGTACACGGTAATTAATATATATCTATATAACACTTGCAAAAGATACTAGATAGGCCTCCGTATTTATTATTAAAGATTAGCGCTAGAGTGGAGCGGTGTCGGTATTTCGAGAAAAAATTGGTATCGGTATTTTGGAATGATGATACACCTACCTTTTTAAGAATAGTGTCACACTACCTTTTTAAGAATAGTGTCACATTTCCTGTGGTAGTTTTAAAATTGTTGCTCACGTAATCTTGCGTTACTAATATATAGGTAGTAATGAGATATGTAGTAAAAAAGTCATGTTAAATATTTACCGTTGGACGATGATGTGTAACATTCATAGCAATCAGTTACTTAGATTACCTATTTGTGCCATTCATCAGCAATTTTACATATTTTATCCTCCTTTCATACAAAATATTTCTATAATTTTAAAGTATTTTTCTCACAACTTGGGGACTTGTTGGGCATCCAGCATTTATTGCCTCCTCGATCTGGACGTGGATATTTATATAATGTACGTATATTAATTCTAATTTTTATTAAAATTAAACAAAATTTTAAGCGTGTTTTTGATATAATTGATCATTTAAAGTTTACAAATATCCAAACAATGATAATAAGTATTTGTTCTATTTTCTTTCTTCTTTTTACTCAACAAATTTTTGAAGTAATTAATAATATATTTAAATATTTCTCTTAAAAAAATTAACTTTTTAGCCATGGCTAGCAGATGCTTTTGAGTTTCCAATACCTTATGAACTTTTATTAGTAATTATTGGAATAACTGCAACAAATTTTGGAGATCTTTCAAATAGGCATAATATTACTGTTGTTGGAAATATACCAACAAAGTAAATTTATTTTCCAGTAAATCTTCTTTCCCTAAACATTTTAAACTAGGGTATGTAGCACCCCGGCCCCCGAAACAAAAAACAGCGATCCGAACCCCGAAGGCATTACCCCGACAAAACCCGATCCCCGACGCCCACCCCCGTACGGGCAAAACCCCGACCTGACCCCCGAAACCCCGACTATATTTTGGCAAAACCCCCGACCCGAACCCCGAAGGTTCTACCCTGAAAAACCCCGAAACCCGTCACTTCCTTCTTCGAAGCTCGGGGTGCTACCCTTAACATTTTAAACATATACTTTTTAAAGTTTTCCAACTCCATCAATTCCACATTTTGAATTAATTCCTTTTGTTTTTATTGATGCTATCAGCATTGCAGTAACTGCTGTTGCTATTCATTTGACAGTTATCCGAATTGTTGAAAATAAATATCATTATGTTATTAATAGTTGTCAAGTTAATCTAATTTTTAACATGATTTCTTTTTAAAAATTAATTTTTATAAAGGAATTATATTCTCTTGGTTTCTCCGGTATTTGTTCTTCGATTTTTCCAGTATTTCCAATTACTTCTATTTTTGCAAGAACTCTTATTGGTGATGCTGATGTAAATATTACACAGGTATTTTTGTCTACCAGAGGTGAATAGGAAATACCAGAGTTGCCGGAAATCGGAACTGTCGGAAATCGGAAATTGCTCAAAAGTCGGAAATCGGAAGCAAAAAAACGTCGGAAATCGGAATTCCGATTCACCTCTGTTATCCATACATTTAGAGAGAACAATTAAAAATTTCAATCCACCAAAATATAAATAGAATGAACCATTATTTTTAGTTAAGTAGGTACTTTAAATGATGACAAGTACCACAATTAGGTAATTGCTTAGTCCTCCCACCTCCCCATTACCAAGTAGCAGGGACCAACAAATAAAAAACGTATCTTAGCTTTTACATAATTTGAGGTTATTTAAAATTAGGATTTCCTTTCCTGCCAATATTTACTAGTTAAATATTGAAGAAAAAATTATTAAAAATTTTTCTTTGTTAAAGAAAAATTATAAAAATTTTATTTGTTTAACAACCAAACTAAGGAGAACCTTCAATTTAAAATTAAAATAAAAACTTATTTAGATGACAACATTCTTTTCAACCTTATCTCTCTTAACAGTAATTTTATATATAGGCCCGGCTTTAGAATATTTACCAAAGGTAATTTTTCATATTATTTTGTAAAAATTAATTTAATAAAATTTAGTGTATTTTGGCTTCGATTATTGTAATTTAAGATTTTATTTAAATTTATTTAAAAATAATTTATTCATTAGATAGTCTCAGCCTGTACTTCTTTAAATAAATTTGGTGAATTACGCCAATTATGGCCTCTTTTCAAAATTGATTTTGTTAAAAAAATTATTTTTAATTATTTTTTTCGATTTTAGGCAATTTTTATTGTCAGTTTCCTCCTCACAGTTTGTTACGATATGGCAGAGGGGTTAACGCTTTCAGCGCTTTTTAGTGCCTTTACTATTGTTTTTCGTGATCAGTGGTGAGGAATATTAAAAAATTTGGAATAAAAACGTTTTAGGCCAAAATGGCATTTTTTAACTCACGATGAAGAATTAAATGAATATAAGGAAGCTGAGAGAAAACAACAATTTTTACAGCACCAAATAGCTGCCGGGGGGCATGCCTTTATTATTCGTTATGATGCTCCTTTGATATTTACAAGTGTACATAAATTTAATAAAGTTTAAAACAAAAAATAATTAATTTTAATTTATTTAATAATTTCCAAAAAAAAGGTGTTAATTCAAAGTGCAAAGAAAAGAAAAATTCAATTAAATTTGTGTAGAACTTATTCGGCAACAGAAAAATTAGTTTTGGCTAATTATGAAAATACTTTAATTATTGACTGTTCCGGATTTCCTTATGTTGATTTTCTAGGACTACAAACATTAAAAAAGGTATTTTAAATGAAGTCTAATCTGCTTATTTGATTTTTTAAATTAAATTTTGAGGTTTATAAAGACTTTTCTGCACAAAATGTAGTTGTTAAATTCGCTGCTCCAAAAGGTTTAAATAATTTTATAAATTGTATAGAGGAATACTCACCCAAGGGACCGAGTAGAAGGATTTTTGTAACGAAATTTACTTCCACAAAAACGTTTTTTCCACAAGAGTATTGTGGAATTCGGTTTTAGCCATCTTAAGGATACCGGAACCTCTGTTTAAGTTTAATTTTAAAGCAACGCCTTTCTGTATTGTTCTTAATTTTTATTTTAGCTCAATTGTTGAGAATGTTTTGTGAAAGTGATTTTTATTTAACAGTTCCAAAAGAAAATGTATTTAAAACTGTCAAGTAATTTAATCTTTTTTTAAAATTTTTTATTAAAAATTTAGACAAGCTGTTAGTTCTTGCGTTTATAACGATGAAAATTCACGAATGGATGACGAGGAAATTTTTAGTATTGAATCTTTAAATAATATGTAATTGATAAATATAAAATATTATTAGAAATTAAACAAAACTTTCAAATAAATTGTATTTTACTAATTATAATTTTAAAAATAAATTAATTTTTAATAAATTCGATCCAATTAATTCTTGTTTTTTCTTTCCTATTTCTCCTCTTTTCTGGCTGTTTTTGTTTTTTTATTCCGGAAATATTACATTTTTGATAGATTTCAAATTTTTTAGGGTTCTTCTAAAAATTGAATATTTATTTTTTTAACAATCACGTAGCGACTCAATACTAGTACAATGCGGCTTACTTTATTTTTTACATACTGTGGATCATTTTGTAAACTAAAATATTCTTTGGTAATTCGCGCAGGCCCAGTTGTTTTTATTAGTACCAAGTTTGAGAAAAGGTCGAATAATGGTACGAGCTTTCTAACTTACACGGACTATACTATAAGATACACCCTTTGGGTTTAAAGAATTGTACTGTCCGGAACCAATTCGGTATCCGGAACTGGAACCGAATTGAAAATTTTCGGTTATCCGGTTTTTTTCGGTTCCGAATAACCGGAACCGCCAATCTTATGTAGGATTAGTGTACATCAAATAGAGTTTATCTTCTAGGAGGTTCCTAAGTTGAGGAGTACCTAATTTTGGTTGTATATTATTTTGTGATAGTATGAGTCATTCATTTTAATAAAAAAGAATAAATTACATGAGGCATATCATCAATATTTAGAGGGATTTTAATAAAATTACTTAATTTATTTTTATTTAAATTAAATGAATTTTTTTGTTCATTTTCATTAATTATACTATCATTGGACAATTCAATTATTTTATTACATTTTTCAATAATTGTTTGGGTATTTGTAAATGTTTGATAAAAATTATTACTGAAACTGTTATTTGATATATTTGAATATTGACGTGCATAAGATTTTACTGAAAATTAGTTATTTAAAAAAAGATTTTTCACGAATCTAATTACACATTAATTACTACTTATGTTTATCTTCTAGATTGTGAACTTTCACTTACCAATATTAATTGGATTTATTTTTGGGCAATTAGAACTTTCTGCCTTGAGAATTGATCCAATCCTGTTAAATAAAAAAATTTTATAAAATTTTTATCTTAACACAAGAGGATTTTTAATAAAATCGCTGATATTCTTTAAAAAAGGAAAATCCAAACATTTTTTCCAAATTATTTTGTTTAATATAAACAGCATTTAACCAACTTCCCTCTCTATTTATATTTAAAAATTGTTCATTAATTGTTAATATTAATTTTTCCTGTTTTTGTTGTTCCTCTATATCATCTCCATTATTTTTTAAATTTATTCCAACTAACCAAACAGTCCAATGCTCTTCAGTACCACTAAATTAAATAATTATTTAAATCGTGTTTTGCAAACTTAATTTTTTAAGTTTGTTCTTAAATTTATTTTTCTTAAATGATTTTATTTGTTTTTACAAACTTTGTTTTTACTAATATTTGTCACAAACATTGTTTTAAGTTCGTTTTAAAAATAAACTTGTTTTGTTTAAAATTTACATAAAAGCTTAAACTTGTTTGTCTCTAATCATGTTTTCTTAAACTATATTTCACAAAAACCTACTTTATTCTCTCACATTTTCTTTCTTTTTCAAATCCAGAAATTGTATGATATTCCTCTAATTTTATTTTTTCTCCATTAATTTTTTCTGCCCATTCTTTAAGCATTAATCTTAATTTTGTTTTTAACAATCCACATTTAAAATTTCCAAAATAATTGTTTATATTTTCTTTTATCTTAATAGGTACTGTACAAATAACCAAAATAAAATGTTTGTAAATTAATTTATAATTTATTTTTTTAAATATTGTTTTTTGCCACCATTCTTTTGTTAAATTATTATGATTTAAGTTTCTAAAATGGTCAGAAGCTTTTTTTGTTTCTCTCAAAATAATGCTTTTCGTATATTCGTTAATATTAAATGCAACATTTTGTTCAGGAAATTTAGGTGAAATTATTGGCATTATTGATGACTGATTTTCTTTTTTGATATTTGATAAATACCAGGAATCAATTAAATAATTATTTTGATTGTTTAAATATTTTGTTTTTAATTCCTGACTTGTTAAAAGTTCGAGCAAAACAGGAAATGGCCATTGCCTTAAAATATGTAGAATAATTACTAGTTTTAATAATTAAAAATAAAATAAACATAGTAAAACGAATTATTAAAAAAACACAATTTAATCAAAACTAACATATAAACTTATAATAACATTTAATACAAAATTGCAGAACTTTAGTTAAAACATAAATAAAACAAAACAATAATAGTATAACAATGAAAAGAACAAAACATTCAACAAAACATAAAACAAACAAACATAACTTTCAACAACACATTAAAGCATAAAAACTAAACTTCATAAAACTTTTAAAGTAAAGGAAACAAAAATTCAAAAGCATTAAACAAAACAAAGAAACATTCATGAAGACATAAAGCAAAACAATCAAAACATTTAGCAAACAGTAAAAAGCAAACATAACTCCTGACAGAACATTAAGCAAAACAAACAAAACATTCAAACAAACATCTAAGAAATACTAAAGCTAAAGGAACAAAATATTAAAACAAAACATCTAAGAAATATTAAAGAAAAACTAACAAAACATTCAAAAAAACACTAAGAATATTAAAGAAAAACAAACAAAACATTCAAAAAAACATCTAAGAATAAAAAAGGTCAACGAACAAAGAATATTAAAGGTCAACGAACAAAACATTCAAACAAACATCTAAGAAATATTAAAAAACAACGAACAAACCATTCAAAAAAACATCTTAGCATATTAAACGTCAACGAACAAAACATTCAAACAAACATCTAAGAAATATTAAAGAAAAACGAACAAAACATTCAAACAAACATCTAAGAAATATTAAAGAAAAAATAACAAAACATTTAAAAAAACATCTAAGAATATTAAAGAAAAACAAACAAAACATTCAAACAAAACATCTAAGAAATATTAAAGAACAACGAACAAAACATTCAAAAAAACATTTAAGAATATTAAAGAAAAACAAACAAAACATTCAAACAAAACATCTAAGAAATATTAAAGAACAACGAACAAAACATTCAAAAAAACATCTAAGAATATTAAAGGTCAACGAAAAAACATTCAAAAAAACATCTAAGAATATTAAAGGTCAACGAACAAAACATTCAAACAAACATCTAAGAAATATTAAAGAAAAACTAACAAAACATTCAAAAAAACATCTAAGAATATTAAAGAAAAACAAACAAAACATTCAAACAAAACATCTAAGAAATATTACAGAAAAACGAACAAAACATTCAAAAAAACATCTAAGAAATATTAAAGAAAAACGAACAAACAATTCAAACAAAACTTATAAGAAATATTAATGAAAAAATAACAAAACATTCAAACAAAACTTTCCTTAAAATTTAAAGCAAAACTTACAAAACATTCAAACAAAACATCTAAGAAATATCAAAAATAAACGAACTAAACATTCAAACAAAACATCTAAGAAATATTAAAGAAAAACAAACAAAACATTTAACAAAACATTTAGCAAAACAAACGAAATTTTCAATAAAACATTAAAGCAAAACGATCAAAAATTAAAACAAAACATCTCAGAAATATTAAAGCAAAACGAACAAATCATTTAACAAAACATTAAGCACAACAAACAAAACTTTCAATAAAACATTAAAGCAAAACGATCAAAATTTCAAACAAAACATCTAATAAATATTGAAGAAAAACAAACAAAACATTTAACAAAACATTAACGAAACAAACGAAACTTTCTTTAAATTTAAATCAAAACTAACAAAACATTCAAACAAACATCTAAGAACTATTAAAGAAAAACGAACAAAACATTCAAACAAAACATATAAGAAATATTAATGAAAAACGAACAAAACATAGCAAAACTTCAAGAAAAACAAAAAAACATTCAACGAAACATTAAAGCAAAACGATAAAACATTCAAACAAAATCAAAAAAAATATTTAAAATAAACAAAACATTCAACAAAAATTCAAAAACATTAAGCAAAACAAACAAACATTAATAGAAACATAAAGAAAAACAATCAAAGCATTTAACAAACATTGAAAAACAAACATAACTCCTAACAAAACATTAAATCAAAAGAATAAAACCTTCAATAAAACTTTTAAGATAAGACAAACAAAACATCCAAAAATTATTAAAGAAAATCAAACAAAACATTCAACAAAATATTAGAGCAAAACAAAGCGAACAAAAAAACTTGGACTAAACAATAAGTTTTATGTACAAACAACTTTTCACAAATTTGAGATTTTATAATTTTTCACAAACTTGGGAAACATAAACTAATAAACATGTTATGAAATTGTTTTCGCAAACTAGTTGTTCACAACATATAAGAATAAGAATAATCATTAGTAAATTAGTCTACTCAAACAAACCATTCACTAAAAACTTTAAAAAATTGTTGCAATAAATATGTTAAATCTCCAGTACTGTAGATAAGATTAATTTTTGCTGTCATTAAAATTAAAATTGTCCCACTTAAATAACCAAAAACATTTGAATAAATTTGTTTTCCTTAAAAATAATTTTTTAAATTCAAATAAAAAATATTTTAACGTTTTGCCCACAATTTAACCGATCTTAATAAATCAACAAAAAGGGATGATTGTTTGGTTGTTTGTATAAATTTGGATTTGATATTATAAGCAATCCGATAACCTGAAAATTATTTTTTTAATTAATCAAATAATATTCACGGATATTAGATGTTAATAATTATTAAATCAAGTTTGTAAAACCAAAGTCTAGACTAATTGTAAGCTCTAAAAACTAAATTAATCAAGTTTATAAATAAATATATAAATTTCTTAAAAGATAAGCTTAACAATACATTTAATAAAAAATTTAAATGATAATTAAATCAAGTTTGTAAAGCTATCTTTTCTAAATCTGTTTGCAAAAACTAATTTAACCGAGTCTGTGAAAAAACATTTTATTCAGCCTGTTTTGTTACCTATATTAAATTATTTACCTGTCAAAACCAAAATACTCTTATTATAAAATGGATCATTTTGTTTTATCATTCCATCAATTAATTCATCCAATGTTTTTTTATTTTTATTAACAATTTCTTCATTAGCTATATTTGTTGGGTCAAAATTTTCGGGAATTTTATTATAAGGAATAGGCACAGCCATTATATCCATTTCTACTCCTGATATTGAAATTGAAAGTATTGGAACTCTGGCATTTCCTATTGAATTTATATATGTTCCTGACATTGGGTATCCCTTAATTATTATTTATTTTAAATTAAATTATTTTTATAATATTTTATTTTTAAATTATTAATTAATGTTTTAATCAATAATTTTACAGATTTAAAAAGTTTTTGGAACTACCGTATTTTCACGATTAATTCTCCTCCCTCGAATAATTCCCACTCTCGATTAATTCCCCATACTAGAATTGGGTTGAAACAATAACCTACTACACGTTATAATGCCAAAACTCGAATAATTCCCCTTCCTCGAATTATTCCCCATTGAATTATTAATTCCCCAGGGGAATTAATCGAGAAAATACGGTAAATGGTTCTAAAATTCGCCTAAAACTTTTACTATTTTAAATACCTTAAATTCAAATTCTTCAATAGTTTCCACGTTATAAATTTCATTTTTTAAGAAAGAAGCAAATGATTGGAGATTTGAACCAAAAAATTGATCATGTTCCGAACAAAAACGAACGTTCCCGTTCCTCTGACATTTTTCACAATTTTCCGAAACATTTTGTTGGGGGCATAAACATTTTTGTGGAAAAATAAAAATAATGTCCAAATCGGAGTCAGGTCCTGCAGTTTCGAGAAATGTAGAGCCTCCAATTATAATCTTATAGCCTTCTTAAAATTAAAAAGCTAAGATTATTTCAACAAAATATGCTTAGGCTTGACTAAAAACATCGGTATCGAATAGAGATCTAGTTTAAAAATTTAATATCGAAATAAAGATTTTTTGATGTATTTCAAATCTCAATCGGCTTCAAGACCAATCTATTAAATATATTATAGTCAGGATTTTTGAATTTTCAGAAAAAGCCATTTTATATTTTCAATATTTACCTCCACTATCTACAAAATTCTTCTTGCATATATTTCTTAACCAATTTTTGAATTTTTCTTCTAGCCACTCAATTATGAACTTCTTCTTTTCCTTTGCTTCATTATTAATAGTATAAATTGAATTTAAGAAATTGTGAAGCTTTAAAATTATCAGAAAAATTATGTAAAAATATCTAAATTTAAAAATTAACCTCCTCATTCTTTAAAAATTTATTAGGAACAAATATGTTCAAGTCCGATTTTTGTTTTTTGAATATATTTTTTCCAAATATTTCTGTCATTTGTTGAATTAAATTTTTATCTAAAATTAATTTAAATAATGGTTTACTGGTTATTTATTGTTTTAATCCAACCATGGAATTAATAAGGTTACAAAATATGCACGGGAAATCGTCGAAAAATCCACCGAAAAAATTCAAAATATGCAAAACTTCTAAAAGATATCATGGACTTTTAAAATCTATTCAAAAAATTTATTGTAATTATCTACCTAGCGTTTTTTGCTCAATTGAATCCATTTGCCTTTCAATTTTATTTAAAATATTTTTTACAAATTTTTGCAAGTACTTTTCATCTTTATTTTCATCAAAATTCAACATTTTATTATTATTTTTATCAATTTTCTCTTTAACCAAATTTTTTATTTGTTCAAAAAACTCTAAATTTACAATCCCATTTTCATCCACAAAATTTTCAAAAAATCTCAAAAATCTATCTTTATCGAGTATTAAGTAATTTTTGTTTTGCAAAACTACTTTGTTTGTATTTTTAGCCAAAAACATAGAGATTGTGTGCAAACGAAGTTGTTTTATTAACAAAACATATTTAGCATTATTAACATTATTTTGTTTGTTTGGTTTTCCTAAACTTGTTTGTTGCTGTCTAAAATATTTTTCAAAACTTAAAAATAGATAAACACTGTTTCTTTCAAAATTAAAATTAATTTAAAAATACTAAACTTTAAATAAACTTACAAAATTCTTTCAAAATTCTTCACAAACTTATTATTAAGTTTGTAAAACATTCCAAAACATAAAAATCTATAAACATTAAACATTTTTTCCAACAAAACATCAATATTAATTGTTTCTGGCGTTAAGTTTGTTAAAACTTGTTTTGTAAAATTTGACCAACTTTCTCTCAATGTATTGTAAAACTTGCAACTTGTTTGATTAAAAGTTATTTGGTTAAAACTTGTTTCTGTTAGAGTTTTCAAGTTTGTTTTATTTTCTTCATGTTTTGTTTCATTTTTACTATTAGCCTCAACGATTTTTAATGCTTCCAAAACATTATTTATTAAAATTACAATATCAATTAATTTAATAATATTATTTTCTTTTACAGTAAAATATTTTAGAACTAAATTTTCAATTATCAAATCTAATATATTTTTATCTTCAAAAGCTTCTTTATTTGAATTAAAAATTGCTAGGAAATTTAATTTAAATAGATTATTTAATTAAAATTACTATTTAATAAAAGACTTGGGTTGGTAAACAAATCAAAATTAAAATTCTGATCAGAACTGGACGAGAGTGATGATGTTGCTTCAATACTTCTATTGTCTTCCTTTATCTTGTGCTTAGTTTTACACTTTTTTTCTTCAAGTTTAATATCATTTTTGGAAGATAATGATTTTAATAATGTACGAGAATGTATAATTTTTCTGTTTTGTGATGTCGCCCCTTCAATTTTTTAAATTAATAAAGTTTAGAATAGGATTGGACTGATAAACTGAAAACCGGTGGAAAAACCGCCCTGTTTCATTACCTTCAGTTTGTAGTCGACCTAATTTATCTTCAATCACTCTTCCTACTGCTTTTACTTTTCTCTCTTCATCTTTCTTGATACCCCCATTCGCTTCTTCTTCCTCTTTCGCTCTTCCCTTCTCTTCTTCTTCCATTCTTCCTTCTTCTATCTCCATTACTCTTCCTTTCTCTTTCATTGTCCCTTCTTTATTTTCCATATTTCTTCCTTTTCCCTCAACATCTCTTTTGCTTTCTCCATCTCCTACAACCCTTTCTTTATCTTCCACCTTTAAAGATCCTTCCTCTTTCGCTAGAACTTTTCCTTCCTCCAACTTTCTTTCTCTATCATCTTCTCTCATAAATCCTCTCTTCTCTAGCTCATCCATAACTTGTCCTATCTTACCTTCGAAGTCATTCCCTTTATCCTTTTCTTTCATAAAGCTTCCTTTCTCTATCTCCTTCTCTGAACTTTCGTTTTCCTCCCTTAAAAATCTTTTCTTCTCTACAATAATTTTTTCTATTTCTTCTTCTTTTCCCTCTTTTCCTTCCAAAGCTCTTCCTTCCTTCAACTCCACAATCTTACTAGCACTTCCTTCTCCTTCTTCTTCTAAAACACTTACATTTTTACATTCAATTTTTTCTTTTCCTCTCCTTCCCTTTTCTTCTTCAATTGTTTTCTTCTCAACACTCTCTTGATCGAATTCCGTTCCTTCCTCGTCCAGTTCTTCAAAAATTTCATCCCTCATTCTCTCTTTATTTCTACTTTTGTTAGCTCTCAATTCATCAATTCTTTCAAATAATTCTTTAGGAGTTAAACTGAACAATTCCTTTACTTGATTAGCTAAAATTATAATTATTATAACTCTGAGTGATTCCTAATATCCAAATCCATAGCGAAATAATTCTTTCTAGTTTTTCATAGTGCTCGGACCCCCAATACTAAAATCCTAAATTCAAGATACGTTTTTAACTTTGTTTGACAAAATATCACAACTCTAAGATATTACTCATTATAAGATACTATAACTTGTCAGCCCCAAGGATCTATCGATGAGTGAGATCCAATTGAATATAACTAACGATGTGTTGCCAATAAATTTCTTATATTATTTTTATTTTTTCCGTCACTTTCTTTAAAGATCTCTGTAATTTTTTCTATCCAAATTTCTCTCTGTCCTTTCAAATTTTCTTCAATATGATAATCTTGTCCATTTTTTAAATACACACAATTCTCCCAAACATTGCTCATTTTAGCTAAATATTCTTTTTTAATTTCTTTCTTTTCAAATAAACGTTTTAACCGAATAAATTTATCTATATATTCACAACATTCTTTTGCTGTTTCGAGATATATTGCTGTAAATAAATTTGAGCGGGCATAATCTTCGGTAAATAAATAGATTTCCTAAACAGAAAAACACAAAATATTTTCAATCATTTTCGATATTTCAATCCAAATCCACTTGACGCAATTAGGAATACTATTAATACATAGCGAGTGAACACGAAATTGATGCGCTATTAGCTAAAGGGACACAGATTCTACCCTAGTGGAGTTAGTCCATAATAAATTTTCGAAATTTTCTAAGAGAACTTAATTAACTTAACTTCTAAGAGAACTTATTTACAGTTACAGTAATGGACACCTATTTAAAAACCTCCAGTAACTATCAGATAACACCAAAATTAGGACAATACAACCTAGCCTTTTTTGAATTGAATTATTTAAATAATACTTTGATATTTTTTGCCATTTTTCCTCTTTTTTGATTTGCAGTAAAATTTTGTAAATAATATTCACCAAACAAATACACTCTAGACATCCTAGAGAACAATGCTGTAAAATTCCATCTCCCTAAAAATCCAAAAAAATTTATAAAGATCTGTGAATATTTCATTCTTTTTCATAGCTAAGTATTCTATCAATTTTCGCAAATTCCTACATTATCGGAATGTTTTTTGAGAAAACTCGCCATCACCGCTGTCACGCTCCCTTAGATAGCAAATTTTCCTGCCCAAGAGACGAGTAAGGTCCGACTTATGGCCGAGAACTATGTCCGAATGTAATAATTTTTAAAATTTTTTACCTTCAATTGTTTCACGTTTCTTCATCCAATCAGAATAAATAAAATAATTTAAAGTATTTTTTATTCTCCATTTTTCAATTATATTTACATTTTTATTAAAATATTCGTTAAATAAATCTAAATAAATATTTTCTCTTTTATTTTCCTTAAAAATAAAAATTAATTAAATTTAATTAATTAATTACTCTATAAAAACAATCAGAATGTATTTCAATTAATAATTCCATTCGTGCACGTCCAAAAAGTTGTGTTAAATTTTTTTGGAAATGTTTGAGTTGCGTATAATTTTTTTGAGTTTTCAATATACTGAAAAGAAACTTGATTTATAAATTTTAAAATATTTAATTATAAAGAAAGGAAGCCGAATTTGGGATAATTTTAGAACTGAAGCAAATGAGCAGAAATTCAAATTTAAAGCACAAAATTCAAAATTGAAGCAAAAATGTTTAAATGAATTAAATTTCTAAATCAAAAACAAAATAACCCCAGTTTAGCTATAACCTCAATTTCTTCATAAACGCATGTTCTTTAAACAATAAATGATTATAAAAAACAAGAAAATTTGCTTCTTGAATCTCTTCCAAATTTACAGTTATATTATACATATTAGCCAAATTAGAAATAAATTCATCGATATGGATATTTATTTCTTTAGTCTTTTTTGATTCTTTATCATTATTTTTTAAATTAATTAAATTTATTTCTTTTTCATTATTTCCTTTTAAATTTTTAACTAAATTATAACGTTTAAGCAAGATATAAAACACTCCTTTTGATGGAGAATATCTGTAGTGATCTAACCGGTCGGCAATACTAAAAATTGAAATTTTTGAATAATTAAATATAGTCAGATCAGACCACACTTAGTATTATGTAAACCCCCACTAAGTTATATATACCAAAAGTGGGTCGGAACAGTCAGAGTGTCGGAAATCGGAAGACCGGAAATCGGAACTGGTCAAAAATCAAAATTTTTTCGAAAATCGGAAGGAAAAAAACGTCGGAAATAGGAAATCGGAATTCCGACCAACCTATGATACACACATAAACATTTTAATGTAGTTTTTAAAATCTGGTTAGCCACAAATGTCCTCAGTAAATCTTTCCAACCCCAAGGTTGTGCATATAGTGGGATCCGACGACTGTATTTAATTACGGTTCCGTGACTTTTGCGCCGAGAACATTTGCGCCGCGACACTTGCGCCGCGACTTTTGCGCCGCGACTTATGCGCCGAGTGACTTTTGCGCCGGGCGACTTTTGCGCCGCCACTATCATTAAAAATATATCAATAACTACAGCCGGACCTCACTTTAGTAGGGTTGTCGGATAGTTGGAAATCTTCGGATATCCGGATCCGGTATCCGAACCGAAATTTTCGGATATCCGGCATTTTTCGGATCCGGATTTTTTAAAATAATGGCGGCGCAAATGTCGCGGCGCATAAGTCGCCCGGCGCAAAAGTCGCAGCGCAAGAGTCGCGGCGCAAAAGTCACCCGGCGCAAAAGTCGCGGCGCATAAGTCGCGGCGCAAATGTTCTCGGCGCAAAAGTCGTGATACCTTTAATTACCTAATTAAATCGTCCAATTCTCTTTTATTATCCAACGCTGCAAGAATTAAATAAAATTGTGAAATAAACGTAATTTGAATAATTATTGAATCAGATGCATTTAAATTTTTTCCTGTAATAAATCCCCTTGTATTTTCTCCTTCATCTAATAAATCCAAATATATACATAAAAGCACTTTAGGTAAGAGATAGACGTCTGCATCATATTTAAAAAAATTTTTTTTTGTAAGGTTGCAAGCAATCCCTATTAAATTATTTATTAAATTATTTTTTAAATAAAAGAAGGAAAGTATAAAGTTATCAATTGTCTGTTTTATCAGTTAATAGTTATATCTAGAGAGTTAAGTTGTTGTAAGATCGACAAAGTTTCCTTAAGTCGGTGTTCGTTTGTGCTTTCAGGATCTAATCATATCCAATCTTTCGTTATTTTTTGGAAGGGCAAGGCCGTTTCATAAATGCTTCACTTATCTTATATTTCTTTTATTTTATTAGAAAATATTATTAAAAAATTATTTAAGTTTACTTGAAATAAGATTTCCGCAATTTATTTCTTTTAAAATTATCGAAAATAATATTAAAACAAATAATAAAAATTGCATTTTATGTTAATTTAATTTTTATTTTTCTTTAATTTTTAAAAAATAATTTAAGGCGGGAGTCGGATTTTATTAAGGCAGGAAAGAGGTTGCTCTTAAAAATATTTCATAATTGAGTAAATGTCGGGAAAATAATTAATATTTTTATTTTTAAATTTTAATTGATTTATTTAATGGGAAAAATTAAATTGCACTTTGATAAAGTGCAATTTTAAATAAAAATAATTTTGTAAACGGAAAAGGACATTTCGGTAAATGTCCAGTTGGCGGTCTACATGTCCGCAAATGAAATGCTCACTTTTCTTTCCTTTCTTTGCATTTTTGGCGTTAGGAAAAATGCCCGCTTAAAGGAAAAATTCTCTCTCATTTTTCTTTTTCTGCTATATTGTGCCCTCATGAAAGGAAGGAGAGAAAATAATAAAAAATTAATTAAAGTGAAATTAAATATATTTATTTTATAAATGATCAAAGATTCGTACAGTTAATCATCAAGAACTCTTTATGAATCCTATCAGCAGTGCTAATCCACAACAAATTGAAGCATTTGGGAATAGATTGAGATTTAGAATGGTACTTCGGATGAGACATTTCACTGCCCCTGATTTGCCAAAATATTTGACATATCATTTTTTCCCTTTATTATACCCCCATTAAAGGCTGTTATCCCCCCTGATCTTTTAGAAATATATGTAAGAATGTTATCCCAAATTTATGTTGTTTGATCATTTATAGAATTATTATTTCATTTCTTCCTTCCTTTCATGAGGGCACAATATAGCAGAAAAAGAAAAATGAGCGAGAATTTTTCCTTTAAGCGGGCATTTTTCCTAACGCCAAAAATGCAAAGAAGGGAAAGAAAAGTGAGCATTTCATTTGCGGACATGTAGACCGCCAACTGGACATTTACCGGACATTTCAAATACAAATTTGCCATAGAAATTTTTCGATTTTTAGCGACTGTATTTTCAGTTTTGTCAAATTGATAGGAAGCATTTTAAATTTAAAAAACTTTCCTTTATTTATTTATGTAATAATAAAATCAAAACATTTTTATAATTTTAGACAGCTGAATAAACTGTCTGGAAAGTTTGTTATTTTTTTAATTTCGATAAAACTATACAGGTACAGAAGTAATTTATTTGGGTATTTTCATTTTAGAGAGTCTAGAAGCTTAAACAATTAATTAAAATTTAATTAAGTGCCTCAAATAGTCTACTATTTTTTATTAATATTAAATTGAGTAAGTAAATTTAAAAAAATATTTTTATTTTTCAAACTTGCACTTTAAATATTTTTTTAGAATAAAATATGGAGTTAGACAACATTAAAACAAATATTTTTATTTAAATTTTAATAAAATTTTTTGTTTTTATCCTCCATCCTTTCCTCATAAAATGGCACATATAAAATCCGTTAAAATTAATATTCAAACAACAACCTCCCTTCACTCAAAAATTAGTTAAAGAATGTCCCAAATTTCCATTTATTTTCTTCTTTTATCCGTGTTGGTTTCCTCAAGTTTAATCTATGGCTGGAAGATAAACCAATCTTTCAAGGGAACCTTCACCTATTATGACAATGTTGGGCT
Source organism: Meloidogyne arenaria (assembly GCA_036172955.1). Lineage (NCBI taxonomy): Eukaryota > Metazoa > Nematoda > Chromadorea > Rhabditida > Meloidogynidae > Meloidogyne > Meloidogyne arenaria. The sequence continues at coordinate 1,272,457 of JARQAB010000029.1, read as the reverse complement.
TGGTGCCTGTGGCAAACAAATAGATCCAAAAAATCAGATGTTAGTCGCTATTAGCTCAAGTCAATGGACAACAGCCAATCCAAATGCTGATCCATTATGTAATAATATTTGTGTAAAAGTGGATTATAAAGGCAAAAGGTAAAAATATTTTTCTGAATATTTCTTTGATATTTATCCTAAATCTACATTTTATTACATTTAGGGATTCCGGTATTTTTCCTTCTCAACATTAATTCTCATCTAATATTTCTTTTTAACAGTATTACCGTGCCCGTCAAGGACAAGTGCCCGGGTTGTAATTCAACGCACATTGATCTGTCAAAACCAGCGTTTGCAAAGCTTGCTGATTTGGGAAGAGGACATTTAGGTGGTGCAACTATAAAATATATTAAATGCCCAAAATGAAAGTTTTGATGAAAACGGATTTTTATTTAGATTAGAGATGGATTACAGAAGATATTGTTAAATTTAGAAAAAAATTTCATATTATTATACAAAGATAAAATTGAAAAATACCTATATTTGTAAACACATTGATAATATTTTTTATGTAATACTTAGGATGTGTCATATCAAAGAACAATAAATTACCGTATTCATTCTAATTGAATGACTCCTCTATTTGAATGACCCTTCTAATTGAATAACCCATTTTTGAGGCTATTGAAAAATAAAATAACCCCCTCTAATTGAATGACCCCCCTAATTGAATGACCCTTTTAGAGGTGAAAAAATAATTCATAATTTTTATAATTTTATCTTACGTATAATCGTAATTATTATTAAAGAATGGATTATTTTTATAATATTGGCGATAAAATCGACGTAAAAACATTATCAGATGGAGAAGGACCTTTGTAATCCTTAAGATCATTGGTCGCTCGAAAAAAAATTAGTAAAAATGCTCCTTCAGTATTATTGAGAGTTGCCAGAAAGTAATCGTGTGTGCTGAGTCCGAATCTCAACTTAGAATTTTTTTATTTCGAATCCCGGACCCGAGTTCGATCAAGTCCAATTCGGGGTAAAAATTCAAAATTAGATGTTTAGGGCTTATCTTACTCAGCTCTTCAAGTTGAGTCGAAGGGTAACGAAATTACTAGGGTAGGAATCGCCGTTTCAGTCCCGCCGTTTCAGTCTCGCCGTTTCAGTCTACGGCCGTTTCAGTCTCGCCGTTTCAGAATATTCTTTTCTTTTTCTTGCCAATTTCGTGGCTGAGGAGGGGGGGGGGGTTTGATTGACCTATTACATCAAACTTTTCACCGCTTATTCGAAAACTAAACTATTGCAGGGAACTTTTTACCTATTCCATCGAACTTTTCACCTTTTAATCTTTTGAATCCCTCCTAATCTCAAATTCTTTGTCTGCGCCTCAGGCAAAAATTTTTTTAAGTTTGGAAGTCTAAGAACTAGACTTCTTTATTTACCGCCGGAGGCGAAAATCTTGAGAATTGGAAAGCCAATGAGCGGAAATTTTTTAAATTTGGAATATCAAGAAGTCAAATTTTTAGCTTGAGATATTCTTCATTTTCTGCGCCGCAGGCGAAAATTTTTGAAAATTCATGACTAAATTAATTTTTCTAAAGTTTTTCACGTTTACTGATATTAAGAAAAATAACTTTCAAATTTTAAATTAATTAATTTAAATTAACTAATTAAACTAAATTAATTTTTCTATAGTTTCTTGACGTTTTAATATTGAAAAAAAATAATTTTAAAATCAAAATGAATGTTAAGAACCATTTATTTTTAGAAGGAAAAATTATTTACATACATTTCACAACACTGGATTCGAACCCAGCCCCATTAGCTGAAGTCACCCAAATTAACCACTCAACCACCTATCAACAGAAGCTAAATGAGAAAAAATTTAATATTTTATTTTCACTTTCCCTTTTTTATCTTTTTCCCTTTATTTTTTCCTTTTAAAAATAAAATTTTATCAGAAAAAGCCATTCTTAGGGGTGTAAAAATTTCCCGACTTGTCGGGAATTGCTATCGGGAGTCGGGATCGGGAGGCCAAAAACTCGGGAAATTTTCCCTAGTCGGGAGTCGGGATCGGGATACCCGAACATCACTACAGCTAAGTCAAACTTAGGCACAGATCCGAACAACTTAACCCAAACGGCCTCTTTAGGGCCACAAATCTAATAAGTGAAATGTAGACATTGATTTTTATTTATTTTTTGATAAATTTTTGTTTATTTAACTCATTTTTTTAATTAAAATTTTTTGTCTTAAGAGAGAAATTCGAGACCAAAACTTCACCCTAAGCTCGAAAAAGCCTAGAATTAAGACTCGGCTAGCTTTTAAGATGTTCTTTAGATCGTAGAAAGTAAGAAAAACGAAAAAATCTACAAGAAAAAAGATTTCTAGCCCAAAAATATGCGTATTCTGAAACGTCCCCTTTTGGACGTAGACTGAACCGGCTACCTATTCTGAAACGGCGAGACTGAAACGGCGGGACTAAAAGGGCGATTCTGAAACGGCTATTCTGAAACGGGCTTTACCGAAATTACTATGTCTTGATAATTATTAGGTATTTATTAAAAATTTTAATTTTTACTTAAATTAATTTTATTGTTTATGTTCGAAATAATCTCGTGTCAAGCGATATTTCGGCAAGTTGTGTTTATGTTAGTTGTGTTTATGATGAGTGTTAGGCGATTTATCGTTTGAGAATTGGGTTTCCGGCCCGGTCCGAAAGATCGAGTCGGACATCGAATTTTGGCCCGAAAAAGACTCGGTCGGGCCGGCCCCATAGAAATGAGGCCCGAAAAAAATGACTCGAACGTCGGCCCGACTCAAAAACGGCAACACTATTTGAGAATGGGTACATTAGTAATTCGAATTAATGTAAGAATTACAATAAATCTACTTAAAAATTTACAAATTTTTGATAAAATTTGAAATAATTGGTATTGACAAATAGAATGACCCGTTCTATTTGAATGACCTCTCTAATTGAATGATATTCTATTTAAATGTGATTATCGGGGAAGTTTATTAATTGGATATTCCCTAAACATTATTCTGATTATTTTAATTAGTTTTAAAACGCCAAAAGAAATGAAAACACACAGCAGAATTCTGATACAAAATTGTGTTTTGGATATTCTGATATTGACAATTCAAATGTTTGTACATTTGGTAAAATTTAAAAACAAACCAGAATTAAATTTGAACATAGAATTACGAGTTTCAGGAAATCAAGTCAGGAGTAAAATTCCGGAAGGAAATAGAGAACTCTGAACGAAATGTTTGCAAAAACCAGAATTAGATTAAATCAGAATTATATATGTAGTTTGAAGCAGAATAACAACTTTCAGTAAAGAAAATATTATTAAAGCAGAATTAGGATTTCCGGAAAAAATAGAGAATATTACTTTCCGGAAAGAATAAAAGTAATTCTTCGTAGATGTTTTAACTTTTAAAATTTCCGGAAAGAGACACAAAAATAATAAAACAGAATTTAATAAAAACACTTTAAAAACATTTTTAAGTTTTATATAATCGAAAAGAATGGAAATCCAATTTATATTATCACAGACGGGATTTTATTTAATATTATGAACAAAACATTTATATATCCATTATTATTTTATTACATATTTATTGCTTACATATTTATTTACAACTTAAATACAAACGGATTATGTGTTCAATTTGTATATAGATATTTAATTTTAAATAGGTAAAAACATAAAAACTTTTTTCAGGCAAATCCTTGTTTCTTTCCTAAATAGGCCTGATGCTGAAATATCCAAATCAAGCGTTATTTGTATGAATTCTGCTTTAAAACTATTTTTATCGTTGCCTATAATTGCCTATTTTTTAGAAATTTTTCGGATCTTTTTTCGGATATAAGTGCCTATTTTGGCAGTTTTTAGTGCCTATATAGCGCCTATTTTAAACTTTATCGTGCCTAAAAATCCTAGCTCTAATAATAAACATTTATTTTTAAAGAAACATGAAAATTGGCTTTCGTCGTTATTTTTATATGTTTTTGATTGCGTTAATAATAAATGTAATTTATGCATTGACTATTATTTTCTATGTTGTACCATATTCCGGTGGAGGTGTTCAACAAATTGATAATGATAATTTTAAATAATTATTTTATAATATAAATTTTATTCAAATAAAAAGATAAATATTTTGGCAATTCTCTCACTATCTTTGATTGAAATTATTCCATATTTTGTAATAATTATTTGTGGAATTAAAATGGTTAAATACGTTAATTCACATACTGGATTTGATGAAAATATGAAAATATTGGTTAAACAATTGACAAAAACATTAATAATTCTGGTATGTTTTAAACTAATTCTGTTGAATGAATGCTTTAAGTAGGGTGAGCCTTCTGGGTCGGATGTGGCGGGTGTCGGGGTTTGCCGGGTATGGCATGTCGGTGTTCGGGGTTGATTTTGGGTCGTGGTTCAGTTCGAGGTTTTGCCAAAAAAATCGTCGGAGTACGGGGGAAATGGAGCTACCCTAGTTTAATGTAGGGTTGTTTACGGACAGTTAACCGAACCGGGACCGTAAACCGGGGTCGAAAAACCGAAAACAGAGGGTACCGGTTAATAACCGGTCGTCAACAATCCTAGTTCAAAGTATTTATTCCATGTTTTAATAATATTCAGGCTGTTGTTCCATTCGTAACACATGCAACAATATTAATACTTTTAATATTTATTCAAACAAACAACAATATGGCAAACATTATTCGATTAATTATTTTTCATTGGTTTCATTTTACTCCTATATTTAACCCAATTGTTTGTATATTAACAAACAAGCCATATCGAAGTTCAATTTTTAAAAGTATAAAAATATTTCCACAATAATTTTGAAAGTTTTATTTGAAATATTTTTAATAAAGGATTTAAATTAAATGATTTATTCGAGTATTATTTAGTTTGAAATATAATGTACTATTTAACTGGTGTAAGGATGATTCACCCAGCAGCATTTAAAACGCTTAGGCGGGGGTTAAACGATCTAAAAAGGAGAAAGAGAAAGCATTAGTCGATGCCCCGGTAGCTCAGTGGTAAATCTCCTGTAAGTGGTGAGCGAAAGATCTTAGCAATAACTGGCAGAAGGTCGCAGGTTCAATCCTGCCCGGTGGCTAAACTTTTGCTAAACTCTTTCTATAAAATTCTGGTTAAAATATATTCATAAATCAAAAAAATTCGGGTTGCGTATCATTTGGGAACGCATTGTATTTATCTATCAATTAAAAATATGCAAATCAATCAAAGATATTTAATTAGGTACTTCAACATTTAATTATCAAATATTTCACTTTTTTATTTTTAAATAGACAAGATAAAATATAGAATTTTATTTTACCAAAAATATTTTCATTTATTTTCATTCATCGTCTCTCCTCAAAAATTAATTATATAATATTTTGTTAGAACACAAATGGCGCAAAGCAAATCCAAAAGCCTTGTCGCGATTAAATTCACAAGAAATATCAATTTTCTTCTTCTTAGCTAATTCCTTAACTATTTTTCTTGTTTCTTTTGGGCATTTTAATTCATCACGATATTTAACTATAGGAAGTAATGCTTTTTCCAAATCCATAGTAACCTTTCCCATATTTGATTGAAATTCTGTTGTGTGAATATCAACAACTGTTTCATTTGGCAATCCAGTTCGATTCCATAAGGCAAAATAAGCAGACTTAATTAAATTTTAATTAAGGTTTAAAAACAGATATAAAGAATATTTTTAGTCATATTTTATGTATTATTGCATTGGACTTATCCTAGAGCTTTCCTTCGAAGGGTTTTTACTGATGAATCATCCCACCCGACTGATCGTTTATCTATTTGCTAGTCTAGGAGGAAGTTTATTTGGACTAATATTTTAATGCATCATCCTATTCGCTATAGTACTAATGCTAAATGAATATTTATAGCCCTTTTATTCTCCATGTTTGAGGCAATAATAACCTTATAATAAACTTCAAACCTGAACAACTTTGCTTGCATTAATTTGATCGGCGAAAAAGAGACGGGCAAATTCCGTATCCAATCCGATTTCAACAGCTGTAGCATTTATTCTCTCTAGAAAAGCAGCTTCCTTGTCAGGATGATCTATTGGGTGATTATTTGCAAATTCAAAAAGGGCTACAGGACGAGAAAAATCCAAAACATTATCAACCAAAATTATAACATTTTCGAAAACAGCTGGAAATTAAATAAAAGATTTATGGAAAATATTTTTAAGGAATTAGTACCATCTTTATTGTCGTCCTGATTGGCTATAACAAGCCAAATAGAAATTGAAATAAACAGAATTAAATTTAAAAATTTAGAGTACATTTTAATAAAAAATTTTTTCTTAATTTAAATTTATTTCTTAATTAAGAGTCTTTTAATTCTGTTGGTTATCTCCTGAATTTAAAAGCTTTATAAAGACTTTAAAAAGGCTTTCAAACTAAAAGGAAATTTCAAAGTATAAATTAAATAATTATTATAGTTTGAGATAATTTAATATTTTAAAAAAGCTAATTAAATATATTTAGAAATTCTCGAATTAACTTTTACTCTTTATTAAATAAAATAATCTAAAACTTTCTTCCTTCTTTAAATAAAAAATTAGAAACGTGACAGGAAAGCTTTGACAAAAATTAGAAGAAGGAAATTATTTTAAAATATTTAATAGATTTTATGAGCTGGAATTTTGATTTGTCAATATGTATAATATTTTATTAAATTTAAAGTTGATAAAAAAACTTATTTTTAGATCCTACTGATAATTAAAATATCATGTTTATCATCGAAGAAAAATTAAGGTTTTGAGAAAAGGGCGGAAACGGATCTTTGTGGTTAGGGTCGTTGTTCAATGTTGAAATAAAAAGTTCGAAGAATATTTAATGAATAAAAAATTGATAAATATTATCAACAAAACCACATGTTGATTAGAGATCCTCCTTTTTTCACTGTTTACTCCTATATCATGGTTCAATGCAAGATTAGGGGTTGTCGGAGTTGAACTTCGGAGAGAAGGGCTTCCTTTTAGAATATCGAAGTCGGGTTTGTCTGGAGTTAAATGAAATTAAACTAAATAAATTTCTACTTTTAAAGAACTTCTTATCGAAAAAAATAATTTTTGTCTTAAATTCATTAAGATTATAACGAAAATTTTGTATTAAAATCTTTAAAACTTGTTACTTTTTAATTTCATGATTGATGACAATTATTTGCTAAAATAAAATTTATATATAAAATTCTCAAAAATACTAATATGATTCAACTTTTTCTAAACCATATTTCAAAAACCATATGTGAAAGAGTTAATTCTTCCTTTGTTTAGAAGTGATTCATTAAAATATTATTTTTATTTTTAAATTTTAAAATTAATATTTTAATACTTTTTCTTTATTTTCAATAAAATTTGTTTAAGAAAATTTTATTTGTTAATAAAAAATTAGTTTAGGGTAACTTTGGAATATTGTAAAGCATATAGCTATTAATTTCCTAAGGCTGAGCAGTAGGCGGCGTGGTGTAATGGCTAACACATCAGTCCGGTCTACTGAAGATGCTGGTTCGCTCCCAGCCGCCGAATAACCTTTTTCACTAGCTAAAGGAGAGAAATAGCTATAGCCCAGCTGCTTTACTATATTTTTTCTGACATTTAACTAAATTATTGTATTTACTCGATTAATTCCCCTGGGGAATTAATTCCTCTAGCGTGGAGAATTAATAAAGGGTGGGGAATTAATTGAGTAAATAATAAACGATGAACAATTTTTAAATAAATTATTTTGTTTGAAATGTTTATGTCAATTTTAATTTTGATAATTTAATAAGTTAATTTCAATTTTATTTTTTTTCAATTTTCTTTGCTTCCGACAAATACAAAATTATAGTCCATAAATTCCTTGCTGATCTGAAAAATGATAACAATTAATTTAATTTTGATAATAATTTAATTAACATTTAATTTCGTCATCAAAGAACAATAATTCTCATTATAATAATTAAATTAAGTATATATTTTACAAAAAAGTTTTTTTACACTTACTGAGCATTACTTTCAAAATTTGCTTCGCCAAATTATAAAAAGCTTCTCCGTTAAGAAATTTTTTTAAATTAGTCACACCTTTCTTTTCTAATACACTCAACTTAATTTATACTTTTAGCGCGTTAAATTAAAGTATTAAAATTACGGTATTAAGTTTATCTCTTGTTATAACGAATCCACACCCAATAAATGGTTAAGTAAATTTTGGGAAGTTAAAAATTTCTTAAAAACAACTTAGTCATTATTTATTTGGATTAATCATCATGCTTTCCAACTGCCAAATGTATTAAAACAAAGAAAAAGTTTTTAAATTAATGAATTTGTATTGTGATTTAAAAATATAAATTATTCTTATTCTCCCAATCAATTCTTACTCCAAAATTGTTTGCACAATTTGGCGATTTTACAAAAAAAAATCTGTTTTTATTGTCTATTTTGTGAGTGAGTGCTGACCTAAATAGAAATAAACATTACTAGTAAAAGGCTTTTAGATTTTCTTTTATTCAATAATTTCCTGAAAGTTTCCATTAAATTGTGTACATTTATTTTTATAAATTGATTTAAATAATAATTTACCTAATTGTTATTTAAATTATTTTCGCCAATTTTTATTTACTGTATTTCCTCTAATAGCGGAACGGGCCTGTTGAGCGCGGCCAGTTGAGCCCCGCCAGTTGAGACCGGTCAGTTGAGACCGAGGCCAGTTGAGCGCGGGCCGGTTGAGACCGGGCCAGTTAAGCGCGGCCGGTTGAGCGCCTCTTGTTATTAGGCCAGTTGAGCGCCAATATATTTTTATGCTGTTAAACTTCTGGCAAAATGTTTACTCATGTTCGGAACAACTTGACTCATGCTCGGAACAACTTGACTTGACTCACAACGTTGGAAGGAACTCCCATTTTCAGAACAATTTTCCCCGTTCTCGAAACAACTTTTCTTGTTCTCGCATCAACTTCTCCCTTAATCACTACAACATCACTCGTTGCCATAGCAACATCTCTAGTTGTTGGAACAACATTACCGCTCGCGCTCAACTGGCCAGTTAACAAGGGGCGCTCAACTGGTTAAGTAAATTTTGGGAAGTTTCAGAAAAATTTCAGAAAAACAACTTAGTCACTATTTATTCGGATTAATCATCATGAGCCGCGCTCAACTGGCGGGGCTCAACCGGCCGCGCTCAACTGACCCCAACCGTCTAATAGAATGGCCGGCCATTCTATTTTTCAATCATCCTCCAGGGACTCATTCGATTAGAGGGGGCCATTCAAATGGAGGGAGCCATTCTAATAGAGGATTTAAATTTAAAAGACTTTCACGATATTTAATTTGTTCTAAACTGAGAGAATTTTTTATTGTTTGTAAAATTATTTTTTGTTTTTAATTATTTTTTAAATATTTTTTATAAAATTCTTACACTTTAAAATAAAGACAGGAAAATTTAATTTACGGATGAGAATAAGTAAAATTTTTTATTCGGAATATATCCATAAAATAAAAAAATTAATAAACTCACGTCCTCGATTCCTTCTTCCACATACAGAACTCTAATTTAAAGAAATATTAAATCCCTTATACAAATTTTACATTAATACTTTAAAATTTTTAAAAATAATTTAAGGTTAAAGATTCATTTTTATTTTATTTATTTTGTTGTTATCATAAACATTTTTTGTTGTTGTTATCAAATAGAACAAATTTCTTTTATTGATAACTTTAAAAAAAATTTTTTTAATTTTTTACATTCCTCTAATTTTATTGACACAAAAATTTATTTGATAACAAAAAATAATTTTTAAATTTAAAGTAAAATGTGGCTATATTTTTTTCTAATTTTTCTATCAAATCAATATTTAATTTTATTTTTAAGATCAAAATAAAATGCAAATCCACCACCAACAAATAACAAAAAACAAAAATAATCCAAAACCTTTTGTTGGATGTTCCTTCAGTTTTTGTACAGATTTTATAAAATTAAGTAATGACAGAATCTCTAAATTTATTTTTAACAATACAACAACAACAAAAATTAAGAGGGTAATATCTACAAAATCAGAACCCCCAAAATGCCCAGCAATTGGGTTATTTCCTCCCTTAAGTGAAAATAAAAATTATATTCCAATAAGTGGAAAACAACTTTGTTGGGAAATTAAACAATTAATTAATAATACAGAATTGGCTATAATTAGATTAGAACAGTTAAATACTCAAAATAATTTATTAAAAGAAATTAATCAAAGTATTGAAAATATTGAGGAGGAAAATGTTTTGGTTAAACAATTTGTTCTTCAAGTTAAAGAATTATTTGAATTGGCTAAAAAAATTGAAAAGGTGATGGAGATATTTAAATTTAAGAAAATACCGTAAATCTTCTAATAGAACCAAATGTGCTTTTATTTTTTGATCTTCTCGTAGAGTGTGCTTATATTAGGGAGTGCTTTAACAAACCTCTGGTAAGGGAATCCCTTGGGAAGGGGTAGGTATATATCCCAAGACGACCGTTCTCCGTTCCTTGCAACCCATGTCCTCAATAAAATATCCCCTCGCTGATAATTTTTTAAATTGCAATCTTATTTTTTAATAATTCATAGCCAAATAGATACCAAGAAAGGATTCGAGAATTTCTAAGAGTTCTTGAATTCTATTCGTGACTTAAAAATTCCTTTTAATCTTTTCTATTAAAAAATTTATTTAAGATAATTCCATCATTTTTTGAAGAAATTTGCAGTGATTGTCCTCAAGTAGACGAAGTAGAATCATCAGAACAATTACTTTCTAAAAATTTTACTAAACTTTTGAATGCCACAATTCGTTTTGATTCACTTAAAATAACAACCCCAATATTACAAAATGCTTTTAGTTTATTTAGGTAATTAATTAAAATTATAAATTAAAAAAATATGTTTTAGAAGGATGTGTTTATTAAAGAATTCAGGCAATATTTATACCTTGAATGCTCCTTTAAGTGATCAAATTGTTCTTTTTCTTTCAAGACCTTCACCTTTATTTACAGCAATAGTTAATAGTGCAGGACATTTTATTGGAAGACAAAGAAGCAGGGAATTGGCTACTTCACATTTATCTGAAGCTCTTATCGTTATTTATAATGTAATATAATTAAATAATGTTGAAAATCCATTTTAATTAGTGTAGCTATTGGATATTTAAATTTGGCAGATTACTTGGTTAATACTTATAGATTACCTAAATTGACCTAGAAACCTATTAAAAGCACCACTTCACAACTAAAAGATTAATGGAGGACTGAAGAGATATCGGAGGATTAAAAGGGAATCATCGCATTTTGAGTTAGTGAGGGCTGAAAAGCTATCGAGGGATTAAGGGGTAAACTGACATGGAGAGATTAGAGGATTTGAATGGATATCAAGTGATTAGGGGATTTAAATGGATACCGACCTCTAGAATTAACTAAAATTAAAGACATTTAATACCTCTCAATCAGTAAACGGAGGACTAAAATTAATTAAAATCCATTATTTTTTCCAATAAAGGTTTTAAAGAAAATGCTCCAACGTTTATGTAATAACCAACAGCAGGAAGATTATTCAAATACAGATTATCATAAAGAATTTTTAATTCGATCACTGATGGGTATTTTACTTTTAAGTGATCATATAGATAGAAATTTTGGAGGTATATTTATTCCATCACGTTCTCCATTTGATATTGCGGACTTTATTGATATTGTTAAATTAAGGACAAGTTTAGTGGAGGTAAAGAATTTATTTATGAATTTAATTATTTATGTGAGTAGAAAGATCAAAATTTAAAAAGTGGGACAGGAATGAGCTAATTAAAATTTTATTTTAATATATTCTACTCCTACATATTATCTGAAAAAAATGGTAATCGAAAGAGTGAGACAAAAGTCGGAACTCGTTAATCCGAACATCTCTACAAGGGACCTTATTCCCATTAGCCTGAATGTATATTTTATTATGAGAAAAAATAAAGTTTACTTGAATAGTAATTAATTTATTAAATTGAATTTAGGCGAAAAAAACTTTGGCAACTCTGCGCTTTATGTCTAGACACTTTTCTGATTCAGAAATACCTACTTATATTCGAAAAATGTTTGAAATCAACTAAATATTTAAATTAAAGATTTTGTAAAAAACCACAATAAATTCTGTAAATTTTTTATTTAAAGATTTAAAAATTAAAATAGATAAAATAAACAAATAAAATTGACTAAAATTAAAAATATATTCAATTTTGTTTTCTAAATTTAAAGGATTATTCGACTCGATTAACTATTCCCGAAAATCCTGATTAATAATTTGGGATTAAAATTTATATTTAAATAAATTTTTGTAACAATATATGAATGTGTTTAAAACAATAAAAGAGTCTATTCACTATAGACCTGCCGAGTTCACGATAACAAGAATTTTTTATAAAAGCAGGATCCCTAAATTGTGATACCACTGGTTTTTCTTTGTATATACCGTTTCTAAACAATATCGGTAATGAAAATCTATAACGGCTATTCTGATCTGAATTACCAAATATTAGTATTGAGTATATTTTTAATTTGGAAATAAAATTATGCAATGCGGAAAGGGAGGAGAGGGTTTTGTTATGCTTATAGACGATCCGCAATGGTTTTATTTGCACATCTTTAATTTTTCAGGTAGATATGTATACCTTATCCCAATAAAACCACATCTTTATTTTAATCATATTTTCCCAAAAAATAGAATGGTTGAAAAATAAAACCACAGTGGTCCTATTATGTAGTATAAATTTAGTATAATAAAATGAAGCGGGACTAGAATAGAATTTTTAATCATAAATCATAAATGATAATTGTTATAATTGAATTAATCTACATATAAAAAAAATCCGAATATCTGTCATATAAATACCTTTTTTTTATTTTTCAAACTCAACATATTCTTTAGCATCTTTCACTTCTTTTTTAGATTTAACTCAAATTAAATTTAATCCTTCCTCATTTATATTTGTATTTCTACAAAATTTTAATTTTCTTTTAATTTTGGTACTTAATCGTCTCAATTTTGATGGATATTCTCCTTCCCAAATTTTTTTCAAATTTTTCAGAAATTTATTTGCATTTTTATTTATTCGTCTTATTGTTCTATCATTAAATTCTTTACTTTTAAAGGGATTAATTACTCTTACATATATTACTCCAAAATTTTTAAAATATTTTTCAGCTATTTTACAACCCCTTTTTATCAATTCTTTGTTTATTTCCTCGCATAATTCTTTTACTTTTAACATTTTTAAGAATTCATTCTCTTTTAGTACAGTTAAATGATTATAGAATTTCTTAATGTAAAATTAAATTATTAAATATGTGTAAACCCTTTAATTTTAACAACGTGTTTTTATAGGGATATTAGTTAATAATGGTTTACTGAACTTGTTATTAGTGTTGGCAAATGTAGATATCTAATATAGACCCGAAAAAGGTCTGGATATCTGGGAAATTACGTGTTTGAATATTTGAACCAATTACTCGAGTATTTTCAGAATATGCCAACCCTACTTCCTTCCGCTTTTCAGTTCAACACACTATAAAGATTTAGTCAAATTTTATTGGTGAATTTAATCTAATAAATTCCAAAACCAATTTTTATTAAAAGTATAAAATTAATTTTTACCTGATATTTACCTCCAATACCTTCCAATGTAATATTTTCAAAATTTTTAAATTTTCTTTTCCCAACCAATTTTCTAAACATTTTTAAAAAATTTTCATTCAAAATTTCCAACATTTTCTCATTTCTAAAAAATTTTTCAATTCCTAAATATTTAGTTTTCATCATTTCTAATTCATTAATTAAAATATTTTTATTTTTTTCATTTTCTTCTTTATTTGATAAAAATTCAAAATAAGGCTTTAAAATAGTTAAATAAATATCCTCTTCACTTTCATTTAATATACACATTCTATCTTCTTCCCATTCATTTTCTTCCAATTGAATTTCTTTTTCCCATAAATCAAAAAACTTTTTAATTTTTTCTTCTTCATCTACTTCTTCTCCGTCTTCTTCCATTTCATCTCCATCAATTTCTTCGTCATTTTCCTCAATAGTTCTCAATTTCTAAACGATATTTACACAGACGAAGCTTGTGAACAAGCTACACCCCTAATAACTACTGCTTTTAATATCTAAATGTCTTCAGTCAAAGAATAAACCCAAAGAATAATAGAAAAATATTGAAAATAAGTCATAAATACCGTATTTACTCTAATTGAATGACTCCTCTATTTGAATGACCCTTCTAATTGAATGCCCCATTTTTGAGGCTATTGAAAAATAGAATGACCCGCTCTATTTGAATGACCTCTCTAATTGAATGACAAATTTCTGGGGTATTGAAAAATAGAATGACTGTCATTCAATTAGAGTAAATACGGTAAATTAATTTGAGTTAAAAAACTCCATTTCGAAAATTGAAATAGAGAAGGGAAATACAGGGAAAGACACTCAAATAAACTTTAAAAAGCTTAAATGATAAAGAATTAAACAATGAACAAATAAAATCGAGAATTTTTGAAGTGCCGTCCTTTTCCTAGGATACAGAGTTGAAGGCATGTGAAAAAATTTTGGGTAATTTAAGTTTTCAGCCAATACTTCGATATTTTTATCACCCAAAGAGGCGTGTCTCATAGTCACATTTTGTCTTTATCTATTTAAAATCAGTTTCGGCACACTCCTAATACCGACCCCTAAACGCCGAGAAACTTCAACTAAAATTCTGTTATTTCACTCGACATTTGCTTCTTTTTATTTTTTCGCAAGTTTCATTACAAATTTTTATACTTACCAATTCCTTAGCATTTCTTTTTTTCTTTTCGTTGCCGCTAACAAAATTAATTAAACTTTTTTCTAAATTTTTACAACATTTTACAAAATAATTAACCAATTCTGGACTATCGTGGAAATTATTGTTTATTTCGTTTTCGGTATAGCAACACTCTAGCATTTTATATATTTTGTTGAATTTTAATTCCTTAAATTAAAATTTTTTTAAATTTATTGTTTGTAAAAATCGCCGTTTTGAGTAATTCTAATTTAAGAATAATTTTTGTTAATTTTTTGTTAGGTTTTGTGATGGCAGAATTGGTTCTGTTATTGAATAATATTAAAGAAAGTAAGGTTATTGTATTTTTGTCCGAGTTTTGGCTGTTGTAAAGTTTATAGCTATTTATTTCCTAGCTCGTTGTGTAATGGATCAGTCCATTCGACTCAAGATCCTAGTTTTTACTCCAGCCGCCGATTTAAACTTCATGGGCCTATGCAGATTAGATGATATTTCTGATATGACGTGTCATATTTAGGACACGTCATATCAGAAATATGATCTGATTTGCATAGGCCCCTGCAGTAGCTGAAAGAGAAATGGCTACTATACCCCAGCTTTGCTTAACTACATATAGGTATTTGACTTTTATTCTTTTCAAAAATAAAAACCTTAAAATTATTTTCTTTAATTCCTTTCAATTTAGTTGCATCCCCAATTGTCTCCTCATATTTTTCATTCAAAATTTTATTAAATATTTTAAATTCTTTCTCATTTTTTAAATTTATTAAAATACTTTTATTTAATTCATAAATTTGCTTAAAATTATATTTTCTATGTTCTTCATTAAATATTGTTTCATTAAATGAAGTTAATAAATCAGTGAAATAATCACCTTTTTTAATTCTATTTGCTTCGTCAATTAATTGGTTTATTTCTGAATTTATGTAATAATAATTTAAATTTTAAATAAATAATTAGAAAATTTGTTTTTAGAATAAAGCTTATTTTTTTTTAATTTATAAAAATTTCTACTATTTACCTCTAAAACAACTTTCACAATTCAAACAAAAATCCTTCTATTATATAGCAGAGAAATAAAAAATAAATTCCCGATTTGATGAAATCGTGATCCCTGATATAGTAAGAGGGCGAATCGCTTCCCAGAGCATGGATAAAAAATGAATAGGATTTGATTCTGAGAACCCTCCCGCCAATTATCGTTCAATCGCCCCATTACCGACTGTCATTTTTGATTTAGGTATTTGCTGGGCTGGAAACTTACCCGGCCTTACACAAAATACTTTACCTTCTAGCATATTTTTTGGAATACTAAATTTATTTTTATCTGTCCGTTGGTGATTAATTAATTTTTTCATATTTTCATTTCTAATATAATTATTTTCCTCAATTTCATCTACATTAATTTCGTTTATTAAACTCTCTTTATCATTTATTTCAAATTTTCTAATTTTAATTTTAGAATCAAAATTTACATTTTTGAGTGTTTTATTTTCATTTTCTTGATTTTTTGAACTTGCAATTTTTTCTTTTCCTTTTTTGATTTTTAATATACTTCTTTGTTTTTCTTCTTCAATATTCCCAAAATTTTCAATTTTTTCATTTAGTAATTTTTCTTTTCCTTTATCCTTTACAGAATTAATTAAATAACAAAATAAAATTAAAATAAATTGAATAATTAATATATAATTACGGAAAAATATTTTCATATGTAGAATAAATTTTTTTCTTAAAATTTTTTTAAATATTAAATTAAAAAATATAAAAAAGAGAAGTAGTTATTAGAATAATAAATGATTAATGATAAAAATAATTATTTAAATTGCATTAAAAATAGAGACCGAAATTGGTAAGTCATAAGAAAATCGAGATTGGCATCTAAAAAATCTTGATACCAAAATTATTGTTCGAGATCTAGTCTCAGTCTGGTCTCTAATGAAAAGCATATATGTAGCTATTTAATTCCTAAGGCTGTGCAGTAAGCGGAGTTGTATGTATAATTAATAACACATCAGTCCGGTCGACGGTAGATGCTGGTTCGTTCCTGGATACCATCGAATAACCTTTTTCTTGCCCCCAGAGAATTAAAAACTCCAATTTAATTTAAATACAACCCAAATTTAAAAAAAAATTCTTTTAATACGCTAAAAAATTTACAAAATTTCTCAACTTAGAAAATTCGTAAAATTAGACAATAACATGTATGTATATATAAAGCTGAATATAAATTTTAATGTCTAGCCCGATTTTCTCAATAAACAAATTTTAATAAATTTAATAAATAAAAGGCGCAAATATGAAAGGAAGGGCACAAAAAGAGCAAAGTCGAGTTTGAAAATAAATAAATCTTTTTAATTTAAGTGCAAATAATTAAAAAAATTAACAAATTGAGCAAATGGAATTTTGCTACTTTTCGATTAAACCTTGAATTAGAATACATTATCTAGAGTTTAAGGTAGCCACTTGGGTTGGAGGCAGAGCTCCAACAAACTTTCTGCTTTCGGCCTTTTCTCCCTTGGACTTTCAGATTTTCGAAATATTAAAAAGGAAGAATTCTTCCTTTTTAAAAGGAAGAATTCTTGCTTTCAAGTCTGAAAATTTTAATTTCGAGAGATTGAGATAATTAGGAAAGTGAATTTGAATTTAAGAAAGCAGATTCAATTTGGGGTTTTATCACGAACGTTCTAAGCAGGCGAAGTATGGAGTTTTGGACTTTGTTTTCGGTTGTCAGCTGGTCATAGACAAGCATTTTACTTTTCCGTTATCCGCTGACATCAGTGCTGGGTATGGCTCCGGGAGCTAGCTCCGGAGCCGGCTCCGGCGGAGCCAGAGCCAAGATTTTGAAAGCCCGGAGCCGGAGCCAACAAATGGCAAATACCCAGCACTGGTTGACATTCAGTTCCTTTACCTCCTTTTCTCTTAAAAGTTATAAATAGCAATTATGGCCAGTCCGACATTTTTAATAAAATTAATAATTAATAGTTAAATATACATACCTAAATGATAATTTTAAATTATATTTTATAAGTCAATAAAAAAAATTTTTATTAAAAATTAAATTATATTAAGGGGAGATTAATTTTTTATATTGATTTATAATATATAGTTTGTAGATTAAGCATGCTTGTGTATAAAGAAAAATCTAAAAAAACAAAAAAATAAAAAATTAAAACAAATTTGTCAAAAATTTAAATGTTTTTATGAATTGCTTTAAGGAAAATTAATGTTTTTTGTAAAAATTTAATTTTAATTGGTTGGCTAAAACACGCAAATATTCCTTGAATTGACGGAATATTAAGCGGAGTTTTTACGTTTATTTAAGTTTTTACGTTTATTAAAATATTTGTGCATATTTCAACATTTTATGCAGGTTCTGGTCATTTTCTTTTTATCAAAAGTAGTGGTTCTTTTTTTTTTGATCATTCTTTTCATAAAAACTTGTTATTATTTTTATAAATTAAGTATGTATTTTATTAAAATTTTGAATTTGTTATTTTGGAATAAAAATTAAAAATCTTTTTATATTTTTGAATTATTAATTTAAAATAAAAATTTATTTGTTTTTGACGTAAAATGTATTTAATTTTGTGTAATACCTTGGATTATAGAAAGTAAAATTGAATAAATTGGAGATATTTTTAACGTGCATATATGCCTTAATTTAGATATTTTTCAATAAAATAGGTCTCGCCTACTTTTAGCTGCATAAATAAAAATATAATTATTTAAATGCACTTTAACAATAATTAAAAATTTTAAAAATAATTTTGGAAAAAATATAGACAAAAGATATTTATGGCTTCAACTGTTTTTTAAAAGTTTTTGATTATTCTGCCCTCTTATCCTTTTTTTAATTTCACTTATATTTACACAAATGAACTTATATTTGACAAAGCTAGGCTTTATAAGGGATTTCATGCCACTCAGAAATCACATTCATTCAAACACTGAAGGGCATAACTGTCTATCAGAGTCAAAACAAAATAATGGTTAGTTAATGTTTAAATATATTTGGATATAGTTTAGTATACCGGAGTTTTAGTTCCGATACAGAACCCATACCATTCGATTCGTCTCGACGAGCTGAGTCGAACGGTACCACTCTTTTTACCGGAGATGCCTGTGGACCGAGATATAATTTATTAATACCTTGACACACTTTAAATTTTAAAAATTAACAGAAATTCCTTCTGTTCGCGGTCATCCTAGTTTCTGTTTTTGACGTTGCATTCCTTGCAAGCAAATGGGACTCAAAAAAGAAATCTGTCCGATGCGAAAAGGCGCGTAATTTTGTGGAAAAATTGAATGATGGAGAGATTGGTGATGGGACTTGGACTGTGAGAATTCTTTTTCAAATGATAAAATATTCTTTTATAAATTCAAAAAATTAAAAGGCAAAATACAATCACCGTTTTGCTGCAATGCCACCTACCCAAAGAAAGAAAATGCAAGGACTTAACGGCCCCGTAGACGGATCTTTACCTCGTCCATACAATTTAACACATATTGCTGAAGATAAAACTAACAAAAATTGTTTTTAAATTTTAAAAATTAATGCCCTTCTTTTAATCACTTTAGCCTCCAAAAATCGTTCAAAACGTTCTGCCGATCAATGTACTTACTACTACGAATTCGATTCACGCACTCAATGGCCTCAATGTGCTAAAATAATTAGCAATATTAGGGACCAATCAACCTGTGGGGATTGTTGGGCAGTAGCTAGTGGGTCTGCTTTTACTGATCGTTATTGTATTGAGAGAGCAAAGTTGGGATTATATACATCTCCATATAATCCAAGAAATCAATTCTCTGAATCGGATTTGATGAGTTGTACACCAAATACTTTTGGGTAATTATTTTATTAATTTTCAAAAACGGCTCTTTTAATCGGTTATATCGACAGATTTTCCGATATCTAGACGCTATCAATCTTCAAGTTTTTTGAAATTCTAGGGAAATAATATACCTAAAAATAAATTTAAGAAAACTAAAATTTCCTTGTTAATTTCAGATGCAGCGGTGGATGGCCTCTCTATGCCTGGCAGTACATGCAAACTAATGGTATTGTTACTGGTTCTAACTATACCCAATCAACTGGATGCAAACCTTATCCATTTCCCCCGATCGGAACTGAAACATATAAAGCGCCTGGTTGTTCTCCTTATTGCACAAATACTAATTGGCAAAATAATTATAGAAATGATAAAAAATATGGTTATAAAGAGATTTTTGAATAAAACACAAGAATTTCTAATTTAGCCTCTTGGGCAGCAGGTCTAACAGGATCTACAGGCCAAGAAGTTGTAGATGCAATTAAAGCTGAAATCCAAACTAACGGTACTGTTGTCGGGACAATGTATGTCTACTCTGATTTCTACCATTACAGTCAAGGAGTTTACAAAGTGAATTAACAAATATTTTAATAGAAATTAAAAATAAATATTTAATTAAGCATACAACCGGTGAATATGATGGAGGGCATGCAATAAGACTTATTGGATGGGGAACACAAACATGTGATGGTGTAGATCAACCTTTCTGGATTGCTATAAATTCGTGGAATGTTGAATGGGGAATGAAAGGAACTTTTTTGATTGCTCAAGGAAACGATGAGTGTCATATTGAAAGTATGGGCATTTCTTTTGGGACACCGAGAATTTAAATTAATAAGGAAGGAATTTCTGTTAAAGAGAAATAAAATTGGAAAAAATGAGGCTAAAATGACCATAATTTTGATGGAATTTAACTAAAAACACTAAAGAAAATGCCTCAATTTTTACCTATTTTATTCCTCACAATCAAAATTAAATTGATCAATTTTAAGGATCATTCTATACATTTCTTCTATTTAGTGATAATTTAGTCTTTATTTTTCATTGAAATTGTTGATTTAATAAAAATAATAAAGTTATAAACAAAAATAATCTATAAATAAATAGTGTAAACTAGGGTAGCTCCCCGTCCGCAAAATCCCGACCCCGACGATTTTTTGGCAAAAAATCGAACCAAATGCTCTACCCCGACAAACCAGAGATGGATCGGAACAGTCAGAGGTGTCGGAAATCGGAAGAGCCGGAAATCGGAACTGGCTCAAAAGTCGGAACTCGGAAATCGGAAATCAAAAATTTTTTTCGGAAATCGGAAGGAAAAAAACGCCGGAAATCGGAAGGCGGAAATCGGAAATAAAATTTTTATTTTCATAACTGAAATAATATTTAAAATTGTAGGGTGGCAAATTATGGGCTTTCTTAAGTGTAATTTGAGGACGTAAAAGTTCTTTTTGCAACTCAACAGTCAAATTCGAGGGATTAAGAAAGATATTGTGGGATTTGTTTGATTAGACGGAAAATCAGGGAATTTATAGAATTAATAGAGATATTTAATGATTAAAATTGAGGACAGATAGAGAGATGAGATATAAAGCGATTTGATAAAGGAAATTTGAGGACCCAACCCTGCTCGAAATACAGAGCAAAAGTTCTTCAGAGCCGCACAATAATCGAAGACTCAATCCCTCGATATCACACACAGATCCCTCGTTATTACCTATAATCCCTTGAAATGAAGTCCACCTTAATCCATCCTAGTCCTCCGATATACCATTTGACTTCCATTTACAGCGCCGCAGGCAAAATTTTTGGGATTTTTGGGAGCCTTAAGCCAAAAATCTTCTATTTTTTGCGTCGCAGGCGAAAATTTTGAGAATTTTGGAAGATCCTTGAGCCAAAAATCTTCATTTCAGCGCCGCAGGCGAAAATTTTGAAAATATTGGAAGAATTTTTAGTCGGAAATTTGCCTTAAAAATTGTCTGAAATCGAAAATTTTTCCAAAATTTCGGAAATCGGAAATCGGAAGGAAAAAAACGTCGGAAATCGGAAGTCGGAAATCGGAATTCCGATCCACCTCTGCGACAAACCAACATCCCCTACGCAAACCACGAGTCTGCTAAAAAATACACCATTAAAAATTATTAGGAGACTATGCCTTTTTATTAGGAGACAAATTATCCCCAAAGGGGCGGGTTTCAATCTAACGTAAATGTTCAAATAATCCCCCTGTGTAATTATTATTTCACTTAATAATTTTTAAATAATTTAAAATTTTTAAATAATTTTAAAATTACCCCCTAAGATTAGTTTGTAATTATTTGCGAGAGGGTAATTATTAAGGTGCGGATTTATATGCAAATGCATATTTTTTTTGCAAACTTGGCATAAAGTAATACGTTCAAAAAACGTGTTTTTAGCTTGGTCCGAAGAGTCTAGAGTGGATTTTATTTTGCATATTTTTGCATATTTTGGACTTTTTGTGGCTTTTTGCATATTTTACACTTTTTGCGCATATTTTTGCATATTTTGTCATTATTTACAGAATTATGCCTAAAAGTCAATCAAACTCGGCATGGATCCGTGAATGGATCAAGAGAATTCCCATTTTTAATATATAGTTCGTCAAATTGAGTATTTTTACTCTTTTGGACATTTTGAGATGAGGCGTTTTGGTGGTGGGACATTTTGAGATGGGACGTTTTGTCAGTTGGTCGAAATTTCCCTTTTGTCAATTATCGAAATTTATAAAAAAATTTACACCATTTTTGTTAAAAAATGACGAATAAATGGAAAAATGGTTTAATAAATAGTGTATAATTCCAAAAATGACCAATAAATGGTTATTTTCTTGCTTTTTCTTAAATTTATTCGTCTGAAAACTTTTTTTATCTGCATATTTTTGTGCATATTTTGCATTTTTGGTGCATATTTTATGCGCATATTTCGCTGTTTTTACTTGCATATAAATCCGCACCTTAGTAATTATTGAGCATTTACAGTAAATGTTGGAATAAGGCTAAAATTTTTTTACTCAGCTATATTATTCATTTTTTATTTACTACATATTCTGTATTTTTATGATTGCGCGTTTAATATAACATAATAAATTGGATATAATATGTACATACTTTCATTATTCCGTAACTAATTAATTTTTCTATCTTTTATGTTCTCTCAGTTTACCATAGTAAACAAAACATTTGTACTGGAAAAGAATAATTAAAATATTATTTATTTTAAATATTACTGACAAATAAATCTGATAATAGTTTGTTTAAAAAGTTTTTGTCATATACTTATAAATTACACGTCAATATAACACCACCGCGGATAAAAAAGTATAATTATTGCGAGGAAATATTTACATACTTTAACATAAATTCTTTAACGTGAATTACTAGGGTCCGGATTATTATTGAAATTAAATCGCTAAATATGGCCATAAAATATTGAAATAGGGCGGCTATTGACAAAAAATGCCAAAAGATCATTGAAATAAATTATTGTTTATTTAGTAACATAAACTCAAATGCGCATTCGATTCGACTAAAATTACGAAAAACGCAAAATTCTGGCAAAAATGTGCAAAAATATTGAAATGATTTGCAAAAAGCGTCAAATATTTAAATAAGTTTAAATGTAAATTTATCGAAAATTTTAAAAACTAATAGCATATTGGTCTCCTTTCGGCAAAGTATTTTTGCAAAAAAACACTTATATCAATGTCTTGTCACATTAATTACATAGCAAAGTCAAGATATTAAAACTCCAAAATAAACGAGAAATAGGTGTACAGCAGTTAAAAAATATTTCGACTCATAGGTTGAAATAAAAACTTCCTATTAATTCCGCCATAATAAAATCTGCCACAAGATACAAAAGCAATGCACTAATAAATGCACTAAATGTAATAATTCTCTGAAAGATGGGTCCATTGCAGTGCTGGGTATTTGCCATTTGTTGGCTCCGGCTCCGGGCTCCGGGGTTTGAAAATCTTGGCTTCGGCTCCGGGCTCCGGGCTATTAAAATTTTGTCTCCGGCTCAAGCTCCGGCTCCGGAGCCGGCGATTTTCGGAGCCGCTCCATGTTGGCTCCGGGCTCCGGCTGGAAAATCAATGAATTATTTTTTATTGGGGTTATAGGTAGATAAAGGGGGATGTCGAGTGTTATCAGAGGATTAAGAGGGGTATCAATGTATTAAGCGGGATTTGGGTGGATTATCGTGTGCATTAAGGGCGATATCGGGGAATTAAGCTGGATTAAGGGGGATTTGGGTTGTCGGGGATTGGGCGAATATGAGATGGTGGATTTATCACTCTTATTATCGCTTGCTTTTTGCGCCGCGGGCGAAAATTTGAGAATTTTGGTAGATCCTTAAGCCAAAAATCTTCCTTTTTTTGCGCCGCAGGCGAAAATTTTGAAAAACATTTTTACCCTCTCAATTTTCTCTTCCTTTTCTTCTCACGCCTACCATCTATGCTCACTTCTTTTTCTCTAACCCATCTTTAGGGGTGTATAGCCGGAGCCGTGGGGAATTGGAAAACCCTGGCTCCGGCTCCGGGCTCCGGGGTTTGAAAATCTTAGCTCCGGCTCCGCCGGAGCCGGGCTCCGGAGCTAGCTCCCGGAGCCATACCCAGCACTGGTCCATTGTATCTTGTAGCAACCAGTGGTTGGAATTTCGAAATTTGCTCGTACTCGTACTCGTACTTTCGTACAGGCCTTTTTTTACCTCGTACTCGTACTCGTACTTTCGTACATGCCTTGTTTTTTCCTCGTACCCGTACTCGTACTCGTACATGTCTAATTTTTTTTCTCGTACTCGTACTCGTACAAGCCCTATTTTTGGCCTCATACCTCGTACTCGTACCTCGTACTTTCTCGTACTTGGGAAATATTCAAAAAATTTAGAATTTTTGTGAATTTTTGGAGTCAACGGCATATTGTTCTTAATTTTTAGGGCCGTATGCGATAATTTCTGATTCTTGGAAGCTTTGAAGCCATAAATACTTCTATTTCATCCATTTCCTGCGCCGCAGGCGAAAGTTTTGAGCATTTTGATGTCCAAGGACACCAAGGATTGGTCTGTTTTGTGAATTTTTCAAACTCCGACACGAATCCCTCTTCTTCCATCAAATCCCTTTCTGCGCCGCAGGAGAAAATTTTGAGAATTTTGGAAGGCCTCAGGAGAAAAAACTCAATTGTCAGAGCCGCAGCCAAAATTTTTTTTGAAGTTTAGATGATCTTGAAGCCAGACCTTTTAAATTTTTTGCGCCGCAGGCAGAAATTTTGGAAAATTCATGACTAAATTAAGATTTTTTATGTTTTTTCAAGTTTAAAATATCAAGAAAAAATAAATTTAAACTTTTAAAATCAAAATAAAAGTTTGAAAAGACTTATTTTTAAAAGAAAAACTTTCTAAGCTTCAAATCCAGCCCTGGGGATTCGAACTCAGCACTACCAAAATATTCAACTAAGTGAAGTCAGTCAACCTAACCACTCAACCATCGAACAACATAAGGAAATATGGGAGAAATTATAAATATTCCTTTCTCTTTTCCTTAAAAAATTTAATGTCAAAGTACGAGAGGTACGAGTCCATTTGCTCGTACTCGTACTCGTACTTGGCCTGTTTTATTTTTTCGTACTCGTACTCGTACTCGTACTGGCCTTATTTTTTTCTCATACTCGTACTTCGTACCTGCCCATTTTTTTGCTCGTACTCGTACTCGTACTTCGTACACAGGTACGAGTACGAGTACGAGTACGAATTTTGGTACGAGCTTCCAACCACTGGTAGCAACTTTTATTGGATGATTGTCGAGTATAAAATAAAAAATTTTAAGCATACTGTACTAGGGCAAAAATATTTTTTTAAATATTTTACCCGTACTTCCGTTGAAAACGCAAGTTTGAGATCTCTGTGACAAAAACGGTTTTTGACTTCTTTCATTTTCTATTCTGTTTACACCAGTAATCTTTACATTTACCAAGTTTTTTAGTTATCTTTGAAAATATTTATCTTGAAAACACTTTTTATCGTGGCGCGACACATGAGGATATGACTTTTGAGGACCAGACACTTGAGGACCGACTTTTGAGGACGCGACCTTTGGGGATGCGACTTTTGAGGATGCGACCTTTGAGGATGCGACTTTTGAGGATCAGACATTTGAGGATACTCTAATGTCAAAAAAATTAAAAAATAAATAATGTTAATTTTATGTTTAAAAAATTAAAATTTTATAATTTTATGGCTTTCTCAAGGACTACGAGCAAATAATTGAATTTTCCAGACATTTATATGAATGATTATTCTTTTTAGTTTAGATCTGGTAATAGATAAGTTTGTTTTAATCCCCCCCCATATCCTACTCGATCCGACTTTGAGGAATATTCTGTGATATGAAGGTATTTGAGGAATATTCTATGATATCAAGGGATTTGTGGATTTGCAAGAGTTTTGGAAAGGATGCTATCAGGGATTTGGAAAGGATATC
Organism: Meloidogyne arenaria; assembly: GCA_036172955.1. Classification (NCBI taxonomy): domain Eukaryota; kingdom Metazoa; phylum Nematoda; class Chromadorea; order Rhabditida; family Meloidogynidae; genus Meloidogyne; species Meloidogyne arenaria. The sequence goes on along the minus strand of JARQAB010000029.1, from coordinate 1,246,282 downwards.
TGTGAATTAAAGTGGATATTTTTGATTGAATTTTAACTCTTTATCACTATTAATCCCCCAAAATCCTCTCATATCCATCAATCATTCATTATCCCTTAAATCCCTTTATCCCTCCCCAATCCCCTTAAGAGAGTCCCTAATCCATCAATATTTCCTTCGATTCACTTAATTTTAATCTTTCGATATCCCTCCTAATCATAAAGATCGCTCCTACAAACGTATGCCCCTCGTTATTTTATTGATATTAATTAAATCCCCTTGACCAATTCAGAACCCTTCTATCACCCGATATAAATCCTCTTATAACCAGAAATTCACTTATACCCCAACGCTAATCCTTAATAACTCCTTAACCCTCAAAAAATTTCGGTTCGGTTTATCGGTTCGGTTTCGGTTAAACGAAAAATTTGGTGAAACCGGCAACCCTACATAAAATTATAAAATTTTAATTTTTTAAACATAAAATTAACATTATTTATTTTTTAATTTTTTTGACATTAGAGTATCCTCAAATGTCTGATCCTCAAAAGTCGCATCCTCAACGGTCGCATCCTCAAAGGTCGCGTCCTCAAAAGTCGCATCCTCAAAAGTCGGTCCTCAAGTGTCTGGTCCTCAAAAGTCATATCCTCAAGTGTCGGGTAGCCCTTTTTATTCCATTTTTTATTAATAACACACAATTAATAAAATTAAAAATGGATGTTTATTTCTTTAAACCTGATGAATATGAACGTTTATATAATTGTAGTTCCTATAGTATTGACCAAATACCTTTGGAAAAACGTAAACATGAATGGCTTGGAATTTTTTTCTTTTCAATTGGCACAATTTATGAGGTGATTATTATAAGAGTAATTTTCTACTTCTACATAGTATACTCCAAGCGCGGCCCCCAAGGTTTTGATACGAATTTCTGTACTAGCTTACAAGACTGATTGCTAGACATAAATTTTAAAAAACAAAAAAGCTTCTACTATACTATGTATTTGATTAATACCGAAGAGAATTATCCTCATATTTCATGATAAAGATAAACTGATAAGATTGGCGAATTTAATATGAATAAAAGTTAGAATGCCGATATCTCTTCTTTAGTTTCTTTTTGTCATATTGACAATCTATAAACAAAAAATTTTCTCTTCTACATCAGATTTTATATATCCCCTGTATGTTCTCAATATGGAAAAGAATGAGAAATAGCCATTGCTACAAAATAATGTTTTGTATCGGTGTTATTGATATGTTAACACTTTTGTGTAATGGATTGTTGACTGGTTATTTGGGTTATTATGGTTATGTTTTTTGTTCTTTCCCGCGTTTTATATATGTTGCTGGCGCTTATGCATTAGGTAAAAAGATTAACAATTATTTTAAGATCTGAATTATTAAATAAGGTTGTTGGTGTGCTGAATCAACAATGGAAGTTGTTTTGGCAATAAACCGGTGTGCTGAACTTTGGTCCACCGTTTTGGCAGATAAATGGTTTAACGGTAATTATAAAAGTAGTATATACACGCCTTTTAAGACAAAACAAGTTTTGTCTTAAAAGCCGCGTAAAAATACAAATTTATAAATTAAAATTAATTTTTGAAAACGTTTAAAACCAACAACTTTGAGATTTACTGGTTCTATCTATGATACAGAAATATTATTTTGAATACATTTTCGAGGTTAAAAAATTTTTGGTATTGCATGTCAACTCTAAAGGTCTACAAGGGTTTTAAAAATAACAAGAAGGCACAGCGTTGCTTAACATCACAGATCGGACGGTATAGAAATTTGTCAAGATGCGATCGTCGTAATCACTCTGTTGTTAAAATTTTAATATTTGTAGATCTTATGGGGAAATTTTATATGGATTTAATACAAATATAGATTTAATAAATGAAACAATTGTAAACATTACTTTATTTTTATTCCTTTTAATTCCTATAAGTAAATTATTTTTAAAAAATCTTATTTAAAAAATTTCTAAATAAATTATTTAAAAAGTATTAATTTAAATGCAATAACGTTTTCAATTTATGTAACTATTTTTCGTGTCAAAAAAATATTGTTCAAGTTAAAGAGGTATTTAATAATAAAAATACGTAATTCATCTATTTGAAGTTTATGAAATAAAATATATTTGAAGAAATAAATAATTTTTAAAAATAAGTAAAAATTTTAATATGAATTAAATAAATAAAAAATTATTAATGAGGAAATTAATATACTAAATATTTTAAATAATTTTTGAAAAAATACATTTTTGAAAGCATATGAAAAAAGTATTTTTTAACTTTTAAAAAATTTTTTATATATTTAATTTTTGAAAAAAATTTTTAAAAATTAATATTTATTTCCAAAAAATTTTATTTTATTTAAAAAATTTTAGGAAATAAAATAAAAATATTTAATAATTAATTTTCTCAAAAATTAACGAAAATTAATTTTTGAGGAAAATTTTTGAATAAATATTATTCTTTTAAAAAATATTAATTTCGAATAATTGTAAAATATCAATAAGTAATTTTTAAAAAATAAAATGATATTTACTAATTTTTATATTTATAAAAATTTTACAAATGAAACTCAAATATAAAAGTTAAGATTGGTGATGTATATCTCGTGATGTTCTATATTTGGCCATGCAATAAGTTGAATCAGGCATTTTGCACTTCATATAAAATCTTTGAGGTATATTCCTATATTCTTCTCGGCATTGGGCTAATGTGGGGAGTGATTTTTATACGCACGAATGGCTTTTTCTTACTTGTGTTGTAGCCCAATGGTTAGTTTATTTTGTTAGCTTATTTAATTTAAAAGCAAAGATAAAATTGGACCTTCGGCCCAAAAACAAATAGCACTGAGAAAATTATTATATCTGCTCTGTGTTCATCAACTGATTGTAATGTTTATAAAAAAATAATACTCCTGAAACAATACACACCGATTGTTGTGCTTTATTTCTGGTAATATCTTGTAAACCATTGAACCCGTTACTGGCGGAAGGGAATTCCCCCGTAGAAGGTCTTCCCCAGAGCCCTAGTTCCCTCTGAACTTAAATTCATGTTCCTCAATAATTCCCCTTAGCCTTACTTCCATGGCTACTATAGGCATTTGTGAGTACCATACTGATGCAGCCAGCTTGTGGCACGCCCTTGTAGCAATCATTTTCATGCGCATTGGAATAGATATTAAAAAAATATGGAAACAATATGAAACGAAATAGAGGACATACCATTGAAGAAAATTCTGATTTAATACATATTAAAAATGATATGTAATATTTAATCTTTGGCCTATTTAGTTAATTAAAAATTGAAAGAAGGAATGAATTAGATATTTTCACTAAATATTTTTTAATTTTTTAAAATTTGAATATTTTCCATCTTGTTTCATCTTCCGCATCGTTTCTTAGTTGCCCTTCCGATTTTTCATTTTTGCCAAATTAATTACATGTAAAATTAATTTGTAATAAATTTATAAATTATGTTTAAAATTAGATAGGTAAATGAAACAGATGAATGGGTTCCCTAACGTTTCGTCACTGAACCTTTCGTCACCGAACCTTTCGTCAAAACCTTTCGTCACTGAACCTTCCGTCACCAAACCTTTCGTCACTGAACCTTTCGTCACCAAGACTTTATTTTTAAAAATCAAATAAGAAGTTGTCAAAAATGACAAATTGATCATAATCGGTAATTTAGTTATATTTACTGTGTTGCTAAATGATAGGAGACAGTACGTAGGTACCCAATTGGGTCATTAGCTCGCTGAGCAAATTCAGCAAATATTTGTTGCAAATTTTGATCTTGAATGACATAAACCGACTTCCGCTTAAGTCCCCTTCCTCGGATACCGTTTGCCGGTGCATTATTATAGTCAGCAATTATTTGTTCCCATCTTGCAAATTCTTTGATCATTCGCTTTACAAATTTACTTAACAACGGATTTTGTTCAAGTAAGGAGCCCCATGCATTGTGCCATCCCTCCAACGAATTGTTGGTTCTGGATAGACCAATATGAAGGCGTTCGCTTAGATTCCACAACTAAGATAACGAAGTTAAGCAAAAGTTTAGCCACTGGCCATGAAACGAACCTGTATCGGAAAAAGTGCATCTCGATGTGCAATCTGTTCGTGGTTTATCCACGCCCTAAGACAACCATCGCAACCGTCACCATAAGTGGCCTCCTCATCATCGCCAGGCAATATTTCTGGATGAGCAACTACATATGATGGGCCAATATATGTGAGAACGAAATATTTTAGAAGTTCCTATATTGTGTATAAATACAACTACTCAATGTTATATTACCAAAACTTCATCTGCAGGAGGACCCATTAGCACGTCCATTAAAATACACATAAATGTGTAAACCTCATTAATAGGCACAAATGCCAGAGCCTAGGAAAGAAACTCTAATGAATTCGAGGAAATACGGTAGATACCTGAAGTGATCGGAGCAAGTTTTTATCATTGTTATTATTTCTATAACGAGCAGATAAACCAGGCAGTGCTTGTATATGCTTGTATAACGCATTTCCAAGATGAAAAACACATCCTAAAAAATTTTCTAGAGCTAGTTTTTCCTAAGATTTACCGGTAATAGTCGCATGAGGGAAGACTTGGCGCACAGCTGATATCTCAGATTGTTCAAAATCACACATGACACGTTCTGGAGCCCAGTCTTGAATGCGATTTTGAATTGCTCGGAAAACGTTAATATATCCTTGAACGTGTTTCGTGGGTAGACAAGCAAAGTTGCAAGGTACTGCACAAGAGTCTACGATGACGTGAATAGTGAACAACTGTCCAAAGCCTCTTGGCGATGTCTACAGTAATTAAATACAAAAATGTTAAGTAGGGAAATATAGTTGACTTTATAACCAGAGTCAACATACCTTAAACGTTCCATCGATGGATATTTCCTGACGATATACGTCAAGCAAATTCAGAGTTCCAGGCGTCGCAAATACAATTACTTTTCTCTGTTGTCCGGCAATATTGGTATTCTCATTTAATATTACATATTCTTGTAAATATTGAGGGATAATTATCTGTAGCGGATTTATTGAATTTAAGTCTATGTCGCCTAGTGCTTCTTCTGCCTTTCGCTTTGAAACACGATACTTCTTACTCATAGCAGAAGCTGAAGGAGCATTAGCACGAGCATCTTCTGAAAGAATTGCCCGATCCATATCAACGGCGTCCCTTGTTACAACCGGATTAGGCCCTACAGCAAGTTGTCTCAAGCGCTCGAATGCCTCACGTATCTAAGAAAAAAATACTCCGGAAAATACTTTTATGATTTACCTCTTTTTTGTAAGGCTCAGCATTATGTGAATGGTTAGCATTTTTTATCCATCCGATTTTAAAACGGTTCCCGTCTCCTTCATGCCATGCTGACGCGACATGGATACGGCCCGGACAGTACGGAGGTCTCTAACAAATACTTAAATAAAAACCAAACATAATCCATACTTTTGGGCATTTCCAATATTCAACTTGATTATCCACGGCAGAATAACGTTCAAACTGGTATTCAAAGCCGTCACGAGTTAAGAGAGATGAACCTCTTTTAGATTTTACTTCAATAAATTCGAGTAAATCCTCCATCTCCTCGGAAGATGAAGAAAAAATTTGCCCCTCATCTGATGATGAACCTACGTCCATTTTAGCCAATATGAGTAAAAAAATTTATGAAAATAATTTTTTAGTAAAAATAAAAATAGTAAAAATAGTAAATCAAAATAAATTTATTTCACTTAACATCCTTATTATTATTTGTTTTTTTATCAAAAAGTTATTAATTTTGTTTACTATATTTCATCTTCATTCATATGACTTTCTTTTATTCAACTTAATTTCCATAAATCTATTTTGTTAAATTTGTCCATCCAGATGTGCTTTCTCTTTTTTCTGGTGAATAGTGACGAAAGGTTCAGTGACGAAAGGTTTGGTGACGGAAGGTTCAGTGACGAAAGGTTTTGACGAAAGGTTCGGTGACGAAAAGTTCAGTGACGAAACGTTCGGCCACCGATGAATGAGGTTTATACGATACGAATCAAGAATATAAAAAAGAAAAAAATACATATTAAATGTTAAATAACCAATATGTAAAAAACAACAATACATTTAGTTCGAAATAATTCAAAAAACTGAATAAGTAAAAACAATTAAATTAAGCCATATAAAATTATTCTATTAAATACCTATGTATTAATTTAATAAAAGTCAATTCTAATAGAGCCCATACCATATTATAAGCCCACTCAATGTGTATCGAAAAAATATAAGTTTATGCACCAACTCATGCCCTACTAGAAGATTCTCAGATTTTCAGATCAACCGCCGAAAACCAACATTTCTAGGGGGGTATATCTCCTTTCAGCCCGCACCGTTCTGACCTCTAGGTCTGTGATATACCAAATGTAATTTCGAAAGATTATGGAAATTTAGTGATCAATACAAATTTGGAACATAACAAGATATAGCAGGGATTTCGGATCAAGGAGATATTGAATGATTTGAGTAAAATTCGTTGCATACGATAATGAGGGATATAGAGTGCTGATTTATTGAAAGGAAGTTTTTAAAATAAAATCTATAGAAAAATGTTATAGAATGATTAAACAGATTACATAGATTAGTAAAGATTAGACTACTTTCTACATTTCTTTTAAATATTTTTTAAATATTTTCATGGCTTAAAATTATTTAATTATTTCATTCACGGGTCTTTTTTGAAAATGATTTGATATTTAATATTGATATTATTTTGATATTAAAATATTTAAAAAATAATCAAAAATTTTTAAATTTTGAATATGTTTCAAAAATTCATTTATCTACATATTTTCTTTTTTTACTTGCAGAAAAATATTTGGGTGCCAAATCAACTCTAGAAATGATAATAATTTTACTATAATCTATTGGATTTGTTTTTTCTAAATATTTAATTTATTTTTAATTTTGTTGATTTGAGGAGTTATTTAAAGAAATGTTAATGCTGTTGGTCATTTTATTCTTCTTGTATCATTTAGGTTTTTGTTTTTCATGTAGACGTATTCAACTTTTTTATTTTAGTAAGGTAAATAAAAATACAAAAAGCTGTTAGAATTAAATTTAAAAAAATTATAAAATTTTTAATTAAGTTTTTATAATTATATTCTTCAATAATCAGATTCATTTTCTGGTCCTCCTTTCTCCAATAACTAATAGCAAAAATTTTCCCATTAATTGTTTAATTTCAAATCGAGTAAAGTCTAAAATGCTTAAATATTTTTTGGAACATAATTTTCGTTGGTCAAAATAGCTGAACTGCTTGTTGTGCATTTTGAGCTAAAAAATTAATAATTACCTGTCATTAAAAGAATAAAAGTGAATCTCAGTAAAGATAATTTGTAATAAATTTATGAAGTATTTTTAAAATTAAAGAGGTGAATGAAACAGGTGAATGAGTTTTATAATAGAGGAAAAGAGAAGATAGAAAAAGAGTAAAATATTAAATGTAAAAAACCAATATCTAAAAAATAAAATTTTATTAAAAACTATTCATACTTTTCAGACCAAACTATTTTTACCCTCTTCTTTGCGCTCATTTCTTTTGAAGATATGAAAATTAAAGATTTTTTAATTTTAATTCTAACAGCTTCTAAAATTAAAAAATTATAAAAATTTAAATTAAGTCTTCAAAATTATGTATATACCTATTTCAAAATATTTCAATAACTAGAAGATTCATTTACTTGTCCTCCTTTGTACGAATTCTTTCTATTTTTTAAAATTAATTTTTAAATTTAAATTAAAAATCTACACCAACAATTTTTTATGGCCATAATTTCAAATAAGTAGAGTCATAATCTTGTAAAATCATTTTTAATTAAATTCAGAAAAAAGTGGTTAGAAAAAAATGAGGGAAGGATCTTAAATGACATTATATTATTCAATAACTGACTTTCAGCCTTATTTGAAAAGAAATTTGAAATTTTCTTAAATTTAATTTTATAAATATAATTATTGTCTATTTGCTTTATTTTTTCTAAAAATTCAGTTAAAAATTAAAAAGTAAGCGAGAATAACTCACTTTTTTGAGCCACTGACGGAAATTTTGAGAATTTTGAAAGTACATAAGACAAAATCTTCCTTTTTTGCATCGCAGGTGAAAGCATAATTCCCATCAGCCACAATAGAATTAACAAATTATCCTTTTAAAAAATAAACATTTGTTAATAATTAAAAATTTTTTTCATTTTTCATTATAAATAATAAAGGACTAATTGACCTCATTGTCCATTTTCCATGTTTAATAACATTTGAAGGTAACGGTAAATAAATATATAATAATGATATTAAAAAACTAAAAGTAAATGCTGAAAATTAGAGGGAAGATAGGTCAATATTTAGGAAAAAACATTAAAAAATCAAATTTACATTAAATTAATTGTACGGCCATTTATGAACAAATCCTTATTATTTTTCGTTTAAACTCTCAAAATACAATAATTTAGCAAAAAATATATTAATAAAAATATATAATAATAGTTTAGAAGAAAAATTTCTTAACATTTTAAAATTTAACTTTTAATTTTTATTTCAAAATATAATGCCATTTTAAGCAAGCTGAGCATAATACAACATTTTAATGTATTTGTCAAAGCTTACTTATAATGGAATTACATTTTATTTTTAAATTGAAAAATTTGAACAAATTTTTGTCTCCAGAAAAGTTTGGTGCCATAATTCAAAATAAATTATTATGGCATTGAAACTTTACTGTGACTAAAATTTGAAAGTTTAAAAATTTTACATTATATATTCAAATAATAATTATACCAAAATATATTTTGAATAAATAAAAATTATTTAAAATACTAAATATAAAATTAATTAATATTTAATAAATTTTAAAGATCATAAATTAATGAATTTTTAATTTTGAAAAAGAAAATTTTATATAAATTAATTAGGATAGTAAATTTTAAATCTAAATAGAAAATTTTTAAATAAAATAAAAATTTTATATTATATTTTTTTAACTTTTGTAAAATTGTTAATTTAAAAAATAATGAATAAAAATACAAATGCTTTGACTATTTAAATGATCAAGGCAGGGGGAGCAAATCCTTTGCAAAATTTTTTTATTATTGCCTTATTGTTTATTTCGATTTTTAATGAATAATATTATGGCAAACATTAATCTTTTTAACAAAACTATCAACAATTGTTTATAATGCAATATTTATTTGAAAAAAATATCTACCAAAAATTTTTAGCTAGTAAAAAATGTAAAAAAAAGGAAAATTAAAAATGTTATAATATATTTACAAAAGGATCAATTTCCAAAAAATTAACCAAATTCACGTGAAACTGTGATTCACTGAAAGGGATATTTAAAATCTGGTAAAATAATTATAAAAAATATCAAAAGGTCAGAAATTAAATGTTTATAGAATGCTATAAACAATGAAAGTTAAGGAAAAATTAATCAAATTCCCGTGTAGTTTATATTCAATTGGAATAAATATTGTAAAAAATATCTAAAAAATTCTCAGTTAGTGAAAAAATGTATACAATGAAGGGCAAAAATTAAGAAATTGTTTATACTATACTAAAAAGATAAAATTTTAGGGAAAAACTATCAAATTTTGTAAGTTTTTATTCATTGAGAAGGCTATTTAAAATCAAAATCTGCCGGCTAATACATATATTTTTAAAAATTTTATATTTATATTATTTAATTAAAAACTCTTAATTTTAAATTTTATATATTAAACATTAATTTATTAGTATAAATTTATTATTTTAATTTGTTTGAAATGAGACAATTTGGGAAAAGGTATTTTGTTATTCCTGAACTTTTTGCTATTTTCTATTTTTTGAAGAAAAAGATTAACAAAAGATAAAAAGATTGAGTTAAAAATTCGTAAAGAGTTTGGTAGATTGGTCAGTGGCTACCAATGGCTACGTGTAACTAGAGGTAGTAGCGCATATTGCAAGATATGCGAAAAAACAATTGGTGAAAAATTTTTGCAGCATGTGTATACGCATGTTGAATGCGACTTATTTAAATGTCGTTTTTGTAATGATGTATGTTTATTTTATAAATTTTGTATAAAGTCTGTATTCCTAGGCAAATATTTCGCTATTTAATCTTCTAGTCATTTTACTAAATCTAGTTTTTTAAAATTTTTTACTAAATCTAGTCATTTTACTTTAATGATATCTAGTCATTTTTAAATAGCTTAGTTTTGAAGTTTTCAATTTATAGTCATTTTGTTAACTATTTTTCGCAATGTTTCGATTTCTAGTTTATTTTTTACGATTTATAGTCATTTTATGTGTATTTTCTATTTTTATCAATCCATAGTGATTAAAAATCTACGATATTCACGCCAAAATACATTTTAGGGACATTATGATAGAAAACAAATTAGCGGTCACATGATTAAGCATCATAACTGTACCGACTCTCCTATTGATCAAAGATTTATTTATTTCAAAACTATTAAGGTATGGCTAAAGTAAAATAGTAAATTATTAAATATTTAAGGTGACGATAAAAAAGTGTTTTCCTCACGAGTTTGTTAGATATCCTCAAGGAAAAAAGTTTTTGGTAGTAAAATTTTATAATATTGCATATGGATTTATATTCAAGGAACTCCGACAGGTTCAGGAGATGTTTGATGAACATATGGGGCGTGATGATTTGCGTCGTCGCCGTGCTAGATCTGTTGCACCAGGTCCGGATCCTCGACGTGTTAGATGGTGGGATGAAAATTAGTGATTTTTAATGCTTATCGTGTTTGGCTATTTCAAAAATAAGATATTACCATTAAAAATCACTAATTTTCATCCCACCATCTAACACGACGAGGATCCGGACTTGGAAGTACACTTTTCCGCTAACCCTCTAATACTTTGGAAGGTTCAGTTAGTCTCAATTTTGGGTATTACCGTATTTACTCGATTAATTCCCCACACCCTATTAATTCCCCATGCCAGGGATGAGTTGAAAAAATAATTCCCCATGCCACGCATGAGTTGAAAAAGTAATTCCTCGGGGGAATTAATCGAGTAAATACGGTAATGTAGCTTTTTTGGGATTACATATGACCATTGACCGCTATACGATCTGAAAGAGAGAATAAAAAATTACGCCCATATGAAGCCTAAAAATTTTTTGCGGGCGAATAACGGAAAAGTACTAAAAGATTAAATTCTTTTTTTATTTGTTAAATATTTTTATTTTTTATTATTTATCTTGTTTTTTATATCGGTCTTCTAATGCAGCTAAGTGTATATATTTAGCAAATAATTAATTTTTTATTTTTATTTTGATATTTAGAAACGTTTGTATTAGCATTTTTAATTTTGACAATTGCCTTCTGTTTATTAAAATTTAATTTTAGTCGTACTTGTACTAAACACCTTTTTTCTTAATAATATTTCTTTGTATTATCGTAAATAAATTATTTAAATTCTCTAAAATTTCTAATCTGATTCGTCGTTTATATAAAATAATTTTAAATATTTAACTTGATTTAAATCTTCAAATAAATGTTAATTCTCTTAATTCCTCTTCATTCATTTAATTAAATTATTTAAATTAATTTGCTGATTCATTTGTAAAATTTTTATAAATATAAAAATGAGTAAATAACTTTTTTATTTTTTAAAATTATTTATTCGAAATTAATATTTAAAAAAAATAATATTTATTCAAAAATTTCCTCATCAATTAATTTAGTTTATTTTTTCAGAAATTAATTATTTAAATATTTATATTTTATTTCCTAAAATTTAAGTGAATAAAATAAGAGTTTTTGGAAATAAATATTAATTTTTAAAATTTTTTCTCAAAATTTTATTTTTTATTTTTTAAATTATTTTTGTATTTTTACTAATAACTTTTTGTCCTAAATTTTTGTCCCAAAAAATAGTTAAAATATGCTTTAAAAATCAATATTTTAAGGTAAAAACACTAATTATTTATTATTATTATTAATATTATTTATTAATTTAAGTTAAAAACATTAAGAGATATTTGCCCTAACAGATTAAGCTATATATGACCTTTCTTGGAAAGATTTGAAAATTGAATTAAAAAATGATCGAGGACAGAAATTACCAGAAAGAGAATCAATTTGACGAAACTAATGGTTCAAACACAAAGGTTTTGTATTTATATTGTTAATTTGTTGTTTTTCATGTGTTATCCCTTTTTGTGTTTAGTTATTTTATAAATCTACCCGCATTCACTATTCCTGAATTTGGTATTCTATTTTTTATATATTCAGGATCCCTGATACATACATAGTACCTTTGGCAACAAAATTAAAAAGATATGTAGCTTATATGAAAAGTGTAAAAGCCTCTCTTTTTCGTTAATTTTGAAATTACATAAATTTTTAATTTAATTCTAGAGACCGCGATTGATGGTTTCAAATGACAAAGAATTACCTGTCAAAAAACAAAGCCATTCTGATTATTCCGCGCCATTATTGCGTGAAAATCCAAACCGTTTTGTTATTTTTCCAATCAAATATCAGGACATTTGGCAATTTTATAAAAAGGCCGTTGCTTCGTTCTGGACTGTAGAGGAGGTTAAAAATGTTAAATATATTTTTTTAAAGAATTAAAGGTTGATCTGGGAAAGGATTTAACTGATTGGAATAAATTAAATGATCAAGAGAGATTTTTTATTTCTCGTGTTCTAGCTTTTTTCGCTGCTTCGGATGGAATTGTTAATGAGAATCTTGTATACAGATTTTTTGAAAATATTTTTTAATGAATCTTTTAAAGGTTGAACGTTTTGCGCAAGAAGTTCAAATACCAGAAGCTCGTTGTTTTTATGGATTTCAAATTGCTATTGAAAATATTCATTCAGAAATGTATTCAAAATTAATTGATACTTATATTAAAGATCCGATTGAACGGTATTTCCTTTTTTAGATTAAAAAATTTTTTAATAGTTCAAAGTTGTTTAATGCTATATTTGAATTTGATTTTATCAAGAAAAAAGCTGAATGGGCTCTTCGTTGGACTGCTAGTAAAGAAGCTTCATTTGGTGAACGTCTCATTGCTTTTGCCACAGTTGAGGGTATATTCTTCTCTGGAAGTTTTGCTGCAATTTTTTGGCTAAAGAAACGCGGTTTTATGCCTGGGCTGACACAAAGTAATGAATTAATTTCTCGTGATGAAGGACTTCATCGAGATTTTGCTTGTTTACTTTTCCAACATTTGAATAATAAACCAAAGAATGAACGTATTGAGGAAATAATTCGACAGGCTGTTGATATTGAAAAGGTTAATAATTTATTTCCTTTTTGTATTGTCAAATGAAATTTTATTTAAAAAATGTAAGTGCTGTCATTTAGCAAAAGAAAAACTTTTTCAAAGAGGTTAACATTTGTCAGTTTATTTTTTGATTTGTGACTGAATTGTATTGCGGATAGAGCTAATTAAATAAATTAAAGTTCTTCCTTCTAATTCTTCCAAAAGTAATTTTAATCTCATTTTTTCAAGGAATATCTCACTGATGCGTTACCCATGGACTTAATTGGAATGAATTGTCAACTGTAAAATAAAATCCTGTTTTTTACACTTTAAATTAATTTTTTAGAATGTCTCAATATATTGAATATGTTGCCGACCATCTTTTGGTTGAGCTTGGACTTAATAAGGCAAGAAGTTTTCAAAAAACTAAAAATTTCAATTTTAGATTTATAAAGCTCGAAATCCTTTTGATTTTATGGAGAACATTTCTATTGAAGGGAAGACTAACTTTTTTGAAAAGAAAGTTTCTGAATATCAGAAGGCGGGGGTTATTTCAACCGATTATGAACGCAAATTTCGTCTAGATGCACAATTTTAATTTAAAATTATCCAAATAATCAACAAAAATACAATTTTAAAGTGTCTTTTTTTTCACCTATTACCAAAACCGAGCTGCTAATTGTAAGCCTTAATGAACGCATATTAACCTTTGTCTTTAATATTATTTATTTAATAATTTAAACTCATGGATTTTAATTGTTACGATAAACGAGAGTTCAAGCGTATGAATATTTCATTTTTAAGTTTATCCAACAATTTTATGCACTTCGTCAAATAAAATCAACAAAATAACTGAAAGAATGCTAACAATTAAACAGGCATACATTTAGCCCTAAAACTCTATTTAATCTCCTCACGCTCATTTGAAAACCTTCCCTTGGTTAAACTTCAACCGCCAAAGTCGCCCTAAATTGAATAACATTTAAAATGCAAAAGAAAATAAATTATTAACCTCCTACAATAGATATTCATATTAAGTAATAGATATTAATAATAATATACCTACAATAATAAATATAATAAATAAATAATATACCTAAATAATAATAATATACCTACAATAATAAATATAATAAATACCTACAATAGATATTCATATTCATATAATATTCATATTAACCTCCTACAATTTTTAGTTTGACATTTTCTTAGTTGACTCGCCATTTGGATCGAGCTTTTTCCACTCGTAGCGCTCATAGTCCACTTGCCAATCCGGGCACAGCTCAAAGGCACGACTCAAAAAAGCAAACAGCCATGAATGAAGTTTTCTTCATTTTTTCAAGGCGCTACTACATCCGTGAAAATTATTTGCTTATTTTTAGAAAAAGTCAGAAAAAGACCTCCAATTAAATTTGCAGACATAATACAAGTCGAAGTTCGTGGGGAAATTTGTATTCGTCATACCAAATACTACATTATTTAAAATTTAATAATTACAAGATATCCTACCTATAGTTTTCGGGCTTGAAATTTTTCACAAAAGTAGGTTTATTATATATATTTTTTCACTAACTGAGAATTTTTACAATATCTATTCCAATTGAATAATAAAATTCACGGGAATTTGATTAATTTTTTCTTAACTTTCATTGTTTATAGCATTTTATGAACATTTAATTTCTGACCTTTTGATATTTTTCATAATTATTTTACCAGATTTTAAATATCCCTTTCAGTGAATCACTCGTGTCACAGAATTTGGTTAATTTTTTGAAATTGATCCTTTTGTATATTATAACATTTTTAATTTTTCCCTTTTTTACATTTTTTACTAGCTAAAAAATTTTTGGTAGATATTTTTTTCAAATAAATATTGCATTATAAACAATTGTTGATAGTTTTGTTAAAAAGATTAATGTTTGCCATAATATTATTCATTAAAAATCGAAATAAACAATAAGGCAATAATAAAAAAATTTTGCAAAGGATTTGCTCCCCCTGCCTTGATCATTTAAATAGTCAAAGCATTTGTATTTTTATTCATTATTTTTTAAATTAACAATTTTACAAAAGTTAAAAAAATATAATATAAAATTTTTATTTTATTTAAAAATTTCAATTGTGATTTAAAATTTATTATCCTAATTAATTTATATAAAATTTTCTTTTTCAAGATTAAAAAATTTTTGTTTAAAACTGAAATATATAGTTAAAAATTATCCAATATGATTTACTATATAAAATATTATTTAAATGTTTTTAATGTAAATTACGCTTATAACTCTAATCAAATTTTTTCGGTGCAATCATAACGCCGACAATAATTATTAATATTGATTTTATTGCCGGGTTTGTGTTTGCACTGAAAATTATTTGAAATTGCATTTAAATATCATATTCATTAATTTAAGATTTTTGAAATTTATTGAATATTAATATTTTTAAATAAATTTAAACTTTAATTATCAAAAATTTAATTTATTATTATTTAAGCTTATAATTAGTATGTTAAATAATTTTTATTTATTAAAAAAAATATTTTAGTATTATTAATATTTATATATTTATAAAATATTAAAAATCTCGAAATTTTAGTCACAGTAAAGTTTAAATGCCATAATATATTATTTTGAATTATGGCACTGAACTTTTCTGGAGACGAAAATTTTGTTAAAATTTTTTAATTTAAACATAATTAATTTAAACAAAAATTTAAACATACTTGTTAAAAATTTTTAATTTAAACGTAATATTGTAATTCCGTTATAAGTTAGCTTTGTCACGATACATTAAAATGTTGTATGTATTGTGCTCAGCTTGCTTAAAATGGCATTATAGTTTGAAATTAAAATTAAAAGTAAAATTTTTAAAATGTTAAAAACTTTATTCTCCTAAACTATTATTATATTTATTATTAAATTATTGTATCTTGAGAGTTTAAATAAAAAATAATAAGGATTTGTTCATAAATGGCCGTACAATTAATTTAATGTAAATTTTTATTTTTTTTAAATATTTTTTGTCTACCTTTTGACCTATCCTACCTCTAGTTTTTAGCATTTACTTTTACTTTTAAAATCATTATTATATATTTATTTAACGTTTAGAATTGCAATTAATTTACGAAAGTTTTGAATTATTTGGAATGACCAAATGGATGAGTTTTATTCGCCTGGGCATCTCAATATTTAGGTTTTTCATATTCACCTTCAAATTTTATTAAACATGGAAAAAGCCAATGAGTTAAATTATTCCTTAATTATTTTTAATAAAAATAAAAAAAGAATTTTTAATTATTAAAAATGTTTATTAATTTTTTAATAGAATAATCTGTTAATTCTCTTATGTGGTTCTACGTTTTTTGAATATTTTAAAATTATTTTTTAAAATTTATATAAAATATTTATAGGAATTGTTGGTGCTGTATTTCCTATTCTTAAGTTGGAATTGGTATGAATAAATATTTTTTATCAAATAAATATTTTTTTAATATTTTTAACAAATAAATTATGACTTGAAGTGTTTTTGAATTTTCGAGTGAGTCTTTGTAGACAAAATAAAATAAATATACAGAAAATTTCAGATTTCTCATGAATAAGGATAAAAGTTAGCTATCAAATGATTAGCGGTCATTTAAAATCCTTCCCTTGATTTCTTTTTTCTAACCACTTTTTTCTTTATTTAATTAAAAAATTTACAAGATTTTATAACCGCGGGCCACAGGGTAAAGTATATCCGAATGGCCGGTATAACCATTTAAGTCAGCAGTTATTTTCGTTTTACCATCTTTAATTAAATAGGCCAGAGATTAATAATTACATATCATTTTTAATATGTATTAAATCAGAATTTTCTACAATGGTATGTCCTCTATTTCGTTTCATATTGTTTCCATATTTTTTAATAATTATCTAGTCTCTCGATAAATTTTTAAAACAATTGTCTAGGATATGTCATAATTTAGAGTATCAATCATCTATTTACTTTCATCAAATTTTCGTTGCAAACACCCCTTGTGTACAAAGAATATAGTTTGAAAATGATAAGCCAATGGTATTCAACAACGAATTAAACATTTATAAATTAAATTAACATAGGAATTTCTCAAGTTTTTTCTCGGAATTTGATTTTTTATTGAAAATATAGAAATTTTGGCTCTTGTCCAGTTTATACGTCCAACCAAACTTTTATCAATATACATATTTGGCAAATTTAAGGGGGCAGCAGTTGAGCGGGTTTTTGGATGAATTTTAATTGGAATCTAAAAAACTTGTCTGCCAGCAATTGATGTATACTTATAAACTAGTCAAGAGCCAAAATTTTCTCGATACACATTAACAAATAAAAAATTTCATTAATATCCATTTAATTAATCAATTAACCTCACAAAGAATGCAAAACAAAGAATTATCATTTTTTACACATTTCTTTTCTTTTAAATACATTTTGTGGTATTATTTCCAAAAAAATTATCTTTATTTGATTCTTTTGTTAAAATAATTGTTTCAAGCTAAAATTTATTTTATTAAAATTTTATCTCTGGTTAATTTTTGATTAGCATTTATTTTTAATATATAATTTATGCTAAAAACAATCGAAGGAGGTTTGTGATTACTCTAGAAAAGTGATGATATCTATTTCAATGAAATAAAATTCATGTAAAACCTGTGAATCCTCCCAGCCTAGCAAATAAAGCAAAAATGAAAAAGATTAGTAGATGGTGGAATTCCTGGTTCAAGAGTCCAGATCCAAGCATTTGATTTTCCTGGATTTTTCCTGGATCCAGATCAAGAATCCTGTCCAGAGTACTAACCTAAATCCAGACTTTTTGCTAATACTGATCTTTAATTGGGCCTACAATTTAATTTTTTCTAAAAATATTTTATTCACCAATTTTGGAGCTTTTTCTTCCTTTTCACTTAATTTTGGATTCTTTTCTACTTCTACAATTATTTCCGTTTCAATCTTTCTCTTCTCAATTTCCTCAATTTCCTCAATTTCTTTTAATTTTTCCTCAATTTCTTTTTCATATTTTTCTAATTCTTTTAATTTATCCTTAATTCCTTTAAAAAAATATTTTCTTCTTCAATTAATTCTTTCTTTCCTATTATTTCATTTTTCAAATTTTCAATTAATTTAATTATTTTTGTATAATTAATTAAATTTATCATGTCATTTCTTCTTTTTTTATTTGATAGAGCTAAAAAATTAGAATATTTGTTACTTTTAAAATACTTCAATATTTATATATTGGTTGACCATCACGTGGAGGGAGAGGGGATGGAGAGAAGCTGCCTACACGCTATAATGGGATTTAAGATAATCTTCGTTATCTGTTATTATCCTGTGGATTTGAGGAATTCATTGGATGGGAAATGGAATAGAATCGTCTTGGAATAAGCACAGAGCATTAACCCGAAGTTTGTTATTTTTATTTTTATGTACTCTTTCTGCAAGTGATTTAACCCCAAAGGTGTATCATATCCGATTAAATCTAATTTATACCTTTAATCACAATTTTATACAATTCCTTCCTTTCTTCTTTTTCATTATTTTATTTTCTTCTTTCCAGTTAATTTCTTTTTCCAAAACTTTTTCCATTTCTTCATTCAAAAATTTTTCAAATTCCTCCATTTCCTGTTTATTACTCAAAGTTTTTCCATTTTCTATATCCTTCCAATTTTTTAATTAATTTATTTTTATTTTCTTTTTTTAAATTCTTCCAAATTCCAAATTGTATTTTATTCATTAAATTTCCTTCCTTTTCCAATTCATTTTTATTTTTTAATTCAAATAATTCATCATATTTACTAAAATAATAACTTCTTTTAAATAACCACATTTTATTTAAATATTCAATTTCTTCATTCTTTTTCTCAAATTTGTTGTCTACCCAAAATACCCAAACCAAAAATTTAAACTATATTTATTTGCCAATTTTTTATTTATTTGCCACTATATTTATTGGCCAATTTTTGCCAATTTTTTCTTCTTTTGCTTTAATATAGGTCGTAAAATTAAATCTAATTCTATTAAAATCTGTTTAAAAATAATATTAAATAGTTTTTGAGAGGAATATTTTGTTAATTTTATAATGGGGCAAGCATTCGGCTAGCATCTGCATCAATTGGGTTAGCATTTAAAACGTTAACTAGGATGGGTTTAATATCTATTAAAAGCGAAAGTAATGTTTCAGTATCTCAGTTGGTACGGCATTAATACGTGGTAAGCAAAAGAGGCTGGCAATAACTGCCTAGAAGCTTCAGGATGAATGCCTGCCCGGAGCTAAACTTAGCTCTCTCTCACTATTTAAATACAAAAATTAAAGTAAATTATAGTTAAAAATTAGGGTTAAGCGGTCGGGATCCCGATCGGTATCGGTCGGTATATACTGGTTTTTTGAATACCAATACTGATTTTGCCAATCCTGATACCGAGCCTGTATCAGTATCGGGTTGGTATTTTCAATCCAAAATACAGATACCGATTTTTTCTCGGAATTTTAATTATTAAAATTATTAAAAATATGTATATACTTTCCTTTAAAAATTAAAACAAAAATTAAATTAAAAAACCTCCTTCATCAACCACTTTCAAAACATCACTAAACATTTTTATTTGTGGTACCAATTGTTGTAATCTAGTTTTAATTCCCGGAATTCTACAAATTTTTGATAACAATTTATTTTCTTTAACAACAAAATCTTTATGTTGTTTAATTAAAAAAGCCCTTTGTTCAACAAAAACAATTTCCTGTTCTCTTTCATTTTCACATTCCAATCCTTTCCATTTCAAAATTTCTTCTAAATTTTTTGTATTTTTTAAAAAATTTTTTAATTCCAATTGTTTTTATTTTTTTAACAAATTCTTTAACCAAATTAATTTAATTTTTTGAATTGTAATTATTGAATAAATTTGGAATTTAAAAATTAAACAAATATTTTTTAAAGAAATTATTTTCTTCTTTTTTGTTAACAATAACCATTTTATTTTATTTTCTTCTCTTCCAATAAAAGAATTTCTTCTTGTTTTTCCGTATTAATTTTTATTTGATTAATTAATTTTTTGTTTCTTTTAAATTTTTAATAAGTAAAGGGATAACAATTCTTGTCTCAATTAATTTTGAATTTTCATTTCCTATCTTGTATTGAAGATATTTCTTATAAAACATCGTTTTCATTGATGAATGCATCATACCTTTAACTTAATTATTTATTAAATTATTAAAATGTTTGGCTATTATTTAACTAAATAGTTTTTTATTTTGGATTAAAAAGGCTAGCAATAATAACTTTCTTAGATTAATTTTAGGACAATTTTAAATTATTGTTGATTATATGTAAAGAAAATACATTCATCCTTAGTTTTGTTTGCATCCACAATTTGCTACTATGTATACTTCAATTTATACTATATTTTTAAATTTGGAAATACTTCAATATTTAATACTGCTATCACCCGTTCGAGAATAAGAGAAAATCTCACCCGAGGTGGTGGAAACTTTCGCTTATCTGCGCGCCATATCTGAGGAAAGGATGGGCACTTAGATTATTATATTTGTTCCTTATTTAATTCTCTATCACAAAGCTTAATTTGAGCCCAGTACCAATAAGTTCAATAAAGTTATGCCAAAAATAAAGACCCCGGTTACTTTTTGCCACCCTGTACTTACACAACTACCTTTTAAGTACTTTATATGTATAGTAAAAAACCACTATAAAAAAGTTTTAGTTATCAATAGGGTTGCCGATGCTAAAAAATCTTTGGATATTCGAAATCGAAGAGAAAAATCCTCGATTCTTCGATTCTGTTAGACAACCATATTTAAGAGAAAATACCACAAATATAAAATAAATACCAATTTTAAACAAATCTGAAAATTTTCTTTCCAATTTATCCAAATAATTTAATCCAACAATTTCATTAAAATTTGATTTTAAATTAATAATTTCTATTTCTTTTTTCTTTTTGCAAAGAAATATTCTAAACTTTTTTGATTTAATAATTAATTTAATAATTAAATAATATATTTTTTGAATATTTTCTTTTGATAATTTTCCAAATCTTTATTATTTATTTCCACAATATCATCCAAAAATAGATGAATTCTTCTTCGATATACTTTTGACAATATATCTTCATCAAAAATTTTATCAAAAATTAAAATCAAAACCAAAACATCTGCTGTATGTTTTGATTTTTTATAGTTATAATTGTTTTCATTGGTGGATGTAAATATTTCAAAATAACTGGTTTTTAACCAATTTAACAATTTTGTTTCACTTATTTCTACATAAAAAACTTATTGCATATCCACCTTAACTTTAACTTTCTATTTTTGATAAGGTGTTATTCTATTGCTTGTCGACTTCCGGTTCCGGAAAGTTCCGGCCTTTTTTGGATCCTGTTCAGGTCAAAATTTCAACATTTCGGTTCCGGGGAAACCCCATTGTCGACCTTATCAGATTCTGGACAAACTCTTATTGTGAGAATATTATTTTGAAGGGTCTACAGAAATATTATTTTAAATTGAACAAAGAACTTTTCAATTTTACAAAAAATTCGAAATTACATTTGGTATATCACAGACCTAGAGGTCAGAACGGTGCGGGCTGAAAGGAGATATACCCCCCTAGAAATGTTGGTTTTCGGCGGTTGATCTGAAAATCTGAGAATCTTCTAGTAGGGCATGAGTTGGTGCATAAACTTATATTTTTTCGATACACATTGAGTGGGCTTATAATATGGTATGGGCTCTATTAGAATTGACTTTTATTAAATTAATACATAGGTATTTAATAGAATAATTTTATATGGCTTAATTTAATTGTTTTTACTTATTCAGTTTTTTGAATTATTTCGAACTAAATGTATTGTTGTTTTTTACATATTGGTTATTTAACATTTAATATGTATTTTTTTCTTTTTTATATTCTTGATTCGTATCGTATAAACCTCATTCATCTGTTTCATTTACCTATCTAATTTTAAACATAATTTATAAATTTATTACAAATTAATTTTACATGTAATTAATTTGGCAAAAATGAAAAATCGGAAGGGCAACTAAGAAACGATGCGGAAGATGAAACAAGATGGAAAATATTCAAATTTTAAAAAATTAAAAAATATTTAGTGAAAATATCTAATTCATTCCTTCTTTCAATTTTTAATTAACTAAATAGGCCAAAGATTAAATATTACATATCATTTTTAATATGTATTAAATCAGAATTTTCTTCAATGGTATGTCCTCTATTTCGTTTCATATTGTTTCCATATTTTTTTAATATCTATTCCAATGCGCATGAAAATGATTGCTACAAGGGCGTGCCACAAGCTGGCTGCATCAGTATGGTACTCACAAATGCCTATAGTAGCCATGGAAGTAAGGCTAAGGGGAATTATTGAGGAACATGAATTTAAGTTCAGAGGGAACTAGGGCTCTGGGGAAGACCTTCTACGGGGGAATTCCCTTCCGCCAGTAACGGGTTCAATGGTTTACAAGATATTACCAGAAATAAAGCACAACAATCGGTGTGTATTGTTTCAGGAGTATTATTTTTTTATAAACATTACAATCAGTTGATGAACACAGAGCAGATATAATAATTTTCTCAGTGCTATTTGTTTTTGGGCCGAAGGTCCAATTTTATCTTTGCTTTTAAATTAAATAAGCTAACAAAATAAACTAACCATTGGGCTACAACACAAGTAAGAAAAAGCCATTCGTGCGTATAAAAATCACTCCCCACATTAGCCCAATGCCGAGAAGAATATAGGAATATACCTCAAAGATTTTATATGAAGTGCAAAATGCCTGATTCAACTTATTGCATGGCCAAATATAGAACATCACGAGATATACATCACCAATCTTAACTTTTATATTTGAGTTTCATTTGTAAAATTTTTATAAATATAAAAATTAGTAAATATCATTTTATTTTTTAAAAATTACTTATTGATATTTTACAATTATTCGAAATTAATATTTTTTAAAAGAATAATATTTATTCAAAAATTTTCCTCAAAAATTAATTTTCGTTAATTTTTGAGAAAATTAATTATTAAATATTTTTATTTTATTTCCTAAAATTTTTTAAATAAAATAAAATTTTTTGGAAATAAATATTAATTTTTAAAAATTTTTTTCAAAAATTAAATATATAAAAAATTTTTTAAAAGTTAAAAAATACTTTTTTCATATGCTTTCAAAAATGTATTTTTTCAAAAATTATTTAAAATATTTAGTATATTAATTTCCTCATTAATAATTTTTTATTTATTTAATTCATATTAAAATTTTTACTTATTTTTAAAAATTATTTATTTCTTCAAATATATTTTATTTCATAAACTTCAAATAGATGAATTACGTATTTTTATTATTAAATACCTCTTTAACTTGAACAATATTTTTTTGACACGAAAAATAGTTACATAAATTGAAAACGTTATTGCATTTAAATTAATACTTTTTAAATAATTTATTTAGAAATTTTTTAAATAAGATTTTTTAAAAATAATTTACTTATAGGAATTAAAAGGAATAAAAATAAAGTAATGTTTACAATTGTTTCATTTATTAAATCTATATTTGTATTAAATCCATATAAAATTTCCCCATAAGATCTACAAATATTAAAATTTTAACAACAGAGTGATTACGACGATCGCATCTTGACAAATTTCTATACCGTCCGATCTGTGATGTTAAGCAACGCTGTGCCTTCTTGTTATTTTTAAAACCCTTGTAGACCTTTAGAGTTGACATGCAATACCAAAAATTTTTTAACCTCGAAAATGTATTCAAAATAATATTTCTGTATCATAGATAGAACCAGTAAATCTCAAAGTTGTTGGTTTTAAACGTTTTCAAAAATTAATTTTAATTTATAAATTTGTATTTTTACGCGGCTTTTAAGACAAAACTTGTTTTGTCTTAAAAGGCGTGTATATACTACTTATAAACCAGACATCCAAACATGGATACGGATAATATCCGGATACCCGTGGATACTGTTTTTTAAATCTGATTAGAATACGAATATGATGCTCCAAATTCGTGCACAGTGAAGTGTTGTTTTTAAAAAATAAAAAAATTAATGGCGAGCAAGTCGATAGGTGGGCTCCAGGACAATTGTACAGTGGGACAATTGTACAGTAGACAATTGTACAGTAGACAATTGTACAGTATTAACAGCTTTGTAAGAAAATTTAATGTAAACCCAAATTATCGAAAACATAGAATCAACACTAATTTTTTTAAATTTTATTATACAACATGGGGAGGTTGTTCCAATGTCGGAACAAACTTCAATTCGTTGAATTGATCAGCAAAGTGGGTGATCAATCGTGTGAGTGATCAACCTAGAAAGTGATCAACCAAGAGTGATCATCCTGGAAAGTTAAAATCGGAAAAAGTTGAGAAATATCGAAATCGAAAACTGTGTGATGATCAAACGGAAGAGTTATCAAACGAGAGCGATAAACGACACAGATATCTATTACTTTAGGTATAAATAAAGATTCCCCTTAGAGATTAATTGACCAAACGGTAACTCTCTCGGTTGATTAATTGAAAAATTTGATCAAATAAGCTTCCCCGTCATTGAACAACTTTCTACTGTTGTACATATAATAAAATTAAAAAAAATTTACTGTTGATCATATGGTTTTCGATACTTTGGGTCATATTTTTTACCGATAAGCGCTAAATTAAATTTCTTTTAGAAATGTCTGAATACTGTACAATTGTCCACTGTACAATTGTCCGCTGTACAATTGTCTCACTGTATAATTGTCCCACTGTACAATTGTCGTGCCACCGATTGGTGAGGGGCTTCCAAAATGCAGTCCAGACAAAACGCAACTTTGTCTGGTAGAAAACTCCTAAGGATTAGTTTTTCTTAAAATGTGTTGACCTTGCAATATTCCCCCGGTTGGACTTGCAATATTCTAAAATTTTGCCTTCACAGATATATCCAGATAAAGATATGCAAATCCATGCGCAGCATCCAAGTCTCTATAAAGCTATTATAAATGAAAATTCTAAATTTTTTCAAGGTAAAAAGTTGATTGTTTGGCTAACAATTCCAGTGATTTATGGGTTTGCAATGGCATTCTTTACAAAGCCAGTAGCTTTCAGTAGTACGTATTTTGGCTGGTTTTTTAATCCACATCTGTTATATATTGAAGATACCAATGAAACTGTATGTTAAATTGCAAAACAGATTGTTATTTAATTATTTCGCGGCACATATTACGTTCACGTTCAGTCACACTTGTATATTATATGTATAACTCAGTTGAGTCCCTATAGTTTTATGAGATTAATATTAATTCAATGGAGTATTTATGGATTTGGAAGGATTAAAGGGAATAACAGGGGACTTCGTAAACTCCGCCCTCGCCCTCAAAAGTTAAAAGCAAAAATATAAAATATTACATATTTTAAGTATGAGAATTTAATCAGTTGTACACATAATAATATAATATTGGCATTATTAGTGATTATTTACAGTATGTTTTACATCATTTTGTTAGTTAGATCCAAAGGTAGAGAACAACCAATTAATCAGCAAACTTTTTCAGAAAAATTGGTTTTTATTAAAATAATTTTTAGAGGCATGCATTTTTATTTTAGATATTCCTGCAAGTATTTTTGATTAGTTTGACTAATGCTACAGCTGCTTTTATTTATTTTTATATGCAATATTTCAATGTTAACGAAATGTTGATTATACTTGGACATTTTAGTTGGGTTAATGCTCATGGTAAGAATAAAAAAGTAAAGTAAATGGTCAGGATTTTTGGGAAATAAATTCCCAAAATTAGTAGAAAAATATAAATTAAATAACATTAAATTAAAAATTAGTTTTTATTTCCCCCATTTGACTACCAATTCAAAATGGAAAAAGGTGAACAATCAAGGAAAACATGAGAGGAGGTGAATGAATAATTGGTAGGAACGGATGGGAAAAGATGAAAGGTGAACGAACAATGTATTGAGGAAGTAAAATGAGGAAATAATTAACCTCCTTATCCTGATATCCTCATTATCCTACAGATCTTCTGCGTGTCGACGCAGAAGACCCACAGACAGAAGACCCAAGGACAGAAGAACCACAGACAAAAGACCCACAGACAGAAGACCCACAAGGACAGAATACCCACAGACAAAAGACCCACAACTTTTTTGTTTTCCTTTTTTTGTAAATTTTGGCGCGAGGAATGTTGTTAGTTCTATTTGTTTTCCTTAATAAGAGGTTGATCCTAATTGGCCTTCACAAATTTTCAGAATTCGCATCTGTGTCACTAAAAAAGTAGAAATCTGGCTTCTTGGTCTTTCAAAATTCCCAAAATTTTTGTCAGTGACGATGAAAGGAAAAAGTAGATCTAAGTGATATTTAGGATCAATGGGTATTTAGGATTAACTGGATTATAGCGAGAGTCAGTTAAGTCCCATGGAGGGATATAGAAGGATTAGAAGCGATCAAGCGTATTGGAGATATGCAAGTATATCGGCGATCTTTAGAATAGTAGAGATTAGTTAATTATTTCTTCGTAAATGGAGGGATATCAGTGGATATAAGCGGATCAGTGGAATTATAAAATCTTAAAAAGCTACATCCCTTAAAATTCCCTGACATATCCGATTTAATGGTTAAGAAAGACCAGTAAATCCTGGTTCCTGTTATACACAATTTACGGATAAGAATAGATATCGGTGGATTTACGATCTTACCCCTACATATATTCTCAATATCCCACGCTATTCCTACATATCCCAATTAATCACCAGACTCTTCAAATCACTTTCTAATTTAATGATCTAAATCACACTCATCCATAAAATTTAACGGTAAAAATTTTATTGGTTAACTTTAGAATTAATTTTGTGCCTTGAAAAATTGGAAATCCCTTTCAGAAATTTCAAAAAAAAAATCAAAATTTTTATTTAAAAAATTTTGTGGGTCTTTTGTCTGTGGGTATTCTGTCCTTGTGGGTCTTCTGTCTGTGGGTCTTTTGTCTGTGGTTCTTCTGTCCTTGGGTCTTCTGTCTGTGGGTCTTCTGTCACTACGCCGATCTTCTGATATCCCCGATTTAAGAATTAAGAAGGGTTAAATCATTCGCGTCCTATTTTTCTAAACCACCGAGATACATTAGTCATAGTAATCAACACAAAAGCCATCCTGATCTACTTTAATTTTTAATATTCCTAAAATCTATCAAGAATTCCTAAGAATTCATAATAATAGCTATAAAATTAAAGACTGTAAAATAATTAAGGAATTCCGCCTGTCATTTACTTAACGATGAACAAATCCATCCAACGTGACTGCCTCGGAATGCTTAAGAAAATTACTCGAATGGACGTTACTGTACATCCAATAACTACTGTAAGCCACCCGTCATTTCAGCCACGCAATACAACACAGCAAATTAACCTGCAACCAAGAGCGGTTTTGGTGGCACCAAAATAAATAATACATTTTTTTCGCTATATTTCATTCGCGTCCTATTTTTCTAAAGATGTACCAAAATTCGTACTCGTACCTATTTACTAAGTATGAGAACGAGCAAAAAAATCAGGTATGACTAGTACAAGAGACTAACTTCACTCACTTTTATATTTTGTTTGGTAGGGTTCGAATCCACGGTTGGGACAATTTTTTCCAGGTTTGGGACAAACGAATCCAAGATTTGGACAAACAATTACTTCTTCCAAAAATAAATGTTCTTAAACTTTTATTTTAATTATTATATAAAATTGTAAATTTATTTTTTAAATATTAATACACATGAAAAAACGTTAAAAAATAAATCTATTCATAAATTAAAAAAAATTTTCCCCTGCGGCTCAGAAAGGTGGCACGAATTTTCGTCAAAGGACCTTCCGTCAATGGACTTTCCGTCAATACTTTTCGTCAATGGACTTTCCGTCAACGGACTTTTCGTCAATGAATGGATGTTTTTTTAATTTTAATAGAAAGTGAAGATGATACATGTATGTAAAAGTGTAAAACTTTTGGTTAAATTGTCTCAGATTGAAAATTAGACTGATTTTAAAATTCTGAACACAGTTATGAGCAACTGAATTTTCGCTGGGCAAACTTATTTTTGTGTTGCTACGAAAGATAGGTAGGCTTTTCAAGGCTGAAAATCGGTAAAAAGGAATAGGTTTATGTTACGAGCCCAGAACCCAGCGACCGTTGACTCCCTGCGAGGCGCGTGCCGCAAAACCACGCGCGAAGCGCGTGGTTTTGCACAAGCGCCTTGCCGATTCCCATAGGTTTACGTTGTTTGTTTTTTATCGTAACTTAATTTGCATATTATGGTAACTTCTTTTGCTATGCCATGTGTCTTTGCATGTCCTCCATCAAAACATATAGGTACATGGTTATTCGATAGTATTTGAAGAAATAATGAATCGTATACAAAATTGGGCACATAATTTAGTTTTTTGTGGCTTTGAACAAGCCGATTAATTTCCTAAATTTTTTAAAAGCGTTCATTTATTGATGAAATGTCCGTCCATTGACGAAAAGTATTGACGGAAAGTCCATTGACGGAAAGTCTGTTGACGAAAAGTCGGGGAGCCCTCAGAAAAAGGAAGATTTTTTGCTTTTTGGCCTTCCAAAATTTTCAAAATTTTCGCCACCGACGGTAAAAAAAGAAATTTGAAACCCTTCCGTAGGTTATGGTTAATCCTGAAACCATCTCTTTTATACCTCTTTTTAGAAAATTTTAGAAATTTGGAAGGCCAAGAAGTCCGATTTCTTCCTTTTTCAGAAAGATCAAAAAGGGGGTCAAATATGGGTCAAATAAATCAAAACATGGGTCAAATAAATAAAACAGTTTTAGAACAGAAAATTATAATTAAAAATTTTTATTTATAATCCAAAATCGGGTAAAAGTGTCACACTGACTATAACACGCAATTCAATGAAACAGAGCAAGATGAAACGACTTATATGTATATGACCTTACCGAATTTCCCCAATTAATTAACCGAGAATGATATACTCTCTGTATCAACTGCCTCATCCTCAGAATTACTTAAAAATTTTGATTTATTTACACACATAAAAACATTGACCATATAAGTATTTTTGTATTTTTATGACCGCACGTCAGATCTAATAATTTACTTCTTCCGTAACTACCGTATTTTCTCTAATAGAATGACAGTCATTCTATTTTTCATATACCCCAGAAAAGTGTCATTCAATTAGAGATGTCATTCAATTGGAGACTGTCACTTTATTTTTCATAGGTCAGAAATACAGATTGGATGAATCGAATATCCTATCTAATATTTCTGAATTCGAAATTTTACCGATTTTTTGGTTTTCTATATTTGTGCCATTGAGGAATTTGGTCATGATATAGAGTGATCAGCCATTTAGAGTTATTTTGAAGGATTATATTAGGTTATGATGGACATCAGGAAATTTGTTGGGATTCGGAGGGATATTGAAGGAGTTGGAGAATATCAGGTGATTAAGAAGGTATAGTATTTGTGGGGCTGTAGATATTCGTTGGACTTAATGGGATATCAGTAAGGATATCAGTCAGGAGAATATCAAGTGATTAAGAAGGTATCCTTCAAATCCTCTATATCATTCCAAATCCTTCACTAACCCTCTTAATCCCTCTTGATCTACTAATCACTAAAACCTCCTCTAATCATTTCAATCTCTCGATATTTTCCTCAAATCCTTTAATCTCTTGATATATCTCTTTTTCCTCCCAAATCCCCTGATATCCCTCTTAATCCGCTTAATATCCCTCTTAATCCCTTCAAAAATATCACATTTATCCATACTAAAAAGGAATATAAACTAGTTAATAAAGGGGATAGAGATATAAGAGTTAGATAGTTATATTTAAAAAATGTCATTCAATTAGAGATGTCATTCAACTGGAGATTGTCATTCTATTTTTCATATACCCCAAAAAAGTGTCATTCAATTAGAGATGTCATTCAATTAGAGACTGTCATTTAATTAGAGTAAATACGGTAATTAACTTTTTTCTGTATCATTTATGCCCTCTCAGCCCAGTTAAAATATAAATCACATTTAGCTCAGAAAAAAATAATTAAAATATTGTTTATTTAAAATGTTACTAAGAACCAAATCTGATAGCTAGTCTAAAAGTATTTTCAAAATAATTAAATAGACTTAAAGATTAAAATTTTTATAGTTGCGATTTATTTTTGTTTAAATAATTGTATAATAAGAGTTGCCAGCCAAATAATTTACACAAATAAAATAAGAATGTCTAACATTTCTCTTATTTACCTTATTCCACACAAATCAAAATTTATAAAAAAAGAATCAAATGTACATACATATGGACCAGGGATCCTGCCGACCCGATTTCCGATTTCCCGAAATCGGGAATTCCCGACGTTTTTTGGGTCGGGAATTCCCGATTCCCGAAATCGGGAATTTTATTTTTGTCGGGAATTCCCGATTCCCGAAATCGGGAATTTTATTTTTGTCGGAAATTCCCGATTCCCGAAATCGGGAATTTTGATTTTTTGTCGGCAGGATCCATGATATGGACATATTAGTTTTGTGTCCTCAATTGTAGGAAGGATATAGTTAAATAAATGATAAATAACCCATCATGGCCCGTATCATAAGAACGTGGTTCGTGGTTGTTTAACACTTACCGGGCGGTAAAATTGGTATCATAAGAAAAACCCGTGGTTCATGGTCAAATGACCTGGTCATTTAACCCCTACCGAGAGGTCGTGGTTAACCGGTATCATATGAAAACGACTTTTTGGTCATTTAACCCCTACCGAGTGGTAAATCTCAGACCCTGCTATAGTTCGTGGTAAGTTAAGTTACCATGAGCTCTAGCTCGGTTCTAAAAAATGGTAAAATTACCAAATTTTATATGAAAGTTCTTTTATATGAAAGTTCTTCGACTCAACTCGTCGAGACGAATCGAATAGTGTACATATGTCATCAAAAGATGACGAGAATTTTAAAATAAAACATATTTAAAATATAAATTTAAAAAAGATGAATCATTAAGTCAAATAAAAGTAAAGAATTTTAAAGAAAATTTCATTCCTTTTCAATTTTTCTGCTAGTTTTTCTTTTCTCTAAAAATTAATAGATTTTTCTTTGGAAATAAATAAATAAAATATATTTGGAAATTTAAGTTTGATTGTAAAGTGATTTGAATTTAAAGTATTTAAATTTAGAGTGTTTAAATTTAATTCCCCTACAAAGAGAGTAGGAAGGTGGAATTTTATAGTCGAGATAAATTTTCACATTTGGTGCCACAAAATAAAAGAGATTAAGTTAGAGCTAAAGGCTCAATTAGTAAAATTTTTTTTCAGTAAAAATTTTTTATATATTTGAAGTGTTAGAGATTTAGGAAGCTCGTAAAAAAAAATACTATATTTAAATAAAGTGATAGTGAGATGTCTGGAACAATAAGAAGCACTATCGCGCCGTCTATAGGACGTTTGAAAAAATACCTTGAAGAGGTAAGGCCTGTAATAGATGCCACTGAACGTACTGATGAAGGAGTAGAGTTACTTCAAAGAATGATTGTGAAAATTCGCAGGACAATTGCGTTTGTTGAAGAAAAAGTAGAGAAATGGGAGAAATATATTAAGGATTTACCGGCAAACGATAGAGGCGCCGAAGAAGCTATTTTTGCTAGATATGCCATAGAGGAACGGCATTTTTTAGAGTGGATAGACTCAGGAAGAGAAGCCATCGATGACATAGAAATTGTTCTTGCCGAAGGGTCTGATGGTCGTAGTACACAGTCAGAAATTTCCGAAGAGATAGGTGTCGGTCCGAATAGGACAAATCAAGCACGCCGAAATATAAATGCAGAGGAAGTCCCAGTTAGAAATGAACAAATGCTTCCTGCTCATCTTCCGCGAACTAGACTTCCGGAATTTTATGGAGACACTCTCAGGTGGCCGGAGTTTTGGCAAGCCTTTGAGAGAACAGTAGATTGTTTGAATATTGATAATGGGCTCAAGGCCCACTATTTGATTCAGTGTCTTAGGGGAAAAGCCAAGCGAGCAATTTTGGGCTATAGGCCAATATCAGAGCATTATGTGCCTTTGAAAGATGCGCTTATAAGACAATTTGGGAATGAAAAGGCAATTAGAGATACGTTACACGCTGAACTGATTAGCTTACCAGTAGCTAATGAATCGATAGGATCTTTGCGTTCATACTTAGAGGAAGTTGAGCGTATTTGTAGATCATTGACAGCTATGGGATACTTAGAAGATGAGGCAATTGTAATAATGGCAATAAAAAATAAATTGCCGATAAATATAGTTTTAGAACTTTTAAAGATGGAAAAAAGCGAGAAAAATGAATGGAACGTCGAAAGACTGAGGCAAGGATTGGCTGATATTGTGTCATTACGGGAAGAGGCACAACGATGCACCCAAAACTTAAATATGCGATCAGTTCAAAATCGCGGAATTATCCCACTTAATGGTGGTAACCAAAGGAATTTTAACAATAACCGTGTACAAGGGAGAAGATTTGACTCTGTTAGAGTATTTTCGTTACAGACACGGCAACGGCAGCAAAGAAACGAGAATAGGAATACTTTGAGATGTCTCTTTTGTCAAGATCAGCATTTTGCAGGGAATTGTATGCGGGTAAAATACATTCATGCTAGAATGCGAATGCTTTCGGAACAAAATAGGTGCTTATTATGTCTAAAAAAGGGCCACTCAAAAATAGATTGTAGAAATAAAATTAGATGCAACGCTTGTAATGGGGATCATAATCGAATAATTTGTCCTAAACTTGTTGAAAAAGAGAGGAAAGGAGAAGACGAGGGTAAAAATGAAGCAAGAGAGAAAAATATAACGAAAGCTAATGTACTTTCTGTTGAAAATAGAGATAAAAATGAGGCATTATTGATGAAAGCTGATTTTAAAATTTGTGCAGACAATGCAATAACTTATTCAGCTACAGGTATTTTCGATTCAGGCTCAACGGTAAATTTTATTAGTGACGAAAAAGTTAAAGAAATGCGTTTAAAGAAGATAAATAAGGCAGATTTAAATATTTACCCGTTTATGCAGAAACAACCAACACGTTTAGGTACAGCGTGTTATTTAGTTAAAATTTTAACAGATAGAGATGAAACGGAAGAAATTGTTGCATATAGAATAAAGAAAAGTTTAATGCCGAGTATAAAATATGCAGATATCACAACTGGAGAAATTAAATCATCAGAAATTGTCCCTGATATATTAATCTCCATAAAACACTTTTGGCGATTTTTCAATCAAGTAAAACATCTCTCGGATTATTTATTCAAAGTAGAGACGTCTGTTGGACCTATTATATGTGGAGAAATTATAAATAAAGATAAAAAGGAAATATCCCAAAATAGAAATTTAGTAGCTATTTTGGGATCGAAGGAAACGAAAGAGGGAGAGGATATGAATAATTTTTGGAATTTAGAAACAATAGGGGTAAGAGACGATCCTAGAAATAAAGACGATGAGGTTGCTATGAAATTTTTTGAAGACACAGTTAAAAGAAGTGAGCACGGTCGATATATAGTCAAATGGCCGTGGAAAGTCGATAAAAGCAACCTGGCATCAAATTTTTCATTATCATACAAAAGGTTTTTGAGTCTATTTGAAAAGTTAAAGAAAACACCGGAATTATTCGAAAAATATGATAATATAATAAGGGATGACGAAATAAGAGGAGTGATAGAGTTGGCAGAACGAAATAAGGAAAAAGTCGAGCATTTCCTTCCACACCATCCTGTCATCTCACCTAAAAAGATTCGAATAGTTTATGACGCATCAGCCCGAGTTAAAGGGGGTAAAAGTTTAAATGATCATTTATATCGTGGTCCCATAATTATGCCAGATCTAGCTGGTCTTTTAATTCGTTTTCGAATACCAAAGATAGCGATGTGGTCGGATATCGAAAAAGCATTTCATGCTCTAGAATTGGACCCAGAAGATAGAGAAGTTGTTAAATTTATCTGGGTAAAGGACATTAAAGAGCCAATATCGTTGAAAAATATTCAATACTATAGATTTTCGAAAGTTCCTTTTGGAGTAATTTCGAGCCCATTTCTTCTTTCTGCTACAGTAAGCCATCATTTGGGATTAGTTGACGATCCAGTCGCTAAGATAGCAAGGAAGAATGCCTATGTTGATAATTTACTTATTGGTGTTGAAACGAAAGAAGAAGGTTGGGATGCTTACACTCGTTTAAAAGAAATTTTTACATCGGCCGATATGAATCTAAGAGAATTTATTACCAATAATGAGCAGTTAAATTTATCATTTCCCATCGAGGATAGATTAGAAAAAAGTGTGCCTAAAGTGTTAGGAATACCATGGAATATTAAGAATGATAAAATAATTATTAAATTCCCCTTAGTAAACTACGTGAAAGTAACAAAGAGAAATGTACTTTGTCAGCTAGCAAGTATTTTTGATCCACTCGGTTTTGCGTCTCCAAGCCTATTAGAAGCAAAGCTATTCTTTCAGTCGTTATGGGAAAGTAAAAAAGAATGGGACGAAAATTTACGTGAAGAAGAAGCTAAGGAATGGATAAATATAATCAAAGCTTGGGAAACCCCTGACATTGAATTGGAAAGAAGAATAATTCAGAATGAGTACAAATGCCAACTTCATGTATTCTCTGATGCATCTAAGAATGCTTATGCTGCTTGTGTTTATGTATTAACAAGAAATAATGACATCACAATGATCCATCTAGCTTATGCTCGAAACAGGCTAAGGCCAAAGAAAATGCCTATAAGTATACCAAGAATGGAATTATTAGGCGTAGTAATCGCAACGCGAATAATTAAATTTGTAGAAAGACAGATAGGAATTGAAGTAAATGAAAAATACCTCTGGTGTGACTCAAAGTCAGTTCTTTATTGGATAAAAAACAATCAAGAAAAAGAAAAATTTGTACAAAATCGAATAAAAGAAATAAGAGCGAATATTGATTTAAAATTTGGTTATGTCCCTACTGAAGGCAATCCGGCAGACATAGGGACTAGAGGCTGTACGCCATTAGAGTTACGATCAAATAAAGATTGGTGGCATGGCCCTGTTTGGTTGGAAGGACCAAAAGAAAATTGGCCAAGTGAACTTAATTTCCAAATCAATGAAGAGAAAAGTGAGAATGAGTTGGAGGAAAGAACAGCAGGAATCAATATTTGCGCTAATAATTTCAAGGATGAAAATTTTATTGAAATAAAGGATTGGAGTAACTGGCTCAGATTAATAAGGTGTATAGCACGTGTTTCTAAAATCACAAAAAATTGGTTAAATAGATGTAGAATTAAAAGTACTAGTGAAATATTAACAAAAATAGACAAAGAACATTTAATTACTGTTACTGATTTGAGAGAAAGCGAAAAAATAATTTATAGAATGGTACAAAAATCATTAATAAATTCAAAAAATAATATAAAATTAGTAAAAGATTCTGATGGTATATTACATTTACAGTCCAGAATTAATAATTGTGAAGCTGATGATGGGTTTAAACACCCGATAGTACTTCCTAAAGGTAGCCCAGTTATTAAATTAATCATGAAGTATGAACACGAACGACTTTTACATTCTGGAGTTGATGCAACTCTTGGAACATTCTTATCCAAGTTTTGGGCTCCTTGTAGTAGAAGAGATGCGAAAATTATAGTAAAGGGCTGTAAAAAATGCCAGAGAATAATTGGCCCAACATTTTCGCTGCCCGAGATGCCAAGTCATCCTAAAGAGAGAGTATGTATATCAAGACCGTTTGAATCTGTCGGCATAGATTATCTCGGTCCGTCGATATGTAAAATTGATGGGAATAAACAGAAATTTTGGATTGTTCTGTTTACATGCTTTACTACTAGAGCAATACATTTAGAAATTGCCTTCGAGTTAACAGCACTAGCTTTCCTACATGCACTACGTAGATTTATAGCCCAAAGAGGGGTACCAGCAAAAATTATATCGGATAATGCTAATCAATTTAAGGTTGTTTCTAAGAGTATTGATGCAAAAATAGTTGGAAAATGGAGTCAAGATAAGCAATTAGAGAACAATAAATTTAGTAATTTTATTATAAATCGTGGAATAGAGTGGAAATTTATACCGGCACTTTCTCCCTGGCAAGGTGGCATATATGAAAGATTGGTTAAACTTGTAAAAGATTCTTTTAAAAAGACACTTGGTTGTGCAATTCTAAATGTTGAGGAATTAAAAACATTTATAAAGGAAGTAGAAATGGCGATAAATTCGAGACCTTTAACTTATGTGTCGACTGAAAGTGAAGGATTTTCAGTTCTTAAACCCGTAGATTTCATAATACCCAACATTGATAATAATACACACTTGATCGAAGAAACAGAAGATTTAGATGAAGATTATAAAACAGGAAGATTAAGCGGATCAGACCAACTGAGAGAAAAATGTAGTACACTTAGGAAAGCATTAGAGCGGTTTTGGAATAGATGGTCAAAGGAATACTTGTTAGTTTTGCGTGAAAAGTCAGGGTGGACACACCAAAATCCACGGACATCCATAAAAAGAAATCCAGCAATCGGAGAAGTCGTAGTAGTACAACAGGAAGGACAACCAAGAAATTCTTGGACCTTAGGAAAAATAATTGAGTTAGACGGAATACCCTCTCGAAGTGCAAAAATACTAATTGGAAATAAGAAATTAGTCAGACCCATAAATAAATTATTCCCTCTTGAGGTGAATGAAGCAAGTGAACCGAACGACAAAAATAATGAAAAAGAAAAGGAAAAAGTTGAAATAAAAACTAAAAATAGAATTAATAATCTAACCGACAATACAAACAAAAATATAAGTCCTCATCCTATGATAACGAGATCGAAAAAAGCACTTTTATTGCAAATCGTGCAATTTTTATCAATATTTATTTTAGTATTAACACAAGAAAGAGGACCACTAAGGAGTTGTAGAGGTTGTAAACTTATATGTAAGGATTATGGAATTAAAGTGATTGGATTACCCGAAACAAAGAAAATAGAAATTTGTTGTATGGGTAGTTGCTTACTAGAAACAAATTCAATTAATATACTTGAATTTTCACTCCCAAAAGATGTTACCCCACTAGAATATAAATGCCAAGTGACATTTTGGGACAGATGGAGGAAATATAGGGATCGAATAACTTGTTCACCAGTAGATCCATGTAAAAGAGTTAAAGGATTTTTTGAAAGAATTATAAATCCTCAATGTGAATCCTTTGAAACTTTAATATTAATTGGTACATTTACTGGAATTATTTTGAGTATTTCAGTTGGATTATTAATGTTTTTGTGTAAATTATTTATTATATTCGGATGGTTGACACATTCTATTTGGAAAATAATACAAACAATAGTTAGAGTTTTTAAAGGAAAAGGAGAGACTAAAGTACATGAAAGTAAAAATTTAATTGGGAAATCAAAAACAGGTATGAGGAATAGTAAGAAAATAAAAAGAAACAGACGTTTACACAAACTTGGTATAATTGGATTAATACTTTTCGAATTCATTGGTTCAATTATATGTGAGATAGAAGTAGTTTCGATACAAGCTAAATCAGAAGACTGTCAGAGGAAAGCTGGTAGTTATTCTTGTAAGATAAATACGGTTAATACATTAACAATGCTTCCTGACGGTCAAGTTATTTCATTATCGATTAAAAATGAAAAAGGAATGCTTATGGGAGAATTAGAATTTTCAATGCCCGGTTTATCAATCCAATGTAATCAAAAAACGATAAAACATCTGCGGTCATATGAAATAAAAATAGGATCAGTAAAACGGTGTCCGGCTGACGGGAGCTGTAAAGCTGGTCGTTGTATACATATAAGAAGAAAAGAGAAAGTACCCGAATTAAATGAATGGTCAAATAATCCTGGAAACGCATATTGTATAGAAGGACAATCTCTTTGGTCATATCAATGCGGATTACCAGGATCTGCTTGTTATTTTTATCAAATATATGCGATTAAAAAGTCAGATAAAATATTCGAATTAGTATCTTGTCCGACATGGGATTATCTCATAGATTTAGACGTTGGTCTTATTATTAATGGAAATCTGACAAAAAATAAATTTTCCTTATTTCCAGGAATGACATTTCATTGGAAAAATATAAAATTCACACTTGTAGACTTAATTACGCCAATGGCCCCAATTTTGAATAATAAATTCCTAGTAAGTGTTAGGGTGGCGTGCTTAGTATAAAAGGCGAAGCCTTTTAGCAGTCGGGAGTGAGTTACCGAGTCAGTCTAGAGTCAGTCCGTAGTCGCCAGTTAGTCAGTCAGTTAGTCTACAGCTACAGCCAACGCATAGTCTCGCTTATTCTATTGTATTGTTTGCCTTGTGATAAACCTCGTTTGTTAGTCAGTCTTTCTGTTAGTATCGGACACACCGCAGTCGATACATAACAGTGGCGCGGTCGAACAGTCGAATTCGAACAGTCAAGTCGTTATTTTGTAATTCGTTCAAGTAGTCAAGTCAAGATGAGAGCAGACGAATTGGAGAAAATTCTCAAGGCTCAATCTGAACAGATCAGTCAGCAGTTTAGTCAGTTAGTTAAAGGATTGATTGGAAACAATCCTAGAGCCGAAGATTCTAGTGAAAAGCAGTCATCGGAGTTGTATTGGAAATTACAATCGTTAGTCGGAGAATTAAATGCAGACATTGAGAGAGGAGTCACATTCGAGTCTTGGTATGATAAGAATAAGTCGTTTTTCGAATTCGACGGAAAGTCATTAGCCGAAGAAGTCAAAGTCAGATTGTTAGTCACGAAGTTAGGGGCTTGCGAGTATGCAAAGATTTCACAGAAGTTGATGCCCCAGAAGTTGGAGTCAATGAAATTCGAAGGTTTAGTCGATGAGTTAAAAAAAGAATTTTGTGACCCACGGTCGAAGTTAGTCAGGCGATTTGAAGTCATGAAGTTAAAGTGCCCTTGTCCGGAGAAAGTCTTAGATTTTGGAAATTTAGTCAATTCTGAATGCGAGAAGGCAGAAATGGCCTTGTCAGTCGAGGAAGTCAAGATCCTCATATTCATTGCCGGGATTCCAGAAGAGATGAACGATTTGCGGCAGATCAGTCTAAAATTCGTGGAACGCTATTCGAAGACCGAAGAGTGTAGTCTGAAAATTCTATTAGAAGAATGTCGCAGTTATCTCGCAATGAAGTCGGAGGCCAGAATGTTCGATAGTCAACCAAAGGTCAAGATCGAACCTGCATATTACGTTGACGTTAATAACGTTGCTCGCGTCGAACATAGTCAAAGTGCTCAATTCAGAAAGTCTAGAAATCAGTCATGGCAGCGAGAAGGCCAAGTCAATAGTCGAGAGTCACGTCAGTGTTACAATTGTGGCATGATTGGACATATTAGTCGAAACTGCCGGAAACCAAAGAAATGGTTGAGCCAGGGCAATAGTCCAGTAGTCAATCATGTGAGAGTCAATTCTAGTAATTCAGGACCACATTGTCTGACGGTGGAAACGCCGAAGTTAAGAGAGTATAGTCAAAAGAGTCTTAGTCAAAAGGGCCGAAAGTCGAAAAGTCAAAGAAGTAGCAAA
This sequence comes from Meloidogyne arenaria, assembly GCA_036172955.1. Taxonomy (NCBI): domain Eukaryota; kingdom Metazoa; phylum Nematoda; class Chromadorea; order Rhabditida; family Meloidogynidae; genus Meloidogyne; species Meloidogyne arenaria. The sequence continues at coordinate 1,206,410 of JARQAB010000029.1, read as the reverse complement.
AGTCAGTCAAGTCAAGATTCGAGGAAATCTATTTATTCGGGAAAGTCTATTTATTCGAGAATGTCTAGTCAGTTAAAAGAAAACGACGAAGTCATAGTCTGCAACGAGAATAAAAAGGGCAAAATAGTCTGCTTGATAGGGACAATTCGGTGTAAAGTCGGAGAGATATGTAAAGTCGAAGTCCCGAAGTTGAATACGATAGTCACTAGAAAAGAATGCGACCTTAGGAAGTTAGAGTCGATGAAGCCATTCGGAAGTCAGTCAGATTCAAGAGATAGTCTAAGAACTAAGGAAAGTTCAATTCGTAGTCAAATTCTTGAAAATTTTAGATTGAAAGCGAAGGATGCACCTGAACAGACGAGACAGGCCCAGCGTGACGTTACCAGGACCATTGAAGTGAGACAGTTCCAGCGCGACGTTACGAAGACCAATGAAGTTACGAAAACCTGGAGTGACATGATGATTTGGGGAAAGTAAATGTGATAATATTGTTATTGTAAAATTTTTTGTAATTAGTGTACTCCCCCTTTTGTTGCTCACTTTGTATTTGGCCCTTTGTATTTTCAATGTTTTGTTTGTGTTGGTTACTAGTAGTTAAGTCCACCAAGTTTAGTTGGAAAAGTCGGCACATAGTCCCGACTTAATTAAAGAAGGGAGGTGTTAGGGTGGCGTGCTTAGTATAAAAGGCGAAGCCTTTTAGCAGTCGGGAGTGAGTTACCGAGTCAGTCTAGAGTCAGTCCGTAGTCGCCAGTTAGTCAGTCAGTTAGTCTACAGCTACAGCCAACGCATAGTCTCGCTTATTCTATTGTATTGTTTGCCTTGTGATAAACCTCGTTTGTTAGTTAGTCTTTCTGTTAGTATCGGACACACCGCAGTCGATACATAACAGTAAGCGAAGAAGGTGTTGCACTAACCGAAAACTTTAAAACTGCACTTGAATGCGGAATTCATGCAGATAATTTTTCTTCGTGTATATTAAATCCTAATGCGTGTGGCGAATGTTGGCTAAATCATGAAGAAGAGAGAATAGATTGTGCGTGCAATGACTTATCATTAGAAGAAATAATAAAAGATCCCAAAAAAGCACTTCCCCTCGATATTAAAAGAATAAAACTTAGAAATAACGGAAGAAAAATATTCAGTGAATCAAATTATCTTCCCGTTCAGCTTATGCTTCGAATGGAGAATTGGAGTATCGCAGCAAACATGGATATTTCTATTTGTCATATAACGCCAATTAAGTTGATGGGCTGTTATAACTGTTTGGGTGCCGCATTTAAATTTACCTGTAAATCTGATTTTGGCAATCCTTTAGCCGAGATTAAATGCGAGAGTGGTAATGTTTTCACGGGAAAATGCTCAGCTAAAGGTATAAATCAAACTGTAGCCTTATCGTTCAATAAAGCACTAATAAACGAAAATTGTAATGTAGAATGCCCGGCAGGCACAACTAATTTTACACTTATTGGTACACTTGAATTCATTCTTCCAGAAAAGAATAAATTAATTATAAAAAATGGAGATGTAAAAATTTTGGAAAAAGATAGTATTTTTGATATTTCTAATATCCAACTTATTGATATGAATGGAATTTTATGGGAGTTATTAAATCTCAAAATTATCGGCATATGCCTTATAGTACTATTCTCGATCTTTATCGCTATAAAATTATTTTTAAAGTATAGTCCTTTCTTCAAAGTATATAGATTGATTGTTACAATATTATTAATCATTTCTTTGGCGGGAGGGCCGCATTATACAATGGCGGAAAGAGAAGAACACCGCCTTTTGGCAAAAAGATATGACCGACTCCTCTCGAGAATAGAAAGTAGGAGGGAAATAATGATTCAAATTGATAGCCAAAATTTCCTTATAATAAACGAAAAAATGAGAAGAAGCTCATTCTCAAATAATTTTAAACAAAAATATTCCCCAAAAATGTCTATAATTTCCTTATCTAAATTTGCTTCTCATTTATTTGATTGTAGAGAAGAATTGGCAATTTGGCGTCTTTATTCGTCTCCATTTGATCGTAAACGCCTTGAACGAGCTTTAATTGAGGTAGAGAATAATGGAGGTTGGATAAAAGCCTGGGGTAACGGCCCGCTTGAGATAAATAACTGGCTTTTTGTAACCATCCAAAAGAATTGGGAAATAGTTAGTGATAAACCTGAGGAGGCCGTGGTCCCCTCAGGTATGAAAAGGTCTTGGTGGTCTGGAAGTTGTACCCAGACTTTTGAAGAATTAAAAGACTATCTAACGGAGGATGAAGATGGGGACATTGTGGTAGGTCCAGGAATTCTCCGTGAAGATAATGTTCGTGAAACAAGTGAATTTTTTCCCTACTCTAGTATTTTTATTGAGGAAAACAAAGTTGAAGAAGAAGATAATTATTACCCAAGGGTCGTAGAGGAATTACCTTGGTTTGAAGTCCAGGCCGAGACGCCGGGTGAAGAAAGTGACACGGTTAAAGGAATCGTTGCTGATATGGAAATACCCGAAGGAATAATTGAAGAGTTAAAGTTTGAATATTTTAAGGGAAAGAAAGCAAATGCACGAGCCGTTGTACGACCAGAAAAACACTTTGATGTGCATGGTCGTGAAGTAGCTAATATAGAAGTGAAATTTAATTTACGTTTCAAAATGACTGGTATTGGAATGCTCATGTTTTTACTTATTATTGGCGTAGCTAAAGCAATACCAGAAAAAGATGCTCCATTGGAAAAATCTGAAATCTGGGATAAATACATAGATAATGATGATGGAGAACGTGAAAGTGCAAAGACAGTAAGTGCAACCTTGTCCGAAGAGCAAATGCGTTCTCGAATCGAAGCAATTGTTCAAGATCTATTAATTACAAAACCATCTATTTGTTCAACTTCTTCAAATCCTTTATTTAATTCTGTTACTTCCAATAATTCTAACTTGCTAACAACACAACAAAATATGATTCAACCACACATTTATCAACAAATTCCAAATTATTCACATCAAAATCAATCAACATCACAACCAATATATCAAGCTCAATTTAATACACCACCACCATCAATACCAATACAACAACATAATATTAGACAAGATTTAAGAAGAAACGCGGGTGGACCCATAAGAAATCGTCGTCGCTGTTTTAATTGTTTAAATATCGGCCATTTAGCGAAAAATTGCTCTCAACAATTAAATACTGCAGCAATTCCACCATCAACACATACCAATCGAAATTCATCAAACCGTAATGCCAATTCCCTACAAGGCACCGCAATAGAACTTCGTAATTTGGGCAATCGAAGCAACAACGAATTAGTGGCGCAATTACTATGGGCCTTGGCACGTCTTCTTGTAAATTACAGTGATGGATCAACTTTTTCGTGATGCGCAGTGTCATCAAAAGATGACGAGAATTTTAAAATAAAACATATTTAAAATATAAATTTAAAAAAGATGAATCATTAAGTCAAATAAAAGTAAAGAATTTTAAAGAAAATTTCATTCCTTTTCAATTTTTCTGCTAGTTTTTCTTTTCTCTAAAAATTAATAGATTTTTCTTTGGAAATAAATAAATAAAATATATTTGGAAATTTAAGTTTGATTGTAAAGTGATTTGAATTTAAAGTATTTAAATTTAGAGTGTTTAAATTTAATTCCCCTACAAAGAGAGTAGGAAGGTGGAATTTTATAGTCGAGATAAATTTTCACAACATATCAATGGGCGTTTGAATGGGCCACCGGCTAAGGTTAACCGAATTTCCGGTACAACCATTTAATTTAGCAGTCTTTTTCTTCCCATCTTTAATAATTATTAGGGCAAACTAGGCCAGACATATCCGAACACATCCTCCTTATCCACGTATTTCTCAGAAATCTATGATAGAAATTTTTCTAATTTTCTAAAAATTCATAACTCTTTTTCCCAGTTTTCTTGTCTGTTATAAATTTTTAAATAAGAATATGTATATCCATCTATCTGCATATAATTTTGAGACTAATTTTGAATATGAAATTTTCAGCAGAGGTCGATAATAAATGCCAATGGTTTCTAAAATCGAAACTTTTTTGCCAGTGGTCCTAAAAAGCTATATCCCAATGGAGGGATATAGAAGGATATATACAGGGTCTCTTCTCTCATAAATTCTCGTTTAAAATTTATAAATTCTTTAAAAAACTACTTTAACCCGAGAGTTAAAAAGGATATCAGTCAGTATTAATCATTCCAAGCAGTGATTAATCCACGGAGGAATCCGTGGATTAATCACCACGGAGGAATAATGCACTTAATCTCTGTTATCTCCCCAAAATCCCTCTTTGTTAATCCCATATTACCCTCTCAGTGATGTATAATGGGACTCAACTGAGGTAAATACAAAATTAGAAAGAGGAAAAGTAAAAATTAAATAAAAATTAAAAAATGTAAATTAGATTGTTAAAAAACAAAATTAAAAAATGGAAAAATATAGGAGGAAATAGATTGGTATCATAAGAAGCGAGTTCGTGGTAAGCAAGAAGAAAAATACCAGACGCTCTTATGATACGGAAAAACCTCTCGGTAGGGGTTAAATGACCTGGTTAAATGACCAACTTCTTATGATACCGTTTTAACAACTTGCTCTTATGATACGGGCCCAAATGGTTGGAAGGTTAGTCTATCTACAGCTGCAGATAAAGTTTCTATTTATCTTGAAACAAGCAATTTAGATAATTTTACTTTTCTTTTCCATTTATTTATTAAACAAATTTTGACTTATTTTGATTATTCTTTTGAAGAAACAATTTAAATAATTAATAAAAATTAATTAAAAAGGATATAAATATTTATATTCTGTCAAATTTTACATTAAAAATGGATGTTTATTTCTTTAAACCTGATGTATATGAACTTTTATATAATTGTAGTTCCTATAGTATTGACCAAATACCTTTGGAAAAACGTAAACATGAATGGCTTGGAATTTTTTTCTTCTCTATTGGCACAATTTGTGAGGTGATTATAAAAAATAATTTTCTAGAGACGTTAAGCTCAATCACTTGATTAGATACATGAGGAATATGTATGCATTGGGCTGAACACATATATACCCGGGTAATACAACACTCGTTGCAAGATGAGGGTTCAAGGTAATAGAACTTGCAGCTGCAGAGCTAAAATTTCGTTTTGTCTTATAATATGTAAAACACTATCCTCTATCTATTGATATAAAAATTGGAGATTAAGGGATATTAGTGGAATCTGAGAAATTCGGAAGATTAGTTGGGATATCGTCGGATTAGTTATTTTGTCGAAAGGTGATCATGAGATTGGTTGCTCTATTCCTATCTTTTCGCGCCGCTGGCTTAAATTTTGAGAATTTCTGAAGGTCCACCTAACTCCATTTAAATAAACTCCATTCAGATCCTTCGATACAGGTATACATAAGTCTTCCTTTTCAGAGCTGCTGGCTAAAATTTTGAGAATTTTTAAAGGCCAAGGAGCAAACTTCATCTTTTTCAGCGCCGCATGCGAAAATTTTGAGAAATTTGGAAGATCCTTAAGCTAAAAATCTTCCTTTTTGCGCCGCAGTTAGGGGCATAAAAATACTCGGTTTTAACCGAGTCTGTCGAGTAGGAAGTTTCCGAGCTCGAGTAATCCGAGTATTATGATCCCGAGTTCCGAGTCGAGTAATTACGCAAAAAATCCGAGCGGTCGAGAACTCGACTCGCTCGAACTCGACTTATTCTAGTAAAAAATATGCCGTTTACGAATCTGAGCTCCAAATTTCGTATTTTTAAAATTTTCGAAGTGACCCCAATTCTCCGGGTTTGCTGTTTCAACATTAGGAAAAATCCACAAAAATTATCTCATACATATCTGCCAAGTTATATAATAAACAAATAAATTAGGCCCATAACTCTACTCAAAATCGAGATCCGGGTTTGTCAAACTATTTTCAGTCGTCTGTTTGCTATATTGAGAATTTAAACAAAAAATTTATTTTTTCTACATCAGATATTATATATCCCCTGTATGTTCTCAATATGGAAAAGAATGAGAAATAGCCATTGCTACAAAATAATGTTTTGTATCGGTGTTATTGATATGATGGCACTTTTAGATGCTGGATTATTAACTGGTTATTTGGGTTATAATGGTTATGTTTTTTGTTCTTCCCCACGTTTGATCTATATTGCTGGAGCTTATGCAATGTGTAAGATAATTAAAAATTATTTTAAATATGTAAATTATTAATTAAGTTTGTTGGTCTGCTGAATCAACAATGGAGGTAATTTTGGCTTTAAACCGTTGTGCTGAACTTTGGTCCAATGTTTTGGCAGATAAATTGTTTGGCGGTATTCATAAAATTAAAATAGAAAATTTTTAATTTTTAAAGGTAAGAAGCTATTTGTTTGGATTGTAGTTCCAGTAATTTATGGGTTAGCATCAGCATTCTTTACAAAGCCCGTAAATTTCAGTAGCATATATTTTAGTTGGTTTTTTAATCCACACCTGTTTTACATTGATGATACCAATGAGACTGTAAGTTATTTCTAACAATTGACCCAATTTACTGAATAAAATTCGATATATAATCATATCATACATATTTCGATAGTATGATTTGTGAGAAGTTATCTCGATTCGCGTTCAATCTTGATTCTCGTACGAAACTCCCAGTCCAGTTTCTAATCTATATACTAACAGATTATGTTATGGATACTAACAATAACTAAGGATTTAATTTAATTCCATATTATTTAATAAAATTTACCAAATTATTTAGGATCAGAAAATGAAAGATATTTAATAAAAAATAATTAAGAAACTTTTGGATTTTGGCGATAAAAACATAACGAATTAGAAAACACATTGGTCGAGTTTTATAAATAAAAACAAAATTAAATGAGTGCCAAGGACTCAATCATTTAAATCACTGTCATTATAGGATAAAACTAAAATAATTATTTTTAGTATGAAAATTTAATACATGCAATACATAATAATATAGTATTGGCATTACTAGTGGTTATTTATATCACGTTTTACATCATTTTCTTAATTAGATCCAGAGGTAGAATACAGCCAAATGATCAGCAAACTTTCTCAGATAAATTGGTTTTTAAATAATTTTTTAAAGAATTTTACTCTATATTTCAGATATTTATTCAAGTCCTTTTGATTAGTTTAATTCATGCATCTGCCGCTAGTCTTTATGTTTATATGCAATATTTCCATGTTAACGAACTGTTGACTGTACTAGCACAATTTAGTTGGCTTAATGCACATGGTACAAATAAAAGAGTAAAATAAAGGCTTTAGATTAGTCGAGGGCCCGCTCCAGATTTTGTCGAATTCGATTCGTATCAGTGATCTGAGTCGAACGGTACACTCAGGTGCGTAAATGCCTATAGACAGAAATATACATAGGTTCCTTTATCTCTCCCAGTTGACTATCAATTCAAAAAATCATTTGAAAGTAACATCTGATTTGTATTCCCAAATGAAAGGAAGGTCAGCAAAATATGGTAAATTTTCCTAGAAATTCCTATCCTTCAGTATAACATAAAAACGAAAATAATTTAAGGAATTCCACCAATTATCTACTTAACAATGAATAAATCAATCCAACGTGACTACATCGGAATGCTTAAGAAAATTTTTAGAAAAAATGTTACTATATATCCAATAACCACAGGAAGCCACCCACCATTTCTCTCAACTAATGGTATTGCAAATGTTCCTCCTAATTTACCACAACAAGCAATTCATTGAAACTGGATCAAGATGAGTGGAACAAGATGACTTGACAATAAACAGATTGTGGTTTCGCGCGGACGTTTTGGCGCGAGTATAAAATTTTCAAAAAAAGTTCCAAATATGGGAATTATTCATAAAATGTTCCAATATGGAAAATATTATTCCAAAAATATTGAAAAAAAAACTATTCCAATGACGGGGTTTGTTCAACAACATTGTTCCAACATCGGGAGAAGTTGTTCCAAAGACGGGGGATTTTTCTTTGGGAAAATGTTCCGTTAACGATTGAAGTTGTTCCGTCAATGGAAAAAGAGTGCATTCAACAGGTGAATTTGTTCCGTTAACTGGAGAAGGTATTCTGTCACTCCGTCAACAAGGGAATTTTTTCCTAGAACGGGGACAATATTTAAATTTAATTCAATATCTTAATTTAATTTTAAAAGTAAGCTCCAAAAAGGCCGCGCCAAAACGTCCCAGCCCCGTTAATGTCAGTTTATTTCATGATAGAGCGAATAAGCTTCCCTTTTCTTTATAAACTAGACTTTCTTTATAAACTTTATAAACTAATACCGCGTAATTGGGAAAACCCCGACTCGGTTTACACCTGGTCTGTTGAGTAAGTATTAAGATATTAGGATTTCCCCCCCCCCCCCCCCACCCAGTATTAGGATCCCGAGTTCTGAGCCCGAGTAAGGACGAAAAACCCCGAGCGATTGTGTCAAATAACCTCGTACCCGATCGAACCTGGACGTACTCTAGTATAAACGCACTTTGAATTTTCATGTTTATAACTTTTATGGAAAATTCTACAAAAATTCCAGCCATGGGTTGCTGTTTTAGTTTCAGTTCATTTTGGCAACTCTAAACATAGGTTGATATATAAAATTTAATAAATTAAGCCCATCTCTTTACCTGAAGTGAGATCCAGATACCTCGAAAATCAACCTAACTCATAAACACAAGTATGTAGATAAAAATACTCAATAAATTCTAAAAGCTACATACATTACATATAATTTTTATTCATTTCCAAACATAAATTCAATATAATTCTGTACTTTTATGACTCGTCGAATATAACGTAAAAAATTGGATTGAATCTACAATTTCATTTTACGTAACTAATTAAATTTTTCTATCCTTTTTATGTTTTATAAGTTCATTATTATAATAAACATTATTATAATAAACATTTGAAGCATAAAAAAGAATAATTAAAATAGTTATTTATTTAAAATGTTACTTTAAAATAAATCTGATAATGAGTCTAAAAGGATTTTTAAAATAATTAAATAGTCTTAAAAACAAAAATATTTTATAGTTTCGTTACATTTTTGTTTAAATAATTGTAATTTTAAAAGTTGCCATGCCGCCAAGATAATTAAAGTATTTAATAGAAATTTAACATTTAATTTTATGTTAGATTCTAGTGAAGTATTTACTTTAAAAATGATTATTCCTAATTATTTTAAGTCTGTCATTTACTAACATGTATGATTACAGTAACTGGCAAGTGTATTCATATTTACAATGATCAAAATTTATGAATTAAGGTATTAAGGTCCAGGTTCTAACTCATTAATTTAGGTATTTATTAATTTCTCTCAAACTCTTGTTTGAGGTTGCTTTACTCTTTTTCTTAAACAAAATTTAACTCAATTAATAAAAACGCAAGTTTTTAACAACAATTTATTTCAACAAAATAATATACCTAGTTTAGTGTAGTGTAGTTCAATAGAAGGTCCAGTTCAAATTAACGTAAATTTAATGAGAAACAAGTAAATTTATGTGTCAGAAAGGCGGGAGTTGAATATAAAAATGAGCAGACAGTTGTAAAGGTTTGGAATGTTGATGGGGAATATTTTAAATTTAGGAAAGAAACATTAAAGGAGTTTATAATCAGGAAAAGAATATCTTAAAATAAATTGAACGAAACATTTTAATTTTAAAAAAATTTAATAAAAACGGTTTTATTTACTTAATTATCCGATTTTAACCACGTTAGTAAACCAGTTATGGCTATATATCACCTCATAGCTTTGTGGTTCCTTAGATTATGGTCTCAGGAATTCCTAACTTCACAACTTTTCATGCTAAAAATTCCCGAACTCCGTAATTTAAAATTTGTAGTTTTTTGAATTTTAGAAGGCTACAAAGCCAGATTTCTTCCTTTTCAGCGCCGAAGAAGAACATTTGAAAAACATGGAAGGCCGTAGGCCAAAAAATTTACTTTTTGCCCAATCCCCTCCCCAAATGTTTCGACTGTTCTTTCAATCTCCAAGACTTTTTAATTATATGTAAATAACTTCCGAGTTCCAACATTTGTCCAGTTCAGACATAAGACTTTTCGATTTCTTATACCTTGGTGGTTCTTATCACGCGCTGTTTACACGAAAGAATATAAATGAAATAAATACATATTATCAAGTGATTAATTAATAATAATCTTTTGCCGAATTAAGATGAATGTTTATTTCTTTAAACCTGATGAATATGAACGTTTATATAATTGTAGTTCCTATAGTGTTGACCAAATACCTTTGGAGAAACGTAAACATGAATGGCTTGGAATTTTTTTCTTTTCAATTGGGACTTTATATGAGGTGATTTGGAAGTTAATTTTGAATTGTTATTTTATGAAAGTTAATATCTGATTATGAAAGTTAATTTTTTAAATTTTTCAATCGATAGATTGAGAATATGAGTGGTAAATCATTGTAATGTTTAAAATTCTGTTATATTCTGAAGACTGATATGAGTAAATAAAAATATTTAGTATTTTTAGCAACAATTTAGCCCAATAAATGTATTGATGGCAATAAGGCTCCCCCCCTTCCCAAATTGGGAGAAAGAAAAAATTTGGGTAGGGGGTGGAGAAGATAAGTGAATTTTTTGTCCATCAAAATTCTCAATATTTTCGCCTCATTACGCCGCCGCCGTAAACTTAGAAAACTTCCGGTTCCGGGATCCGGAACGTAAATTGGATCCGGTTCCGGTCAAAATTTTGGTTCCGGTGAAACACTAAATGCTATCCTTACCTACACCAAATCCACCGATATTCACCGCGACCCCTCTTGAACCTTCGCCATAATCACTCAACATTCCTTATAGGTTGTAACTCAGAAAATTTTGAGAATTTTGGAAGGTCAAGAAGCCAGATTTCTACCTTTTACGAACCGAATCGAAAATTTTTGCTAGCCGGAATCGGAACCAGGGGCGGGCGCATTGCGTTTTGCGTTATTTGCGTTAAATTTTGGCCTTGCGTTGCGTTTTGCGTTTTGCGTAAATTTGGCCAAAATTAACGCAAAAAACGCAAAAAATATACCCAATCTGAGGACAAAATTGGAGAAATCTGACTTCTTGTCTTTCCAAAATTCTCAAAATTTTCGCCTGCGGCGCTGAAAAAGGAAGAAATCTGGCCTCTTGGCCTTCCAAAATTCTCAAAATTTTCGCCTGCGGCGCTGAATAAGGAAGAATCTGGCTTCGTGGCCTTCCAAAATTCTCAAAATTTTCGCCTGCGGCGCTGAAAAAGGAAGAAATCTGGCTTCTTGGCCTTCCAAAATTCTCAAAATTTTCGCCTGAGGCGCAAAAAATCAAGAAGGATCAGAGTGGTAAAGGGAAAGATCATTTGACCTCCGGTGATATAAGAATATCGGTCGATTTACTGGGATTAAGGTGGATTTAAAAAGATATCAGGGATTTAGAGGGATTTCTGAGAATCCATCAATTTCGAGAAGATATTAATGGATTGTGAGAATTAAGTAGGTCATCGAGTGACTAAGAGGATATGAGGTAGATATTTAGATATCAAATTATCATGCATCCTTTTAAATTACCAAACCTGCCCCGATTTTCTTTATATCCTCAAAATCCTCCTATATCTCTTCAACCCATGATATCCCCGGTATCAATCCATAACTACCGATAACCTTTATTCTCCGCTATCTCTCCAATTCACCCGACATCCGTCGGTAATCCCATGTTATTTTTTTAAATCTCCTTGATCCCTCCAAATTATATGATAATAATCCCCTTTTATCCCCGATATCACTCCAAATCATTACCTATCCAAATTACATGTATCACAAAATCGAGTAGGACTCGCTGACTTATAGTAATACTTCAACTTTTAACTGAAAAATGGCTAATACTTGATTTAAAAATTTTTTTTCCCAATTTTGCGTTCTTGCGTTTTGCGTTATTTGCGTTAAATTTTGGCCTTGCGTTGCGTTTTGCGTTTTTGGTAATTGTCTCTTGCGCCCGCCCCTGATCGGAACCATTAACGAACTGAAGATTTCGTTTATCCAGAACCAGAACCTATATCCGAAGTGATAATTTCAGGTTATCTTGTCTTTTTATATTCAAATTTAATTGTATCTACTTTGCAATTAGGTATATCATTGCCTCGACTCTTATCTGCCTTGAGATAGGCAGGAAATAGAAAAATTTACTTTCTCAGTACCGCAGGCTAAATTAAGGATTTCCAGTCTTCTTGATATTTGCATAAGAAAAATTTATTTTTTCTACATCAGATTTTATATATCCCCTGTATGTTCTCAATATGGAAAAGAATGAGAAATAGCCATTGCTACAAAATAATGTTTTGTATCGGTGTTATTGATATGTTAACACTTTTGTGTAATGGATTGTTGACTGGTTATTTGGGTTATTATGGTTATGTTTTTTGTTCTTCCCCGCGTTTTATATATGTTGCTGGCGCTTATGCGTTAGGTAAAAAGATTAACAATTATTTTAAGATCTGAATTATTAAATAAGGTTGTTGGTGTGCTGAATCAACAATGGAAGTTGTTTTGGCAATAAACCGGTGTGCTGAGCTTTGGTCAAGCGTTTTAGCAGATAAATTGTTTAACGGTAATTATAAAAATTTAGTAGAATTTATAGGAAAGAAAAAGAAGAAAATTTAAATTTTTTAAGGTAAAAAGTTGATTACATGGATTTCAATTCCAGTATTTTATGGTTTAGCAGTGGCATTCTTTACAAAACCCGTAGCTTTTAGTAGCACGTTTATGAGCTGGTTTTTTAATCCACACCTGTTATATATTAATGATACCAATGAAACTGTAAGTTATTGTTATCAATTGCTTAATTTATAAGAGAATGTGTTTTTTTTGTATGAATGGTTAAATTTTTTAACACGGATATCGGGGATTTACTTTGTTTGCGGGATAAAGTATGTGTCTTCCCTAATATACTGTCCCTAATATACCCCTAATATATCCCTAATATACTGTTGTATTATGGGGAATATAGTGTTCTATAGGAAAAATATAATAAAAGTAAAGGCTAAATTTTTAAAATCAAGTATTTTATAAAATCAAGTATGTAAAAAATCATAGAAAATTTTTTCCTGGTTTTTTTCAGGTTTTTTTCACCCCGGCCCGGGTTCGAGCTTTTTTTTTTAATGAGAACGAGAAAGAGTTACGATAAAACAAATAATCGAAATAAAGAATATCCGTATATGCAAAAATAATTACTCTGGGTAATTATTGTTTCAACCTCTCTCTGTAGTGGGTAATTATTTGAGAGAGTAATTATTTGAGCATATACAGTAATTATTTTAAGTATGAGAATTTACTACATTCAATACATAATAATATTATATTGGCATTATTAGTGGTTATTTATATCATGTTTTACATCATTTTGCTAGTTAGATCCAAAGGTAGAAGACAGCCAATTGATCAGCAAACATTTTCAGAAAAATTGGTCTTTAAATATTTTTTAAAGAATTTTACTCTATATTTCAGATTTTTGTTCAAGTTCTTTTGATTAGTTTAATTAACGCATCTGCTGCTGGTCTTTATGTTTATATGCAATATGTCCATGTTAGCGAAATGTTAATTATACTTGCACAGCTTAGCTGGATTAATGCGCATGGTAATATGTAATAAAAGTGAAATGCATGTTATAACAAGGGTTGAGATTCTTAAGGGATAAATGACCAAAATATATTTAAAAATCATAACGAAAATACCTGAAAATACGACAGATAAATAAATTTTAATTACTAACAATAACTGTAAAAATTCTAAATTAAAAATTCAAAATTTTTTGTTCATTTTGAAAAAATTTGAAAAAACCGGATTTAGGACAAGATTTTATAAATATGAGAAATCAGAAAGAAGAATAGGTCAACTAGTTAACATTTTTGTAAATAACAATGGATCGAGCTTTTCAGGGCATATAAATTTCAGTTTCTTATTTCTTTTTATATTTCTGAACTCCTATCCCTATAATGTAGTTATATTCAACATAAAAAATAATTAAGGAATACCACCAGTAATCTACCTAACAATGAATAAATCAATCCAACGTGACTGCATCGGAATGCTTAAGAAAATTATTCGAATGAATGTTACTGTGGTGCATCCAATAAGTATAGGAAGCCACCCGCCATTTCCACGTAATGGTACTGAAAACGGTCCAGATCTACCACAACAAGCAATTCAATGAAACCAGAACAAATGAGAGGACCGATATAAAATGCTTCGCATATATATGCAGATAATATCTGTTTACGAATTTTACTCCAATGATTTACCGAGATTATACTACTCTTAATTAATTTGATTGTTTCCCTCAAAAGTTTTCTCACAAAATTTTTCTCATTATTCTCAAGTAATCTGACTAGAAATTTTACTAATAGTTTCAATATTACTAAATGCCTAACATACATATCCTAGCATAGTCTCTCTATAATACATGTACTTCCCCTCTCTTTTCTCGAACATATAATCCTTAAATAATTAAAAATAATATGAATGAATGATTTTCTCTAATTCTGCTTATTAATCAAAAATTTTAATGAAAATATATTAACAATTAATGTTGCCAATAAACAAATAAATTTTTAGATTTGTTCTTTTTATCTTTTGTTGATGACGGAAATCCCCCTCCCCCTTTCTACGAAAGAGAATAAATAAAATAATTTTTTTAATTAAATATTTACTAAATGGAAAATTTTATTATTAATTATATATTAGAGTGTTTAATAGAAAATTTAATTTTAAATTAAAGTATATATTTTATTATATAATTTTAATATTTTAAGACATTAAAATAATTAATTATACATAATTATTTTAAAAGAAAACTTAATTTTTAATTTTCATTTTTTCATGAAAACGTTTTAATTTAATTTACAAATTAAATTAAACTTACATTCTGTTTTTTATTATAAATTAGAATATATAACTTTAAAATTTTTAAGGGTTATTCGTGACAAGTCTCGTTTGTATATTATATTATTCCTTAAAATTAAAATATTATTAAGTATCAATGTATTAGATATATAATATATAACTACCCGAATACATGGTGACACGACTCGGGCACAGTGATCCATTTGCACAGTAAGACAATTGCACAGAGGACAATTACACTGAGGACAATTGCACAGTAAAGTGATGTTGATCGCAAAACGACCTGCCCATTTATTCGCAAAACGACCTTTTTATTTGCGAAACTCTCCAAATAAACGCAAGGCTCATTCACCTACAGGTCTAACTTCGTTCAGAATCATCCAATCAAGATAATTTTGGTGTCTGTCGACTCAACTCGAAGAGCTCTTTCGAATGAGCTATAATTTGCATATTCGAATTTATTACCACAAAAAACATACAAGGGCCAAAGAATATATAATTCCATAGTATCCCTTAAATTATACAAATTTTGAGCTTCGACTGTTTTAAGTAAAGCAGCTGGGCTATAGCTATTTCTATCCTTTAGCTAGTGCAAATAGTGGGTCGACCCAGATGTGGGTCGAAATTCAGATTTCCGAAAATTTTGGAAATTTTATCATTGTACTTATAAACTCTTGATTGGCCTCATAAAATTTGATTGGACACATAAACTAGACCAGAGCAAAAAAAAATTCGAAGAAACACCATTTTATTATTAAGAAACTTATTAGAAAGTCTAACACAAAGCCACTTAACCACCGATTACCGTGCAATTGTCTTCTGTGCAATGGTCCTCTGTGCAATTGTCTTACTGTGCAAATGGATCACTGTGCCCGAGTCGGAGTGCCGAATACATAACTAACCGAATGCACATGTTTGCAAATTTTTATTAAGACGCAATCTGTTGGCCTTATTTTTTTTCGTATATATACATAAATTTATAACCGATAAATAATTAAGCAACTACTTAAGATTAAAATTTTTCTAATTTAAAAATGGATGTTTATTTCTTTAAACCTGATGAATATGAACGTTTATATAATTGTAGTTCCTATAGTATTGACCAAATACCTTTGGAAAAACGTAAACATGAATGGCTTGGAATTTTTTTCTTTTCAATGTCGGCGATTTATGAGGTAAAAATTATAATGAGGAGATGATCCGTGGGGAGATGATCTGTATTAATATATGTACTTTTACATACATATAGAGATTTAATCGGAGCCTGGTGTAAGAAGAATCATAGTAATATACAAATTCAAATAATATAAAAAAAATCATTAAAAAGTCAAGATATGAACTAAAAAGATAACGCGCGATTCTAGATTTAAATTGGCGTATTATACTAAAACAGAAATAATCTTGAAAAGTTTTATTGCCTGACTACATATATCTAGAATCGACTGTTTTCTTTAACAAAAAATTTATTTTTTCTACATCAGATTTTATATATCCCCTGTATGTTCTCAATATGGAAAAGAATGAGAAATAGCCATTGCTACAAAATAATGTTTTGTATCGGTGTTATTGATATGTTAACACTTTTGTGTAATGGATTGTTGACTGGTTATTTGGGTTATTATGGTTATGTTTTTTGTTCTTCTCCAAAACTTATTTATTTCTTTGGAGCTTATGGACTTGGTTATTTTATATAAAAGTGATGTCATGGGTTGAATTCAGCATACTTATGAAGAAATTTCTCTTGGAAAATTCGCGTTTGTGCCCTGTTTGTGTCATTGATTGGGTTTCTGATCGAAAAAAGTCTCGAGTACCCATGACATCCTTGTTTTATATTTTATATTTTGAAAATATTTTGAGTTCCAAGGTTGTTGGTGTGCTGAATCAACAATGGAGACCGTTTTAGCAATAAATCGTTGCGCTGAACTTTGGTCTGATGAATTGGCGCACAAATGGTTTAATGGTAAAGAATGGAAATTAAATTATTTTTAAGGAATTTTATTTTCATTGAAACTTATAGAAACTTGTAGAAATTCTTCGAGAAAAATTAAAAATTATTTTCAATTTTAAGGTAAAAAGATGATTCTTTGGCTAGGCATTCCAACAATTTATGGAATTCTTATGTCATTATGCACACGGCCATTGATTTTTAGCGGAATATATTTTAGCTGGTTTTTTAATCCACATGTCGATTATATTGATGATAATAATGGAATTGTAGTTTAATTTTTAATTGTTCATAGAATGGTTCATAGAATTACTCTTTGATTAGTACGGGGTCTGGTGATAGACATAATTCGCTTTAACTCAAAAGTCTTTTATATCTACAACACTCAACGAAATTTTGAATTTGGTCTATCATATCTCATAAACCAAGTCATTCATAATTGGATGATTTACATTTTTAAGAAATTTCTTAAAATTTTTAATATTTCTTGTGTTATTTCAACGTAGGACCAAACTTTTATTAAATATCAGAGATATTAAGCCTTAATACTATTTTCAGTATGAGAATCTAATCCATACAATTCACAACAATATAATTTTGGTGATGTTAGTTGTTACTTATGTAGCTTTTTACCTTATTTTACTTGCAAGATCTAAAGGAAGAAACCAATCTTCAGATACACATAGCTTTTCTGAAAAAATGGTTTTATAATTTCTAATTACCGATATACTGTTAATTAATTAGATTTTTGTTCAAGTCCTTTTGATTAGTTTAATTAACGCTACAGCTGCTTCAATTTACGTTTATATGCAATATTTCCATGTTAACGAAATGTTGATTATAATTGCACAGTTAGCTTGGGTTAATGCTCATGGTGGGGGATTTTTTTATTAAATATAATTGGATCAAATCAGTCTTTCTTTGGATTGATTTGATACTAATCATGCCGGGAGGACAATAGTTTTATACCCCAGTTTAGAGCGAGCCAGATTTTCGAGCCATTTTAGGTTTGATATGGAAATAGAAATCAAAGTTTATTCAAAATAGGAAATTTTGTGTTAAGAACACATAAAATTTTACTTTCACAAAAGAATTTCATAGACTTTTTTAGGAATTCCACCTGTTATTTACTTAACAATGAACAAATCTATACAACGTGACTGTTTGTTAATGTACAAACAAATGATTGGAAAGTCCGTTTCTACTATATATCCAATGACTGCTGGAAGCCACGCACCTCCACTCTTTTCCCGACACGCAACTGGACAAACATCATCAATTAATCCACAAAATATACAAAAGCTTGGAGTGGAGAATTTAGCAAAAACAAATGATATTGCTAACCCCGATGAATAATGGAAAAATTAATTAGAATTTATGTATTTGAAAGTTTTGTATACTCTTAATATCTGTAAAATTGGATAAAATTTAATTTTTTGATATAAAATTGTGTCATTATACATATTAAAAATTTTAATTTTAATAAGACTCCGTTTTTAATAAAAGAAATCTTTCTAGCAAGATATAGTCTCGTATTGGCTTTGCTATTTAATTACTCTACAATGTAGGGATGATTTACTTAGCTGCATTTAAAACGCTTAGGCGGGGGTTAAACCAGGGTTCGGATCAACAAAATGTTAAGTGTAAGTACGAAAAGTTCAATTTGGAAATACATAGGGCAAAAAATTTTCAAAATATAAGTACGCTACAAAAAATCTTTCAAACCGTTAATCGAACATAAGGATAAAAGAGAAAGAATTAGTCTTACTATGTAAGACTAATTCTTTCTCTTGCAGATTTTGGTATTTCAAATTTTGGATAAAAATTAAGACAGGACTTTCATTAAAAAATTAATTTTAAATATTCAAAACAAAAATTTATATATAAAAATGAATAACAATAAAAAAATAATAAAACAAAATTAAATACACAGTCATTCACTACTCATTTAATAACCCATCAATAAACTCATCCACCCCTTTCCAAATATCCACTTCAAAGTCGCGCAATACTGCCAAAAATGGCAAAATTAAAGGCTCTAAAATTTAAAAAAATTAATAAAAGATTTACTTTTTTAATTTCACCTTGTAATTCTTTATCTTTTAAAATTAATTTTCTCGTAACTTGACTAAATGTTGTACAATTTATTTTGTAATTCTAAAAAATTAATTAATTTAAAATAAAAAAAATTATTTTTACAATTTTTAATTTATTTATTTTTTCTTTAATTTTAAATAATTGAGCATCTTCTTTTAATTTAAGAATTTTTGGAATTCTTTTTGTAAATTCTTTTTCCAATTGCTTTTTGGAAAATTTGAGTTCTGTAAATTTTGAATGCCCAAAACATTCCATAATTATTTGTGACTGAAATTTAAAAGAAAAATAAGTTGAAATAAACATGGAGAGATATTTAAGAGTTTCTCAATTCTGTAGTTTCTAATTTCTCAATTCTTTCTCAATTAGTTTCTCAATTCAATTTCTGTAGTACATATCAGGGATCCTGCCGACAAAAAATCAAAATTCCCGATTTCGGGAATCGGGTATTCCCGACCAAAAACGTCGGGAAATTCCCGATTTTCGGGAATTTTCGGGAATTCGGGAATTTTGTTGATTTTTGGCAGGGGACTTGGTAATACTTAGTTTGTGTTTCCCCTTTTTTTCTTTCTGCTGTAGTGTAGTGTACCGGAGGTAAATGTTCGGGACGTGACACATGTCATTCGATTCGTCTCGACGAGCTGAGTCGAACGGTACCAATCACTACTTTAGGAAATAATTCGGACCGAGTTATAGTTGCATATTCGAATTTTTCACCCCAAAATCGACCTTACTCCCCCCTATGGTTTTTCAATATTTTCAATATACTACAGCCGAAAAAAAGGGGAGACACAAACTTAACTATTACCGGGGGCTTTTTATGTATCCCACTTAATAGATATCCCCCTCCAATACCCTCATAATCCTTATCACTTATAGAACTATAGGGACAACACTTGTGATATGCTTTGGAAAACACAATGCCAAAAACAATCAAATATTTTATGGGGGGTTTAGGAATAAGGGGATATCAGAGGATTATCAATCTTGAAGAAATACCAAAGATGTTCCTTTTTTGCGCAGCAGGCACCCTAATCACGGAAAAAACGGCAACACTAATCACGGATTTCTCCATTTTGCGCCGCAGGCGAAAATTTTGAAAAATTTGGAGGATCCTTAAGCCAAACTCTTCATTTTTCAGCGCCGCAGGCGTAAATTTTGAGAATTTTGGAAGATCCTTAAGCCAAAAATCGGTAATATTTCGGGAATCGGGAATTCCCGATGAAAATTTAATTCCCTATTTCATTAAATCGGGATTCCCGACCCAAATAACGTCGGTAATTCCAATTTTCGGAAATCGGAACGTCTCATTCCCTGGTGGAATCAAACTAAACGTCTCTTCCCTTGGAATCAAACTACGAACATAAATAGTTGGAATATTTAAGAATATTATTTCCTCAGCCAATCTGAAAACCCTCTATCCTGACATCCCCCCCTCCTCGAGCGTTCGGGGCAATCCTAATTGAGAAAAAAGTTTGAGTCAAAAAATTTGGAGGTTCGGCAATCCATTTCCATCTCTGCTACACATACTTTAAAATAAATAAATACCTGTATTTCCTCCAAATTAAAATTTAAAACAGATTTAGCCCTCTCTATTTTCTCCATATTAATTTTATTCAAATTTAACACATCTTCATTTATATTTGAAATTTTTTCTTTACTTTTTTGTTGTTTTTCTTTTGTAATAATTTTATTTATTTTTTTATCTTTTTGTTTTTTATTTTTATTTAATTCTTCTAAAATTCTTCTTTTTTTGTTAATTAATCTCAACTTTCGTTCACGACAACGACAATTTTTATTTTTACATATCCTCCCATCATTTTTAGATAAATTTGTAGATTTTGTTCTAAAAAATATTTTTTCTAATTAAAAATATTTTCTAAAATTATTATATACCTAACAATGGATTTAGAAGAAAAATATGTCTGTTTCCGTTTCTTTTGTTGCATTCCTTTTGATTTAGTTTTTGTGAGATTTTTCATTTAATTAATTTTTTATGAAATAATAAATGTAAAATAATATAAAATAACTCTGAAATAAAAAAAGGAGAGTTTAAAGTTTAGCTCTGGGGAAGGCATCGATTCTGTGAACCTTCTAGAAGTTATTGCTAGGCCTTTTGCTCACCATGTACAGAGGCCCATAACAATTACGGAGACAACCGCCAATGTTATAGTTTGCCTCTCGTTTGTCGATTGTTGCCGTAATTGTTACTGGCCTCAAGTGCTGTAACGTCTGGACTGTCCGATTGCGGCTGCGGATTTTAGAATTCGGCTCCGAAAAATTTTTTCCCACTTGCGGACAGCCCTAAATTTCGCCTTCTATTTTAAAATCTTAAATCTCCACACTATTATGCCTTTTAAATTTTATTATTTTAACTTTAAATTAAATAAATTTAAAAAAATATTAATAAAAATAAATATTTATTTTATTAATTTTGTTTCAATTTATTAAATTGTATTTAATTAAAAGTTGTAACAAATAAGCACTTTTTATTTAACTTAATTGTTTTATGCCTCTATATGTTTAAGGTTGTATTTTTGTTTTGAAAATATTAATTAAATATTTAACAACAGGTGGAAATTAGGAAACGGCTCCATGGAAACGTTTTTATATTTTTTTAAAAAATATTTATTTAAATTAAAATATTTAAATATTTAAAAAAAATTAATAAAAATTTATTTCAAAATTATAAAAATTTTTAAAAATGTCAATAGAGGAAATAAATGCCAATTGACAAAAAGTGAACATAGGGGCCAGGAAAAATTGATAGAAAATTGATTGATAAAATCTATTTCCGAATGGCATTGAAAATAGTTGAATATTTTTTTATAAATTACAGGAAAAGGAAATAAAAATGGGAAAATATTTTAAGAATTTTAAATAAATATTTTTATTATTTAAAGTTATCGGAATTAAAAAACGGTAAATTTAGAGGATATCAGAATGGTCTTTTTGCTTTTTTAACCAGGCATTTACTCTAACCAATTTTTGCCCAATTTTTAGATTCTCCTAATGTTGCTATATTTTTCTTGGCTGTCTAAAATTCCAAAAATTTTTGCTTACGGCTCTAATAGAAAAAAATGCTAAGATTTTACAACAATTTTCGCTATTATTAAAAACAACCCTTTATTCCCATTTCTTGCGTTATTTTTTCATATTTGCCCAGTTTTTGTATAGCTATTCCCAATTTCTAAAGCCATTCCCATAAATCAATTACCCATAGTTGAAGAGATCCCTTGGAACACTCATTGTTATAATACGTAACAATTTGCTTTACCGATTTTAAAAAAAAATAAATTTAAAACTAATTTATCGTTCAAATAATGACAATCTACTATAAATTTAAATAAATAAATAATAAAAAGTTTTAATCTTTAACAAAAATTTTAAACAATTTTTTCCCAAAAAAAATTTTTTTGCTCCAGCCAGTTAAATAGTAGATCTTGGAGATAAATTCGATTTACTTGGAGTAAATAAACGTCTGGTTTTTAATACTTGTGGTTCCCGAGTTACTCGAGATGGTTTGCATTCATCTTTTGGGGGAGCAATTTCTGGATTAAATGATATTTGTTCATTATTAGGTAATTTCATAGTACATTCATTTTTCATAAAGGAGATTAGATTTTCAGCACTTGGACGATTATTTGGATCAACATAAAGACAAAGCTTAAATAAGACTTTTGAAATATAATTTTTAAAAATATTTTGTCTAGAAATTTTCCTTTATTTTAATTATATTATTTATTTTAAGATTTTGGCCCCCGAAGGGCGGTACGACAATTGCGGGTAGGGAACGATTCTGTATGGCCGATTCAGAATAGGCCGATTCAGTATAGCCGATTCCGTCTACGGCAAAAAGGGGACGATTCAGTATACGTATATTTTTGGGCTAGAAAATCTTTTTTCTTGTAGATTTTTTTGTTTTTCTTACTTTCTACGATCTAAAGAACATCTTAAAAGCTAGTCGAGTCTTAATTCTAGGCTGAATCGGCCTATTCTGAATCAGCCTATTCTGAATCGGCCATATACTGAATCGGCCATTCTGAATCGGCCATACTGAATCGGCTATACTGAATCGGCCATACTGAATCGGCTATACTGAATCGGCCATACTGAATCGGGCTTTACCGACAATTGCGGATACGCACGTGCGGATGCAACGATTGCGGATATAAAATTTTTAAAAAGTTTAGGATTTTTTAAAGTTTTCAGTGCCATATCTGTCTAAAAATAATTCGGAAACCGTCAGAAGTCTGATGCTGACAGCCGGAACAAAAAAACGGAATGCCATTTCAATCATTTTTAAAATTAAAAAAAAATTTTTAATCCGCAATTGTAGCATCCGCACGTGCGTATCCGCAATTGTCGTAACACCCCCAAAGAAGTCAGTAATTTGTCGAGCACTAATTTAGATCTGAGTAATAATAGTACAATAATAAACACTAATAAAGCCCGGTCTTTCCCTAAGTGCCTAACTCATGGTTTTCTTAGTTCTTAGACCACATGAGTTTAAAATAAGATATAATCGAAAAAGAAAATTATAGAGATATTTTTACTTAATAAATCGAGGTTCCGGTAGATTTTCCCTATTCGGTTTCAATTAACCGAACAGCTTGCTGAAGCCTACACCTTTATTACGAGATCGAAACTTACTCGAATAACGTTAAATAAAGGTTCCATTTCTTTATTTCTTAATTCTTTTTCTTTTTTATCAACTTTTTCCATAATTTCTTGTTGTAATATATCTTTGTTGTGTTCAGAAGGTATGAATTCTTCATCAAAAAGTCTAATATTATCGTCATTCGAGACCAGTTTAAAAAGGATTACTCCCAATGCCCAAATATCTGTTCGTGTAGTGAACTTGAAATTTAAAAAATCTTTGGAGACAGCATTTGGAGATTCACTTAAATAATTACCCGGATGTAATTATGTTCGGTGTAATTATTTAAGGTTACTTAGAAAAGCTAATTTTGACTATTTTTAAGTAAATAATTATTATTTCAACCGCTGGCTGATTGTAATAATTATTTGATTATATACAGTATTTCTCTAAAATTGTTTTAATACCGGGTTCAGATTCGTACTTATTTTGGAAGTACAGTACTTACAGATCAACCTTTGTACCTTCAAAATTAAAAATGTAGGTATTTATATTTGTATGTACGTACTCATATATGGTTAAACATTAAACATAACCTCAAAATTTCCAAAATTTTCGCCTGCGGTGCAAAAATGGAAGACCTTTTGGCACTTACGGAGCCAAATTTTTTGTAGCGTACTTGTATTTTGAAAGTCTCCCCTATGTACTTCCAAATTAAATTTTTTGAACTTAGACTTAACATTTTCTCGATCCGAACCCTATTTTAATATGTGTAAAAGTAGTTCATTTCTAAAAAATTAAACTTTTTAAAAATTTACCATATATCCTCTAACTCCTGTATTCATTTTATGTTCAGGGCTTCTATACCCAATATCGCTATCAAGGGCTAATGATTTAAAGCGATAAGTTACACCTTCTCGGAGTAACATTGAACTACCAAAATCTATTAATTTTAAATGTTCATTTCCTTCTCCATTCTCTTTTACAAACATAAAATTATCTAATTTTAAGTCTAAATGGATTGCATCTAAAATTAAAAGAAAATTTTATTTTTAATTTATAAAATATTGCCTTGATGGAATTGATTCAAAACAATCAACATATCTTTAAGCATTTTCTTAATAATCGAGGGATGTTCATCAACACTTAAATTATTTATTAATTTAGATTAATATTTAATAATAAACTTATTCTTTTGTCCTTCCCAATAATTTTCAAGGCTTTTCTCTGCAAGTTCTAAAACCAAATTTGGATGCTTTTCATGCTCAGTATCACTTGAAAAATTTTTTTTTAATTTTACAAAATATAAATATTTATTCTAACAATAGTCAATTTAAAAACGGATGTTCACAGAGCTTATCTAAGCTTAATATCTCCAATAACTAGGCTGGTGCACATCAGGGAATAGTTTAAGGGAGATCACTGCGATACGGGGTCAATCAATTTACTTAATTACCTCGCAAACATTCTTAAAATGTAGCACATATTATCTCCATATTGTTTATATTTTGAACTAAAATGTTTCAAAACAAGTTCCTCATTTTTAAAAAGTTCTCTGTTAGTCTCTTTTTCATCTGGTTCCATTTTTGCCACTTTTAAAACTACACATTTTGATTTTAAAGGTAATTCTATTTTGTTGTTGGAAATGGTTGAAATCGGCGATTTTTCTTTGTAACTTTCTTTGTAACTTCCTTCATCCTCGCTATAAATTGGTGTTTTTCCTTTATCAAAAATTATTTCTTCTTCAATCGACTCGATTTGAATAGCCTCAGGATCTTTATAATAATAGGCATGATAAATCTGAATAAAACATTATTAGATTTAAAATGAAATTATTAACAAATAGGTTCCTCCAACATTCAACTTTAATACTAATAAATCGCGTGGTTGTTTCTTAATATGATTTTCTTGACTGTTTTTAACATTATTTTTATTTTTTGCAGTACCCTCTAATATCGTACCCACTAAAAATAAACTTCTAATGTCAGAATTTCCTAAAAATACCTACTTATTGCTGATATTCGAAATCTCTATGGTGCTGTACAATAATCAAAAATTTAATTATTTACCTTTGAAGTTCCTCCCTGTGATAACTCCCCTTCATTCTCTTTATGTTTACTTCTAAATACAAATAAAGGCATTCCATCTATAATTTTCGGAATAGCGTGCTTCAAATTTTGTTTTCTATGACAATCACATCCTTAAAATTTTAAATATTGTTTAAAAAAAATTAGACGCAAAATTTTAATTTTTTAAAATTTATTTTTGAAACTATCAAAATCCTCTTTTTATTAATCGGATACAAAGATCGGGACCGAAAGTTTTCCCAATACGAGGACTGGTCTGGTGCAAGTGCACTATTTTTGATATAAATTTAACTTTAATTTTCAAAGACGCTTAGCTCTTTGTAATTTTATTAAGCTCGAAGTTTTTAAAATCTCTAAATTAAAATCTAGTTTAGTAATTAATATGTCCAGAAAATACGAAAATATGTTTTGTATATGCCTTCGTAAATATTTTTTCTAAAAAAATCAAAAATTTTTCTCAAAAATAAATTCTACAAAAATATTTTTTAAATTAATCTAAAATATTTAAATTTTTTAAATAAATAAATACAAACTTTCTTCATTAAAAAAAGTCTTTACTTTCCAAACAATTTCATTATTTTTTAAATTAAATATTTTTTTATTAAACTTTTTAATAAAAATTTCTGTAATTTTATGAATATTTAGACATTGTTTGTTGCCCTCTTTTACCAACAAAACTGTTCTCAATTCTTCCTCCCTTTCTTCCTTTTCCTCTTTCAAAAAATTTAATTTTAAAAATTTTTCTTTTATTTCATCAACTTTATCACCACAAATTTGTATATTTTTAAAATTTGTTAGTTTTTTCAACAATTTAAAATTTATATAAGCTAAAAATAAATAAAAATATAAATTTTTATGAACAAAATTTTTTATTTATTTTCGGTTATACGACACTTAGGGACGGACTTTTGCGGACCGACATTTGAGGACCGACAATTGAGGATCGAATTTGAGGATTGTGGACTAACATTTGGGGACCGACTTTTGAGAACCGACATTTGAGGATTGCCATTTGAGTATAAAAATATCTATATCGAAAACAGAAATTATCACAAATTATGTACTACGGTGAAGTTGTTCCAGCAACGGGGGATGTTGTTCCAACGACGGGGAGGTTGTTCCTTAAACGGGGAGGTAGTTCCTTCAACGGGGGATGTTGTTCCGTCAACGGCAAGATTTTGTTTCGTCAATGGGGGAAGGTAATCTGCGTGTTGAAATAACCTCCCGCGTCGTTGGAACATCATCTCCCGTTGCTGGAACAACATTCCCGTCGTTGGAACAACATCCCCCGTTGCTGGAACAACATCCCCCTTTGAAGGAACAACATCCCCGTTGCTGGAACAACATCCCCGTTGCTGGAACAACATCCCCGTTGCTGGAACAACATCCCCTGTTGCAGGAACAACATCCCCCGTCGTTTGATCAACATCCCCCGTTGAAGGTACAACATCCCCGTCGTTGGAACAATATCCCCCGTTGCTGGAACAACATCCCCCGTCGTTTGAACAACATCCCCCGTTGAAGGAACACCATCCCCGTTGCTGGAACAACATCTCCCGTTGAGGGAACAACATCCCCCGCCGACAAATCAACTTCCCCCGCTTATGGAACAACTTCACCGTAATACATAATTTGTGATAATTTCTGTTTTAAGATACTAATATCCTTATACTCAAATGGCAATCCTCAATTTCGGTCCTCAAAAGTCGGTCCCCTAATGTCTGTCCTCAATCCTCAAATTCGATCCTCAAAAGTCGGTCCCCTAATGTCTGTCCGCAATCCTCAAATGTCCATCCTCAAATGTCGGTCCGCAAAAGTCCGTCCCCAAGTGTCGCACAACGTTATTTTCACAGGCTTGAGTGTAAAAAATAGGAATAGTTTAGGGGCGAAACTGCTGATCAAGAAAAATGTGAATTTTTTAGAATTTGTTTTGAATTTTATTTTGAATTTTTAAAAATTTTTTTTTGTTAATTGTATTTAAGATGTGTTTTAATTGTTTTGTTTTTTGTTTTTCAAAAGCTGTTTTATTTAAAATTTGTTTTTAGGTTCAAAAACAAAACGATATTTTATTTAAACAACGTATTATCGCATCGTTGGTTTTTTGTACTGATCTTTTAAACAAAGCGAGTGTCCAGTCGCTAGCTTTATTGTGAGCTTTGTTTTTTAACATAATTTTAGTTAGGTCTTAGTTTTTGAGTTTGACATTGTAATACAAATAGTATATTTTTTGATATTATGTGATACCAAATAGTTGACTTTAACTAGCGTTTGAATTTTGTGAACTAGATAGTTGGTAGTACTAGGTAGTTTGTCACTGTGTGATTGATAATACTAGAGTTTGACATTTTGTGATACAAAATAGCTGATAATAGATAGTACTAGCAAGGTCGCCATGATGTGATACCATTATCTACATATATGTGATACCAAATAGCTGACTTTGACTAGCGTTTGACATTGTGTGATACTAGATATTTAGTACTAGATAGTTTGGCAGTGTGTGATACTAAGTGATAGTACTAGCTTCTGACATTTTGTGCTACTAAATAGCGATAATTGATAGTACTAGCAAGATCATAGTGAGATACTAAATAGTTGGTAGTTACTAGAACGACTCACTTAAATAGTTGATGGTTGAAAAGTTTATAGTTTGAAAGTTGAAGATCTTAGTTAATAGATGAATCATAGTTAAAAGTTGAAAGTTGATAATTAATAGTTGAAATAGATATTAATAGCTAATGTTGAAAATTTATAGTTAATAGTTGAAAGTTACTATGTGAATGTTAGTTAATAGTTGAACCTATCAACTAACAGTAGATTGTTAATAGTTAATTATTAATAGTTGATAGTGTTAATAGTTGATGGTTAATTGTTAATAATTTATAGTTACTCTAACACCTATAAAATAAAAGTAGATAGTTAAAAAGTTGATAGTTTAAAGTTAGTATTTTAAGTTTTGATATAGTTAATAGTTGAAATTGATATTAATAGTTAATAGTGAAAATTGAAAGTTGAAAATCTTAGTTAATAATTGAATCATAGTTAATAGTTGAAAATTAATAATTAACAGTTGAAATTGATATTAGTAGTTAATAGTTGAATTATATTTAACAATTGTAAAATGATAGTTGAAAAGTTGATAGTTGAAAGTTTAATAGTTTAAAATTGATAGCTAATCTACTAAAATCTGTTAAAAGTTGTTTACTAAATCTATTAAACTATCTACTAAAATATTTAGTTGAAAAGTTGATAGTTATTAGTTAATAGTTGATATTTAATAGTTAATCGGGCATCTATCAACTAAAGGTCGATAGTAGGAAAGTGATAGTTATGAATCCAATGAATTATATGAATAAAATAATTTAGTTTTTTAGTAAAATTTGGTTTGAATTGGCCGAATCTGTTAGAATACAAGAGCTAAGTTCAGAAGAAATGTTGAGTTCCATTCCATGTGGAACGAAAATGGCGTTAGTATTTCTTTAAAACCTTGCTTTAATGAATATGTATTTAGTAATTGCTGTGGACAAATAATGAAGGTCATGGACAGTGCTAAGAAAATTACATTATTATGTGCCTGTTCGAATGGAGCAATTTTTACAGTGACCGCTTTTAAGAAATTGTCAGATGGCTGTCTTGGAAAGATTTGTACTTTGGGATCTGTAAGTTATCAGATTACTCCTTATTCTATTTTTGTTTATAGGTCGTATCTTTTTCGATGCTAAGGGCCCAGCGCTTTGATGTCAACCGATTTGATGGAAAGAGTTATTTTTCCACGCCCTTCGATTTTGAATTAATTGTACAGCCCAATTCTAAATATTATTTGGTGGAACGTGTTGCAAAAAGTGTCGACAGTTTTACTGAAATTAAGATTGGGGAATTTTACAGTTAGTTACTTTTTACTTATTAATATATAAACGTGTTTTAGAAGTCAAATGTATTTTAAATACGGTTTTCATGCCTTTCGACAAGACAAAAGTTTGTGCCATCGTTAGAGATTTAAAAGGTTATAGAGCTGATTTATATGTTTCTGGAGAAGCTCTGGCCGAGCAGATTGGAAAAGGAAAAGTACATAACCAAGTTGTTCTTAGCGAATGTTTTGCCAATATTATCGGTTTTTAACAGGCTCTAAATAATAATATATTTTTTTATTAAGATGCGAGTTTCTGTCTGTGCTTCTGTTCAGAACGTCGCTATTAATACAGACACTGTTTTTGCCCGTTTGACAAGCCACTCATGACGCCAGTCAAACGCAAAACTGAGGAACTTGAGAATGATGAATTGCAAAGTAAAAGTCAAAAGAAATGACTGAATTTTTCATAATATGATCTCTATAGTGTTATTGATAGGTGTTTGTTGTTAATTTTATTGAAAATGTTGCTTTTATTATATAAAAAGTAAATTTAAACTGTTTTAGGTGTAGAAAGTCTAAAGATATATCGGTATTGGGAAATATATGGTTTAGTGCCTGTTATTGATAAGCTTGACATTGATACTAGATAGAAGATATAGAACTAGATTTGTTTAGTGATGAGTAAGGTGTTAAGTATATGTTATTTTTAATTTTGTTTTTGTAATGATTTAGAATTTGGCTAGCGGAAGGGGCTCGCCCGAAGGGCGACCCCCTCCGCTAGTAAGTTCTAATAAAGGAACTCAAATGATCAGACGGTGTTTTTCCTAGCCTGATTGGGCTTCAGTTCCCTATAATAATTTATTCTTACAAGTTTATTTACTCTATAAAAATTTATTAGTTTTCCAAAAAAATTCATTTTTCTGTTTTATTACCTCTTTCATTTTCATTTACCCCAAAAACAATTCGAATTCCTTTTTTCCACAGTTCTAATGCTAATAAGTCCAAAAATTCTCTTTTATTTTCTGCTTCCTCCCTCTCTGCAAGCTCAAGTAATACTTGAAGTCCAACTTTTTCTGTTTGTACTAGAAAATTTAAAAAATTAAGAAAAAAAAATATTTATAGAATTGGGCATAGGTACATATCTCAAAAAGATTTAGGTATTTTTAAAATTAAAATTCTAATTTTGCTGAATTTTTACAGCTCCAACTTTTGATATTTAATAAACCTTAAACCGACGCGAAAATCTTCCCTTTTTCCCTTCAAAAAAACTAATCATTTTTTTGATTATTTCAAAATATTTTTAAAAACCTCCTCTTGGTAAGAAAGCACCACCACTATAACTAGAACTTGCACCAGATGGCGAAGAAGGTTTTGTTGGGGCATTCCGGCCTGTCGCTTGAATCAAAAATAATTGAGAAAAATTCCAAAAAATTATAAAAATAAAATTTGAGGATATTTTAAGCATTTATTTATTTTTTTAAAAAATTAAATTTAATAAATGAAAAATATGGAAAAATTAAAGAAAATAAATAGACTTTTTTAAATTTTTTTGTATTATTTAAATGTCTGTAAAAATTCAATGAAAATCGCTTCCTGTCGGCAAAAAGAAAATTTTACATAAAAAGTGCCGGGTAAAGCAACTTCCGTAATAGACTTATTAAAATAGCAAAAAAACAAGACAGACAATTTCATTAATTAATGCCTAATAATATTTGTTGCACTTTTATGCCTAGCTATTTACAAACATTTTTAGTGCCTATTAAAGTTGTAAATTGAGAAATAAATTAAGAAATTAATTTTAAGAGTTAATATTTAAAATAATTTAATAAAAAGAAATTCAATTTTGAATAATTTTTGAAGTAATTTTCTGCCCTAAAAACTGTCTTTTTCCGAAAAAAATTTTTGATTCATGTTTTTTCAGGCGATATCAGAATCTTCCTCAAGAAAAATGTTTACCTTCCCTTTTAAGACATTCTTCGGGATTCTAGAGGAAATTCTAGAGGAACCATTAGAAAAATCTACAAAAATTCAGGTAAGCATAACTAGTGATGTTAATTGAAATACAAAAGAAACTAAGTTCCTATATAATTCCTTCATTGAGGAATCTACCCCCGGTTTTCCGTTGATTTTCGGGTTATAAGATCTTGATGATGGGAGTCAGTGATGGAAAACTTCCAAAATTTCTCTGGAACCGGTTCCGGTTCCGGAACCGCTTTATTAATTTTGGCGGTTCCGGTTCCGGTTCTGGAACCGCTATTTTAAATTTGGCGGTTCCGGTTCCGGTTCTGGAACCGCTTTTTTAAATTTGGCGGTTCCGGTTCTGGAACCGCTTTTTCAACTTTGGCGGTTCCGGTTCCGGTTCTGGAACCGGTACCAGAACCGGTTCCAGTGACAAAATTTTTTTAGCTATTTTAATGAAAAAAATTATTTTTTTTATATAAGTTTTATTAAAGCCTTCTGAATTGATTAAGGGTGATTTTTATATTCAAAATTTAATTATTTTTTACCTAAAACTAGGGGGTGCTTATCATTTTCTGACAGAGTGGGGAAATATTTATATGTATAATAATAAACGCTTGGAAGTTGGATCGAAACATTCTAGAAATTTTTGGAAATCTGGAACAGAATCCGAGATCTAAACTGAAAATCTATACTAAACATTTTGAGATTAGAAAGAGTCAATATTTTAAAAAAAGGACGAATTTAAGTGTTTCCATAAAAGGTATCAAAACAAATATTCTAAATTATAAAACTTTTTTAAATTTTTTAAAAATTAAATTAATAATTTACTATTAATAATTATGTATATAATCGCCCAAAATCCACTTTTCATTTTTTAATTCCTCCACCCATCCCCTCCTTTCCCCTCGCCAGACAATTTCACTCCTTTGGCATTGTATAGAGTGCGAGGATAATTTATAAAATTTAATTTAAATGCCACTCGACAATTTAACTCGTGCATTTTGAAAGGTAAAATGGTGATGGAGTTCTGCTTTACATATTTTAAAACGGCAGACGGTCCGGTAAGCGGGAGTGTTTGAAACTCGGAACCGGGACTGGGCTGTCTAGAATGTTAAAATTTTACAATAATAACTTTAAAAATTTCAAATTTTTTGAGTTAGTATTTCTGAAGTTATGGCCAGAAATTTTGATTTTTTTCTAATTTTTCGAGGTTTATTGACTACACAGAAAAGCGAAAATCTTAACACCAAAGTCATTTAAAGGATATTCGTGAATAAAAGACCTTTCTTTTACTAAAAGGATCCGAAGACTTTTTAAAACATTTAAGCTGCTTGGAGAACAAAAATTTTTAAAAATAGATAAACAAAAGAATATTTATAAATAAATTGTTCTCTTTTCAAATTAATGTTTGCGTCTAAATAATGAAATCCCAATCTTTATTTATTTCTAATCTACCAAATTTTCAAAGCATTTATCAGAAAATAGATTTTAAATCAAAAGAAAAGAATACTCTAACTATTACGATATTCTATAACAAATACTGGGCATGGCGCGCCGAACTTTGCGGACCCGAATTTTGCGGACCAGAAAAATGCGGATCTGAGATTTGCGGACCAAAAATTTGCGGACCGACAATAGAGTCTACTGAACCTCGGAAATTTCAAAAATTTTAGCCTGCAACGTTAATTAGGATAAATTCAGGCATCATGACCTTATGAAATGGCCATATAAATGATTTCTTTAAAGAATTTTCTCGATTATTTAGATTCTGAAATAATTTTAAGAGAAAAAATTGATAAAAATTTTGAAAAATCAAGAAAAAATCTTGCGTCCTGTACGGATCAGGGTAAACTCTGCCGGAATCCTCGAAAAATAAATTTTTAATTTTTCGTTTTTACTCAAGTGTCGGTCCCAAAATCTTGGTTCCGCTAAAATAAGGTCCGCAAACTTCGTGTCCGCAACCTTCGGGTCCGCAACTTTCGCTCCGCAACTTCGGGTCCGTAAAGTTCGGATTCGCAAAGTTCGGCCCACGCTGGGCATACTTATATACTTGATGCCGTCTTCCAATTACAATAAATGAAGTTCAATTACATAAGTTTATGAGCATGTCTCTCCTTGTTTCAATCATGTTTGGCGTTTCTTGAAAAATCAGTGTGTATGGAGAAAAAAATCTGATTTCGAATTTTTAATCACAGAATATCCAAAATTACCAACTTTGCTTTAGATGATGGTTCTGGATTAAAAAATTAATTTAAACAAAATATAAACAAACAATAACAAAAATTACAAATTTGTATTCTCGATATCCCTCCTGAACCCCAACCCTTTAATTAATACCAAGTGACTTTGAAATTACTTTGTGACATCGACATCTACTTTCAACGACACTGATTATGTATACCGTATTTCCTCTAATAGAACGACATGTCGGTTTATTTTTCAACCTCCCTCTAGACTGTCGTTCTAATAGGGGGTGTCGTTCAAATAGAGGCTGTCGTTCTATTAGAGGAAATAGGTATATTATTTACTTAGTGGATCTAAAACAAAAATTTTTTATAAGGCTGGACAAAAGATGTAAATGCATGTTTTGTATGTATACGGATATGCTTTGATGAAAGAAGCCCAAAAATGGCATTTTTACGTTAGTCTGAGCACTTTAGAGCCCGTTTCTTAATGCAAATATTCCATATATCGGTGCATATTTTGGGCTTTTTCGGTGCATATATGCGCATATTTAGTGATTTTCCATGCATATTTTGTCCAACCCTATTTATAAATTCAAATTTTCAAAACGCGATTAATAATTTGACATTACTGAAAAGGTGCGAACAAATAGATTAAAAAATTATATTTTCGTTTTTCCATTTTGAAGAAGGATTATAGAAGTATAATTTTAAATTTTCAACTAAATTTATCAAATACCGTATTTCCTCAAATAGTACGGCCCCCTCAATTAGAACGGCCCCCTCTAATACTACGGCCCTTTTGATGAGGTTTGAAAAATAGTACGTCCCCCTCAATTAGAACGGCCCCTCAATTAGTACGGCCCCCATTTAAAAAATAGTACAAAAGCTTCTCTATGAATTATATTAATTATCTTCACAATATTAACTAATTCTATGAGATTTTAGTAGTAGTATGGGGTTAATTATATTATACTAGAAAGTTGGATTGGCAATTTTCCATGTTATTCAATTTAATCCATCTTACTAACAAGGAAAGGTTGCGAGGTAAACTAGTAATTTAAGGGGATCCCATTTATATATACGCAAGAAAAAGATTTTTTGAGGGGTTTATAAACGATGCCGTTTATTATCTAAAACGAGAAGAATTTAATAAAATTTAATGCAATTTTAGAGTTTTTTAATGTACTTTTTATTATCTAAAAGGAGGAGAAAGATTCACTCTTACAAAAAAATTTTCATAAGATATTTTTCATAAGATATATTTTAATTTTCATAAGATATATTTAGCTTGGAAAATATTTGATTTTAGTTCTATATCCTCTGAAATATTTATTTGTGGTTAAGAAGGATATGCCACATTTATCCTAAATTAACAAAAAATTAAGGTCAAATAACCGGGTAACCCGCAAGGTTAAATAACCCTCAACTCGGGGTAAAAATGCTAATTTATTGTGCCGAATTAATTGTGCGAATTTACCCGTTATTTAACCCGGTTAGTTAACCCGTTCAAATAACCCCGCTTTCATTGTACGGGCCCTGACGCCTGACAAAACGCTCAACAAAACTCTTTATATGGATGCAATTCTAAATGCGGTCTTAAATTTTAAGGTCTTTGGTAATTTCAGTTTGGATCTATGCATATAATTAAAGAAAGTTTTCAGGCACATACTAGTATGTGTAATAAAAAACAGAAATATTCAATACACACAACCTTAGTTTAAGGTGGCACGACCAAAAAATTATTTAGATAGATCCGAAGGAGGGTTGAAATATAGTGCGGCCCCCTCAATTAGAACGGCCCCCTCTATTACTACGGCCCTTTAGAAGAGGGTTGAAAAATAGTACGGCCGGCCGTCTATTTGAGGAAATACGGTAAATTAAAATCTGTATATTATTTTCCAACAAAAAAAGTTTATATTTTTATTTTAATTAAATAGCATTTAATCAAAGCAATTTTTTATTATTCCCAAGCAAATGAAAATAGTTTTAAAAAATATTTTTTTATTTTTTTACAAAACTCTCTTTGGCTTAAACCAACATCGCGGGAATTCCCATGGCCGAATATTTTTTTCTTGTTTTCAACCTTTCCAACCACTTTTTCTAAATGCTGGGAAAATTCTCAGGGACGATATTTGAAAGATAAAAAATGAAAAAAAAATCGGGGGAAGAAAGTAATTGAAGAAAAATAATAAATTGAGTGTGTGAATTGAAAATGTAGTAACGGGTAAAAGTCATTGGCATGAAAATGGAAAAGGATTTTAGTTATGGGCATTTCAAAAAAATATTTGTCCAAACTATTTTTATAAAATCATGCAGAAAAAATTTAGGCGCTGGTCTAGTTTATACGTCTAATGAAGATTTATGAGTCAAATCAAAGTTTTATGATCCAATTTTAAAATATCAGATTTTTATTTTTATAATGCATTGATCAAGGGAAAACCTAGAATAAAATGTAAACTCAAAATTGTGACCTGTATATATATTGATAGAGATCTTTATTGCTATCATAGAGGTGTCTGAGACTACTTAGTTTCATGTTGCCTCAATTCCCTATCATGTTGACTCAATTCCCTGAGTATATACTAGAGTAAGTCGAGTACCGAGTAATTGGGGAAAAGCCGAGTTCGAGTAATGCCGAGTTTGAAAACCCCGAGTTCGAGTACGAGTTCAACTTTTTAGGCCGAGTTCCGAGCCCGAGTAAATTCGAAAAAAACCCGAGCGATCGAGTCGAGTATACTCGAACTCGCTCGTACTCGACTTACTCCAGTATATACCGTAGGATCTGCAGGATTCACAAAGTTAACTTTGTGATTAACTCATTATGATTATACTGTAATTGAATATTATTAATACCCTCATAAGTGGGCATCCATCACCGACAATAGTTGTCACATAAAACAGACATCTGTCACACAGAGCAAGAGAGAACATTTGGCAAAAAGTCTAATTTGGGCATTTTAAGAAAGGCAATAAGGCATTATAAAAATTTGATATTTTACTGTCTTTTAAATCGTTCTACATATGAAATTT
Organism: Meloidogyne arenaria; assembly: GCA_036172955.1. NCBI lineage: Eukaryota > Metazoa > Nematoda > Chromadorea > Rhabditida > Meloidogynidae > Meloidogyne > Meloidogyne arenaria. The sequence continues at coordinate 1,169,767 of JARQAB010000029.1, read as the reverse complement.
TGATTGGACTCATAAACTATTCATTATTTTAAACTTTTCAAACTAGACAAGAGCTGAATTTTTTGGCATGAAAAAAAATTTATTAAGCAATATCACAAATTAAGATAAACCTCGATTTCAAATAAGAGCTACATATATTACTCAAGAGTAATCGGAGAGTGAGTCCTAGGCAACTTATTCCTCCTAGGCAACTTATTAAAAAGAACAAAGTTCAACTTTATATGTATTACTCATTTTTAAAATTATCACGACTGATATCCCGTGATGATTTTCCTCCCCAAACTTGCCAAAACCTTCACAAATCTAAAAACTTTGCTTAATACTATGTTTAAACACTTAGAAAAAAAATAAAAATCCCGCCTTTAATGTTTTCCTTTCCCACACTTTGTCCAATAAATTTGCACAACACAAACACCTCCAAACACTTTTTGGGCGCTTGGAAAAACTGCTTAAAAGTGGAAAAGGCGGAATGGGAATGACTTTGAGAAAATAAACTATTTTTTGGAGAGAGAATTGTTGGGCAATTCGGTGGTCTCTGGGAAAATAAAAAAATATAAAAGTATTTGGAAGGAGAAAAATAATGAAGGGCGGAGGAGTGATCAGTCCCCCCCTACCCCTTATTTTTCTTCTTCCTCACTTCTTCCGCCGCTCCCAGGGAACTTTTTTAAAAAAAAATAAAATAAAAACTATTTTTATCCCCAACTAGCTAACAATTTTAAAAACTTTCATTTCCCCCTTCTAAAATAAAAATATTTGCGGGGTTGTGAAAATTCATGGGAAATTATTAAAGCTGGCCAAATAGAGCGCGGGAAATATTAAAATGTTTGAGGAGAGAAAGGTTTCCCAAAAAAATAATCATAATTTTATTTTATTATATTTATACATAAGTGCTTTTAACTTAAAATTATTTTAATCATAATTTTATAAAATTATTTTAAAATTCGAATAATTAGGCTAAATTATTATTGTTTATTGAATTTGGGAACTTATACTATGTGTAAACTATCAAGTAATTAAATAAAAACATTAAAACGGCATATATCTTTTGTTACATACCTTCCTTCTTTTTTTTTATGCGTGATGAAAAGTATAATTTTTTTAAAGAAAATTTAAGTACATATAAATTTGTGTAATACCTTAATTTTTTAAATTATTGCTGACATTTAAAAAAATTATTTTTATTTTTTATAATTAAACAATAATCAATCGATAATTTAAAAACTATTTTTTAAATTTATTTTTTTATATCAGGCTGTCACAATTCCCTAGTAAAATGTTTTCGAGAATTCCCTGTTTCGAAAGTCGGGAATTTATTTTTATGTCGGCATGTTCCATTATACATATCTTTTCGTTTTAAAAATTTTTAAACAATATTTTTGAATTTTAAATAAATTTAAAAGATCTCAAAATTAAAAAAATAAATTTTCTAAATGAAAATTCAACAATTAATTAATAGTCAACAAAAAAATCATTTAAATAAAATTAAAATTGGAAATATTAAGAATGAAAATAAAGAGGTAAATGATGTAATTAATGAGGATGTTGATATGGAAGAATTACATGAACAATTCCACAAATTAAGTTTTTATATTTAATTGAAATAAATTTATTTTTAATTTTTTTAAAGTAATTATTTATAATAAATTTTTAAAATAAATTTTGGTTAGTTAATATTATTAAGGATTTTATTGTTTTAAGAAATTATAACTTTACTTTTATAAAATTTAGATTTTTATTAGAGTTCGAACCCGGGACCGGGTTTTCCGGGTCCGGTAGCCCGGAAACCGGGTATTTTGATAAAATCCGGTTTTTCCGGGCTTCCGGGTTTTCAAGGTTTTTAGCCCGGAAGCGCGGCCCGGGTCCAATTTTGAGTAAATTTTATAAAATATTCTGACTTTTTGGTCGATTCTGGCTATTTAAACATCCAAAAATTGAAAAATTTTCGACTGCGACACTAATAAAATTTTTATTCTTCATAGAGCTATTCCTAAATCCTTCTAAATTGCAGATTTGGCTCTTAACTCTGCAGAATCCCACGATAATATTTAAACCCACATTTATCCTGCAAACAAAATAAATCCCCGATATCCACCTTAATCCTCCAAATCCACATTAACCCTACCAAATCCCCAGATTGGGAACAGGCCAACCTACGGCTGCCCAACTTCCACACCCCGGAAATATTGTTCCAAGAATGGGGGATATTGTTCCGACAATGGCGAAGGTTGTTCCAATTATTGAATAAGTTGTTCAACACGGTTTGGTCAGAAATTGACGAAGTTGACGTAAGTAGAGCTGCCGGAAGTATAATGATATAGGAAAACCCTCGGAACTCGGAAGTTCCAACAAAAGTGAAGGTTGTTCCATCAACGGGGGAAGTTGATCAACAAAGAAGACCCCCAATTCAGATTAAATATTTATAGAGGGATAGCGAGGATTTAGATGTATATCGCGACTATCTAATCTCTGTAAATCCATATTAATCCTTCCAGATCCTGCCAAATCCATTAATATTTCCCTTACTCCGTTAAATTCACATTAATATCTCTAAAGCCTTTTAATAAACACGTATAGATGAAAGATGATGCAAAATTTTAATTTCTTATTCAAAACAAGAAAAATTTCAGCGAAAAAGCTAAAATTTGATCATTTTTGGGTAATATTGAACCTGACAGACCCCTTTTTTCCTCCCCAAGTTTTTCCCCTATATTTTTACAGAATGGTCAGACTTTTTCCTTTCTCCCATCCCATTTACCTTTCTATATTTGCCAGCAATCAAGCAAAAAGGATTATTTCATTTTATACAAGTAAGAGGAGTATTAATTTTGTTCTCAATTTATAAAAATTGGAACAACTTTTGGCAATTGGGAGGAAGCAAGGAAAAACTGTTATGTTTTTGATTGATTGTAGGATTGGATTGGAGAAAGGAAAAGTCTGACCATTCTGTAAAAATATAGGGGAGAAACTTGGGGGGGGGGGGGGGGGGGGAAATGGGGTCTTTCAGGTTTAATATTACCATTTTTTGAATTTTGAAAAAATCGGGTCCTGGCCCGGGAGTAAAAAAATCCGGGCTTCCGGGTTCTCGAGGTTTTGGCCCGGAAAACCCGGCCCGGGTCAACTTGGAAGAAAAAAACCCGGATACCGGGCCCGGCAAAGTGAAAAGTTCGAACTCTAATTTTTATATTAAAACTGATTAAAAAATTTTACTAAAATTCTTTAGAGCATTTCAATTCATATACTAAAGTAGAAAAGTATCGAGAACCAAGGTTATATACATGTTATAAAACCAGTTGAAATGATTTTTTAAGATTTTATGAATATAGTGCCCTATAATGTTTTTAAATCTCCTATAAGGATTCCAATTACTCTGACAATCAGAACCTAGAAATTATAGAAAAAACTAGGTGCTGGTATAATTTCTTAATACACCATATTTTATCTAAATAAGGAGAAACACTTGATTTTAGGGTATTTTCTGAACATTATGATTCCAATCTAGATAATAAATTTCTTATCTCGACTATCAAAATAATTATCTCAAAAATATTTCCCTAGAAAATTAAATAATACTTAAATTTATTTTTTAGAATATTTTTTTGCCTCCATTGGGAAGTCCGAGTCCAACAGAAATTTCTTCAAATCAACAACAACACTCACAACCAATATCTGCCAAATCCCCTCCCTCAATTAACAACGAGAATAATTATTTAAATAATTCTGAGAATTTACAAAACATATGTTTTCAACCAAATATTTCATATAATTCTTTAGCACAGTCAAATTTAGCTCAAGCATTGATGTTGTTACAACAAAATAATTATAATAATAACCAGATTCTTCCAAATTTTCGTCCAATAGTAACTCCAAGTAAATCAAATTTTTAAAAATTATTTTTTTTGGAATTTCTGAAGGTTTTCCCGATGTAAATTGTAACATAGTTCTAGCTCACCGAATATTTTTTATATTTTATTAGACATGACCGTTTAATTCACATCTCCAATAAATAAAAACATCTGAAATTCATATAGTTTATTTTGCAAAAAATCTTTTCTAAGCAATCGTTTATTTTTATTTAAAAATTTCTAAATTTTTCTTGGCATTGAAGTAAAAAATTGAAGACGCGCATAAATCTGAGACACTTAAATTTTTAGCTATTGTACAGATTACGTGTCCAATTGCAGTGATGTGTTTGAAAATTTTTAAAAAATATTAATTTTCTTCTCAAAGTATCCCCCCAATCCGAATATTTATTAACAATCATTAATTATAATTAATATTTAGCTCTAAATCCAGTACTTCCAACAGCCGAAAATTTCCTCCATTTTATCCAGTTGGCACATGCTTTTGGGTTTAAATTTGATTTTAACCAAAAATTAAGTTTTTATTTTTAAATTAATTAATTTTGTTAAATTTTTAGATTTTAAGTTATAGTCCCCCTACAAATTCATTAAATTCTTTTGATTGTAATTTAACAACAACAACAAAAACAAATAATAATGAGGAACAACAAGTTCCGCAAATTGTTAGTGCTAAATATAAGAGAAAATGTTGGTTTTTTAATTTTTAAAAAATTTATTTAAATTAAAAATTCCATCTTTGTTTCAATTAAAAATTCTAAATTATTTTAATTATTAAAATTATTTAAATTTTAATTTTTTTCTCTTGTGGATGGACCCCAAAACCTTTTGAAGGCAAAAATACGTGGTATGTCGATATTTTTTCGGGGCTTTTATTGGAGCTCTTAGGTTACGGCGTTTTTGAGAAAAAATTCAAAAAATATAAAAAATTTTATGCAATTCTTATATGTAAATATTTAAAATATTTAATCATCATATGCCCAGAATAATTGTTTTTAACGCCATATTAATTCAAAAAAAAAGCGCTGAAAAACACTACTTTATCTAGATATAATACATTAAATTATTTTAATTAATTAAATTTTGTCATTATAAAAATAATTTTTTTCCCAAAAATTTTAATTTTTTTATTTAAAAATTCTAATTTTGTCAATTTCCCATTTAATGATGTAAATAAATTAATGTTTAATTAAAATTATCCCACAAAAATTTTAATAAAATGTTGATATCAAATTATGTACAAATTTTAAAAATATCAACCTATTCACTTTATAATTTCTTTAAAATTATTTTTTTTTAATTTTCTCTAATCATTTCCTTCATATTTTTTTACTTTATTCCAAACAAAAACCCCCAACCAGCTTCTCTAGTTTTGTCCCCCTTTCCATTGCCAATTCCAAAATTTTCCCACATTGCGCCATTTTCAATTCTGAGGAATGCCAAACTGGTTGGGGGAAGGGGGGGGGGAAGCATTTTCTACAGTATTTCTTTAATGTTAAAGGTTTTTAGTTGAAAAAAGAATTGGAGATTTTTACCTCTTTCAAAGACAAATTGCTTTAATTAAGCCAAGAATTTAATTAAATTGTGATTAGGTTCTCAGTTAATAAATGGGAAAAGAAAGGGTTGTTTTACTGTCAATTGGAAGTATGAAACTTTCCGTTTAAATTACCTTCCGTTTCCACCCCCCCCCCCCCCCCCCAAAATTTTTTCCACAAATACAAATTTAAATAGTTTCTTTCTAAAAAAAGCTTTTCAATCCTCTACAGAATGCCGGGGCTTTAAGCATTTCATGGGTGGGACATTTGGAAATAGACAAAAGTGGCAAATGGAAGTAATGAAGGAGGAAAAGAAAGGGAAGGATTGCTGGTATACATTTCTTGAATGTGCCCAACAATATTGTCCACATTTTATGGCTTATGAGAACCAATAGAACCTAAAACATTATTTTAAGTATTTTAAATAATTTTTCTATAAATTTAAAAATTAAAAAATTTTTTTAAAGAAAATATTTTCCTCTTAAATTCTGCCAAATCCGAGAATTTTTATAGTTTTCACACCCTTTTTGACAAAATTGCGAGAAAATTGCGGGAAAATTTTAGTGGATGTATTTTGAGGAAATTCTCCCATCAACATAAGATTGTTGGAACAAGTCCAGCAAAAAACATCCCCCTTTTCTCTGTTCAAAAACTGTGGGAGATTCCCACTATCCACAAATCTAGCCTTTAGATAAGCTTTCGATTTGCCTTGTAGCGATAAAGTGAATGGGACTATTCTCTCATCCCACGATAGATATATGGAAGAAGGTTATAGAAGAGGGATCGGAAAATAAATTTGAGGGACTAACCTATAAAAAATAAAAGATATTATTAGAATAAATTAAACATTAATCCAATTGACATATATCTATCTCTTGCGACATCATATTTAGGAATTCTGGGATGTCTTCAGATATCCCGATTCATAACTGTACCCTTCGAAACAAAATTTGTAGATAGACTTTTTTCGATTTAAATATCGGGAACCGTCCATATTAATCATGTTTATCGGCATTCAGTGGTTCAACTTCCCTGTTTTAAATCCTTTTTCTTAATCTAAAAGCACAATTTCAAAGCCATTAAACAATTTCGTATACAATAATTTTTATTTGTTTATTTTATAAATAACCAAATATTCGTATTTTTAATTAAATTTTTCATATCTACTCTATCTCATAAATTTATTCTACATATAATGACCAATTGTCCCCAAGAAGGAATTACTGAACTTATCAAAACAACTAACAACAACAACAATTCACTACCTCCCCAAGAATTTCCAATTACCTCAATGCCCGAATATTTATATCAACAATCATTTTACCAATTTATACCACAATGTTCTCAATTAACATCCACAAATCCACAAAATCTCTCAAATCCACCAAACTACCAAAATTATCAACAAAACCTACAAGAACCTCAACTAGGACAGAATCAACCAATTCATTCAAATTCAGCGATTTTACCTTCATTTAATCAAGAAATACCCAATTCTAGTCAACTAACCCTTCCAATCTCGTCAACTAATTTTTTTAATTCTCAAAATCCACCCAAATCTTCTAGTCAAAATTTAAATGAAAGTTGTTTAGCCATTCAAAGATTATCTCCAAATAGTCAACAACAACAACAATCTTCCATAAATTCATCTCAGAATTTGCAAATTTCCCAACAGCAGGGTTCTCAACAATTTAACAATTCAACGGGTAATAACCAACAGATATCAAATACTTTTTCAACAAATTTCCCTTTCTGGCTCGATTATCAAAATTCTAGCAACCAAATATCAGATAACTCTACTAATATATCTACAGAATATTACCCCCCTCCATTTACTTCAATAGCTGCAGCATTTGATTATAATAACAATAGTGGAATGATGGGAATGTTACCTTCAATGTATCCACAAAATTTTCAAATTCTAGACGAACAACAATCTTCACAATATTTCTCTGTAGGCGGTCTTTATGATTCTTTGGCTGCCGCAGCAGCGATCGCTGCAGGACAAATAGGAGATCCTTCACAAATTACTAATTTTTGTTGGCCAACATTTGATTATTATGGAGGAGGACAAAATCCCTCATCAACAATTAATTGGACACATTGGGGATACCCAACAATAGATAATAATGTTGGAGAATTAATTCAACAACAAAATCATTCTGCTGTTGAATCGGGGGGATCCTTATCTATTTTTGATTCTATTGCTCCAATAATTGAAGGGAGTACAGCAAGTAAAAATCAAATAAATTCTAATAATAATCAAAACGAATGGCAGAAAACTTTAGCTTTAGCAGCTACTACTTCTACTACATCAACTAATAATAATCGTCAATTAACCTCAAAATTTGTGTCTAAAAGGGGGAGGGGAAGAGGTATTGGAATAAAAATTCTTTTAATTTTCTAACTCTATCTTGATAAGATTAAATGTTCTTATTAAAATTCTCGATAATAATGTGCCGGGAGTTTTTATTTTTTATTGTAGAATATTCTCTTTATTTGATATTCTCTTCTATTATTCAAAAAAATTTGTTTTATTCAAAAATCTAAAAAAAATTCATTAGGCCCTGCAACTTCTTTAACCTCAACCGCATCTATTGGTAACGGCCCTCAACATCAAAGAATGGAAAGTAGCCAATCAAGGCATTGCAATAATTCCTCTGCCATAAATGCCAATGAATGTGGTGGAGGTTTAGAAAATGTAAATGAACAGCAAAAGGTGAAGGAGGGGGAAGGAAATAGGGGAATGAGGGGGAAAGAAGGGATATTTTTGTCCTATAGCCCTGGAATCTTTTTAAAATCCAAAAATTTATTTTTAGCTCCAAACAATTTCTCCAATACTTTTAAACTTTCCACCTACACAACAAATGACAAGCGCAGCTATGCGAGATTATTTGGCCAATCCTGGACGTTATGAATGTGCAATGTGGATTTTCCATGCAAAAGTTGCTCAAAAAAGTTATGGAAATGAGAAAAGGTTAGAAAAGTTTTTTTAAATAAAAATGATTTTTTAAACTTAATTTCAATACTTTATGAATAAAAATACTACATATTATTCCATAAGTAAAAATTTCCGAAATATTTTCTTAAAAAACTGAAAAGAATAATCAAAAACCATTTCAAATAGAGTTTTCGGATCTGGATTGAATAACGACCGAAATTTGTAGATCTGTATACAAAATTTATATATCCAAAGATTTCCCAAGATTTGCCAACCCTATTCAAAACGAAAAGAATAACTACACAAAATAACTAAACGAAATTTTTATTAGCTAATTATTCTAAAAAAGATTTTTTTCGCGCAAAATCACAAAACAATTAATATTTAAGTACATATTGTTCATTTATGTCCATAAATTCATTTTTGTTTAAATATTGGGGAAACATATACAAGAAACATTAATGTAAAAACTGAGGGGATAATCCTCTACAAATGGTTAGGTTATTCAATCCTTTAAAAAGACATTCGAGATGAACTAAATATTTTAAGGAGTTATTTAAATATAGTATGAGGAAGAGGGATATTTAATAAATAAATTTTTTAAATAGTGTAATTATAATTTGAAAAGAATATGTATTTTAAATAAGTTAAAGATTATTAAAAATAAGAATATAAGTCCCTAATTTATTTTTCACGGAATGTATATTTTAATTAATCAAAATAGGCATTTTCTCTAAAATAATCCCTTACGGATATTTTAAAAACAACTTTCATGATTTGTGGGACAATTAGAAGTATAGTTACCGTAAAAACTATTATCTATTCTGGGTAATTATTGTTACTTTTTAATCTCTCGACTTATTTCTTAAGGTGATCCTTAATATCATCAAATACAAATATTTTTTAATTAGTGTAGGAAAAGATAGGGGGTAATCATTTGAGGGGGGGGGGGGCAATTATTGTTGTGATCTCTCTCTATATAGGCATTTGATACAGTATTATTTGTAAGTAATTATCTTTTACTTCCTCAACACTTTTTATTTAAAAATATCAGAATTATCTTTAATTTCTACACACATTTATTAGCTAAATAACATACTAAAACTAAAAATAACCATTTTTTGTAACAGTAAATAACAATTAATATATTTTAAGTAACTCAAAACTATTCAAAAAATTTACAAATATTGAATAGAATTTTGAGTGAGAATTAACATATTTCTTAAAGCTCTCTAAAATATTTTGGGTAAAAATGGTTAAATGAAGGGGGGTCTGTAAATCCTTAAAGCAAATATTCTCAAGGAAGTAGCAAATTGTGAAGAAAAGACTCTCTCACAATAAGTAGAGGGACAAATTGTTTAGTTTATGAGGGAAGGAACGCTTTTGTGGGTAATAATGGCCAGTCAATTAATGTAAATATATAAATTGTGTAATATATTAAGAACGAAAAAATGAAGAATTGAGAGTAGTTTATTGAAGAAGGTCATCAAGAGACAAATATTCTAAATCCTAATTAGTTGTGTAACAATAAAATTGAGATAAGTATTGAGATAATATTTGTGGGGGTTGTCACATAGTTTTCATTTAAGAGGATATAGTTTAAGAATTAAAAGGATAGCGTTCCAATCACAAAATTTCTCTAAATTAACGAAATATTAACCAAGTAATAACTAGCCTAAAAGGCTTAATCAAGGGACTAAGCGATTTATAGTAGAGTAAATGGATGAGTTCTAATATTCGAGCTTCGAGCTTTTTTACTCCAAGGAATTGGATAGAAACTGAAGCAAGTATCTATAAACGAATTAATAGAACCTCAATATAAAGGATTTTATAATATACATATTATCCTAGATCCAATCACAAAATCTTTTTAAATAAAAATTTTAATTTCAAAACAAATTATTAACTAAATATAAAATTATTTTTTTCAAGATTTTTCTGTCCTCCCCCTTGTGTTTATTTACTTGGAGAAGGTTGGCGGAATAGGAGAAAGGCTCTTGATCAAATTTTTAAACGAATAAAAGAACAAAATGAAAAAAATAGGTAATTCAAATTATTTAGTTTCCACATTTTTTAATTTTCAAGTTCCGATTTCCTTTCAAATGGAGATTCTTGCCATGAAATGTTTAGCGAAATAATTTCAACTATCGGAATTAATCAACCACAAAATGCAACAGAAAGGCTATCTTGCCATCATATTGCCCATCCTCTTGACTTTACTAATGGAAAAGTATTAAATAAAAATATTTTTTATATAGAGGCTGAAATTTTTTAAATTTAAAGGATTATTGCGCAGCAAAAGCTTTATTTATAAGTGATACTGACAAAAGAAAATATTTTTATTTACATGTGAGTTTAATTAATGTATAGTAGAAGGGGATCCAACTTTCTAGCATTTAAAACGTCTACAAGGCAGGGATTTTGGTATCTATGGATAGATAACTGTACGTGGGGAGTAATGCCTGTCCGGGGCTAAACTTTTACCTTTCTCTTATTACACATTAAAATAAAATTTAAAAATTATTTTTTAAAGACAACATTCTCGCATGCTTGTGGAGGTATAGATATTGGCACTTTTTCTTCCCAAAGAATAAAGGTAAATATTTAGAAAACAGAAATTGTTATTCCAAAATTTCTTTTACAAATAGTATAATAATTATGGAATTTAAATAGTCCATCAATATTTTAAAAAATTTTCTTTATAGGTTATTTCAAAACCATCAAAGAAGAAACAGTCAATGAAAAGTTCCGACTGTAAATATTTATGTGTTAGCAATGGAAGCAAAGTTTGAAAATAGATTTTAAATCAAAAAATTTATTTTATTAGATTGCCCTTTTTAATCGTCTTCGTTCACAAACAGTTTCTACAAGATATTTACATGTAGAAAATGGTTGTTTTCATGCAAGTTCGACAAAATGGGGAGCTTTTCATATTAATTCTGGTTAGCGATATTTTCTTGATTTAGGGGGGATTGGGATATAAGCAGGCAAAACACCATTTTTGGGTTTACTACAATTCACATTAAACCTATTGTTTTCATATATTTTTATTTTTAAAAGAACATAAAAATCATTGTCAAAGGTAGAGGCCGGACTAGGAAGAATTGAAAGAATTGTTATTGCTATTTCGAATCTGGATAACCGAAATTTTTGTTCGAGATCTAGTCTTAACCAGATCTCTAACCAAAATACATGTTTGCATAGATAAGTATACGTATCTTCAATCTCACAAATATGTACAAATTAAGTGCTAGATTCTTTCCAAATATAAAAAATAAAAATTATAATAGTATATATTAAGTAGATAATCCCCAACCTTATACAACTAATAACTCAAATAATAATCAAACCTCAACGATTATAACATATGGATCCGTTATTCAATTAATTGATGCTCAATCAAATATTGCATTACCTAAACTTGTAAATCCAAAATATTTGAAAAAAATATTTTTTTAATTTTAGAGAATAAGAAAAGTTGACAAACAAATGGTTTTGTTAGACCCTTCTAGTCAAGGTAGAAAATAGTTTTTTGAGTTAGCAGTAAATTTAACCCTAACAAAATATTTGATGAACAAAGAATTTGGGTTTAAGTAATGTTGGTGGATCCTGATCCGAAAAAGTTGGGATATCTGGGGATTTCGAAGGAACTGCCAAACCTACCAGTTTTAAAGTAACATTTTTCCATTTTGCTTCCAAAATTTTATTGTAACAATGTCCAAGTCCACTAATTATTGCTTATAACCCTCATTCATTTCTCACAAACGCCATCCCTAAGCAAATAATTAAAAGGTGAACCTGTCAGTCAATTACATAAATGTGCATTCCAAATGGTTGATACAAGTGGAGTAGGTGCCGTTGTTGCCGGACAAGAATCTCTTTATTTGTGTTTATCACACGATAAAATAATTCAACACCAAGTGGATTGTCTATTTAATTCTAAATTTTAGAAATTAATTTAAGGCTGTCCGAATAGACCCTAATAGACATCAAATAAGTGATGGGGCTGCTTGGACAATAATATCTACAGACAAGAGTGAATATAGATGGGCTGAGGTAATAATTGTTTAGTTTGGAGGGGGGATGGATAGAAAATGGTGCCCGACATATGGATATTTACTGACAAATTTATAGAAAATATTAGCTTCTGAACAAACATTTTATGACTCTCGAAAAATGTTTAAACAGTTTTTTACTCACAGATTTTAATAAATAATTTATTTTGTTAGTATAGTAAAAAGGAAGAACTACACATAGTATGGGATCTGCAAAAGTTTTTTTTCTCAATTACATATTCGGTCTTTAGTAGAAAAAGCAATAAATTACCTAAAATCATTTTTTAAAACCCTTTGAATAAAACACAAATCTTGCCGTTCCAGTTCCAGAAATCGATAATTTATCTTTTATGTCGGCAGAATCTTTTAAATACTTCAACTAAAAATAATTTTAATTTTTAAAGCCCTTAGCCAATATTGGATCTTTTGCCCGTCTGCCAATTACCCCAATGCCACAACTACATAATTTAAATATTTCTAGTTTAAATACAGAAACAAATAATGGAATTAAATCGGGTAGAAAACAAAAAAATAATTTTCAAAAATTTAATTTTAAATCAGAACTTCCAACAAATATTGAATTAAATGGGTCCAACTTTTCCCCTTCAATACGGGTATGGATTGGAGCTACACCTACAGAAACAATTTTTTGGTTTTTTCTAAAAATTATTTTTAAATTAAATTTACTTTAATTTAGTTCTTCTGAACGTTTAAATTGTTCAATTCCTTTTTTAAATTTAATTTGTTCTGATTTGGGATTTAACACGGAAACTGCTATTTTGGCTAATTCAAATAATGGAAATGAAAAATTGGATGTTCCAATTTTACTTGTTAGAGAAGAAGATTCTGTTGTTTTTCCGACTTCTTTAAGCTTTACTTATAGCTTGACTGGGTGAGGAAATTTAATAAAAAAAATCTAAAAGTTAATTTAATTTTGTAAACTTTGAACCAAAAATGGTCGAATTACTCTAAATACTGACTTTTCCCGGCCATTCCCTGACCTGAAACTAAAATTAAAATTAAAAAGACCTGGGGTAAAAACCCAAGACGAAGTCCTTAGAGTTGGTGTCTGACAGATGTCTAGTCAACCCTCTTCCCGAAAATTGAGAATTCCCAACTTTTTAGGGCCGAGAATTCGGCTAAACCCTTGGTGTTATCGATAATAGTTGACATAAACTTCGCAAGTACTAAAGAGTTACAAATACCCATTAGCCAACAATTTTCAGAAGTTTACTGTTTACCACTTCTTAAGCGTTCAGAAAAAAATGTTTTTGTCGTTAAAATTTAACAAATACATATAATTCCAGGCAACCCTTTACTACCTCTGGAAATACTAAAAAACAACAATCTGGAAAAGACAATAATTTATTAATTAATTTAGAAACTTCCTCAAATAAAATAAATAATTTAAATAGGTATTTATTTGTTGATTAAAATTAAAAATTAACAATTTTTTTTTAGATTTCACCCTTATTGGAATAATTCCGAAAATAATGGTGATTCTACTAGTGTAAATAATTAAAGAAAATTCGGTTATACTTTAATTTCTCCTTTTAAAATTGTTTATTAAATTTTTATTTCCTTTTTTGACTATTTTAAATTTCCATATTTTTATTTTTTGTTGTTGTTACCGTAAATGCTAAATAATTACCCTCACTCAAACAATTCCCCTCATATATTAATTACCCACTCTAGTCAGTGGTTGAAACAACAATTACCCAGGGTAATTAATACAGCATATACGGTACTCGATTTTATTTGTTTAAAGAAGTAAATAAAATAAAAATTTCTGGAAAAGAAAAAACCGGAAAAGTGTGTGAGAAGGGATTTTTATGTGTTTGTTTTTAGAGATTTAGTTGGCATAAAAGGTAATCCTTACTTTTACTAGTCCCTAGAAAAAAATGTGGAAGAAGTGTTCTTTCGATATTTTTGAGGTCTGCCAGGAGGTAACTAAGACAATCAACTACCTACTGGCAGACTTCGAAAATATCAAAAAGCACTTCCACATTTATTCTTAGGATCAGTAAATGTAAGGATTACCACATAAAAGTAAATTCCCGATTTTGTGGATATTAACGATGGGAATTGAGACAGATTTTGACTATTGAAACAGAGCTGAGATTAATTTTTGGGAAAATTCCCATTTTCCCAAAAAAATATTTTAAAAAAACTTTTTAAATTAAAAATTGTGTTTTGATTTTTAAATTTATTTTTATTAACAATGCCCTTTTAATTGTAAACAAGTGCCTCTAAAAATAATTTTTTTATTGCGCAATCATATTTTTGTTTTCTTGTGACTACCCAGAACACAAAAAATTAAAAGGGCATTCCTTTTTAAATTTTTTTCTTTTTAAAAAGCCGGCAAAATTAATTTAAAATTTTTTTCACGTGAAAGTGTTAATGACTGAAAACTCAATTGAAAATTAAAGGGCATAAGTGAGAGTTAGTCTTTTTTAGAGTTAGAGAGAAAAATTAAAAGGGCATTCTTTATTTAAAAAATTTAAAAACGGCGGCATAGAGGGAAGGAGGGGAGGGGAGAGGGGAGGATTTTTTAAAATTTTTCTTTATCCTCTAAATCAATTCCAATGTCGAATGTCAGGCCATAAAAAGGCAGAGATAAAAGGCAAAATTATACATTTTTTAAAATATTGACTAAATTTTAAATTAAAAAAGTCTATTAAAAATTGAAAAAAAAATTTTTTTAATTCCGAATGAATTTATTTTTGGTGTTTGGAGGTAATTTAAAATTAAAATAAATTAAATTTTAATTTTCTGAAAAAAATTTTTTACAGTGTATGTTTTTTGTTTTGTTGAAACAGTTAATTCTGTTAATTTGGAGAATTTAATTTTTAAATTTGTTTGTACTGAGCTTGAAAAAGTAGAAGAAAAGGAAGAAAATAAATTGTTTTCTGTTGAAAATCTCTTTGAGGAGGAAGTGGAGGAGGGGAAGGATATATATGATATATCCAGTTATTTGGAAGATAAACAAAAATTTATAAAATTGTTCCCAGAAATTATTTTACAATTAGTTGTAGAAAAATCTGATGAATTTTTAGTAAATATTAATAATATTTTCGAGGGCAAGAATGTAGATTCTAAAGGAAATAAAATCATTAATGAATTATATAATTCATTAAAAAAAGATGAAAATAACGAGGATGAAGAAGACATTCGACTTTATTTAAAAGGAGCTATTATGGGAAACCATAGAAATGCATCTAAAATTGCAGATTTAATTGTTGGAGATTTGAATGGAATAAAATCAGTAAAAAAAGGTTACTTGAACTTTTAAACATAAATGTGCGTTTATAGAGCGGCTCCGATAAACTTCGTTTCCGGAGTCGAGTCTCATGCTATAATTTTTTAAATTTACTTTAGCATTGGATTATCAATTACCGGATTTATTCTAATAGAACCACTGTGGTTCTATTTTTCAAACCCTCAAATTTTGTGCTTATATTAGAGACTGTGGTTCAAATGGAGATGTGTTTCTATTAGAATAAATCCGGTATATTTATTTGGCTTATTTCGATTATAGAAAATTTTATTTTTTAATGGTCCAAAAACGTAACGAGAAGTTTGTCCCGATTTTGTAATGTTTAATTTCCTTCTCGAATTTTTCTAAAAAATTAATTTTAATTAATTAAGGAAAAATAAATGAAGAAACACGAGATACTTTCATTGTCCTTACGATATTTAAGAAATTATTTCTTAATGGATATAAAGGTGTCGAAAAAATAAACGAAGATAGAATTTTAAAAGAATCAAAAATCAGGAAGGGTATTTCTTCAGATGAGTTTAAAAATGTAAAATCTCAGTTTGAGAACAAAGAATTTTTATTAGAGTTGGCTACAGAATTGGAAAAAATAATTAATAGTCTTTATTTAGAACTTGATTATAAAAAAAGATCAGGGCGATTAGATGATCCTAATACGGCTCTAAAAACGGGAAACAAATTAATGTCTGAAATATTAAATAAATTTGGTAGTGAAATTGAAAAGATTGATGAACAGGAAATTGAAAAAATTGAAGAAAAGGAAAATGACCCGCTAGTTTCTACGTTGTCAGTCTCACCTGAGATAATAGCAAAGAAAGAAAAAAACATCCCGCTAGTTCCTAAATTGTCAGACTCGCCTGAGATGATAGGAAAGAAAAACATCAAAAGAGAGTAGGGATTATTGTTTAATGAGAATTAGCAAATACCCGAAACGATATAATTTTATAAGATATTTCCTTTATGGCAACGAAAATTTTTTTCACAAACCAAGAAATTAGTGTTTAGTCGTAATTTTTTCCCCTGTACCAATTCAGATTTTGTTCAAAAGAAACTCGATTCAAAGAATTTTATTCTAATTTACCTAAAACAAACTTTATATTTAAGCAAAAACCGCCCCAACCTTAGAAATTAAATTTAACATAAAAAATATAATTAATTAAAGCTCCCAATTTCTCTTTCATTTTATTTAAAATATAATTCGCCAATAAGAGAGAGAATGTTTTAAATTTATTTAGGAGAGTTGTCGAATCCCCTCTACCTTCTCCAAGAGGCGGACAAATGAAAGGAATAAGTAATACAAATATTACACCGCGTAGATTAATCCAACAGAAGAAGAGTGATCAGGATGTTACTTCGCCAAGTATTCCAAAAAAGAAGAAAAAAGTACATTTCGCTCCGGAGACTAAAGTCACTAAACCATAAAATCACTCAAATTTTGAAATACATATTTAAGCAGGGGTTCCTCGTAATTAAATTTTAACGATTTAGAATTGCTAAAATGAAAGTTCTAAATTGGGATTAGGATGTTTTCAATTACGACGTAACCTTTGTTTGAACTTGTAAAAGTGTGAAAAGAGAAGAAAAGAATTGAAGGAAATTTATACACCGATGTAACAAAAAGATAAAAGAAAATTTTTCTAAACATACAAATGTACATATTTAAATGTTAAAACTCCATTTTGATTTCATTTTTTGATTGGATATTTTGCATAAAGATGGGTTTTTTTGATTCAGTAACATTTTGTATCAACTTTTTCCCAGGAATTATATATAATATATAATATTCATCAAATTCATGATTCATCAAATTCATTTATAAGGTTTTTTAAAATTCAAACTTAATTTATTAATTTCTAAAGCTTGACAGCTCATGGAATTGGAAAAAATTTTCAAAGAAAATCATTTATTCTGTCAGTCTCAGAGTTTCCAGGAAGTCATACAGGCGAAAAAATACTAGAAAAAATACGTGAATTATTGAAGGTTTGGAAGTTTGCGGAAGAAACAATTTCTTATTTTGTTCACGATGAAGGTAGCAATTTTAGAAAGGTTACTTTTTATTTTATTTCCAATTTACTATCTAATTATAGGCTTTTTCTGATCCATTATTAAATTTTGAAAATTTTTTGGATACAAATTGTTCAGCCCATATGGAAAACATTGTTGTTAGAGGAGCATTAGACAAAAATGAAAGTGTCAAAAATCTTTTAGCAAAATGTCGACATATTGTTGGTCATTATAAACATTCTCCTCTAGCTTCCAGCATTTTGAAAAAAATCCAAATGGATCTGAATATACCGACTAGAACACTTTTACAGGTTAATTATTAATTCAATTCAATAAATCCAAGATTTTATAGGATATGCCGTGTCGTTGGAATGCATCATATAATATGATAAAAAGAATTGCAGAACAACAAGAAGCACTTGCACAATATGCCATACAAAACAAAAAATTTGATTTTACTTTTGATGCAAATGAAAGTATCTTATTACATGAGCTCACTAAATTATTGGAACCTTTGGAAGAATTAACTAAACTTTTTTGCTGTCAAACTGCTTCAATTTCTGTCAAATATCCTTATGCAAAATTAGTAATTCAAAAATTGTCACTTCTACAATTTGAAAATTCTGATGTAAATAAAATACTGCCAGAGATACTTATACTTATCGTCGTAGAAGTCTTAATCCCCGAAAGGCCGAGATGCTAATATTTCTGAACAGAAATCTTCCAATACTTAATTATAAATATTGATTAAATATTTTGCTTATAAAGGTTTTGTTATTATATTTTTGAATTTAAAAAGTTTTTACAATATAAAATTTTTAAAATTTTTAAATTTTTTTTGAAAAATCGAAAAATATCGAGACTTTTTTTTCGATATTTTTCGGTTTCGATATTTTTCGATATTTATCGAAAAAATATCGATCGAGAAAATTTTGGTTTTTTCGATATTTTTCGGTATTCGGTATTTTTCGATATTTATCGAAAAAATATCGACCGACCCCTCCGGCCGGGCTCTAATATATATAAAATATAAAAAACAGTCAGCGATCACTTTAGTTTACCCATTCTGAAAAAATAGGTAAACTGAAAAAGTAATTAAAAGAAATCAACGATAAATATCTCCACCCAAAATATCATGCCCCTAAATATCGCCCCATATGAGAAACATTAAATATTGGAATATATTCATAGAAACATAAAAGGTAAAAGTTAAAATGCTTTGTAGAAAAATTCAAGCCAGTTGCTGGGACATGGGTTGAATTTAAAAATGCTGGTGCTAGGCCAAAAACTATTGTTTTTTTTATGATTAGTAATTGTTTTCTTTCAAAAATAAATTATTAAAACTAATTTTTTAATAAAAAAGTTTGTCATATATTTAAATAGATATTCTATGTACTATGACTTCAGAAATTTTCAAAATTTTCGCCTGCGGCCAACTCCCCCTACCTCCCCCCCGCATAATCCATTAATATCCCTCTTAATTCTCTGATATCACTCGATATCCCTCCCCCACAATCTACCCAGATCTCCCAATGAAATAATTCTAACATGATTTTTGTTTATTCTAACAATAATTCTAACCCCGAGTATTTAGCTATGCTGGCCTGGCAACCAAAGTAATAATATATCGCACTGAGGAGCTAAAAAAATTTTGGAACTGGAACCGGTTTGGAACCGATTCCAGAACTGGAACTGGAACAGCCAAAATTAAAAAAGGCGGTTCCAGAACTGGAACTGCCAAAATTAAAAAAGCGGTTCCGGGACTGGAACCGCCAAAATTTTGGAACTTCCGCATCACTGCTCGATACTTGACTAAACAAATTTTAAACTACTGTATATATTCAAATAATCAAACTCCATTGAATAAATTTTTATACCTTTTAGCAAAAGTTGAAACAATGAATAATTAATTATTACAAATTATAATTATTTAAAAATATACATGCAGGGTGTGTAAAAAGTTCCCGGAAAATTCCGGAAACTTTTTACGCACCCTGTATCTGGGCTGTGCGCCAGAATTTTCGCGTGGCGCGCCAAACGCCAATTTTTCAAATTTTCAAATCACGCCAAACGCCAAAAATTTTATTCTACTAAGGCTCGAAAAACCAGTGTTTATCTATTTTTAGCGCCGCAGGCGAAAATTTTTGAATTATCACGAGTTCCAGAAGCCAAAATTCATCCTTTTTTAGCGCCTACACCCAAAATTATGGAAATTTGTTAAGAACAAGAGCAGAAATCCTACTCTTTGTAGAAACTTGCAAGAAAGATGTCCAGATAGATGTCCAGATATCCTCTTTGACCTCCCGAAGTAAGGGACTTAGAAAGGAATAGCTTGTTAATAACTTAAGACTTTTCTTTGTTTTGTTCCAAACCTTGTCTTTACTGCGTATTTCCCGTTTTCTGTCTAACAATGACCCTAAACTTTCTTGGTTCCAGATACGTATTCGAAGAACTATAATGGTATTTAGATCAGAGCTTCCTTCTATTAGTGCCACAGGCGAAAATTTCGTGATTTTTGGAAAGCTAATAAGTAAATTCTTCCTTTGTTGTGCGCCGCAGGCGAAAATTTTGAAAATTTTGGAAAGCTGCAGGCAAAAAATTTCATTTTTTTGAAAACACTTCCCCCATCTATTTGGAAAATTCCCATCATTAGGGGTGTATAATTTTGGCGTTTTGGCGCGCCAAAAGATGAAAATCACGCCAAACGCCAAAATCGGCCAAAAATCACGCCAAAACGCCATGACGCACAGCCCTGCCCTGTATAGCAAATATTTAATATTTTTTAACTTTTATTTTGAAATTAATTGTTGCGTGTTATGAGTTAGACATGCACTTTTATTATTAACAAATCCCATTAAATGTTTTCATTCCTTTAAACTTTTTTTTTCTTATGACTTCTCGCAAATAAAGTGCATTCCCAAAATTTTTTTTAAATGCCGGTAAGATAAAAAAATAAATTTTTTATCACATGAATTGTTGATGTGGAAAAAATTGATTGTCAAGAGGGCATGTAAATAAGAGAGGGGAGAGGAGGAGGGGGGGAGAGGGAAAGGAGGGGAGGGAAGGGGAGGGGGGAGAGGGAGAGGGAGAGAGGGGAAGGAGGGAGGGGGGGGGGTAGGCGAGGAGGGAAGGGGGGGGGGGGGGTTAGGGGATAAGAAGAGGGGAGGGGTAGGTGAGGAGGGCGAATAATTTTAAATTTCTTTCTATCCATTACATTCCAACTTAAATAACTAGCCATAAATGAGAGGCAAAATTAAGCAGTTAAATTAAATTTTTAAATTAAATTAAAAAAAAACTGAAATTAAAATTTAAAACTTTCTAAAGAGCGGACGTTTTAGGTTTTAAAACTTTTCCATTCTTTTTAAAAAAAATAAAAGATCTTTTTTAAATGTCAGAAAGATTTTCAAAAAATTAGGAGACCTGGAAATATTTTAATCGTCTCTAGAATCGAGAGATGTTATGCCTAAGGAGAAAAACTCCCAAAGGAAAAGATCTGGAAATTGAAAAAAATAAAAGTGTGGTAAGCTAATTCTTGAAATTTAAAAATGCAAAAGGTCAAGTAAAGAAAATTAAACATGCGTTAATAATTTAACCTTTCTTCCAAACAAAATTTATTTAAAATTAATAAATATTTATTTATTTATAGAAGTGAAACTAAAAATATTTTTATTTGAAAAATCAACGAAAATTTTAGAAATTATGCAAGTAAAATTATTGTTTGGAGGTACTTAAATATTTTTTTGGAAAATTAAAACAAAAAAAAGAATTTATTAGCCCCAAAAAATCCTTTCTGATAAATACTTTTCTCATAAAATACTGGACTTGGCTAGCTATTTCTCTTTTAGTTAACGTAAAAGTTTTCTGATGCTACACCACCTGTATAGTCTTAGTAATTAAATATGTAGCTCTCGTATTCTCTTTAATAATTACCCTCCTCCATATGCCCTACCTCATGTTAAGAGTTCAAAATTCGAATAAATATTTAATTACTCGGAGTAAATATTTGAACGTATAAGTAAATTTGTGTCGGGCTAACTCAAGGAACGGATAAGACTAGGAACGACAAGTCACAGAATTACCAAATCAAGGGCTTACCAAATCACGGAACGACCAATTCCGTGTTTTGGTCCCACACAATTAAATTACATTAATTATTTTTATTTTAGTTATTTTTATATTTTGTTTTGTGGAAAATGTTAAAAGTGATGAATTGGAAAAAGAAATTTTTGATTTAATTTATGAAATTATTGAAAAATATAAAGAAGATTCTTATCCATTAGAAAGGGCAAAGGTATTATTTAATTTCAAGCACGTTTTGGATGAAAATAAGTTTGCAAAACAATTTGTTAATTTAATGAGTAATTCTATTTTAAATTTAATTTCTACAAATAAAGAAAAATTAAATAAAATAATTGAAGAATTAAATCAAAAAAGTGAAAAAATTAAAAACAAAAATATTTTGGGAAAGAAAACTTTAAAAGAAATTGTTGATTTCAATCAAATTGAAATAAGTAAAAGCTTTAATATATTTAAATTATTTTATTAATACAAAAAACATCCAATTCCCAATTTTTCCATTTTTATTTTTCCCAAAAATTCCCATTTCTCATCGAAAATAATTAAAAAACATTTCTTCAATTTTTGAAAAAATATTTTTCAGAAACTGAAAAGATTCTTGGATTGCTAGGAAAATAATAAAAATGTCTAAAGAGATTTTAAGTTTTCACAAAAATTATTATGAATTTTTGTAAAAAATTGTATATTTTTACAAAAATATACAACGGAATTGTCTTCACCCAGCATAACTTTCACGGGAAAAGATTTTAAATTACTATAGTTTCAATTCCTAATTGCTAGATTTAAATTAAATTCTAATTGTTTACTTTTTCGCCCTTTTTACAAATTCATTATGTGTCTTTTCATCCACATAAAAAACATTAACCTAATAAAATTTAATAAAAAAATTAATTTAAATTAAAATAATAATTTTATAGAAGAAAACGAAATTGAATGGAGAAATGTTTTTTTGATAATTTTAAAATTTAAAGAATTATTTTTTGTTGAAAGTAATTTTAAAAATGATGGAGAAAATACTTCGGTTAATTCAGAAAGTGTTAATACTTATACTAAAAAATGTATTTGTGAATTGGCTATTTATTTAGAAAAAATTTATAATTCATTAATTAATGAACTTTTAAAACAAAAAATAATTTATTTGAATAAAAATGAACAAAAAATAAATATAGAAAGTAAAGAATTAATTAATCGTTCAGAAAATTCTGAATTTAATGAGTTTTTGGAAAAGATGGGTATATCACAAAAAATGCCAGATTTAGTAATTGAGGATTGGGAACAAATTAAAGCTAATGCACGCAAAATACTCACTGGAAATTCAATGCAGTCTCATTTAAAATTAAAAGAAAAGGATGATATCGGGTTTGTTTAATTATCTCTTTTGAAAATAAAGTTTAACGATACGTGAGGTCTAAAATATACACGGGCCGTTAGAATCGAAAGTCATGGCCGGTCTCTAGTAGATAGTAGATATTTATTCTAGTAGATATTTATTTCATTTTGAATGTTGACAATTATACGAATTACAGAAAATAAA
Source organism: Meloidogyne arenaria (assembly GCA_036172955.1). NCBI lineage: Eukaryota > Metazoa > Nematoda > Chromadorea > Rhabditida > Meloidogynidae > Meloidogyne > Meloidogyne arenaria. Next base: position 1,146,487 of record JARQAB010000029.1, on the reverse strand, counting down.
ATATTTTTACGTGAAAAAAAGCTTGTAATTGTTGCTGATCCCGCAACAAATCTAAATTTATTATTCTGATTGCAACAAAGAAGTTCGAAGCAGGGGGAGGGGAAAAATAAAACGCAAGTCAAAAAACCACTAATCTGCTTAATCCGAAGTGGTTCGAGGATCAAAGCCCGTCCTCTATCTCTTACTTTAAGTATCCTCAGAGCGAAAAATTAGATTAGTTATTTTATAAATATGTTAATATTGAGTAAATATGTTTAATAATCAAGATTATGAAAAATAATTTCCAAAAATTCATCTTCGATGTTTAACAAAAAACCCAAAATATTTTTAAAAATAACATTTTAAAAATATACATACTTACAGAGATTCTGAAAATGAGAGAAAAAGCAATTCTTCCTCAACTCCTACTGGAAAAAGAAAAGTTGATGATTTAGAGATTAATATGAACCATAATTTAAAAAATATGAAAATAGATGATAATGATGAAAAGAAAAATATTATTAGTCCAAATGCTAGTAATAAATCTTCAAGTAAAAAAATTCGAGTTAATACTTCCAGTGGAAAAGGCAAAAAACAAAAGAAAACAAAAAAACTTTCGCAATTTTTTATTGATTAAATTAAAGTTGAAAGTTTTATCTTTTTTGATTGCTTGATCAAAAATATATCGCTCTACTGCAGTCATGACTGCAGTTCTCTACTACAGTTCATGAGTCCAATAAAAATAATTTTGATTTTTTTATATTATGAAGTTGGGGTTGGGTTATGTACCAGTTCTTCATCTTCCGGACCTATGCCCACTGAGTTTGGGACTATCCCCCCTCAATTTACTGAAATTTTTAAAAATTGGCTATAACTTTACAAAATTTCGAGGGATAGTAAGGAACGGTCCAGTTGAAAGAATGTTGACCCAGTGGGCGTAGGTTCCGAACATGAGGAACTGTTATAAACACACCTCAACTTTTAAACACAACGGAAAATCCAAAATAATTTTATTCGACTCATAAAGTACGACTGAACTCAAACTGCAGTAGAGCCAAAATTATTATAAAGTCAATTATAAATTTTTTTCCAAAATTGTGAGAATGTTGAATATATAGTAAAGCTTGTGCTGGGCCAGGATGGTATTGGGATGTTGGGCGGGATGCGTGCTATGTTAAGGTCCCGAGAGGCGATGCCGGTGAGTATATTGTGGAGCGGAAGGTAGGCCTATCTATGCATCCGGTGCTGCTGGCCGATTGCGAGACCGACTTGCCCGGGAATAATATGCGCTTGCAAGGAATTGGTAATATATGCTTTTAGCTTCTTCGGCCGGTTATTCTTTATTTACATTGATTACTTTTCCAACTGACTGCGAGGCCTTATTTGTCATATATTATTATATTACCTAAGGCCTTATTTGTCATTCTCCTCCCCTTATTCAATCCTTTCCCAGAGGAACTAAAGTTCCTTTTCTCCATCCTTGCCCATTCGGATCAAAGTACGCCTTACAATATAAACATATTTTATTTTTTTAATGATTATTGATATATCCGCTTTGTAAATATATTTAAATATTTTAGATAAAAGTATTTTCTTTCTCAAAATTCCTTTTTTGTTCGCAAAATTATTCGACAATTGTAATGATGAAGCCTTACAGTAAATCCTTTAATTTTTTCACTAGAAGGTGGATGTAGAGGATCAACCGGTAATACTTGAAAATGGCGAAAGAAATTTGCAGTAAAAAGAAATAATTCTGTTTTGGCTAATGATTCTCCCATACAAATTCTGTTAAAAATAATTTAGATTTTTAAAAATAATTAATTAATTAATTAATTAATTAAAGTACCTCTTCCCTAAACTAAAAGGAATAATTTCTTCAATACGTTTTAATTGGCCTTGATCATCCAAAAATCTTTCTGGTTTGAAGCAAAGAGGATTTGGGAAGGTCTGAAAATAAAAATGGGGACAAAATTTATAAAAAATCATTTAATATTATAAAATTTAAATGAGAAAAATAAGTTATGATGAATGAAGAGCGCCCCATTTCTTTTTGGCCACCCTCTAATCAGATTGGCATACATAATTAATTAGAAATTAATTATTGTATTCTGACATCTAAGAGAGCTCAATTCTCTTACAATTATGTGAATGATAAGGATTTTCTCATTTTGCAGGTTTTGAGTAACCAGCATCAGCAATTAAAACCTATGCCGACTTTAGGTTTGAGTGCTACTACCTCGATTTAAAAAAAGTAGACTGTATACCATAAAATCTTTATAGGCAGGAGTGCCAATATTTTTTAATAAAAATTTACTTTTTCATCAAATAACACACAACTAATTTGTGGAATAATTGATGTGCCCTTTCTAAGGTGATATTTCCCTCCCAAAATTTGAGCATCTGCCATTGTTCGGTGTGTAAGATTTAATGGAAGTAAATTACAAACACGTTGTGTTTCCTAAAGAATTATTTTATTTTTATTAAAAGTCTCTATTCCCCAACATTAATAACAGCATTTAAAAAAGGTAATTTTCCTCTATCAGCTTGTGTAACAGAATTATCAGATCCATTACGGCCCTTTTCTTCCTCCAAACGATCTAATTCTTCATGCATTTTTGATTGAACTCTTTGGTCGAGTATTAAATATAAAATTAAATAACTCAATGTAGTTGATGTTGTTTCTTGACCAGCCAAAAATAAATCAAAACAAAAGGGTGTTATACTCTTCAAACTTTGAAATTATAAATAATTATAGACATTGAGGAAAAGTTAAAAAATTGGATTGAAAATCATGACGTTAATGTCCCGGTACCAAGCAATTGAACAGTCTCGTTCCAGCTTCTGCCGGCTCAAAAGCTCTTCTATTTCACGACTTCCTCTTTAAGCGCCGCAGGCGAAACTTTTGATAATTTGAGAAGGGCAAAGGGCTAGATTTCTTCCATTTTTCCTCATTCTAGGATCCGAACCGAAAATTTCGAATCCGCCAACCTTACTCCTGAGAGTATATTTCGCAATCCTCCTACAAAGGGAAGTACTTAAGAAGGAGTACTAATTCTGGAGATGGGGGACTATTTTGGGAACTACGGTAAATTTTTATTAATTAAAAATTACCTAAAATATTCACTCTTCTCTGCTTCTATCTGATCAAGAAAACAATCAAGTAAATCATTGGGTTCTCCTCTCTCTTCAGGCGTTTGTTTCTCTCTTTCAGAAATTCTTTTATTTATTGGTCTTTTAAGGAATTCATAAACATTTGACAGATTATTGTCCAATTTATTAAATGTTTGCGAAAATATAGGGAAATAACGAAGCCAAGGCATTACCATTAACATACGGCCAGTTAATGATGAAAGCAAAAAAGCCTGCTCTTCCATACGTTTTTTTAATTCGTAGAATTCAGACATATGTTCCTTTAAATTAATATTAAATTAACAATTCTCCCTGATAATAAATTTTTATGTACAGGGATGGGTACAACTGAATTTTAGAAGCTGATCCACAATTCTTGGGGTTCATGGTATTTTTTCTCTGAGAAATTGACTGTAGACCGAATCGAAAATTGTTTCCATAGCTAATTTTTAAACAGAAAAATTACTAAAAATTACATCTTCAAATGGATATCCAAATATAACTCGATTTACTGTAGTTCCAGCCAAGCGTTCTATTTTACTTTGAAGATTGACATTATATCCCCCATTTTTAGATATTTCGTCTTTTATTTGTTCAATAAATCTTTCCATATCTTCAAGTAAATGTTTTTCAAGTCCAGCCCTTCCAACACCCAAATTACGCATTGACTGTAGTCTTTTACTGCTAAAAAATATTGTATTAGAAAAATTCTATTAATCTCCTTTTACACTTTTTAAAATGTAAAACCCATCCATGATGGGTGAGGTTGGCGGTTTCGGTATCCGGAACCGAAAAAAACCCGGATATCCTGAAATGGTTTTAATTTACTGACACAAGAAAATTCCTAACAATTTTCCATTAAAATACGTTCTCTCTCTTTCCATAGGATAATGAATATACCTGAAAACTTTTTAAAAAGATCGTCCATAAGATTTCGACCAGCATAAATATCGCCTTCTTTGATAAAAATGTCACGCATAATTTCATAATCAGTAACAATAACAGTTGGATCTTCTCCTAGCCAAATTGTTCTCCTAGCCAAATTAGTGATCCAGTAATGGTTAAAGAAGTGTTTGTTGACTCAGAGACTTTGCCCTATTGCTTCGTAATTTTCTTCTTCAAATTTAATAAATTTATACACTCACTTTAAGTGGGGTAAATCGTATATGTGAAGAAACAACAACTCTTGGTAATATAATTTTAGAGAAAAACACAAATATATCTATTGACTCGTTAACTCTTCATAGAGATCCAAAACTTTGGGGAGAAGATGCTGAAGAATTTAAGCCTGAAAGGTAGATGTTGTACCAAAGAATTAAATACCAAAGAATTTTTTCCTTCAAAACATCAATTTATTTATTTAGATGGTTAAATGGAGGGGAACTAGCATTTTATTATCCGTTTGGCGGCGGACCTAGAATTTGTATTGGATTACGTTTTGCAATAATGGAGACAAAAATGATACTTGTTAGATTACTTAAAACTTTTGAATTGAAACGTTGTTTAGAGACAGAGGTAAAAATAAATAAAATATTGAAATTGATATTTTTAAGGATTTTCTAACCCCAATACTTTAAAAGCAAACCGGAACCGGAACCAAAAAACACCGGAAGTTCCGGTTTTCAGAACCGGAACTTCCGGCCCAACACTAATATTTTGTAATATTTTTTAGGCTGCCAAAAGGCCATCTAAATTCAATTTGTAAAAGTGTAAAAATGTCAATTCAAGGTGGGCGGATCATGGAAATATCAGATATCCTGAGCTTGTTCGATTTTTACTTAGGATTTATATTTTTTGCGATTCGACCAACCCTATCCGTGATATGAACCAAAAATTTCAACTATTCAACATTTTCGTTATGATCCGCCAGACCTATTTATTTTTTAAAATTAGAAAGAATAAAGTATTTTACAAATATTTTCTTTAAAATTATTATACTGAATGCTAGAAAAACTTAGAAAGCATTGTTATAGTAGAAAGAAGCAGGAGTGAATAATTAGAATTAAGGGAAGGAATGAAAAAGAATATTGTTAGCTAGACTTTAAAATATTAGAAAATAGTGTTTGTTTTAAATATCCTCTCTCTATTTGCCTATTTCACGACAATAAGTTCTAAAGAATATCTTCATCTTTATTTAAAGAGGAGCATTCTACTGTAAGTGGCGAGGCACGGGTGGAGGCTGGTGGTTTAATGTTAAAGGGTTTAATGCCTTTTATACATTGTAAGTAGCCTGGATAGTTAAATTGTGAGTAGTTTTATTCATATCAGGTATTCTGCTTGTTGCCATCGTACTATCTTTTTCTTTAAAAAAATGCAGCGGTAGCAGCTTCATCGGATGTCGGAACCGATCACACTTGATAAACGAGATCAACTTTGAGCAATATATGGTCATCATTTGATTTTTCAATCATCAGACCATTAAGTCTTTTGACCTCCCCCTCCACAGTGTGTATTTATTATTTTGCCCACACTCCTCCACAAACCCGTTAGGGCTTTTCCTCCAGGCAGGCACTTAGGGATATGAATAAAACTACACACAATAAGGCACTTCAACAGCAGCTGATCAAGTTTGATGTATGTCAGACCTACATTCTCCACTCCCTCACCACCGCTGATACACTTTTTAAAAATTAACGGCTATATATATATATAGTCGTTAATATTTCCTGGAATCTTCGATAAGTTGTAAACCTAGATAGAGAAAAGAATAATGATTAGTCTAAACAAGAGGGTGAGGTGTGTTCTTCGTGTTGTGACCCCGCTTACGTAGAGGAAGACAACAGAAATTCCCATCATCGGTGAGGTGGGCATGCCTGGCTTCCTCCGCAGCAGCAAAAATCTCAACGGAGACCATAGGTAACCATTATCAAATCCATTATCAAATCCATTACGGCCCTTTTCTTCCTCCAAACGATCTAATTCTTCATGCATTTTTGATTGAACTCTTTGGTCAAGTATTAAATATAAAACTAAAAAATTTAATGTAGTCGAAGTTGTGTCTTGACCAGCCAAAAATAAATCGAAACAAAAGGGTGTTATAGTCTTCAAGCTTAAAAATAATTATAGAAATTGCCATTAAATAAAAAATTACCTAAAATATTCATCCTTTCCCGTCTCTATCTGATCAAGAAAATAATCAACTAAATCATTAGGTTCTCCTCTCTCTTCGGGTGTTTGTTTCATCCGTTCAGAAACTCTTTTATTTATTGGTCTTTTAATGAATTCATAACAAGTTGTCAAATTATTGTCTAATTTTCTAAATGTTTGTGAAAATATGGGGAAATATCGAAGCCAAGGCATAGTTATTAACATAAGGCCTGTTAATGATGAAAGTAAACACGTTTGTTCTTCCAAATGATGCTTTATTTCGTATAATTCAGACATATGTTCCTTTAAATTATGATGTAAATATTCCTAAGACCACATATACATACATAACAAATTAAGTTTAGAATGATATTATATTATATATTTTCGGGGATTTCTACCAAACTTTTCGTAATCAGTAATTATTTTTATACCTAGTTTGAAGCAAAAACGGCTAAAAATTACATCTTCGAATGGATATCCAAATGTAACTCGATTTACTGTAGTTCCAGCCAAGCGTTCTATTTTACTTTGAAGATTGACATTATATCCCCCATTTTTAGATATTTCGTCTTTTATTTGTTCAATAAATCTTTCCATATCTTCAAGTAAATGTTTTTCAAGTCCAGCCCTTCCAACACCCAAATTACGCATTGACTGTAGTCTTTTACTGCTAAAAAATATTGTATTAGAAAAATTCTATTAATCTCCTTTTACACTTTTTAAAATGTAAAACCCATCCATGATGGGTGAGGTTGGCGGTTTCGGTATCCGGAACCGAAAAAAACCCGGATATCCAGAAATGGTTTTAATTTACTGACACAAGAAAATTCCTAACAATTTTCCATTAAAATACGTTCTCTCTCTTTCCATAGGATAATGAATATACCTGAAAACTTTTTAAAAAGATCGTCCATAAGATTTCGACCAGCATAAATATCGCCTTCTTTGATAAAAATGTCACGCATAATTTCATAATCAGTAACAATAACAGTTGGATCTTCTCCTAGCCAAATTGTATATACTGGGCCATATTCTTTTGCCCAAATTTGGAATTGTTCATAAAGTGAACTTAATTTTAATATAGTAATTAGAAATAATTCTTTTACTAAACCCATTATGAGTATGGCTTGAAGCTGGTTCCAGCCAGCAATCAGAAAATTCCCGATGTTTTAGGTGGGAATTCCTACGTGCCAAAAGATTATTTCGGGGTGCGGGCTTTGCGTAAAAATTTAGTCTTAATCTGGGGCCTCGTCCTGCCTTTGTGAAGACTTGTTCACTAATGCTCTAAACTTCAAGACGAGGAAAAATTTAAACAAGTCTTAATTCAAGAGTTAAGACTAAGAGTCTTGGACGTTTTTGCATAAATTTATGCATTAATTTTCATTGATATAATTACATTATGGATTGGGAAATAATGTAACATGCCCAGCGACCTTGCCTATCCATAACAAATATAATCAAGAGAATAAGCGAAGAAATGGAGCTGTCTATAACAGGTGCCCTTTCCAAAACACCAAAATGAGGCGCGGCCTCTCAAAAATGGGGCAAAAATGAGGCAAAAAAGTCAAAAATGAGGCAAAAAATGAGGCATTATTTTCACCTCATAAAAATAATGTAAATTCTAAATAAAAAGCTTTATTCTGCATATTTTTCACTAGTTTTTACTAAATTGAACAAATCGGAATCGGAAATAAAGAGATCGTCTTCTACATATATTTAATTTCGAAAAAATATTTTAACACACTTATTTATCGAAAATGCATTTCCAAAAATAGGCAATGGAATCGGTCCAGGTGGTAATCCTTTTCGCTTCCAAACAAAATTCCAAAATAAAAGAGTTGTAAAGAAAAGGAAAAATAAAAGTAAAAACATTTATTTTTTGATTAAAAAAATATTTTATTTATCTATAATTTATATAGTAATTATTTAATACGAGCAAAAATCTTATTTTTTTTTTATTTATAATTTATATTAAAGAAATGATAAAAGTAAAAATTTGTTAAATTGTAGTTTGTATTAAATATTTTGTGAAATTAAATTGAAAAGTTTTCTTTTATCGCGTTGACTGTGAACAAACGAAAAATTAAAAAGAATTAAATAAAATTATTGAAAATTAAATCAAATGGGCGAATAAATTAACGTTAATTTAAAATTAAAAAAAAGACAAAAATTTTTGAAATAAAAAACATTAAAAAATTAAACAATTCGAAATTTATAAAAGTATTTTATTTAAATTATATATTAATAAAAACAATTATAAATTTTATAATTAAGTATAATTGTCTATTTTTTGCAATTTTCTACAAATTTACATTGGTCAAAAAGCAAGAAGGCTTATATCGTAGCAGCACATTGATTTGACTAAATTTTTCTTCTAAACTTACAAGGGAGCAAGGGGGGGGGGAACAAGGGGGGGGGGAACAAGGGGGGGGGGAACAAGGGGTGGGGAACAAGGGAACAAGGGGGAGGAACAAGGGGGCGGGTTCGGAGAGCTCTTTCGAATGATATATAATAAATTATTTATCAAACATTAAAAGATAAACAAAGGAACAAGCCTATGAACAAGCAATACGTGAATCTACTATAATTTCTACGAAAGAAATGACGTCTTCAGCTACTGTAGCCGATTGGTTCAAGTAAATAGAAGCTTCGCAGGAAAAACTGTTTTTGTACTGCTACGGAGGGTAGGCCGGGCATGGTCTTCGCTACACGATGGCCGTGCTTCGCTGCGGCCGTGCTTCGCTGCGGTCGTGCTCGCTTCGCTCGCGGCGACCGTAGCGAAGCTGTGGCCGTCGTTCCGCTCGACTTGCCCGGCTTCCTCCGCAGCGGCAAAAACTTTTTTCTGCGTATTAATCCTTTAAACAATTTTTAAACAATTTTAGTTACTGCCGCGAGGTTACTTGTGTATATTTGGATGGACTATATAAGAACGACGGACCTATCGGGGGTCCGGGTCATATAATCGAATGTGACGAGATGAAACTAGGGAATATGAAAGAGGACGTCTCGTAGAAGGGTCCTGGATTTTAGGAATGATAGACATTGAAACTAATGAACTCCGTTTGGAAATTTGTCCTGACAACAAGCGTGACAAAGACACACTTCTCTCTCTCTCATAACAAAACATGTACGTCCCGACAGCACAATCTTCAGATTTTTGGCGAGGATATGCGGATCTTTTTGCCAATGGTTTTGAGCATTACTGTGTAAATCATCAACTGCATTTTGTAAATCCGGAAACGCAAGCAAACACAAATAAAATTGAGTCACAATGGCGACCAATAAGAAAAAGGCTTGCACGTGGAGGTGTTCATAAAGAAAACCTAGCCGATCATTTATGTGAATTTTTATGGCGACGTGATGCGAAAAGACACGAAAAAGATACTTTGGGCAGCAATAAGAAATAATAATTACACGAAAAAGATACTTTGGGCAGCAATAAGAAATAATAATTATTGGAAGAAGAAAGGAATTCCTGGCCCAAAACCTTTACCTTTAAAAGGAAATATTGACCTAATTTTTGGTAAAAATATAGCAGCAATACAAAAACAAAAATGGAGTAAAGAATATGGAAGTGTTTATGGAATTAGAAATGGATGGTTTAATGAATTAGTTATTAGTGATCCAGTAATGGTTAAAGAAGTGTTTGTTGACTCAGAGACTTTGCCCTATTGCTTCGTAATTTTCTTCTTCAAATTTAATAAATTTATACACTCACTTTAAGTGGGGTAAATCGTATATGTGAAGAAACAACAACTCTTGGTAATATAATTTTAGAGAAAGGCACAAATATATCTATTGACTCGTTAACTCTTCATAGAGATCCAAAACTTTGGGGAGAAGATGCTGAAGAATTTAAGCCTGAAAGGTAGATGTTGTACCAAAGAATTAAATACCAAAGAATTTTTTCCTTCAAAACATCAATTTATTTATTTAGATGGTTAAATGGAGGGGAACTAGCATTTTATTATCCGTTTGGCGGCGGACCTAGAATTTGTATTGGATTACGTTTTGCAATAATGGAGACAAAAATGATACTTGTTAGATTACTTAAAACTTTTGAATTGAAACGTTGTTTAGAGACAGAGGTAAAAATAAATAAAATATTGAAATTGATATTTTTAAGGATTTTCTAACCCCAATACTTTAAAAGCAAACCGGAACCGGAACCAAAAAACACCGGAAGTTCGGGTTTTCAGAACCGGAACTTCCGGCCCAACACTAATATTTTGTAATATTTTTTAGGCTGCCAAAAGGCCATCTAAATTCAATTTGTAAAAGTGTAAAAATGTCAATTCAAGGTGGGCGGATCATGGAAATATCAGATATCCTGAGCTTGTTCGATTTTTACTTAGGATTTATATTTTTTGCGATTCGACCAACCCTATCCGTGATATGAACCAAAAATTTCAACTATTCAACATTTTCGTTATGATCCGCCAGACCTATTTATTTTTTAAAATTAGAAAGAATAAAGTATTTTACAAATATTTTCTTTAAAATTATTATACTGAATGCTAGAAAAACTTAGAAAGCATTGTTATAGTAGAAAGAAGCAGGAGTGAATAATTAGAATTAAGGGAAGGAATGAAAAAGAATATTGTTAGCTAGACTTTAAAATATTAGAAAATAGTGTTTGTTTTAAATATCCTCTCTCTATTTGCCTATTTCACGACAATAAGTTCTAAAGAATATCTTCATCTTTATTTAAAGAGGAGCATTCTACTGTAAGTGGCGAGGCACGGGTGGAGGCTGGTGGTTTAATGTTAAAGGGTTTAATGCCTTTTATACATTGTAAGTAGCCTGGATAGTTAAATTGTGATTAGTTTTATCATATCAGGTATTCTGCTTGTTGCCATCGTACTATCTTTTTCTTTAAAAAAATGCAGCGGTAGCAGCTTCATCGGATGTCGGAACCGATCACACTTGATAAACGAGATCAACTTTGAGCAATATATGGTCATCATTTGATTTTTCAATCATCAGACCATTAAGTCTTTTGACCTCCCCCTCCACAGTGTGTATTTATTATTTTGCCCACACTCCTCCACAAACCCGTTAGGGCTTTTCCTCCAGGCAGGCACTTAGGGATATGAATAAAACTACACACAATAAGGCACTTCAACAGCAGCTGATCAAGTTTGATGTATGTCAGACCTACATTCTCCACTCCCTCACAACCGCTGATACACTTTTTAAAAATTAACGGCTATATATATATAGTCGTTAATATTTCCTGGAATCTTCGATAAGTTGTAAACCTAGTTAGAGAAAAGAATAATGATTAGTCTAAACAAGAGGGTGAGGTGTGTTCTTCGTGTTGTGACCCCGCTTACATAGAGGAAGACAACAGAAATTCCCATCATCGATGAGGTGGGCATGCCTGGCTTCCTCCGCAGCAGCAAAAATCTCAACGGAGACCATAGGTAAGGAGCTAAAAGAAACGATCATAACTTTGTCTAATCAAATCAAATTTCAATGATTTTGATGTCTTTCGACTCAGCTCGACGAGCTCTTTCGAATGAGTTATAATTTGCATATTCGAATTTTTCACCCGAAATTGAGCTTACTCCCCCCTATGGTTTTTCGATTTTCGGGGACCTATATCTCGGCCCAAAGGTGAGTCCCGAAGCTAATTTTGGTGTCGTTCGGTTCCGGGTGATATGACGGAATTTTACCGCAAAAATATTTATGCCGTGAAAAAAAGCTTGTAATTGTTGCTGATCCCATAATAAATCTTTATTATTCTGATTGCAATAAAGAAGTTCGGAGCAGGGGGATAAAACGCAAGTCAAAAAACGACGTAATTTACGTAATTCGCATTGGGTTAAGGATCAAAGCTCATCTCTCTATTTATCCTCAGACAGCGAAAAATTAAGAGCAGTTATTGAGTAAATATGTTAACAAATAAATAATCAAGATTTTCACATAATATTTTTATGAAAAATAATTTCCAAAACTTCATCTGAGATAAATAACAAAAAAACCAAAATATTTTTAAAAACAACACCTTATAAAATAATTGCAGAGATTCTGAAAATGAGGCAAAAAAAGTTTCTTCCCCAACTTCTAATGGATGTTTTAGAGATTGTTAGAAACCATAATTTAAAAAATATGAAAATAAATGATAATTATGAAAAGAAAAATAGTAGTAATAAATCTGCAAGTAAAGAAATTAGAGTTAATAATTCCAGTGGAAAAGACAAAAAACAACAGAAAACAAAAAGTCTTTTGCAATTTTATGATTAAATTAAAGTTTGAAGTTTTATCTTTTTTGATTGCTTGAATATTTTAAGTAAAAATTATTATAAAGTCATTTATAAATTTTTTTTCCAAAATTGTGAGAATGTTGAATAAATATATAAACATATTTTATTTTTTTAATGATTATTGATATATCCGCTTTGTAAATATATTTAAATATTTTAGATAAAAGTATTTTCTTTCTCAAAATTCCTTTCTATTTCGCAAAATTATTCGACAATTGTAATGATGAAGCTTTACTGAAAATCCTTTAATTTTTTCACTAGAAGGTGGATGTAGAGGATCAACCGGTAATACTTGAAAATGGCGAAAGAAATTTGCAGTAAAAAGAAATAATTCTGTTTTGGCTAATGATTCCCCCATACAAATTCTGTTAAAAATAATTTACATTTTTAAAAATAATTAATTAATTAAAGTACCTCTTCCCTAAACTAAAAGGAATAAATTCTTCAATACGTCTTAATTGGCCTTGATCATCCAAAAATCTTTCTGGTTCGAAGCGATGAGGATTAGGGAATATCTGAAAATATGGAAATAAACATGGGATTTTATTTGAGAGCCTAAGATTATATATCAGTCCCATTAAGATTTATTTGCACCCTTAAGATTTATTTGCAAGTCAATAATTAAAATTACTTGCATCTACATATAGTTAATTTACTACAGTAATATACTTAAGTAAGTGGTTAGAGTAGTTTATCCATTTGGCTGGAATAAACCTGATATTCTGAGTACTGACAAAAACGTTAGACAAAAACGTTAAAAATCGGTACTGTCGAAAATCGAAATTCTGTCCGATTTTGCCTAAGTGCTTTAAATGCTGGATATGTATTGTTTTTATAATATTAACGATTATCTTAAATATTCTTAAAATTAATTTTACTATCTTTTATTATAAATTACTCATTCACCTTTTCATCAAATAACACACAACAAATTTGTGGAATAATTGATATGCCTTTTCTAAGATGATATTTCCCTCCTAAAATTTGAGCATCAGCCATAGTTCGGTGTGTAAGATTCAATGGAAGTAAATTACAAACACGTTGTGTTTCCTAAAGAATTAATTTTTTTTCGTTAAAAATTCTCAATCCACTACATTAATAACAGCATTTAAATAAGGTAATTTTCCTCTATCAGCTTGTGTAACAGAATTATCAAATCCATTACGGCCCTTTTCTTCCTCCAAACGATCTAATTCTTCATGCATTTTTGATTGAACTCGTTGGTCAAGTATTAAATATAAAATCAAATAACTCAATGTAGTTGATGTTGTTTCTTGACCAGCCAGAAATATATCAAAACAAAAGGGTGTTATAGTCTTCAGACTTTAAAATTAAAAATAATTATAGACATTGAAGAACGGTTAAAAAATTTTATTGAAAATCATGACATTAATGTCCCGGAACCAAGCAATTGAACAGAATCTCGGCTGCAGCTTATTTCCCAATTTCGATCCCAGGAACCGAAATCGACTCTATACGGTTCCAGAAGTTAAATAAATAGGAACGAGATCTCGTACATTTTTAAAATGAACATCTCTATAAGTGTGTATGGAAATCGTTATGTTCACCGTATTTCCGAAAATAGTACTCTCAACCCTCCTCTATAGGGGAGTATTATTCAAGGGGGAGTACTAATTCTCGTGTGGGTGGTGGGGACTATTTTAGGAAATACGGTAAATTTTTATTAATTAAAAATTACCTAAAATATTCACTCTTCTCTGCTTCTATCTGATCAAGAAAACAATCAAGTAAATCATTAGGTTCTCCTCTCTCTTCAGGAGTTTGTTTCTCTCTTTCAGAAATTCTTTTATTTATTGGTATTTTAAGGAATTCATAAACATTTGACAGATTATTGTCCAATTTATTAAATGTTTGCGAAAATATAGGGAAATAACGAAGCCAAGGCATTACCATTAACATACGGCCAGTTAATGATGAAAGCAAAAAAGCCTGCTCTTCCATACGTTTTTTTAATTCGTAGAATTCAGACATATGTTCCTTTAAATTAATATTAAATTAACAATTCTCCCTGATAATAAATTTTTATGAACAGGGATGGGTACAACTGAATTTTAGAAGCTGATCCACAATTCTTGGGGTTCATGGTATTTATTCTCTGAGAAATTGTTCCTAAATTGTTTCCATAGCTAATTTTTAAACAGAAAAATTACTAAAAATTACATCTTCAAATGGATATCCAAATATAACTCGATTTACTGTAGTCCCAGACAAGCGATCTATTTTACTTTGAAGATTGACATTATATCCCCCATTTTTAGATATTTCGTCTTTTATTTGTTCAATAAATCTTTCCATATCTTCAAGTAAATGTTTTTCAAGTCCAGCCCTTCCAACACCCAAATTACGCATTGACTGTAGACCGAATCGACGCACAACCTTCCAGGGATCTCCTTCTGTGCGTATAACACCCCCATAATCGTCTTTTATTGCTGAAAAATTTTATATTGTAAATACATAATTTATTTTTTTTCTGGACAGTGTCTTGGTAAGTACTTATTTTGGTCTGACTTTACATGGAAGCCTAGGTTATGCCCTCACCTACTTTGCGGTCCTTTTAGAATGGCATAAGACCTGCAACAACATCCACATTTCATCATTATAATCTCTTCCTTGTTTTATAAGTGGATTTATTTACGGGCACGAAAAAGTAAGTAAGACTTGCTTCCAAAAATACGTTACTCTTTTCTGTCTATAGGTCAATGAATATACCTGATAACGTTTTAAAAAGATCGGCCAAGAAGTTTCGACCCGCATAAACATCACCTTCTTTGATAAAAAGGTCACGCATAATTTCATAATCAGTAACAATAACAGTTGGATCTTCTCCAATCCAAATTGTATAAACTGGGCCATATTCTTTTGCCCAAATTTGGAATTGTTCATAAATTGATCTTAATTTTAATTTTAAAATAACTTTTTTAGTAGATTTAAGAAAATAGGAGTCATTCGAAGGAGCTCAATGAGCTGAGTTGAACGACATCAAAATTAGCCCTGGTCTCAATTATGGGCAGAGATATATGTTGTCGAACTTTGAAAAACAAAGAGGAATAACCCATCATTATTTGTGGGGTGAAAAATTCGATTATAAAAATGAAAGCTCATTCGGAAGAGCTCGTTGAGCTGAGTCAAATGACACAAAATCAGCTTGATTCGATGATTTTGGACATAATTACGAACAACTAATAATTACGATCAACTTTAACCAACTTATTTATCGAAAATGCATTTCCAAAAATAGGCAATGGAATCGGTCCAGGTGGTAATCCTTTTCGCTTCCAAACAAAATTCCAAAATAAAAGAGTTGTAAAGAAAAGGAAAAATAAAAGTAAAAACATTTATTTTTTTATTAAAAAATTATTTTATTTATTGACAATTTTAAATACTTAAAGGGAACGGAAAATTTAATTATTTTATATATACAAGATATTAACTAAATTAAAAGATAAAAGTGATTATTTTGTTATCATTTTTGACAAAAATATAGTTTGTATTAAATACTTTGTGAAATTAAAGATTTAATAATGAAGACCCATCAAATTTTATTTATTTACTTTTCCTTTTTTACTTTTAAACAAATGAAAATGGAAAAGAATTAAACTGAAAAATTAAATAATCAGACAGACACAAAAAAGTTACAATTTAAAATTTAAAAGACGAAAATATTCTGAAAGAGACAAAATCCCAGTAAACAACTTTCCGGGATTCATATAAATAACCCGGCATCGGTTCTGTTATTGGCATATTCGTTTGTGCTCATTCCACAATTCTCCATATTTCAACAACAAAGACATACATATGTATCTGGGATCGCGTAATTCAATTCCCGAATGCGATCACTGATATTTACTATCTAACAAGGTTAAATATACAATAATTGTTTTTATCTTGATCAATTAAATATACAATAATTGTTAAATTTTTTTGATTATCTAAATATGGGGTGGATCGGAAAAATGTTAAGTGCACGTACAAATTGTTTAATTTGGAAGTACATAGGGGGATAATTTTTAAAATATAAGTACGCTACAAGTATGTACTCCAAAATATGTAAATACGAATATGAACACTGATTTAAATTATAATGGCTCTTGTCCAGTTTATGCGTCCAATGAAGATTTATGCGTCACATGAAAATTTTACGCGTCTCATGGGACGCATAAACTGGACAAGAGCCATTATAATATGTACATTTATGAATGAATTATAACAAATTATCACAAAATAATTCAATTTTTACCATGCCTTCTTTGGCATGAGATTTGTACTTTTATTTAGATTAACTGATAAATCAAGATTTCCATTGCTTTGACCAACTTTATTGGTTACTACTGTAACAGGAACTGTTCTTGTCTTATTTGTTCTTATTGTTGCTCTTTGTAAGAAAGAATTAAAAGCAATTTTATAGTCTTTACTAAAAAATATATTTTAAAAAAATTATGGCTCTTGTCCAGTTTATGCGTCCAATGAAAGTTTATGCGTCCAATAAACAAAAAATTGGATTTTTCTTGGTGTTGCAAAGTTGGAATATGGTTCCAAAGCATTTTTTCATGTTCGGGACCTACGCCCACTGGGTCTGGGACCGTCCCTTACCCAATCCCTCGAAATTTCGGAAAGTTATAATTGTTTTTCCGAAATTTTAAAAAATTGGCTATAACTTTCCGAAATTTCGAGGGATTGGGCAAGGGACGGTCCCAGACCAGGTGGCCGTAGGTCCCAAACATGAAGAAATGTTTTGGAGCCATACCCTAACTTTGCAATACTAAGAAAAATCCAATTTTTTGTTTATTGGACGCATAAACTGGACAAGCGCCAAAATTATTTATTTTAATTTATTTTTGCCTAAATTTATATAATACAGGAGCATTACAAGCCATAACAAAATTTGTTATCCATCCAAGTATTGAAGAAAAATAAAATGTTTGTACAGGATTAAGTGAAAGTAGAGGCATAATAAAACGACTGCCTGCATTTAACATCCACCCTGCAACAACCATTGATGTAATAACAATTAAAGATTTAAAAATTCTTTGAGTATAATCTCCCCCTTCTAAAAATAAAATGTTTGAATCATTAAACATTGTATTTTTACTTTTATTAGCCAAATTACTATTATCTGAACGATATTTTAATAAAATCCAAATTAAAATATAATTTAAAGTAGAAAATCCAATAATAATTAGAGAATTACGGAAAGACTTTAAAAATTAATTTAAAATTAAAATTCAAAATTTAAATCAAAAACCAATTGGCCAACATCTTTTTGATAACAATCAGAAATTGAACAAATAACTTGGCTAAAAAATAAAAATAACTAAATAATTTGATTAATTAAACGTTTTAGGTATTGCAATACATATTTGCCAACATTGCCAAAGAATAAAAAATGAATAAATTGTTGAAATCCCTATAGAACAATAAACGCTTAAACGAGAAGATTTTTTCATACCAAACCTAAATATTAATTTTATATTTAAAAAAAGGATAAAATCTATAAAGATAAAATTTTGCAATAATAACTCTCGTATGTTTATCTAAGTTCTCCAAAATTTTCAGAATTTTTGATCAAGAATTTCAGAAATTATAGTCAAAGATGTTGATTTTCTGAAAAATGCCTAATTTTTGAGGTAATATCCCTTAAAGTCCCTCTAATTCACGTAATATTCCGATCTTCAAATTCGTCTTAATAACTCAAAATATACTAACATCCCACTCAATCTACGTAATTAATCCCGCTAGATCCCGTCCCGTACAAAATACTAGAGCCCGGCTCGATACGATATTTTTTCGATATTTTTTTTCGATATTTATCCAAAAATATCGATCAAAAGAATTTAAATATCGAGAATATCGACCGACCAAATAAAAATTATCGAAAAAAATATCGAACGTCATTTTTGACTAAAATTTGAATTTTTGGCGCCAAAAAGGATGAATTTTAGCCTCCTGACCATCATATAACTTATAGAGGATTAAGTGGGTAAAATGAATCTCGAGCGATCAAGACGGAGCTTTGGGAGAGATGAATATAAAACGGATACCATATGCCAAGATTGGCCCTATCTGAAATTAGGGTGGGAATCGTTTTTTTTTCATAACTTTTTTCTTTACTTTTTTCCTCCCCTTACATGACATAATGGTAAGCATTTTCTTCCTTGTTCTATTCCATTTAATTTGCCTATGGCATAATCAAATTAGTAATGATAAAGAAAGGATTAATTGTTAAATATTTTTTCCTCTTCGTCCATGTTTTGTCTGTCTGTCTGTCCTTCGTCCGTCTTTTTTGTCTGTCCATCTTCGTCTGTGAATTGTCTGTCGTCTTCGTCCGTGTTTTGTCTGTCTGTCCTTCGTCCGTCTTTTTTGTCTGTCCATCTTCGTCCGTGAATTGTCTGTCGTCTTCGTCCATGTTTTGTCTGTCTGTCCTTCGTCCGTCTTTTTTGTCTGTCCATCTTCGTCCGTGAATTGTCTGTCGTCTTCGTCCGTGTTTTGTCTGTTCGTGTCCGTCCGTTATCTGTCGGTCTTCGTCCGTGTTTTGTCTGTCCGTGTCCGTCCTTGTTTTGTCTGTCAGTGTGTGTGGTGTGTGTGTGTTTTTCTGTCCTCTCATTTGATTATGCCATAGGCAAATTAAATGGAATAGAACAAGGAAGAAAATGCTGACCATTATGTCATGTAAGGGGAGGAAAAAAGTAAAGAAAAAAGTTATGAAAAAAACGATTCCCACCCTAATTTCAGATAGAGCCCCAAGATTTTTTATCCCTTGATATCCCCCTTAATCCACAAATCCCTTGATATCCCTCCTGATCTCACAAATCCACAATATCCGTCTTACTACCTCTAAATCTCTTGTTACACAATCATTCTTTCAAAATCCCCCTTAATTCCTTAAAATCCATTATCCCTCGCTAGAATCCGCTTATATCTCACTTGATCCTTCGATAACAAATACAAGCCTTGATATTCAATTTAATTCGTACAAATCCACCAATATACCGTTTAATCAATCTTAATCTCCTTAAACTATTTGGTCTATTCTGTTATTCATTGGTTATAAAATTTTTTTGAAAAATCGAAAAATATCGACTTTTTTTCGATATTTTTCGGTTTCGATATTTTTCGATATTTATCGAAAAAATATCGACCGAGAAAATTTAGACTTTTTCGATATTTTTCGATATTATAACATCGACCGACCCCTCCGGCCGGGCTCTACAAAATACACAAGTCGACGATAAAGTCGATTTAATTTCTTCTAGTTAATACTACAGTAACTTAACTTTCCAAATTCACATCTTGATTTTATGTTTTACAATGGCAGTTGATTCAAAAATTCAGAAAATTCTTCCCGGCTGTTCATTAAATTATTATAAACTAACGTTATTGGAAATAAAACAGAAAGAAGTCGATCAAATCCAATGAAAAACGTTAAGCATAAACTCATAGTTACTGATAAAATGGAATAAATCATTAAATAAAAACAAATATCCAAATTAATAAAATTAATTCCAGTCAAGACAATATACATTGAAATTGAATTACTTGTTTGATATATAGCTGTAAATAGGGCATCTATTGCTATTAAATAATTACAACTACTGTTTAGCGATCTGAATAAAGAATGAAATAGTGTAATTAGTTATGCTCAAATAGCTTATAAAATAACAATACTTGTCTTTAATCGTTATCCAAAATAACAAGAAATTAAATATACAACCAACAATAGAAATTAACCAACGAATTCCTACAAATACTATCAAAATATAAGAAATACCAGCACTAGCAAAAGTATCATAAAGAGTTGCTGGCTTATTTAACTCCAAAATTGGAGGAGTACTCGAATTTAGACTCATTTAAACCTTAACTGAATTTATCTAAATATTTAAAATTAAAGTTATATTTGTAGAATATTCAAAATAATCATAATTTTGATTGCAATTTTGATTGCAGTCCAACATATGCAAATTCATGCTTTATGAGGAAATCAAAGCTCCAAGTAGAGCATAATATCGCTAACACGACATCTTTCGTAGGAAGCTTGGTATCGTGAAAGGAACGTAGTATGAACGGTAGCCGATCTGGATCTAAAATAAAAGATAGGTAATCGAAATTAAAGAAGACGAAAATTGGGAAAACTTAAGAAAATTAAGAAAGTTTTTTGACAAAAATAAATTACACAATATAACAAAAATATTTTGTTCATTCAGCAATTACTTATACTAACTTAAAGTAGGTGAAAATTAATGTGTCTAAGTCCTTATAGCTAAAACTTTTTTAACCAACGTACTTGTGAAATAAGTACCTTAATGAAGTTTAGAGACAGATAGCAACACTATTTATAACAATTATTTACTACAATCTAGGTGATTAACAATTCTTATACTTCATAAAAATTTAATAAAAATGAAAAAAATATTTTGTATAAATTAATTGTTAAAAGGAGGCATTATTTACAAAGTACTTAATTATAAATAAAAAGTTAAAATATTGCGTAGGCAATCTCGTCAAGTATTTTATTTCAATTAGGTTATGTTTGAATATACCGTATTTTCTCTAAAATAGCCCCCCTCTCTAAAATACCCCCCCCCCCATAAAATTATAATTATTTTTGGAATTTTATTTTTGAGCATGGCACAGTTGAGTCCCCATAGTTCAATAAGATTATTAACCAGTACACCCGTTTTCGGTTAATACAAAACAAATACCGGTTTTATTTTGGGGGAATTTTTAATAAAATCACTCATTTTCAGAAGTTTTCGGTTCTTTAAATTTTGTAAAAACGGTTAATTTTTATCAAAAATATAGAAATTTTCGGTTTTAAAACGAACGTGAACAACTCGGAATGCAGTTTAACTACACACTTATGCAGTTTAACTACACACCCCATTTATTCGCGAGAGAAAAAACATTTTATTCGCAGGATAGATCAAAAATGTTAAAAAACAAATGAACATATCAAGATATGATTTTATACTCTTCAGCAATCTGTGACCAGAAATTATAAAATATATCTACACCACCAAATTTTTTCCTCCACAAAAATTCTTCCATGTAACTATTTAGTAAACTAATATCCAAATAAGCTTTTTTTCAGCAAGCCATTGCAAAAAATCGTTATCATTCTTTTTAATTACTCGAAATAAGTCATGAATGTTAAAATTTTTTAATTTTTTTTTTAACAACTAAATTGAGATGTTAAAATAATTGTAAAAAAGACAAGAATAAAAGAGACGAAAACTCGAAAAAATTTAAATAAGATTCCATGCGAATAAAATGTTTTTTCTCTCGCGAATAAATGGGGTGTGTAGTTAAACTGCATAAGTTCCAACAGCTCTAGTAATGGCCATTGATCGTAATTAAATATTCTGTAAAGTTGCGGCTTTCAAGTAAACCGGGAAATTGTGTTAGGTCTCTGCAATCTCCGTCCTTATTTGCATCGATATTCTTGTCACCCTTTCTTGTCACCCTGTATAAAGTGCAAATAATACTTATTAAGATGTACTTCTTACAAGATGACACGGAAAATTTTTATTATAGACAAAAAATTTGTCTGTTATAGAGTGCGTCTATAAAGTGCAGTCTGATGCACTTTATAGACAAACAAAATAACAAGGTCAAGCTGTATATATATAGAATATCATCCTCTCCTCAAATATCGCCCTTTTATAAAACTTCCTCTTAAAAATGATATATTTCTGCCTTTGCTTTATTTTCACCGTCTTTATTACAAAAACTGGCGCAACAAATAAAACATTAACTTTGAAAATAAGTCCTGCCATAAATACCACAATTCGTGGATTAATCCCCTTTGGTGAACAAAAATTTGCAAAATTTGGTGTTCATATGTTTTGTAATGGAGGAAATAAAACTGGCCATTTTGGAGGTAAAAGCAAAATTCATGAAATTGATGCTAATACGGAGAAGGAATTTAAAATGCCTGGAAGTTGCAAAGTTGAGGATGGTCATCTTATAATTTATATTTCTCATATTCTTTTACCCAAAACATATGCTGAAGGAAATGATTATAATAATTGGGTAAGAGATACATATTTTTATTTAGAGGTAAATAATACATGCCTATATGTTATGCTAGTGGTTTATACAAAATTTTTCTGATTCGATGAGCATAAGAATCCAAACCAGAAGTATCCGTCTAGACGAAGGAGGAATTGTAGTTGGATTAGAAATGAAATCAGGGAATATCCGACTAGTTTGATCCAACTCGTTTGTCTATGCTTACATTATTAGGCATTTTATGGCACACACAACGACTACCATCAGCTTCTGATTTGAATACCTACGAGTATAGCGTTAGTAAGAGTAGCGATAGGCATTAGCCTAGAGTTAGTGATAAATTACTCATAGCGAGAATCTACCCATATTGAATGTGATAAGGAAAGGTTCGATACTAACACTAAGAATATTAAGTATATAAATGTCACAAAATTATTTATGCCATAAAACAATGAACGAAATTTGTAAAAACTATTTTATTAATTCAGCCCAGCATTGTATTGGCTATCAAAGATATTAAATATATCCGTACAAACGAGCCCAAATTAACATTGTTGTACGAATTTGCTGAACAACCTTTTATTCATGAAGAAACCTATTGAGTAAAAGGAAGAAGAACAGTTGCGATTATCTTTAACAGTTTTTTTCAATTTGTTATAAAGTTGTGTGTCCAAAAAAGAAATATTGTAATTTCATTATATTTATAAATGTCCCGTAAGGTATCACGACTTTTGCGCCGAGAACATTTGCGCCGCGACTTATGCGCCGCGACTTTTGCGCCGGGTGACTTTTGCGCCGCGACTCTTGCGCTGCGACTTCTGCGCCGGGCGACTTATGCGCCGCGACATTTGCGCCGTCATTATTTTAAAAAATCCGGATCCGAAAAATGCCGGATATCCGAAAATTTCGGTTCGATACCGGATCCGGATATCCGAAGATTTCCAACTATCCGACAACCCTACTAAAGTGAGGTCCGGCTGTAGTTATTGATATATTTGGCGGCGCAAAAGTCGCCCGGCGCAAAAGTCGCCCGGCGCAAAAGTCGCGGCGCAAAGGTTCCCCGGCGCAAAAGTCGCGGCGCAAAGGTTCCCCGGCGCAAAAGTCACTCGGCGCATAAGTCGCGGCGCAAAAGTCGCGGCGCAAGTGTCGCGGCGCAAATGTTCTCGGCGCAAAAGTCACGGAACCTCCCGTAAATACCCGTTTATTATCACAAAATTTATAAAAATATATGTTTGAGTACTGCATAAAGCATTATATAATTTGCTAAATCTCAGAAATTCATTTACGAGAATCATTTTATTCCCGATAATTTTAGATATAAATTTTAAATTAAATAGTAGTATAAATTTATTTCATAAAGTCTTCCATTTTTTATATTTCTTTGATTTAAAATTCCTTTTTAACATGACAACATGTAGGACATTTATCATCTATACAGTCGTAAACATATGTTTGATTAGCACATAAAACAAAAAGATTAGGATCCGTAATGTTTGTACAATCTTGACCGGTTAGATGATGAACCTTTTATTTTATTATAAAAATTATTTAATTGAAAATTTCACTTACTTGATCAGTAACAAAAATTAAGAATGCCATAAGAAAGAATACAAAAATAACCTTTGTCATTTTTTAAAATTTATTTATGTATTTTAATTAGTATCTAAATTATTTAAATTAAAAATACATGTACCAGGGGTGGCGCTAATCCCACAAAATAGCTGATTTCACGAGATGCGAGACTACGCCACACCTGATGAGTATCCTTTGAAGGATTAATATAGTCAGGAGATTTGGTGGATATAGGTGGATTAGAGGATATCAGGTATTCGGAGGCTATAGTTCATGAAGTATTTAGGGGGATATTGGGGGATCCGGTGTGATATCAGGATTCAAAGGATGTCAGATGATTTGGGGTTAATTAGGATTTAAGAAATATTTTAATCAAAATTAGATGTTAAATAAGGAACACAAGAGCTAGATTCGACTATAACGTCTCAGGGAATAAGAGAAGATTGGTTTTCGGTTTTTATTTTATATAAAATATTTAAACTAAAAAATAGACTTCGAAAATAGATTATGGTTCAACCGGTAACAGACAAAAAAAGGTCGAACACAGTGATAGTCTAAAAGAGAACACCGATTATTAACTGGCTGTATCCAACCCCTAATTTTAAAATTTATAATAAAAATTAAAATTAAAGTTTCTTTTTTTAGGTAATAGAAAAGAATTTTTAATTTTTAAATTAATAATTAATATTATTAACTTCGTGGATTTATAATTTATGTAAAGTTAGAGAGAGATTTTTTAGCTTATCCTTCTAAAGATACCGTATTTACTCTAATTAAATGACATCTCTAATTGAATGACATCTCTAATTGAATGACACTTTTTTGGGGTATATGAAAAATAGAATGACAGTCTCCAGTTGAATGACATCTCTAATTGAATGACATTTTTTAAATATAACTATCTAACTCTTATATCTCTATCCCCTTTATTAACTAGTTTATATTCCTTTTTAGTATGGATAAATGTGATATTTTTGAAGGGATTAAGAGGGATATTAAGCGGATTAAGAGGGATATCAGGGGATTTGGGAGGAAAAAGAGATATATCAAGAGATTAAAGGATTTGGGGAAAATATCGAGAGATTGAAATGATTAGAGGAGGGACAAAAATTAAAAAAAAAAAAAATTTGCGGGACAAAAATTAAAAATTTTTGCGGGACCCCAATTATCAAAAATCATAAAGGGCAAGCTCATACATATTTGTAGGAAAATTCAAGTATACGAATTAGAATAGCTTGAGCTGAAACACATGGGATCAATCATCGTGATAAAACAATTTGGGTCTAATTTATCTAATTTATATCGTCTAATTTATTATTTTCTGCTAATAAACAACATTTTTGAATATTAAATTGGAGAGGAATTGTTTTGTCGTTATCAAATAATAAATTAATTAATTCTGGATTAAATACAATTTCATTAAAATAGACATATTCAAAGGCACAATTAAATATTTTTTCTAGCCAACAGCGAAGAATAATCATTTCTTCTATATTTTTTGGAATATTTGGCAAAGCTGGAAGGCAACAAAAAGGTCTATTACCATCCAATAATTTTTTCATTTCAATAACAAATTTTCGGTGCGAATCAAAAGTAATAGAAAATAACGAAATTGATTCAGATAGCGCTTTTTTCCACTGAAAAACAAATGTGATAAGAAAAATCCGAAATAGCTCGTCAAACCTTATTAATAAGTCTACCATTCAAATTAAATTTAAAATCTTCAGGTACACGTTTAACGAATTCATTTATATTTATCTCCTGAGGACATTCAATCTGCAATATAAATTAAAATAATTAATAAATTTTAATAAGTTAAGAGACAAATAAAGTTCAGCCGAGGTAGGCATCGAACTTGAAACCTCCGGCATTTATTTCTAGCGCCATCGGTCAACAAGTCAAGTGCTAGACCGACTAAGAGGTGTGCTGCTTTCACCTAGATCTTAAACCCTCGTCTGGTTACAGTTTTAAGTGCTAG
This sequence comes from Meloidogyne arenaria, assembly GCA_036172955.1. Classification (NCBI taxonomy): domain Eukaryota; kingdom Metazoa; phylum Nematoda; class Chromadorea; order Rhabditida; family Meloidogynidae; genus Meloidogyne; species Meloidogyne arenaria. Next base: position 1,120,444 of record JARQAB010000029.1, on the reverse strand, counting down.
CCATCTGGATCTCCGTTCTTTATTACCATAATAAATTAAATTTATAAATTTACGATTTCGAGAGCATTAAATTTCATTCTCGCCAACTCACCCCCATATTTATTAATTAAATCAAGAAAATGAAGATTTGTTTGTTTAAAATAAAATAATTGATCGAAAGTAAGACATTTCAATATATCAAGTTGAACCTCGGTTGGTAGAGAATACATCATAATTGTCTACTTATCTAAAAATAAAACCAGAAAGAGACGGCAAGGCTACAAATTAGAGACCGGACTTTCTCGAAATCCTTCTCAATCAAATGACTCATTAATATTTTCACAAAGTTCACCTTACTCACTAAATCCACCCGATTTCCCTCTTAATCCCCCGCCGATCCAGAATAAGTCCGGATCACTGATTATTATCACTAATTATTATTTACTAAAATTATCAAAGTTTTTTTTAATCTTTAAAACTTTTATAAAAATAAAAACAAAATTTTAAATACACAAAAATTGTCTAATAAAAAAGCGAAAAATAAAGATTAAGTAATATATAAATTAATTTGAATTTATGAAAAAATAATTCCTTTTTGACTCCCTATCGAAAATATTCATATTTAAATATGTAGAAAATTTTTAAAATTTATTTCCCACATACAAAAAGTATTATTTTAGGCAAGTTATTTAATACAAAAAATACACAAACTTATTTGAATTTATGAAAAAGAAGGGGAATTCTGCCTTCATTCATCCCTTCTCTCATCATTTTTACCAAGATTTTTGAACGTTTCATTTAAAAAAATAAAAAAAAAGCTTAAATTTTTTGATTGCCATTAGCAAATAAAGGTAAAATAAATAGTAAAACACAAAAATAAATCTGAAAAACGGCAGAAATACTAGTACAATCTAGCAAAACATTTAATTTTCCTTTTTTGATAAACATTATTTTTATTTTTTTTTTCAAAAATTTGTTGAAATTTCTTTTTGAAAAATATTTTTAATTTCTTTTTTTGCATTATGAGCATTTAAATAGGGTTGTCGGATAGTTGTAAATTCTCGGATACCCGGATCCGATATCCTAACCGAAAATTTTATTTTCAAAATTTTTGCCTACGGTGTTGAAAGTTGAGTACCAATGGATCTAGTAAATTAGGAGCAATTATGAATGGTTTTCGTTAATTAACCATATTCTTTCAATTACGGAGTTTAAAACGGGATAGGGTTATTTAGTGGATAGTTCAATTTTCAAAGTAGGCCAATTTGTAAGTACTGTACTTCCAAAATACCTATGTACGGATCGGAGCCCTGATATGGAATTAATAAGTACCGCTTATTTTAAGTGAAAGAGCAAAAAATATTAAAATTATAGTTGAAAACAACAATTTAAAATCTAAAAAATATCAACTTTCTAATAAACACAATCCAAAATTGAAGTTTTCTATTTATAACAAACAAGTACATGAGGGAGAATTTGATATTGAAATTAAACGAATTTTTTGATAAATTTATTCATTTTTTGACAATATTTTTTATATTTATTGTTTCTCTTTTTCTATAAAGTTTCTTCGTTATAAAGAATATTTTTTAAATCTTTTTATTAAACTAAGAACATTTACAAACAATTTTAATAAATAAATAACAAAATTTTTTAAGTTTAAAATAAGTTTTGGTTAACGTAAGCCTAAAAAGTTAAAATCACGTTTTTCTTCTGTGGACAAATGATAGCTCATTCGAAAGAGCTCGTCAAGCTGAGTCTTCGCTGTAAAAACTTTTTGTGCTGCTGACGGCCGTGCTTTTTTTCTATGATATGAATCAGAGGTGGGTCGGAACAGTCAGAGATTCATACCACCTCTGATATGAATTAAAGCAATATTATATCAAAGCAATATTATTCTTTGTCATACCTAAAATAGTACTCCCGGGAGTACTATTTTTCAACCCTCCTCCAAACGGAAGTATTATTTGAGGGGATAATACGACCCCCTATATTAGTATGGCTCTTTTGTGGATTGAAAAATAGTACTGCCGGCCGTCTATTTCAGAAATACGGTATTTAATTTCAAAACCAGAAGTTGACTTTTTGTTAATGACATATTTAGATCTCTTTAGTAGTGAGCGGAACCGGACCGGATCCGGCCGGATCTTTCCAGAGTCCGGATCCCAAATCCGGGTTTTTTCGAGATCTCCGGATTTTTTCCAGACCGGATTAATCCGGAAAAATCCGGCCGAATCCGGTCCGGCTCCATTGCCAAATCCGGAATCCGAATCCGGAGATTTTTTTTACCGGATTTGGGATTTGATCCGGTTCTCGGATTTTCCCAATTTTCATGTAATTTTTTATAAAAAAATGAGGATTTTTGACCCTTGTCTGTATGAAATTCAAAAAATTTTCGCCTACGGCGCTGAAAAGGGAAGCATTCTTCTTTATTGGCCTTACAAAATTGGAGACGAAAGGCACGACTGAGTCTCCATTGTATATAGGTACTTGGGGTGCAGCTCGTCTCGTGTCTCGTATTTTGCCACGAGACACGCCTGCGACGCTGAAAAGGAAAAAATCTGGCTTGTTGGCCTTCCAAAATTCTAAAAATTTTCGCCTGCGGCGCTGAAAAACGAAGAGGGTCAAGCGGGAAATATCGGTGTACCTGAAGGGATAGAAGAATATCGGGCGACCGGGATTAAGGTAAATTTAAATAGATATGAGGATTCGCATGGATATCTGGGATATTAATGGATTGTGAGAATTAAGTAGGATATCTCGTGACTAAGAGGCCCAAATCCTCAATATCCTTCTAATCCCCGATATCACTCCCAATTCCCCAAATCACCTGTTACCATTCTATCTATACAAAAAATTGTTTTTCGAATTTTATTCAATCAAACAAATTCATTAAATAAATTCCAAGAAAATTGCCCTTAAGATTAAATTAATTATTTTTATCAACAACTCGTTCAATATAAAAAACATCAAGTGTCTTATCATTTGTTGTAGTATTATTTTCTCTAAAACAAACAGAAAATTTTTGGCGATTTTTGTTGTTAATTAGTAAATATTCTGTTATTCTATCATCATTTGGCTCTTTTATTTTAATCAAGTTTGGTCCAATAGTTGGTAAAGGCATATTATTATAATATACAAAACCTATTAATGACACCATCTTAGAGGAATTTGTGGAAGTTGCTGCGTACTAAATTTAAATTTAAAAACTGAATTTAATTTCTTTTAATTAAAAAAAAAATTAAAAAATATTCTAGAAAGTGTTATGTGCAAATGGCTACCCGACACTTGAGGATATGACTTTTGAGGACCAGACACTTGAGGACCGACTATTGAGGACGCGACCTTTGAGGATGCGACCTTTGAGGATGCGACTTTTGAGGACGCGACCTTTGAGGATGCGACCTTTGAGGATCAGACATTTAAGGATCAGACATTTGAGTATACTCTAATGTCAAAAAAATTAAAAGATAAATAATGTTAATTTTAAGTTTAAAAAATTTAAATTTTATAATTTTATGGCTTGCTCAAGGCCTAACGAGCAAATAATTATTAATGAGAAATTACTTCGAAAACTGGAATGAAGAAACTGAAACTATTGCTAGAGCTTCACCGAAAGTTCTGGTGAAGACTTAAGGATCTTCCACAATTCTCAAAATTTTCGCCTGCGGCTCAGGTAAATAGAAGAAATATGAGTAGAAGAATAGTTCCTGCCAAATTTGCGGTTCCGGAGAGCACTACTATTTGCTCGTTAGAAGAAATATCTTCAAGGGATTCCGGAGGTAATTTTATGGCTTGCTCAAGGCCTAGGCCTTGAGCAAGCCATAAAATTATAAAATTTAAAATTTTTAAACATAAAATTAACATTATTTATTTTTTAATTTTTTTTTGACATTAGAGTATCCTCAAATGTCTGATCCTCAAAAGTCGCATCCTCAAAGGTCGCATCCTCAAAGGTCGCGTCCTCAAAAGTCGCATCCTCAAAGGTCGCATCCTCAAAGGTCGCGTCCGCAAAAGTCGGTCCTCAAGTGTCTGGTCCTCAAAAGTCATATCCTCATGTGTCGCGCCACGGTGCAAATTGAGTGTATTGGTAAATATTAGTGTTGGTCACGGTACCGTATTACCGCGGTATTTTTACCGAAATACCGATACCGAATACGGTACCGCACAGTTTTAAAAAAATCGGTACCGAAATACCGAAACCGATACGGCCTCAATCAAGAATACCGCGGTATAACCATAAATACCTATAATTTCCGATATCATAACTAACCCTTGATACCCCTGATATCCCGTCCACCGACATCACTCTTGATTTGTGGAAGGCAAATGGAGGGGGGATCCCATTTTAGCACATAGAAAGTGTACCCCTCCAAAAAAGTGTACCCAACAATGTACCCCTTTGGCACATAAAAGTGTAACCCTCCAAGTAGAGATCGGACCAAAAAAATATTTGACGTCAGAAAACAAATAATTTGACTCTATATGAAACGAAGTCGGTAATCGTTTTTTTCATTACTTTTCTCCATTACTTTTTTCCTTCATTGATATGACAGAATGGTCAGCATTTTCCTCCTTGTTCAATTCCATTATATTTGCCTGTGGCATAATCAAAAGAAATGATAGAGAAAATAATTAATTAAAAGGAGAATGACTCAATACAGGCAATTAATACTTTCAAGGGTCTCCTGTTTTCTTTTTGTGCCGACACAGGCTAACAAGTCATGGTCTGACAAGTTACAGTCATAACGGACGGACTCGGACAGACAAAACACGGACAGACTCGCACAGACAAACACGGACGGACACAGACAGACTAAACAGAAGACAAGCACGAACGGACACGAACAGAAAACACTCGTGTTTTGTCTGTCCGTGTGTGTGTTTTTGTCTGTCCTCATTTGAATATGCCACAGGTAAAAAGAGTGGAATTGAACCAGGAAGAAAAGACTGACCATTATTTATAATTAAGGAAGGAAAAATGAAATGGAAAAAAGTAATGAAAAAAACGATTACCGACCTCGTTTCAGATAGTGCCAATAATTTGATCAAATACTTTATTCTGACATTTGATAAATCTCTACTTGAAAGAAATTTAAAAAGTAAACTTACACGTATTAATAAATTATGAATGTCTAAAGGTAACTTATAATTATTAAACAGCACAGATTTCGCTTTATTTGAAGAATTTAACAAAAAATTCAAAAGTTTGTCTTGAAAAGTTTGAATATTCCTTAAAATTAAACAGCCAGCCATATTTAAATGATTAAAAGCAAATTCTAGATATGAATTTTCATGTTTAATAATTGAATTGTCGGCGGTATGACTACCAAAATTTAAAAAAACATTATTACCAACAAATTTAATAGTATTTGTATTCTGCTTATCTTTAAAATTAAATACAAAATAATAAAAAGATTTTAAACAAATTAAATGGGTGGGGAAACTTGGCTAACCTTACTTTCCAATTTAAGATTACTTTATTATATGTAAACCAGATTTTTTAACACAAGTGTCATGCCGAAAAAGAAATAGTATTATAATCTTCTCGTTTCTCTCACCTTTATTTTGACCTCATAAAATATTCTCCCCTCCCATATATTGTAAACCCCTCCCATTTAATGTTCGTTCGTTGTTAATTTATTTTGTTTATTTGAAAGAGAAAAAGTAAAGGTTTTATTTGTGTGTTTGTGAAATTGATTTAAGAAAAGGGTTCCGGACTCAACCTATTTCTTAAAAGTCCTACACAAGAGGGGTATCTAAAAATAAGGGACAACTGACTATAAAATAAACAATTATGTAGCTACAGAACAGGGATGTGCCAAAACAGATTTTAAAAAGCGAAAGGCGGAAGGCGAAATTGCGAAAGTAAATTTAAAAAACGAAAGACGGAAGGCGAAAGTCCAAAAAAGACGGAATTTTGGCGAAAGACGAAAGGCGAAATGGCACACCTCTGCTACAGAACTAACGACTATCCTAGATTTGAGGATATTGTTTGTTTTAGTTTTCCTTTTAAAATTACCTGAATCTTCAAAAAGTAATTTCAACATTTCTGGATTAAAAATAATTTTATCAAAATCAATCTCTCTAAAAGAACAACGAGAAAGCTGCCATAACCAAAAACGAATAAATTTTAATTCTTCCATAGTTTTTGGGTAAATTGGTAATTCTAAACATAATTGTTGATATCGTTCAACATTTAATTGTAGATGTGCTTTAAATTCAAATATATGTACATGTTTAAATTAAATGGCAAGTATTTTTGAGCATAAAATAGTTAAATATCTTTCAAATATATTTTATTCTGTGCCGTTGAAATGCGATTAATTAACACTCTAGCTAAGTTTGATTTTAACTCAAAATAGTGTACTTTTTGGATAACCTGCCCTCCCCAGTTGGGCTTTCCAAAAAGTACCCTAAATGGTTAAATAAAGGCAAACATGTTTTTTTAAACTATCAAAAGACATGTAAATTTTTTCGACTTTTTTGAAAATTGAGATCCTCTTAATATTTAAAAAAATTATACCTCTTACTACTCGTTGCTGTAGATCTCTTGACATATTATTCCTTCTAACTTGATCAGAACTTATGCCATGAAATGGTTCATAATAATACTCAGAAGGTTGTTCTTGTTGATTATGGATATTATCTGTAAAATATTAGAAAATTCAGCCTTGAAAGACCTTTTTCATGGAATCCACAAATTAATATACTATTAATCATTATTTAACAAAATTTTATTTTATTTCTTTACGGTGTAATAAGAAATCCTATGTTTTTTTCTGGGTTCCGGTTCTCTAATTATTTTGAAATTTTTATATAAGATTTATAGACACTATTAGAAATATATCCACAAAATTAAAAAAGATTTCACTCAGTAGACTGCAAAATGGTTGTAAGAAATTGTAACTCCACCGGAGCAGGACGAATAGGCGCGGCCGAATAGGCGCCGACGAATAGGCGCGGCCGAATAGGCGCCGAGACAAATAGGCGCGAGACGAATAGGCGCGGGACGAATAGGCGCCCGTAGTTATTTTTTCATAGAATTTTTTTTTGTTCTTATGTTCTGATTTTATGTTCTGATTTTTTTGTTCCGATTTTCTGTTCTGATTTTTTTGTTCTGATTTTCTAACATTTTTAAAGTCTTAATTAAAAAAAAGAAACATATCAGTTTTATTAGTCACCGAATCGAAAATGTACCAAAGAGAATCATGGAAGCAAAAATAATCACCGAATTAATAAACGAGTGGATTAATAAAGAAGCGCCGGTACACGACGAATAGGCGCGGCCGAATAGGCGCCGACGAATAGGCGCGGCCGAATAGGCGCCGAGACAAATAGGCGCGAGACGAATAGGCGCGGGACGAATAGGCGCCCGTAGTTATTTTTAGTGCATTTTTTGTTATTTTATCTTCTCCTCCAAAACGTAGAAAATACCGCGAAACAGATGCCAGGATCCTCGCCAAAGTTCAAAATTATCGGCCAAACAACAATGATCACAACTACAACCAGAACCGACAACTCATTGAATACCTGAAAGGAATTTCGAGAAATTACACAATGAACCCTTAAATTATTTTTTTGTTTTTATATTTTATCAATGTTGATGCGCTTCTTTATTAATCCACTCGTTTATTAATTCGGTGATTATTTTTGCTTCCATGATTCTCTTTGGTACATTTTCGATTCGGTGACTAATAAAACTGATATGTTTCTTTTTTTTAATTAAGACTTTAAAAATGTTAGAAAATCAGAACAAAAAAATCAGAACAGAAAATCGGAACAAAAAAATCAGAACATAAAATCAGAACATAAGAACAAAAAAAAATTCTATGAAAAAATAACTACGGGCGCCTATTCGTCCCGCGCCTATTCGTCTCGCGCCTATTTGTCTCGGCGCCTATTCGGCCGCGCCTATTCGTCGGCGCCTATTCGGCCGCGCCTATTCGTCCTGCTCCGAGAAGCGCATCAACATTGATAAAATATAAAAACAAAAAAATAATTTAAGGGTTCATTGTGTAATTTCTCGAAATTCCTTTCAGGTATTCAATGAGTTGTCGGTTCTGGTTGTAGTTGTGATCATTGTTGTTTGGCCGATAATTTTGAACTTTGGCGAGGATCCTGGCATCTGTTTCGCGGTATTTTCTACGTTTTGGAGGCGGTTCACGACCAGCGATAAAATGAGAAAAGTCAACATCCGACTACAATCAGAGGGATGATAAACTTCTGGTTCTGTTAATTCAGAAAGTAAGGAATTTGGTGCACTTGATTGGGATTCCTTTAAATTAAATTTAAAAGTTGAAGAAAAATTTTTTAAACCTTTCCATGAGTTCAAGAAGTGGCATTTTGTCGTGGATGTTTCAAGAAGTGGCATTTTGTCGTGTTTCGAGAATTGGCATTTTGTCGTGGATGTTTCGAGAAGTGGCATTTTGTCGTGGACGAGAAGTGGCATTTTGTCGTGGATTTTGTCGTGGACGCTCCATTTTTGAATTCACATCTCCAAAATTTAATCGTTCCATCTCTGTTTGGTTTATCAAATATAAAAAGTCTACCATCGTAATTTAACTTCTTCTTCCCATTTTTAGTGTCAATTTCACTAATACCAAGCATTCTTTTCTGTAAAAAACAAAAAAATATATAAAAAAATTTAAAAAATAAAATAACAAAAAATGCACTAAAAATAACTACGGGCGCCTATTCGTCCCGCGCCTATTCGTCTCGCGCCTATTTGTCTCGGCGCCTATTCGGCCGCGCCTATTCGTCGGCGCCTATTCGGCCGCGCCTATTCGTCGTGTACCGAACTCCACTTGAAAAAACTTTTTTTTTCTTATTATGTATAAATGATGGAAAAATTTTACAAAAATTTCTGTAAACATTTCCATTGATATTGAGAACTAGGATTGGAGAAAACCGTTTAACTAAACGGTAAACGGGTTTTTTGGTAAAATTAAACGCAAAGGTATACATATTTTCCAAAAAAATTGAATAGGGGGGGACTAAATAAGTACCGAATTGACAACCCTAAAGATGAGCAAAAGAAGCGATTTATTGATTTTTTTTAATTATAACTTGTTTTTCCTTTCTTGTTTCAATCTATTCAGCTGAGGTCAATTTTTTATTTAAATGTACAATTCTTAAGGATGTCAATGAATAAATAGACCAGAATTGGTGGTCCGTGGTAATATCTCGAACCTAAGTTACACATGTCCAAAAATGTCTAAAAAGAGGGTAAAAACGGTCAATATCTTGAGAAATAAGATTTTAAACACACAAAAATACTGGACTATTCGTTTTTAATAACTGACATAGATAAAAATAAGAAAATTGATTCAAAAGACTTGAAAGAAAAATTAATCTTTTTGTTCTTCTCTCATCGAACATGCCACATGGAAAATTAAGTGAAATTGAGGAAGAAAAGAACGCTGACCATTCTGCCTATATTAAGGTTGATTGATGAAGGAAAAGTGGCGTGGCTAAAAAAGTGTACCTAAACCATATAAGTTCCGAAAAACCATAGGGGCCTGAAAAACTTTTTCAGGTGGAGTTATAATTTCTTAACACCCATTTTTGAAAAAACTCGATAAAAACCAATCGAGTGAAATTTTTTTACTTTTTTTAGATATATTGTCAAATTGTATTAATAAATCTCCTATACAAATTTCAAATTATTTAATTAGTCAATGGGCATATTGATAATCTGAAATGAACTATCTCGAATTATAATTTCCATCTTTTCGCCGAAATTATTTTCGGCTAATTTTGTAAATCTGTAATTAACATGCGTGAAGTGTACATACAAACTAGAAATCGGCTCGATACGATATTTTTTCGATATTTTTCGATATTTTGTTTCGATATTTATCGAAAAATATCGACCGAGAAAATTTTCACTTTTTCGATATTCGATATTTTTCGATATCTATCGAAAAATATCGACCGAAAGAATTTAAATATCGAAAATATCGACCGACCAAATACAAAATATCGAAAAAAATATCGAACGTCATTTTTTACTAAAATTTGAATTTTTGGCGTCAAAAAAGATGAATTTTAGCCTCCTGACCATCATAAATTCAAAAAATTTTCGCCTGCGGCGCTGAAAAGGGAAGAATTTTGAGCTTGCCTTCCGAAATTCTCATAAGATTGTTAAAATATCCTTTATTATCCCCTTAATCCATCATATTCCCTCGATATACCTACAAAACACTGATATGAATTAAAAAAAAATTTCGGTTGATTGAGGGAGATTTCAGTGGATTAAGAGTAATTTTACGGGATAACCGAAGGTTTGTTGGGATATTTGAGATATCCAAGGAGCATGCCGGATATAGTGGATATCCGGGGTAATCAACTATTTGTAGAAATAATAGAAAAAATAAAAATAATGAAGAACCAAATGAAAAACGGATATCAAATAAAAAAACGGATATCAAATGAAAAACGGATATCAATGAAAAACGGATATCAAATGAAAAGATTTTTATCCCCCAATATCCCCCTTAATCCACAAATCCGTTGATATCCTCCTGTCACAAATCCACAATATCCGTCTTACTACCTCTAAATCTCTTGTTACACACTGTCTTCCAATATCCCCCTTAATTCCTTAAAATCCATTATGACTAGCTAGAATCCGTTATATCTCACTTGATCCTTCGATAACAAATACAAGCCCTTGATATTCAATTTAATCCGTCACCGTGAAAACAGCACCGTCACCGTGAAAACAGCACCGTCACCGTGAAAACAGCCACATGACCGTAAATGTTGACCCTGATTTGTAGGAATATCCCCAAATCCCAAGATATCCACTTTATCCCTCGTAATCCACCAAAATCCCTTGATATCCCTCCTGCCCTCAACTCCACAATATCCTTCTTATTCCCTCTAAATCTCTCGATATGTTATACATCATAATCCTCCAATATCCCCTTAAAATCCACCTCTATACATATCTACTGATATGTATATCTACTGATATCCTCTCATATCCTCTTAATCCATCCACATACAAATCCCCTGATATCAGTATCTCATATAATCAATCTTAATCTCAAAACTTTAACATTTATTTTACCATTTAAAATTTTTTAAAATTTTTTTGGAAAAATCGAAAAATATCGAGACTTTTTTTTCGATATTTTTCGGTTTCGATATTTATCGAAAAAATATCGACCGAGAAAATTTTGACTTTTTCGATATTTTTCGATATTCGATATTTTTCGATATCTATCGAAAAATATCGACCGACCTCTTCGGCCGATCTCTAATACAAACTAACAATTTTTTCTTATAAACAAAACACAGCTTCCTACATTAGACTGATTTATGTTGTCATTCAACTCAGAAGACCAGAATAATCGAATTTTTGCTTTTAATAAATTTTCCCACTTTAAATATTTAAAAATAAAATTTATATTACATATTTTAACCCATTATAGGATAACCATTCGAGTTATTTCCGTTCGAGGTCTTTCTGAAACGAAAGGAATAAAAAAAGGCACGGAAAAGCGAAACGAAACAAGATTTGGTAATAGTAAATTAGCTCTGTTTCATAATTATAGAGTAACCAAGATGTTTGATTCCCCTATGTATTGAGGAACCAATTGATCTATTGTTATGTTGCACACATTTTTCAGGACATTTGAATATTTTTCGAATTTTTTCTAAAGTTCAAATTTTTTTTATTTTTGAGCACAGATACAGATTCGACTCAAATTAAAATCGACTTTAATTTAATTTAAATTCAAGTCAAATTCGGGTCCTGAATTCGAAATAAATAGAATTTGAACTCATATTCTGACTCAGCACACCTAATTACCAGGGGTGGCTCTCGTCTCGTATCTCGTGTTTTTTAGAGGTCTCGTGTCTTGTATCTCGTATTGTGTCTTGTATCTCGTGTCTTGTATCTCGTGTCTTGTATCTCGTATTTTGCCACGAGCACGAAATATTTTCAATCTATTTTAGAAAAAATGTCAAAAATTTGGGACTATTTTAAGATTAAAGAATTAGGAAAAAAGAAGATATCTTGCCCATTGGCCTTCCAAAATTTCCAAAATTTTTGCCTGCGGCGCTGAAATGATGAATTTTTTGGCCTACGGCCTTCTAAAATTCCCAAAATTTTCGCCTGCGGCGCTGAAATGGTGAATTTTTTGGTCTATGGCCTTCCAAAATTAACACAATTTTCGCCTGCGGCGCTGAAAAAGGAAGAGCGGATAAAGTTGGTCAAGCGGGAAATATCGGTGGACCTGAAGGAATAGAAGAATATCGGGCAATTTACTGGGATTAAGGCGAATTTAAATGGATATGAGGGTTCGGATGGATATCTGGGAATCCATCAATTTCGAAAGATGTATTGTGAGAATTACGAAGGATATCGAGTGTCTAAGAGGATATGATGAATCATGGAGTGGCTCAGAAAACTTCGCCTCCTTATCGGGTGTCCATGTCTCCCGGTATCCTATATCATTCAAATCAGATTGACAACTTCAATAATTTCATGGTATGTTTCTTTTACTCTCCTTGATCCTTCCAAACCCCATAATATTCTCGTAATCCCCGATATCTCAATAAATCCCCATGATCCTCTAATTCCCCAATATCCTTCATAATCCAGCTGTAATTATTATCCATTCAGACCCTCATATTTTTGACTTTATAATCTTATGTATGAATAATTTTGAAAAAAAAATAAATACTTAATATCTCGTATCTCGTTTTATCTCATTCTCGTATTTTTTCAGAATCTCGTTTGTGGCACTTGCGCCACCCCTGCTAATTACCTACTGGCAAACCTTTAAAATTTCGTTAATTAATCCTTCCTCATTTCTCAAAAATGAGAAATTCGTCATACAAAACCGACTTTTATCAATGGATAGATGTTTTTTAAATTTAAAAGGAATTAGAGATAAAAATTTTATTACACTCGGACCTCAATAACATATGTAGAGAAAATCTAAAAAATCTTGGTGAATCTATAATTATGAAGCAGAGCCTATTCGGTCTCTTATATGTAGTAGGTTCTTTACTAATAAATTTAATAAAACGATATTTTTACCTTCATTTTTTGACAATCATTCAATTCCATATTATAAATCATTTCATTTCCATAACGTTTTTTAAATTCTTTAGCAATATTTGTAGCTCTTTTACATTCAGAAAGAACTACTTTAGTATCGGGAATCTTAATTTTAAAAAGAAATATTTTTAAACTAAATTTAATTTTTAACAATTTCAAAACTAAAAAATCCTTTTAAAGCCAATTCATTATTATATTTGTCAATTAAATTATTTAATTGTTTGTTTATTAATTGGAAAGAATATAATTGTTTGTAGTCTAAAAATTTAAGAATATCTAGTTGAACTTCTACTGGAATATTCTTCATTTTTTAATATGATTCAAATATGATTTTATCTAAAAATTTATAAAAAATTTAAAGAAACGCATCTGGCAAGACAAGAATTCAATCCACAAATTATTCGTAATTTTAAGAGACCTGGGTCCCCCTGGCTCTTCGCTTGAATAGGAATGAATTTTGAATTAATATTCTGAATTTTACAAAAAAATTCAAATAATTTCTCTATTTATCATTTTACCCCAGTATATAAAATGCTTAAAAGAATGTATGTGCACAATTCTTTATTTAATATTTTTACCTCATTACAAAGATCGGCATTATTTTTCTTAATAAAACTTATTGTTAGAAACCTCCCACATAATGTCTAGGTCAACGAATAAAATAAAAATTTATCAAATAATATACACATATTTAGTAGAATTCATCACGATGACTCTAGTGTCATTCGACTAAGCTTATCGAGCTTATATTTTCGAGTAGGACTCGATGACATTTAGTGATACTTTAGTTTTTATTGACTAAAGTATTAATAAGTGATTAAAATGTTTTCTGCGTTTTGCGTTGATTTTTGGCTTTGCTGATGGGAACTGATAGGAAATTCCAATTACCTACTCCTAATTGGGCATGAAACTTAATTTTTTTTTCACTAAGGCGAATTGGGCGCAGCCAAATTATAAATATATTTTTAATATCACATTTAATATTTTTAGTAGGTGACAATTTAGTTTATTCCCATTTAACTCTAAAATATTTTTATTTTTATACATAATCCATCCAAATGTCATTCAAAGGGATTATCGGTGATACTTATAAACTTTTGGATAATTATGAGATTCCGCTTATTGGGCTTGGCACTTATGCATTATGGAATCAACAAGAGGTAGATCGAGCTGTTGATGCAGCTCTAGCATCTGGATATCGTTTGTTTGATACTGCTAATTTTTACAATAATGAAAAAGAATTGGGAATTGCTTTTAAGGTTTTTAATTGTTTAGTGATAAAAAATAAATTTATAACAAAAATTTGTCACTGGTTTAGTTTATGCGTTCAATGAACTTTTATGCGTCCAATCAAAAAAACTAGATTTTTCTTGGGGTTGAAAAGTTGGGGTATGGTACCAAAACATTTCATGTTTGGGGCCTACGCAAGGCTAGGACCGTTCCTTACCCTCCCCTCGAATTTCTGAAAGTAAAAATCGTTTTTCTGAAATTTTTAAAAATTAGCTATAACTCTCCGAAATTTCGAGGAAAAGGGTAAGGAACGGTCCCAGACTCAGTGGACGTAGGTCCTAAACATGAATAAATGTTTTGGAACCATACCCCAACTTTGCAATACCAAGAAAAATCCAATTTTCCTTTTTATTGGACGCATAAAGATCATTGAACGCATAAACTAGATCAACGCCAAAAATTTTTAATGTGTTTATTCCTCGTTTATTCTTTAGAAATTTCTTCCCAAATACAATCTCAATCGTGAAAATATTTTTATTATCACAAAAGCAAATATTCGCTCTCCTAATGTTGAGGAAAATGCTCGAAAAATGGTTCAGAATTCTTTGGATTGTTTAAAATGTGGGTATGTTTCTAAGAAAAAAATAAAAAAAGTTTAAATTTTAAAGTTACATTGATCTTCAATTAATTCATTATCCGAAGGATTGGGGAACTTCTGACAAAAATCCAGAAAATTCAAATCATCGAATGAGAATTTATCGAGTTTTTGAAGAATATAAAGGTAAAGTTTTATTTGTTTAATAAAAATTTTGGAGGAGAGGATTGTTGAAAATTATTTTGTTAAAGTATATGTATTGGATAATGAATTTGGTAAATTTGATAAAATAAATCTTTTTTTCGCTTGATATAATCAAATCGAAAACCAAATATTAGGCGAAAAATTGAAAAGCTAATTGATAATCTCTAATTTTTGGGACCGATGATCTTGACCTTTACTAAATTAATTTAGAAATCCAGAAATTAATTTTTGACAAAATCTCTCAAAAAACAGTCAGGATTTGATGAAAGATTACACAATTCTTTCGATTGATTTTATTGTAATATGCAGAAATATTGGAAAATAGGGAGAAATAAAATCCCTAGACGACAGTTTTATGTGCCAATTCCTTATTATTTTGACTAAATTATCGTGATTTTTATTCAAAATTTGCATAAATTTAATCTAGAATTTAACAAATAAAATACAAATATTCCTCCACATTTTATTAGATTCTGGTTATATCCGCTCTATTGGTGTTTCAAACTTTGAAGGACGTCATATCGATGAGCTTTGGGATAATGTTAAATACCGACCTGTCGTAAATCAATGTGAATTCCATCCACACTTAACTAGACCTGAACTTGTTGAATATTGCCAAAATAAAGGAATTTTCTTTCAAGTTTTGTAAAAATTTTTTTGTTCATTTTAAAATCTTTTAAGGCGCACACTCCACTTGCTTCTCGATCAAAATCACTCTTTACAGATCCTGTTATTGTTTCTATTGCAAAAAGACGTGACGCTGATATTTCGGTTTTTTCTAAAACTATTATTTTTTTGAATTGAAATAGGGTTGCCGGCCCGTTCCGAAAGATCGAGTCGGGCCTTGAATTTTGTTCCCGAAAAAGACTCGGTCGGGCCGGCCCGAAAAGAATGGCTCGAACGTCGGCCCGACTCGAAAACAGCAACCCTTATTTAGGGTTAATTTATTTTAAATTAACCAAAGAAAAAAATTTTGACTCCTTCACCTTCCAAATTTAAAAATTTATTGATTACAAAAAATAATGTATCATTAATATTTCAGCAAATTATCCTTTCTTTTGCTTATCAACAAAAAATTGGAATTATTCCAAAATCTGGGAATGTTTCAAGAATTAAATTGAATATTTCATTTTTGGATATTGCTTCAAAATTAACTAAAGAAGATATTATTTTGTTGAAAAAATTAAATAAAAATCATCGTTATTCTGATTGTGATGGATGGAATGTTAGATGAAATTTCAAAAAAAAATAAATATTTAAAAAATAATTTTTTCAAATTATTTTTATAAATTATTGATAAAATTTATCAAAAATTATATTAAAATTATTAAAGTTCCCATAGTGCTTATAAAACTTTAGGGCACTCCAGCTGTTTAAGGGGGCTGCCGTTTTCTGACCATTATGAGACTATAATTTTGGCACCATATTTTGAACCACTTTATACCAGGGATGGGATGGGTTGAGAAAAAAGTCGGGTCGAGTTTTCAAAATTTTCTTCGGATCGGGTTTCGGGTCGAAAAAAGCCCGGGTTTCTGGTAACCCGTCCCATCCCTGCCTTATAATAATGACGAGGTTCGAGGGTTTATTTGTAAAAAATTATCTAAAAATTTAATTATTGTCGTCTAATCTATTTTTTATGTTATTCCGTTAGTTCTATGTTAGACCGTATCCCCTGGGTTTAAACATTCTCGACAGTTAAAAATCATAGGTCTACAATTTATGAAGGGACTGCCCAGGCTGCGCTTGGATTCGTCCCACTATGGATTCGTCCCCTTTGGATTCGTCCCCTTGGACAAAAACTTTGGATTCGTCCCACTAAATTAATAATCAATCTTTTGTGCTTTTTCCCGCTATGTATTATCTTTTTCTTTATATTTTTAGACAATTAGCAATAATCAACAACAATTATTAACGAAAAAAGATAATTTTTATGGAAAATTTAGAATTTTTTAATTTTTAAAAATTTTTAAATTTCTTCAACTTTCTTAATAACTCAAGACGGCGAGAATTCTACAATGAATGACGAGGTTTCTACTACAGACACAAGGTTTATTTTTTAGTTTTTTGGCTTTTTGAATTTTTTTTTATTTTCCCCATTACAAGGGTGAGCTATAGCCCTAGAAGCCCCTTGGCCGTTATCCCTTACGTATTTTTGCGGCCTTTTTTGGGGAGATTTCTTCCCCCAATTCCACTTCCCACTCCATTTTTTTTACTTTTAAAATTTTTTAAATTTAAGATAATCCAGTCCTGGACTTGTTTTTACTTGTGTCGAGCAGATTGCTGCTGATGCCTGGTGACCTTGATATGTCGAGTCTTCAACCTTAACCCAAACGGCCCTCTTTAGGGCCACAATTTTAATAAGTGAAACGAGACTTTGACTTTAAAACTTTTGATAAAAATTTTTTGTTTAAGAATTTTTTTGTAAATTTCTACGGATGTTTTGATGATTTTTAATATCATTATCCGAAGAACTTATTTTCAGGTATGATTTTCCCTTTTTTAATTTTTAGTTCGACAAAGTGAGTATTTTTACTCGTCTGGACATTTTGAGATGGGACGAATCCAAAGGGGACGAATCCAGGGTTTTTGTACATTGGGACGAATCCATAGTTTTTGTTCAGGGGGACGAATCCAAAGGGGACGAATCCAAGGGGGACGAATCCAAAGTGGGACGAATCCATAGCGCGCCGACTGCCCACAATATTTATTTAAATTTTAACGATTATCCAACGTTTTATTACGTTGTTGTTTTACAGCAAACAAATCTACTAAAAATTTTGTAAAATTAGAAAAAAGTATTTTTGCTTTTCTTATTGTTAGTAACCTAAATAATTTATTTGTTCCTTTTCTATAAAAATTAATTTCAAAAAACAAAAACATAATTTATTTCTATTTTTAAATTCTCTTTTAATTTAATAAAAACAATGAAATTACATAAATTATTGTTTAGTATTAAAATATTTTTATATTTTATGTAACTATCTTTGTTTTATTTCTTTTCAAATAATTTTAGAAAATAAAGGAAAATTTTTAATAAAAAACCAAAAATTTAAAATTAATTTAAAATTATTTAAGAAAATTTAATTATATATTTTATTTAATTACGTGAAATATGTGACAATAAATTATTTTATTTTTTAAAAATATTTAATAATTTAATTTGCAAAATAAATTTAAAAATAATTTTATTAATTTTATACCACTTCCTCAAAATTTACTATTAATTATTACTATTAAAATTTACTATTAAATTATTCTTAATTTTATTTTAATTTTCTAATTTATTCTAATTTTTAATTTTTCTAATTACTTTATTTTCTAATCTCCAAATAAATGGATAAATAAAATTGGCATTCCTTCTATCGGACATACATAATTCTCCTTTCGGTAATATTGAAGCATACAGACCCCCTTTTTTCCTCCCCAATTTTCCCCCTATATTTTTACAAAATGGTCAGGCTTTCTCCTTTCTTACATCCAATTTGTCTTTCTAATTTTTGCCTACAATCAATCAAAAAGGATTATTTAATTTTATATGTACAGCAAGTCCATGCAAAAACCAAGTAAAAGCAGGATGGAAGAAAGGAAAAAGTCTGGGGAGGAAAAAAGGGGGTCTGTACGGCGGATGCGACGATTGAGGATATAAAATTTTTAAAAAGTTTAAGATTTTTAAAGTTTTCAGTGCCACATCAGTCTAAAAATGATTCGGAAACCGTCAGAAGTCTGAAGCTGACAGCCGGAACAAAAAAACGGAATGCCATTTCAATCATTTTTAAAATTAAAAAAAATTTTTAATCCGCAATTGTCGCATCCGCACGTGCGTATCCGCAATTGTCGTAACACCGGCTGTACGCATCAATATTACCCTCCTTTCTTCTTTGGACTTGGGTCACATGCTAATTCTGAAAAGCTAATTCTTTGTCCAAATTTCTCAAAAAAATTCAAAACTAATAATTTTTAAGCTTAATTTTAGAGAACAAATATTTCAGTAAAATGTCTTATAATCAAAGCATAAATTTATCAACACCTTTATCTTCAACTTTTTCATCACCAAATACTTCAAATACACTTTTTGATATTTTTGCTAATTCTGGAATTTCTTTTATTTTGATAACAATTGTAGGAATACGTTGGTTAATTTCTGTTGTTGGGACTTTATATAATTTATTTTTATTTTGGATAACTATTACAGAAAAGTAGTTTAATTTAAAAATTAATTAATAATTAATTGAATTAATTTAAATTTTCTTTAAAAATTGCCCATTATTTATGGCAAATGCCATTGTTTTTAAAAATTAGGAGGCTGTATTGAAAAATTAGGAGGCTTTCGTCAGTGTTAGTTGATACATTCACGATTCTTCAGTTTCGGTTCTTCATTTCCGGCTAAATCAGAACTTCAATAACCATCTAAAAAATTTTCTTATACTTTATGAAAATTTTTGTAATTTTGAAAGGTTAAAAGCCAGAAATTTTCTTTTTTTGTGCTCGTCTGATTAGATCTCAAAAACTAGTCTTATAGGTAATTTGACAAATGGATGGGCTCTCGATATCAATAAACGGCCTATCCTATATTCTGCATTTGCTCAAACCATCCAAGCCTAGCACACAATTTTTACTTAAATAATAATTATCAAAAATTTTAAGGCATAATTAAACAAAAGATAATTTTGGTTTTCCTTATTCAGATCGCTAAACAGTAGTTGTAATTATTTAATAGCAATAGATGCCCTATTTACAGCTATATATCAAACAAGTAATTCAATTTCAATGTATATTGTCTTGATTGGAATTAATTTTATTAATTTGGATATTTGTTTTTACTTAATGATTTATTCCATTTTATCAATAACTATGAGTTTATGCTTAACTTTCTTTATTGGATTTGATCGTCTTCTTTCTGTTTTATTTCCTTTGGGATTCGGAAACAAAACTTCTCGTTTAAGCGTTTCCTTTTCAATATTAATTTCAACAATTTATTCTTTATACGTGCTTTGGGGCTGTTGGCAAATATGTTTAACAATACCGAAAACGTTAAGCTTTTTAAATTACTATTGGTTTTTTTCGAGAATAAGGTTGTAGTTTTGGAAACGAAATGAAAAGCCAAGGATTTTTCTATTCGGTTTGTCGCTTCATTTGGATATCGGTTCTTTTCTTTCGATTCCGAAGAACCGACAACCTTATAGGAAATAGGGAAAGTAAATTTGTAGGATGGTATAAATTTTTTAAAGCATATAGCTATTTATTCCTAAATGTATGCTATCATGTACATCAGACCATGATAGCACATAAGTATAAAATATGATGCATCTTATTTTATGATGTATTATTTTATCTTATTTTATTCATCTTATTTATCATCATCATCTTATCTTATGCACCAAAGATGCATCTCTGTCACCGATTAAACTTTTGCAATAACAGAGGAGAGAAATAGCTATAGATAAGCTGGGCTTTACTAACATTTATTTTTTGAATAATTTTTTAAAAATATCTCATTTCAAGGCCTGTTATTTGTTCAATTGCTGATTGTTATCAAAAGGAAATTGGCCAATCTGTTAGAAAATAACATAAAATACATATTTACTTAATTTATATTAATTATAGACATTCCGTGATGAAATAATTTTGATTGGATTTTCTGCTTTAAATTATATAATTATTTGGATTTTAATCAAATTTCGATCTAAAAATACTCGTAGTTATTTCGTTAAATTAATAATAGTAAATTATCCCTTTCAGAAACTGAGGATTATACTAAACGGATTTTTAAATCTTTAGCAATCATTATGATAATGGTTCTTATTGGGTATGTTTAATAATTTAATAAGTTGTTGTTGGGATAAGTTTTTACTTTTTATTTGGAAATATTCTCCCTATTTACTTTTAAATCAAGATTTTTGTACTTTTGATTGGCATTTTGTCGATCCGGCCCCTGGTATGTACTCTTTGGTGTTCGTTATAAACTAACTTTATGGAGCTATAGCTCTCTAAGCACACAAGTGAAAGAAAGTTTATTGTAAAGCAAACTCACAATTGCACAATCACAAAATTCTTTCAAAATTTAATATTTTTTAACAATTAGATGGATGTTGAATGCTACAGCACATTTTGTTCTACCCATACTTTCACTAAATCCAATCCAAACATTTTATATAACATCAATACTCGGATGTATAAGTAATTTTGTTATGGCATGTAATGCACCTGCTCTTTATTTATTTAGGTAATTTTAAAGGAAAATAAACAAAAATATTCTTTTATAGCAAGGACTACAAAGCAGCTTTTAAAAATCGTTTTTGGTCCCCAAAATCAACATTGACAGGAGGTGGAGTAGCACCGAAAGGGATTAAATCAAACAATAATCAAGTCAACGGATCAGTCACTTTAAATAAAAATAATAAAATTCAAGTAAAAATGGCTTGGTGAATATTTTTGATGAATGAATTTTAAATAAAATTACTGTCTAGCATTAGTGTATAAATCTTAACGAAAGATATAATCTATTTTCTGTTTTTAATTCATAAAATTTAATAATACATTTTCATAAAATTTTTTTGAAGATTTTTTTTATTTTAAATTCGTTTAATTGCTTTTTGCTCGGTTCCGTGACTTTTGCGCCGAGAACATTTGCGCCGCGACTATGCGCCGCGACTTTTGCGCCGAGAACATTTGCGCCGCGACTTATGCGCCGCGACTTTTGCGCCGCGAACTATGCGCCGAGCGACTTTTGCGCCGGGGGACTTATGCGCCGCGACTTTTGCGCCGGGCGACGTTTGCGCCGCGACTTTTGCGCCGGACGACTTTTGCGCCTCCACTATCATTAATAATTATGAAAAACTACAGCCGGACCTCACTATAGAAGATGTAGGATAGTTGGAGATCTTCGGATATCAAGATCCGATATACGACCTAGAATTTTCGGCTATCCGGCCTTTTTCAGATCCGGATATCTGGACCCGACAACCCTACACTATAATGCACCCTCTTCTGGCAGAAAATCATGCCTGAACAGGGGGGGGGGGGGTAGCAGACCAAATATCCTGATTTAAAAAAGTCAAGTTCTTTGAAGATGACCCCTCTAGGGGGTCGGTTTATTTTTCAACCTTCCTCTAGGGGGTCGATTTATTAGAGAGGGCTATTTTACTTCCCGAAATATTGTACTTCCTGAAATTCCTTCAGCTCCTGGATACCATTTTTTAAGGAGTACATTATAATTAGGTTCGACTGTAGATATTATTTTTTTAAAATTATGGCGGTGCAAATGTCGCGGCGCATAAGTCGCCCGGCGCATAAGTCGCGGCGCAAATGTTCTTGGCGCAAAAGTCGTGATACCTTTTTGCTCTAGCCGCGCTTAGTGTTTTGAATTGAAATAGATTGAGAACATCTATAATGATAACTGGAAATAATAAAATCCTTCTTTTAAAAAGGAAAATATCAGTCCTTTTAATGTAGATAATTTTTTTTCATTTGTTTTTCTTTTAAAAATATTTAGTACAAGCTATTTTTTACAAAAAACGATAACAAAATCATATGTATGTTTATTTTATCATTTCTTTAACAAAGGGCTGGACTTGAAAAACATTTACTTGAAGATATGGAAAGATTTATTGAACAAATAAAAGAGGAAATATCTGAAAATGGTGGATATAATGTCAATCTTCAAAGTAAAATAGAACGCTTGGCTGGAACTACAGTAAATCGAGTTATATTTGGATATCCATTTGAAGATGTAATTTTTAGTAATTTTTCTGTTTAAAAATTAGCTATGGAAACAATTTAGGAACAATTTCTCAGAGAATAAATACCATGAACCCCAAGAATTGTGGATCAGCTTCTAAAATTCAGTTGTACCCATCCCTGTTCATAAAAATTTATTATCAGGGAGAATTGTTAATTTAATATTAATTTAAAGGAACATATGTCTGAATTCTACGAATTAAAAAAACGTATGGAAGAGCAGGCTTTTTTGCTTTCATCATTAACTGGCCGTATGTTAATGGTAATGCCTTGGCTTCGTTATTTCCCCATATTTTCGCAAACATTTAATAAATTGGACAATAATCTTTCAAATGTCTATGAATTCCTTAAAATACCGATAAATAAAAGAATTTCTGAAAGGGAGAAACAAACGCCTGAAGAAAGAGGAGAACCCAATGATTTACTTGATTGTTTTCTTGATCAGATCGAAGCAGAGAAAAGTGAATATTTTAGGTAATTTTTAATTAATAAAAATTTACCGTAGTTCCCAAAATAGTCCCCCATCTCCAGAATTAGTACTCCTTCTTAAGTACTTCCCTTTGTAGGAGGATTGCGAAATATACTCTCAGGTAAGGTTGGCGGATTCGAAATTTTCGGTTCGGATCCTAGAACGAGGAAAAATGGAAGAAATCTAGCCCTTTGCCCTTCTCAAATTCTCAAAAGTTTCGCCTGCGGCGCTGAAAGAAGAAGTCGTGAAATAGAAGAGCTTTTGAGCCGGCAGAAGCTGGAACGAGACTGTTCAATTGCTTGGTACCGGGACATTAACGTCATGATTTTCAATCCAATTTTTTAACTTTTCCTCAATGTCTATAATTATTTATAATTTCAAAGTTTGAAGAGTATAACACCCTTTTGTTTTGATTTATTTTTGGCTGGTCAAGAAACAACATCAACTACATTGAGTTATTTAATTTTATATTTAATACTCGACCAAAGAGTTCAATCAAAAATGCATGAAAAATTAGATCGTTTGGAGGAGGAAAAGGGCCGTAATGGATTTGATAATTCTGTTACACAAGCTGATAGAGGAAAATTACCTTTTTTAAATGCTGTTATTAATGTAAGGGGAATAGAGAATTTTAATAAAAATAAAATAATTTTTAGGAAACACAACGTGTTTGTAATCTACTTCCATTAAATCTTACACACCGAACAATGGCAGATGCTCAAATTTTGGGAGGGAAATATCACCTTAGAAAGGGCATATCAATTATTCCACAAATTAGTTGTGTGCTATTTGATGAGAAGGTGAAGCATTTTTATTTATAGAAAAATTATCAAAAATAATTATAAAAATATTTAAGATTTTTCCTAATCCTTTTCGCTTCGAACCAGAAAGATTTTTGGATGATCAAGGTCTATTAAAACGTATTGAAGAATTTATTCCTTTTGGTTTAGGGAAGAGGTAATTAATTTTCAACAGGGATGTCACGGGTTGAGAAAAATGTCGGGTCGGGTTTCGGTAACCCTTGACATCCCTGATATATATTAATAATCACGGCTCTCATTCGTAGTTATTTTGGAAGTACTCTACCTACAAATCAACCCTCGTATTTACAAAATTGAAAATGTACTTATTTTTAATTAAGCACTTAGAAATTAAACTTTTGTACTTTAACTTAAAATTTTACAATTGAGAGCTTTGTGTATTAATTAATTTTAACAGAATTTGTATGGGGGAATCATTAGCCAAAACAGAATTATTTCTTTTTACTGCAAATTTCTTTCGTCATTTTCAAGTTTTACCGGTTGATCCTCTACATCCACCTTCTAGTGAAAAAGTTGGCGGTACGCTAATTGTGGATACGCAATTACACAAGCGTTAATTGCAGATATAAAATTTAAAAAAATAAAAGATTTACTGAAGTCAATTGAGAGTCAATCGGAGTTCGGAAAGAAGTAGCCAGGACTACCAAACAGGCTCTCACTTCAATATTTTTTTAATTTTATATCAGCAATTATCGCATCTACAAAAGTTGTAAAACCAAAAAATTTAGGATTTATTGTAAAGCATCATAATTACAAATGTCGAATAATTGTGCGAACAAAAAAGGAATTTTGAGAAAGAAAAAATGCAAAAATGTATTTATTATGTAAAAACAAACATTTAAATAAATTAATGTTTATTCCTTCAGAAAGCCTTATGTTTAGATGTCTTTATGATTTAAAAAATAAAAATGTTATCAAGCCAAGATTTAAATTGTTTATTTGCACTTTTCATATTTCCAATACAGTGAATGTCTTGCACCAGAATCATTGAAATAAACCCGCTGTGAATTTGTTTAATGTCCCCAAACAGTAATAAGTCGGGTTATCCAAACACTGGGCTTTTCCCGAAATCTGAAACCGATCCGATAAAATTTTGAACTAAGAACCAACTTTTTTCTCAAGACAACCCATATTAGTCTTGAAATAATATTTTATATGCGTATATTTAATTAAATTCAAAATTTAGCACCTGCTATTAAAAATATTATTATAAGGAGTTAAATAATTTTAAATTTAAATTAATTAAATAAAAATACCGCTTTTTTTTGCAGCAGATGAAAACTTAAATTTTTTTAGTGGACTGTCTAAGAATAATTTTAAATGGAAGTTAATACCACAAAAAACTAGAAGTAAATCATGAAATTAATTTAGACGTTCATTTTTGAGAATTAAAATCTTGAATTTTGGGAATTAAAAGGTTTCACCTGTAAGAAGCTGTGATGGATTTCACCTGCTTGAAATGATATTTAAGATTAAAGAAAGTATATATAATTATTTATGATTACCTAGTTTAGTTTGCCCAAATAAAGCCTTAATTGTGGTTCACTCTTCTCTCCCTTTCTCTTAAAGAGTTTAAACACTTAACTAAACTTTCTACAATAGTTTTCAAAGCCTTGGGGTATTATTTGCACATGTGTTTCCGTGTCCTATAATATTTTGTAATTTAAAAGTCAGTATTTTAATAATTTTAAATTTGTTAATGTTTCGTTTAAATATGTCGTGATAACTTTAAAAAAGTAAATATGTTTGTCTTTTTGTTTAATTAAAATTTCACAAATTATTCTCACGAATAAGAATAA
This sequence comes from Meloidogyne arenaria, assembly GCA_036172955.1. Classification (NCBI taxonomy): domain Eukaryota; kingdom Metazoa; phylum Nematoda; class Chromadorea; order Rhabditida; family Meloidogynidae; genus Meloidogyne; species Meloidogyne arenaria. The sequence goes on along the minus strand of JARQAB010000029.1, from coordinate 1,094,532 downwards.
GTAAATATTTTATTTAATTAAAAGAGGTAACTAGTTTGGGTTACGTATGCGATGGCGGCGTTGTGCGTATGCAATTCCTATTAGGATACTCTGGCGGTAAAATTTTGGGGTGCCCGTTGGAAAGCCTATCGGCTTTGGGGCGCGCTTCGCGCGCTGCTAGAAGCGGTAAATTTTGCCCTGCCTTTTCATTGCTTCGGGCCTTCGGCCCTGCCTTTTCATTGCTTCGGGCCTTCGGCCCTCGCCGGCAAAGATTAGATTAGATTTTCATTGCTTCGGGCCTTCGGCCCTCTCTGGCAAAGATTAGCCCTGCCTTTTCATTGCTTCGGGCCTTCGGCCCTCGCCTCCTCGGCCTCGGAAAATCTATACTCTGCCTTTGACTATTGCTCCGCGTTTTAGATGTAATGAATGCTCGGGCCTTCGGCCCTCGCCTCCTCGGCCTTCGGCCTCGGAAAATCTATGCTCTGCCTTTGACTATTGCTCCGCGTTTTAGATGTAATGAATGCTCGGGCCTTCGGCCCTCGCCTCCTCGGCCTCGGAAAATCTATGCTCTGCCTTTGACTATTGCTCCGCGTTTTAGATGTAATGAATGCTCGGGCCTTCGGCCCTCGCCTCCTCGGCCTTCGGCCTCGGAAAATCTATGATCTGCCTTTGACTATTGCTCCGCGTTTTAGATGTAATGAATGCTCGGGCCTTCGGCCCTCGCCTCCTCGGCCTTCGGCCTCGGAAAATCTATACTCTGCCTTTGACTATTGCTCCGCGTTTTAGATGTAATGATGCTCGGGCCTTCGGCCCGCCAATGAATGCTCGGGCCTTCGGCCGCTCGGGCCTTCGGCCCTCGCCTCCTCGGCCTTCGGCCTCGGAGGTTCAACGCTCTGCCTTTGACTATTGCTCCGCGTTTTAGATGTAATGAATGCTCGGGCCTTCGGCCCTCGCCTCCTCGGCCTTCGGCCTCGGAAAATATATGCTCTGCCTTTGACTATTGCTCCGCGTTTTAGATGTAATGAATGCTCGGGCCTTCGGCCCGCCAACTCCTCGGCCTTCGGCCTCGGAGGTTCAAAGCTCTGCCTTTGACAATTGCTCTGCCTTTTAGATGTAATGAATGCTCGGGCCTTCGGCCCTCGCCTCCTCGGCCTTCGGCCTCGGAAAATCTATACTCTGCCTTTGACTATTGCTCCGCGTTTTAGATGTAATGAATGCTCGGGCCTTCGGTCCTCGCCAAACGGCGGGCCTTCGGCCCGCCAAACTCCTCGGCCTTCGGCCTCGGTGTTTTTATGACTTCTATTTGGTGCCACATTTGAGTGCGGCACCAAACCGTCTCGGGCCTTCGGCCCTCGCTAAACGGCGGGCCTTTGGCCCGCCAACTCCTCGGCCATCGGCCTCGGTGTTTTTTTGACTTTTGGCCGTTTGAGTGCCACATTTGAGTGCGGCACCAAAACGGCTCGGTAATTCGACCCTCGCCTAAGGCGGGCCTTAGGCCCGCCAACTCCTCGGCCTTCGGCCTCGGTGTTTTTATGACTTTTGGCCGTTTCGGTGCCACATTTGAGTGTGGCACCAAAACGGCCTATGCCAAAAAATTTCTCATGGCCGTTTACCTAATACCCCGCAGGTCCCAACCGATTCTACGGCGCGGTTCGCGAGATCTGGAAATAGTACAAAAGACCGCTACCCTATGGCGCGACATTTGAGCACAATTTAAAAAGGGTTAGACAGGCATAAGTACCCCGGGGCTTAACCGAATTTCAAAAATTTTTTTTTATTCATTATCTACTAATTGCGGGACAACATCCTCCCAGCAAGCGTTTTTCGATCCGACGGACGGTTCAGGATTTAGCACTTTGACCCAGGCCGTTTCAGTGCGAAAACTTCATCGCAGAGATTTTTCAATAATTTTCCTTAAAAGCCCATTAAAAGTACCCCCCAAGATGTACAACTCTCAAGACCGTGCCGGCCTTCGGCCGGGCCAGAAACTTTTTTAAAAATTTTTTTTCTATTTATTATATATATAATGTAATAAAATGAATAAAGGAACATTTGTTCATTTATTTAAAAAAAGAAAACATAACAAAGGGATAAAATTTCAGTAATTTAAATTTATTAAAGTCACAACAATTAAATAAATTATTTAAACAATTAACAGAAATTTAGATAATGACCGAAAATTATTTTCACGATCTAATAATAATACTTTTCCAATTAGTAATTTCAATTATCGGTATTATTTTTAATTTAACAGTTGTATGGGTAACCTACAAATACAAGTTTGTTAAAATTTTATAAAATTTTAAACCGAAAATATTTTTTTCAAGAAAATTACAAACAAGTTACGGACTTCTTCTCTCAATTAATTGTTTAAGTGATGCAATTAAGGAGTCTGGAACTTTTTTACCCACAATTTTAATTATAATAAATACACAAATCCCAGCTATTTATTGTTCTATTGCAACAAGCTGGCAAAATATTTTATTTGCAATTAATGCTACATTTAATATGCTGTTTATTAGCATTGATAGAATTATTTCTTTGATTTGTCCATTATTGTAAGCTTTGGAAATAATAAAATAATGTTTAACAAAATATCTTTAAATAATGCCTCAAAATTAATTTTGAGTATTTTTAATCATTTTGGTTGATTGTAAGGCAGTATTAATCTGTTAATCTGTACTCTGTCCCAACGGATTATTTTATTTTCTTTTTAATTATTTCTAGGGTTGGTCCACGTCCCTTTTTGATTCCCTGAAATTTCCCCGTGAAAATTTCTCCCACATCCCGTCCCGTCCCGTCCCGTCCCACCCCCCCCCCCCCCGTGGAGCTGCCTCCCCGAAAACCTTTCCCTATGGCCCTTCCCCTGTCGAGGACCAACCCTAATTATTTCCTTTTTGTTTGTATGGATATTTGTTTCTATGGATTATTTTTATGGACGAAACCGACACAAAACAGAACCCATCCCAAAAGATAATCCTGGTCAACATCAATAAATGAATAACGAATTTAGTCCTTCTTGTAATAAACTTTTAATTCTAGTTATCACTTTGTTCTGAAGAAAGGAGCAGTTAAATATGTTTTTGCTTTGAATACATTTTCTTTAGCGTTTTGTTCAATTATTATGTTTTTTGGAATTAATAATATCCTTAAAGATCCAGATATGTATGTTAATATTTAAATAAAAATTAAATTTTAATTTGAAAACAGAAAAGTTTATTGCAATTTACCTGTAAAAGTTGGAGGAAATCTTCTTAATTCTAGTTATTGGATGGCTATTTCGATTACTTTGGTTATCGTAATAAATTATATTATTATTGGCATAATTATCAAATGTATGTTAAAAACTATTTACTTAATACTTTACAAATAATCTGACCTGACTAGTATTTCGATAAAATATTTAGGTTGATTTCGTATTCCCCCATTTAAGGGGGAATATGTAAGTATTCCCCCATCTTCAAAAATTTTGGATTTAAGCCTTTGAAATTTCATAAAACCGACTAACTTTTGGCAAAAAATTTCAAACTTATCTGTTTTAAATTTGGGAATAACTTGATTTTAAAAAGATTTAATCTATCAATAATAATATGTTATTTATTTTAGTTAAGAAAAACATCGATTCAAATTCACAACACAGCCAAACTAAACGGATATATAAATCCCTTATAATTATTATTCTTGTTATATTTTTCTTTTATTTTGTTGGAGTATTTGGTAGTCAAATAATAATTCCTTTACTAACAAATGATCTAGAGATGACGCTTTTATACTATGAATTATTTGCGCAGCTTGTATACATATCAGGTGCAATAAATGCACCAGTTTTGTATTTTTGCAGGTAAACTGTGTGATTTTATAAAAAAAATTCTTTTTATTATTTTCTTAAATTTTAAATAAAGCTCAGAATATCGGGATGCATTGAATAAAGAATTTCCTTGGATTGTCAAGTTCTTTCAAAAGATGCCGGCAATATACCCTGGCACAAATATTAGTACCAATGTTCAGATTGTTAAACATGTATATCCACAGCAAAATGATCTAGTAAACAGAAACGTAAATTGATCAAAAAAATTTTTTTATTAAATAATTGGTAGTGCGAAACTTGCGGACCGACTTTTGCAGACCATAGGTTTAGGTTTTTGTTTTTCTATCGTAACTTTGTCCAAGCTGTACAATCACGATGATTTTGATGTCATTCGCCTCAGCTCGTCGAGCTCTTTCGAATGAGCTATGTTTTGAGAAATTCGTCGGGTCCGCAAAAGTCGGACCGCAAGTTTCGGCCTGCCAAATAATTTATAATTAATACTTTTTTATATACTTATAAGACACCCATCCATTAAATTAAAAATAACAATTAAAAATAACAACTCAGAAAAATACAAGAATATATGGACCATTAAAAATAAAACTATAAAAGGAAAATTCTTTTCGAAATAATGCACCCATTATTAACAAAATTATGGGTAACTTAAAGTTTTAATAATATTTTAACAAATATTATTCCGATCTGTTGAATTATCTTTGATATCGTTTGGGAGTGGGCCGTTTTGGGGATTTTGCACTGTGGGCCGTTTTTTGGGTGGGACATTTTGGGGGTATTTGTTCATGGGGCCGTTTTGGGGGTTTTTGTTCATTAAGCCGTTTGGGGGTGGGCCGTTTTGGGGTGAGCATTTTGGGGGTGGGCCGTTTTGGGGCGCAGCCACTTATTAAATTATCTTTAAAATATCACTAATAACCCGACCTAGTTTTAAAACAAAAAAGAAAAATCTCCTTTTATTATTTTTAAATAAATTCTTAATTATAAATAGTGCGTGTCAAAATATGCACGGAAAATCCCAAAATATGCGCATATATATGCACAGAAAAAGCCCAAAATATGCACTGAAATATACAAAATTTTTCAAAATATGCACTGGATATGCACTAAATATTGACTAAATTTAACCAAAATAATGTGAATTCAAGCAATAAAAAATGTTTGATAATTATGTAATTTTGGCGCCCAGAAATATAAATTTAATCATTTTTTATTTAGTATTATTTTGTTTCTAAGAATAATTTGAATAAATTTTTCCCTGAGAAATTTTTGAAAATTTTATATTATGACAAAAAATAATTTTTAAACTACTAATTTATCAAAGAAATGCCAAAATATGCACAAAATTTAAAAAATATGCAAAATTTGCCAAAATATGCACATATATGCAAATATGCACGAAAGTACCGAAATATGCAAAAATATGCATAAAGAACCGGGTCCTAAAGTGCTCGGACCGGTAATCCTGCAGAATCCGGGAGACACCTTAAAAACACCTTAAAAATTATAATTTTTTTCTGAAAATCATTTTTTATAGGTAAACGACCATGCTGAGTTCGAATCTGAGCTTAGATTTTGTTTATTTCGAACCCCGTACCCGAATTCAACCAAGTCGAATTTGGGGTAAAAAATTCGAAATTACGATATTATGGTCTTTTTGACTCGCCTCTTTATTCTGAGTCGAATAGTATTAAAATTATATTCAGTTTCGACAACTTTGGACGAAGTTATGGTGTATGATTTGTATACGGAAGTCTAACCCAGCGTTATTTAATTGATCATAACTTCGTTTAAAATGGTCGAAACTGAATAATTTTGATACCATTCGACTCAGAATAAAGAGGCGAGTCAAAATGACCATAATATTGTAATTTCGAATTTTTTACCCCAAATTCGACTTGGTCGAATTTAAGTACGGGGTTCGAAATAAACAAAATCTAAGCTCAGATTCGAACTCAGCATGGTCGATTACCTATAAAAAATGATTTTCAGAAAAAAATTATAATTTTTAAGGTGTTTTTAAGGTGTCTCCCGGATTATGCAGGATTACCCTCGGACCGATGTAAAAACACCATTATTGAGCGTTTCAGCCCATGGCATATCCGCATGGAAATATTCATTTGCATGTTTTGACACGCCCTAATTATAAAATATTCATTTAGAAATTTGGTAATTCTTCGGTTCGTACCCCCCACTCCTTTTTCCTTCCTCAAAGTGTTAAAAAATGGTCAGTCAATCTTATGTTATAGAATTCGTCGAGATGAGTCGAATGACACCAAAATTGACAAAATCCGACTTGATTTGACCCAGATACAGAACCCTGAAAATTGAACAACCACAGGGGCGATTTTTTGAAATGAAAAAAATTTAGACAAATGATAGCTCATTCGAAGGAGCTCGTCGAGCTCAGTCGAATGTCACCAAATTCAACGTGATTGGACCAAATTTAACATAGTTATGACATGAAGTAGAACTATCGTAGTCGGCGACTTTATGTCATAATTTTGTCAAATCTTGTCCAACCGAGTTGATTTTGGCGTCATTCGACTCAGCTCGAAGAGCTCTTTCGAATGAGCTATCATTTGTATAAACTCGAACCCATGGTTTTTCTCCCCTATGGTTTTTCAGTTTTCAAGGGTCTGTATCTGGGTCAAATCATGTCGGATTTTTTTGATTTTGGTGTCATTCGACGCAGCTCGACGAGTTCTATAACATAAGATTGACTGACCATTTTTTAACACTTTGAGGAAGGAAAAAAGAGTGGGGGGTACGAACCGAAGAATTAACAGAAATTTAAATTAAATAAAAATTCTTTCTTCATCATTATAATTCCAAAGTCTTCTCTGAAATTCCTCACTCCTCCCTATAGACAATTTTCATCACATGTTAACTCCTTTAATAAATATAAATCCCTTTTGACGCACTCCTCCTGTCAGAAATGTCAGGAGTGCGTCAAGAGAGATTTGTGTGGAGTTCGTGTTAGGAGTGTCAAGAGTGCGTCAAGAGAGATTTGTGTGGAGTTCGTGTCAGAAATGTCAGGAGTGCGTCAAGAGAGATTTGTGTGGAGTTCGTGTTAGGAGTGTCAAGAGTGCGTCAAGAGAGATTTGTGTGGAGTTCGTGTTAGGAGTGTCAAGCGTGCGTCAAGAGAGATTTGTGTGGAGTTCGTGTTAGGAGTGTCAAGAGTGCGTCAAGAGAGATTTGTGTGGAGTGCGTGTTAGGAGTGTCAAGAGGCGTTAAGAGAGTTTTTGTGGAGTTCGTGTTAGGAGTGTCAAGAGTGCGTCAAGAGGGATTTGTGTGGAGTGCGTGTTAGGAGTGTCAAGAGTGCGTCAAGAGGGATTTGTGTGGATGTGCGTGTTAGGAGTGTCAAGAGTGCGTCAAGAGAGATTTGTGTGGAGTTCGTGTTAGAAGTGTTAAGAGTGCGTCAAGATGGATTTGTGTGGAGTGCGTGTTAGGAGTGTCAAGAGTGTGTTAAGAGGGATTTGTGTGGATGTGCGTGTTAGAAGTGTCAAGAGGCGTTAAGAGAGTTTTTGTGGAGTTCGTGTTAGGAGTGTCAAGAGTGCGTCAAGAGGGATTTGTGTGGAGTGCGTGTTAGGAGTGTCAAGAGTGCGTCAAGAGGGATTTGTGTGGATGTGCGTGTTAGGAGTGTCAAGAGTGCGTCAAGAGAGATTTGTGTGGAGTTCGTGTTAGAAGTGTTAAGAGTGCGTCAAGATGGATTTGTGTGGAGTGCGTGTTAGGAGTGTCAAGAGTGTGTTAAGAGGGATTTGTGTGGATGTGCGTGTTAGAAGTGTCAAGAGGCGTTAAGAGAGTTTTTGTGGAGTTCGTGTTAGGAGTGTCAAGAGTGCGTCAAGAGGGATTTGTGTGGATGTGCGTATTAGGAGTGTCAAGAGGCGTCAAGAGAGTTTTTGTGGAGTTCGTGTCAGAAATGTCAGGAGTGCGTCAAGAGGGATTTGTGTGGAGTGCGTGTTAGGAGTGTCAAGAGTGCGTCAAGAGAGATTTGTGTGGAGTTCGTGTTAGGAGTGTCAAGAGTGCGTCAAGAGAGATTTGTGTGGAGTTCGTGTTAGGAGTGTCAAGAGGCGTCAAGAGAGTTTTTTTGGAGTTCGTGTTAGGAGTGTCAAGAGTGCGTCAAGAGGGATTTGTGTGGAGTGCGTGTTAGGAGTGTCAAGAGGCGTTAAGAGAGTTTTTGTGGAGTTCGTGTTAGGAGTGTCAAGAGTGCGTCAAGAGGGATTTGTGTGGAGTGCGTGTTAGGAGTGTCAAGAGCGCGTCAAGAGGGATTTGTGTGGAGTGCGTGTTAGGAGTGTCAAGAGCGCGTCAAGAGGGATTTGTGTGGAGTGCGTGTCATGAGTGCGTCAAGAGGGAGTTGTGTGGAGTGATTTTAGCCTTTAAAACCTCCTTGCCTTTACTTCTCTTCGCGTTTAGCATTTAATTATAATTTCATAATACGACATTATGCCATTTTTCATTAAATCAGGGATGTTGTCTGGCTATTATTAAACAAAATATAACTTTAAAATTAATAATTAGTAACTTTCTTTTTATTTCTCACTTATTGCCTTATTTATTGAATAATATAATTCAACATTTTCAATTTGCCGGGTCCAGTATCCGGGTTTTTTTTCCAATCCGACTGTAGTGTAGTGGTGTCAATATACCTAGTGGTAATTCTTGGGTTCGTACCCCCCCCTCCTTTTTCCTTCCTCAAAGTATTAAAAAATGGTCAGTCAGTCTTAGATTATAGAACTCGTCGAGCTGTGTTGAATAACACAAAAATCAATTCCCGGTAGTAACTTTGGGCCGAGATACAGACAAAAAACCTGCGCAAAGCGCATGCTTTTTGCACAAGCGTCTCACCGTCTACAATAGGTCTTATCAATGTCATAACATTGTCAAATCTTGTTCAATTAGTTAATTTTGATGTCTTTAGAATCATCTCGACAGGCTCTTTCGAATGGGCTATCATTTGTTTAATCAAACTTTTAGCCAAAAAGATGAGCTTGGTCCATCCTGTTATTTTAATTTTCAGGGGTCTGTATCTCGGCCCAAAGTTACTACCGGGGGTTGATTTTGGTGTCATTCGACACAGCTCGACGAGTTCTATAATCTAAGACTGACTGACCATTTTTTAATACTGTGAGGAAGGAAAAAGGAGGGGGGGGGGTACGAACCCAAGAATTACCTACCTAGTCATTTGTTGAATAAAAATTATTAAAAAATGTTAAAAAATCAAATTGAATTTTTTTCACATACTTCAATATAAAACTCCAATCTTTATCCTTCCACGAAATTTGTTGGACTGTTAAACTAAAGTTTGACCCCGAACGCACGAAACGGTATGTCGGGGTACGAGGGTTTAGTGGAAAAAATTTTTTTAAATAAAATTCCAGAAATTATACGCTCACGTTCTATTTTTGTTAATTTATTAATAAATTAATGGGGATTTGAAATCAAAGTTTAAAAACATTTATTTTTTGAAAAGAAAATTTTTTCAGCGTAATTTCCATCCTTGGATTCGAACCCATCCCTAAAATATCAAATTGAGTTAAGCCAGTCAAATAACCATTCAACTAGACATCAACTAAATGAAAACTTTGAGAAGTTATAAATATTTCTTTCCCTTTTCCGCAAAAAATTTGATGTCAATTTACTAGAGGTACGAAAATTTACTAAAAATGCTATCTTTATGGTCATTTTATTAACCCGAATAACCGGCGGTTAGGACACTCGGATAACGGTTTGCAATTGAGGATCCGGAACAATTGAGGATCCGGAATTGAGGATATGACAAATGAGGACGACATATGAGGATTGAGAATTGTCGCAACACTTTTTAGAGACCCGTATACCGTAACCGGCGAATTTCACAAAAACCCCGGTTAACGTAACCGTAAGAGGTTAATCGATTTTGTCCAGCCTTATAATTTAGGAAGATTTGGAGGGATTAAGTTTGATATCGATTGATTTTGAGTATTATGTGAGTAGACCATTTAAGTGGTATGATAACTAAGGAGGAGGAGGGATTAAGGGAAATATCGGTTGGGGGAGAGTTTAAATGTCTATGTCACCAAAAAACGACCAAATGCCCCATAAAATGCTACTTAAGTTCGCTTCGTAACTGTAACTGTCTGTATCTCTCTATCGAATTCTTGGTACTTATCGGTTATCTCCTCATATTTTCGTCTCTTTTATTTCTTTTGATCCTTCTGCCTAAAAGTTACAAAATTGTAAAAGGAAAATTATGTAATCATTTTACCCCTATACCGATAATCTACAATCTTGTAGCAAATTTCAAGGGCTCCCGAATGAGTCTAAAATGAAAATTCAAAACTGTCCACAAGGTGTCGAACATATTTTTTAGAGTCTTATCCAGATTTACGTTGATTTTCAGCGTATCGAGATCTCGACATTGAGATGAGATATGTGCCTAGTTCCTTATTATTTTTTTTGTATGATATGTCATGTGTAATTTCTGTAGATTTTTCATAAAATTAGAAAATGCCCTTCATTCTTCCAGTCTATTGCCATCTTCGTTATTCTATTAATTATCCATACACTTGTGATAAACATATAGTCTATTTTATGTTATATTCCGTTTTATGATTGGTCATTAGAAAATGATTGTTTGTTTTCTTCTTTTCTAATGACAAATGGTCTTTAGAAAAGAAATTTTGTGAAATTTAAAAATTCTAAATCTATTTTCAAGATATACGCAATTATGCGTTTTTTTACATATTTTATATTAATTTATTATTTCGTCGAGATAATTGAAACAACAAGAGAATTCCTCAAAACAGAGGAATATATACAATTTTCTGAGAAAGCGAAATGGGAAATATTAGAAATGTATAAGAAATACTTTGAAAATGATCATGAGGGAATGGATGATGAAGTTTTTCGAGCATTATCCATCATATCATTTAATACGTATTTTGAATTTCTTTTTGAAAATGTTGCTGGAAAATCTGCGGGGATTGACGATAATGAAGAAGCAATCTTTATTAAATTAATGATTAAAAATAGTGAAAATAAAGAAAATGAGTCGGAAATAGAAGATAAAGCTTTTGGATGGAATGATGAATTTGGCAGTAGTTTTAAAAAATTGCATGAAAATTCCTTGAAATTATTGGAAGAGCTTTTTAAAAATGAAAATTGGTCATTAGAAAAGAAATTTTGTAAAATTTATAGTTTAGTAGAATTTTTGACGAAAAATGAAGAACTTTCAAAAAACATTTATTGGAATGATTATACAATCAAGTTTAAATATGTAAGTATTAGTGTTTCACCGGAACCGAAATTTTGACCGGAACCAGATCCAATTTAAGTTCCGGATTTCGGAACCGGAACCAAAAAAACAACGGAACATTCCGGAACCGGAACTGGAACTTCCGGTGAAACTCTAGTAAGTATAATTTAGAAATATAAGCTTGAAAATTGTTTGATTTTATTAATCTTAAAATTTCAGAAGAGTATTTTTGAAAATCAAATTTTGTGTGAAAATGATGAACAAATCAGTGAAATAATCGAGAAATGTTTTGAAAATGAAACATTTAAAAATACGATTAAATCAGTGCATATAAGTTTTATAAAAATTTTTAACGAAGATTTAATCATATATATTTTTGGAACTAAACATCAAACGAATAAAGCAATTAATTTAATAGGGCAAAATGAGTACGAAAAAGCCAAAAAAATGTTCTTAGATATAATGCGACATCAATTGCAAGGACGTAAGAAAAATATTATTTAATTTAAATTTTAACAGTTAAAATATTGTTGTGTCCACACTTGCAGAAAAATATAAAATGAATAAAGTACCTAGTGTTATCTTTGAAACAGACCCAAAGAATCGAAAACTTTTCGGTTCGGTTACAGATATCTGGAATTAATATTCGGCTATCTTGGGAAATAAATAAAATGGGTTCTAATTGTTACCAAATGTCAAATGATTCTCATGGGATCTTGGAGGTTAAAAGTCAACATGATGGTACTAAAATTTTTCTGTGATCTAAATGATTGCTTTCAAATAACAAACTCTTAATTTAAGCCATACTGTATACAACAGTTCGATGGCAGTATTATGAAAAAATATTTAACTTTAATGAACCAGAAGAAAACATGCACGAGATTCATAATTACAAACACATAACTAAGGAAGAAATGCTTATGAATGTTGGATTCTTTTCAAGAATGATTGATAATGTTGAGAAAAATCTAAATTCTAAGGAATTGGATTATATGTTCCTCAGAATAAAATCAGTTTTATATGAAAAATTTGAAATAGATCTTTTGGAGATTGTTCAACTTATATATAATATTGCAAAGCTATTGCAAGATAATGAAGCTTTATATAAAAATTATGTTAACGAAGGGAAAACTGAAAAGATAATTGGGGAAATTGATGCAGAAATTGAAAATTTTACAGTAAACTCTAGTATAGAACCACAATTGGAAATGAGAAGATTTCTTGTTGAAGAACATATGGAATTTTTGAAACCAAAACTAGAAGATAAAAATGTAATAAATAAATTTAAAAAGAAGGATGGCTCGACGTTTTGTTTATATATGCTATTGAAGGATTATAATGATATATTTAAAATATTGAATAAAACTGGATTACTCGAACTTGACGGTAATGATAATTTAAATATCTTAAACTTATTAGAATAATAAGAGTGATATAGAAGTTTTGATTATGAAAATATTTTTTTAAATCTATTTACCTCGATAAATATGTAGAAAGTTTCTAGCCTAGTAGATAAAGCTAAAATGAAACAATAAATCTATGTCGGGAGAATTAAGCGGTTAACAAACTTACATTGGAAAGTTTCTGAATCAAGCCTCATCCAATTTCTTTTTCTGAGATGAGTTCGGAAAAATATTAAATATTATTTTATCAATTTAGATCTTCTGAAAGATGAAAAAATAACAAAATATTATATATTATATTTCAAATCATCGGAAGATACAATTAATCATAAAGCAAATAAGATTATAGTTGATTATCTTGCGTGGTTCAGATGGGCATATAGTTTAATTAAAAATAAAAAGCAATGGAAAATAAAAACTAATAGCGAGATAATGTTCGAAGTTTTCATGACACGTAAATTATTTTTGAGATTTCTTTATGAAAAGCTTTTATGGAGTGATGAAGACGGTATTGAAGATTCGGTTAAAAGCTTTGTTTACAAGTCCTACAGATTGAAATTATTAATTGATGAGAAGAAAAATTATAAACCGAAGGTTTGTAAAAACTATAAATAATAATATAAACCCCTGATTAAAAAATTATTCCTCAATTTACTTAAAAATAATTTATTAATAGATTTTAGGGATTTTAGAGATTTAAGGCTGGAATTATGTAGTTAAACCCAATTTTTATGAATAGTTTTCAAGCACAGTGTTGTGAGCGTGTAAATGAAGTTTAGATTTCCTTATTCGACCATACCATTTTTTTATTCGACCTTTAGTTATTATCGACTAGTATATAAAAATACGAACTAATATATAATTGGTATTAGAGTTCGACACCGGGCCGGGCCCGGGTCTGATTGGAAGAAAAAAGCCCGGATACCGGGCCCGGCAAATTGAAAATGTCGAACTCTAATTGGTATTATATTATTAAGAAAAATAGAGATCGCTTGGAGATTTCTCGTGAATGGAATAAAGAATGGAATGACATAACTGATGAAAAAATTAAATTTAGCATCGAAGAAGAGCAAAAAAGTTTTGAAGGTTGGATAAAAGGAGAACATTATCAGACTATAGATAAATTGATAAATGATAAAAATAACAAATTTTTAGAATTTTTGATAAAAGGTAAGTTTTAAATAACCTTAGAATTTTAGTGAAACATTTAGAGCCGGGATAAATCCTGCATCCCACAAATCAAAAGAATGGGGGTTTTAGGACTGGAGGGGGGGGTCTTGTCTATATGCCAGTAAGACAAATCATTGTAATAAAATTGAAAATGAAAAGTATTAAATGGGATATATGCGATTTTGAGGGATTGAAAGCCGAGATAAATAGAGGACTAACCGAGCGAAATTAACAAGCACCACAGGCTTCTCAATTACTTGAACTTAACTTAAAATTATTTTTTAATAAAGAAATAACCAATAATAAGGAAATAGCAGTAAATGACAAATTAAATAATTTTTTGACTGAAGAACATTCAAGTAAATTAATGAAGAGATTAACTCAAATAGCAGCTAAACAGCAAACAAATACAACTAAATATGTAAAAGACAAAAAACCAAAAAAGGAATATCCAATTAAAAAACAAAGGAAACAAATAACGATTTCAGACATTCAGCCTCAAACTATTTCGGTTACAGAGGTCAGAATTAATGTAAAATTTCCCCGACTATTATATGTTTTGCAATTGGATGGATTAATCTCGACTATATAATCTCGGCCCGAGAAAAGTGATCCAAACACATAATATTAAAATAATATATTTTTGAGGAGGGTTTTCGGTTCTTGGAAAATCCTCGGATATCAGGAACTGAAGCGAACAGGCGCGCTTCGGTTTCGTCCCACTATGGGTTCGTCCCCCTGAACAAACACTTTTGTTTCGTCCCACTGTACAAAACTTTTGTTTCGTCCCCTTTTGTTTCGTCCCCTTTGGATTCGTCCCCCTGAACAAACACTTTTGTTTCGTCCCACTGTATAAAAACCTTGGTAAACCTTAAACCTTAATAAAAATGATATTCGTCTGAATAAACGTCTTAAAAATTGAATCTCCAGTAAAAAACTATTCCAAATTTCCAGACTCCGGTTTTTGTTGAAAAGAAGGGATACGAAATTTTGAGAAAATCCTTCATCCTCTGACGAACCGGACCGAAGAACCAAAATGAAAATTGAGGATATCCGGAAATGAATCGAAAAATCCTCGGTTCTGTTTCGGTTCGGTTCCGAACCACAACCCTATTTGTCAGGAATTTATTTCGCTTGCAGCATAAAATAAGTAATTTTAAGGTTCAAAATCAAACCGCTTCTCATGTCAAAGAAGAAAAAACGACAGAAACAAAAAACAAAACAATAATAGAGAATGTTGAGGAAAGTATCAAAGTCGAGTACTTTACAGAAGATAAAAATTTGTTTGATATTTTTAATCAAATTACTAAAGGAAAACAGGCAATTACACAAAGTTTTGTTGATGTTGGAATTTATGTAAATGAAATTGGAAAGCGTTTTGAATTTTTGGAGAAATTAAAGAATTTTTATAAAAATATTTTTGATATTTATTTTGTAAATTTAAAAAAGTTTAAAAGAATGGAAAAGTATTGGGGGAAAATTAAAGAAAAATTAATTTCAAAAAATGATGATAAAATAAATATAAAAATCGAAAATGAATTGGAATATTTATTAATTGAAATATTAAAAGTAATGGAAGGAAAGTTAATAAATAAAGAAAGTTTTGGTAAAATCAAAGAAAATTTGTATTTGGAAAAGATTTCTAAATATTTTGTTGAATTTAGTGGAATTAATTGGAGTGTATTAAACGCCAATCAGAAACAATTTGTCCAAAAAATTCTTAACTTGGAAGAAAAGGAAATTTTAAAAGGATGGACAATAAAAATAGAAATGAGGATCGAAGAGTTGAAGCAAATAAAAGAACAAATTGAAATAGGTACGTGATTTAAGACAGTTTTCAAGCTGAAACTTAGGTTAGCATAGTCTTCTGTCAACCACTGGATGATCTCCTTAGCCATATTTCAATTAATAACTTTTAGTTTCAATAATTTTGCATAAATCTGAAGTAATCAAAAGTCTATAATGTGGTTACAATTTCAGATTTTGTTGAATCCACAAGTCCGAATCCACAATTAATTATCTCCGATAAAAATATTATTTTAAGATAACTCTAAAAATGCGCAGGTTTATCTTCATCCCGACGGTTTTAGTCCTCTATTTCTAAACAAAAATTGGCAAGATTCGAATCTATATGTTGCCCACAATGATATTTCTCCAATGAACTCATTTAATAAACTTTTCGAAGAATGGAAGGATATTTTAAAAAAACTAAGAAAATTTCAAATTTTCAATTATTTATGTCATCTCCATACAACAAACGAGGAGGACATATAAATGCAATTGTTTTAGCTTTTGGAGCAGGAAAAATTGACGATGAAATGATAAAAGAATTATTTATTGATAAAGCGAGCAGATTTTTGACTTCATTTTTTAGTCAATGTTCAGAAAATTCACTTTTTTGCAATCTTTTCAATGTAAGAAAGTGTCAGAACTTTTCTCTTTTTTCTTGATAATCCATTTCCCGCAACTCCACTCTAGTCTAGTTATCTGAATAGAGTTGGTGATTATTATATGAAAATTTGTGGAAATTCAGAACCAACTGAAATCCTCGTGTCTTCGTTAGGTTTAAAAGGGCAACTCTATATCTGAAAACGAGCTCCGCTTCAAGATTGAAATATTATCCAATCACATATCAATCGGCAGATTATTTTTTATAACTTTACTTGCGCTTAAATAAATCAAACAATAATTATATATCAATTAAAATTTAGAATGCACGAAAGCAATCACTCAGTAGAATGAACAAGTTTTTACACATTTCTGACGATGATATTTATTATGAAGGTTATGGAACGGAGTTTGTAATCACTTTTGTTAATAATAAAGATGAACGTAAACTTCAAAATGATACAAAATGGATTGAAAGTTTTATGAGGAAAATTTCGAAAAATTTAAATATTAAAGAAGAAAATGCTTCGATTCTCTATAATCTTTCATTGTTCAAAACTTATGAATATTTGGAGGAGTTGTTAAAGAATAAAAATGAAGAAGAACGCAATATTCTTAATCAAACTTTTATGGTTCTGAAAAATTGGGCAAAAGGTAGGAGATTTTTTTATAAAATATTCAAATATGCTGGGACCTGGAGAGATTGGAAATTTGAAATAGTAAGAGTTTAAAAAGTTTATCACAGCACAAAACGCTAGCTGCTAAACTCAATATTATCAACAAACCCCAAAAAGTTAAATTTTATAAATATCAATTTCAGCTCATTGTGTTTACAACAGTCAATTTGGATTTCTCGATGGAAATTCAATTTCTATAATGCTCACAAAAGTTTTTCTTTTATTTCCCGAAGCAAATATTATTCAATTAATTGAACGTTTTTTCATAATATTTTCAACCTGGTAAATTTCACCCAAAAATAAATGAAATTATTAATTTTTAAAGGGATTGGAATGTGCCTCTTCGAATAAAAAGCAAACAGAACAAAGAAGAAAATAAGGAAAAATATTTTACGATTTTAACTACAACACATCCCGAGCATTCAATAACGAGCAAAATAACAAAAACAAATCAACATATAATTTTGGATGCATTATTAATTGGCAATTATTAAAATAATTTATTATTAATCTATAGGCTTTTATGATAGGATTTATTTATATAAATAATTGTAGACTGACAACTGAGTTAAATAACAATTTTGTATAGGGGTTGTTGGCAGTGTTCATAAGCTCGTACCAAAATTCGTACTCGTACTTTGTAAGAAGTACGAGTACGAGCAAAATTGAAATTGATGAACACTGGTTGTTGGTTCTTGGAAAATCTTCGGGTATCCAAAACCGAAGTAAGGTCCGATCTGACAACCCTACTTATGTATATTTTAGCTCAATAGGTTTTAAAAATAATTAGATAAATTAAATTAATTAATTATAGGTCTTGAAAAAGTTGTCAACTGTTTGTCAAATCGACCAACTAAAAATGAATTCGTTTATATGAAAAATAATGTTGAAGGATCAGAATTTGTTAAAATTGTAAATTATAATTTAATTTACAATAAATAAATAAATTGTTTTCCAGTACAAACATTTTATTGTTTTTTCGTGTATTACTGAAGAAGAGACGGGACAAGAAAATTTTTGTGGATTTTTGGAGAATTTGGATAAGATAAATGAAAAAATTGAGAAAATTAGTCAAATAGAAATTCACCATGTTGGATTAAAAACAGAGGATTGTCCTACAGAAATAGGGAAAATTAAAATTGAGGATGGACAACAATTTGATTTTGAAGAAAAGGAAGAATCAGAAAAGTGAGAAAATTATAAATTTTTGTTACTGATGATTGTGTGGGTGAAGTTCTTTTTTGTGATGTTTGTATCGTTATTAGATGTACCATCTTTTATCATTCACACCAAAATTTTATAAATTTCAGTGTAAATTTTTGCACTTCGTGGCTAGTTGGAATTAAAGGTAAAGATGAATTTATGGACAAAGTAATGTTGAAATTTGAAATAGAGGAGGGTGTTAAAACAATAGGAGTTACTGAAGATTTGAAAATATTTGTTATATTACAAGAAGAAATTGAAAATTGGTTTATTTAAATTAAAATAATGAATAATTTAATTAATATAATTTAGGGGATTTGAAGTTAATCAAGATGTTGAGTTGATGTGAGTAGCCTAAAAAGTTGGGCTAGTTCTGTTAGTTAAAATAACTTTTAATAATTTTATGTTTTATTTTGAAGCATTACAAATTTTTTGAAAAATTTCTGGTTTATCAATCACATTGGTACTTCTAAAGAAGTACTTCTACAAAAGAACCATAGTTAGAAAACTTTCCTAAAACAACACACCACCAATTCTGTAAAATAGCCCCATCACAGAAAACTCTTTATAATCACTATAGTTCATACCAGTTTTTAGCATTTATAAAGGAACCATATTTTAGGCATATCTCGAGTTTTTATCTATGAAATGGTCTGAATTTTAAGTATGTTATAAAAATATAGGCTGTATTAAATTTTCTTTTTTAAACTTTTCTGGAGCTCTTCAAATTTGCCACAGAAAACAGTTAATCTAATCAAGTGAAAAAATTGATCAAGTGATTTGTTTTGGATTTAATGGATCTGCAAAATGAAAATTTTTGGGTTTTATAGAAAATTTAAAGACTTCAGAAAAGTATGAAGAGAAAGTTTAATACAGCTCACAAGTGGTTGAACATATATTTAAGCACGTTTACATCCGGTTTACGTTGATTCTCTGAATGTGGTTTCCTTTATAATAATGATACAAAACGTATTAAATTTATTCAATTAATTTATTTTATTTTTTTATTTAAATATTTCCAAATTCATTTTTATTTAATTTATTTTAAATTTCGAATTTTCAATTTACTATTTCATATTTAATTTTTAGCGATTTTAAAACTAAAGCAATTTTAAATAGTTTAGTATGTATAAATATGTAAAAAAGCCTCTTTTAAAGTAATTGGATTATTCTCTGAATCTTTAAAATTAAATATTTGACCACATAGTAATCCCAGATCGCTCGATATCTCCTCTAAATCTTCTTAATCCCTCTCAATCCTCACAAATCCATCGATATCCCTCTTAATCTTTTAAAATTACACAGTATGGTCCCATAATCCTCCGATATATTTCACTGACCGATTGTCCACTTACGAATTGCCTGCCCACTCACGTATTGTCCAGACACGGGATTATTCTAGTGTTCGGCACGGTACGGTATACCGCGGTATTTTTTTCCGGTATACCGAAACCGTACCGGTCAAATTTTGAAAAAAACGGTATTTTTCGGTATCGGTATTTTTTCGGTATACCGATACCGAATACCGGAAAAGGTCATTTGCCGAACACTAGATTATTCATATTTTTTCTAAAGTATATGAATAATCTACTGTTATCATGTTCTAGACTATCTAGAACATGAATCTAACTATCTAGAACATGAATCTACTGTTATCATGTTCTAGTTAGTTAGAGTAATACTTACAAATTAAGATCTATTTTATACTAATCTTTTTCTAATAGATGCTTATTTAATAAATTGGGCATAGAAGAATTGAAATTTAAAATTAAGCTTCACAAAAATGCACAAATTTATTATTTAAAATTAAAAAAAATTTAAATTAAAAATATATATGGTAGTTTATTTATAAATATTCCTTTGTTTAACTATTTTAAAAAAAATTTTGTTTCCCAAGCAGCTTGAATGCTTTGAAAATGTCTGTCTGCTTCCAAAGTCCCAGATTCATTTATTAAAAGCTGTCCACCACGAATATCTTTTAATTGATCTTTGTCTTCAGATTTTTGTTCTTCCGGTGTAATTTTATTATTTTTTGAATTTTTACATATAAAAATGTTTTTAATAAATTTTTTAAAATCTCGTTTCAAAAAAGGATGATATCTTTAAAACAAAAAGAATATTTCAATAAAAATTTTAATAAACTTACAAAATCATCGATAATTCAATTAAAAAGGTTAAGTAGGTAATTGGGACAAAACTAAGAAAATTAACACAAAATAAAATTCCAAATGGGGAAGTAACAAAATTAAAATAAGGCAGAACAACAGAAATGCCACCAAGTATATTTACACAAACATGTAAACAAAGTGTTGGTATAAGTTGTTTTGTTGTTCGAATATTCTCTGACAACTAAATTATTATGTAAATTTGTTAGAAATATTTAAATTTAAAAAGAAAATTGACAATAAATTTTTTTAATTTTTAGTTACTAGGGTTGACAGATCCTGATCCAAAAAAGTTAGGATATCAGGAAATTTGCGGTTCTGATTCGGATATTCAGAGATTTTTAGCGTCGACCCTACTGCTTTGCTACCTATTTTTAACTTATAAATGTATACCTGATAACGTCCAGTTAACTTTTGTTCATCCAATGCCGAACTTTTTCTTTCAAAATAAACTTTGTTATTGTATTTCAATATTTTAAAAAATATCTAAATATATGTATAATTAAATTATAAATAAATTTCTAAAAATATTTACATACATAAATTTCAATAATTCCAATGGTTGATACGATAAATTGCCATATTACAGTTACAAGTAGATTATTCAAATAGGAGGAATTTGTGAAGAAATAAGCGTTTATAACTGTCACAATAATCTTTGAACAAAAAAATTTTTTAAATAATTTAATTTGTATATTTATATGTAACTTACATCAATTGTAACCCAAATAAACGTAAACCAACATGAACGATTATTCTCATAATTAATTACCCAAAGTGTAGCTAATAATCTTTCCATTATAAGAGCGTTACAGATAAAATTGCGAAAAAACATTGCGATACTTGTTAGAAAAACAAGAATTTTAGGAGAATAAACCATTTGATTTAGAATTAAGCGAAGTAGAAGAATAGATGTTCTAACTAAAATAAATATGCTTAATTTCTTCTGGGATTATATTTTTATTTTTAAAGGGAAGATTTTAGAACCTCAATAGGACCTCAACTGTATGCCACACCCTCCCCCATCCACTCCGTGAATCTGACATTAGAGTTGTTCCCACACTCCCCCCCCCCCCCCGCATCCGTAAATCTGACATTGAGGAGTTGTTAAAATAGTAGTTCATACAGGTGAGAGGTCCAAATGATTAATTAATTACGTTTTCATGGGATAATAAAACTAATAATCTCTTTTTTAATTTGTCTATCTTTTTGTGAATTATTTAAACATACAAATTGTTCGAAGAAAAATAAAAAAGCTTTGTGAAATAAGAATAAATTTTAAATTTGGATGTAAAACAGATGTTTTTAAAATTAAATAAAAATTTAAAGTCGAGAAAGGGCCAACCAAAAATATATTTCCAATTAAATCCAAAATATTAAAAATTAATAAAAAGAAATATTCAAAAGATTCGAAAGTATAATAGGTAAGCGAGGCATTATTTTGTTGTGTTATATTATTATTGTTAATATCTTTATTAATGGTGATATTAATATTTGACATTAAAATCTAAAAAAATTATTCAAAAAAATATTTCTGTATTCATAATAAATCAACGTGAAAGAATAACTCGACGAACCTTTGGTACGATTTGGTCTCAAGTGGGATGCCGGTCCGAACCGAAACGGAGAACCGATGATCTTTCGGTGATCTTTCTAACCGATGATCTTTCTAAAGATTTTCCTATATCACAAGACAATGTTCGCACTTAAAGAAATAAAATAGATTAGGATAAATCTTAAACCCAAATCTAAGCTTTTAGAATGCTAGCCTGATAAATCTTCTCTTCAATACCAGAAATTTATTTTGGGCTTGTCAATTTATTCGCGGGACATTTAATTGCGCAAAAATGTGAAGCACAAACATGTCACGTTAACAATTAGGATCCTAGAGATTTGCCAACTTTCTAGCATTTTCTGGGAATAAGACTGACGTCTGTGTAAATATGTTCTATATTACACATATTTTTTCTACGATACTATAATTTGTTTATTTAAAAATAAAATAATATTAATATTATTTATTTAGAATTTAAAAGATTAAAAGAAATGTAAAAATCTTTTTGAAATGCCATAGTTAATTGGCACGAAATATTACATATATAAATATAATTTTTAAATTTGTATTTAAAATTTTAATAAGTTCTTGGAAATTAATGTTTCGATTTATAGTTTAGAAAAAACTATAAATGTTTTACTAGAGAATAATTAATAAATCAAATTTTTTTAATGATTTCCGTTTTAAACATTTAATTATTAAAGGAATTAAAATTTGCATATCCTCAATTTATAGTCTCATGAGACTGTATTTGAGTTTTATGTGGGTTGAAAAACTTGAAAATTGCAGGTGGTTTTATACTTCCTTGACAGAATGAATTAAATTTTTTATAATTTTAAAATGAATATTTAGAACAGTAAAAGGGTGACTTTGTTTTTCCTCGTTTTAATTAAAAATTATTATAAGGGAGATTTTCTTTATTTTATAAAATCAAAAAACAATTTGTCTATTAAATTTATTATTAAAAGTGTAAACATATTTAAGCATTTTATTTGTTTTTAGAGTAATAAACTGTTTTGGCTATAAATAATTCTTATCTTAAAAATAAGGCTAATAAATATTTAATTGAATTTTTATTTAATTAAATATGAATGTTTTTAATATTAAATTTGTTTTTGAAAAGAAGTTTTTAAAATAATTTCTTAAAAATACAAGTGATTTTTGATAAATAAATTAATGACGTAAAATGTGGGAATATTTAGATTTTTAAATTAATTTATATAATTTTTTTCCCATCAACTAACAGATTATTATTGTCGATTCGGAACAGAAAATATAACATGGAGATTTATTCAAACAACGGCGAGTGTTGTTTTGAAAAAATAATTTTATTAGAACTTTTGGAAGTTTTAAGCTAAAATTGTTTTTAAATTTTAAATTAGCTAATAGTGAATTTTGAGTGAAGTATTAAATTAGAAAACACCATCAATCGAAATAATTTAATTCAGCAATTGTTTAATTAAGAAAAATTTATTATTTTATTTTATCAATCTATAATTTTAAAAGCAAACTAAATCATTAATACTAAATTAGTCTAGAAAAAATTTATATATGTATTATCAGTTTTAATGTAGAAAATTGGGCTAGTAGAAAAGTAGTTCAACCACTGCAATTGATACCTATAAATAGAAATCATTTGTAAATTTTGGCCCCTTTTAAATTAAATACCATTTTTCATAGATTTAAGTTTGTTTTTCACCAATTTGCCTGAAGCTGTCAATCGAGAATCATCCCCAACCTGTGATGGAGTTGTTCCGGGGGTTAGGGCAGCTGCTGCCTCAGCTTTATTATCTAGTGCCCAATTGGCATAAGAAATCTTGTTTGAATCTAAGAAAGACCACCATTGGTTTGAAGAGGTAACATCTACACTGCCTCCTCCACTGGCATCAACAGTGCCGTATTCTGTTACGAAAATGCAAACTCCCTTAAATTATAAGCAAAGTATGGAAAGATTTTTGGAAGATTTTTGCCTTGTTTAAGGCTGTTTGGGCTTTGTCACGAAGAGATTGTTTGTGGGAAGCCGCGTAATAGTGAAGAGTGTAGCAAAGGTTAGATCCACTAACTGGATTTGCTGCAGCAATATCTACATCTTGAGACCATGTTGTTGTTCCGAGTACTATTAAATTCTTTTTGTCATATTTGCGTATGGCGGCAACGACTTTCTCGTGATAGCTTTTAACAATACTCCAATCAATTTGTAAAGGTTCATTGAAAGTCTCGTAAATAATGTTTGGATTTGATCCGTATGTTTTAGCAATGTAAGTGAAGAACTTGATCTTTAAAACAATAAAGATTAAGACAGACTCAGGTTATGTATGAAATTATTTTTCTTAGAGACAATAATCGTCATGTGGATTAAACATTACTCACAGAGATTAAATACATATTGTTGACTCAAAAATTGTTTTTAAATTTAATAAGATTGAAACTTTGAGGGATGTTAAGTTGATTGATAGCAGTGATGGGTATGGCACCGGGAGCTAGCTCCGGCGGAGCCGGAGCTAAGATTTTGAAACCCCGGTCCCTCAAAATTAATTTCTAACTCACCGCCTGATCAACATGATTCTGAGCATTATGGTCATGCCAGTCAACAATTACATAAATTCCTTGAGCTATAGCAGCTTTTATCACAGTCTCAACTTTAGCTTGTTCAGCACTTGGATTCGTTAAATAACCGCCATTTTCTACTCCCATAGCTGCTCTAACAACAATAGCATTCCAATTACACTTTAATGATTGGACAGTATTTGCTGTATAGAAGACAGAGCCTTCACTCCATTGAGACCAAAAGAGGGACATTCCCGCCAACACTACAGGCTGATTATTGGATCCATAGACTTTATTACCTTAAATTAGTTTTGAAATTTATTGTCACATTTATAGTCACTGAAGTATTATCTTTTGCTTTCAGTAATTTTTTATTCAGTCACTCTTCTTGCAAATCTAACACTCGTTTGTGGGATTCGTTTGCTTAAAATTGGGTCACCCAAATGTACTGCAGAGCTATTACTCCGTTCATTGTGATCGTCCTCCAGGACGCCGTAGTATGATGCAATAGTTACTCAAGGCGCATCGAACCATACCAAAGCGTCACGGATTTGACCACTTTGAAAGAAGGTATAGCTCTAGGGTACATTGGGCTTCAGGTACATTGCCTGCTCCCATTAAAATTCTCAAAGAAAAGTTAACCTTTTACAGAAAGTTGTCCGAAAGGAGGAGAAGCACAATTCAAACCTTTAAAAAGAACCAAAAAGAGGATAGAAGTTAAAATATTCATTTTAATTATTTTTAATAATAATTGTGATTATTACTCTTATTTTTGAATCTATTTATATTCCCATAAATTCATTAAATTTGCCCTTTATTATTTACTTTAACTTTTTTTATTTTTAAATATTTCAACTAAATAATGAATTTTTTAAATAAAAATTTCCAATGTACTTTCCTATTTAAAAAATAATTTTGAGCTAAAAATTAAAAAAAAATATTGAGCTGAATAGTTTTATTTCAGCAATAAATCTTAATTTGACATAAATTTACCAGCAAGTTTGGCAAATTTCGCTTATACAAATGTTTCAGCCGTGGCAGTGCTTGTTTTGATTTTTGTATTGTGTTAAATTTTTTTTAATCCCGAACGCCCTGGTATTGTTCAATTTAAATTGTCGGGCTAGATTATTAACTTATTATGTCATTTATTATAATTTAATTAATAAAATTCCTTTTTGATCCATGGATTCATATTTGGCAAATACATTAATTATCAAGTTTCACTTTGATATGCTCATCAATTTGCCTCCTACCTCCTCATCTGTACGCCCATATCCGTCCATATATTTTAGAGCTGTCCGAGACCAAAATTTTTCCAAGACTCAAGACCCAAGACTCAAGACCAAAAATAATACAAAACTCGAGACAATTTTTAGGACACTTAAGTCAAATTTTTGGTTTATTTTTTGTTATTTTGACACGATCACAGTCAACTTCAGCACAATCACCTATAATTTCGAAAATCTATGCGAAATTCAAAGAATTTTGGCAAATTTATCCGGGTGGAAAATCAATGAGATATATTATTTCAGAGGATTTGGGCGGATTAAGGGGATATTAGTGATATAAAGGGTAAAGCCAAAATTTCGGCGACACCCAACGTTAGCCCTCCTCGAAATCGACCCCCTGGCTATGCCCTTGGATTAAAGAGGATATTGAGGTTTAAAGGGGAATTTAAGTGGATTAAGAGGGATTAAAAGGAATATTATGAAGTTGGGGGACCTGGGTGGCAAAAATTTTTACAATTTTGGAGGAATTTTAAGCCAAAAATCTTCTCATCCCAGCGCCTCAGGCGAAAATTTCTAAAATTTTGTTAGGCCAAGAAGCCAGAATTCTTCCTTTTCCAGCGCCGCAGGCGAAAATTTTGGGAATTATGAAGGCCAAGAAGCCAAAAATCTTCCTCTTCCTGCGCCGCAGGCGAAAATTTTGAGAATTTTGGAAGGGCAAGAGGCCAGATTTCTTCCATTCCATTATAAATGACCCATTGGAAGAAAGGTCCAAAGTTTTCATGAGAGACATTTCGTCAATTAGAAATTTTTGATAGAAAGGCCAAAAACCAAGACCAAAAAATAAAACCAAGACAAGACCAAGACAAGACCAAGACAAACACCCCAAGACCAAGACCGAAAAAAACCAAGAAAAGTCTTGGTTCCAAGACCAAGAGTCTCGGACAGCTCTAATATACCTCCTATAAGTAAAAATTTTTTTTGTGCTTTGGACACAAAAATCTTTAAGATTCAATGCCAAACTTGAAATCTGTTAAATAAAAAAAACTTGAAACAAAATTCTGTTTAAGCCAATTTCTTTGACTATGAAATGTCACATTTCTGTTTTTCTTGTTTTTTTAAAAAGTTTGTTTTCCTTTTTTTAGGGTCTTTGCGTAATATGCTGCCAACGCCTTATATTTATTTCAATTATTCTTTCAATTTTCAAACCCTTTTTATTTTTTACATTTTATATATAAATATAAATGTTTTTAATTTTTATTTTCACCAAAATTTTATTTTTCTTTTCAAAAGATATTCTTTAATTCAAAATGCGTCATATTTAAAATAATAATTTTTTAAGATAAAAACTTTCCAAAAATATTTTTTAATTAATTTCTATTTATATACATATCATTTTCTAAATTTACAAAAAAATTTTTTTGACATTTTAAAAATTAAATAAATAATTATTTTAAAAAATACCAAGAAATTCCAACAAATGTGTTGCCTTTTTCAGATTTATGATTTTTATGAGAATTTTTTAATAATTAATTAAGATTTTAAAATAATTTTCACATCAAATATTCACACTTAATTAATTTTTTTTGCAATTTATATTTTAATTTTAAACTATTTTTGGATTACTTTAATTAATTATTTATTAAATTTATGAAACAAAAATCTGAAATAAATTTTAGAAAAATTTATTTTAATTAAAGACTTGTATCTATTTTGAAGTAAAACTTAATATCAGGTGAGAAAAAAGTCATTTATTATTTTTTCCAAAAATTCTAATTTAACCCGCGATATCTCTAGTTTTATAATAAAACAACAATATTTTCAATTATATTTTTGAAAATTCAATTATAAATTTAAAATTATATATTTCGGTTTTTTAAAACCGAAAATTTTGATATTTTTTTGCCAAAAATTAACCGTTTTTATAAAGTTAAAAAACCGAAACTTCTAAAAATGAGTGATTTTATTAAAAATTACCCAAAATATGAAAATCACAATTTGTCTAAAACTCAAAACCGAAAACCGGGTTTTTAAATTTTGGATTAACTTAAAACCGGGTTAGTGGTTAATAACCGGTAGTGAATTTATTAAGAAAAAGTTTTTACTAAATTTTTCCAAAAGTTGTATTAACAAAGCAAAAATGAAGTTTAATTTCTTGAGAAGGGAAACTTTATTGTGTTGCTTTTTTCAAAGATACTAAATCAAAATATACTCATACATATCTATTTTTAGCTATAAAGTTTTATTTTTTTAATTTTATTTTCTAATTTTATCCTTAAAACTTGTGAAAATGATTTTCTCATGATAATCTTAACACAACTTTTATCAATTTTTCATTTATTTTTAAATAATTTTCCTAAAGCAAAAACTCAATGTCTTATTCTGAAAAAATTTTCTTTCATTTTTTTAAGTTTTTAAAATAGTTAAAATATTTTTATATTAATTCATTAAAATAATTAAATATACAAACAATAATCTACAAAATTTTTATATTTCCACCTGCAAAGAAAAATTTTAATTAAAATAATTCTTTCTATAAGTTTCTTAATTAATTAATTCCCTTATTTAAAAAAATTATTTTCAATTGAATTATTTCCTTTTTCTTTAAAGCAAAAACATTTTAAAATTAATTTAATAAATAAATGCAATTTTGGAGGTTAAAATAATATTTTGGAAATATTTTATGCCGACAAAAAGAATCATTTGTCTTTAATTAATCTTAATCTTTAATCCTGTCTTTAATCCTGAGACCTTAAAAGTCGACGAGTACAACAATAATTCTTTATCCAAATAAGAAAGTTACTATGAAGACGAAGGCAGAATTGGGGGAGTGGATAAGCGAAGGTTATCTGTCATTAACCAGCTTGTATAATCTGTCTGATTGGACTAAAGCAGACACAAACTTTTGGCTTTAATACCCCATACATTAAGTAAATACTCCTTATCATGATTTTAATACTATTCTTAGAATAGTCGAGTTTTTGTTATTTAATTTAAAATAATTAAAAACAATTAATTTTCATTTAGATTTTATTAAAAAATTTTTTTTTCAATGGAAAATATTAACAACAGCGACGGATACAACAACAACAATATAACCCACCAAATAACTAGTTTTCAACCTTCAAATTCTTTTGAATATTTCTTTTTATTAATTTTTAATATTTTGGATTTACTTGGAAATATATTTTTGGTTGGCCCTTTCTCGGCTTTAAATTTTTATTTAATTTTAAAAACATCTGTTTTACATCCAAATTTAAAATTTATTCTACAATCTCAAAGTTTTGTTATTTTTCTTCGAACAATTTGTATGTTTAATTTAATTAATTATTAATTTTGTGTCTAGTCGCTTTAAAAATGCAGAATCAAAAATGGCATGAATTTTATATAAATCATGTTTGAGCATGACAAAAATACAAGCTTTATCAGACAAATTTAAAATAAGCAGGCAAAAAAATCAACACGGCCTCAATCCCATAAACATACATTCAGACTTCACTTACAAAGTTGGGGAGCACGATTAAATAATGTTGTGAAGATCTCCCTCAAAGATATTATTAACTGCGATAACTATAGCAATTTTCGCTTAATTTTCTTACTAATTTCTGAAAAATTTTGATATCCCGTTTATTTCTAAAATTACAAGAACTTTATATACCTAATAAATTTGGCCCATGAGGCTCTTTATTTTTCAACTATCATCCAAATTGCGGCTAAATAAAATTGAGGCTACATATGTATATATCCTTCCTTATGCTTTGTTCATTATGAGGCTATATTAAATCAACATTTATTTTTTATTTTTAGTCCGATCTTATATTCTCATATATCGCCTTGTCTTAAACGAAATGGTTTATTCTCCTAAAATTATGGTGTTTGTTTATAGTGTAGTAATGTACTTTAGAAACTTTCTTTGTCATGCAATAATTATGGAAAGATTATTAGCAACTATTTGGGTAATTAATTACGAAAATAATCGCTCACGATGGTTTACTTATTTTTGGGTTATTATTGATGTAAGTTAAAATATTTTTTGACAAAATTCCAAGAGAGTCATTAGTAGAGTCATTAGTCTTAATGCATATTTTTGCATACTTCGGTACTTCCGTGCATATTTCGATATTTGTGCATATTTTGGGAAATCTTGCATATTTTTGTCGAAAAATAATTTTACAGATAATCATTACTGTTGTGACAGCTTATTTTTTCTCAAATTCAACCGATGTTGAGACATTGTTAGTAAACGTTGTAAGTCAATCTGTCATGTCAACTTTTGGAGTTATTGAGATTTTTGTATGAAGAATTTTATTAATTTAGTTAATTTAATATTTTAGATTCTTCTAAGATTGTTAAGACATAACGAAAAGATTTATTTTGAAAGAAGTAGTTTGGCATTGAGTGCTCATAAACTAACTGGACGTTATCAGGTATTATATTTGATAATAAGGACAGGAAAATCCTTCGAATTTCATTACTTCTTTCAAGTGCCCACATATGATTTTCCATAGGATAAGAAGACTGTCCTCAAATGAAACATCCTTAACCCGGAGGACGATTATCAGATATTTAATTTTCAGTTATGTGAGAATATTAGAACAACAAAACAACTCTTACCTACTCTGTGTTTACATGTTTGTATAAATATTATAGCTGGGTCTCCCCTCGCTTTGGCATATTTTAAATTAGTTACTTCACAATTTGGTATTATCTTATGTGTCAGTTTTCTCATGTATCTACCAATTACTTATCTTTGCTTTCTTATTGAATTATCTATGATTCTGTAAGTTCCAGCAAATATAATTAATTGTTTTTGTCTTATATATCCTATATGGACTGATTTAAAGTCTTACTTTCGTAACCAGAGGTTGGAACTTTGAAATTTAATCGTGGTTGTACGTTCGTACAGGCCTTTTTTACCTCGTACTCGTACCAGCTCTATTTTCGGCCCTGTATCTCTCACTCATACCTATTCATTTTTTTGCTCTTGTATATATGTATAAAATTCAGATGCCATCCTTCTTTAAGAATAGAGAGTATGAATTTTGGTACGAGCTCCCAACCACTGCCCATAACTAGGCTTTTTAAAATTTTCTTCGATATTCTCTTTCACTTAAATGGGATAATCCAAAGTAAATTTTAATCAATTTCTATAATTATTAAAATTCAGATGCCATCCTTTTTTAAGAAGAGATTTAAGCAAGATTGGAATCAGTCTGAGATCATTGCTTAATTTTGGTTCAAAAAATAAAATTTCAAATAAAGAAGAGATAAAATCTAAATATGGAGAAGCAACGCAGTTAAAAGATATTAATGGAGGACAGTTAATAAAAGTAACAGGAAAGTTAGAAGCTGAGAGACATTTTCAAAGTATTCAAGCTGATTGGGAAGCAAAATATATACAAAATAAAATCTAAATTAATTTTTTCACAAAAATTTTGTCTTTTTTTCTCATTTTATATATTTTATTTTATCCCATTATTCATTTTCTTTACTATAGTTAGCTCGAATTTTTCTAATTATTTTTAAAATTCTAATTTTCCAATATAATATACATATTTTTATTCTAGTCATTTCTAATACTCTACTTCTAAAAATTAAAACTAATAATTAAAAAAATTTATAGAAAATTTTAAATTTGCTTCGATATAATTTCCTGAATTTTTTAAATACGCAACCATTGAAAGCCACATCACTCGTCTTCAACAACAAATCTGCTGCCTGTACTTTGAAAAGAAATTAATAAGATTGGAAATTTTTAAAGGAGGCTGATTACTGTTTTAAAAGAAGCTGAATACTGTTGAATATTAAAATCATCCAGGAGAATATTAAATTTAGCTTTAGGAATTCTTGTTCAGATCATGAACATTTTATAAACGTTCTTAAATTATAGTTGGTTTTTAAGAGATTTCTTTTAAAAAATCTTTGTATAAGCATAAACAAATTATCCAAGATGTTAATGGTGGTTGAGAAAAAAAAACATAATAATAGAGCTAACTAGATGATTCCTTAGAACTCTTCTTATTAAGAAATCATTCAGAGCGGATTGAAAATGAAAAAGTCGAATGTTCTGTTAAAACATAATCATTTCACTGATAAATTATGTGAGCTGTCAATTAGACGTTTCTAAAAAGTGTAAATCTTAATTTATTTTAGTTTTCGATTTTTAAGTTTAGAATAATTTGTTTTTAAAAACATGAAATTAAAATTTTTTTAATGAAAGTAAATTTTCCTCAGACATACATTTTTTTAAATAATTTTTAATTTTTTTTTAATTATTAGCAAAAAATTATTTTTTAATTAGGAAAGTACATTAAAAATTTTATTTAAAAAATTCAAAAAATTCATTGTTTAGTTGAAATATTTAAAAATAAAAAAACTTAAAGTAAATAATAAAGGGCAAATTTAATGAATTTATGGGAATATAAATAGATTCAAAAATATGAGTTATAATCACAATTATTATTAAAAATAATTAAAATGAATATTTTAACTTCTATCCTTTTTTTGGTTCTTTTTAAAGGTTTGAATTGTGCTTCTCCTCCTTTCGGACAACTTTCTGTAAAAGGTTAACTTTTCTTTGAGAATTTTAAGCAAACGAGTCACACAAACGAGTGTCAAATTTGCAAGAAGTGTGACCTAAACACAATTCAAAATTTTGAATAAAAAATTACTTAAAGTCAAAGATAATTAAATAACAATAAATTTAAAAATTAATTTAAGGTAATAAAGTCTATGGATCTAATAATCAGCCTGTAGTGTTGGCGGGAATGTCCCTCTTTTGGTCTCAATGGAGTGAAGGCTCTGTCTTCTATACAGCAAATACTGTCCAATCATTAAAGTGTAATTGGAATGCTAATGTTGTTAGAGCAGCTATGGGAGTAGAAAATGGCGGTTATTTAACGAATCCAAGTGCTGAACAAGCTAAAGTTGAGACTGTGATAAAAGCTGCTATAGCTCAAGGAATTTATGTAATTGTTGACTGGCATGACCATAATGCTCAGAATCATGTTGATCAGGCGGTGAGTTAGAAATTAATTTTGAGGGACCGGGGTTTCAAAATCTTAGCTCCGGCTCCGCCGGAGCTAGCTCCCGGTGCCATACCCATCACTGCTATCAATCAACTTAACATCCCTCAAAGTTTCAATCTTATTAAATTTAAAAACAATTTTTGAGTCAACAATATGTATTTAATCTCTGTGAGTAATGTTTAATCCACATGACGATTATTGTCTCTAAGAAAAATAATTTCATACATAACCTGAGTCTGTCTTAATCTTTATTGTTTTAAAGATCAAGTTCTTCACTTACATTGCTAAAACATACGGATCAAATCCAAACATTATTTACGAGACTTTCAATGAACCTTTACAAATTGATTGGAGTATTGTTAAAAGCTATCACGAGAAAGTCGTTGCCGCCATACGCAAATATGACAAAAAGAATTTAATAGTACTCGGAACAACAACATGGTCTCAAGATGTAGATATTGCTGCAGCAAATCCAGTTAGTGGATCTAACCTTTGTTACACTCTTCATTATTACGCGGCTTCCCACAAACAATCTCTTCGTGACAAAGCCCAAACAGCCTTAAACAAGGCAATAATCTGTCAAAAAATCTTTCCATACTTTGCTTATAATTTAAGGGAGTTTGCATTTTCGTAACAGAATACGGCACTGTTGATGCCAGTGGAGGAGGCAGTGTAGATGTTACCTCTTCAAACCAATGGTGGTCTTTCTTAGATTCAAACAAGATTTCTTATGCCAATTGGGCACTAGATAATAAAGCTGAGGCAGCAGCTGCCCTTACCCCCGGAACAACTCCATCACAGGTTGGGGATGATTCTCGATTGACAGCTTCAGGCAAATTGGTGAAAAACAAACTTAAATCTATGAAAAATGGTATTTAATTTTAAGAAATGATAAAATTTACAAATCATTTCCATTCAGGTATCAATTGCTCAAGTGGTTGAACTATTCTACTAGATCATTTTTCTATATAAGAAACCGATATTTCATATTTAAAATTATTTATTATAAAGATTAATGTAGTATTAAAACTAGTTTATAATATACTCTTAGAATTAATAAAATGATAAAATAAAACAATAAATGTTTACTAACAATTTTTATAGCTTTTCGTAATTGAATTTTTGTAACCTGCTATCTGGTGCTTTTTATTCTGATGAAAATTAATAAGGAAAGAAAAAAGATTCTTATTATTTGGTATTACAAGAATCTGGTCTTTTGGTGAGCTATTTTAAAATTTTAATTATTTTGAACGAGCTAAATTCTCCAAATACAGTGAGAGATTCTCGAAAAAGCTACGGGAGTTACTTCTTTTCAAATCAATTCAACACTTTGATTAACTTAACAAGAGCTGTTTTTAGTGAGATTCGAATGTACTCCCACGAATTTTATTCATTATTTAAAATAAAAAAAATTTTTTCAATTTTTTTATTTTATCGTTATAGTAACCCAAAATTTGGACATATTTGGTCAAAATTCGGACCTATTTTAGCCTTTTTCGGATTTTTTCGAACCTATTCTGCCACTTAAAAAACATAGAATAGGAACCTATTTCTCACTTTTTAGGACATAAAATTTCACACTCTAGTGATTAACTAAAAATTTTTCGAAAATTTTGTAATGATTAAAAATGGAACAGAAAATTAGTATAAAATGTATTCTAAATTCAACAAAACAAACAAGTCCAACTCTAATTTCGGTAAAATTAGATCAATGGCTAAATTGATAAAAATAGGGATAATTCGAGTATAAACAAATTTTCAAATTAAAATCATGCTTTCTTTAGGCTACTCACATCAACTCACCATCTTGATTAACTTCAAATCCCCTAAATTATATTAATTAAATTATTCATTATTTTAATTTAAATAAACCAATTTTCAATTTCCTCTTGTAATATAACAAATATTTTCAAGTCTTCAGTAACTCCAGTTGTTTTAACACCATCCTCTATTTCAAATTTCA
Organism: Meloidogyne arenaria; assembly: GCA_036172955.1. NCBI lineage: Eukaryota > Metazoa > Nematoda > Chromadorea > Rhabditida > Meloidogynidae > Meloidogyne > Meloidogyne arenaria. The sequence goes on along the minus strand of JARQAB010000029.1, from coordinate 1,060,171 downwards.
ACAAATCTATATCTATAAATTCATCTTTACCTTTAATTCCAACTAGCCACGAAGTGCAAAAATTTACACTGAAATTTATAAAACGTTATCAATTTTGGTATGAATGATAAATGGACTTTTTCAAGTTTAAATGTGTCTAATAACCCTCTTCAAACATCACAAAAAACAATTTCAGCCCCACAAACAACGAAATCTTAAAGCCTAAAAGTTTCTCACTTTTCTGATTCTTCCTTTTCTTCAAAATCAAATTGTTGTCCTTCTTCATTTTTAATTTTCCCTATTTCTGTAGGACAATCCTCTGTTTTTAATCCAACATGGTGAATTTCTATTTGACTAATTTTCTCAATTTTTTCATTTATCTTATCCAAATTCTCCAAAAATCCACAAAAATTTTCTTGTCCCGCCTCCTCTTCAGTAATACACGAAAATACAATAAAATGTTTATACTGGAAAACAATTTATTTATTTATTGTAAATTAAATTATAATTTACAATTTTAACAAATTCTGATCCTTCAACATTATTTTTCATATAAACGAATTCATTTTTAGTTGGTCGATTTGACAAACAGTTGACAACTTTTTCAAGACCTATAATTAATTAATTTAATTTATCTAAAATATACATAAGTAGGGTTGTCAGATCGGACCTTACTTCGGTTTTGGATACCCGAAGATTTCCCAATAACCAACAACCAGTGTTCATAAATGTCAATTTTGCTCGTACTCGTACTTCTTACAAAGTACGAGTACGAATTTTGGTACGAGCTTATGAACACTGCCAACAACCCCTATACAAAATTGTTATTTAACTCAGTTGTCAGTCTACAATTATTTCTATAAATAAATCCTATCCTAAAAGCCTATAGATTAATAATAAATTATTTTTAATAATTGCCAATTAATAATGCATTCAAAATTATATGTTGATTTGTTTTTGTTATTTTGCTCGTTATTGAATGCTCGGGATGTGTTGTAGTTAAAATCGTAAAATATTTTTCCTTATTTTCTTCTTTGTTCTGTTTGCTTTTTATTCGAAGAGGCACATTCCAATCCCTTTAAAAATTAATAATTTCATTTATTTTTGGGTGAAATTTACCAGGTTGAAAATATTATGAAAAAACGTTCAATTAATTGTATTATATTTGCTTCGGGAAATAAAAGAAAAACTTTTGTGAGCATTAAAGAAATGGAATTTCCATCGAGAAATCCAAATTGTCTGTTGTAAACACAATGAGCTGAAATTGATATTTATAAAATTTAACTTTTTGGGGTTTGTTGATAATATTGAGTTTAGCAGCTAGCGTTTTGTGCTGTGATAAACCTTTGTAAACTCTTACTATTTCAAATTTCCAATCTCTCCAGGTCCCAGCATATTTGAATATTTTATAAAAAAATCTCCTACCTTTTGCCCAATTTTTCAGAACCATAAAAGTTTGATTAAGAATATTGCGTTCTTTTTCATTTTTATTCTTTAACAACTCCTCCAAATATTCGTAAGTTTTGAACAATGAAAGATTATAGAGAATCGAAGCATTTTCTTCTTTAATATTTAAATTTTTCGAAATTTTCCTCATAAAATTTTCAATCCATTTTGTATCATTTTGAAGTTTACGTTCATCTTTATTATTAACAAAAGTGATTACAAACTCCGTTCCATAACCTTCATAATAAATATCATCGTCAGAAATACGTAAAAGTTTGTGCATTCCATTGAGTGATTGCTTTCGTGCATTCTAAATTTTAATTGATATATAATTATTGTTTGATTTATTTAGGCGCAAGTAAAGTTATAAAAAATAATCTGCCGATATTATTGTAATTTTAAAATTTAGACAAGCTCTTATGACATCTACAATCAGTTACGAATTATCCATATCCTCAATCCCGAAGCGGAGCTCATTCTTAGATATAAAGTTGCGCTTCGGAACCTAACGAAAACACGAGGATTTTTCAGTTGGATTGATTGAATAATATTTACTAGAAAAAAGAGAAAAGTTCTGACACTTTCTTACATTGAAAAGTTGGCAAAAAAGTGAATTTTCTGAACATTGACTAAAAAATGAAGTCAAAAATCTGCTCGCTTTATCAATAAATAATTCTTTTATCATTTCATCGTCAATTTTTCCTGCTCCAAAAGCTAAAACAATTGCATTTATATGTCCTCCTCGTTTGTTGTATGGAGATGACATAAATAATTGAAAATTTGAAATTTTCTTAGTTCTTTTTAAAATATCCTTCCATTCTTCGAAAAGTTTATTAAATGAGTTCATTGGAGAAATATCATTGTGGGCAACATATAGATTCGAATCTTGCCAATTTTTGTTTAGAAATAGAGGACTAAAACCGTCGGGATGGAGATAAAACAGTGGATTTCCAGAGTTATCTTAAAATAATATTTTTATCGGAGATAATTAATTGTGGATTCGGACTTGTGGATTCAACAAAATCTGAAATTGTAACCACATTATAGACTTTCGATTACTTCAGATTTATGCAAAATTATTGAAACTAAAAGTTATACTCTACCCCCTAACCCTGCAGGTAGTATCTACATTAGTAGCTAAGGCTCGGCTTTGAAACTGTCTTAAATCACGTACCTATTTCAATTTGTTCTTTCATTTGCTTCAACTCTTCGATCCTCATTTCTATTTTTATTGTCCATCCTTTTAAAATTTCCTTTTCTTCCAAGTTAAGAATTTTTTGGACAAATTGTTTCTGATTGGCGTTTAATACACTCCAATTAATTCCACTAAATTCAACAAAATATTTAGAAATCTTTTCCAAATACAAATTTTCTTTGATTTTACCAAAACTTTCTTTATTTATTAACTTTCCTTCCATTACTTTTAATATTTCAATTAAAAAATATTCCAATTCATTTTCAATTTTTATATTTATTTTATCATCATTTTTTGAAATTAATTTTTCTTTAATTTTCCCCCAATACTTTTCCATTCTTTTAAACTTTTTTAAATTTACAAAATAAATATCAAAAATATTTTTATAAAAATTCTTTAATTTCTCCAAAAATTCAAAACGCTTTCCAATCTCATTTACATAATTTCCAACATCAACAAAACTTTGTCTAATTGCCTGTTTTCCTTTTTTAAATTCATTAAAAATATCAAACAAATTTTTATCTTCTGTAAAGAACTCCAATCTGATGGTTTCTTCATTATTTTCTATTTTTGTTTCTTCCTTTTTAATTTCTGATATTTTATCATTCCCTTTTGTTATTATTTTTTTCTTCTCCTTAAAATCAAAATATAATTTTTTGAAATTTATGATGATTAATTTAAACCTTTATTTCTGTATTTATTTGTGGAATTATTTCAAGTTCTTTATCTGCTTGATCCGTATTTGTTCCAATTACCTTAATTTAATTTTAATTATACCAAAACGGCCCTTATTTTCTATTTAATATAGACACTCAAATATACTATCTACATATAAATTAGCTCGAATAGGAACTCTTTCTGTAGAAGACAGATTATAGTTATAGTGTGGATGTCTGGAACATAAATAAATATAAATTTATTCATACCAAAAGGTATATACTTCGTACCACCCCTATACCACTGAAATGGATGAGTACAAAAAATATTGTGAAAAATAAAATATTTAACTTGGGATTAGAAAGAATAGGAGTCATTTAGAAAAAATTAGTGAACACAAATATCGGTGTCCGGAAAATTGGGCTCTGGAAAAATGGGCTCCAAGATTTTTCGGAAATTTGGGCTCCAACTTTTAGGAAAATTGGGCTCCAGCGGAATTTTGGGCTCTGAGTGAGAAAAACGGAAAATTGGGCTCTAAAATTTTAGGCGCGGTGCATTGTGGGCGTAGAGTAAATTTTTGGATTTATTCGAGAAATATCACAAAATTGTCTGGAGTGCTGATACTTAGTGGGTAGGTCGGCATTTCAAAGCTGAAAATCAGTAAAAAAGGATAGGTTTAGGCTACTGTTGTAGAACCCAGCGACCGTTGACTCCCGCGAGGCGCGTGCGCAAAACCCCGCGCGAAGCGCGGGGTTTTGCACAAGCGCCTCGCCGATGCCCATAGGTTTACGTTGTTTGATTTCTTGTTTTTTTCTAATAAATCCAAAAATTCACACCGACGCCCACAATTCCCCGCGCCTAGAATTTTAGAGCCCAATTTTCCGTTTTTCTCACTCAGAGCCCAAAATTCCGCTGGAGCCCAAATTTCCGAAAAATCTTGGAGCCCATTTTTCCAGAGCCCAAATTTCCGGCACCCCAAATATCTAAGATGTCTTAAGATATTTTGAATTTTTGCTTAAAAGAAAAAAAAATATATGTTCAATTTTGCTTTTATTCGTACTTCGTACCACCCCTATTTTTTGCTCGTACTCGTACTTCGTACCAAAGTATGAGTACGAGTACGAATTTTGGTACGAGCTTATGAACACTGGTCTGGAATTGCTGATTACTCAACCTTCATGATTTTCTACACTTATGAACTGCGATTGCGGCTGCATAATATTTTTACAATTGTCAACATTTTTGATTGTATAAGGAAATACAATCCAGAGGATATTATTAAACATTAAAAAACCTTGTTATCATCATTTGGTTTTTCAGAAATTTTAGATTTAAATTTTCTTTCAGTTTCTTTTTTCAGCTCTTTCGCTTTTTCTTTGCTTTTTTCATTTTTATTTTGTATTTCTATTATTTTTGTTAAATTTATCAGTAATTTTTTAATATTATCCTTATTGATAAAAATTGTTAATTTGTCTTCAAATTCTTTCTGGCTATTATTTCCAAATACTAAAATTTCAGTAATTATAATTTCTAAATAAAGATGCTTAAGTGGCCCCTGTCCTTAGCAGAGGTGGTTCGGAACAGTCAGAGGTGTCGGAAATCGGAATTTCGACCCGCCCATGTCCTTAGCTGGTCTCTGACCTAAAGGTTTCGGATGTACTTGATTAATGTTTCTTATTATGATTTTGGCGTTATTATCATATAAAGAACTCGTTAACCAAACGACACCTACCCTCTTCTCAAACACCTTAAAATAAAATCCAAATAAATACCAACATTTTATCAGAACTTCAAGTAAATTACTTTTATTATCTTCTAACAACTGTTTTATCATTTCATAATGACTGTCTCTTAGCCATTCCTCAAATGTCTCGCTTATGTTTTTATTTGCTTTGTAATATTCTGCTTTCTCGATTACGCCCCATTCAGCAAGGATTACATTTTTATCAGAAACTAGCTTAAATATTTTGAAAATAATTTATAGGAAGTTCATTCCTTCTTAAATAATTCCCTTTACTCCTAAACCCTCTCCTCATTCATAAAATTTAATAAATAACCTTTTCTTTCATTAAACGTTCAATCATTAATTTCAACAATTCAAGCTTGCATAATAATTCAATTTTTGTCTCCTCAAATCTAAACTCCTCAATCCAAAGCAATCTAAAATAATGCATTAAATGATTGTATCTTTGAGCATTCCAAACTGCCAAAATATTCGTTCTTTTTTCATTATTCTTACGTTTCCCTTTTTCATTTAATAATGAATATCCCCAATTGAACCAAACAAGAAAATCAGCTATTATTTTATTATATTTTTGTTCTAATTTTTGTTCTTTTGTCAATGCTTTTATATAATATGATGATATATTTTCCTTATCAAGAAGCACTAAATTATTTAATTTTAGTTTTATAAATTAAATATCCATCCACTTATATCTAAGAGATTATTCGGATTTAACCCTATCACATCCACTAAGGTCGGGGAATTTGAGACGTTTTTTGAAAATTAACCCTACCCCCTGCTCCCGTGGCAGGTTTTCCCCGAGCCCCCCCCCCCCCCCAGAAGGCTCTATGCATTGCTAAAAATATTTACCTTCAAATCTTTCCTTTACTTATTAAATAATTAAAATGAATATCTCTATATTTTCTATTAACATTCAATTCATTTAATGAATGTTAAGAGAAAAGGTGCGTGTCTTAACTAGACTTCAGCGGTATCGGTATCTCTGTTGGGATCGGGTGGTTTTTTTTGCTTTAAAAAATAATTTTTATTTTTTAAACTGAAAATCCCAAAGTATATTTTAAAAATAGATCACTTCAAAAACTCCGGATCCCGACATCAGGATTTTAAATATCTCGGGCCGGATCAACAAGTTCCCCCTACCGGTAGTATCGAGCAGCCCATACTTATCCAAAAATTTAATTGTTGCAATATTTTGGGGTAAAATCAATAATAATAAATAAAGATTTCCTTTTTTCTCTTTTAGCTCTTTAAGAATATTTTTATTTTTAAATTTTTTGTTCAAAAATTCTATATGTTCATCGCTAAGGGATTCCCTCAATTTTAAACAATCTTCTTCATTATAAACTTTAATTTGAATATTTTCAATAAATCCATTAATTTCTTTAAAAACAACTTCAGTTTTTCCAGAGTTAATCAAATCTTCAAATTTATATACTCTCGCGTTTAAAAACAATAAATAATCAAATGTTAACGAGCCATTAAATTCATTATTCATAGATTTATATGCTTTATATAAAATTATTCTAAATATATCCTCTAATTCATTTGAATAATTTGAGATTTTTAAAAGTTTATTCTCAACTTTTTCTATTAAATTTAACAAAATTGCTAGATTTAATTTATTTTCTTCTTTGGTTAAATATTTAAAATAGTAATTATCATGCATGTTGTCCTCTGGAACATTGTACTGGAATATTTCTTTGTATAAATTCCATCTATTTGTAGGCTCCAATATTGCTAAAAAAATAATTACAGTCTACATATTAACGTTATTACTTGAATACTTAAACTAATGCAAATACGATAGTGTAATCGGACTCTTGTTAATAATGTAAAGCATATAGCTATAATCCCAGCGGCCGAATAACCTTTTGCTCTAGCTAAAGGAGAGAAATAGCTATAGCCCAGCTGCTTTACTATAACTATAATTCACAATCATACTTCACTTGAAAAATACTCCCTGGGTTGAAATATTCTATCCTAAATCAAGTTATCCATTATTAGGGGATCAATCTTTTAGGTAATTCCTCACATTCATTATCCAATTAATTAAAAAATAATCTTAACTTGAGTTTTATCTAATAAAATTGAGTTTAACCAATATTTAAATTTATATTTAATTATCCCCCTAGCTTGAATTATACGTACATTCTAGAGTTTGTTTACTACTAAATTATTTCATTTAAGACTAGTCTGTTTATTTTTTAGTGTTTACTGTTCCCAATTTTTTGGTTTAACTCAGATTTAATAAATAAGGCATGAACAGAAGACTATCCAGATTTAGACTATTCAGATCCCCATTTTCTAATTAACTTACATATCTGCATTTTTTGCCGAATATCAAAATGTAATTTATTATCTAACACATTAAACCTTTCAATTCCAATCAAATTCTTCATTAACTTTTTTGATTCAATTTTTCCAAAAATTAAAGGTTGTAAGTCTTCTTCGACTTGATTATAAAATAAAGAATGTGATAATCCAACTTTGGATTGAAATGAAGGATTTGCAAAACATTTATCAATAGTATCGTCAATTTGTTCGGTCGTTTCACATAAAATATCATTATTGAAAATAGATATTTCCTAAAATTTAATTTCTGAATAGTTTTTTCTCAAGAAGTTTTAAATATTTTCTGGCATTTAAAACTAGAGACCGGAATTTCGCTTTGACGGTATTCCGTACTGAAATACCGAAAAATACTGTACCGATAAATGCCGATAAAATTCAGAATTTTATCGTACCTTATTCCGTATTGTATTACCGACTGTAATACCGATACATTTGCATCGGTACCGTAAAATTTTATACGGTACTGTCTGGTCTTTACGGTACTGTCTGGTCTTTATTTAAAACAAAATATGAAGAGACTAGTTTGGTTATTGTTTGTTTCAAGATATTAACAAAGTGGAGTGATTAAGAAGTTATCAAGGTTGGGAGGAATTAAGACGACATACATGAGATATCGAAGGAATCTTGATTTTATGAAAGATATGGAAGGATTAAGTGATATCATCTTATCTATATTCCCTAAATTATTTGATAATTAATTAGCTTAAAAATTCAATAAAATTTTTAATAAAGCTATCTCTAATAGCTAAGGATATGTCGGTTTATTAATGGGATTATGAAGTGATTAAGGAGAAATAATGAAGGGTTTGTGCTGATTAAGAAGAAATCTTGAGGAGCTTTTATGTACATGATCTTGAGGAGCTTTAACATTTAAAGCCCATTTAATTTTTTTATCTTAAATTCTTATAAAAAATTTGCTTACAATATCCTGAATAATTAAACAATTTTTAACAAAAGTTTTCCAATTTCTATTTTCTAAAAGTATTTTGTTTTTTGCCATTAAATTTAGAAAACGATACAATAAACAGAATTCCTTTTTATTCAACAAAAGTTTTGTTGAAATATTTTTTGTTGTATTAATTAAAATCTCCTTTAATAATTTTGTTGAATCTTCTAAAACTTGATAAAAAGCTCTAGAAAATTCAGAATTTATATTGCTTCCTAATATTCTTTCTTTCTTGACGATAATTGCCTCGAGAAAATTTTTCCAATTCCAAGTGAAGGATCTAATAGATAACTCCTTAACAAATGCCTCACTAGTAGTTCCATTTAAATATATTCTGTACATAAATATCAGGTAGTTTGTTTCGATTTTACTATACTGAACATACTCTGGAGAATAAATTAAATCTGTTGTTGAAATAATTGTTGATAAAGAATATAATAATATTAAAAAATATATTCTTGACAAAGTCATTCTTTCTGTTATAAGTAAATTAATAAAATAAGGCTAAATTGGGGCTAACTAATAATAATATAATATAATAAGGCTAAGTTATTTATCCTCCAGCCAGCACTTACGACTCGTGACCAAGAGTAAGACTTGGCCCCGAGACCAAAACTCAGGAGCAATAGACGGAAGGCGAAAATTTTGAGATTCTTGGAAGGCCATGAGGCCAGATTCCTTACATTTTGATGTATAGAAATGAAAATCCAAAAAGTTTTAGAAAAGCTCAACCACTTTGTATTATGTCTATTTTGGGTTTCAGATAGTTTTAATAAAAAAACACTAATATTATTAACTCAAAACAATGCGCTTATACAATTTAATTTAGTGGGAAAATCTGTGAAATTTTATAGACTTACAAAAAATACTGTCCACTTACATGTTTTACTCCCTAGACTACGTCTGGAAAAGTAAATCCCTAGACTAAGTTAAAATAAAGCTTTATCATCCTTTTATGTTAATTCTTTTCTTAAATTGTATTTTGAAAAGAATATTACAAAATTTAGTTAATTTCTCAATAAGCATTATGAAAATAAATAAATAATATTGCATCATGCTTAAAAGTGCAATCATATGTCTGTCGGCCCCTCTTTCATTTATTTCTTAATTTACATATAAGCCCTCTTAATTCTTAGACATTATTAAATATTTTTTTCAATCTTCTTAAAATTAATTATTATTTTGAATTGTTGATTGACCTTTGTTTTAATCTCAGGTGAAAAAAAAAAGTTTTAATCAGAGGTTGATTTAAACGGTAAATTAAGAAGCAATGTTTACAATAATATTTTTCTGTGAAAAGTTGTTAAAAAATAAATTTTGGATAGACATACTAGATCATCTGAAATATCTTCCAAATTATGTAATTTTTAAATAAGTATCAATAATACATATTAATACTTACATATAATATTTATAATTTTCAGTAAATGAAATTTTGTCATTTACTCCTGAAATTAAAACAAGCTTCAAGTCATTTTAATTAATTTTTGTGTTATGTTTATTAAAACCTAGCTGTGTCACAGAGCTGAAGCTGGCTTATGTTTCAGTTAATAAGCACATAAAATTAGGATTCTAGTGCGGCAATTTGAATGTTCTAATCATAAAATGATTTTAGGATAAGGAACTTTTTGAAGATGGAATTATTAAATGTGAGAATGAAGAACAAATAAAAGAGGTGATCGAAAGCTGCTTTGCTTCAGATTCATTTAAGGAAGAAATGAAGACTTCACATTATGAATCTTTATTTAATATAATAGAAGATTTTGATGAGTCTATTTTCAAAAAAATTTCTACAAAAACGGCTTTAATGAAATTGGTTGATTTTTCGTTATTAGAACAATTGGAGAATCAGTATCCAACGATTATGCATTTATGTAAGCTAATTTTTAAAATCATATTTGATCTTAGCTGTTACATAGACATCAAAATCTATTGTTGTGTAGTAAGCATTCGCTTATAAAAGTATACGGATTAGACCTATTTAACACGTCCGTCGTTTCCCTTGACTGATCACATTCGACCTTCGCTTAAACAGTTGAACAAACTCTTAATCTAGTTCAGTCAGCCTTGCAAATATCGCTGGACAAAACATTTATATATAACTAAGGTTAGCCAAAACATTTAAAGTCAAAGTTAGTTACCGACTTTGTATGTTTTGAACAATTCTTCGTATAATAAATATTAAAGTAAATTAATTAAGTCACAATGTTGCGATTAAAATTGTAATAAAAATGCGAAATATGGAAAAGAAAAAATTAATAAAAAGTTTATTAGCAAAAAATACTAACATATAAAATTATAGTAGATTTAACTTTTCAATTCCAGCTGTAATGGACCCAGCACATCGATGGAATTTGTATAGGAAAGCTTTAAGAATTGATATTCCCGAAGAAAATATGCATGATATTGATGAAGAAAAGTATTTTAGTAAAGCCGAGCATCGAATAAATATTTCAATTTTACTCTCAAAATTAGAGATATTTGAAGATATTTTGCTACATTATTTAAAAAATGATGAAATTAATGAAGAAAATGAAAAGTTTATTGCAATTAAAAATATTTTTAATAAAGTAAATGATGAGGCTTATATTCATTTGACTTATTCTAGTGAATATTCAGTTTTCATATTATTTTCAATTGTAGAAATGCTTCAAAATAAAAAGGCCGAACTAATTGAAAAAGCCAAAGAAGGCGAGGCCGGATATATAATTAAAGAAATTAAACTTAGATTAAATGCCATTAATTTTATCTTAAATGATGAAAAAAACGATGTAAACTACTATGAGAATTGTTATAATACCGTTAGAAAATTTCTTGCCTCAACCCACACAAAATTTTTTGATAAAAAATTTGATCAAGATACAGGCGTCTTAGAAGAAATTAAGTCAAAAAGAGGAACAATTTATTTTCTGTTAACTATATTTGTTGGTGAAGATTCTAATAATTATGTGAAAAAATGGAAAATTCTCGACAATGAATGTAATGTCACTTCATTTATAATTATCAATAACAAAAACACAAAAGTTCCGGCTAAACTAAACTAAATTATTGGAGGAACCCTTCTATAAATCTATAGACTTGCTGGGTTATTCTCGATCCCTTTGAGCCAGTTCACCCCTTGGTATATGCAGATAAGTTAAAATGATCCCTAGGTATTTTCGCGGCTGTCACTTAGAGGAATTAGAATTTAGAATCACAAAGATATACTATCTGATATAATATTTTATTATATGTATTATTTTTCTTAAAATTAGGGTAGCAATCCGACCCTTCGGGGGCGGGTGTGAGTGGATCGGGGTTAGCCGGGAAAGGCATGTCGGGGTTCGGGATCGGTGTTTTTGCAAAAAAATCCGTCGGGGTCAGGGTTTTAGGGGTCGGGTTGCTATCCTAATTAAAATACATACATGGCAAATAAAAATAAATTATAATCAAAAATTTAGTCCTTACAGTCGATCATCAACTATCCATTCACTACACAAAGTCGTTGACATCACAAAATAAAAATGAAAGGTTTATAAATTATATTATGGCAAATTATCTTATTTGGTATAGATGGATAGATTTTTGTTTAAATAAAAGAGAATGGAAAAATGATTACAGAAGGAGGTTATTTACAGTTAAATGGGATGAACAAAATCTTATTTTACATTTATATTATGAAAGATTATTTATTACAGAGGAAACTAATTTTCAAAAAGAAAATATTAAATTATTAGGTAAAATGGAAGATATAAATATGTTAATTGATCAATTAAGTCAGAATCCTGATAAAATGGTAATCTAATATTTTAAATCAAAATATTAATATATGTAAATACATAAATTGTTTTGCCTTCGAATAAAGTTCGTTCTAAAAAACCTCGACATCCCCAAATTTTTCAGTTAAGACGACATAAAAATGTGTGTTTTTTTGATCATTTAGTCTCTTCAATGCATTTCATTAGATAAATAATTTTCAAAGATCATAGTCATTTACTAAGAATTAAAGAATAGGAAAGCTAGATCTCGAGCAAAATTTTTTTGCGATACAATCTCACAGGGTTTAAATTTTAAAAAATTTTTAGGAATCAAATGAATTGGAGGAATTTGTTACAAAATGGAATGAAATAGGAAATAAAGAATATAGCAACAAAACTTCACAAAATTTTAAAAAGTGGCTAATTGATATACATTGGGTTACAATAAATAAATTATTAATTGAAGAGGATTCCAAACTGCTTTTAAATCTCTCAAAAAGTTTGTAATCTTTAAAAATTGCCTGGTTTATGCCTAAAATACCACCATTCTTCAGCGATAAAAATGATTTATCTTCTCTTAGCCTTCTAAAAATCCAAAAATCTTGGAATTGGCGCTAAAGCTGTGAACCCTAATCTAAATTTCTAATATTGCTACGTTTTCATTAACTTTCTACTTGGAGTCCAGAGCCAACCTAGTGGACCTGTAGTGGCCTAGGAAACGGAGTCATATAAGAGCAGGAAAAGTAACTTAACAATTGGTTAATTGATATGCATCTCCGCGAAATAGTTTGATGAAGTAGTTATGAAGTAGGTTATGAAAAAATGCTGGTCATAACTTTGTACATATCATTAGTTTTAAAATAAATTTTCCACAATATTTTGGATCTAAAGTTTTAAAATATAAATTATAGCAATTGAAGAAGAACAGGGAAAGGAAAGATTAACTCAAAATCTTCAAAGCTTTCTTGATCAAAAAAATACTAATAAATTAATAAGAATATTGAATCATCATAAAATAAAACTTGAAAAGAATAAAGCAGTAAATAAAGAGATAAAAGACATGATAACAAAAAACAATGTAAAAGCAATAGCTAAACCCGATAATAAACAAAAAAGTGAGAAGAAAAAATCAAATAGGAAAATTCAGGTCATTAATCTTAAAGAATTAATAGGGTATGAAAAAATGCTCTTCATAACTTTGTTCCATTATATCAGAAGTGCAGCTCGTCTTGTACCTCGTGTCTCGTGTTCGTGAATCTCGTATCTCGTATTTCGTGGCACAAGCTGCACCCCTGCCTTATATGTATGATCTCTGCGAAATAGTTTGATGATGCGAAGAAAACCTGGCGATTTCACAGCGTGCGAATCATGCAAACAAAGCATGATATCGTGTTCATATTTTGGAAATTATTGCCGAATTCAGTTTAAAAGTGTAGAAAATCACTAAGGTTAGATAATTAGCAATTTCAGACATCCCTGCCCACTATAACTATAATCTGTCTTCTACAGAAAGAGTTCCTAATTGGGCTAATTTATATGTAGATAGTATATTTGAGTGTCTATATTAAATAGAAAATAAGGGCCGTTTTGGTATAATTAAAATTAAATTAAGGTAATTGGAACAAATACGGATCAAGCAGATAAAGAACTTGAAATAATTCCACAAATAAATACAGAAATAAAGGTTTAAATTAATTATAATAAATTTCAAAAAATTAAATTTTGATTTTAAGGAGAAGAAAAAAATAATAACAAAAGGGAATGATAAAATATCAGAAATTAAAAAGGAAGAAACAAAAATAGAAAATAATGAAGAAACCATCAGATTGGAGTTCTTTACAGAAGATAAAAATTTGTTTTTTACTTTTAATCAAATTACTAAAGGAAAACAAGCAATCTCACAAAGTTTTGTTAATGTTGGAATTTATGTAAATGAAATTGGAAAGCGTTTTGAATTTTTGGAGAAATTAAATAATTTTCATAAAAATATTTTTGATATTTATTTTGAAAAAGAAAAAATAAATATTTTTAATAAAATGGAAGAAAAATGGAAAAAGATAAAAAATAAATTAATTTTAAAAAATAAAGAAAATAAAAAAATAGAAAAAGAATTGGAATATTTATTAATTCAAATATTAATGGAAATTGAAGGAAAAATTATTTTTGAAGAAAAAAATAAAAAAGAAATTTTTGGAAATAAAAAAATAATTGAAAAAATTAAAGAAAAATTAAAATTTCAAAAAATTTGTAATTATTTTGTAAAAGAAACCCAAATAATTTGGGAAGGAATGTTTGGCTTAAATCAGAGACATTTTGTCTATAAAATGTTTAATTTGGAGGAAGATGATGAAAAAGATTTTTTAATATTAAATGTACAAAAACGAGTTGAGGAAATTAAACAAATGAAGGAATTAATTGAATTAGGTTTGGACTTTTTGGTAATTAAAATTGAAAATATGTATGTGCCTGACTTAAAAGGAATATTTTTTGTCCCTTAATAATAGGGTTGCACCTTGAACGCTCGGGGGCGGGCATGGTTTTCACATTGTTTCGGACCGGGGTTTGGGTCGGGGCAGCCTAATATGATCGCGGGGTTCGGAATCGGGATACAACTCTACTTAATAATGTTACACATCATATACATACAGAATTAAACAAAATTCTAATTAGGGTCGAGAAACACATTTTTCTTTACTCATTAATGGCCACTTAATTAAAAACTTTCTTTTAAGACAATACCAACAAAGAATACATAAATCCGTGTGGCTTTCAACCTTTATCTTTAAAGGAAGATTCCTTTGAAAATAATGATGAAGAAGAATTCCAAAATAAAATAAATATAAAAAGTAACGACCCAATGGAATTATTAAAAAAAGAATTTAATTTAAATTCATTAATTAACCTAATATTTTTTCCGAATAGAAAAAATATTAAAAATCCAATGGAATTTTTTCAGAATTTATTCGATATATGGATTGATTTGACAAAAAATTTCAATTTTGAATTATTAATGGCCAGTCCATTCAATAAATTAGGAGGACATATCCAAGCAATTATTGTTGCTGTTGGAACGGGAAAAGGCGAAGGAGAAGAAGAGGAAAAAGTAAAGGCTAAACAAATATTTAATGGAGAACCAGAAATGTTTTGTGAACCTCCGTTTGTGTATAATTGTCCAGAAAATTCGATTTTCTGTTTTATTTGCAAGGTAAAAACATTATTTTTATGAGAAAAATATTATAGAAGAAACAAATTATGATTACCAATCTGTGCTGTTTCTTAAGGTTGTCGGATAGTTGGATCCGCTATCCGTACATAAATTTTAGTATATCCAGATAACCTTACTGGTTATTTTTCCTTATAAATTACTTTTCCTTTGACTGAGGATTATTTATACGTCATTAGATCATCATCGTTCGCCTTATTTTCGCCTTTTTTGGTGTTTCATCTTTCATGTTTTGCTTTTTAAAATCTGTTTCGGCACACCCCTGATCAACAACTTAACCAATAACTATCGCTGTTATTGAACAGTTCAGTGATAAATATAACTAAAAAAAATTACAACTAACATAACACAGCATAACATATTCCTTAAAAATAAGTCGCATGATTTAGGTTTAATTATAAAAAACTCTTTCTTATTTAAATTTCTTATTTAAATTCTTTAATAAGACCAGAGCTAATCTATAATATCAGTATCCGTATAGTTTCTGCGGATACAGGCGGATATCCACAGGCATTTTGATATTGCTGTATCCATATCCGTATCCATGAGTAGGTGTGAATAAGACAAATTGTTTAGTCACCGACATTTAAATTTATTTATTTTTTAGAAAAGCCTTCATGGAACATTCAACAATGTACATCGTTCTTCTTCTTCTGACGATAAAATTTATTTAGAAATTAATGGGACAGAATTTGAAATATTTTTTGTTTATAAAGAAGAACAAAAAGTCCCCTCAAATGATACAAAATGGATAGAAAATTTAATGAGGAAAATTTACAAAAATTTAAATAAAAAAGGGGTTGTTGACAAACAACAAAATTCTTCAATTCTTTATAACCTTTCTTTATTTAAAACTTTTGAAAATTTGGAGAATTTATTAAAAAATAAAAATGAAAAAGAAAAAAATATTTTTAATCAGTCATTTATTTATTTAAAAAATTGGGCAAAAGGTTTTTTTGTAAATTTGTAAAATTAAAATAATTTTAATTTTACAAATTTTAGAAAATAATATTTATAATAGTCAAGAGGGGTTTCTCGATGGAAATTCTATTTCTTTAATGTTGACAAAAGTAATTTTGTTATATCCTGGAGCTAATTTATTGGAAGTGTTGGAAAGATTCTTCTTTACATATTCTACATGGTATTTTTAAAGAAATAAATTAAATATTAAGTTGGTGTCACGGAAGTTGCTGCGAATTTTTAACAAAAAGTCGACTTTGTATCCTTCGACTTTGTATCCAAGGGAAGGGTGGGCCCTTCAAAAATTCTTAATTATTCTCTATCACATAAGATATTCTCTATCACATTCTCTATCACATAAGAATTATTTGATCCCATTATCTTTCATTTGAATAAAGTTACAGCATAAAATGTGTGCCCCATTAATTTCTTGTCACCCTGTACATGGTATTTATTAAAAAAATAAATTAATTATTAAGTTGGTGGTATCGCGATTCTAACATTTAATGTTCGAAAATCCGAGCAGGTTCGGTATTGGAAAAAGTTGAAACTGAATATCTAGTCGTGATTCTTAAATTACTATACCGATTTATTGTCTGGTTCCTATAATCCTTCAATTAAAATTAAGGAATTGGCAATTACCTCTTCGCATAAACAAAAATGGACAAATAGAACAACAAAAGTCAATGACTATTTACACTCCTACATATCCAGAAATGTCGCTAACAGCAAAGATTACAGAATCAACAACAAAAATAATTCTAGATGCCTTGATAAAAGGTATTTTTTATGTTTATGATGCAAAGTTTCATTGAATTCGAAATGGAATATAAGTAAAATAGAACAGAGTTCTTCGATGGTGGACATGTTGGGGTTCGTGTATACCGTAATCTAGTTACATATTTGTTAAGTGTTCCTATTTTTATAAAAATTATTTATTATTTCCTTTTTAGGTCTCAAGAAGACAATGCAATCCACTTCAATTTCGTGAAATGAATTTAATATGGAATTAATTTCGGATAATAATTTAATATTATGTAGAAAATTATTTATTATTAAATTATTCATTTTATGAGTAAAAGTGCTTTCTCGGTTCCAAGAAATAAAAATTTTCCCCGTTTCGAGTTTTGGGCCTTTAAACGATGTGAAGGTTCCTGTCCCAGTAAAATGTTAATTAGATCGAGAAACCACTTTCGAGTAACCACTTTTCTATTGTTAAAAAATATTTTTATAACTCATAAAGATTACAGAAAAATTTTTTAATTAACAAAAAAATTCACATATAACGAGTAAAAACATGTTGCCTATAATGAGCAAAACTTGGTTCATCTTCTACCACATTTTTGGCGTTAGAAAGACTTGGACCGGAACAATTACTTGAAACGAGTTTATAACGTTTTGCTGCTAAAGCATCAAATGCTTGTTCTACAAATTGATGGGTTAAATAGAATCGGCTAGTATAACGTTGACTATCCATATTCCAATCACGAGTTTCGTTTAAAAACCGGCCAAATACTTCACGGCATGCACGAGCTTTTCCACAAACTATAAAAATAGGACATAAAATTAATTAATTTTAACGTATAATTAGACCCTGACCTTTCGGAATTGAGTGGTTGCTTAAGTATGTCATGGTCGGATTCGGTGTCGGTTTGTATCGGTGTTCGGGGTTGGGGTATAACTCCAATTTAAATGCTCTAATTGAAGCCCGTCTCAAACAGAAACACGCTCAATCATACTCATTATAATCAAAAAAATTTTTCTTTCATTTAAATCTAAAAGTCCACGTTTGGAATTTATTTTTGAAATTTGTCAAATTTAAGAGTTTCCTTTTTTGTTCAGAATACTCCTGTTAGAGACTGAGCTTCAGAAGAGAATCTCGAAAATCTCTGAAAATTTTTATTTGGAATTTTGAATGAGATCTCGTATAGATCCCATCTCTAAGTGTCAGAGTAAATGGAAATCCAAATATATTATTCGAGTTAAAAATCAAAAAAAAATTACTCATAATTCGATCAACTCTTCGAAAATTCACTTCAAATCCACCTCTACCAGCAGCCAATGTACCATGATATCCAATAGTTATTGTGCTAACTGCTGTAGACGAAGCATTCATTGCATCTCTAATTATTCGCTCAACTACAGATAAACCCCAATAACGAGCTTCAGATAATAAAGATCTCCAATCTGTAAACTCTTCCGGGGGAATGAATTTTTTCCCGTTTGAAATTCCTCCTGGAGTAACACATTGTCTTAGACAGTTGATTAATAAACGAAAGATTTTTGGATCGCGGTGGGAACAGTCAACAAAATTTTGTTTGGTAGCCCATTCCGCTAGACGTGAATTCTCCTCTCTTAGGAGAACTTCAGCAAAAGATTCAATATTTCGACCATTGGAAAGACGGAATCGAATAATACGTTGTTTTTGTGGAGAATTTGTTGCGTTTGTTATTATTCTTTTTTGTGAATTCATTAGAATTATTAAGTATAGTAAAAATAATTTTGTATGTATTTTAAAATCTAGATAATTTATTAATTTATTATGAAAAAAATTGTAAATAAAATGTATTTACAATAAAATGTATTACACGATTGAGTCCGCACGATTGAGTCCCCCTTGTACATATAGACCTCAATTGAGTCCCCTGGATTTAATTATATTAAAAAGGATTAAGAGGGATATCTGGGGATTTGGAGGGATTAAAGTTAACATCAGGGGACTTGTATGCGACATCGAGCGATCAAGCTGGATATCGGTGACTATCAAGGGATATAAGTAGATTTAAGCGATTAAGGGGGATATCGGTGAATTAAGGTAGATATCAATAAATTTGGAGAGATTAAGAGGGATATTGTGGATTAGGAGGGATATCGAGAGATTTTTTGAATGACAGCTCATTCGAAAGAGTCTCAAATCGTGCGGACTCAATCGTGGGTACTCAATCGTGCCGGGACTCAATCGTGGGGACTCAATCGTGCTGACTCAATCGTGAGGACTCAGTTGAACTGCTCCGTAAATAATAACTAGAGACCGGCAAAATCGCATTTGCGGGATCCCGCATGCGGGAGTAACTTTTAAAAATGTCTGCGGGAGGGACTCCCGCGGGAAAAATCCCGCACTCCCGCAAACTCCCGCATTTTTAATTTGCGGGATCCCGCGCGGGATTGCGGGATTTTCCAAAAATCGTTAAAATTATCAGTATCTATTGTAAAACAGCAAATTTAATCAATATATTAAAAATTTAACAAATCATTGAATCAAAAAATTAATATTTTTTTATAATTGGAATTGCTTTATTCGAAAAAAGCAACATTTCTCAATTCTTAGGCGTAATGTTGTATCGACTGTAATCAAAGAGGTCACGTGCTGTACTGAATAATTGCTCACTTTCAATGCTTTCTTTAAATTTTTTAAATTCTTTAGATTCTAAAATTTCATCCGATTTTTTGACTTGTTTTGGTATTTATTTGGTAATTCAAGCTTTTTTTCCACGGTTTGGTATTTCGAGGGTTTTTGCCTGTTTGGTATTTTAAGCTTTTGGTATTACAAGACCATACCGTGAAATGAAGACGTCATTTTTTAATTAAAATTTTGTTCCCTCAAGAAAAAAACCGAAACCAAGACTTCATTCCAAGACCGAAAAACTCGAGAAAAGCCTGGAGTCAAAACTCGGCTATCTTTTAAAATCTTTGTATCAAAAAAGTGGGAAAAACAAAAAAAATTCAAGAAAAAAGATTTTCCAAACCCAAAAATTAATGTACTCTGAAACGTCCCTTTAGCCGTACTCTGAACCGGCTACTCTTAAACGGCCTACTCTGAATAGTCCCTACTCTGAAACGGCTACTCTGAAAGGTCCCCTACCCAAATTAGAAGACATTTTGCCAACAGTTTTCAAAATCCCGCAAAATAAAAAATATTTTGCGGGATACCGCATGCGGGAGTAACTTTTAAAAATGTCTGCGGGAGGGACTCCCGTGGGAATAATCCCGCACTCCCGCAAATTGAAAAAAGTGCGGGATTGCGGGAGCGGGATCCCGCAAAATCCCGCGCGGGAGTCCCTCCCGCGCCGGTCTCTAATAATAACCCTTTATTTTGTCAAAAATAAAATTTTAAAAAATCTGACGAATTTGTTTTCAAAATTTTATCATAAAGTGATGAAGTATGTATATAAAAAGGGGGACGGATTTTTGAAAGAAGAAAAATAAATAAATAATGGTCTGACTTGAAAAAGTGGAAGATTGTCCTTTTCACAATCCTTTATTCCTCTCCTTTTTTTTACTGAATAATAAAAAAAGGAGGGGAAGTAAAACGGCAAAAAAAAAGAATAAAAGGAGAGAATGGCATGAACATTAAGGCGCAAAACACTCTCGACACGATATATTAATTCGTCAACGTAAATGGAAATGAAAATTCTAGAGTTCAGCCAGAAGTGGTGGTTGGCATTTTTCATTAAAAATTGAAAAAAATAAATCAAATCGAGGCTGCCAAGGATCTTAATCGAGCCTGCCAGGGCTTTAGGGCTTTGTTTTCAAGATTTTATCATAAATAAACATACATAAACATACATATTTATGAAAACAAATATGATTTTGGACTTCCTATCACTAAAAACGTCGATCTCCGCGAAATGAAAGGCAGCATCTCTGATACATACAATCTGCATTTATAAAAGTTTATCTTAAAAAGTCATATAAACGATTAAATTTAGATTTATAATCCCTACGACGTAATGGACAGACGACAAAATAGCTGACTAGAATTTAATAGCACGCAAATTTCTCACCATTCTCGCCTTCCTCCATTCATTTAAAAAATCTTTTGACGACCCTTTAGTTCCTTTTTCATATTTTTCTTTCATGAAAGACTCTTGGGCAGTCTTTTTGCCCTAATATGAAAAACTAAATAAACACAATAAAAGTTCAATTAAGAATTTTATAAATGTCATAAACATAAACATGTTTATGAATAAACACGCTAATTTTGAATAAAAAAATGTTCGAACATTTTATCTTTAATTATATTTCTGTAGCTAAAAAACTCGGTGAAAAAGACGGCAGCAGTAAATGTTATCTAATTGAAATGGAGAAAATACTTTCGGGATCTACGGCATTGGGTTTATGATAACCTAAGTTATTGTTAATTTTCTTTATGTCATAAAACTGTTTATAACAGCAATGAATTTAAACAATAAGCTAACAAATTGTTGGATATCCAATTGGCCTTGCTTCCCAAATGCCAAGAACCGTACTGAAATTTTTTACAAAACAACTTTAAAATCCCGTAGAATCAAATCAGAGGTGGGTCGGAACAGTCAGAGGTGTCGGAAATCGGAACTGTCGGAAATCGGAAATGGCTCAAAAGTCGGAAATCGGAAATCAAGATTTTTTTTCGGAAATCGGAAATCGGAAGGAAAAAAACGCCGGAAATCGGAAATCGGAAGGCGGAAATCGGAAATAAAATTTTTATTTTCATAACTAAAATAATATTTAAAATTGTAAGGTGGCCTTCTTGAGTGTAATTTGAGGGAGTAAAAGTTCTTTTTGCAACTCAAAAGTCAAATTCGAAGGAATTAGAAGAGATATCGTGGGATTTGGTTGATTAGACGGGATATCAGAGAATTTATAGAATTAATAGGGATATTTGGAGATTAAAATTGAGTAGTGATAGAGGGATGAGATATAGAGAGATTTGATAAAGGAAATTTGAGTGCCCCACCCCTGTCTGGTGCCCACCCCTGCTCGAAATACTCAATCCCTCGATATCACACTCAGATCCCTCGATATTACCTATGACCCCTTAAATCACACGATATAACTCAAAGTCACCTTAATCCATCCTAATCCTCCCATATACCATTCAACTTCCTTTTACAGCGCCGCAGGCAAAAATTTTTGGGATTTTTGGGAGCCATAAGCCAAAACTCTTCTATTTTTTGCGCCGCAGGCGAAAATTTTGAGAATTTTGGAAGATCCTTAAGCCAAAAATCTTCCATTTTTGCGCCGCAGGCGAAAATTTTGAGAATTTTGGAAGATCCTTAAGCCAAAAATCTTCCATTTTTGCGCCGCAGGCGAAAATTTTGAGAATTTTGGAAGATCCTTAAGCCAAAAATCTTCCATTTTTGCGCCGCAGGCGAAACTTTTGAGAATTTTGGAAGGCTAGAAGCCAGATTTCTCCCTTTTTCAGCGCCACAAGCAAAAATTTTGAAAATATTGGAAAAATTTTTAGTCGGAAATTTGCTTCAAAAATTGTCGGAAATCGGAAATTTTTCCAAAATTTCGGAAATCGGAAATCGGAAGGAAAAAAACGTCGGAAATCGGAAATCGGAAGTCGGAAATCAGAATTCCGACCCACCTCTGAATCAAATAAACGCATTTATTGTTGCATACAAGTGTAATATTCTAATATCCACAATTTAACATTACCCTTGCTGGCGGGTGAAGGTATTGGCCTAGGGAAAGCTATTGGAATAAATTTTCTTGAAAATGCCGTGTTGGCGTCAGAATTTACTCAAATGGTAGATATTTTAATATCCTCGGGTATTCAAATTTTTAGAATGACAAACTACAGACAAAAATAAAAAAATTTTTTTTTTAATTTTTTAAATTAAATAAATTTTTTTAACGACCAGGAAATAATTACGCAATAAATCAATTAATTAATTAGTCAAAAAGGGCAAATAACATTTTAATTTTGTTAAATATTTTTAACAAAATTAAAAAGATATCCAAATAAAATAACCTATTTCCATTTTAAAATAATATTTCCGGAAAAAATATTTCAGAATATAAAAGAGGGCTATAGACAGATTAATTAATTAGAGTAGGGCAACTAGGCAAAGATCCGATACAAAATATTTTAATTAAATCATATTATTTTATTTTGACTTCTTAAAATTTTGAAAATTGTTTTCTCAGCTTAAATATTTTCTTTCATTATATAACCTTACCTATCAGGGCTGGATCCGCTTCCGCGTTCCGCCTTTCGCAGAATTCCGCTTTTTTTGACCCTTCCGCTTCCGCCTTCCGTCTTCCGCTTTTTTGCCTTCTTCCGCAAAAATACACCCCTAATTTCGGTAGAATTTTTCGCATGCTGTCGAATTCGTTAACATTTATTTCTTCAAAATTGTTGGCATTATGTTGATCTTAATGGCTTCACAGCGGGTTAACGCGGACATTACGAAGTGTCTCGCTTTTCTCTCTTTCTATAATTTATACTCTCGTTTTTAGCATTTCTCTTTTCTATTTATGTTGCGTATTTTTAAATCCAATATCTAGGCTTAAAAAATAATGTCTGCAATTTGGAATTATTTTAAGCTTTCTGGTAGAGTAGCTTTTTGTAAAGAAGAAGGTTGTGGTTACAAGAAAGATTATCCTCCAAGATCATCTACAAATACTCTGATTTGGCACATTCAAAATAAACACGAAGAAAAATACAAAGAATTTGTTAAGAAACGGAAACAAAATGAGGATACAAGTCAACTTTAGTTTAGTAATTTAGGCGTAAGTTAAATTTGTATTAAATAAACGAGTAGCTTGGGAAGATTAAAACGAGTAGCTTGGGAAGATAATAGAGAATTAGTTTTGGCAACTATTATTGATCCGCGTTTTAAATTATCTCCTTATCTTCCCAATGAGAGACATCTTGAATATACCAATTGGTTGATTGAAGAAGCAGAAAAAGTTAGCGGAATAAGAGTAGATGGACTTTTATAGAAAAAAAAATGGCCAATGGCCAATGTTATCTACATTGGCCATCAAATGGCCAATGTTATCTAAGCTCTCAACAAAATTTTTATCTGCTCCAGCATCATCTTCAGAGAGTGAACGTGTTTTTAGCACTGCTGGATTGATCGTCAGTAATTTACGAAAAAGTTTAAAGGTTGAAAATGTTGAAAAATTGTTATTTTTACATCATAATATGAAAATATTCAATTTTTCTTCCGCTTCCGCCTTCCGCAGAATTCCGCCTTTTTTGGCCCTTCCGCTTCCGCCTTCCGTCTGCCGCTTTTTTATTTTGTTCCGCTTTCTTCCGCTTCCGCTTTTTAAAATTCAAAATTCTCCAGCCCTGTTACCTATGTAGGTCATTAAAAATATAACTTAAAGAATATTTTAGATGAACTTCCCTCCCCTTCTACAAATTATTTTTAATTTATTTTTATTTTTCTCTCCAATTTTATCCAAACATGTTTTGGAAATTGAAATAATAGAAGACTGGAAGGAACATCCAGAATATAAATATCTCGAGATTCTAAAGCCGTTATATCGTTTTGGATTGGAATTATGTGAACAAAAATGTGACAATCGACACAATAAAGTAAAGGGAAAATTGGGGGATAAATATTCTGATATTTTTTTATTCCGAAAAATTCCTTGGAGTGATAAAAATACCGAAAATGAAATGGCTGATGCGCTTTTGGATATGAAATATAATAAAAATAATGAATTAAATAAAGAAATTGAGAAATCTAAAATAGATAATTATAATATAAATCAAGGGAACTAGTTAAGATGAGCTGGCATTTTCTGCGGACTTTTTTTTGCGGACTTTTTCCCCTTTTTTTGCTTGTTGCAAGTAACAGGCAAAAGGATTAATTTGGAAAATGTAACAAATGACTAGCGTTCACTTTTAACATTATTAACCTAATTATGTTACAATCAATAAAAAATTTTACTTTAACTAAATTACACGACCAAACCAAATTAATTGAACATGAATTTCAACAATGGCTAACTGACCTAGGAATGCTTCATAAAAGGCGAACTTGTGATTGTGGTGCGGAAATGCGTAAAGAGAAGCAAGGACAGTATGTGAATAATTGTTTGACGCCTTCATTTTTTCTTTTGCATATAAACAATATTTACTTATTCACTTTCGCCGAACGGTTTGGCGAGCAGTTGTGCTCTACGAATAGGGCATAATGCAATGGAAAATAAATGAGAAAGAATTGGGAAAGTTAATCCTTTTGCCTGTTACTTGCAACAAGCAAAAAAAGGGGAAAAAGTCCGCAAAAAAAGTCCGCAGAAAATGCCAGCTCATCTTAACTAGTTCCAAATCAAGTAAAAATAACTATTTTAATTACTCCTCCGGGAATTTCAAAGGTAAAGTTTAATTTTTAGAAAGTTGTATGATGTTATGAAAGAGAGATTTATTGAAATGTTTAATTAGAAGTTATTGTGGTAGTCTGATTTCATTAGAAACTTCTTTAATTTCCGGACTCTTTTCTCGTTACAATCTGTACGTAAAAACCATTCGTCTTACTAATGGGAAGCTAATAGTTCTAGTCTTAGGTTCGTATTTCCAGCCTTGTTAGTAAAATAAAATTAAAATATGCTTGTTTAGAATTTGGAGAGTAGAAGACTGAAAGTCTACATAACCATTTTTAATTTTCAAACATTTTTTTTAAATATTTAAGGTAATTTACAAAGATATAGAATTGGATAAAATTTCTAATAAAATTCAACGAATAAAACTTTCAATAGTTCAATCTTTAACTAATATAAATAGGGGACATGACTGGAGTAAATCGTTCCTTCAACATTTTAATTTAATTACACAAATGGAAAAATATCAAGCATTTTATGAAAATAATTTAGAAATAAATAAAAATAAAAGAGTTGATTTACTAAATAAAAAAATAGAATTAATTAAAAATGATTCCAAATTGCAAAAAATGAATAATGATTTAGACGAGTCTATTGCTGATCAAGAGAATTTGAAAGAAAAATTTAAAGAAATTAAAAGTGCTTTTTGTGCTGATGATGATAATAAACATTTTGAAGAGCTATGCAAAGAATTGGGAATTAATTTGGAAGAAACTGATGAAAAAATTGAAGATGAGGAAAATGTTTATGATAAAATATTTATGGAGGAAAGTGAAGAGAAAATGGTGAGAAAAGAAAAAGGGGAATCTTCAGAAAGAGGAGAGTCTTCAGAAGGAGGAGAGACTTTGCTTGAAAAAGACAATTTCTAAAATATATCGCTTGCTGGATAGAATTTCTAATAAAATTCAACAAATAAAAATTAAATTAATATTGACAGAATTTGCAAATACATAAATCCCTAAATATTAAAAATGTGAATATCGCCTAGCAAAATAGAAAATAAAAAATATTTCATTGAATCTTTCCCAAATATTTATCGAAACTATAATTTAATTTACGAATCAATCAAAAAAATTTTGTAATGAATATAATTTTAGCCTTTCAAAATATAATTTTAAATTACTTTAAATAGCCCGATAAATTTAATTTAAATTTTCCCTTACTTTCATAATTTTAATTTAACAACCCTCTTTAAAAATTGTTTTCTTTTTTTATTAATCCAAAGCTTCACGAACGTGACGCAGCCGTTATTTCAACATCGGTAGCATCTTCACCTTCAGGGGCAGAGTTTTCACCTGCTTGAAGTTTATCACCTAGAGGTGCTGGAGGTTGACGAGAAGTTGTTGAAACTTCAGGTGTTGTAGCATTATTAACATCGGGAAGAGAGTTTTCACCTTCCTCCTGTAGTTTATTGACTTCATTCAAAGGTTCGGAAGTTCGGGGTGCTTGACTTGAACTTTCAGGTTGATTGCTATTATTATTATTGTTGTTGTTGTTGTTACCACCAAGACCCAAAAGACTGCCAAGATTTCCAAATAACCCAATTGAATTACTCGATTCTTTGTTGGAGCTTTTTAACTCAATTTCCTTAATGTCCAATTCACCTTTCTCTTGACGCTCGCCTTGACCTAAAATGACAGCTCTACCATTCTCATTCGGAGTATTTCTATTTGTAGGTGGAGGAGGTTGAGTAGAATTGTCACAATTATTATTATTTTGAGTTCCACAACCAACACCAAGAAGAATGCAAAGAATACCCGGACCTTCACCGGCAGCGAGAACACTACTTTTTGATTTTTCGTCCTCCTTAACCTCAATTTCACTAGCCTTTAAATCCAAGTTAGATTCAGACTTATCATTGCTTGCAACCAATAACTAAATTTATTTAAATTATTTTTTATGTTATGTTAATTTTTTAGGAATTCATTGCATTTTTTAGTTTTCCCCGATTTTTGATTCTTAATTTGGCATGAATATTTTTTATAAAATCATATAGTGGCATAATAAATTAAAACTCCACCTAGTTTTTTCTGGGTTTTCTAGATTTGATTGCCAAATTAATCGAAAACTTGTAAAGTATTCTGAACATTTTGGACATTATATCCACAAAATCTCATAAAATATTTTACACTATCGGTTTTTATCGAGTTTTTCCTCAAAAATGGTTATTATGGTATTATAACCCCACTTGAAACAAATTTAGACCATATATCTGAGAAAATCTAAGAAAACTCAAAATTCATAAATCGGATATAAAATTTAATTAAACAACGATAACTCTAATATTTCCCTTATTTTTTTCTCGTACTCTTACACAGGTACGAGTACAAATTTTGGTACGAGTTTACAACCACTGCTAATAATTAGAAGACTATTTAATTAATTATTTAATAAATAATAAAATAATTAATTAATTTACATTTGAGTTAACTCCATTAAACACAAAAAGGAAAAATAATGTTAGCGAAAATATAATTGAAGAACACTTCATAATTCCCTGAAAAATAATTTTGTTTTTTAAAATTAATATAAAATAAATTTTGTGAGGATTGCTTGTTTTCTCTGTTAATTTATTTGGCAAGTAAAATTTATTATTATTTTCAGTTGTGTAAATAATTAACTGAAATATAATTGTAAAAAGTCCCTTTTTGGCAATTTTAAATTTTATTTTTATAAAATAGAAAAATAAAAAATCAAAAGCAGATTTTAATAATTCTTTAATATTTTAGCAAAATAAATTTAAACGACTAAAAAAATTTTCCAAACCTTAATAAATCTATCATTTTTGCATCCAATTCTATTTTGCAAATAAGTAGAAAATAAAATTCAATGAAGTTTTAATTTTAATTGTTAATTAAAATAAAGCAGCTGGGCTATAGCTATTTCTCTCCTTTAGCTAGTGCAAAAGGTTAATCGGCGACTGGGAGCGAACCAGCATCTTTAGTAGACCGGACTGATGTTTTAGCCATTACACCATGCCGCCTACTGCATAGCCTTAGGAATTAAATAGCTACATATATGCTTTACATTTAGGTTATATGTTAATCAAGTTAATTTCCTTGAGAAAAATACTTTCTCTGAAATACTTTATTTCTCCCTTAATTTATTTGGCATTCACTTTATTTAATCTTGTGATTATTATTTTATTTTTGTTTTATTCTGTTAGATTTTATCCATGCTGAACGCTAACAGAGAGCAAAGCTTAAATTTATATATTTTAATTTAATCGTTGAGGACACAAATGTACTCGATTAATAAATAATATACCTTTCCACCAAAATAGAAACTATAAAATTTTTTATTCACGTGAAAATTTGTTGATAAATTTAATTATTTTATGTTCAAAAATTAATAAATTTAGCTTCAGAATGGTTTTTCATCCACGTAATTTTTTTGAAAATAATTCTTGGAATTTTAATAAATAGAAATTTTATTTCTGTCAAAGCAATCAAAAATTATTTTATTCTATCTTGGTTCCAATCAACTCATCTCGTTCAATTTTCTTCATAATTTTTGGCATAGTCTTTTCCTTTCTTGGTTATTTTCAATTACGTAGAGATAAAGTTTTGGCATATTTAAACAACCTAAAAAATAATTTTCACAAATTAAAATAAATTTTTTGTGAGGAGGTAATAAATAAATAGAGAATAAAGAATAAAATACCAAAAAATTGCAGCCACAATTATAGCTGAACATATTTCTGCAAATAAATAAAGATGGAAGTAACGCCAAACAAAAAAGTCTTCAGAGCTACTAAAAATAGTTGCTAACAAATTATTCGCTAATGATCTAGCCAAATTCCCGCTTTGGCCAATAGGTGAAATTAAAGTTAAAGATGAAGTAAAAGCACGAGCTGAACTTGTTGAGAGTGAAGTCTCGAAAACAGAATGGCCAAAAATTGAAGGGAATAATTGTGAAAGGATTAGTATCGACGAACAGAATGTTTCGAGAAGAAATACCTAAAAATAATATTTTTAAATTTTCTGGAAATATTTTAAATTTATTTACCGTATTTTCTCTAAAATAAGCCCCGGGGCATATTTTTTTTGATCGACCTCTAGAGTGGGCTTATTTTGGAGGGTGGCTTATTTTTTTCGATGTCTAAATTTTTGAAAAACTAAAATTTATTACCAAACATTTAATAAAATTTTTTCTAAAATTCAATAAAATTCATCCCATACTAAGTCTCTTCAAGATAAATCCTTGTCCAAAAACTCATCAAGTACTCTGTCAATTGATCTTTCAGCTTAGATATGCCTTTAAGTTGGAGATATCGGCGGATTAATGTGAATATTGAGACATTTAGAGGAGTATTTCGTGTTTTGGGAATTGGTAGGGATATCAATGGATTCTGGAGGATTAAGAGATGTCGTGGAATAAAGATTAAAAAGCATTTTCAGAAATTAAAAGGATTATATATGGATTTGATGGGATTTAAAAGATATAGCAAGAATTTTCCAGATATCCGTCTTTATCTTTCGAGATCCATGACTCCACTTAAACTTACAGCATTCCTACAAATGGCGAATATCTCTGATATACAACAAAATCCCCGGATATCCGTTCAAACTATCTTAATCCAATGAACCCCCTATTAATCCTTGAAATCCTTGTTAATCACCGAAATTTATTAATCTCTTTATCTACAGAAATCCCTTTTAATCCCCCTGATATCCTTTCTACTCTCCATTAATCTTCACTATCCCTATATATCTAATTAAACCTACAAATCCTCCAATATCATGATTAATCGCTTCAGATCTCTCGATATCTACGTTAATCCATTTATATAGTATCTGTTAAATCTTCCAAATACCCTCTTAATCACTTCTAATCCTTCTATTCCCTCCATGGAGACTCAACTAAGGGGACACAACAATTAATCAACAATTAAAAATTTTATGGGGGAGGTGGCTTATTTTAGGAGGGGGGCTTATTTTGGAGGGGGGCCTATTTTAGAGAAAATACGGTATTAGAGGCTAATTAAGGATGTGAGGCAGAGTTGAGAAAAATTTCGTTAGATTTGAGGAAGGGTTTGAATCAAAAATATCCGCGTTTCGGGAAATTTGGTCGCACATCTCTAATATTTAAGCTTAAGAATGGAATTAGAAAGGTTGTTGCCAATAGCTCAAAGGTAGAGCATCTGCAAAAGGTGCTCTACAAAGGCACACCAAAAAACTTTTATTATTTATGTAGAAGATTCATCCGTTAGTTAATGTTAAAATCCCCAAACGAAATACCTGAAATCTTCCACCAAAATTCGAATTATTAAATTGATCGGAAGCATTAGAAATCTCTTTCTCATTAATATTTATTTGGTAAATATCCCCTCCTTGATTAATCGAATTTAAAACAGAAAAATGTGTAAAAATATCCAAAAAAGCTGTCTTTGATATTACTGAACGAAATAACAAAGCACCAATAAATGCCCCAAAAAATTGAGCAAATAATATAGAAAACCCAAGAAATATTGGAGTATTTAGACAAAGCATTGAAGTTAATGTTAATGCTAAAATCTTTTTAAAATTTAAAATAAAATTTTTATTTTTGCCTGGATTGAAATGACACAAATAAATCTGTCCAAAGGATATTAATAAAAATAATAAAATTATTCCTTCATAAATTCCTATAGCCATTAACAAGCCTGATTTAAGATTATCTCCAATTAAAAGAATGCCTAACATATTGCCTAAATTTATTTTAAAATTTTGATAAATTAAAAAAAAAAACTAAGTATATTTTGTAAATTTTCGATTTCTCAGTATGTAACTATGAGAATTTACAATTTTGGACTCTCAGCCCTGAAAACATCAAAGCTAAGCATTATTTAAATTATTTCTAAATAAAAAATCTTTGTTTTCTAATTTTTTTACCAAGGTTATGATTAGAACTTAATCGAATAAAAATACCACCCTCCACAGGGGAGCACATTGGTGTATCTATTAGGGTCTTTCTCTATATAATTTTTTATTACTATTACTACAATTAAATATTTACATACTAAAAAGAACAAAAAACATAGTTCCAGCAAACTCAGCCATCCATGGAACGTAAATCCTACTCCACGGATCAAATGGTTGTTCGACCTGAATATGAGGATTTTCAGATAAATTTGAAGTCATTGAATTTTGATAATTTTCAGATAATTGTTGTTTTTTCATACTTATATTTATATGAAATGACTAATAAATTTATTTATTTTTCGGTTGCTTAGCAACAAAATATTATTGGATATGCATGAGTATATAGGGAGCTTATAAAAAATTCTTTTGTTCTGTAAATATCTGAAGATTGATATAATTATGATAAATTAAAGTCATTCTTTAAATCTAGTGTATGTTTTAAGAAAATTTCCAACACACATGATCTAACCGTTCAGCGACGACAAAAAAAAGATCAAAAAAATTATTAATTACTGTATTTACTCGATTAATTCTCTTTCCTGAAATAATTCCAAACCCTTGATTAAATCATTATGCCAAGGATGGGATTTAGAGCAGTCTTTGGCCTATAGAAATTATAAAACAAAAATTTTTTTGGGTTAACGCTTAAAGAGATATTCAATTGTGCGTAACCCTCCCAAAATGAGGACAATGAGGACATTGAGAATGTCCAAAATGAGGACATTCTCATTTTCTTTTCCTCACACGACTCACATCTTTTGCTCACTTCTCTTTTTTCGCCCATCATTAGGGGTGTATCTTTGGACCGGTTCTGGAACCGGTTCTAAACCGGTTCCGGACCTTTACCGGTTCCACGGTTCCGGTTCCACGGTTCCGGTTCCAAACCGGTTCCGGACTTTTACCGGTTCCACTTCCGGAACCGCACCGGTTCCGGAACCGGAACCCCCGCATCACTGATTATATGCAAATAGAAACCCCCTCTAGAGTTTTAAAAACAAGCAGAAACTGTGTTTTTTGTGCAGTACACATCATGACAAGTTTGCAAAAAAATATGCATTTGCATAAAAATCCGCTCTCTATTCATTATTAACTCAATTTACCTATATTTAATTTATTGTTAAATCATCAATTCTTTATTTTTGACTCAAACCCTCTCAATACAAATTTTATATTATTTTCCTGATGGAAGGTAATATTTATTTACCAGCTGCGTATTCGTAATAACAACAGCAAATAATTCTTCATCAAATCAATGTGAGGGAAAATATAAAGTGGAAAACATGCTAATTTCTCGTTCCACCGAACATTTCTTTTAGTTCCCGGCCTTTTGGCCGGCTCTCCCATTAAGTTGAAGTGGAGGCAAATTCACACTAAGTAAACTCATAAAATCCATATCGCGCCTGAAAATTATTTTTATTTTATGTCTAAAATAAAAATAAAATAAGAATAATAAAATATCCTCTAAGTAAAAATATAATTTGAATAGGAAATCTTAATGTCATTTCATTAAATTGAACTTCCGGTCTATAATTTGTTACAAATCAGCTCATGTTTGCAGGATCCGAGTACGGGATTCGTTCTAAAAATCTTTTAGTGACGGAATCCCACGGGATAAGATAAGTAAAATACTCATCCCGGAAACCGATACAATCCTGTTCCGCGCCAGTTTATGGTGTAAAGATAATCCACTAGCAATTTATCTCCAAATTTTAGGAAAAAACACATAAAAGATGAAACAAATCTAAAAAAACTAAACAAGTATAACTAATTGTTAGAATAAAATATTTAAGTAATAATTACATTAAGTCTTTAGCTAAAAATACTAAAATGCCTTCATCTTCAGATTCATCCCTAGGACTTTTAGGGCCGAGAAATTCGTTAGTTTTAATAATTTAATATTTAAAAAATTAATTTAGTGTTTGTAATCGAACAATAATTGTCTCGAAGAGGTCCAGTCGTCGGGGAGAGTTGCCTGAAGTTTTTAATGAAATTGATTCTTCGTTGCAGAAATTTATTGAGGAAACTGGAAGCAATGAGTCTTCTGATCAAGTAAAAATTTAAGAAGAATAAAAAGACGAATGTCGTTCTCTAGTAGTTAAAATTAAAGATGAGCCTGATTCGGCAAAGATTCGAAATCTTTCTCGAAAAATGAAAACAAGGTTTTGGTTGATTTTGATGTTCGTTGAGTTAAAACAGGCCCTAAGCTTTCATAATTAAAAAATTTTTTACAATTATGTCGAGTGTATGCCAGAAAGGTCGAGAAGTCGGACTTGAAAGATAAATATTTACCAAAATATTTAAGTTAATTAATAAAAAATTAGAAATAGGGTACCCAATTATTACCTAAAGATAAATTATTCTCTTAGATTCTCGAATTAAATTTTAATTTAATTTTTAAGCATAAAAATCACCAAGAAGATGAATTAAATAATTTATGCACAAAATATTCAGCATTATCTGTCAAGTATAATGAATTACTGTCTGAAGCTCAATACAAATTAAATTGGTACAAATTTATTTTTAAATTAACTTCTTAAAATTATTCCAATAAATTTTCTAGTGCCAAAAACGATTTTCAACAAATGGAGGATTTTTATCGCAATAAAATTTTGAGTGCCCGAGTAGCTTTGAAAAAATCACAAATTAAAATTAATTCGTTGGAAGGATTAATTCAAACAAAAGTATTTTAATTTTAATTTGGATCATTACTAAATTATTACTTAATTTAGACAAAAGAAAATGAAGATTTAAAACAAATTTGTTTAAAACTTATTGAAGAAAGAGAATCAAAATTAATTGAAATTTATTAAAATTTATTTAAAAGATTTTGTACTTATTAGGGATTGAAAAAATCTTTAATGATTTTGAAATAAACTGTTTTATGCCCCTACTTGTGTGTGACAAAAATAATTTCTTGCGTTTTACGTTTGTTCTAAAACATAAAAACTCTATTCTTCGATGGTACAATATACTTTTCAAGATCCAATTACCGTAGGTTCCGAAATCAGGAGGGATATGTCAGTGTGCCCCCTACTTGTAGTTTAGCAGGGAGCGAAATACCCTTTATTTATTTATTTAGATGTGGGATTTTGGGAATTCCGGAAGTTAAGCTTATGAACTTCTTTTCAAATTAGTACCACGCAGCACGAGTTTACCGGCTATTGCTGCATAGATCGGGATCCCGATGCCGCCAACACTGTCTATAGTATGTTTATGAAAATTTTATATAAGGCCTGGGAATATTTTAAAAAATACATATATTATTTCTCCGTATTTATTTTTTATGTTTTTCTTCACTATTTATTTCAGCTGCACATTTTTATTCAACTTTTCATGAGAATAGAAATATTTTCGTAGCCCTCTTATTTTATAAATAAAAGTAAGTATTAAATGTTAGCCTAAAGTTTGTTTGCCTTTAAAATTTCAATTTGTTAAATTGGTTAGGCAAATCGCCGGACCTTAGGCAATCGCCGGACATAAATAGCATTATTATTTTGAATTTTTAAACTTTTCATTTGCTAAAAAATACACAATAAGATTCCATAATTGATGGTATAATTAAATAATTTTTTTAGTTATTTTGGGGTTATTTTTGTTATATATAATTAAGATAAATATTTGCTTCTTCAACCAAAAATTATAATTTGTTTTCTGTTGCTTTTATAAAGTTTAAGAAATCTTGATTAAAAAAACAAAAAATGCACAATAAATTATTATTATGTATTAACATTTGACACATGAATTTCATGCAATTTCATGCACATTTAAACATTATTTTTGTTATATTTAAACATCCTCTAAACAATAACTGCAAAATATTTTTTATTTTTATCTTTTAAACTATGCTAGTTTATTAAACAAATTCTTCGAAAGCAACAGGGAGAAGTGCCGACGTTCAAAAATGAAAAAAATTATTGCATAATTTTAAGCTAGGCGTATTTTAACGTCAAAAAATTTGCTATAACGAGGTAATTATCAGAGACTAAAAAATTATGCCAAAAATTTTTAGCAAATGATTTTTTAAATAAACTTTTTCTTATTTTTCTATGTCTCTCTTAAAATTAATTCTTAATTTATTTTATTTTATTAAATTTTCAAAAAAATTAATTTGAATAAACAAATTTAAATAATTCTTAGAAATTAAGTAATTAATTTATTTAAATTTAATTAGATTTAAATAATGTAATGTCACCTCATAATATTAACAATTTCTTAAAAGTAACACAATTAATATTAAAGTAAAGATTGTAAATTAAATAAAGTTTTTTTAAATTAATTACGTAAATAAGCAACACATTTAACTATTTTAATAAGTAAGGTACAAAGAAATAATTTTTAATTTTATTTTTTTCAATTTATGACAGGTGAAAATTGTTTAAAAAATTAAAAAAAAATTTTTTTAATTTATTATATTTTAAGTTAATTTTCTCAAATTCAATTAATATGGCATTTAACTTTGTTCCCGGACCGAATTATACAGAGACAGAAACAAAAATATTTTTGGCAGCAGATATTGTAGAACTTGCTGCCAATTCATTATTAGCTTGTCCAATTTCAACTATAAACTTTATTTTAATATTAAAGACTTCAATTTTACATCCAAATTTAAAATTAATTCTTTTATGTCAAAGCTTGTGTATTTTTATTAGAGGAATTGGTAAGGGATATTTAGATTTTAGAAAATTAAAAATAAATGATTATATTTCACGGCGTACTCGATTCAAATAACTTAACTAAATTCACCACTTTTTAGGCCGTATAATTCTGAATGTTGGCCGTATTCATTTGCAAGATTATGCATCAATAGGATCTCCTTTCTTGTTTATAATGTACATGCAGCCAATATACATTCGTAATTGTATAATGCATGTAATGGTAATTGAAAGAATTATTGCTACTTTTAAATCAAATAATTATGAAAAACACAGACGTATTTTATTTAATATTATTTGGATTACAATTACGGTATATTAATTTAAAGTTGACTTTCGATCTGCGTTCAATTAGATTGAAGGAACTTAGGAAAATAATCTAAACATCGAACTGAATTTAAAAATAAATTCCTTCTGAAAAATCTTGTTATTGTAAAGACAAGAAAAGTATTGTTTTTTAGGGAGGGTGAGGGGGGAACATAGTTTGTAATATGAAGGTTTCCACTAGAGATCGGACTGGGATTTCACATATTTCTTAGACTTTACCGTTTAACTTGTCGATGACTAAGAATATTATGTTCATAGTAATCATAGTTAAATTTAATTGGATGCATAAAGTTGTAATATAACTGGATAAAAATCAGTCAATTATATTTATGTTTAAGATAGTTGTCTCTTTTTTGAACATCTATGCTTTTACCTCAGTTAGCATTGGCCAGATAATTACCCTAACAACATTTTTTGTTTTAACAGTTCTTGGAATAATTGAAATTTGGGCACTTTTCTGGATGTTGAGGCACAACAAACAAAAATATGAGATAAAATTAAAGGAAGGCAATCATAAATTATCAGAAAGATATCAGGTAAATAAACAATCAAAATGAGAGAGGAGTGATAGAATAAAGGCTGGTTGGTCAAGAAAAATAATTGTAGGTGAATCAGATGGAGATCAGGGGCCCAGGGCTAATAGCCACCAATTAGACTGACTCTTTAATTCATTAAATTTCAGCTATCAGAAAATATTAGAACGGCAAAACAACTAATTCCATGTATTCTTATGCATTTTGTTTGTATAATTTTGCCGGGAATCAACAGTTGTTTGATTTATATCCATTTTTATAAAGAAACTTTTACCTTCGATTTTGTCAACCAATGTATATTTACTATTATTTCTGTTGGCTCCTTTCTTATTGAGTTATTTATGATAATGTAAGTGAGAATTTGATAAAAATTTAATAATTCCATAAGATATGCAAAAGTTAATAGAAAATTTTGAGTGAATAAATGATAATTTTGAATATCAAATAGCTTTAGTAACTATAACGATAACTAGTAAGAGTGTGGGCACACAGGTGTTAAGCAGAGGCATTTGGTGGAATAGGATGGATTGCTGCCAAAGTAGTTGGGGTGAATGATTGTTGGAATGCTTATTTTCTGCCTGGCCTGGTCTTTGAGTAGTTGTAGTGATTCCATGATTAAGTGTTGCCGTAGGAAATATGAATGTCGGAATGAGAGAATTATTAGAGGGAATCCGGGGTATTAATTATTAGTTTATAGACGTCTCAAGCAAGGAATAAACGTTCAAAGTGATATATTTTAATAAAATCTCTGTTAATTTATAAATTTACTAAAATTTAGTTTCCATCCTTTTCTAAAACGTGATCTTTTCCGTATTTTACATTTAATTCGATCATGTCGTTGTGTTCGAATATTTGCTTCAAACAGTGTAGCACAGGATCCGTCGTGTAACGATCAAAATATAGCAGTAACAAGAAGAAAAACTGTTGGGGCTTTTGAACCTTTGGATATTAATGGAAAACCTTTAATAGCTGATGGACAGAAAGAAGATTTGGGAAGAGCTTATTTTAAACAATTGGCTATTTCCTGGCAGTAAAGAACTTGCTGTAACCGAACTTGCAGAAGGAATATAAATTAATAAAATTAAACAAGCATCGTTTTGGATGGTTGCACAGGTGGTTGGGTTTTGCTTCAGAATTGGGCCTTTCCATGATGGTTATATTCCATCTTTCAACTAATGAATTTTTCCCAACATAAACATAATAGTAGAAATATAATATTGTTAATTAAGAATGCTTGAAATTACAGATAGATAATTTAGATGGAATATATGTAGAATCTTAATAAATTTATTATTTTAGTTACCAGAAATACATATTTATGATTTCATTCATTTTATTGCTTTTAAAATATTTTTTATTCTGATATTTTTATAGGCTTACGATCCGATTGCTCCGTTCAGTAACCTTACAAGGAGCAAAAAATTCTATCTATAAATTTATTTACACTTAACTATTTACAAATTAAAATATGAACAAAAAGAGGGGGAAATACATGAGGTAAAAATAAATATATGACCAGATCTGATACGATAAACGAGGCTGGTTGAATAGCGTTTTGAATTATTTGCGTTAAATTTTGGTCTTGTGTTACGTCTTTGAAGTTGTCTAGGTAATTCTTCGGTTTACCCCCCCCCCCCTCCTTTTTCTGACCATTTTTTCATTTTTCCTTCCCTTTTTTTCTTCTCCCTTTTCTTCCCCTTTTTCCTAATTTTTCATGAGGCAAAGTATACTAAAAAGAGAAATTTAAGAATGAGAAAATTTATTTTCTTTTAATTTCTTTCACAAGGATAAAAAAGAGAAACATGATACCAAAAGTTATAAAAAACATGTGAAATATCACCAAATTTTTTTCTCCATAGAAATTCAGGAAAATATGTTGTATATGTGTTTGTAGTGTTTCCAGCTTGATGACGAAATTTACGCTTATACGAAGACCAAACTGATTCAATATTCTGCGTATGTATGTCAGGGTCTTCGTCATTAACAAAGTTTTTTGAATGATTGACTGTTCCATGAATATATCCTTCTGGCAGTTTAGGAATTGAATTGTATGCCTTCCAAAGATCGGAATAAATTGTTGTTTGTGGACGGATATGTTGCTGAATTAAAGGAATAAGATTCTCGGCGCTCCTCTTCCCCTCTATAACAGTCAAAAAGCAATTTTCATGCTTAGAGTTTTTTCATGCTTAGAGCAATTTTCATGCTTAGAGTTTCATGCTTAGAGTCCATTTTTGTTAAAGGATGATGAAAATGATTTTTACCCGAAATTTCTCAGTTTTATACATACATATTTAATCCTTTTTAGTATACTTTGCCTCATGAAAAATTAGGAAAAAGGGGAAGAAAAGGGAGAAGAAAAAAAGGGAAGGAAAAATGAAAAAATGGTCAGAAAAAGGAGGGGGGGGGGGGGGGTAAACCGAAGAATTACCATTGTCTATTACGACCACCCCTAATGATAAACTTTCATTTTATAATGAAAATTTTGGATATGTTTAGGAAATGGGAAATTAATAGGTCAGGAGTGACGTAGGAAGTAAATAATAATAGTTAAGGATCGGGTAAGTTGATAATCTGAGAACGGTTGGGATTCAGGAAAGGACAGAATTATGTGAAAATAAAGCACGAGCATGACGCGAATATAAATTGAAAATCCGAACGATTAACGGATAATGATTTATCTGCTTGCAATTGAGAGAAAGATTATAATAATGCTTCCAGACAGACAATAATAAAAAATAATTTAATTATTCACGAGTAATTTATGACCGATTAATTTCCCACCCTAAATTTTCAACTTTTTTAAAATGAAATTATGAACATGTAAAAAATTAATTTCGATCACATTCTCTCATTGCTACTATTTTTTCATGATTTTCAAGAATTAACAATTTTTCTTTGCCTGCTCCAAGCAAAATCTTATGTTCTTCTGTCAAAACTCCAAATTCTTTCCCATTTTCATCAATGAATTTGGTTTCTAAAAAAATTTGAAATGTTTTACTTTTTTTGCCAATTCGGCATTCTGATGTTAAATTATCTCGAATTCCTTTAGCTGACAGTCGCCTAACTGCACTACCATGCAACAAATTCTAAAAAATTAATTATGAAATTAATTAAAATATTTGGGCACTAATTCCCGCACCCCCCCCCCTTTCTATCCAAATCAGGAAAGAATAAAAGGAAAGTTAATCTGAGAATCGAATAGAAAGAGGGGGGGGTCAGAACATTAAATAAGTACCAATAAATGATTACCGTGGCAAGTAAAAACAGCGATGGATAATCATTCATAATTTCTAGAAGCAGAGTTATAGTCTTTTCAAAGCCCTTCGGATCATCAACAATCTTATCTTGTGCGAAGAATAAATAAGTAAAAAATGTGTTGATTTTTTCAATGGTCGAAACCTAAGTTATAAAAAGTTAATCAAAAGTTTAAAAAGAATTTTAAAAAAGTTATTACATCATTAATCCATTTGTCAAATCCACGCATCGAAAGATGGTTATCATTCAACAAAATTATTTGAAAAATAAGAATTCCAAATTCCCAAATATCAGTTTTTGTTGTAGCATAATCCTCAGTATAGTTAGCAAAATACTGAAAATCAGAGAGGTTATGTATAACCAACTATCACCGTTCGCTAGCAAAAACCGCCACATTAAACCAGTCCCCAGAGCTATATAAATTGTAGAAATAGACTACAAATAAAGTTTGTGAATTTGCAAAAGGTATCAATCCTAGAGCTTTCAGAAATAAAGGAAACTTTACGGGCTATATGCGCAAATCATTCCGGCATCATACTTTCCTGATTTCATTGGACTGATCATTTTTCCTTATTTTCTATGTTTGATTATTTTGTTTAAGTCAATATTTAGAAAAAGTAATTTTTTATTTATAATTAAAAATTATGAATATTAATAATTTTTAATTTAATGTTTTTAATACAATAATTTAATACTAATTTAATAAAAATAATTTATTAAAAAATTAATTAAATAATAAGTACAATATTTTCCTTTTATTTTTTAATCAGCTTCCGCAATTAACCTGTACAACGTTGTCGGGTTAGATTTAAGATCGGGTTTTCAAAATTATCTTCGAGTCGGGTTTCAGATGACCCGCCCTATCCCTGTCTATTTATATCTGGAATAGGTCACTTTATTTCGAGAATATCGTAGGTTCTAAAATGTAAAGTTATCGTAGATTAAGTCTCTCTCCCAAATTTCTCTTTTTTATTATAGAAAAATATGATGTCGGCTTATAGGAGACACTTTTTGTTTTATCTACTAAGCTGGAAGGAAGCTGACCCATTACAATAACGAATTCCTCCGATGTTATAAAATTAATTGCTAATGAATAATACATACCTTATGATCATAATTATCGCTTAGCTCATTTTTTAGTGCTCTATTTATCTCGGGTGGCAAGAAATAGAATGAAGTTGTTTTCCTATCAACTCGAATTTCATCCGACCAAGATTTTCCCTTAGACAATAAAATACTTCCTCCAAAATCTATAGCTTTTAAATTGTTTTTAGAATCAAATACAAGATTTTGTGGTTTAAAATCCATATGAATGGCCACTAAAAAATTTATTTAAATAAATAGAAATAGTAAAAACCTTCATGAAATTTAATAAGACAATTTGCTGGTTTTACCAATTCGTTCATTAATTCCGACTCTGAAAGTTTTCCTTCACGGATTTTACCTCCAATATATTTTAAAAAGTTATCTCCACCTAATTCAGTTATAATGACATATATAAAATCATGCTTATTTTCTTCATCCGCAGAATACTCTATATTTTGAATTTCACCGCTGTAAAAGAATTGAATAATTGCTAATTTTATATTATCCTCATTAAACTACCTATTATTAATTTTTTGCACCTAATAACCCCTCTCTAATTATTAGTAAAAGTTTTATATCTCCCATTGAAACATTTAAATAAATATTTACCCATCAAACATTTTAACAATTCCACTATGTTCTGAATAATTTTTATTATAAAATTTCTCAAATCCTTCGAATACACCCATCTCATTTTTTGGATCAGCAAGTAAATCTTTTAAATTTTTAGAATTTATCCTAGTTGTATTAAATCCAAATAATTTAACCGCAACTTTAACTTCTTTTCTACCATCACAAAAAATTCCTCGATAAACCTTTAATTTATTATATTCTGTTAAGTTTTAAGAAATAAATTTTTGTTAAATTAGTAGAATTATTAAATATATCAACCAATTTCTGTGAACACTTTTGATTAAATATTTCTTTTAGTTTTAAATTAAAATTTTACTTATATGAACCATAACTTTATTAAATAAATTTAAATAAAAAATAAGTAAAAATTAGTGTACAGCTCCGGATCGGATCCGGCCAAATTTTTCAACAGTCCGTGTACAAATAATATTCCGCGATCTATGGATCACCAAAACTTGTGATGGTGTGTGACCGATCACCAAAATACTTGTGACCGATCACCAAAACTTGTGATCGGTCCCGGAAAATTTATTTTTTTAGATCTAGAAATAATTATGAATTCAATTTAAATTTACATACCTCAGCAACTCCTCCCTTCCCTATCATTTCATTTAAGTAGACCAATACTGAACTTTCAACCTCCTTATATTCATGTGTAAATGGATCGCGTTTTGCAAAATATGATTTGAAGTTTATTAATGTTAAATTACTGTCCATTTTATCTTTTTTTAATTTCCGAGGATTTAAACAATCCAAATGGATAACTTCTGATGACAATACAACTCTGAAACGAACAAAAATTTTTAATTTTTGTTAGAATGTTGAGCAAAGAGCGAGTTAAAAGTTTAATCCCGAGCAAGCTTCGATCCTGCGACCTCCTGGCAGTTATTGCTACGAGCTTCGCTCTACCAACTGATCTACCGGGATGCTGCTTCACCATCTCTTTTATTAGAACTTAAACCCCCGCCTAAGCATTTTAAATGCTAGCCAACTGGATCTTTAGCCAACGTTTTGCAAAATATGATTTGATGATTTTCTCAATTACTTAACATAAATACCTAGTTGAAGATTTTCCTCTCTCATATGATTTTATTTTCTCATAAATTTTCGTTGACGAGAAATTCGGTGTTAAACTTCTAGGCGTTAAATTGGTTGGTGTTAAGCTTCTAGGTGTTAGGTTAGTTGGTGTTAAACTTCTTGGGGTTAAATTTTTAGGAGTTAAAATTCTAGGCGTAATCGACGAGAGAATTCTTGAAAATGGTGATTTGGGATTCGAAGTTTTTTCTCCCTGAGTTAGCTTTTCTTCCTTTTCTTCATTTTTATTTGGTTTTAAGCGTAATTTACTCAATTTTGATAAATTATCTCCCAAATTAAAATCAAATTCATCTTGTTCTGTATCGTTTTTTGAAGGATACAAGCTTTCTCCGTGAAAATGATCCGACAAAGAGGATCTGAAATTTTTTAAATTTTACTTATATAAAATTTTGAAACATTTGACGACATCTCATACCGTACCTTGACGTCAAAGTTGAGTATTTTTCGCTCCCACTCATAGTATTGTAACTTGACGAAGTTGAGGATTTATCACTCACATTTGACTGATGCCTTTCGTGTTTAGTATTACTTTGTTTATGAGATGAAGTTACTTTAGTATTCCCAGCTGTCAATGCAGTAAATTTTCTTAATAAAGCAGATGCTGAAGAAGGTGTTTTTGCTTGGCCATTTTCGATTTTGTGAGAATAATTTTTATCATTTTCTTTTGGTTTTGTACGTATTGAATTCAATCTTGGTTCAGCTTGAGGATCTCCAGTGTTGTTATAAAGTCGGTCATAATCAAAATGCAATTTTGTCTGAGATCTAGAAGGTTAACAGAACTCTATTAAATTAATATATAGAGGTCAATTCACCTCTGTGTTCTGAAAAAAGAACTCGCAGTATGTGGCTGTTTCAATTCGTTAGCTGCATAATCATGGCTACTCTCTTTCATAATTATCGGGTTTACTTTTGCTTCTATTTTTGATTCTTTAGCAAAGTGGGATTTTAGAGTTCTATAATATACAAAAATTAAGGGAATAAAAGTTTTTATTAGCATCAATCTACCCTTTTGTTCTTGAATAAGACCCCGTGCTTTGAGGTTCCATCAAATCAGTATGACGGCTTCTATCCTTTGTATTTATCTGTTTCATTCTTTCTTCTAGTAGTAATTGCGATTCGTCAACTAGGTCGGAGTTTGGATGTCTAGAATTTTAAAAAATTCTGATAATAACAAGTATCTTTACAAAAATTCACCCATATGTTCTGAAATAAGAACTCGTGCTATTTGGTTGTTTCAATGTTTCTCCTTCATGATAATAGAGACTTTTATTCTTTGTAATTATCGGCTTGATTTTATCTCCTCGTTGTAATTGCGATTTTTCAACAAAATCAGATTTTAAAGGTCTACATGAAGTAGCCATCCTTGGCGGTTCTAAATCATGAATTTTTCCTCTATCCAATTTGTCGGACTTAAGTTCCGCATCTTTAAGAGCTTGGAATATATGTCCAATTGTTTCATGCTTTTCTGATCTGTTTTTCCTTCCATGTACTTTTCTCAATTCTTTATCGTTTCTAAATGAAATTTCTGATTTTACTTGTTCTATCAAAGGTTTGCTTCTATTTTTAACTTTTAATCCACTCAAATCATGCTCACAAGTATATCGTTCAAATGCTTGATTATTTTCGAGGGAACCCAAAATAATAATCGGGTAGAGAAGGAGAATAAAAATTGTAAAATTGTTGTTAGGTAATTTCATTTTCCAAAAAAGAAAAATTGGAAGAAAATTTAAATTAAGGATAATAAACCTATTATAATTAATAAAATTTAATAAAACTATTTTAAAATTCTGACATTTTTAAAATGCATGAATAGAGAAAATCCTTCTTTTAAAAGCTGCATATTTACTCCACTTCAAAGAATTTTTTTTAAATTTTATTTAAAAAAATATTTTAAATAAATAAAAATGGGGGAAAATTAAAAAAATGGATTTTCTTCTCCCTTCTCTAGCTAATGTACACGCGCAAAGGGCATGATAGCTTATGCATGTGAATTGCTTTGACAATAAATAAAGGTTCTTTCTATTTTTTGGCAATAATAGAAAAATTTTTTATTAATTTCTATTAAAAACTTTATACTTTTGAATAACGTTAATAGTATATTTAATTGTTAAATTCTCAAAAAGAAAAAAAGTTATAGTTTTTTGATTATCTATTGTCATATTTA
Source organism: Meloidogyne arenaria (assembly GCA_036172955.1). Classification (NCBI taxonomy): domain Eukaryota; kingdom Metazoa; phylum Nematoda; class Chromadorea; order Rhabditida; family Meloidogynidae; genus Meloidogyne; species Meloidogyne arenaria. The sequence continues at coordinate 1,015,182 of JARQAB010000029.1, read as the reverse complement.
CATTATATTATAATTTTATTATTATTAAAAATTATTATTTTTAACAAGTTTTAATACAGGTCGTATGTTCTTTATGTCGGCTTTATTTCTTATAGCTATAGCTACTTCTCCTTCAGCCATTGCAAAAGGTTACTAGGAGGCTGGAAGCGAACCAGCATCTTCAGTTACTTGGTATATTGTTTTATCCATTATAACACCCAGCCTCCTGCATAGCTTTAGAAATTAAATAGCTAAAGGATTTAGAATGTGTGTAATTTGAATCTACTGTTGGCAGCTTTATTTATATGGCAGCTTAAATTTTTTTGCAAAATTTATTTATGGAAGTAAATTTTAATTATTGCAAAAATTTATAATTGTAAAATAGCGTTAGTGAAGAGTGGAAGCAATCAATTGATACAGTAATATATAGTAATCAAACGAAAACGAACATTCTTAATTTTAAATTTTTATTCAAAATTTCTGCCTAAACTTTTCTAAACCCGGAAATTTATGAAATCTATAATATCGAAACCAACTTAAAGTTTAATTAACGGGGAGTTTATTATACCAGAAAAATTTATTTTTAGCAAATAAAATTTTCAAATACAGGGTGCGGCAAATTTAGCGCCGACTTTATTTTTTAAATAACTTTCTTCAAACTCAATGAAAATTGATAATTCCTTTTAGCTCATAAATACATTTTTGAAAATTCTACAGGAAAAATTGAGATTTATCATCTATATCCAAATCTGTCATTCAATGAGCTATATCTTAGCTCAAGAACATATCAGACATACGTCTTTTAATTCAGTCGGCTTTTGGCCAAAAAATGTTGTCTGAACTTTAGGGAAAAATACTCAAATTAATTTTTAAAATTTAGAGAATATTTTTGTATCAAAAATTTTCATAGAGTGTTGGGAATAAAATAAAAAAAGAATTATCAATTTTCATTGAGTTTGAAGAAAGTTATTCAAAAAATAAAGTCGGCGCTAAATTTGCCGCACCCTGTATAAAAATTCAAATTTTATTTAAAAATTTTTACTATAGAGCGCTTTATTATGTTACAATGAAGGTATTTCAAGAAATTTATTCCGTTTCCTCTGAAAATTTATTATAAAATAATACTCTCACACCTTCATGGATATTTTTAAATTTTATTTAAGAAATTTGTATATATTTTAAATAAATTTAAAAATTAAAGGCATTGAAGGGGGGGGGGGGAATTTGGGAAAATATATTGATTATGTCCTCATGCCTAGCTATTGCTAGGCATGCCTAGCCTAGCTATTGTTTGCGCGAGAAAAACAGGTGATTGTTTGTTTATGTAAAATTATTTCTATCGCTAAACGGAGGGTAATTTCAAGTAAATAAAGTTTTCTTATTTCCTGGCCACACCGCAAAAGGTTCTTTTAAATAGATTAATAAATAATCTTTGAAAAACTTTCAGAGGGATTTTTGAATTATAGGATTTTTAACATTATTAGATTATAGAGAATATTTTTTTTATTTCTAAAAGGAACTTTGCTAACCCAAGCTTCACTCGAGTTTTTGAAAAGTTCTCCGTATTGTATGTGCTTAGATAACCTACTCCCTACATAGCTATGCATCATCACAAAAAATTTTTTGTCGATGCGGAGGAGGGAGCTGGGCATGTCGATCACAGCTATGATAGGAATTGGTCTATGGTATTGTCTATAAAACGCTCGGGGTCTTCTGGCTCACCGACACTAATAGGATTACTTTGACTAATTTGTAATTATTATAAAGTACATAATATTTCTTAACATTATCTTCACTTATATGTAGATGAATAGGGTGGATACTTAAATTAAATAAATTCCTAGGGTGGAAGTATTTCTAGAAAGCCAAAAGTTTAAATAAAAATTTGAATTTTCAATCTAGAATTTTTCCTATAGTAGCGTCTAAATATCTTGCAATATATTGTATTGAAATTATTCAATTCCCTCTGAAAATTCACAGTAAAATAAAAACCCCGATTATTAAATATTATTTAAAAATTATTAAAAAATTATTCAATTAAAAAAATTTATTTAGCATTGCTAATTAAGCATTGAGTGGGGAAAATTTTGGGGAAAATAAATTGATTTTCTCTGATTGTCTATCTATTGCTTGTGTAAAAAATTTCACATGCTATGTAAATTGAGGGGGTGATTAAAGGCATTTTATTTTTTGGCCATAGTAGCAAATTTAAAAGATTGTTTAATAAATTAAATATGTTTTTACTTAGCTAAACTCAACATAATTCTTAGATTCTGGAAATTAAAACAAAAACTTTTGATTAAAAGATGACGAAATTTCAAATTTTTTTTATATTTTATGCTAATATCAACTAATTTTTCAACAAGTATATGTTAAATTAATATTAAATTAAAATTAAGACATCATTAATTTTTTTATCATTAAGTTTCTTGCGGAACTTCTGAGGATCAAAAGAATATTAAATGATAAAGATAAATTAGGGCCATAATATTTCCTGGAAATGAACGATCTTTAATTTTTTGCTTCAAAATAAGCTTAAAGTCCATCGCAAATTTTTTCAGATAGTTAAGTTTATTATTTATAATTTTTCAAATCTTAAACTGAATATTTAATTTTATCAAATATTATAAAAAATTTTCTCAAAAATCAAATATTCTAAATAAACATAAGATTGTAAAAATCTATACAAAAACCCTTCATCAAGTAATAATCAGAGAGAGTTTTTTTAGGGTTTTCTCTATTTTTTGCGAACTAGTTTTGATGAGATATGCACAAAAAACACTGTTTTGGGTCGAAATAATGAGTCTATATTGGACCTATTCGAACCTAAAAAAACCTATTTCGGCCTTTTTGAACCTAAAACCTATTTGCAACCTATTTTGGACTTTTTTGAACCTATTTTAGGTTTTTTGATAAAAATCTTAAAAATTGTCTTTATTTTCGCAAATTTTTGAGAATTTGAGTTATTTTTTCACTAAATCTCTGGTTTTTTATAAAAAAATTTTTAATTTTGATATTTAATTATCTTTTTAAAACAATTATCGGTAAAAATTGCTTTAAAGACAAAGACTCCGATTTATGTCGATATTTATGTTATCAAAATAGCTCTCAAAGGTGTAACTAGTTCGAAAGAGCTCGCCAAGCTGAGTCGAATAACACCAAAAACAACGCAATTTGAATTCATAGTGCCAGTTAAATGGACCCAAATATCGAACAACCATACAGGGGAAAAGACAATTTTGAGGTGAAAAATTCGATTTTTTGAATGATAGCTCATTTGAAAGAGCTTCTCAATCTGAGTTGACTGACACCAAAATCAGCGCAATCTGACTTGATAGGGCCGGATTACGGGCCGTGAAAATTGAAAAACCATAAATTGAAAACGCAAAATTGAGAAAAACTCTAAAAATTCGAACCTATTTGTTACAAATTCGTACCTATTTTGCCACTTTTTGCATTTTTTTCAACCTATTTAAGCCTTTTTTTCGAACCTTTTAGGTACCTATTATCAGGTTTTTCGAACCTAAAAAAACTCTCTCCGGTAATAATAAATAGTGTTCGGCAAAAGACCTTTTCCGGTATTCGGTATCGGTATACCGAAAAAATACCGATACAAAAAATACCGTTTTTTTCAAAATTTGACCGGTACGGTTTCGGTATCTGTATACCGAAAAAAAATACCGCGGTATACCGTACCGAGCCGAACACTAATAATAAACACAATTTATTTAATATTAATGTTTTGTAAGTTCCTCACACCTTAATTACTCTTAAGCAAGCTCTGATATTAATTTTTAAATAATCTTCTAGAACTCGCCCAAGCTGTTCCTATGGCAATTTTAGTCTCTTTTTTGCCGTTAAATTTGTGGTTATTCAATTTAACTCTGAGCAAGTATGTCTTTGTTGCATCCAGCCTCTACTAGAACGGTGTTGATAAATACGTTACAAATGTGTCAATAATAAAATAAGGTTAAACAATAATATGAAATTAAAATTAAGACATATCATTAATTTGAGTTTTCACGTTACATATTTATTATAAATTATTAATTTATAAATTTTTTTCATTCAATTTATCCTGTTTTAACGCTGCAAAATTATGGGAATTTTATCAGGCCATGGTGCAGATTCCTTCATTATTCAGAATACTTTAACGCAGGGCTCCGAAATGTACGGATTTTTCCTCATTTTGTGGTTTTTTAAGTTTGTGAGGATGTAGTTTTTAGAATAATTGTCATTTTTCTCTTGAGACCTTCAAAAATTTTCAAAAAATAAATTTCTTGGCGCAGAAGGTGCCGAAAAAGCTTTGGAAAACATTTTACTTTTGTTGAAATTTCTGCTTAGTCACTACAAGTTAATTATTCGGATTTTAATAAGACGGACATTAGAAATAAAAAATTGCTGAATTCAATTGTTAGAGTCAAAAAATATAACGCATAAAATGATTTTAATTAAATTTTTGTGTTTGATAATTTTTTGGGGATTTTTGATATAAAATGAGGATCTTTTAGGTAAATTGTTAATTTTTAAAATTTTGAGATGAAGCCCTTCTTTATCCAACATAGTGCTGTATGTTAAGGTTTTAATAATGTTAATATAAAATTAAATTACCATATTATTAATTTTTTATTCTCCCACTACCTAATTATTATTAAATTAAAGGAGTACAATAAATGACAGGTGAAAATTCTTATAAATTTCTACTTTTATTTAAATAAAATTATTCATGTTTAAAATAATAGAATTTACTGACAAATTAAATTTAATTTAGGTAAATGGCATTTACTTTCCCTCGCGGGCCGAATTATACAGAGACAGAAACAAAAATATTTTTGGCAGCAGATATTGTAGAACTTGCTGCCAATTCATTATTAGCTTGTCCAATTTCAACTATAAACTTTATTTTAATATTAAAGACTTCAATTTTACATCCAAATTTAAAATTAATTCTTTTATGTCAAAGTTTGTGTATTTTTATTAGAGGAATTGGTAAGGGATAGTTAAAAACATTTTTGATTATACATCATAATGTTCTAAAAAATGAAAATTAGAAATTGTAAAGCACTTACCGTATAACCTATATTAATTGCCCTCCCTTAAATAGTTACCCCGCTTCTATTAATTACCCCCTCCCGCGATAGGTTGCAACAATGATTGTCCTCATCAATTGCTCTAAAACACGTTAAAATTTTAAACCCCATATAATTGACCTCCGTTGATTAAATTGATTAAATAATCCGTTGATTAAATAATTACTACCCCAACGGAAGGTCGAATCAATAATTATCCAGGGTACAATACTCATTTGTAACTTTGGTAGTTAGTGTAAGGTATAATAGAGTCCCGAAGGAAATACTGAGGAAAGTCCATGTTCAATGTCACATATTATTTCTAATAATTCCTATGTGACAAGCATTTTATCCCTCCCACTTTACAACTATTTAATTCCTTTGTTCTCACTTACAATCGGTTCAGTTGTTAGCTTTTCCCTTTCATTCTTTTATTATGTATTAGCTAACATTATATTATTGTTCGTATTTTCCTAGTTATTGAATAAAAGCGCTTTTATCACTTAGGTGTGTTTCGGTGTAGGGAATTATCCAAGGGACTTGATCAACCCCGAAGGTATTCTAAGATTGTCCCGATTTACAGAAAACTCCGATGAGAAATTAGTTAATAATCCGACTCCCTCCATTAGAAGTTATACTAAAGAAATGAATAAATTAGATCCACTTCCTATCCCTCCTGGCTTTACCCTTCTCGAAGAAATAAATGATGATAAGAATTCTAACGATTATATTAGTAAGAATAGTGAAGGAATTATATTAAATACAGAAATTGAAAATGAAAGTTCGTCTGATAATATTTATGTACCCCAAATTTTAAATAATCATCAAACAATTGATTTTAATAATGAAAGACCCATTAGTCCCCCTCCTGGCTTTACTCCTTTTGAAGAAATCTGTATTAGTAAAAATATGTCTAATGATTTAAAGGATTATATTTGTGAAGAATTTACACCCTTGCCAGAGATTATAAACGAAATTAATGAAGGTAAAACCGATAATCACTCTGAAGAAACTTCCCTTGATTTCCCCACTGACCCAGTTCCAGATTTATCCCCTAATCCACCCCTTAGTCTTCTTAATAATTTACAAATGTCTACTTCTTCGCAAATTATTTATTCATCAGAGACTACTTATATTAACTCATCAGAAGAAATATTGAAAGAGAAGAATATAATAAACATCAATTGTAATTGTGTGAAAAAATTGCCCCGTAAAAAACAAAGGAATTTGCCCAACCCCCAAGGATTAATAGTTAAAAATAATTCACGACAACGAGCTGCCATCCCACAACGATATTGTAAGGATTTAAAAACTGTCCCACAGAAGGAACTTAAATGTAACTTTATCCCCTCGAAACGCAGAGATACTCCCTTTAACGATATTGACCCAATCCACAAATTGCAAGTACGAATTCCCCTTCCCGTAAATCATCGGAAAATTCGTTATACCCTCGAAACACCCCTTTGTAACACGATTGAGCCAGATAATACAAGATATAGACCCGATTCCCATCGATTCCATCTTTATAAATCTTTTGTATTCCTTTTGACAACATATTCAACAAATTATTGCTAATGGGTACCGGCACGGATATGGACTGACTTCACCAAACTTGATACAGGTCAATTATCAACTAAAACCCTAATAATCCCCGTTTTTTTCTTAAATTGATAATGGTTCTCTCCACCCTTTTTGTTGAAATGAAGAATATGCCGATGGCACTAAAAGGAAGTTAAAGAATTACGAAAAGGAAGAATCTCTCTTTTGTTGGATTTTTTTTTATTGTTCTCCCCAGTGTCAAATCCCGTGGATTTGATTTTTTTCCCCTTTATTTAATCTTTAACCGAAATGATCAATTTTAAATATATATTCCCGCTTCTAATTCTAGAAATAACAAGCCCCCCAAAGCCCCGTTTTCTTTTGTAATATTTGGTGCAAATTTTGGCCTTTGCACAATTCTCTCTTTTTGTAAGAGATAAACCGTTGGCCCCTCTTTTTTCTCCTTCTCATAATTTTAACCTTGCGCTGGCCTGCACAATTTAACTAACAAAAATCTTTAGTATGCCCATCTTTCTTGTATTTTGATCCCTCCAACTCCTACAAACCTACCCCTTTTTGGCCTAATATAAAAGGCAAAAATGCACAGTTTTAGTCAGTTTGTGAACTATTCAACCTCCTCGTTTAAAGTTAAAGTTATTGAACTACTTATTCCTTCCCCCCGATTTAAGTAAAGGTTTTTGAACTGTTTCTTGAACTACACTTTTCCTCCCCCCGAAGACTTGTTTGAAATAAAAAGAATATTCTGTTAATTTAATTATTTGTTTGGAAATAAATTTATTAAAGTTGTTTGTTTGATTTATTGAGAATTAGGAATTTTATTTAAATGTTTTACTTAAGGATTTTTGGTTTTTCCCCTCCCTTTATTAAAATACTGTTTAGAATTTTACAGCTTTTAAAATATATTTTTTTCTTTTTTTATGGTTGCAAAGGATTTTGAGAATTAAAATTTATACTTACCTATTTAGTACTTTTAACTATTAACAAATTAAAATAAAAGGGCAGATATACTTAAGGGGACATAACACATAAAGGTCTGGCCAACTCTGATATGTTAAACAGGGGTGGGTGGTTAAACTGCTTTTCTGATTACATAAACTATATAGTAATAAATATGTAATGATCATTTTGGATATTTATATGGGGAATTAAAATGACAAATGTGAAGTAAAATACGAATAATAAATTATATTTAAGGATGGAAAAGTTGATAAATTCTGAGGATAGTCGGGATTTTTTATATAGGAAAATGGCAAAATAAATTTGAAATGAATACACTTGAATACAATCTTCACTGAAAATTTTGAACATGTAAAAAATTAAAAAGTTCGATCACATTCTTCCATATCTCTTTCTTCGAGGTTTTCAAGATATAACAATTCTTTCTGACCTGCTCTAAGCAAATCCCTATATTTTTTTGTAAAAATTCCAAAATCTTCGGTTTTGAAAAACAATTCAAATGTTTTACTTTTGTTTCTAATACGACATTTTAATGTTAAAAAATCTTTATTTCCTCTATCAGATAATCGTTTACCTTCGTTACCATCCAACAAATTCTAGAATAATTAAAATAAAATATTATTTTAAATAGTTACCGTAGCAAGTAAAAACAAGGAAGGATAATTAATCATTATTCTTAGAAGTAAAGTTATAGTTTTATCGAAGTTATCCAAATTATCCATAATCTTATGTTGTGCAAGGAATAAATAATTAAAAAAGTTGTTGATTTTTGCAAGAGTCGAAACCTAATTTATTAAAAATTAATCAAAAGTTTAAAAAAATTTTTTATTAAATTAAGAAATTTATTAAATAATTAGTCAATTTGTAAAAACTTCCAACCGAAAGTTGATTATCATTGAGCAGGATTATTTGAAAAATAAAAATTCCAAATTCCCATATGTCAGTTTTGGTTGTGGCATATTCTTCATTGTATGTAGCAAAATCCTGAAAATGAGGCAGCTTTTTTACTACCCGTCTTATAGTTAAGATTGCCACATTAATAGTCCCCTTGGAAAACTATCAAATCATGGAATTTTTTAAATTGTTGTTAAAAATAAATAATACCTTAGATTTAAACTGTTTATTTAGTTCAAATTTTAGTGCTGTATTTATCTCGGGCGGCATTAAATAAAAAGATGTAGTTTTCCTTTCTACTCGAATTCCATTTGAACGAGATTTCCCCTTAGGCAATAAAATACTTCCTCCAAAATCTATAGCTTTTAAATTCTTTTTAGAATCAAATATAAGATTTTCTGGTTTAAAATCCATATGAATGGCAGCTAAAATATTTGTTAAAATGAATAGAAGCAGAAAGAAACCATTGTGAATTCGAATAAGACAAGTTGCTGGTTGTACTAATTCCGTCATTATTTCCGATTCTGAAAGTCCTTTTCTAACAGAAATTTTATCTCCAATATATTTAAAAAAGTTATCTCCGCCCAATTCAGTTATAATTAGATATTTAAAACCGACTAGAGTATCCTTATCCGCATACACGATATTTTTAATTTTACCGCTGCAAAAGAACCGATATAAAAATATTATCATCCTAGACAACTACCCCCTGGGATAGATGAGAAATCCTGGAATATTTAAATGAATAATTATTACCCTAGTTAATTAAGTAAATACATCAACTTAAAAGTTTATTACAATTTTCCCATAATTTAGAAATTATTAAAAGTCTTATATCTCCCATTTAAACATTCAAATAAAAATATTTACCCATCAAACATTTTAATAATGGCACTTTGGTCTGAATAATTTTGATTATAAAATGCCTCGAATACATCCATCTCATTTTTCGGGTCTTTTAGTAAATCTTCCAAAGTTTCAAACCTTATCGAAGATGTACTGTAGCTAAATAATTTAACAGCAACTTCAATTTCGTTGGGACCATCACAAAAAATCCCTCGATAAACCTTTAATTTATTTTATTTTGTTAGGCATTAATAACTAGGGATGGGATTTATATGAATTTCCATATTTTTTTCCTGGCCTAGTTGGGTCGTGCAACGCACGAAAAACATAGTTTTAGTTAAATTTTTTTCTAAAATTTTTTGTTTTGTTTATAAAAAATAAATATTTATTCATATTTAAATTTACCTCAGCAACTCCTCCCTTCCCGATCATGTCATCTAAAGAGACCAATACTGAACTTTCAACCTCCTTATATTCATGTGTAAATGGATCACGTTTCGTAAAATGTGATTTGAAGTTTATTAATATTAAATTACTGTCCATTTTATCTTTTTTTAATTTCCGAGGATTTAAACAATCCAAATGGATAACTTCAGATGATAATACGTCTCTGAAATGAACATAACTTTTATATTTTTGTTACAATTAGGGTTGCAGTTTTAGAGTTGGGCCGAAGGTCGAGGCATTTTTTCTTGTTTGTTTTTATCGAGTAAGGCCGTACAAGTCACTTTTGGGCCAAATATCTTAAGCCGGACTCGATATTTCTGTCCGAGTCGGTCCATTTTGGCAAACCTAGTTAGAATGTTGACATTCGGTTAGGGACTTTGTTAGAATGAATTTCAATTACTTTACATAAATACCTTGATGATGAGAAAATTGAAGATTTTCTTCTCTCATATGATTTTATTTTCTCATAAATTTTCGTTGACGAGAAATTCGGTGTTAAACTTCTAGGCGTTAAATTGGTTGGTGTTAAGCTTCTAGGTGTTAGGTTAGTTGGTGTTAAACTTCTTGGGGTTAAATTTTTAGGAGTTAAACTTCTAGGCGTAATCGACGAAAGAATTCTTGAAAATGGTGATTTGGGATTCGAAGTTTTTTCTCCCTGAGTTAGCTTTTCTTCCTTTTCTTCATTTTTATTTGGTTTTAAGCGTAATTTACTCAATTTTGATAAATTATCTCCCAAATTAAAATCAAATTCATCTTGTTCTGTATCGTTTTTTGAAGGATACAAGCTTTCTCCGTGAAAATGATCCGCCAAAGAGGATCTTTAATTTTTTAAATTTTACTATCGCAAGCAGAATTTTTGAGATTTATGCCTTTATGCTTTGAAGCTAGTCCCCTTATCAAAAGATATATGTATAAGTTTGAAAAATCAAATCATCACCCATTATACCGTACCTTGACAATGAAGTTGAGTATTTTTTGCTCCCACTCATTATACCGTAACTTGACGAAGTTGAGGATATATCAGTCACATTTGATTCTCGCCTTTCGTTTTTATCACTTTGTTTATGAGATGGAGTTACTTTAGTGTTCCCATTTGTCAATGAAGCAGTAATTTTTCTAAATAAAGAGGATGTTGAAGAAGGTGTTCTTGCTTGGCCATTTTCGTTTTTGTGCGATTTATTCTCAACATTTTCTTTTGGTTTTGTACGTATTGAATTCAAGGTTGATCCTACTTGAGGATCTCCAGTGTTGTTATAAAGTCGATCATAATCAAAATGCAATTTTGTTTGAGATCTAGAAGGTTAACAGAACTTTTTTAAAATTTCTAGAGGTCATTTTACCTCTGTGTTCTAAAGAAAGAACTCGCAGTATGTGGCTGTTTCAATTCATTGGCTGCATAATTATGGCTACTCTTTTTCATAATTATCGGGTTTTGGTTTTCTTCAGCAAAGTGAGATTTTAGAGTTCTAGAATATAAAAATAAAGAAAATAAAAATTATTAGCATAAATTCACCCGTTTGTTCTGAAATAAGATCCGGTACTTTGTTGTTCCTCCAAATCCTTATAGTATGAATGACGACTTCTTTCTTTTGTATTTGTCGGTTTGATTATATCCCCTAACAGTAATTGCGATTTTTCAACTAGGTCTGAGTTTGGAGGTCTAGAATTTAAAAAAATTCTGATAATAACAAGTATCTTAATAACAATTTACCCATGTGTCCTGAAATGAGAAATCGTGCTATTTGGTTGTTTCAAATCTTCTTTTGTATGATAATAAAATCTTTTATCCGTTGTATTTATCGGTTTAATCTTTTTCCCTATTAATAATTGCGATTCTTCAACAAAATCAGATTTTAAAGGTCTAGAATATAAAGAAGCCATCCTTGGCGGCTCAATATCATTCATTCTACCATTTCTCAAAAGTTCAGACTTAAGTTCCGCATCTTTAAGTTTTTGTAATTTATGTCCAAGAGTTTCATGCGTTTGTGATTTGTTTTTCTTTTCTGATAATTTTTCCATTTTCCCGTTTTGAAATAAAACTTCTGATTTTACTTGTTCCATTAATGGTCTGCTTCTATTTTCAACTTTTAATCCCCTCAAATCATGCTCACGAGTATATCGTTCAAATGCCTGATTTTTTACGAGGGAACCCAAAATAATAACCGGGTTGAGAAGAAAAATAAATTTTGTAAAGTTGTTGTTAGGTAACTTCATTATCTAAAACATATACCGTATTTATCGTATTATAGCCTCCCTCCGAATTAGTGCCCCCCTCCTTAATAAAGCCCCCGTTTCGAGGATGGTTGAAAAATAGCATTTAGAGCCCCCGTCTTTAACAGAGCCCCCCTTTTGTCATATGTCAAATAGGTAAACTAAGTGCCTCGTTGTTTAGTTGATTTTATAGTCAGAATTTTTATAGTCAGAATTTTTATAGTTTATAGTCAGTCAGCAATCATGTGTGAACACCGCGGGTGTGTGAACACCGCGCGGGTCTATAAATTTGAATGAAAAACCTGCTGCCTATTTTAAAAATAGGTTGAAAAATACAGCCCCCGTCTGAATTAGAGCCCCCCTCTTTAATATAGCCCCCCTTTTCGGGATATTTGAAAAATAGAGCCCCATGGGGCTCTAATACAGTAAATACGGTAAATAGCAATATGCTTTACAACACATATATAATTAAAATCTAGTGTTAGCAGCTTTAATTATATAAATCTGCTTTAAATATTTTGCAAGTATTAATTTATGGAAGTAAATTTTAATTAATGCAAAAATTTATTCCTTGCTAAATGCTAATTAGTGGGAAGGAGAAGCAATCAATTTTGCAATAATTAACGATAATAATATTTTTTTGAAAAAATTTTTTTACATTACTTAAAATTAACTTCCAAAAATAAATTTGTTTTGAAGAAATCAAGCATAAGATAATAATTTTAATTTTGAAGTTTTATTTAAAAAAGAGCGAACTTTTTTATAATCCATCATGTCGAAAATTAATTAGAGTTAAATTAACGAGCATTGAGTAAATTGTAGGAGATCTAAGTAATAATCTAAGTAACCGCAGCTGAGGGTACTAAAATAAAGCAGAGACTACATAGATATTAAAAGCAGACTAGATGTCTGAAACTTAAATAGGTAACATCCCTAAAATAACTTGAATAATTTCCCTTTTTGCCATAACCTCGCTCAAAATCATCCTATCTTGATAATTTTGATAACAATCGACTCGTTTCCTCAAAAAGCATCGAAATAGTCTAAAATTACATTTAAGAAAAGTTCACTTAAAAAATTTAAAGTTAACAGTTAGTCCCTGATTTATCATCTAAAGATCTTTATCTAAGCTCAATAGCCTTTGAATCAGTCGGATTTTTGTCCAAAAAATTTTGCCCGAACTTTGAACTTTGAGAAAAAATAAACAAAAGAATTTATAAAATTTAAAGACTAATTTGATACAAATATTCTTAGTGTTGTGAATAAAATAAAAAATGATTCAATTTTCTTTGATTTTGAAGCGATATTTTTATAATTAGTATAGTGTATTTAAGAGCATAAGTTAATAGAGAATTTGAATAACAAAAATTTTTATTAACACAGACAATTTAATTAAATATTATTTAATAAATAAATTTGTATATAATTAAATAAAAAAAATCTATTTAGCATTGAAAATCAATGGAAAAAAATTTTGGGGAAATCTGGGCAAAAAAATAGATTTTTCCTCGCAAGAATAGCTATTGTTTGAAGAAAAAATTATTTGTTTATTTAGATTTTTTCTTAGACTAAAAAGAGTAATTTGAAGTTGAAAAAAAACATTCTATTTTTTGGCAAAATTTAAGAAAAAATATTTTTGAATAATGTTTAATGTTTGCTTGTAAGTTAAAAGGATTAATCTACCTTAACACACAATTATAACTTAACCGGGATTAAGGAAACTGAAAAAAAACTTTTGGTTAAAAGAGAATGAGATGTCAAAGCTTTTATTTAATTTTTTTGAATTGTTGGGAGGTATTGTAAGAACAGGGTTACGGGTAGCTATCGGACCAAACAAATATTTGACCTTGGAAAATCAGATATTTAATCAAATTTTATTTGATATTATTTGTTCAAATATTTGTTTAACCACTTTTGAAAAAAATCAAATTTTTTCAAATACTTTCAAATATCAAATAGTTTGATTTGCTATACTAATTTATTAAAAATGCTTGGGTCAATAAATATTTATTTAAAATTAAGTTTAAACCATAAAAATAAATTTAATTTTATCATTTATTTAGAGCTTTGTTTAAGAATTCGGCCAATTGTGGTAATAATTCTTGTAGCTCCATAGCAGTATTACAAACAATTTGTGCACTGTTTTTGAATTCATTAAAAGCAGAGATCTGGGCCTTAAAAATAAAAAGATTTATAATTTTATTATTGTATAACACATTACAGGCCGGCCTATGCGCCACCCAGACTCCAAGAAAATTTATAAACAAATTTTTGAAACCACTAGCGAGAAGGCAACCTTAAACTCCGTATAAACAGATGATGTTTCAAAGCAAAGAGTGTTCGAAAAAACTCAAAACTCTCAAAATTAAAAAAAAAAAAAATACTGTGAAAAAGATTGAAAAATTACTACAAGAATTTTCCAAAAATTTTAAAGGTGCAAGCGATAGTTTTGGACTCTTAGATAGCTCATGCATATCTACTATTTTTAAATGTTTAATAATAAATTTTTCTAAAAATTATTTCAAAAATAAACATACAATCAAAGCCTTCCTTTGAAGAGATTCAATAGGTTCTTCGTCAACTTTGCTATTTATCGGTGAATCTTCCTTTTCTTTAACAAATTCTTCTTCAACTTTAAGATGTCGCTTTTTTCCTCTCATTTTTTCAAAAGTTTCTTCTATTTTCTCGTTTTCTTCATTTAAATTTTCTTCAATATTGAGAGAATGCTAAAAATTTGGAAATAAAACAAATGAATAAATTTTTGAAGGTATATGAATTATAAAATTTAAATTTTCTCAGTTTTGGATTCCTCCAGGGCAGCTAACATTTTCTAATATTAAAAACAATTCAAAAAAATCATTTGACAAATTGTTGATTTAAATCCCAAAAATAAGCTTTATTCTCCTAAGTTTTCAATATTGTAAAGCATATTTTTTCCTGGATAACACATCATTCCGGAAAGCTGGTTCGCTTCCAGCCGGCGAATAATCTATAGCCAAGCTGCTTTACTAAATATATTTAGAGGTCTCTTCTCAAACTGAAAATTTTATTTGAACTTTGAACTCAGTTTAACGAGACTAATGATATACCTAATATAAAACAAATAACAGCTAGACTTTATTTTATGTTAAAGTATGACCTAGGGAAAAGGTTAGTCGTTGACTTGAAAACTTAAAAATGGTTTCGAGACAGAAAAGTTTAAAAAACCCCCAAAATTCAATAAAATACCTCCGTATTTTTGTTGTTATTATTATCAAATAAATGATTTTTCTCCTTATTTTTATTTTCAAGATTAACATGTGTCAATTTAGAATTTTGTAATTGCTGAACATATTTTTTAGCAATTAATTGGGTTAAAATAAATTGTAAATTATTTGTAGAAGGATTTTGATTATTATTTAATGAAGAAGAATTTAAATTAATATTTTGTTGATTTATTAAATTTGTTGGTTTGGTTAAGTCTGGAAATTTTTGATTTAAATAAATTGGAGAATCTTCATTTTGATTTAATAAATTGTTTGTTGTTGGTGATGTTTCATCACTTGTTTCACTCTTAAATAAATAATATTTTGATTATTATTAGGTGTCAGCCTTGCAATATAATTGCAATGTGACATTTTAATAGAAACATAAAATTGGGAAAACCTTCTTTTACAAATAAAACAATTAATCCTACACGGATAATAATAATTTTCAAAATTTTAATTTAACATAGAAATCCTAATAGAATTCTGATAGATTAAGAGCTTTATGATTATTAAGAGCTGATTATATTAAGATTCTAGTTTATTCACTTATACAAACTATAAGTGAATAATTTTTTAATCTTCCTATTTTTCCTTCCAAAATTTTTCGGAAATTCAAAAAATTAAAATAGAAAAATTACAATAGAGGTATTGTCAATATCCATAGAACAATCTTGAAGCATATTAGAATCCCTCAATTCTTCATATATTTTTAGATCAATTGGAGTTAATTTTTCTTTCAATTTATTTTCGTGGTTGATAGAACTAAGAAAAATAATATTATTAAAAATCAGATAAAGGTATTTTCGACATGTGGACATTTCTATTGTTTTTAGAGTCAGCCATTTTGAATCTAATCTCACAGATAATTTTATATCTCTTTCGAAAGCCTTCAATAAGCGCTATCGTCTCTCCAGGTAGAAAGATCAAGTCTGATCATTCATTATAAAGTTAAAAACAGATATGTGGAATCATTTCTAGTTTTTAACCATGCTTAATATAATTAGTGATTAGATGTGATCTTTCCAGTTTAAAAACAGATGCGCATATTGAGGGCTTCCGAATGATATAATATTCATTCTAATTAGCCGCCCCTCCCTCAAGTCTGAATAAAAAATAATAAAAATTTACAAATTAAATTCTCCAAAAATATCAGTAACTTTTCTCTTTCTATAACGCCAATGAGATTTAATAGCTTCTATATTTTGATCAAAACCAACAAAACGAGTTGATAAAAGTAAACGAACATCATTCCAAGCATTTCTTTTCTTTTCAGAAAAAGTTAAATCCTTTAAATGAATTTTGGATGAAAAATAGGTCGAATTTTTTGAAAATTACCCGACTAGTATTATTTTCTACTAAAAGTGTTTTTCTCTTCAGGACCTCAATAACAAGAAAGTCAGATACTTCGGAAGTAAATTTTCTTTTCTCACGGCCTGAATTTTTAAAGTAATTTTTATAAAATAGAAATAAATTTAGAAATAATTGTGATTTCTTGAAAACAGTAAATCCAAAGGGTTTAGTACAAGCATCTCGCTATCTCTGAGGGTCTATATATGTGTATATCCTTCTAGATTCATAAAAATCTACTTCAACGTCTTCCTCAAGGATAGCCAAAATAAAAAAATTATTTTTTAGAATTTACGCGAAATTTCTGCTATACTTTTTATGCTCTGAATATACACATATATTAAAATATATAGCCTTAAGGTTATAAAACTTACTTAAATTTTCAATGATATCAAGATCAGATCAAAAAATATAAAAGTAATCGGAAATTAACAAATGGCCGATAACATAGTGTAGAAATGACCCTCAGAAACGCAGAATTTTTTACGACCTGGAAATTTTCCCGTGACTGATGATTTCAAATACCCTTCTTATTATTTGCCTATAAATGACAAGATTACATACATTGCTTAAAATTATTTTTTTGTATTTCTTCAATCTGATTACCCTTAATCTCCTCAAAATAATTAATTTGATTTTGTTGTTGTTGATTATTATAATTTCCAATAAATTGCGCTGAAGCTACGATCTTTCTAAATGTTGCGAGAATATCTTCTTTGTCATTTTCTGTATTGTTATTGTTGTTGTCCAACAATTTTTTATTTATATTATTATCCATTTTTTGTTAAAATTAAATATTTTTTTGAATTTTTTGTCCTCAAATTTTAAAATGTTTCGGTATAAAAATTAATAAACAATAATTTTTTGATATACTTATTAAAGAATCTAAGAAACTACATAAAAAATACATAAAAAAATTTTAATGAAGAAAAAAGATTATGTATGCCTTTTAATCTTTGGTAATTTTTTATATGACTATTTAAGAGAGTTTATTGGAGTTATGTATGTAGGTAATGAAATAAATAATTATTTGAGTTGTCCACGACTCTGGATTGCCTAAATTACGTGGTTTTTGCTCTTTCTGGTTACGGCACGTTAAAAATATTTTTTACTTCGTTGAACGGTGTTAGGAGCTAACTCCCAACAAGGATTGGCTTCATAATACTGGTAAGAATCATCAGATCTAGCCAATTTTGGTATCATTTGACCATGCTCGAAGAGCTCTTTCGAATGATATATAATAAATTATATATAAAAAAGCTCAAAATGGTCAGGGAAACAGAAAAAATGGGGGCGACTTCCCAACTATTACCGTATTAACTTCTAGCTGTACTTATAAAGATATACATTCAAAGTTAAACAAGAAATAATATAAATTAAGTTAATCAACTTTTGTTTTTATAAATCAAATTACTTGGATTTAAAAGGAATATTAAAAATTAACATATGTATAATAAAAATGCAATAACAATTTAAAAACTTTACATAAAAACATAATATTTAGCAAAAGAAAAGAATAAATTCTTTAAAGTTGAGGTGAAGGAAGAGAAGGCGTTATTGGTTGCATTTCAGATCAAAAAATTTCATCTCCGCTATAATATTAAGGAAAGATTGTTTTTAAATGAGAAATTTTGTTTGTGAGGCATATTAAATGTTAAATACCTTATTTAATTTAAATGAGGGAAAAGGGCATTTATTTGAGCAGAAAATTAATTAGGTTGAAGTAATAAACAAAGGAAGAGATTAGGAAGTTATAAACGAAGGAAGTTATAAAATAGAAAAATGCTTAAATATAAGCTAAAAGTTATGACAAATAATCAGTTCAGATAATTTCTGAAAATCTTTATCGGGCATGGACTTTGAAGAAGAGGAAGACGGACGGCGCAGGAAAGTAGGAAGAAGAGATACCTCCCCGACGGTATATGGGGGTGATATTTTTTGACATATCCGGAGCCAGCTTGTTCGCAAATGACTGTTTGCAAACACTAGAGATGTCCGAGACGAAAATTTTCCGAGACCCAAGACCAAGCTTAGCCCCAATACTAAGGACCAAAAATTAACATAGTTTAAGACAATCTTTTGGTCACATAGGGCAAATATTCGGTTTATTATCCGTCCTCGGCACATACACCTATAATTTATAGGAAATCTATTCAAACAAACAAAGATACTGGGATTTTGGTGCCGAGAGGACAAAAATTTTGTGTAAATTAGGTATTTATCTTAGAGAATAAAGGAGTTAATATAGTTAAAAGACAAAATGTATGTGTATTTATGGTTGTTATGAGATGTAATTTAACAAAACGGGAAAAATATTATTTATAAAAATTCTGCCAGCTGAATGAGGTTATCTTCAGATCGCGATCTTGCACCATCTCATTCTATTACTAGTGGGCACGGTTAGTTAAATACCTTTGGAATTTATTTAAATGAAGAAAATGATTCAGTAATTTATTTGTAAGCAATAAACTCTAAAATTACATGTGCAAATATAAGACAAAACGCTGATATTCGAAAATAAAAAATCAAATGAAAAGCTTAAGCATGAGGCACTTTTGTTCAATAATTTAGCATTTATTTATTAATTTTTTTATCCATGCGGGGAGGGAACTATGTAGATTTCCTATATTTTTGATTTTTTGTCATGATATTGAAACTAAAAAATATACGTCTTCAACGTTATGAAAAAGAATTTTAGATTGAAATTTCGTGATTTCAATTTATTCCAAAAATTTCAAACAAACCAAATACCTATCTAATAATACTTTAATCTATTTTTGTCTATTTCCACTTTTATTCAACATTGGTTGTTGTAATAATCTTTTTTCCGTTCTTTTTGGATTTGTTTGATAACCCATATCTACATAAACATTACTTGGACAATTTCCATCTGTTGGAGAAGAATAATAAGGAAATGGAGGTGAAGGCTAAAAAATATCAAAATTAAAGTTTAGAAATTTCAAAGTTAATTCACTAAATTCTTTTGAATATAACCGAATTTTTAGCCCGAAAACTGAGCTTGGTCCCCCTTTTGTGCATCAATTTTTGGGGTCTGTATCTCGGCCCAGAGTTAAGACCGCGGGTTGAATTTGGTGTCATTCGACATATCTCGACGAGTTTTATAACCTATGACTGACTGACCATTTTTACATAGTTACCACCAAGGAAATTGACTGAGGGATGGGGGGGGGGTGGAAGTAAATTATCAAGCCAGAAAAGATACGAGTGAACTTATTCACAAAATATGTTGAGGACATCCACCCTCATCTTTCAAGTACCTCTTATTGGGATATGATAATGGCTATTTTGACTTGACCCATATTGTATATTGTTAACCTCAGTATTCCGATCTCTAATAAAAAGTTTCTCCTAAAAATCACACCACTTACACCTTTCCTTTTTGGTTCATTAAATAAATAGATAACCTTTAATTTTATGTTAATATTTGTCCTCAAAATTCTGCCATTTTGTGCTTTCAACGGCCTAAAGTTTGAGCTTAATGTTATTGGAGGAGAAGACAATAAGGATGAATCATCAACTTGATTTTTCTTTTTTAGATTTGTATTTATTCCTGTTGGTTTTTCGCTTTGTAATAATTCTGACCATAAATTTAACTTAAAAAATAAATTAAAAATAAAAAAAAAAATAAATACATCTTCAGCTGTTATATATATTGGTGAATTGTAAATGACCCTTAAAAAGAAAAATTAGAGAAATATTTAGGGAAAAATGGGTGATAACGGGAAAATTGGGGCACATAATCTTCAGTATTACTTGCTTCTCCAACATTAAAGCAGCTTAAGGTTAATATAATTGCTAGATTTGGGCTCCTGAAGGAAGCACCGGCCTAGTCCTAGAGTCATACTCCTAGTAGGGTCAACAACCTGACTGAAGCTGTCGGTTCCTGGAAATTCTTCAGATAACTGAAACCGAACCGAAGAACAGAACTGAAAAACATCGTTTCTTCGGTTCGGTCCAGAACCGACAACCCTATATATTTATTAAATACCAGTTAAGAAAGAGAGATATTTAATAAATACCAGTTAACAGTCTCGAAACATCCGGGGAATGTCAATGACCCTTCATATGTAATATAATAATCTGTGTGAGGCAGTAAAGCAGAAGGTTGGAAATGCTTGATTTGAACTACTTGATCTTTAAAAAATAAATAAAAAAATTTCAAAATAATTTTAACTTCTATATTTAATATTTATTGCAGCTTTGGCTAAACGTTTTAATTCAACATTTGTTTTATCACCAATCTACATAAATTTATTTAAAAAATTTAAATTATATTTTATCAAATTTTACATCAACAATAATTCCAACAGCTAAAAGACCTCTAGGTTGTGATTGTGCTTCAGTAAAATTTTCATAGAGATCAGAATTATAGGCTAATAATTGAATCTAAAATTAATTAAATGATTTATTTAAGACTTTATAAAGATATTTTGAAACGCTCATGTTATTCTAGCACCTCTATTTGGACTACTCGATGTTATGCCAGCAAATAATACAATAAAATTAGAGTATTAATGCGTTCTAGTAATTAATAGTAGAGATCGGAAATTTTAAAAGCCTGAACCTGTTCCTGGACTCTGGAGTTTCATTTCTTGAACTGGACTGGATCCTGGGCCTGAAGTCCAGAAAAACCCAGGCCCAAGAAAAACCCAGGTCTTGGTCCAGAACCAGGCCGATCTCTAATTAATAAAGATTGGTAAAATCGTAACCCAGAATTAGATTAAAAATTAATGAATTGGAGAGGACCATTTATAATTAATTCAAAAAATCCTAATCATAAGAATTGGAAAAAACTGAAATTTAGGATCTCTCGAGCCAGACGAAATCTGGCACGAGATTACGTTATCCCCCCTGTGCGGACATCTAGTATAATATTGCCCAGATTAATATATTTAAATAAAATCTGGGCATATTTCAAGACAATGGAAATAATTAATATTAATTTAGTTCAAAAAATCCTAATCATAAACTGATTGAATTTAATAATCTTTTTTGCTCTGGAAAATAGAGATTCTTATAAATTTGTGTCTTGTACATAATTAATAATAGATTAATTGGTGTATTTACTAGATTTAAATATATCCAACCTCAGCAGGAAATCTAACACGATTAATTGTATGTTCAGAACCAACTTCTCCTTTTTTAATATCTCCAAAATGAAAAAGCTTTAAATAAAAAATAATTTATTTAAAAGAGCACTAAAATTTCTTAACCAGTTGTTGAAATTGATAATTATAAGGAAATGCAGGGCCTCCACTTAATTTAACATTAACAGAATTTATATTATTATTGTTAGATTGTTCATTATTATTAAATGAATTATTAATAAAAAGTAAAGGAAATTGTCCAGTATTCCACAATTCTGCATTTTCTAATCTTTCTCTAGAAATTGTTAATTTGCCTAGTCCTGGATCAAACACTAATCTTTAAATTATTTTTTGTTTGTTAAATAAAAGGAAAGAAACATACTTTTCTGGATCCAAGTTTATTGGACTCTGAATAAAATAAGAAAAAAATATTATTTTTAAATTATAATTTTTGTAACTTCTGGAATTTAATAATCTTTTTTGCTCTGAAGTTTTGCGTTTAAAATAGAGATTTTCAATTATAAATTTTCTTTTATTAAGCTCATTCAAATTTTAATAGAGTATAGGACAAAATGTTATTGTAGGTTGGCGTATCGAAAATTTCCGATTCGAATAAGAATAAGGTAATTTCCAAGGTTCCGTCATCCTTAGTAATAGAGATCAAATTAATATTCAGCATTTTCTATTATCTTTTAATTATCTTTCCTTATTCTAAATGTAATCAGATTTTATTTTTTAAAAATTTCCCTTTCAAATATAATAATTTTTCCTAAATTTTTATGAAAAGTATAGACTGGACAAAGCAGGCATGCACATGGATACGGATAATATCCGGATATCCTCGGGTATCCGCGGATACGGACGGATATGGATAGTGTTTTTTAAAAAATTGGACGGATACGGATGGATACGGATATTGACCCCACGGATATATACGGATACGGATAGCAAAATCCGTATCCATGTGCATGCCTGGGACAAAGCCTTTTTATTAAAAAATTATTTGTTAATTCTATGTACTTGTATTTTCATTATTAAATTAAAAATTGTGTGCCTGTAATTTTCCAGCTTTACACATTCTCCAGTGTTTATGCATAAGTCCCCAAAAATCAGGACCTTAAATAAAAATATGTTTTAAACTTCTAAATATTTTATATTATTTTTTAAAAAAACGTGAAGAATTCCCAAGCGAATACTTTTATTAATATAAGTTCAATATATGTAAAGGTCCTACATACTTTTTGTTCTAGATTTTATTTTTCCAAATTTTTTACTTTGATATAATACACTAATTTTTGAAATTTTTATGATAACTAAAGACTTTTTATTTATTTTATTAAGGGATAGTGAAGAACATCATTTTCAAAGGAATGGTAGTCCCAAATGATCGGATTTAAATGAGAGAAGTACTAGCGAGATGTAAAGGATTTTGAAAAAAAGAATTCGGTAAGTTTTTAATCCTAAAGACCATTTCATGATAAAAAATAAATAGTAGTGTAAATTGAAGACAAAACTTACGGACTTTAGGAATTATAATGGAAATGAACCAAAAATTATTTTTAAAAAATTTTTAAAAAATAAATAATTAATTAATCCAATTAAAAAATATTTCATTCAAACCAATTAAAATACAAGGCTGTATATACAAAAAGCCAAGTGCGGCCAACCAAAAGGGCATTTTTTTGAATGAAGGAATAAAAAGAAAGAAATGCTTTTTACTTTGGCAGAATAAAAAACAATAAAGGAAATAAGAGATTGGATTCCACAAAGAACAAATGTAAAGTAAAAGGGTGGAGGATTTCATTTTTTATATTAAAAATTATTTTTCCTAAAAATAAAGTTGCTAAACGTCTCTAAAACGAGAGGAAAAATTGCTGATTTCTAGCAAGCCATGACAGGCAACCCTCGGCATTTTTAAATACCGTATTTCCTCTAAAATAGCTCCCCCTCTAAAATACCCTCCCCCCCCCCCCCCGCTAGACCCACCTCCAGAAATCGATCGAAAAAAATAATTCACGGGGACTATTTTAAAGGATTTACGGTATCTGGGGGGGGGGGGAGGGTTGGGGATAGTGAGAAACCCCCTAAACGATAATAAGAATATTAATAATTTAGGGCTGCCTTTCAACATCTATTAGATAACACTTTGGGGATAACTAAAAATATTTTATAATGAAAGGTATCTTGGAGCATTTTTATGGTTGGGAAGCTTTCCCTTTGGCCAACCAATTAAAAAAAACAAATTATCTAATATAGTGTATTGAGTGAATAAAAATTAAAAAAATAAAATATAAAAATGATACCAATTAGGTTTTTAAATGTTAAGAGAAAATTTCCTTCTCTTTTATTAATTTTTTTTGAGAAACAAGCGTGAGATTTATTTTCATTTTTTGTTTTAGATAAAGCTTTGGTAGAAGAATAAAAGAAAGTGTAATAGGCGGGTATTTTATATAAAAAACATATTCTCTTTTGGAATTTATTTAAAGAAAATAATAATAAAGGGTAGTTAAAAAGGGTATTTACATAGTATTTTATTAATTAGATTGTTTTTGTTTAAATTTATTTTTAGATAATGATGAAATAAACACGGTCACCGCCCTAGTAAGGTTGACGGATAGTTGGAAATCTTCGGATATCCGAACGGAAAATTAAAGATATTTGGCCCTTTTTAGGGTACGGATATCCGAATCCGCCAACCTTTCTTCCTAAAGATTAAATGATGCTTGAGTTCAATATAAAAATAAAAATTTAAGTCTTGTTTCGGTTTTCCAGTATTTTTTAAAATTCTTTTTTCTCTTTTTCTTTCAAAATAAATCCAAATAAAAATAAAATATATCCAAAAAAATAAAATAAATCCAAATAAAAAATATGAATTTTAATCAGCAATGTTAATTCACAATAATATTGAATAATCCAATTTATTTTTTAATTAAAAAAATATAAATAAGATCCAAATATACATATATTCGGGAATTTATACATCGAGATGAAAAATACAATATTTAAAATTCCCTCTTATAATTTTAGAAAATATTCTAGAAATATTTTTACAGCACCAATCGAACAAATTTCAAATAAATAATCAAATTAAATTGTTATTTTACAAAAAATTTTATTTAAATTATTTTGTTTAAAAAATAAATATTTTAAAAATTTAAAAGTAAAAACCTCCAAATAAATCATTATCATAAATCCACGGATATTCTCCATTATTCAGCAATGTTGTTGTTGTTAATTTTAACATTGTAAAGAGAAAAAGGGTAACTCTAAATAAATTTAAGTAATAATTTTGAAAATAAAAGGAATCCATAAATAATTTATTTACAAAATATTTTTATTTAAAATTCTGAAAAAGTAAAAAAATGAAAAAAATGTATGTAGAAAGGAAATTAAAAATTGGAAATAATAAAAATAATTAATACGTGAAATTAATTATTCAAGTTTTGAGGATTTTGTAATGTTGGGGAGTTGGGAAATTTTAAAATTGATAAATTTGAAATTTTTTCAAATGTTAAAAAAAGGAGGATGAATTTTTAGAAGTAATTGATATAATTTTTGGCTTTATCTGAATCTGGGAATATCAATCAATGAATAGTTAGTCCAGTCATTTTAATAATGATAATTATGGCCCGGATTTTTAGGTTGTAAAAACCATAAAATAGGTACCTAAATAGATTGTAAAAAATGCTAAAATAGGTGACAAAAACTCCAAAATAGGTGACAAAAATGAAAAATAGGTTGCAAAAAAATGCAAAAAAAAAATACAAAAAAATACAAAAATGCTGAATATTTTTTATTTTCCGTGCATAAATTTTATTAGTATAATAAAATGGTAAAAAAATTCGCATTTTTTAAAATTTTCACTGGAAAATATTAATTAAGAAAACTTTTTTTGAATTTTGAAGAAATATATTTTTCCAAAAATGGAAAAAATTTTTGGATGATGAGAAAAATTGACAAAATTTTTAAAAGATTGTAAATTTTTTCAAAAATATTTGAAAATTTGTGTTAGAAAATTGAATTTTTAAGAAAAACACCCAAAATAGGTGACAAAAAACACAAAAACTTCAAAATAGGTTACAACCTATTTTAGGATTTGAGCTCAATTCATCATAACTATTTCGCAGAAAAAATAGGTTATAACCTAAAAATCCGAGCCCAAATGATAATACATTGCTCAAAAATCTAAACAATTACAGATTGATGTAAAATAATTTTTAGATGCTTTATGTATTATTATTTAAAATTTATATTTTGTCATCACCAGAAATAAACGAATTAAATAAAAAAAATTTTAGATAAAATTTGTAAAATTGCCATAAAAATTCTTGACGGAAGTTAAGCAGCTAAATTTCAATTTCTTTAAGTATTTTTTATATTATTTTTGCTTGCCTTTTAAAGAGGACATTAGGGGGGATTAACTAGCAATGGCCGTTGCCTTCTAACTTAAAGCAAAATAATTTGATCCTTTTCCTTTTCTTTTTGCGATAAAAATAAATCCTTACTTTCTCAAGACAGAGACCTTTATGCTTTATAAATTTTTATTATTATCTATTTATCTTAAAGCTAACTTATGATAATTCTGGATTGTTATTCGAAAGTTTACTGGGAGAGTAAAGCCAGTAAATCGGGAGATACACGTACCACAAGGAAACTGGGAGAGGATTCCTTTGTGCGATTCCTCATTTACTCGTTAGTGCCTCCTTGTCTCACACGCGTAAACCCCCCAAATAATTAATTCTAAAATTCATTTTTAGTGAACATTCCAAATCATCTACCGGTTCCAAAAAATTATTATTTAAGTTTTTAAAAAATATTTGTAAAGAATCTTTGTTAATTTTGTCGGTTCTATCGTAAACTATTCGACTGGCTTCAGGAATTGAAAGAGCACTAAACAAAATAACAAATTTAACAAATTATTTTTTAAAATAAATTTCAAAGAATTTATTAAAATAATAAGCTCAATTTATTGTACTTTTAAAAATTTATATTTTTCCAATGTCAAGTAATTCCATAAAAAATAGAAAGGATTAAAAAAAAGGGAAATACATATTTAATGCTTTTTTACTTTGCCGTTAAAAGCACCAACAAATAATGAAGGCTTTTTTGCCAATTCTTTAAATAAAAAAAATAAATTCAACTTGCTTTTTTCTCTTGTTAAAATATAACCTTTTTCTCATTAAAACTTGTCAATGTTTTTATATTAGAATAAGAAGCTTGAGAAAAATGAGAAATGACACTTATTTGTTAGTAGATTAAGTGGGGGGGGGGGGAAGGCAAAAATATGTATAAGAAAAAAATTAAAAAAATTTTTTAATATTAAAGTTTGTATGTATATGTTACAAATATTTAATTTATTTATCAAAATCCTTTAAAAATAAAAATTATTTGAATTAAATTTTGAATGGAAGAAATCTAGAAATAAATTATTTTAAAAATAACTCATTAAAGTCGTGTTTTAACGGTCCCATTCTAACAGAGGGTATACGGCTAAGTAAATATTTTTTCCGATTTTTCCAGAAATTATCCCTCACAACACCCCACGTTTCCGATTATTTTTGGAAGTAGATTATTATAAAGTTGACTATTATCTACCTCTGAGTTGAAAAAATAATAAATTATAATGAAAATTATCTTAAATTTAAATTATTTTTACCCAGTAAAGTGTACGAATAATTTTTGAAAGACCTAAGTGGAGTCCAAATTTGTTTAAAAATCATATTTTTATATAACATACATATTTTGCAAAAATAATATTTAATAAAAAATCCAGCAGAGAAAAAGCTGAAAAAATAATAATGACGGCGTCGTTAAAAGGACTACATTAAAAGAGACACTTCAATCTCTTTATGTATTTACCTCATTAAATAAACATTTAAACGATTTAACAAAAAATGAATTTGGCAAAAAAATTTTGAGTGTCTTTTGACAAATATTTTTGAAAGAAAATAAAATTGGAAAAAATAAAATTAATTTAAAAATAATTGCCAAAATTTAGAAAAAATATTAAATTTATTAAAATCTGTTGTTAAGAACTGGATAATAAAATTTTTTTAATAAAATTTACATATATAAATTAAAATCCGAGATTAAATTAAAATCAGAGCCAGAATTCTTTCAAAAAATATTGAGTTTCAGGTTAGTATTACTCGATATTTTGTACAATTTTTTATTATCATACATATTCTGTGTTATTATAACCGACCTAAAATTTTTTAAAATTTTTTCGATGTTCATTAGATGTATCTTTTAAAAATTTTAAACATGTCTAACGTATTTACTCGATTAATTGCCCTGGGGAATTATTTTTTCAACTTATCCGTGGCATGGGAAATTATTCGAGAGAGGGGAATTAATCGAGTAAATACGGTATATTTCAAAGTTTCACCAATTTGTGTTCAATACAAATTTTTTAATTATCATATTCGTTAAATTCACTGTTTCTATAGAAATGATACTTTATGTCAACAATTATTTACAATTGTTCATTTTTAATTAATGATTTACAAACAAACAAACATTTTTATTTGTACTTTATCCATTTGCGCGAAAAATTTAAATTATTTTAAATTTAAGATTTTTATGTTTAATATTTTATCTTTTTCATTTTTAATTTTTTAATTTAATGTTTATATTTTATAATAAAATATGGGAATAAAAAATTTTAAGAAATTTCAATTTTTGTAAATTGTCGATCTTTGTAAACTTAAAGACTTCCCAAGTTATACTGTATAGAAAAAAATATTATTAAGTTGTGCATAAACTTTTGCACCACAGTGTATGTAACTAGTTTTTTGATGTTGTGATTTTGAATAAGGACAAATTTTAGTTTATTTTAATATTTGGGACGTTTCGCAAATTTTTTAATAAAGTTTGCTAAATTTATATAACATGGATAAAAATATCAAGAATAATTATGTAGGCAAACAATTTATGAGGGCAACTATTTCGACATTTTATGGCCATATTTTGCGATTGTATTAAAATTCGCCATTTATTTTAACAAAATTGTGACTAAGTTATGTTTTCTGTTTTATATCTTGAATGGATATAAACGAAAAAACAATAAATATTTTGTTAATAAAAAACGCTACATTCCGTGCAAACTTTATTATTTTCATCAAACTTATTTAATTTTATTTTAATATAATTATGCTCCCAATATTGACCTAATAATTCTTAATTTTTAAATAGAAAATTATGGCTTTTACTTTCCCTCCCGGACCGAATTATACAGAGACAGAAACAAAAATATTTTTGGCAGCAGATATTGTAACTTTTACGGCAGCAGATATGATAACTTTTACGGTAATTTTTTTATAAAAGGGATTAGTGATAGTTATTTTAGTTAAAATATCTGTCTTATTAAAATACATGCAATTATTAAATTTAATTAAGATGGCATTTAACTTTGTTCCCGGGCCGAATTATACAGAGACAGAAACAAAAATATTTTTGGCAGCAGATATTGTAGAACTTGCTGCCAATTCATTATTAGCTTGTCCAATTTCAACTATAAACTTTATTTTAATATTAAAGACTTCAATTTTACATCCAAATTTAAAATTAATTCTTTTATGTCAAAGCTTGTGTATTTTTATTAGAGGAATTGGTAAGGGATAGTTAAATTTTAAAAGTCCGAGAAGATAAATGCATAGTTACCCACAAGAATTTAAATTTACGACACAGAATTTGTGATACATATATGTAATAGTGATGTTCGGGAGAAGAAAAAACTCGGGAATCGGGAAACGGGAGTCGGGTCGGGAAATGACCTCGGGAGTCGGGATCGGGAGTCGGGAATTTACAATAAAAAAGTTTTTGGCGCCTTCGGCGCCAAAATTCCGATTTTTTGCGCCGCAGGTGAAAATTTTGGAAAAATAAGCCACCAGATCTCTTCTTTTTCAGTGCCGCAGGCGAAAATTTTGAGAATTTTTGAAGGTCGTAGGCGAAAAAATTCACTTTTTCGATCTCCATATTTGTCCCCATCCCCCTTTCCCCAATTTCGTGGCTAGGGGAGGGTGGGCTCTAGCCTTCTCGATACGCCCTTGACCTATTCCATCGAACTTTTTAACTTTTAATCTTTTGACAACCCTCTTAATCTCAAATCCTCTATCTGCGCCGCAGGCGAAAATTTTTTTTAAGTTTGGATGGTTAAGAACCCGACTTCTTACTTTATCTACCGCCGGAGGCGAAAATTTTGAGAATTGGAAAGCCAATTAGCAAAAATTTTTTAAATTTGGAATACCAAGAAGTCACAATTTTCCTCCCTCAGCGCCGCAGGCGAAAATTTTTTTAAGTTTGAAGGCTAAGAAACCAAATATTCTTCATTTTATGCGCCGCAGGCGAAAATTTTTGAAAATTCATGACTAAATTAATTTTTCTAGAGTTTTTTCACGTTTACTAATATTAAAATATAATAACTGTAAAATTTTAAAATCAGAATCAAAGTTAAAAAACATTTATTTTTGGAAGGAAAAATCATTTAATCATATTTTCAACCTGGGATTCGAACCCGTCTCCATGATATTCAAAGTGAGTGAAGTCACTCAACCTAACCACTGAACCATCGCTCAACAATAGTTGTATGGGAAAAAAATTAAATATTTTATTTTTTTTTATTTTCACTTTCCCTTTTTTATTTTTTCCCTTTAATTTTTTCCTTTGAAAAATGAAATTTTGCCAAAAAAAGCCATTCTTAGGGGTGTAAAAATTTCCCGACTTAGTCGGGAATTGCTATCGGGAGTCGGGATCGGGATCGGGAGGCCAAAAACTCGGGAAATTTTCCCGAGTCGGGAGTCGGGATCGGGATACCCGAACATCACTAATATGTAACATTCATTTATCAACAGTAGTCTAAGGCTTATGAAACCCTCTTTATCTCGATAATTAAGAATAAACCCCTTCAATCTTTATGAACCGATCTTGCTTTATGATACTATTATCTAGGTCGAATAATTTTGAATATTGCTCGTCTATATCTTAATGATTGCGGAACATATGGACCTTCTTTATTGAGTGCTTTGTATATGCAACCAATTTATTTTCGTAATTGTTTGATGCATGTTTTGATTATTGAAAGAATAATTGCAACATTTAACTCAAAAAATTATGAAAAACACAGAAGCAATTTATTCCTTTTATGCTGGTTAACGATGACGGTACTTTACTATTTTATGCTGATTTTTGAAAAAACATTTAAAGGCCATAATTGGATATCTCAACTCTCTCTCATCATCAAATTATATCATCACTTTCTCGATCTTGTTTGCTTTGGTATCTCTTGGAATATTAGAAATATGGGCACTTTTTTGGATATTGGATCATAACAAAAGAATTTATGAAAGGAAGTTACTCGAAGGACGTCATGAATTGTCAGAAAGATATCAGGTAGCGAATAAGATTAATCGAGGTCTGCAGATTAATCGTGGGCTTATACCGAAAGGTTCCCTATTAGTTCGTCAATGATGAGTTCGTCAATGATTAGTGCGTCAAAATCAGTTCGTCAATGACTTTCGTCAATGATTAGTCCGTCAATAAAATAGTGCCAAATTTAAATTGTTTCAGTTCGTCAATGTTGAATAGAAAGAAATAGGAATAAATATTCCTTTCAATTTGAAAGGAATAGGAAATAAATTGTTAGTTTATGTTAGGGTGGCGTGCTTAGTATAAAAGGCGAAGCCTTTTAGCAGTCGAGAGTCAGTCTAGAGTCAGTCCGTAGTCGCCAGTGAGTCAGTCAGTTAGTCTACAGTCGCAGCCAACGCATAGTCTCGCCTATTTCTATTGTATTGTTGCTTTGTGATAAACCTTGTTGTGAGTCAAGTCTCTTTCTGTTAGTATCGGACACAACCACTAGTCGATACATAACAGTGGCGCGGTCGAACAGTCGAATTCGAACAGTCAAGTCGTTATTTTGTAATTCGTTCAAGTAGTCAAGCTAGTCAAGTCAAGATGAGAGCAGACGAATTGGAGAAAATTCTCAAGGCTCAATATGAACAGATCAGTCAGCAGTTTAGTCAGTTAGTTAAAGGATTGATTGGAAACAATCCTAGAGCCGAAGATTCTAGTGAAAAGCAGTCATCGGAGTTGTATTGGAAATTACAATCGTTAGTCGGAGAATTCAATGCAGACATTGAGAGAGGAGTCACATTCGAGTCTTGGTATGATAAGAATAAGTCGTTTTTCGAATTCGACGGAAAGTCATTAGCCGAAGAAGTCAAAGTCAGATTATTAGTCACGAAGTTAGGGGCTTGCGAGTATGCAAAGATTTCACAGAAGTTGATGCCCCAGAAGTTGGAGTCAATGAAATTCGAAGGTTTAGTCGATGAGTTAAAAAAAGAATTTTGTGACCCACGGTCGAAGTTAGTCAGGCGATTTGAAGTCATGAAGTTAAAGTGCCCTTGTCCGGAGAAAGTCTTAGATTTCGGAAATTTAGTCAATTCTGAATGCGAGAAGGCAGAAATGGCCTTGTCAGTCGAGGAAGTCAAGATCCTCATATTCATTGCCGGGATTCCAGAAGAGATGAACGATTTGCGACAGATCAGTCTAAAATTCGTAGAACGCTATTCGAAGACCGAAGAGTGTAGTCTGAAAATCCTGTTAGAGGAATGTCGCAGTTATCTCGCAATGAAGTCTGAGGCCAGAATGTTCGATAGTCAACCAAAGGTTAAGATTGAACCTGCATATTACGTTGATGTTAATAATGTTGCTCGCGTCGAACAGAGTCAAAGTGCTCAATTCAGAAAGGCTAGAAATCAGTCATGGCAAAGAGAAGGCCAAGTCAATAGTCGAGAGTCACGTCAGTGTTACAATTGTGGCATGATTGGACATATTAGTCGAAACTGCCGGAAACCAAAGAAATGGTTGAGCCAGGGCAATAGTCCAGTAGTCAATCATGTGAGAGTCAATTCTAGTAATTCAGGACCACATTGTCTGACGGTGGAAACGCCGAAGTTAAGAGAGTATAGTCAAAAGAGTCTTAGTCAAAAGGGCCGAAAGTCGAAAAGTCAAAGAAGTAGCAAAAGTCAGTCAAGTCAAGATTCGAGGAAATCTATTTATTCGGGAAAGTCTATTTATTCGAGAATGTCTAGTCAGTTAAAAGAAAACGACGAAGTCATAGTCTGCAACGAGAATAAAAAGGGCAAAATAGTCTGCTTGATAGGGACAATTCGGTGTAAAGTCGGAGAGATATGTAAAGTCGAAGTCCCGAAGTTGAATACGATAGTCACTAGAAAAGAATGCGACCTTAGGAAGTTAGAGTCGATGAAGCCATTCGGAAGTCAGTCAGATTCAAGAGATAGTCTAAGAACTAAGGAAAGTTCAATTCGTAGTCAAATTCTTGAAAATTTTAGATTGAAAGCGAAGGATGCACCTGAACAGACGAGACAGGCCCAGCGTGACGTTACCAGGACCATTGAAGTGAGACAGTTCCAGCGCGACGTTACGAAGACCAATGAAGTTACGAAAACCTGGAGTGACATGATGATTTGGGGAAAGTAAATGTGATAATATTGTTATTGTAAAATTTTTTGTAATTAGTGTACTCCCCCTTTTGTTGCTCACTTTGTATTTGGCCCTTTGTATTTTCAATGTTTTGTTTGTGTTGGTTACTAGTAGTTAAGTCCACCAAGTTTAGTTGGAAA
Source organism: Meloidogyne arenaria (assembly GCA_036172955.1). Taxonomy (NCBI): domain Eukaryota; kingdom Metazoa; phylum Nematoda; class Chromadorea; order Rhabditida; family Meloidogynidae; genus Meloidogyne; species Meloidogyne arenaria. Next base: position 981,874 of record JARQAB010000029.1, on the reverse strand, counting down.
AGTCGGCACATAGTCCCGACTTAATTAAAGAAGGGAGGTGTTAGGGTGGCGTGCTTAGTATAAAAGGCGAAGCCTTTTAGCAGTCGAGAGTCAGTCTAGAGTCAGTCCGTAGTCGCCAGTGAGTCAGTCAGTTAGTCTACAGTCGCAGCCAACGCATAGTCTCGCCTATTTCTATTGTATTGTTGCTTTGTGATAAACCTTGTTGTGAGTCAAGTCTCTTTCTGTTAGTATCGGACACAACCGCTAGTCGATACATAACAGTTTACATTTGTTAACTTAAAATCTTTATCAATATTCGTATTGTAAAAAATATGAAAAGATAAAAAAATAATTATTGAAAAGATAATGATCTAAGAAGATGACAGATGTAGATATAGAGCAGCTTTGGCCCAAAATTCATTAATCTGATAGTAATTTTAATTCCTCCACTGATGGTGAATATTATTTAATAATTCTGCTAACGAAATAGAGAACCCTAAACCAGTTCAATTGCTTGAGGTTAAGTCTAAACGTGAGGCTTCTTTGTTGATAATAAATGGTCCTTCAAAACCAGAGACAATTTTTATTGGGATAGGATTGTAACAGATATATATAACTGGAAATGGTATAAGCTTAAGAGAAACGCTATATGTCTTTCGCCAAGATAGTAATCTTCAACAGTTAGTTGCAGAATTTGAAAATCGGCTGTCGATCCTGTTCGTAATCTACGAACAATTTCTTATCATTTAGCTGAGAATCAGCATTTTTCTGAAAAGCATTGACGTATCTGAAAAGCATCTGAAAAGCATTCTTAGCATTGACGAACTGAAACAATTTAAATTTGGCACTATTTTATTGACGGACTAATCATTGACGAAAGTCATTGACGAACTGATTTTGACGGACTAATCATTGTCGAACTCATCATTGACGAAATGATCAGTCACCTACCGAAATAATCGTGGGCTTATACCTGATACGAAACTGCCTGTAGGAGAAATATAGGTCACTTAAACTTGAAAAAACCAGATGTTGAATAACCAGACTTGTTATTTCACGTTGATTTTGCTACCGGCTCGAGAACAGAATAAAAAATTTTCCGCATCCTGCGGCCAGTCCTGCTCGAGAAGCCCTTCCGAATGAGCTATCATTTTTTTATTTGAATTTAAAGCCCAGAAAACACAGAAATCGAATCGGCTAAATTATTTTCAATTTTGTAAAAATCTTGAGATAAACATTCAAAATAAATAATTCTGAATTAAATTTTAGCTCTCTGAAAATATCCGAACGGCAAAACAATTAATTCCTTGTATACTTATGCATTTCGCTTGTATAATCATTCCTGGAATAAACAATATTGTTGTGTATTTTAATTTATATTCTGGCAAATTTATATTAGATTTCGTTACTCAGTGTATGTTCACAGCTATAACAATTGGCTCGTTTCTTATCGAATTTTTTATGATTATGTAAGTATATCAATTTAAAAAATTTGTTTAAGGCTTAACAAAGTTCAATAATTACGGCATATCTTATACTTATCAATTTAGGGAATATTCAAATTAATTCGGGGGTGTTTATTAGTTAGTGTTTTATACATACGTTATTTTCGGAGATCAGCGCAAGGCAAAAATTAGATCAAAATTTATTGTGCCCACCTCTTTTTTCTGTTAAAATTAAGATTTTAAAAAATAAGTATACTCTAATTTATAACATACATATCAATTGATAGTATTAAAATCCATTTAAAATCCAACTAAAACCAAAAGATCCAACAACTAGGTGCAAAAATAGTAAGCATATGGAACTTAAATGCCTATTTGAACCGATATTTTAGTTATCAGCAGAGGTGGGTCGGAACAGCCCGAGGTGTCGGAAATCGGAACTGTCGGAAATCGGAAATGGCTCAAAAGTCGGAATCAAATTTTTTTTGGAAATCGGAAATCGGAAGGAAAAAAACGCCGGAAATCGGAAGGCGGAAATCGGAAATAAAATTTTTTTTTGGAAATCGGAAATCGGAAGGAAAAAAACGCCGGGAATCGGAAGGCGGAAATCGGAAATAAAATTTTTATTTTCATAACTGAAATAATATTTAAAATGTAAGGTGGAAAATTTGGCCTTCTTGAGTGTAATTTGAGGAAGTAATAGTTCTTTTTGCAACTCAAAAATCAAATTCGAAGAGTTTAAAAGAAATATTGTGAGATTTAGTTGATTAGACGGGATATCAGAGAATTTATAGAATTAATAGGGATATTTGGAGATTAAAATTGAGTAGTGATAGAGGGATGAGATATAGAGAGATTTGATAAAGGAAATTTGAGTGCCCCACCCCTGCTCGAAATACAGAGCTAAAGTTTTTAAGAGCCGCACAATGATCGAAGACCCAATCCCTCGATATCACACCCAGATCCCTCGTTATTACCTATGACACCTCGAAATCACACGATATAACTCAAAGTCCACCTTAATCCATCCTAATCCTCCGATATACCATTCAACTTCCATTTTGGAAAATCCTTAAGCCAAAAATCTTACATTTTTTGCGCCGCAGGCGAAAATTTTGAGAATTTTGGAAAAATCTCTAGTCGGAAATATGCTTCAAAAATTCTCGGAAATCGGAAATTTTTCCAAAATTTCGGAAATCGGAAATCGGAAGGAAAAAAACGTCGGAAATCTGAAGTCGGAAATCGGAATTCCGACCCACCTCTGGTTATCAGTGCTTTAATAGTTCTGATAACCTATCCTAACTTTCAAAACCTAAATATTGCGTCCGAGTCTAATAATTTGTAAAATAATTATTTTTTTTCAGTTATCATCCATTTTTAAAACGTGATCTTTTACGCATGTTCAATTCGTTTCGGTCTATTATTCATTGTAGAATTTTTGCTTCAAGTAGAGTTGTGCAGGATCCTGTTTATAATGAGCCGAGTATTCTACCAGCAACTAGAACAAGAAGAAAAACTTTAGCAGCATTACAACCTATGGATATCAATGGAAAACCTTTAATTGAAGATGGAAAAAGAGAAGATTTAGGCGGGGCTTACTTCAAACAATTGGCTATGTCGTGGGAGTAATAGAATTAGAAGTAGAGATCAGATCGATACGATATATTGATGGAAAATATCGATATCGATATTATCGAACGATAATTTTTTTATTTTTTCGATATTTTTCGATAATCGATATTATCAACGAAAAATGTTCGATATTTTTCGATATTTATTTCTTTTAAATTTTAATATATTGGCCTAAAGTTTTATTTCTCTTTTACATTAAATGGTAGAGTAAAGTTAGAAGGGTGTTGGGGCAGAGGGATGCTCGTGCGTGGCCAGCGCACTCATCACTAATCGGATCAACTCAACTATTCTTTCGTTGCCGAAAGAGATAAACATAATCATAAACAAAACTAGACTGTCACTAACATTTATTTCACATTTTAAAATATAATTTTAAAGTTTATAATAATGAAAATAGAAATTCAATCGACTAACTAAAAGGGAGATACAATTTATTATAAGTGATTAAAATAGGCGGGATTAATTATAAGAGGGGATATGACTTGTTACTCTAGAGTAAGGGACTTTAATATTGGACCATTTAAGTCTTCCTTACAGTAGTAACCGGCGCCAGACCGGACTCCGGCCGGTTTTCCGGAGTCCGTGTCCCAAATCCGGGTTCCGGATCCGGAATCCGGTCCGGCTCTAGTTGCCTGAGTCATCAGTCTGCACGGTTCAGTCTCCCTTGTATATCAGTCTCCACAGTTTAGTGTGATGTAAAATAAGAGTGATATAAGGGGATTTGGAGGAATCAAGGTGAAGATAAAGGAACTTTTACGTGACACCGAGGGATATTGGTGGATTAGAAGGATATCGAGGGCTATAAAGGGATTAATGGAGATATAGTGGGATTTAGGTGGATCCCATCATTGCTACAACTTCCCCCGTCATTGCTACAACTTCCCCCGTCATTGGTACAACTTCCCCCGTCATTGGTACAACTTCCCCCGTCATTGGTACAACTTCCTCAGTCATTGGTACAACTAACCCCGTCATTGGTACAATTTCCCCCGTCATTGGTACAACTTCCTCAGTCATTGGTAAAACTAACCCCGTCATTGGTACAACTTCCTCCGTCATTGGTACAATTTACCCCGTCATTGGTACAACTTCCTCCGTCATTGGTACAATTTACCCCGTCATTGCTACAACTTCCCCCGTCATTGGTACAACTTCCTCAGTCATTGGTACAACTAACCCCGTCATTGGTACAACTTCCTCCGTCATTGGTACAATTTACCCCGTCATTGGTACAACTTCCTCCGTCATTGGTACAATTTATCCCGTCATTGGTACAACTTCCTCAGTCATTGGTACAACTAACCCCGTCATTGGTACAACTTCCCCCGTCATTGGTACAACTTCCTCAGTCATTGGTACAACTAACCCCGTCATTGGTACAACTTCCTCAGTCATTGGTACAACTAACCCCGTCATTGGTACAACTTCCCCCGTCATTGGTACAACTTCCTCAGTCATTGGTACAACTAACCCCGTCATTGGTACAACTTCCTCCGTCATTGGTACAATTTACCCCGTCATTGGTACAACTTCCTCCGTCATTGGTACAATTTACCCCGTCATTGCTACAACTTCCCCCGTCATTGGTACAACTTCCCCCGTTATTGGTACAACTTCCTCAGTCATTGGTACAACTAACCCTGTCATTGGTACAACTTCCTCCGTCATTGGTACAATTTACCCCGTCATTGGTACAACTTCCCCCGTTATTGGTACAACTTCCTCAGTCATTGGTACAACTAACCCTGTCATTGGTACAACTTCCTCCGTCATTGGTACAATTTACCCCGTCATTGGTACAACTTCCTCCGTCATTGGTACAATTTACCCCGTCATTGGTACAACTTCCCCCGTTATTGGTACAACTTCCTCAGTCATTGCTACAACTTCCCCCGTCATTGCTACAACTTCCCCCGTCATTGCTACAACTTCCCCCGTCATTGGTACAACTTCCCCCGTCATTGGTACAACTTCCTCCGTCTGGAAAAAAATATCGAAAAATATCGTCGATATTTTTCGATAATCGATATTTTTCGATATCGATATTATCGAACGATCACTCGAGTCCGGTCTCTAATTATAAGCCATTTTTCCTATACAATCCCGTCATCGAAATTTTATTAAATTTAATTCTTGAATGGCTATTATGTAACGGGAACTGACTAAGGTTAGCGGTCCTGTTATCCGGAACTGAAAAAATAACCGAAAAAAGGGATAAATATGGGTCTTTGTCCTTTCAATAGTTTCAAAATTTCGCCAGCTGCGCCAATTTAAAAATAAATTTGGCTTAATAACCTTCAAGATAACCTTCAAGACTTAAGTTTTATTATTTTCACTCATTATATTAATGGGTTAATTACCCAAGTTTGAATTTAATTTCGAGGTCCTGAATAAATAATTTTATTTGTTTATTCCCTTTTGCTTGGTATTCCTATAATTCGTCGTCCTAAGGCATGTCTGATCCCGCTCGTCCACTAGAGAGCGAGCGATCCCATCCGCTCGTCCATTTAAAAACTGCACTTAAATCCACTTGCCCACAAAGGAGTTGGACAATTTATCGAAGAATCTAGGATTCCCGGGATATCCAAGCTCAGCTAACTCCCATTGTGTCAAAGATTCTGATAACACAAATAAGATGATTTTAAAAAATTAGAAAATGTTAATGGAAAGCTATTACATTTAGAGCAAGTAAAGAAGTAATACATAGGTATATATTTTAACACTTGAGGATTTCTTGGGAGTAAATTTTATGATAATTTTTTTATTTTGGTAGTACATTAGAAAAATTTTTTAGTTGATAGATGGAATGAACCCTCATAATAAATTGTTCTTACATTGATAAATTTTTTATAAATATATGACGTATTCGGAGCAGGACTAATGGGCGCGGCCGAATGGGCGCGGACGAATGGGCGCGGCCGAATAGGCGCGGAGACAAATGGGCGCGAGACGAATGGGCGCGGGACGTTTGGGCGCCCGAAATTTTTTTTTCCTAGAAATTTTTTTCTGATTTTTCTGTTCTGATTTTTTCTTCTGATTTTTCTGTTCTGATTTTTCTGTTCTGATTTTTTCTTCTGGTTTTTTTCTTCTGATTTTACTGTTCTGATTTTTCTGTTCTGATTTTTTCTTCTGGTTTTTTGTTCTGATTTTTTTATTCTGATTTTTCTGTTCTGGTTTTTCTCTTCTGATTTTTCTGTTCTGATTTTTCTGTTCTGATTTTTTCTTCTGGCTTCCTTGGGTTCTTGGGTTCTTTGGGACTTCCTTGGGTTCTTTTGGAATTGGATAGACGTGTAACTTCTTTATTTCAGTCAAAATTAGCAAACAAGCAGAAGCAAGGGTACTGTTGGCGAATCTGAGGAATTTTCCAGATATCAGGGTCCGTAAATCTAATAAACGGTGGATTATTTTAAATTAGATTTTTTATTTCCGCTTTTTCGTTAAATTGCATTTTTATATCATTATCTTCATTTATAATATGACCGGTGCTTTTACCTGTAAGTGCTGAAAAATTTATATTTTTATAGGAAAGGTGAAAATACTTTTATTATTTCATATTGCTATAAATGTCATTTAATTTTGTTCCCGGCCCGAATTATACAGAGACAGAAACAAAAATATTTTTGGGAGCAGATATTGTAGAACTTGCTGCCAATTCATTATTAGCTTGTCCAATTTCAACTATAAACTTTATTTTAATATTAAAGACTTCAATTTTACATCCAAATTTAAAATTAATTCTTTTATGTCAAAGCTTGTGTATTTTTATTAGAGGAATTGGTAAGGGATAGTTAAAAACATTTTTGAATAAAAATTATTAGGTAGAATATTATTGAATATTTTTCGAATTTATTTTTATGATTTTGGATCATCTGGGCAGCCTGTATTGTCAGCAATTTCCAATCAGTCAATTTTTGTTCGTAATTGTATAATTCATGTAATGGTAATTGAGAGAATAATCGCGACGTTTACTTCAAAAAATTATGAAAACCGAAGAAATATTCCATTTCATGTTATTTGGTTATCAATTACGGTAATGTTTCAACTAGTACCAAAATTCGTCTTGTACTTGTATAAAAAATGCATTGCTAAAGGTCTAGTCGATAATGCCACAGTAATATGCCACAGTTAATTATTGTAAGATTACGAAGTAAGAAAGTCTGACCATTCCGTACATATTAAGGAACAATTTGAGGTCAAAATAGGGGGTATATCCATAAAGTACCCATTATTTTAATTTATCATTGAGAGATATTAATCACTAAATATAAATAATTAATAAATTATATTTTTAATTAATTCCAAATTAGCTTATATGTATTATTTAAGTTACTCTCCGCATTTTTATATTCATATTTTATGATGTCATTGGAATATAAACAAATTATTGTAACTTATTTTACTTTAATGATTTTGGGGATACTTGAAATATGGGCACTTTACTGGATTCTTAATCATAACAAAAGAAATTACGAGAAAAAGCTTCTGGAAGGTTGTCATAATTTGTCACAAAGATATCAGGTTGTTTTTAGATAAAAATTACCCACAAGATACCCCATTATAATAATTAATTTAAAGCTTTCGGAAAATATCCGTACATCAAAACAATTATTGCCGTGTATTATCATGCACTTTATTAATATATTATTGCCTAACTTATTTAGCCTACTATGTTATACAAAAATCATACATGGACGATTTAACCAAGATTTTATTTTTCAATGTATTTGTATAATAATTACAATTGATACATTTTTCATAGAATTGTTTATAATTATGTCTGTAAATTTTAAATATTAGTTTGGTTTAACTGTTATTTTGATTTTTAATATTTCAATTTCTTGGCTTTTCAGATTTCTCAAAATTTTCGTTTGCGGTCATTAGATTTTTTATCAGAAAAAGTTGTAATGGCTGCAGAATAAACAATTTAAAATTTTTTTCAAAAAAAAAAAAGAGAAAAAAAAAATAAAAAATCAAAAAATTACCAAAAACTATAATAATTACAAGATCTATTCTATTTAGATTTCATCCTTTCTTGAAACGAGATTTTATACATTATTGGAAAATAATTTTTGGATGTCTTTTGTTTCGAAAGAATGCCGCAGTTAGTCCAGTGGATTGTGCCAATGATTTTGATAACATAAACAAGAAAATGAATTTAAACAAATTACAAAACATTAATGGAAAGCCATTAATTTCAGATAAATGTGAGGAAGAAATGGATATATATTTTGAACAATTGAAAATTTCTTGGCAATAAATTTAAAGAAAAACTTTTTTTTATTTTGTAAAATGTGTTCTTTTTTTAGTTAAAATTATTTTTTAAAACAAGTCTGTATTGAATATTAAATTAAGTTTTTGCCGTTATTTTTAAATTCCAGATGTTAGTTTTTCTTCAAGGTTTCAGTTATTCAGCTGTTAGTCTAGAATCAGTCACCAAGTCTTATTGCTATTGTTAAACTTTATTGTATTATTTTTTAGATAAAGCACAGTTGTTACTTTATTGTTTCAGTTATCACAAATAAATCCAAAATTCTTAGTAATCATAAAATTGTATCGAGGCTAAGAGAAAATAAGTAGGGTATGAAAAAGTTAGGTAATGTTCCGGATATGCCAACCCTACACTTATGCAGTCTCGAGAGAATTATGAAGGATATCATAGGAATTGAAAGGAGCTCAGAACTTGGGTATATGAGAGGTTTTCGAAGGTACATTGGCTCGTGTACTTCTACATTGTCCTGCTCCTAGTTACATCACAGTAAAAATTTAAAATTTATTAAATGTGACGTTCGAAATTAATTACGTTGGCTGGCAACACATTAAGTAGTAATTTAATAAACATTTTTTAATAAATAATTTAACGAGGAATTTTCAAAATATTTTTTGCTTTATAAGACAGCTGATAATTATCTAAAAATTAAATTTTTTTAAACTATATATTTTTATTTTATTATTTTATTAAACTAGCCGCAATTTTTAAATTTTATTTAGATAAATTGCATATGATTTTGTTCCCGGACCAAATTATACATATTTTGATATTTTATCAACAGGAGAAACAATTCAAATTTAACATAAATTGAGGGACAATGAGAATATCATGGACTTCCGAAATCTGTCAAAATCCCTCTATCGTCGTACAATAAATTATATTGTCCTTGATCCCTCCAAACCCCCGAATTCCCTATCCCACATAAATATGTTAATTCCATCCAAACCTTAATCCGTCCAGATACTTTGAGATTTTAATTAACCTGCCTCTTTACAGTTTTGTTTGCTAATTTTGAATAAATTTAGTACTAAGCGGTTAAAACAATCTGATAAAGATGCCAATTAAGTTGGCAATAACTTTTCAAATAAACATTCAACTGTTTTACATCTTTTCAACACCCACAATTTCATTAATCTGAGATTTTTCTAGTATTCTACCTCATTTTTTATTCTTTACCTCCACTACTCATTTTTTTCTTATTTCACAACTGCCAATTTCCTTTATGTCGTGTCTTGGTAAAAACATTAAAATACTTTTTTTATTCAACTCAAAACATTAAAATCATCTTTTCTTTCCAAACTTACCGTATTTACTCAATTAATTCGACTTCCTTGAATAATTCCCCTCTCTCGAATAATTTCCCCTGCTGCGGATGAGTTGAAACAATAATCCGCCTCCCCAAAAAATCGTTTTCATTGTTTTTATTAGACTTAAATATTTCGTTTCAGACACATAAAATATCAATACAAAAAAAAAGTTCCAGTTTTAAGACTTAAGAAAATATAAATATCTTACTCAAACATGTGAAGACTAAAAATTTATATATTATCGTGTATATATTTTGATCACGTGGATCGAGATTTAAACTTCCTAAAACAGTGAAGCCATGAATTCGAAACTGTCTTTCGAATTAAAAAATTTAAGTGATGTCATTCAAAATAATATATCGCGAAAAGATCGACAGAAGATTAGAATGATTCGATAATTTAAAACAAATTTTTTTTCCAGTTTAGTATTTTATTATTTTAGTTAAAATATCTGTCTTATTAAAATACATGCAATTATTAAATTTAATTAAGATGGCATTTAACTTTGTTCCCGGACCGAATTATACAGAGACAGAAACAAAAATATTTTTGGGAGCAGATATTGTAGAACTTGCTGCCAATTCATTATTAGCTTGTCCAATTTCAACTATAAACTTTATTTTAATATTAAAGACTTCAATTTTACATCCAAATTTAAAATTAATTCTTTTATGTCAAAGCTTGTGTATTTTTATTAGAGGAATTGGTAAGGGATAGTTAAAAACATTTTTGAATAAAAATTATTAGGTAGAATATTATTGAATATTTTTCGAATTTATTTTTATGATTTTGGATCATCTGGGCAGCCTGTATTGTCAGCAATTTCCAATCAGTCAATTTTTGTTCGTAATTGTATAATTCATGTAATGGTAATTGAGAGAATAATTGCGACATGTAAATCAAAAAATTACGAAAACCGAAGAAATATTCCATTTCATGCTATTTGGATAACTTTTACGGTAATTTTTTATAAAAGGGATTAGTGATAGTCGCAACATCCAATTTCAAATAACCGTAACTGCTGCATATATCATCACAAATTACCGTTTCTTATTTTATTGTTATTTTGATATTAATTCTGTTACAAAATTTATTTTGTAATTAGCTTTACTTAGGGGCATGTTAAAATAAGAAACAGTGATAATATAGGTATTTATACATAAGTATATAAAAAATAAATTATTTTTAATTTCTAAATTACAATTATTTGAGTTTATCTTCGCATTTTTAAATACATACTATTACACAATGTTATATATACAAATTGTTGCCTTGTCATATCTTATTTTAATTATATTGGGGATACTTGAAACATGCGCTCTTTTCTGGATTCTTAACTATAACAAAAGAAATTATGATAAAAGTCTTTTGGAAGGTTGTCATAATTTGTCAGAAAAATATCAGGTTATTTTAATCTAAATAAAATAAACTTACCATTCAATTTATTACCATTCAATACTTACTTGCACTTTAGAAAAAAGCAAAGTTATCGAACCCATTTATAGATCATTACCGACTTGTAAAACCTAACACCTTAACCACGCGACCACCCAACCTTATGAAGGACTATTGAAAAAAAACATATAATTCTTTCAATTTTTCATTAATACAAAGTAAGAAAGTACGATTGAATAATGTCCTCGTACTCGTACTTCGTACCAGCCTATTTTTTGCTCATACTCGCACTTGTGTTTCGTACCTAAGTACGAGTATAACTCATGATCTTTATTTATTTTCTCAAAAAATTTTAGAATTTTTGAGTCAGAATTTCATAAATTATAGCCAAAAATGTTAATTCACCGAAAAATGCTAATTTTTGATTTGATCGACTATAACTAAAATGCAAAATTCTGAATTTTTTGAGAAGATACATCTCCTCATGATCGATTGAGTATTTTATAATAATTAATTTAAGCTTTCGGAAAATATCCGCACAGCAAAACAACTATTGCCATGTATCACCATGCATCTAATTAATATTTTGGTTTCGATAATATATTATTTATTTTGTTACATAGGAATTGGGCAGTTTACCCAAGATTTTATTCTGCAATGCTTTTTTGTAATAGTTACAATTAACTCGTTTCTTATAGAATTGTTTATGATTATGTAAGAAATTATTTTTTTAAATTTGATAGCAGACTTAGAATATATTATATCCCATAACCGTCAATCCTCGCAAAATTTTTTAGCCATGCAGACTCACTGAGACGAGATCTCGAACAAATTTTTTATAGAGATACGATATCTTCTAGATACCTTGTTTTTAGTATATATAAGACATAACTAGAGTTTAGAAGGTCTTAAAGTTTAATCAAGATGAAATTCTGAAACATCTCTCCCTCAAAACAGCACAATACTGATAATCGCAAAATCTATTCTTTTAAGATTCCATCCTTTCTTGAAACGAGAGCTCATACATTGTTGTAAACGAATTTTTGGATGCTGCCTTCTATTTCAAAAAAATGCTACAGTTAATCCATTGGATTCTGCTAATGTCAATATGAAGATGAATTTAAACAAATTACAAAACATTCACGGAAAACCATTACTTTTAGAGAAAAGTCAAGAAGCAATAGATATATATTTTGAACAATTGAGATTGTCTTGGGAATAAACTTGATAAAGTTTTTATTTTGTTTGAAGTTAGAAAAATTCCATAGATGATTTATCCTATATTCTTTCTACAATTGCTGACTAGGGTAAAGGTCTCGTCATATAAATATTTAAATTAGAGTTAGTCACGGTACCTTATTACCGCGGTATTTTTACCGAAATATTGACCAAATATCCTCCGATATACTCCATGAACTAGTCATATCAGTGATAAAAGGAATATCGAGAGATTCAATCCTCCTACCATCCTATATCACCTGATATCTATTCAAATCTTTTCTTTTGGATATAATGGATTTAGAGCGATATCGATGGATTAATCACTAGGTCCCTTGATAATATCTCACTATATTTGCGCCGCAGTACTTTATCCTCTTTTGGTTCCTGTTGTTCAACGTTATCTTTCTGCGCAAGCAACGTCAGTAGAAAGTGAAAGGATTTTTTCCGTGCAAGAGACGTCTTTGAATACAGGCTATTAGTTTTGTGTTCAGTAAATGCAGAAATGTTAACTTTTCTGAACCAAACACTTCCATGATTCATAATAAATAGTAAATTCATTATTTATTCGCTATTCATAAACTTATTTCACATTTATTGTATTAAATTTGCTCATTTGGTAAATTTTCAAAAAATACCGAAATACCGCGGTAATACCGACTATTTTTCTTCGGTATTTTTCGGTATCGGTATTTTACCGAAAATACCAATACCGCAAAATCGCGTTTGACCAACACTAATTTAAATATTACTTATTAAATTTTAAATAATCTTTTTATTTAAATTAGTATTTTTTCAAATTAAAATTTTGTTTCCATCGATACACAAATTCCGTGTTAATAATTAAAAACGTTGATGACCTTTATATTACTTGAAGCAAAACATTTTAATTATGTTGTGTTTTAAAATGTTTGGTAAACAATGTTTCTTTATGAGACGTATTCTCATTTATTATTTTAATTTTTTTTCAATTCTTTTAATAAATAGAATATTTAATGGTAATTAAAAAATACATTCTAACATTTTTACTAAAAAATATTTAAAGGTGAAATTTTGTTTTATTCTTTTATTTATGTAATTTGAGAAAAGAAATTAGACTTGGTGATATTAAAATTTTGTTATTGACAATTAGTAGAGACTTAAAGAATTCGGATCACACATTAAGAAGCATTTTGTCTTGTTTCTATAAATAAACAGTTTTTAAAATTTTATTTCGTTTTGTTTCGCCTGAAAAAATACAGGGTGCGGCAATTCTTCCGCCACTTTTGTTTTGGCCATATCTGGCTTCAAACTTAACTAAAGTTCATAATTCTTTTTTATTTTAACCCCAAGACTTTGAGAAACTTTTAGATACTAAAATATTCTTAAAATTCTATAATTTAGTCTACTAAATTTTTTCTCAAAGTTCGAGCAAGATTTTTTTAGTAAAAATTGGCCTAGATTCAAGACTAAGATTTTGATATAGGAAATCTTAATTCATCTAGAGTAGTCTATACACTACTTTTAAGACAAAACAAGTTTTGTCTTAAAAGCAGCGTAAAAATACAAATTTATAAATTAAAATTAATTTTTTGAAAAATAAAAATAATAAATAAAAAAATTTAAATTTATGGAAATTTAAACATGTAAATATAAACTATTACTTTTTTAGAAAACTTTTTTTAAAAATTCATATTTATTCCCCGAAAATTATTCTTTGTAAAAATTTTCGATGAAATAAATATAAATTTTTAAATAAGTGATTTTTGAATAAATTAAATTAATTAATTTTTGAAGAAAAATAATTTAAAAAATTAATTTTTTGAAGAAAAATAAAAAATTTTTGATTAAAAAATATTTTTTAAAATTTTGAAAAAAATTTTTAAAATAATTTATTTTTCAAGAAAAATTTTTAGTAATTAATTTTTGAAGAAAAATAATTTAAAAAATTCATTTTTTGAAGAAAAATAAAAATTTTTAAAAATTAAAAAATTTTGAGTAAATAATTAAATTTAAATCAAATAATATTGGAAGGAAGATGGAAGAGGGAGGAAGAAATTTATATATCTTTTTAAACTTTTAAATAAATAAACAAAACAAAAAGGAAAGACAAGGAAAAAATTAAAGAGAAAAAATTTTGGATAAATTATAAACAAATATGTTTAAATAAAGATTAAAAGTCCTAAAAATGCAGGAAACAATTCTGATTGATATAAATGTGCAAAACCCAAAAAATATTGTTATGTGCAAAAAAACGCATTTTTTGATCTTTAAATGAAAATATTTGTTTATAATTTATCCAAAATTTTTTCTCTTTAATTTTTTCCTTGTCTTTCCTTTTTGTTTTGTTTATTTATTTAAAATGTAAAAAAGTTATATAAATTTCTTCCTCCCTTTTCCATCTTCCTTCCAATATTATTTGATTTAAATTTATTTATTTATTCAAAATTTTTAAAAAATATATATTTTTTTAGTAATTAATTTTTGAAGGAAAATTTTTTAAAAATTTACATTTATTCTTCAAACTTTAATTATTTAAAAAATATATATTTATTTTCTTTAATAATTTTTATTTAAAATAATTAAAATTGATTTTTCTAAAATTAATTATTGGAATTTTTATATTAAAATTATTTATTTAATCAAAATTTAAATATTTAAAAACAATTTTACTTCAATAATTACTTAATTAAAATTTTTATTTAATCAAATAATTAATTATTTATAAATAATTTTTATTCAAAGATTTAGTAATTTTTTCATGGAAATTTTAAAAACATTTTCTTCATCAAAAAAATTTAATTATTTAAAATAATTTTTCAACCAAAGGTTAGAAATTCTTCTTGGAAAATTTAAAAAATATTTTCTCATTAAAAAATTAGGTAGGTAAAAGATTTTTTCTTCAAAAATTAAATTTTTAAATTATTTTTCTACAAAAATTAATTACTAAAAATTTTTCTTGAAAAATAAATTATTTTAAAAATTTCTTTAACATTTTAAAAAATATTTTTTTAATCAAAAATTTTTTATTTTTCTTAAAAAAATTAATTTTTTAAATTATTTTTCTTCAAAAATTTTTAAATTATTTTTCTTCAAAAATTAATTACTAAAAATTTTTTGAAAAATAAATTATTTTAAAAAATTTTCTTCAAAATTTAAAAAAATATTTTTTAATCGAAAATTTTTTATTTTTCTTCAAAAAATTAATTTTTTAAATTATTAATCTTCAAAAATTAATTACTAAAAAATTTTTCTTGAAAAATAAATTTTTTCTTCAAAAATTAATTACTAAAAACTTTTCTTGAAAAATAAATTATTTTAAAAATTTTTCTTTAAAATTTTAAAAAATATTTTTTAATCGAAAATTTTTTATTTTTCTTCAAAAAAATTAATTACTAAAAATTTGTTTTGAAAAATAAATTATTTAAAAATTTTTCTTCAAAATTTTAAAAATATTTTTTAATCGAAAAAAATTTTTTATTTTTCTTCAAAAAATGAATTTTTTAAATTATTTTTCTTCAAAAATTAATTACTAAAAATTTTTCTTGAAAAATAAATTATTTTAAAAATTTCTTTACAATTTTAAAAAATATTTTTTAATCGAAAATTTTTTATTTTTCTTCAAAAAATTAATTTTTTAAATTATTAATCTTCAAAAATTAATGACTACACAAATTTTCTTGAAAACTAAATTTTTTCTTCAAAAATTAATTACTAAAAACTTTTCCTGAAAAATAAATTATTTTAAAAATTTTTCTTCAAAATTGTAAAAATATTTTTTAATCGAAAAAATTTTTTTATTTTTCTTCTAAAAATTAATTACTAAAAATTTGTTTTGAAAAATAAATTATTCAAAATTGTAAAAATATTTTTTAATCGAAAAAATTTTTTATTTTTCTTCTAAAAATTGAATTATTAAATTATTTTTCTTCAAAAATTAATTAATGTAAATTTTTCTTCAAAATTTTAAAAATATTTTTTAATCATAAAATTAAATAGGAAAAAATTTTTTCTTCAAAAAATAATCTTTATATTATTTTGTCAAAAATTATTTATAATTTTTTATACAAAAATCAATTATTTAAAAATTTCTTAAAATTCTGAAAAGATATTTTAATTCGAAAATTTAAAAATTTTACTACATATTAGACAAAATCTAATTTTTAACATTTTGTTTTATTTGTATATAAAATTTAGTTTCTATTAAATATATTTAAAAATTAAATATTTTAAAATTTATTTGATTTTATTAAAAAATAAAAAAATATTTTAAATCCTAAAAATTTATATAAAATTAAAAATTATAAAAATATTTAGTTCAAAATTTTATAAAATAAATATATTAAAAATATTTTAAAAATTTTAAAATTTCATTAATTGTTAAAAGTAAATATTTGAAAAAACTTAATTAAACATTTAAAAACAAAATCAAAAATTTTTAATAATATGTTTTATTTAATTAAAAGGTGGATATGAAAATATAGGATAAATTAATGGGATAGAATATGGGAAGGATAGGTTAATGAATAATAAATATTAAAATTTTCTGGCTGCTTTTATATGGCTCATTCAGGCAGAAAATCCAAAGTACACTCCAATAAATCAAAGATTGTTTAAACCAAATGTGTTTATTTTTTGGTTTAATGTGTTTATTTTTTTGGTTATATAAAAAATTTAAAAATTTTAGGAGAGATATTAGGATATAAACACTTTGATTAGTAATTCTATACTATATTTATTTGTTTTTACGGAAGAACTGCTTTTTTAGCGAGCAAAGGCTAATCCCATTGTTTATACAAAGTTACAGATATAAAAAATATGAATAATTGTTTTTAAAATAAACAGAGCGATAGAATGCACTGTTTTCGCAAAAAAAAGAGCAAAGTTTTTCCGTAAAAACTAATAAAAATAGTATAGGATTACTAATCAAAATGTTTATATCCTAATATCTCTCCTAAAATTTTTAAATTTTTTATATAACCAAAAAAATAAACACATTAAACCAAAAAATAAACACATTTGGTTTAAACAATCGTTGATTTATTGGAGTGTACTTTGGATTTTCTGCCTGAATGAGCCATATAAAAGCAGCCAGAAAATTTTAATATTTATCATTCATTAATTTCTACTTTCCCCTTTTATAATATATTTAATAATTACTCTTTTATATAATTTTAAATACTTACCCCATCCATTAAAATAGCTCCAACCTTAATTTATTTTTTTAATTTTTTAAAATTTGACTTAATATAATTTTAGTTTTTTAAAATGTAATTACCCACATATAACTATTAAATACTTTAAAATCCGTTTTAACATTTGGCTTTTCATAATTTAAAAATTTTCTTTTAAAGTTAACCTCACACTTTTTAAGTTTTTAATAAATAACCAACCCTTCATAGCTTTTAAAACATGTAAATTTATTTCAATAAGCCCATCCCCCTTATATTTTTAAAAATTTTCAAAAAGTAGTAACCCCTACACTCATTTCTTAAAAATTTTTAGCCCCGCCGCTTATAATTTTTAAAATTTTTCTATCCGTGAGTAACCCACACTTCTATAATTTAAAAATTTCAATAAATAGTAACCCTACCCACCTCATATTATTTAAAAATATTTCAATAAGTAGTTACACCCCTACCCACCTCATATTTTTTAAAAATATTTCAATAAGTAGTTACCCCCTACCCACCACATATTTTTTAAAAATATTTCAATAAGTAGTTACCCCCTACCCACCGCATATTTTTTAAAAATATTTCAATAAGTAGTTACCCCCTACCCACCGCATATTTTTTAAAAATATTTCAATAAGTAGTTACCCCCTACCCACCACATATTTTTTAAAAATATTTCAATAAGTAGTTACCCCCTACCCACCACATATTTTTTAAAAATATTTCAATAAGTAGTTACACCCCTACCCACCTCATATTTTTT
Source organism: Meloidogyne arenaria (assembly GCA_036172955.1). Classification (NCBI taxonomy): domain Eukaryota; kingdom Metazoa; phylum Nematoda; class Chromadorea; order Rhabditida; family Meloidogynidae; genus Meloidogyne; species Meloidogyne arenaria. Next base: position 963,710 of record JARQAB010000029.1, on the reverse strand, counting down.
AAAAATATTTCAATAAGTAGTTACCCCCTACCCACCACATATTTTTTAAAAATATTTCAATAAGTAGTTACCCCCTACCCACACATATTTTTTAAAAATATTTCAATAAGTAGTTACCCCCTACCCAGCACATATTTTTTAAAAATATTTCAATAAGTAGTTACCCCCTACCCCCCGCATATTTTTTAAAAATATTTCAATAAGTAGTTACCCCCTACCCACCGCATATTTTTTAAAAATATTTCAATAAGTAGTTACCCCCCCCCCCCCCTTCATTCTTTTTAAAAATCAGTAGTTAGTCCCCCCGCTTCATATACTTTTCAAAAAGAACCCTAACCCCTCATATTTTTTAAAAATTTTCAATAAGTAGTAACCCTCCCCTTATATTTTCAAAAATTTTTCAAAAAGTAGTAACCCCCCTCATTCTTTTTAAAATTTTTAAAGCAGTAGTTAGTCTCCCGCTTCATATACTTTTTAAACAGAACCCTAACCCCGCATATTTTTTAAAAATTTTCAATAAGTAGTAACCCTCTTCATTCTATTTTAAATTTTTAAAGCAGTAGTTAGTCCACCGCCGCATATACTTTTTAGAAAGTTTTAATTAGTAGTAACCCTAAACCCCCATATTTTTAAAAAATATTCAATTTAAAAATATTCAACCCTACCACCGCATATTTTTTATAAATTTTTTAATAAGTAGTTCCTCCTTCATTCTTTTTAAAATTTTTTAATGCTCTCTTTCAACTTTTCAAAAATTTTCATTTAGTAGATACACTTAATACTTTTAAAACACTTTTCAATTAGTATTAAATCCCAACGCGCCACACTTTTTAAAGATTTTTCAATCAGTAGTTTTACACTTAGTTTTAAAACATTTTTTTATATGAGTTGTAACACTAATCTAAAACATTTTCATAATAGTTAAACCCCGTCCCTTGTACTTTAACTTTGTCGCCTTTCGTTTTATATTCAAATTTATTAAGCATTTTTATTTAATAGCTTTTATTTTAAATAAATTTTATATAGATTTGCAGAAAATGGATCAAACCGTGGATTTCAATTCCCGCGGCAATAATAAAGGTAAATGATAAAATCGCTAAATGTTTAATTTACATATGGCATTGTTATCATTTACAGAAGCAATGATTACGAATGACAGAGATGGAGATACTCGTAATATGCTCAATGATGATTGTTCTGTGAAGGCAGCAACGCCAATAGAAGGTGATTTTTACATATTTTCTTATGTTAAAAGAATTTTAGCTATAACTATTGCGGAACTTGAAGAAGTTCGTGCTTTCATAATTGAACAGCGAAAGAAGAAGGAAGCCGCTGAAGCGCGTCGGAGACGCTCAATCACAAAATCAAGTACTACACTAAGTTCAGTATCTTCTAAAAGCAAGCCGCCCTCCGCAAAAAAGATGCAAATTAAAAAGGTCAAAAAAACTGGTCATAATGATGGAGTGATAAAAGTAAAAAATTTGAATGTTATTTCTAAAATTCAAAAAATTAAGGCAATTGTTGAGCGTAACAAAAACGAAGAAAATATTGAGCCCGTTGATGACGTAATGATGGACTATGAGGATGAAGAGGATGATTCTGAAGATCCAGACCCCAATGAAATCATTGATTTAGACGATAATGAGGAAGAGTACAAGAAAATGAAATCTGAGCGTATGTTAACATTAAGTTTATAAATAAATCTATTTCAGGCCAACAACGTGCAATGAATTTAGTGCCAGAAGGAGTCCTCAACCGTTCACAAATTCTTAAGGAGCCTAGAAAAGGACTGTTCATATACCAATGCTCTGAATGTCGCGAGGATCAAAAGAAGAGAGAATACTTTTTATTCAAATGCGGGAGTTCGGATAATGCAATCCTTACAATGGAATTGTGCGCTGAGGATTTGGACAAAAATATTCTGCTGGGGATGTCTTATTCAGGACCTTGGGGTAAATTAATACTTTAAAATAATAAACAAATTTTTTAAAGGACAAACAACAAAGAATTTGAAATATGATCAACAAACATCGAGCTTTGAAAAAGGTATAGAATTTTTAAAATTTTTTAATAATTATTTTTTAGTTGCGGGAGTCTTTTATGCTCGACGAGGTCCGAACATTGCTAAAGGAAATGACAACAAGCTTTTAAGCCTGTTGAAACTTTGTTGGATACTGCACCAGGTATATTTTTATAAAAATAAATAAATATTTTTACATTTAGTGTGATTATTGTAGCCGTTTACAAACGTCTCTGGCAAACGACTTGTTTTTGCAAAAATGTGGAGAAAAATATGAATTAAACTTTATTGTAAGTTTTAGTAAAAAAACTAATTAATAAAGATATTTAGCTTTGTCCTATATGTTTGGCAGCAAACAAAGAATTTCAACAGAAAACATATAATTTATTCAACACTTTTAACAAAAACAAATGATTACAATATATTCTTTTGTTGAATAAAATTTTCTATTATTTTTTGAATTCTATTAATGGCGTTTTTTCGCTTATATTTTCAATTATGTTTCATCCTTTTTTAACTTTTATTTTAGCTGAAAATATCAACACGGATTTGGAAAAATGTTTGATTAATTTCTTTTGTATTTTAAAGTAATATTTCAGATGGATCGACATGTGGCCGAAGTTGCTATTGAGTCACTCAAGGAAAAACGCATCCGATTAGCTCATCAACTTGAGGTGTTAATGGGAATTGAATTAGATGAAAAACAATTGAAAGAGGATTTTTATGCAGCATTTATTAAACATCACAAAAAGCAATATCCTCAAATTACTATTGGCCGAATACACGAATACTTTTTGAAGCAGCGAAATGCTTTGGGAAGACAAGTTATTTTAAAAACTTATAAATTTAATTAAATATTTTCAAGGTTATTGTCGATGTTGTAAAGGATGAGTTGTATACTGCACTTGGCAACCCAAATAGCCAATTTTGGGAGCAAATAGATTTTGAAACGGCCATTGATATTTGTTGTTATGCGCGATACATAGATCCAAAGATACGCAGAGGTATTTTTTAATTGAAGATTTTTGTAAATTGGATTTTCAGAAAATTCCCCAATTATTATTATGAATGATATAACCAAACGTGTTGAGTCGCAACTTAACATCAATGAGGAAGGTGAAGGCACATCTGGGACTATTACCATGGAGCATGCAGAGGTTGCTAATATTTTTGAAAACAACGAGGATATGCAGACAGAAGATTGGTGAAAAATATTGTGATTTGTTTAAACATTATTTTCATGAAATAAATAATATAAAATTCATTCATTTTTAATTTAGCGTTAATTCGCAGTTATATTTTAAATAATTAATTTTTGTGCTAATTTAAAAAATAGATGAGTCGCTCAAAAATTGTTGGTGAATTTCCAATCAAACATTTTTACAATGAAGAAGTATCTGAGAACATCAAAAGCACAAAATTTAAAATAGGAGTTTTTAGGTATAATAAAAATTTGTATTAATTAAATTATAAATTTCAGAACTGTATTTACTGTGAAGAATGTCGATGACGCACCAGAGGGCAGTGATAAACTATTAGAAGATTTGGTAGATCACTTTCTTGCAAAGGCCGATAACGCTTCAGGTGCAAAATCTGAGAAGTGTTCAATCATAATAAGAAGTTCTGTTCTTGAAAAACCCATTCAAATTCCATATAGAGGTCTTGCTCAGAACACTCCTCAGGTTGTTATGGAACAATTTGATGCCGTTGATCAAAGTGGGAAACGCATGGGCAGACCTTCTCTATACAGTCAGCCTATACATATTGAGGTAAATATTATTCGTTAATAATTAAATCAATTTTGTTTAGATTGTTATGGGTCCATCGCATGATGAGGCTCTTGAATTATTAAAACAAGGCCAGGGAGGAATGGGCAGGAAGTCGAGAGAAATTCACCAAGGAGTTGATATCAACAATTTGATTCCTGTAATTATTTTTTATTATCATTAAAGTTTAAAAATTTAGGTCCATAACGAAACTCTTAACCCTCCATCAAACGTTCATTGTTTAATTCTCGCTGTTCAACTTAAAATACTACATGTCAACCTAGATAAGACAATTTTGGAGAATAAAAAATTCCAAAGGCTTGTTAATGGACAAAATAAGAATGCAAGATTCAAGCGTGAATTTTTGATTAAAGAAATGCTGCAGCAACTATTCAGACATGGAATCCGCTATCCTACGTGCGCTGCAGAGTATACTTTTGATGAGCATGTTCCGATGTTACAACGTTATCTGAATGTGCGTTGGCCCGGCAAGTACAGAATATCTGTGTTTGGAGAACATGGAAAATTGCGCCCATTATGGAAAGGAAAGGAAAGGGCAGAACATGAAATTGCTTTATACTTAAAAGAAGGACATTATTATGGAATCAGAAATGTTAATGCACTTTTTGGTTCGTATTATTGTATTGACTGTGAGGCTCCTTATACAAAGAAAGTTGATCATCGAAAAAAATGCGTCGCTAAATGCCCTCGATGTTGTGGGATGGGTTACTACTATCTGTCCACTATTAAATTATTGATTGATTAACCAACAATCTAATAGTGGAACAGTAGGGGAGGGGGCCGCCCGCAATCCAACCCAAAAGCCAAAGACTATTTTTGCGCGGTGGCGACAAAAGATCACCACGTCGAAACGTCAACTGTCAAAATGGCAACTTTCCAAAATGCCAAATTTCAAAAGGGTAAAATGTCAAAATGTCCAGATTTAAAAATGGTCAGCGGACAAAATGGTAAATGGGCAAATCTAAACCTATTGGTCTTTTTTTTGGTCGAAAAATTATTTTACCGGTATGGGTATCGAACACACAATTTTTTTCCGAGGCGGAAGCTTTACCAACTACGCCAACGGGCTCACTTCTAACTAGTTGGAAAAATTGAATATATTGCAGCTCCTTTTGTTATCCACCCACCCAAAAATTTTAATTTGAAATTTTTAATCTAAAATTTGTTAATCTAAAATTTAGCCAAAAGAAAAACTTAAAAAACTTAAAAAATTAAAAAACCAAAAAAAATTTAATTATTCAATAAACTTTTTTTTTCCATCCATATAAAAAACTATGTATTTTGCTGATATTATCTTTTAATTAGCTAAACAATTTTAAAAGTTTTTTAGCTAAACAAAAGGGACGTGGTTAAACAAAGCGGGGGCAAAGTTGTAAAGCTAAGTTGCCCCCGCTCTATTTTTTTGCAGAGCTAAGTTTATTTTTAAGTAAAAATATTTCTTTTCACTTTATTTAATTTTTAATCATTCAAAAATTTTTTCTCTTTCCAACTTTCGTAAACTACATAAATAAACAATTGTAGAAGTTGTTTTTTAACTAAAAAAGGGACGTGGTTAATAGAGCGGGGGCAAAGTTGCAGAGCTAAATTGCCCCCGCTCTATGTTTTATTCTTACCCGATCTTATCTATCAAGGAACTAAACATTTTTTAAGTAAAGTTAAAAAAAGTAGACGTGGCTAAACGTCCAGAGGAGGCGTAAAAATTTATTTTTACTTGTAAGCGATCAGTTTATTTATTTGTGCTTATTTTTGTCCTTTACTATTATTTCCCCTCCTTATTGCTTTTACTTAAAAAATTTATTTAAATTAATATTTATTAATTTTAATTCCAGTTTAATAATAATAATGAGTCGTAGAACTTCAACAACAACTCCAAATTCCCAGGATGGCGAGCCGCAAGCCCGAAGGCAGCGAATGGATATTGTAAACAACGACAATAACAGCGTGGGGCTTGATGTAATTTTTAATTAATTATTAAATTTAATATTAAGTTATTTTACAAAATTTCGTACTTTCAAATAAAAAATTTAAAATATTTTTGTAAACTAAATTAAAATTTGGATATACTTTCAGATTGAAGGAATCATTAGAGCTGAAAGGGCTAGAGCAACGGCGGTGGCGGTTCCAACAGCAGCTCTTCAAATTCCAAATCTGGACCCGACAACTTTTTATACTTCTAGTAACTACCTTTTCTGCGGGTGGCGCGCGACTCATCTATTCGAGTTTGATTCCTTTTATTTTCTTTTTAATTTTTTTAGTAGTTTAACAGGTCGTGTCACTTATTCCCATAGAGGACCTACAATGCGGAGGGCTTTTGATAGGGCGGATTTGCTGCTGGAGGTGGGCTCCACAAATGATCTTCAAACTATTGGGATTTATGGGTACGACGGTTGTGCGCAAATCTTAGAACCTGCTCGGCAAAATAATGTAATTTTTAAAAATCAATTTAATTATTACAAACTTTTAGATAATTCGGCTTTCTATGTTAACAATTGTAGAACAAACGGGGGCTCGCAATAATTGGACTGGATCTCTTCCCTATGTTTTAAGATTCTCGAGGTCCAGTACTATGCAAATTATTGGCAATGCAATGGCAATAACTCCACTGCAGGACGCCAATGGAAACAACAGCGGAATTATAAGCAATAATAATAATAATTTTGGAATAACTGCCAACAATAACATGGGAAATGCAATGCCAAACATGAATGAAAGCGGTGGCACAGGACTGCCAGTTATTGGATCAACATCTGCTCGTGGGGTATAATTTTCAGAAATAAAACAAAATTATCTGATTTATTTTTTATAGAACCAGCTAGTTATGAACGATGCTAGTGGAAATCCGGGAACAAGTGCTTCATCGCGTGGGGTACATCCATTTCTGAATTACCGCTTAAAATCAAAATTTTTAAAGGGTCGTACAAATAGAAACGTAAATCTCAGCGGGGGCTGTCGTGGATCTAGTCAAGGGGTAGATTATTTTTAAAAAAAACTTGTAATTATTTGTATAATATTTTATTAATTTTGAGATATAGGAATATGCGCGTGTTTTAATAAATAAAAAAAAAAAAAAAGAGATGTTCTAATAAGAAAAAAATTGATTTTTTAAACTAATGTTATTAATTGAATTTTTTAATTGTAATGTGTGATTTAACTTTAATTTATAAATTTAATAATAATTATTTTAATTTATATAATTGTAAAATATTTTTTTAAAAAGAGTATAGTAATAATTAATGTAAAAATTTCAATAATTTTAAGTCAAATTAATTTAATAAATTCAATTTACGCAATTAATTTTAAATAAATTCAATTAGCCAATTTACTTTATTTTAAATAAATTATACTGCTAATAATAGAAGCAATAAAATGCAAATAAAAATTAATTTAAATAAAGTTAACAATAATTATATTAATAATTAATGTAATAAAATTAAAATTATTTTATTTTAAGTGAATTAACAATAATTATACTAATAATTAATTTAATAAAATCAAACTAAATGTAATAGAAATAAATTTAATTAATGAATAAATGTAATTTAATTAATTTAATTCAATTAATTTTATAAATAATGTAATAAAATTAAAATAAATGTAATTTAAATAATTTAATTCAAATAATTTTAAAATATACAATTAAATTATAATTAATTTAATAAAATTAAAATATGTTTAATTTAATTGAATTATCTATAATTATAGTATTAATTTATTTAATAAAATAAAACTAAATCTAATTTAAATAAATTTAATTAATTTAATGCAATTAATTGTATAATTAATGTAATAAAATTAAAATAAATGTAATTTAATTAATTTAATTCAATTAATTTTATAATTAATTTAATAAAAGTAAAATAACTGTAAGTTAAATAATTTAATTCAACTAATTTTAAAATATACAAATAAATTATATTAATTAATGTAATAAAATTAAAATATTTTTAAGTTAAATGAATTAACAATAATTAACTAATAATTAATTTAATAAAATAAAAATAAATGTAATTTAAATAATTTAAGTCAAATAAATTTTAATAATAATTAATGTAAAAAAATTAAAATAATTTTAATGTAAATTAATTAACAATAATTACACTAATAATTAATTTAATAAAACAAAACTAAATGTAATTTAAATAAATTTAATTAATTTAATGCAATTAATTGTATAATTAATGTAATAAAATTAAAATAAATGTAATTTAAGTAATGTAATTCAATTAATTTTATGATTAATGTAATAAAAGTAAAATAACTGTAATTTAAATAATGTAATCCAATTAATTTTAAAATATTCAAAGAAATTATAATAATAATTAACGTAATAAAATTAAAATAATTTTAATTTAAATGAATTAAAAATAATTATACTAATAATTAATTTAGTAAAATAAAAATAAATGCAATTTAAATAAATTTAATTAACTTAATTCAATTTATTTTACAATTAATGTAATAAAATTAAAATAAAATTATACTAATAATAATTAATTTAGTAAAATAAAAATAAATGTAATTTAAATAAATTTAACTAATTTAATGCAATTAATCGTATAATTAATGTACTAAAATTAATATAAATGTAATCTAAATAATTTAATTCAATTAATTTTAAAATATTCAAATAAATTATAATAATAATAATTAATTTAATAAAATTAAATTATTCCAATTAAATGCATTAACAATAATTATACTAATATTCAATTTACTAAAATAAAAATAAATCTAATTTAAATAAAATTAATTAATTTATTTCAATTAATTTACAATATGCAAATAAATTATTTGAAAACTAAATACAAACTAAATACAATTTAAATAAATTTAATTAATTAAATTATAGTAATAATTTATTTCAATTAATTTACAATATGCAAATAAATTATAATAATAATTAATGGAATAAAATCAAACTAAATATAATTTAAATAATTTAATTCAATTAATTTTAAAATATTCAAATAAATTATAGTAATAATTAATGTAATAAAATTAAAATAATTTTAATTTAAATGAACTAACAATAATTATACTAATAATTATAATTTAAATGAACTAACAATAATTATACTAATAATTAATTTAGTAAAATAAAAATAAATGCAATTTAAATAAATTTAATTAATTTAATTCAATTAATCTTATAAGTAATATATTAAAATTAAATTAAATGTAATTTAAATAATTTAATCCAATTAATTTTAAAATATTCAAATAAATAATAATAATAATAATTAATTTAATAAAATTAAATTATTTCAATTAAATGAATTAACAATAATTATACTAATATTCAATTTAATAAAATAAAAATAAATCTAATTTAAATAAAATTAATTAATTTATTTCAATTAATTTACAATATGCAAATAAATTATAATAATTAATGGAATAAAATCAAACTAAATATAATTTAAATAATTTAATTCAATTAATTTTAAAATATTCAAATAAATTATAGTAATAATTAATGTAATAAAATTAAAATAAACACCTACATTGAAAAAAATCCAAATCCTTCGCTTCACCATATAATTGAATTAGGGTATAAACTAATTAACATTTATTTCAGTTAAGTAATTCAGCACAACAACATCAACAACAGCAAAATCATCATCAAATGAATGATCCTTTTATTATTGAATCTGTCCGCGAACTTAGATCAAGGTCGCGAAATACATTCGGCGAAATTTGCAACGTTAGGTTCACGCCTTTTGAAGACCAAGCTAGGCCGGACTTAACCTTAACAACACTTATTTCTCGTCTTCTGGACCGGGTTTTAGCTGATCGCCCTGAACCACGACTCGTTGGTCTACAACTTCATCCTCCATCATTTAATAATCCATTCACCGTCCCGCTTCGCCCTCCAGCTCAAAATAATGCGGGGGCCATGGCGGCAGCTATAGAGAGATTGAATGAGATTAGTCAGGCCGGCATAGATCTCTTGCTAGGTACTACTACTACTAAAGTAATAGCAGTATGGCCGCTCAATTCTCAACGCACTTCAAACCCAGAAGATCATAGAGGTGAGTAACAGTTTTGTTTTTACATATTCAAATAATTATGTAAGGCTTTTCTGTTATTCAAGGTGGATGTGATATTGATCAAGAGCATGTTATAACATCACAATGTCGCTCCATTGTCAAAGTTATTAACCCAAATGATAGGTTTTGCCTTGCTCGCTCTGTTTATATTGGACTTACAAGGATCAATTTAATTGATTTAAATGTAAGAGGGGTCTCCCCTCAACAACAGAAACATCATTTTCGAGCTTTTTGTAGACAACAGGAGGAGCATTTAAATTATGTAATCGAGCTTATGCAAAATGCTGGTCTTCCACTAAATTTAAATGAATATTCACTCAACCATGTCCCCGCATTGCAGCGTTATATTAATGAAAATATGGGAGGTGAAGGACAAATAAGAATTGTTATTTTTGAAAAGGAGCAGCAATATAAAATTGTTTTTAAAGGTATTATTATTAATGAATATACTTAATATTTAAATAATTTGTTAATTAGGCGAGGGCCGTGCTTCACGTTTTAACATTTGTATTTTGTTGGAAAATGGGCATTATAATTATATGGAGAGACCTGAACAACTTTTCCATGCCCATCGTTTCTGCATAGATTGTGAAAGGTGTGTTACACGTTTGCGTCATTGGGCTGGTTGTACAGTTATCTGCCGACTTTGTATGCGTTATGGAGCAAATTTTCCATGTCAACTAATTGAAAGAATTACATGCAATGATTGTGGTTTTGTCTTTCCACAGCGGGGGTGCTATGAACACCACTTGACTAATCAAGTTCCTGCGGAGATGGCAAGCCCAAGAACACGACCTTTTGCATCAATTTGTCAATCTCGGAGAATTTGTTCACGCTGTAATCGCATTATATTTGGGCAACAGCAACAACAACTTCACAACTGTGTTGAAGAACAACAACGTCAACACCAACAAACATTGAATGGGCAATTGAGCAACTGTCTTAAATGTCGAGGGCCTCACCTACCAGAACACCCATGCTTTATTCAACCACTCAAGGCTAATGAACATTCTATAATTGCTCGAGGGGAAGAAGAAAATATTTTTGAATCTTCTATAGGTATTTTTCTAAACTTTTAATATGAAAAAAAATTTTTTTTTTAATAGCGGGAAATGAAAATGAGCAAACCCAACACCCAGAACAACAACAACAACAACAACAATTACAGAGACGTAGGGAGACAAAATTTCCAGTGAGGTTTTGTTTTTTTGACGCAGAAACGTCTCAAGAACATCCAATGGCTGTTGGTGTAAACAACGCGGGGTATAAACACGTCCCTTTGCTGATTATTGCTGAGATTCTATGCGAAAAATGCATTATTGCGGGAATTGGGATTGACAATATTGGTCAACGAGCAACTGGATGTTTCTGTGGTGTGCCAAGAGGGGAAAGATGGCAACGTTGGTGCTCACCACCCTTTAGAAATGCACCTGGGGACAACACCAATTTGCCTGAGACTCCTGCCTATAATCCTCGGCGAATGTATTTTCATAGCTTTGATAGCGAAGCAGAAAATCCCGTGGATCAATTTTTGGATTATCTTCTATCGGTGCTTTTTTAAATTTATATTATTGAAAAAATAATTTAGTATGGCTCTCAACAAATGTTAACTGTGTGTATCGCTCACAACGGGGGCAAATATGACTTCCATCTAATTCTTGAAGCTCTCCATAGAAGAAATTTACCTCCAAAAAGTCTCTGTACGACCGGACTGAAGATCTACTCAATGAGAATTGGGGGCAATCAACAAAGGAAGATACTTTTTAAAGACTCGCTCAATTTTTTTATCTGCGAACTTGACGCTCTTACTAAAGTATTTTCTCTACCTGAAGATGTTGCTACTTCTAAACCATTTTTTCCATATCTTTATATAATGCGACAACATCTGCATTTGAGAATTCAAGGGCTCCCAGCACTTGAGTACTACCAACCAGACTTTAAAAAACCGGAGAAACGAGCCAAACTACTTGAATGGCATCAACAACAAACGAACATACCAACAACAAATTTCCAGCTCCGAGAACAACTTGTAATTTATTGTGCAAACGACGTAGCCATTCTTCGTGAGAGTGTTCTACGATTTCGCCATCTCATTGGAGAAAACAGCGGGGGAATTGACCCATTCTTAGCAGCTTCCACCGCAGCAGGACTCGCACTAACAACAATGCGACGTTGTTTTCTACCTGAAAACTGGATTGTGCATTCTCCAGAAGGTGGATTTCTGCGGGGAAGGAGAGCTTCTGCCGAGTCGCAGCGCTATATCAAATTATTTGAGTTGGAAAATAAAGAAGCTGAAGGACAAGTGCGGGGTGCCCATTGGGCTATTGGTGAAGCTAATGTTGAAGATTGTGGCTATCGTCTTGATGGACTTTGGTATAGAATTCCACCTTTAAGACCTCTTGCAATTGAATATAATGGGTGCTTCTACCATGGTAATATTTATTTGCATTAGCAAAAATTAAAAAAAAATTTTTTTCCTACAGGTTGTCCTCAATGCTTTCCGATACGCGACCAGAGACTAGCTGGTGGTCGCACTGCTGAAGAACTGTACGAGCGCACTCAATCGCGCCTCTATGAACTTGAACAACAGGGATATTCTTTACACATCGTGTGGGGACATGAAATGAAGGAAAGGCTACGCTTTAATCAACAACTAAAGCGAATATGGAATGAAATTGATGTTGTACGCCCGATGGACCCTCGGAAGGACTGTCTTAGAGGGGGAAGGACTGAGCCTTTCAAACTTCACCACATTTGTAAACCTGATGAGGAGATAATCTACATTGATATAGTAATTTTTAAAATTAATTTTAAAATTTTGAATAAATTTAAGGTCAGTCTATATCCATATGTGATGAAGGCAAGAGAGTTCCCAATTGGATATCCCGATGTTTTGACAAGAGAAACTCTTACGCAACCACCTAATGCTATTCTACCATGGACTCACCCCCGTCACAATAGATATAAGGGGCTTTTATTAGTCCGTGTTCTACCACCAACATCAATGAATGGCCTTCCTCCACTTCTCGGGTACAGAACACATGATGGTCGTCTGACTTTTCCTCTGTGTTCTTCGTGTGCGGACAACAAACAACAACAACAATGTCGTCATTCAATGAAGCAAAGATCTTGGATTAGTGGTTACACCCATGTGGAGTTGAATAAAGCGCTAGAGTTGGGTTACCAAATTTTAGATATTTACGAGGTTATTTTTCTCTTGATTTCCCTAAATTATTTTTAACCTTAATCTTTTAGGTGTGGAATTATAATCGCTGGGACGCTGAACTGTTTAAAGGATATGTTAATACTTTTGTTGGACTTAAACAACAGGCTAGCGGGTGGCCCGAAAACTGCGATTCACACGAGGCTCGCGATCGATACATTGCCGAATTTGATCGAGTTGAAGGGATTAGAATGGATCCAGCAAAAGTGGAAATAAATCCTGGACTTCGAATGATTGCGGTGGGATATAAAAAATTTTTAAATTGAAAATTTTTTTAGAAAATATTAGCAAATTCTTTGTGGGGAAAACTGGCTCAACGTGTGGGGACAACCGAAGTTAAGTATGCAAGAACACCTGAAGAATTCCATCAATTGTTGGAGGACCCAACGCTCGAAACCCTTGATTTTGAGCATGTGAACGAATTTATGGACCGGTGTGTGGTGCGCAAAAAGGAAGAATTCGCCAAACCTCCAGACACTAATTGTCTTCATGTGGCTGCTTTTGTAACATCATACGCACGACTACATCTATATAAATATATGGAGGAAGTTAGACAAATTAATGGACAGCTTTTGTACTGTGACACCGACTCCATATTCTATGTCAAAAAATGTGGGGGCAATTTTGTCGGCGAAGGGGAAGCTCTGGGTCAAATGAAGCGAGAACATCTTGGAAGGAAAATACTAGAATTTGTTTCTGGCGGTCCAAAAAATTATGGATTTCGACATGTTGATGCGTCCACTGGGAGGGATGAAAGGGCCGAGCTAAAAATAAGATCTTTTCCACTTTCTTATGCAACACACCAACTGCTAAATTTTCAAACAATGAAACAACTTGTTATTTGTCAATTTAATATTGATGGGGAAATGTAATTTATAAATTAAAAATAATAATAATAATAAATTTCAGTGATGATATGGCTTCTGAAAATTGTATATTGGATTCTAACAACAACATAATTAGTGTAGAATTTCCTCAAATTGGACGAACAACACGCTCGGATCTTTATACAATAATGGCTAGGAAAGACTACAGAGTTTGTTTTGAAAAAGGAAGGATTCGGCCAAATATGGAAACTCTCCCATTTGGGCACGGAAATGTTTTGGAACAACAACAAGAGGTTATTAAATTTACTTTTAAAAAATAAATTTGATATTTTTATTAAAAATATAAAAATTTCTATAAAATTATGTTTAGGATCAAATAATTCAGCAACCACATGTTCAAATTCAACAACAACAATACCAACAACATACCATTTTGGATTTAGAAGACATTCCTGGTTCTTCAAATTGGACGGATGTAGATTATTTAAGACGATATAGATAAATTTATATTTTTTTTAATTTTATTTCCATTGATATTATATTAGAATTTGTTTTTTTCAATATAAATATTTTTATTACAATCTTGGAAATTTTACAAGTAGGGGTAAAATTATGTTATCGAATAAATATTCGACCTGTTTAGTAGAATTTATTCCGGTTAATATAACACGCCCAGAAATGTAGATAAGACATGAAGCTTCTCTTTTAAACTTGTCATCATTCATCTTGAATCTCAAAGCTGGAAATATTGTGGGATCATAGCAAACTTTTGTTATTTTTTCAAATAATTTGTCATATTTATGTCGCCTTCTGAATTCCTGATATATCAATTCAATCGCAACTCGGTTCATACTTCGATATGAGGTGACAATATTTGTAACTTTAAGGCTTATGATTCCAAGATCAGAAAATTTTTGTATTTTTGCTTCTTTTATAGAAAATTCTATTCTTTTCAGCACTATTGAAGCCATTTTTCTAGCTAACCTAATGTTGGGAACACCTGTCAGCACCACTTTACTAGATTGAAAAATTAATGCTGCGGTTGTTCTATTATGTTTATGGCGAATACGCATTATTATTGAGTGGAATCGTTTAGGATTATATTCAGTATTTATGCCGCATCTAGCTATTTTGAGAAAATTTTCTGATGAAAATCTTTGAATGCCTGGCAAAAGCTTAAAAACGCATGTACAATTTTCGATATTCATATTTACTTTCTAAAATAAAAATAAAATATAAGAATTATAATAAGAATACAAAATATACTTAAAATAAAATTTCTATAAAAAATATTTTATTATTATTTAGCATTTTTTCATCGGTTTACTTTTCTTAGAAACACAAATAACTTCGAGCGGGTAGTAAGAACGATGGTGTCCTCCTCCAAATTCAATTAAGTATGGCAAGTATGGGTGATGCAATTTGATGCCATGTTTTACATAGTAGTACCCACGTACCTTAATTTAACATTTTTTTTTTGAATTTTTAAAATATTACCGTTATATTCAAATATCCGCCCATAGCAGGAACAATACTTGCTGGGTGGACAGTAAAATCGTTGCACCGAATAACAAAATTTTTATAAGGAAGTAAATGTGATGTACGTAGTTGAACTTGATTTTGTAAGTGTAAAATTATTTCTCGGCGTTTTTCGATGTTATAGAAAAGTACATGAAGCTCTTTGAATGCACAGTTGTGTAGTTGACATAGATAATCAATTAAAGGCACTGAGCGACGTTTCAAAATTGATAATGGTAACGGGTTTTCTATTTCAACTGGTTTTGGCCCTATAAAAGGGTTTTCCTCCTTAACGTCTTTTTCCTTTTCTTCCTTTTTTTCCGAGACATTTGTTGGATCATTACTTTCTTTTTCATTATCTTCATCGCTTTCTAGTACTATCTCGAGTATTTTTTCGTCGTTAGCCTTCAAACCATCTTTCTTATTTTTGTCCTCGCCATTTTCAGTAATCAGAGAGGTTAATCCAAGTGAGGTGACCAAGAGATCGATTTCATTCTAAATAGAAATTAAAGTTAGACAAATAAAAATTAATTACATTTTCCATTTCCCTATTTTTTGAAGTATGTTCATACGATTCTGTTTCATGTTGGTGTGATTCACGTTGTTGTTGTTCCTTCTCCTGTTGTTCGCGTATTTGCTTCTCTTCATGGGTTTCGAATACACCCCAATTGCCGAATGTGTTGAAGGAATTAAAATTCATTTTGTGTAAAAAGAATAAAAGAAAATGTAATAATTATATATATATAATGAAGAATATTAGAATCTAAATTTTTTAAATTTAGTATAGCGAAATAAAATGGAAGGATTCGAGAAAATTGATTATTTACATACACGATTTAAGCACCCTTTTACAATGATAGTTTCAGGGAGTACTGGGTCTGGTAAATCAGAATGGGTTAAAAAATTTTTAGACAATTTAACAGAGTTGATTAATTCTGATACAAATATTTCGCTTGTTTTCTATTGTTATGGGGAATTAAATAAGAATATTTTACTTATGCAAAGAAAAGGATATGTTGATAAAGGAAAAACACGTGTCATTGTTCATAATGGGGTGCCAAGTGGGGGAGAGGACTTTATTCATAAGCAAGCAATTCAATCAGAGGGTTCTATGCTATTGGTACTAGATGATTTAATGGTTGGGATAGATCAGCGTTTTATTGAAACAATATTTACAAGGGGGTCCCATAATTGGAAGATGAGTGTAATTCTAATTAGTCAGCACTTATTTTCGAAAGAACTTAAAATTCCTCGTAATAATTCTCACTATTTATTATTAATGAGAAACCCCGCGGGAGCGTTACAAATTAGAACCCTTGCAATGCAAATTTTCCCTTCCCACTCAAAATATTTTTTAGAAGCTTATGGGGATGCAACAAAGGAAAACTTTGGTTATCTGTTGGTTGATATTCATCCATCCACTCCTGAAGTCCTTCGACTGAGAACACATATATATCCAAACGAACATACAATTATTTATCTTCCAAAATGAAAAATAAAATTTTTCCAACTAGTTTTTTAATCGAAAAAAACGCAAACTTTCTAAATAATTTATTGACTTGCTCAAAATCAAAAAATGCAGTTAATAAAATTATTTCAAACGCTTCTGATGAACAATTACTATGTCTAGTTGAAATTTGCTTGAATTTGTTAAAAGGGAGGCTCCCATTTCATAAAAACAGAATACAAAATTTACAAAACCAGGCATCATTATTACGTAAACTTAGTCGCTCGCGAAGCGCTTCTTCGGCTAAACGCCTGCTACTCTGCGATAAAATTCAACATGGGCGTGGTTTCCCACCAGTGGCGGGTCTTCTTGCAAGTCTTATTGTT
Organism: Meloidogyne arenaria; assembly: GCA_036172955.1. Classification (NCBI taxonomy): domain Eukaryota; kingdom Metazoa; phylum Nematoda; class Chromadorea; order Rhabditida; family Meloidogynidae; genus Meloidogyne; species Meloidogyne arenaria. The sequence continues at coordinate 946,452 of JARQAB010000029.1, read as the reverse complement.
CCCTTAATCGCAGAGAATTTTTTAAATAAAAATATAAATAAATAAGACAATTTTCAAATTTAATTAATTTTAAAAATGCGGCACGCATCTCGAATGCTTTTAATACCAGAAGATTTTTTTAAAAGTTTAATGGGTTCAGAAAGACTTGAAGAAAAAACTAATAGTAGTAGTGGTAATGATGGAACATCACTTGGTTTAATTCGCGAACGCCTACAAAATGCTAGAGATAATTCTAAATTAGATCCTGATACACAAGCTATTAATTATGAACAGAACTTTAAAAGATATAATAAACTTGTTAGAGAAAAAGAAGAAAAACCTATTGATGTTAAACTTAAAAATATTGGAGAAATTTCTGATAAAATATTAAATAATTATAATGAAAATGTTTTAAAACCGCCACAAAATATTAAAGCTAACAAGATAAAGAAAACAGTCCAAATTAAAAATTTGAATAGAAAATCTATTGCAAAGGTTGTTAAAAAACCTTCCAAGCCTTTTGTCGATAAAAACATTAAAGTTGACGAGCCTGAATTTTTCTCAGCTGACGATGAGGAGGGTAAAAATGCATATGAATTGAATTTAAGCGAAAAGGCTCTTAAATATATTAAAGAAAATTCTGAATCATTAGGTATAACACCTGACTTAAGATTGGCAAGAAAATTAGGAGGTAATTATCCATTTATTACAAGTAATGTCGAAGAAATTATAAATTATATAATTAAAAATAATGGAGATCGAATAAGGCCATTACCTACTGGTTACGACGAATTTATTCGCAGAATTGATAACCATACATTTTTAAAAAATTTACTATTTCCTCCAGGTACATCTACAGGTCAAACTGGTAGCGGAGTTTTTTCATTTAAACCTGTGCTATGGAAAAATTATCGATAAAACAAATAAGCATTTTGGATCGTTTATATAAAGATATAAATTCATCAACATGTTTTACGTCTCTTGAACCCGTTCTTAGGGAAGCAAAACGTGTAGACAAAAGTATTACTCGTGATGCTGTCAAAAAATATCTTTCGACTCAGAATACTTACACCCTGCATAGGCGCGCATTTAGGAAATATAAACGGATGCGCACGCTCGCAGCTGGCTTACATACCGAATGGCAAGCTGATTTGAGTATTTTTGATCGTTTAAGCAGTCAAAATAAAGGTTTTAAATATCTTCTCGTCTGCATTGACACGCTTAGCAGAATGATATTTGTTGAGCCTGTTAAGAGTAAACATAGCGAAAGAATGATTGAAGCCTTTAAACGATTGTTTTCGAGAATAAAAATTGTTCCCTGGAAATTACTTACAGACCAAGGACTAGAGTTTACAGCAAAAGAAGTCCAAAAATATTTTAAATCTATAGATATGGAACATTTTTCCATGGTCACGTCCCCTCAATGGCACGCTGGCATGGCAGAAAGAGCTAATCGTAGCATAAAAGAAAGACTTTATCGTTATTTTACTGAAAAACAAACATTAAAATGGGTAGACGTTATTCAAGATATTGTTAACGCAATAAATAATTCTTTTAATTCGAGTATTGGCATGCGACCTGTTGATGTTACATATAAAAACGCAGAAGGTTTAAGACTAAAATTAAAAGATCAAGCGCGAGAGGAAGTTGCGCCAAAACGTTGGAAGCATACTGATTTTTCCGTTGGCGATAAAGTTAGAATAGAAAAATATAAACATGTATTTCAAAAGGGATACTTGCCAAATTTTACAGATGAGATTTTTGTTATTAAACAGGTACGTCTTGTTTCACACCAGCGCCCTACTTACAGACTATCCGATCAAAAAGGCGAATTAATTAGAGGTTGGTTTTATGGAAATGATTTGTGTTTAGTTAGAGAACGTAAAAAGGAAGATGTACTTTATGATATAGAAAAGGTTTTGAAAAAGAGAAAATTTGAAGGAGAAAATCAATACTTTGTAAAATGGAAAGGGTATGGTACGAGATTTAATAGCTGGATTCCCGCTAGCTCAGTTAATTGGAGATAATATATAAATAATAAGTAGATTTAGAAAATTTTTATTTAAAATGACTTCATTTTATATTGTTCTTCCTTCAAATACTAATGTTGAGGGTAATAAGACAAATTCGTTCAGAGTTCGCTTACCCCAGAAATTGCAATTTAATTCTGAATGGACCGTAGGTCTGGCTGTAATGGTTTATCCTTATTCATGGCCATCTCTTGGCACTACATCGGAACAATTTTTTACTGTGACATGGCAAACTAATGAGAGCGTCCGCTTAAATGTATCATCTTCCAGCTTTTTAAATCCTCAGCAGCTGAAAGAAAATTTAAATAGATCACTTGAAGAAGGTTGTAGAGACTTATCGGCTAAAATGAAAGCAATACATATTGAATATATTAATAAATTGAAAGAACTCAAAAATCAAGCTAAGCAAGAGTATAATCGACTTAGCGAATTAAAAAAGAATGAAAATACGACCAAACCAGAACATTCAGTTGATTCTATTCCCTTAAAGACTGAATCTGAAATTTATTCAGATTTAGTAACAAAAATGAATGAAGATGTAGACAGTGTAATAAAATTTTTATTAACTAGTGGAAGCGATTTTGATTCTTGGGAACATGCTTATCTCAAGCCAGTTTCTGTGTGTAATTTTGAATTTTACGAAAAGAAAAATCGTTTCTCCTTATTTTTAAATAAAAGCTTTATAAAGAGTGTAACAATGACAGAGCAACTAGCTTATATCTTAGGATTTGATAAGCTTGAAATGTTTGAGACATCTATTGCAAAATTTATGCCTGATATGAAAGGTGGAGTGTCTTCTTTTCATGTATATGCTCCCGGGTTAATTGAACCGCTGATAATTGGTGATGTTACCGCTCCTGTACTAAGAATAGTAAATATTAGAGGAAAGCAAGATGAAATTATTGAAGAACAATTTCTCTTTGTTCAATATCACAAATTGTTAGTAAAAGAGATTAATGAAATCTTTATTGAAATCAGGACTTCTAGCGGAACGTTAATGCCCTTCCAGTATGGAACATGTACATTGACTTTGCATTTTAAAAAGTCAACATATTTTTAGAATATTATGAATACTCTTCAGATAAATAAAATCTTACATAGAAATAATATTACAAAAGATTTTTATATTGGATGTTTTGCAGCCGATACAATACCAGTTTCAATTAATTTTACACCCTTTTGCATGGTTGTGAATATAGATCCCTGTAGTGCAGCTGGTAGCCACTGGGTCGCAATATTTTGTGAATATCCTTCTACTATAGATTATTATGATTCTTTAGGTATATGGCCTCCAATTAGTACTCATATAAGAAATTATCTGAGTAAATTTCAACGTGTTCGATTCAATCCGGTTCAGGTACAAAACTCATTGAAACCTACTTGTGGGAAACATGTAATATTTTTCTTGTTTCAAAGATGTATTGGATTCTCTATGAATAAAATAATTCAATTTTTGAACAGAGTTAAAGCTGATAATTTCGTTTCTGAATTTATAAAAAATAAGATATTTAGTATAAATAGTTGAGAATAATTTAAATTTTTAATTTACAAATGCATAGTGACTTTGATCCCACACATATCGATTGGTCGACTCTTGCCGAGCAATCGATTGATAATAATTTTCAATGGGGAGGTTATAATGTTTTCCGCGGTATTCCATATCAAAGAGGAAATGGCTTAGGGTCGATCCTTAGAAGCTTCATGCGATATCTTATACCTTTTGGTAAGCAAATTGGTAGTACTCTAGCTAGGCAAGGCTTAGAATCTGGCAATCGGGTTTTAAGTAATGTTATAGAAGGAAAAGATCTTAAAGAATCACTTGTCGACGAGGGAAAAGCTGGATTACAAAATTTGCTTCAAAAGGCCGCAGACAATATTCAAAAACAGAAAGGAACTGGTTTTGATTTTAAGCGTTATAAAATTATAAAAAAGAATCCAGCTATTGGCCAGATGAATACTGAAGAGCAAACCGTTCATTTGAAAAGTATAAATAAGATACCTTTTTCTACGATTGGTCCTCCTAATTTCATTCCAAAATCTTTACAAAGAACGCGCAAAAAATCTATTAAAAAGAGAATTCGCGTAGACACATTAGGTACTTACTAAAATGAGCTGCACCAAAAAAATTAATGAAAATAGTCCTTTAGCTCTTAATAGCGCCCTTAGTATATTCAGTGTTCCACCTACAAATGTTTCTGTCGTTCGGTCTTTTTTTAGAGAAATTCTTCCCCTTAGTACAATTACCCAAGATTCTCCATATCTATTTCGTTTATTTAGTGATAATTTATGGACTGATTTATCGCGAACGTATCTGTACCTTGAACTTTCTATTGAAAAACTTGGCGCGGATAATAAGTGGAGTCCAATTGTTGCGACAGATACTAGCATTGCCCCGATTCAAGGTATCGGTCAAACGTTTGTTCAGCAGTTAAAAGTGACTGTTGGTAATACTGAAGTTTATGACAGTGGAACTCTTTATCCTTTTAAGGCCTACATTACAAACGAACTTTCATTCCCAGACAATGTCAAATCTAATTTCCTCGCTTCCATTGGATATTATAAGTGTGATAAACATGATGATAGCACTGACTCTGGATTCCAAAAAAGATGCGCTCTATTTGCAAATGGGAAACATACACAATTCCTATCGCGCTTAGATTTTGATTTGGGAAACCAAGAATTGTTTTTACTTAATAATTTAGATGTTAACTTTAATATTTATCGATCAAAAAATTCATTTGCCTTACAAAGGTTGAATGCTACAGACGAAGGCCAATATAGACTTTATGTCCATGACGTGAAGTTATTCGTAAAAATGATTGAGGTCCAGCCTTCCCTTAACATGAATATTTACAAAACTTTAGAATCAAAACCAGCCACATATGCAGTGCGTAAAACCGAAATAAAATCGACATTTCTTACTGCCGGGCGCACTGAAATTGAATATAATGCTTTCAGCGCCAGCATTCCGCGCCGAATTACTGTTGCTTTAATTTCTAATAAAGCTTTCAATGGAGACTTTGGCTTGTCCCCGTTTAATTTTCAGCCATATGATTTGAGGGATATTTCTGTTCATACTGGAGGGCATATCTATCCTTTGGTCGCGTATAAATTAAAATTTAAGAATAACCTTTTTGTTCGCGCATTTGTGGACTTGTACGAAGCATTGGGCGTGGCCAATTCAGATAGATCAATCGATATTTCGATGGAAAAATTTAAAAGTGGTTGGACATTTTTTGTGATTCCACTAACCTCCACGCTTGATGATTCGTGCGGGTTTGAACTTTTAAAGAGCGGTACGACTAGTATTCGCCTAGAATTTAATACCCCAATTCCAGCCGGGGGTGTTGAAATGATTGTTTTGGGTGAATTTGACCAAATGTTAATGATTGACTACAATCGGCATATAGTTTCTGATTCAAATTTAGGTTAAATACATAGGAAGGCTATACTATTACTTCTGTTTAAAATGCAGAATTTATCTCAACTTTATTCTTTCTCCAATAACTCGTATGCTTATTTACGTGAAAATAAGGAATATGTTAAGAATAATATTTCGTACGGATTATTAATTTTATTAATGCAATACACCCTTTTATTACCAATAATTATTGTTTGCTGGGTTTTTATGCTTCGCTTTTTACGAAGCCATGGTTATATTACCCAAGTACAGGCCGATGAACTTGCTCAGACCCCACTTCGCGATATTCAAAGATTTACCCAAATTGCTAGGATTTAAAAAAAAAAACTTGACCATTTTTAATTGATCATTTTTTACTTGAACATTTTTTGACTTTTACACTGTCGCTGACAGGTGGGAGTGGGAGGGTAACAAAAGGAGCTGCAATATATTCAATTTTTCCAACTAGTTAGTAGTGAGCCCGTTGGCGTAGTTGGTAAAGCTTCCGCCTCGGAAAAAAATTGTGTGTTCGATACCCATACCGGTGAAATAATTTTTCGACCAAAAAAAAGACCAATAGGTTTAGATTTGCCCATTTACCATTTTGTCCGCTGACCATTTTTAAATCTGGACATTTTGACATTTTACCCTTTTGAAATTTGGCATTTTGGAAAGTTGCCATTTTGACAGTTGTCGTTTCGACGTGGTGATCTTTTGTCGCCCCCGCGCAAAAATAGTCTTTGGCTTTTGGGTTGGATTGCGGGCGGCCCCCTCCCCTACTGTTCCACTATTAGATTGTTGGTTAATCAATCAATAATTTAATAGTGGACAGATAGTAGTTGGGTTTTGGATTTCCATGCAAAGTGCTTGAAGATTTTTCTAAAAAATGTTTACAGTGTTTAAATATATTTAAAAATCCTGACTGCTATAAAAGGCACATAGAGAAAGGAATCTGCAAGATCTTTAAACGGTATTATTAAATTGTATAAATTTATTACTAACTTTTTAGTTGTGAGGAATGCGGTCATGTCTATCGTGTTAAAAAGGCTAAATCAAAAGAATCTGAAAGCGAATCTACAGATGAGGATGTTGAAAAAGACAACGGTCATACATGTTTTATTCAGTTTTGTTCTCTATGTCTTTCAAAGCACAAGCTCGATGAACAATGTTATGTGCAACCAATTGTACCAAAACATGATCAAGAATATTTATTGGTATTTATTTTTAAATTTTAACAATAAATAGTCTCAGATTGTCTTTGACTTTGAATGTGAGCTAATTTCTCCGACAAGGAATCAAGAATATTGGGATCAGCTACAAAAGGATAATCCTATAGACTCTTTACCCAATGATGAAAATTATCAATTACACCATGTAAACTGTGTATCGGTATTTATTTAATATGTATAAAAATATTAATCAAATTAGGCATTGTTAATGTGTTATCAATGCATCGTCAATGATAACTGGAGAAATGAGAAAACTGGTTCTTGCAAAATTTGTGGGATTAACAAGCATAGGATGAGAACTTGGACAGCAGCAGACTTTCCAAATCCTTTGCGTGAATTTTTGGAATGGCTGATTAATGGGTTAGGGAATCAGCGAATAGGGAAAACATATGCTATTTCACATTATGGGGGGTTTGTTTTAATTATATTCCATTTTCGCATTATTAATTTAAGTCGATATGATATGCATCTGCTGTTAGGGGAATTAATCAAACATTTTGGAATTGAGCCAAAAATAACAAGGACAGGAAATAAGCTTTATGAAGTTTTAATTAAAAAACAAAGAAGTCGCTTTCCTTATATTTCATTTCGCGACTCATTCAATTGGACAATGCTTAAATTGGAACAACTCCCCAAAGCTCTTGCACTTGAAATCGACGAAGGAGGAAAGTCCTTTTTCCCCCATGGATGGAATTTCAATAAAAATATGGATGTGCGTCTCAAAGGATTACCTGATCAACAATATTATTACCCTGATTCAATGGGAAAAGAAAGGAGAAAAATGTTTGTAGAATGGTACACAGCCAATAAAAACGAACCGTTTTGTCTTCGTGAACAAATTGTCGAATATTGTCAACAAGACGTGCGTATTCTAGCTCATGCACTTGTGAAGCTTCAACGCCTTTTCTTTGCATTAGCTACAGATCCTGCAAAGCGCGATGACGTGCTTGCTAATTCAATGACAATTGCAAGCGCTTGCATTCGCCATTTTTGTATGTTTTTAAAACTAATTAAATATATTAAAAATTTTAAGGTATAAATTATTTGAAAAAGGCCCAAATGGGTATTATTCCCGACAACGGATATCATAAAGATACAAACCAATCAGCAATCGCTTTAAAATATCTTCAATGGCTTTCTCACAAAACAGATCTCCAAATTCAACATCGAGAAAGTCCGGAAGGAGAAAAGAGGGTACGTGTTTCCGACAGAAGTCTTTTACGACTGGATGGTTATATTAAAAGCACTCATGGCGGATGGGACCAAGCAATTGAATTCCTTGGATGTGCCTGGCACGGACATGAATGGTAATTAACATTCTATGTGAAATAAATTTTTTAGTTTATATCGCCCACATGAAATTTGTCTAAATGGAAAGACCGCGCTATATAATAATGACAAACTTGAAGAACGTATTCGATTGTTGAAGGAAGCTGGAATTTGGACTATTCCCGTTTGGGAATGTGAAGTAATGAAAGACCTTGAGGAGTGCCCTGAAATGTCTCAGTTCTTCGATAAATTGCCAGACATTGGCCCTCTTTACCCTAGGGATGCTTTCCATGTATGATTTATTTAATTTATTATTAAATTTTAAATTAAGGGTGGTAGAACAGGTCCTCTTTCGCTTAAATGTGATCTAGAAGGAACTTTTGAGAAAGATTATGAGATCTCATGCTTTGATGTTGTCAGCTTATATCCTGCTGTGAATTTTTACGCCTTTTATCCAATAGGTGACTTTTAACTATTTAATAATCTTGAAAATTTATTAGGACATCCAAAAGTTTTGGAGTTAAATAAAAATGTAAATTGGACAAAGCCTGAAGACTTACATCCATTTAAAGGGCTATTCAAGATTTTCATAATTCCTCCAGATGATTTATATCTTCCAGTAATTCCTGAAAATATTCATGGAAAATTGGTAGATATTTTTTAGAAATTTCCATTTATTAATAAACAGATCTTTCATCTCTGCCGTAGTTGTGCCGTGGAAGCATCGCCTGGGTTAGCGATACGTGCAAACCGTAAATATAATAAAGAAATTGGTCATAAATGGTGTCCACACAAAGATGATGAACGAGGATTCGTTAGTACAACCTGTTCAGTGGAACTTGAACTTGCTTTGAAAAAAGGATACCGCGTAACTAAAGTATACAGCATTTATCATTGGGAACAGTGGTCCGACACGCTATTACGGCCTTATGTTCAGGATATGATGTGTCTCAAAATTGAGGTTTTAAATATTTTTTATTTATAAACTTTTATTAGGCAAGCGGTTGGCCGAGTAGTGTAATAGTCCCTGGCAATCCTGAGATCGAGGATCAGCGGAAAAAAGAATTTATTGAAAGAAACCAAAGAGAATATGGAATACATTTAGATCCAACGAGAATAGAAAGAAACGAGGGGATGCGTTACCTTGCAAAAACTTGCAACAATTCAATGTGAGAAACTTTTAAATTTGTTGTAATATTTAAATTAGGTGGGGCCGATGGGCACTGCGGTGTAATTTATCTCAGGTATTTTTTGCGTTCAATTTGCCCCTGAAATTTTTTAGGATTGTATAACTAGCTCTCCTGTCGAACTTCATACCATTCTCAATGATCCAAAACTTGAACTTGGTGCAGTAGAGATGTTGGCTCCAAATCTTTTTTCCGTTCCGTATAAGCAACGAAGAGAATTTGTACGACCACATGACAAATATAACATTGCAGTGGCATTGATTACAACCGCAACAGCCCGAATAATGCTATATGACTATATGGAAAGGATTTTAAAAGAAAAAGATTGCAAGCTACTTTACACGGACACTGATAGCTGCTTTTATTTGCATCGACGTGGACAAACGCCTCCTTTTCGTGTGGGTGAGATGCTTGGTATGATGGATCGCGAGTATGGGGAATGGAATATCATTGCCTTTTATACTGGGGGATGCAAGCAGGTATACAAATATTTTTTAACAATCGTAAATTTTCCAGTATGCAATGAAAATGAAGCACAGAATTAGTGGTGAAATTAAATTTATTGTAAAATGCCGCGGTTGCTGGGACAAAGTTGATTCCCCTCTAGACTTTAATCAATTCAAGGTTATCCATTAATCGTTTTCTAAATTTAAAAAATATTTAGAAAATGGTTGAAGCGTATGGAGAGGAGCAGGAGCCTGTCATTCTGGAAAGAATACATTTTCAGCCAAGTTGGAGGAGAGGAGAGGTTACAAGCAGATCTCAAAAAAGGTATTAAATATATTGTTAATTATTAGAAATTCATAAATTCAGACGATATGCTCCAATCTACGACAAAGGAATAGTTGATGATAATTTTGATTGTTATCCTTATGGATACAGAGGCGAACCACTTATTGATCCTATATACCTTGAATAAATTTTAATTAAAAATTTTTCTTAAATTAAATGTTTTAATACAAATATACTTTTATTAATCCAATTAACAGATAATTTCAGATTTGGTTATTTAATACAAATTTGATAAAAATGACCAACAATTTAGGTAAATTTAATTTATTAACTTAATTCATATATAAATTAAGAAATCACTACAGGAATGTTGGAAAATTTAACAATAACTTCAAAGAATATTTGCATCAAGACTACACCGCTAATCAAACTACTCTGCCAATTCAATGGAGGATGTGTACCTGAATTACTTAATTGTGAAATACGAGATAATTGCACCGAAAATCTAAAATTCATACAATCTCTTGCAAACGAAGAAATCTCAGGAATCGGGCAAAAGGAATTCAACAAAAACAGCATATTTCCTGGAAAGAGATTTTTAGTTACAAACCATCTTAAAAATCGTTTCATCGAAGTGTATCCTAAAAATTTTACGAGTATGGGATCTGATCGAACTCTCGCTCTTCGAGGATTTTTATCCATAACAATAAGGTTTTTTCTTTTCTTTAATCATATTATATTTCAAGACAATTCTATTATGTTCGACACTACGTTAATCTTGTTTATCCTCATTTGCCTCTTGTGTGTGTTAAAGGAGGAGGAACTCATGAATACTATTACCCTATCGAGTGCTTGGACTTCGTTGAAATAGAGGAACAAACCTGAAATTATTTTTAGAATATTATCATGAATAAATATTTTTTTAGAATAATTTTTAAATAATTGTTTTATGCATTCTATCTATATTGATTGTTAATACTTATTTTAAGTTTGCAGAATCAATATGATCAGCGACGTCAATATTGGTACACAATTATATAGAAAATTAATTTTAAAATAATTTAAGAATCCGCTTCACTGATGATGGAACGTCTTCATTTAAAACATGAACAAAATTCTCTACCCCCTGAAGAAATTATTGGGCCACAAAAACAAAATATTTTTATATTCAACTCTCCCAGATGTGGATTTGACAACCGCTTTAAAACAACATTTACATTGCTTGGCCGGTCATTCAATTCAATTGAACAGTATTTCGTCTGGCAAAAGGCTAGATTCTTTGGAGATTTGGAACTTGCTGCAGAAGTGCTTATGCTCAATAATCCAGTTGCAATAAAACGAATTGGAACTCGTGTGAAAAATTATAATAAGAACGAGTGGAATTCAGTTAAAGACAAGGCAACTATTTATTTTTAACAAAATATTAAATAATATTTTATAGATAATGTATACAGGGCTATGGGCCAAATTTACACAAAATCTACAGCTTTTCAATCAATTACGTGCAACGGGGGATGGTCTTATTACACATGCTTCAGCTTACAATCTACATTGGAGTAATGGCTTGAGTCATAAAAGTCCTTGTCTGAATGATCCAAGCATTTGGGAGGGAGAGAACAAACTTGGTGAATTAATGATGGAATTACGAACTGAAATAAACACAAGTATTTTTTAATTTTTCAAAAACATTGAAATTGAATTGTAAATTTTATTTTGAGTTAAGTAAATTTCTTCTTCTGATCTTGCGCCTGTAATAATGCATTTTCCAGTTGTGAATAGTATAATAACGGCTCGTGATTCCATTAGTCTTAGACACATCCCTGGAAAAAATTCTGGATTGTAGGAGATGTGCCTAGCAAGCCATTTGGGCGGAGAAACCCTCAATGAATCATACAAAGCTAAAAATTAATTTTTAAGCAAAAATCAAGATACCTGGTAAATTTAGAGTTCCTGAAAATGTAAACGAAGAGACAATATTTTGAATACTAAAATTTTGCATATTTATCAATATTTTTGATGCCGCAGAAATTAGTTTGACAAAATATATGATAGCTGTTTCAGAGTCCTTTACTGATTTTGTTCCGACACAAACTATTCGTCCATTCGCAAAAAGTAGTGCTGTAGCAATTATTGGTCCTTTAATCTTAACTGTTAGAGCAGAAAAGCGTTCAGGACGATATCTAGCATTAGGAATTATTGATGCAAGTTGCGAAAGATCTAGGCTGTTGTTATTTTCTAACAGACTGGCTGTAGATACCACATTTTGAATTACTGCTTTTTGATACATATTTTAGTTCCTATATAAATAATTACAAGAATTTATATTGTAATAAAAATGTTTATAGCCCCTTTCACTATGATAATTTCGGGTGCCACGGGGAGTGGCAAAACCCAATGGTTACTAAAATTTCTGATGCATAATAACCAGCTCATAGATCCTCCTCCTTCAAAAATATTATATTGTTTTGGAGAAATGAATGAAACTGTCTTTAAGCTTAAGGAAATAGGAATAACTACTTATAATGGGATTCCAGAATCTGAACTAATTAAACAGCATCAGCTTTTAGTTTTAGATGACTTAATGCTTAATATTCCAAATGATTTCTTAGATTTACTATTTACTAGAGGTTCACACAATTGGGGTGTAAGTGTGATTTTTGTCACACAATCTTTATACGGACGTAATATAAAGACGGCCCGTGCAAATGCCCATTATATCCTTCTAACAAAAAACCCTCAGGGTCTTCTGCAAGTACGTACACTAGGCTCACAGCTTTTTCCTAAAATGCTTAATTATTTTCTTGAAGCATATCGAGATGCAACATCAGAACGTTTTTCTTATCTATTAATAAACATGCATCCTAACACAGATGAAAATATGCGATTATCTTCAAAAATTTTTCCCGGAGAAAAAACTTCTATATATTTGCCTCTGTAATATATAAGTACTCAAAACATTTTATAATGAAAATGCCATCATTCAATTATAGCCCATACGTTAAGGAAAACTTTGAGTTTCTCCAACAATTAGCAAAAACTACTTCCGATAAAAAGAAAAACGCGCTCATCCTTTCAGCAAGCGCAGATCAAATTTTAGCTATCGTTGAAATTTGTGCAAATATTCTAAAGAATAATTTTACACTAAGCAGGAAGCAACGCAGAAAATTATCTCAATTTGCGGATTTCTATAGGGCAATTGCACGAACTCGTACAGCAAAAAGTGCTAGAAATAGAATACAACAAGGAGGTAGTGCCGCTCTAGCCGCTATACTAGTACCCGTCTTAGGCGCTTTAGCTGAACATATAATTCATAAATTCTCACAGGAATGAAACATACAAAGAAAATGATCATGGTGCCCGAGAGCGAATATCTCACTCTTTTAGGCATGATTAAAAGTGGAGATTATCTTCAAACAGAGAAGACACAGACGGATGTCGATATTATGAAAACCCTCGATGACCCTAAAATTTCGGAAGATTTGAAAGCAAAGAAATACAGTTTATTATATAAGAAGAGGCGTCAGCTCAAACATGAGTTGGAAAATCGGCCACAAAAGGTTATTATTGATGAAGGAAAACCTGCTCCAGATGTTGCACCATACTTGCAGGAAAATTTCGCTTCTACACCAAAACCAAAATTAATTCCCAACAAGCTCAAATCAGCTTCAAACTCCGAATATCAGACGGATTCAGAAGTAACTCCTAAGTTGCCGCGAGCAAAAAGAAAAAGTGCAATTCCTTTTTCCAAATTCAAGGGTATTATTTCATCACGTTATTCCACAGAATTGGATAATTATGTTAAAGATAATGCTGAAAAATTTAGAATAAGTAAGAACGGGAGTTTTGAATCTAATGTCCCTGGAAGACTTGTAAAGAATAGCAATTTCACAGATGTTCTCGAATATGTAAAGGGCGAGACATCATCGCCCCCAAAAGGTTTCAGTTTTTTATTTAACCGTCTTTCTAAGGACCCGTTAGTGAAAGAGATGATTAAAGAGACGCGTGGAGAAAGTACTACTGAAGGTAGTTCAACCGATAATCAATCAGGCAGCGGTAAAAGAAAAAAGAGAGTTCTAGTAAAAGTCATGCCTATAAATTCACCTGGATTAGTTCGGCGAAAAAATAAATTTATGCCAAAAATATGGGAAAAGCTTTAGATACTTTTTTAGAAAAAATATATTATTCGCTTAATTCTCCCGCTTCATATGCAGGAATAAATCGCGTCTATGTGGAAGCGCGTCGAAAATATCCTAAAATAAAATTTCAGGATGTTTATGATTTTATGCATAAGCAAAGGGTGTATACAATGCATAGACCCCTAAGAAAAAAGTTTCCCAGGTTAGCCACTAGACCAAGCGGCCTGCACACAGATTGGCAAGCGGATCTGGCTATATTTGATCAATTAACTGAACATAATGATGGGTATAAGTATCTTTTGGTATGTATTGATGTATTAAGTAGAAAAATTTTTGCTGTGCCTGCCAAATCTAAAAGATCCGAAGATATGATTGATGCGTTCGAAAATATTTTTAAGCTTTCAGAAGGGATACTTCCGCATAAATTATATACGGATCGAGGGTTAGAATTTGAGGCAAAACGAATGAAAGAATATTTTAAAAAGAAGGATATTGATAAGCGGGTAGTCTATAGTCCCGATGTTCACGCTTCTATGGCTGAAAGGGCCAACCGTACAATTAAAGAAAGATTGTATAGATATTTTAGCGAACAAAATACACTATGTTGGAAGGATGTTATTCAAAAAATAATTGCAGGAATAAATGAAAGTATTAATCGAACCACAGGTGTAACCCCAAATTCTGTTACATTTAAAAATGCTGGGAAACTTTATAATAGACTATATAAGGGTCCTAAAATTCTGCAAAATACTAAATCAAGCTCAACACTGGAGCCAGGACAAATTGTTCGTATCACAAAAGAAAAAGGTAAATTCGAAAAGGGATATTTACCCAACTACACTGACGAATTATTTCGTGTGCACATCAAAAACGACAATAGATCACCCATAACATATAAATTAAAAGATTTTGAAGGAAATTTAATTGAAGGAATATTTTATAGAGAAGAATTAGTACCCACACAGGAAGATACTACTCACCGCATTGCAGAAATTTTAAAAACACGTACACGGGCAGGCCATAAACAACATTTTGTTCGTTGGATTGGATACAACGATAATTTTAATAGTTGGGTTAACGATAGTGATATTGTTAGAAGATAAATATGGACTCATTTTATGTAATATTGCCCTCAAATACAGGAGGCGTTGAAGGAAATACAACTTCCAAATTTACTGTTAGAATGCCTGACACGCTTGAGTTGGATTCAAGTTGGACTGTTGCACTGTCTAATATTATATATCCATTTTCCTTCTCATTATTTGGGGATTCTGAAGAACAAGAATCTATAACTGTTTTTCGAAGATATGGAAATGAACTTTATCCTATTCGTATCGAGATACCTGATTTGTCCTTTGCCTCAGAAGAAGCATTAGAAGAGTCCATTAATGCAGTTTTGCTTGATGTATGGAAAAAGGAATTGGATCGAGAGCGTGAGGAAACGAGGCTTGAAGAGAATAAAAAAAGAATTTATGGGGAATATCTCAAAAGGCGTTCTGTCGGATCTATAAAAGAACAGTATGATAAACATGGTCATTTCGATCTCAACTCTAATGAATTAAATAAATTTATAAAGCTATTATCGGAAGAGGATGATGCAGTTAGTCCCAAACTTACGAATTTGAGTTCAGGTGATGGAGATAGGAATATTCGTCTTTTGCCTCCAGCAAATCAAAAAACCCTTTACTTAAAAGTTATTGATAAATTTATTCTTCCTCATCAGATTCAATTAGAACCTGAGGAACAGCTGATCAAAAATAACTATTTTGATATGACAAAACAGATTGCATTTAATTTTATGAAATTTTTAGGTAAAGAAGGAATTCGATTACCTCCTATAAGCCCTCTAGCAGTAGATGGTATAGAAATGGTTAGATTCAATCCCCATTCCGATCAAAGAGAGCGAATCAAACAAGCCATTTTAAAGTTTAAGAATCCTCCTTCAGTTGATCAAACTGAAGAGACGGCTGAATTGGAATCTACTCCAGATAATGAAAAATTTATGCAACCGCCTGAAGAGAAAGTTGTTACACCTATTGAAGAAGCACCTACTCCAGATATAAAAGAGGAGGAAGAAAAATTGCCTTCTGCTCAGATTATTTTCTCTTTAGAGGGTGCAACTCAACAATTGGAAAAGGATGGTTACCTCGATATGCCAAAGGACCTTGCTTACAAATTTATACAATATTTAAATAAAGAAATTAAGGACGCAAAACTTCCGATTATATTGCCGGTATCAGGAGGCCTTGTTGTTCGATTAAAGCCGCAAACAGATCAGAAAAGTATAATAATAAATGCAATTAAAAGTTTTATTTCCTCAATAGAACCCTCTACTATTCAACAACCTGATCCTTTACCGACAAGGGAAAATGACCAAGAAAATCTGGGAGAAGATACGCCTGCTGGAAACAAAGAAAAAACACAGAGTTCTACTTCTATTTCATCTACTGATGACATTCCAAAAGGGGAAACTCCTGTAACTATACCTGTAACAGAAGCTCCTCTTAATCCTGAGACTTCAAACGAATTGGAGAAAACAAATGATTCGCAACAAGAATCTTATGATGACAAAACTCCTTTAGATGGAAAAATAACACCCCTTTCACATGTAGAAGAGACTGTTGAAAAGCCCTCCCTAAATAATGACCAAAAAACTTTATTGGACATGGCTGTTCGTGCAGCTACAAGGGCGTGGAGGAATAGTGTAGAGTTGGCAGAGCAAGCGCAAATAAATATGGAACTTGGTAACAAGTATTGGCAAAATGCTCGTATCAAGTACGCGCTAAAAGATAGTGTGATAACATTAAAGGAGACAGGGGAAACGTTGCATATAAGGAAAACGCCAGAAAATATTCTTGGTTGGGTTAAATCTCAGTTAATATTGTTAACTAATCGTAAAATTGCAATAGAAAAATGGACAGAGGAATCTTTAGAGTACGGAAAAAGAGCCTCAGAAGCACAACTAAAAGCTAAAGCGGCGGAAACGCGCGGTAATGTTACCGATGCACGAAAATCTGCAGATCGTGCTAAGGCCGCAGAACGCAAGGTAAAGGAAGCAGCCAGCCAAGTTGAAGAAGCTGTTGCGGGGCAAAAACGTCTATCAGAAGAAATTATTGGTAAAGTTGACGCGGAACTTGCAAAACAGGACAAAGAAACAAGTCCTGAATCTCCAACTATTGAAGATGAAAATGAAGAATTACTAGAAGAGAATATCGATGAAAATATTGAGGAGTATAAAGAAAATGATGTTCCCTCCAACAAAGAGCAATGGACACCTCCATTACCCGAGGAAAATATTGAGCAGCATAAAGAATATGAATCACAAGAAGAAAAAACAGAGGTAGAAGACTTGACTCCGAAAGAATCACAAACAATAACTGATGAGGATAAATGGACATCCCCTTTACCAGATGAAGAAAATATTATTAAGGAACAGGAATTACCAACAATTATTGAAGAAGTTGATGAAGAAGACGATACTCCGAAAGAATCACAAACAATAACTGACGAGGATGAATGGACATCCCCTTTACCAGATGAAGAAAATATTATTACGGAACAGGAATTACCAACAATTATTGAAGAAGTTGATGAAGAAGACGATACTCCGAAAGAATCACAAACAATAACTGACGAGGATGAATGGACATCCCCTTTACCAGATGAAGAAAATATTATTACGGAACAGGAATTACCAACAATTATTGAAGAAGTTGATGAAGAAGACGATACTCCGAAAGAATCACAAACAATAACCGATGACGACGAAGAGCAATGGGAAGCTCCATTACCAGATGAAGAAAATATTGAAGAACCACTGATTAACGAAATGGACACTGAGGATGATGACCAAGAAAAGACACTGCAGCAATCTCAAACAATTAATGATAAGGAAGAGGAACAATGGGCACCTCCATTGACAGAAGAAGATCCTGAAAGTATTTTGCCTTCAACGGCTAATTTATCACAAAACAATAATCATCCTGAAGAGGATCAAAAAATTCAAAGTGAATATCCAAGCTCACTGCCATCTCTTCCACGTCCTGAAATGTTAATTGGAGAACCTTCTGAAAGGCCTTCATTTTTGAAAAGCTTCTTTGGACATGGTGGTGTATCTAGCGAAGACAAAAAGAAACAAGAACTTCCAAATCAAGAAAAGGTGAAGAAAGAAGAACTTCCCAAAGAAAAGTTAAAAATACACGTTGATGATTCGGATCCTAATGTAAAGAAAATGCATTTTGCTAAATATGCCTATCCTCCCGAATATCTAAAAATGCTTCTTAACTTTTCCAATATACAACTCGCCGATCCAAAATATCAATGGGTTTCAGTACATTTTGATAAATTGCATAAGAGGTTTCATGTCTTCTTACAAGGAAACGTACAATATATTCAATTAAGTCGACAATTAGCATATACTCTTGGTTTTGATTCTGAGAAAGTTCATAGTGGACAAGTGGCAAAATATATGCCTGATATATCTGGAGGTGTGCGTCAATTTCTGGTTTATGCACCAAGACTTGTTGAAAATAGTATAATAGGTAATGTAACAGCCCCGTTATTACGGGTTGTGAATGTTGGAGGTAAACCTGGTGATAGTATTTCCGAAGTATATATGACCGAACATCATCATCGACTATTAGGTAAACGTCATCCAGACATTACTATTGAAATTCGAACCTTAACAGGAAAACTAGTAAAATTCCATTGGGGAACCTGTATAATTACACTACATTTTCAACGTTCTCTATTTTGAAAATGACGCATGTGCCGGTAGATTTAGATAAAATAGACTGGGGTCCGTTTTTAGCGGCTCAAGATGGCGGCTCACGAACAGATCTGCCAGAATCAAATAGCTATTTTCAGGGAACAAGATATCAAAGAGGTTTTGGCGTACTTGGTACTGTAGGACGTTTTCTTATGCCTATAGTTAAAAATTTGGCTTCTAGTGCGGGACAAGAAGCAGTTAACGTCGGGAAAAATATCCTAGAAGATGTTTCACAAGGGCGATCAGTTAGTGATGCTTTGAAGCAACATGGTAGCGAAGGTCTTCAGAAAGTTGGTAAAAAACTTCAGCAATGCGGAAAAGGTAAAAGAAAGAATAAACCAAAACTTATTAAAGAAAACTTAGGAAAAAAAGGTCGAAGATATAGGGATCAGCTAAGTTTAGAAGATTTCTGAGTATATAAGTAATTTTTAACTTTTTAAAATAAAAAAATGACGACGATAAAGAAAATTGACAAAGATAGTTCTGAAGGTGTTGATAATCGTCTGACCTTCTTTTCGATTCCTTCTACTAATGTAGGTATTCAGCGTTCGGCATACAAGGAACTTCTACCCCTTAATGCTCTTAATCAGTCTGCGGGGCCGTTTATTTTTCGTTACTTTGGTGACACGCTCTATCTTGATTTGAGCAAAACATTTTTAAGCCTGGTTTTATCTATCGAAAGAAAAGATGCAACGAGCGGGGAGTGGGTTCCAATTACAGACGGTGAAGCGGTCGATTTTAAAGGAGATAAATATACAGGCGTTGCTCAATATTTAGGTCTTACATGGATTCGCCGTCTCACTCTTTCAATAAATGGTGTTCAATGTTATGACTCGGGTATACACTATGCATATAGATGTATAATTCTTCATGAACTTGGCGCAGATCGAGAGGTAAGTAAAGGCATTTACGAAGCTGCTCTTTATTATAAGGACGCTGTGGATAAAGATGATTATGATGGATCAGGATTTAAATCTCGTGCTTCTCGTTTTGCTAAAGGTAAATTATGTAGAATGTTTTCTCATTTAGATTATGATATGGCGCGTCAAAACCAGCTCTTAATTCCGCATAGTGACGTGATCTGGACAATATACAAAAATTCAGATGAATTTCTAATCCATACTCCAAAATTTCGTAACGCTGCCGCTTTAGTAGACAACACTCATACATACCGCCTTCGTCTTCATGACATGAGAGTTTTTGTTAAACAGGTTGATTTGAGTATGTCGTTGAATAATGCTATTGCTCGACATCTTGAACAGGCACCTGCAAAATATGCTTATAGAAAAATAGATATTCGAAGTGCTTATCTTGGAAAAGGGCGTCAGGAAATTACGCATGCAACGTTCACTAGTACGTGTCCAAGGCGTTTAGTAATCTGTTTTGTAAACTCCCCAGCGTTTACTGGAAATACTGCATTGTCCCCGTTTACTTTTGAACATGCAAATATACGCTCAATTTCGGCAGAATTTGGAGGGTTTCAGTTCCCCGCTGTTTCGTATGATCTTGATTTCGCTGATAACAACTTTGTTCGCGCTTATTCTGATATGTATGTAGGTATGGATCTTGATAATTGGCCAAACACTGACCAACGAACTCTCGATATAAGTATGAAGGAATTTTCGAAATCATCCTGTTTCTTTGTTATTCCGATGACTTCAACTCTTGAAGATACGAACGGTCTAGAATTAATCAGACAAGGAACAACGACTGTACGTTGTATTTTCAATCACCCCGTAAAGGATGATGGATATGAAATGATAATTATGGGTGAGTTCGATGCAATACTGTCCATAAATGCAGATCGTGTTTTAAGCACTGACGGATCAGTTTAAAATGAATTCACTTCAAATTGAAAAAATATTATACCGCTACCCTTCACTTAAAAATAAGTTTTTAGGTGTTTTCTCTTCGAATAATATACCAAACATTGAAAAGAATAGACCTTTTTGTTTTGTTGCAAACACGATGCGGAAAGGTACGGTTGGTGAGCACTGGATTGCCTGCTATTCAGATACTCAAGATACATTGGAATATTTTGACTCATTTGCCGAGGAACCAAATTGTGACATGAGACAGTCAATGCTTGCAAATTTTCCCTTAGTGAAACAAAATAAATTTTCCTTACAATCTCCCTTGTCAGATACTTGTGGCCATTATTGTATTTGCTTCCTCATCCTACGTTCGAAACAGGGTAATACTTTTTCATCCGTTCTTCAAAAGTTGCATTCAATCCCTTCAGAGGGGCGTGATTTTGTTTTAAAACGTTTTCTAACCATTTTATCGCTGATGCCTAGTATATAAGATAAGAAGTATTTAAATGTATAATAAAAAATGATGTATCTTGTTATTCTTATTTTCTGCCTTAATGCGGTTTACGCTTACGAGCAAAACGATAGTAATATTCTTTATCCTCTTCATGGACCAATTCCTCCAAATGTAAATGCCTGCTTTATCGTTGATAGGGCTCATGCCCTTTCGATAGGGCCTTCAGAAAATCCTAATAAAAATATGTTTCTATTAATAGCTTATGTCCTCGATTTGGTACTAATTTTTGTTTTGGCTGTAGTGTTTAAGGCACATGTGAATTTAAGAAAAAATGGAAACGGCGAACTTCCTGGAATTAGGTTTGCTAAAGGACCCCTTAGTATATAAGGTATAAATAATAAGAGCGGAAGATAATCAAGATGCGAACAAGCGACGACACGTCAGGAAGGAGTGAATCTTCCAAAATATCTCCGCCCTTGAAAACGGGTTCTCTTCTTCAGTTACTTTGTAAATTCAATGGAGGATGTACACCTGAATCATTGCACATCGAAATGAGAAAAAGATACAACGAAAATTTACAACACATACAAACACTTACAAGCATGACAAATGAAGATATCGCCACCGCGGGAATTGGACAACGTGAATTTTCTGATGGAAAACCTGGAAAGAAGTATTTAGTTACAAATCATTTGCGTCATATTCAGTTTGAAGTATATCCAAGTAAATTAACAATTATGGGCGCTGATCGTGTGTTTGCATTGCGTGGATACCTACGTGTGACTATTAGACAATATTTTTATGTTCGGCATCACATAGATCTCATCTATCCCCAGCTACCTTTGGTATGCGTTTTTGGCGGAAGAAACCACCAATATTTCTACCCTATTGAATGCTTAGACTATGTAGACTTTGAAGAACAGAAAAATTAATTTCATATGATTTTAAGTTTTATTTAAATAAAGTTTGAAAAATTTTTATTCAAAAATTAATTATTTAAAAGATTTATTTTCTTTAATTATTTTTCTTTTAAAATATTTTTTCTTCAAATTTATTATTTAAGAATTTCATTTGTTTAAAAATTTTATTTAAAAATTTAATTCATTATTTTTATTTTTAAAAATTAATTTTAATTTATAAATTTGTATTTTTACGCTGCTTTTAAGACAAAACTTGTTTTGTCTTAAAAGTAGTGTATAGACTACTATCTAGGTATGATTTGTATATTAGGGGGCGTTGGCTTGTTTTAAATTAATTTTTATTTCAACACTATCCTTATATGACCTTATTTTATATTTTTTATTTATAAAATGCCAGGTGTTTTTACCGGTAGGTAATGAAAATTTATATTATTATATGAAAAAAAATATTTTTATTTAATAGTATATAGGTAATTTAAATTTTACGTAATAAATATTTAAAAGTATTCTATTTTACTATTGGTATTTTTATATAAAATTTAGATTTTAAATAATATTTTTATTATACTTTTTTGGAAAATATTTAATTTTCAATCAAAAATCATGGCATTTAATTTTGTTCCCGGGCCGAATTATACAGAGACAGAAACAAAAATATTTTTGGCAGCAGATATTGTAGAACTTGCTGCCAATTCATTATTAGCTTGTCCAATTTCAACTATAAACTTTATTTTAATATTAAAGACTTCAATTTTACATCCAAATTTAAAATTAATTCTTTTATGTCAAAGCTTGTGTATTTTTATTAGAGGAATTGGTAAGGGATATATTTTATGACGTATTTGAGTAAAGTAATCTTTATGCGGAATTTATTTATGGATTGACTTACACGGCTTTCTTTTAAATCATGTGTTATTTTTACAATAAACTTTTTGACTTTAAACTAGGGTTGCACAAAACCGTTTAGCTAACGGTAAACGGTATACGATAAACGGGTTTTTTGCTCAAATTAAACGAAACGGTAAACGGGTCCCAGATAAACGGCATAATTTTTTCTTAAAATTAGTAGCTTAAATCGTGAATTTTTGCCGTCTGACACACTAAAATCAAAAAATTTTTGCCTGCGGCGCAAAAAATGGAAGAAATCTTACTTGAGGACCTCCAAAATTCTCAACTGCGGCGCTGAAAAGGAAGATCCGTATTATCCCTTCAAATCTCTCAATCGCTCTAAATCACATTATATCCACCTTAATCCTCTGATATCCCTTCAAATCCCCTCAATCCTTTTAAATCACATTACATCACCATAATACTCCTTTGATTCCCTTTAATAGCTCATAATCTACCGATATCCCACCTCAATTCTCTGATATATTTTCAAATCCTCCAAATATCCAAAACCACTGATATCACTCGAAATCAACAGGCATCTCTTCAGCCTTCCTTTACCCTCTAAATCCATCGATATGATGAATTTATAGTTAAATTATAATTTTTATGAAGCGGAATGATGATAATTATTGATTTTTCATTGATTTTTTGAATTATGAATAGTTTTTAAAAAATTTTAAAAATAAACGGTAGACGGTCGTTTAAACGGGTTAACATGAGAAATTGAGGGAAAGGGGTTCATTCTTCAAAAATTTTTTTTTCAAAACATTCTCAAATAAAATGTATTATTAGGTCGAACAATTTTGAATATATTTCGGTTTTGTTTATCTGATGTTTCAACTAGAGGTCCATATTCTTTGATGATAATCTACATGCAATCTTTATATGTCCGTAATTGTATAATGCATGTAATGGTTATTGAAAGAATAATTGCAACTTTAAAATCAAGAAATTATGAGAAGCACACAAGCATTTTATTCCATGTTGTATGGATTACAATCACTGTAAGTGTATTTGCATTATCCGTTTATTTAAGTTCAATTCATAATCTAAACTATTAATTTTAATTTTGCCTATTTCTTAATATTTCAATTTTCTATAAAATATTTTTAAAATATTTCAAAAATCAATAAACGAAAGTTGAGCTTCAGAATTACTGTCTTTTTAAGGAAATCGTTCTCGCTTAGTTTTTATTTATTTTCTAAACTCAATTATTTAAGATCGGGGGGACAGACAAATCGAATAGAGTATAAGGGGGATAAAATTATGAAGCTCCTTCTTCGCCTCTTATACTAACACCAATAATCATCAGAATAAATATACAAAATTTTATTATTTGTTTCAAAAAATTAGTTTATTTAACTCCAAAAATTATTTTAGTTTCTTATTGCCCTACTCAACGTTTTATCAGCTCTAATGCTCGATTACAGGCTTGTTGCAATTCTTACATATTCCTCGCTATCCGTTTTAGGGATACTCGAAATATGGGCTCTCTTTTGGATTCTTAATTATAACAAAAGAAAATATGAGAGAAAGCTTCCGGAAGGTTGTCATAATTTGTCAGAAAGATATCAGGTTTTTATACAGTTTTTCTAAACTAATAAAGCTTAGATAAACTGACGGATTTGGAAGAATTAAGAGTTTCTAATAATTTTGAGAATTTAATTTTTAGCCTTAAACTGTATGGGAGAAATAATAGAGAAATATTAAAGTTTAGTACAGTCGTGGAAAAAAGTATGGAAGCACTAGAAAATTTTTTTAATTCTTAATCAGAAGTCTCATAAATTAATGAGAAGTCTCATAATAACTCTTTGAGAAGTCTCATAAAGCTGATAGGTATATTCTCAAAATATTACATTAGGTATATTATCTAAGCTAGAATGGGGCTAGAAAATCATTCTACAAATGAAACGTTAAAGTCTAATGAATAAGATTTAACATTTGGTTAAAGCAATCGAAAGAGATATCCGTAACTACAATCAACTGACTAAAATCAATCCTTAACGTTTATAAGTTGTATTCGGTAAATGGATTTTTACGGTGGTACTTTCGGAAGTAATGTGTTAGTATTTTAATACTAAGCCGTGCCTAACACTAGTCCTAGGTACTTGTGGGAAGATAACTTTAGACTAAGAATATCTTATATGTTGTTTATTAATAATTGATTATTAACACTCTATACCAAACAAAAATAATAAAATTTAAAAAAAAATAATAATTAATATCAGATTTCTGAGAATATTCGTACAGCTAAGCAATTGTTACCATGTATTATTATGCACTTGATGAATATCATAGTGCCTGGAATTAATGTTTTCTTCATAAATTTTAATGTATACTCTGGACAGTTTATTCATGATTTTGTTGAAGAATTTATGTACACATTTGTTACAATTAACAGCTTTCTTATTGAATTGTCGATGATCATGTAAGGAATTAATTTTATCTATAATTTTGGATTATTACTTATGTACCGTCAAGCTTCTCCCTTTCAAATTTCATTTTTAAGACTCGCAGTCTTAAGTCTTAACTTAAGACTTTTCTCGGATTTTTCGGTCATGTTCTTAGAAAACTAGCTGTATTGGGCATCTCAAATATTTATATATTTGTGCAAAAATGATTTTTAATCATTGCTAAAATTTAAGCATAATTACATATCAGGTTTTACCAATTCTTATTAAGCTTAAGTTTTTGTTTTGATAAGAGACTAATATGTAAATCAAAACTGTAGTGATATAAAAATATTTTATTTGTAGATTCCATCCTTTCTTAAAACGAGATCTTTTACATTTTTGTAAAATAGTTTGTGGTCAATGCTCTAATAATTCAAGTACAGTTGTTCCTAGCGATGGTAATATAGCTACATTTACATCAGAGTATAGAAATGTTATAAAATTAAAACCAATGGACATTCATGGAAGACCATTAATTTCAAATAAAAAAGGCGATGAATTTGCGAAAGAATATTTTAAACAATTGACAATTTCTTGGCAATAGTTTTAAATAAATATCATTTAATTAAAAATATTTTTATTGTTTATTATGAAATTTTGATATATTATAAATACTTGAGACTTAGAATCTCAAGATTAGTATTCTAAATTTTTATAAACAACATCCAGGCTTTTCTTTCAAAAAGATCTGGGCAAAAATCAAAATTTTTTTTCAGTCAACAAAATTTATTAAAAATCGTTTCGTTAACTGAAAAAGACGGTATTAGAAAAACGCGAAACATTTTAATTTTCAAAATTATCAAATGACTAATAATATTATTTTGAACAGCGTGAAATAAAGTAATCTGAACAATTAGTAATGTTTATTAAAGCTTTAAACTATGGAAAGTTTATTCGAGGTTATAATCCTATGAAATTTATTACATATCCGAGAAAAAAGAAGGGAAAAATATGTACATATGTACGCATTTCTCGGGTCGAAAATTTCGGATCTACGTACAGCATTCGTTCTATATTTTTATACAACATATTCTAGTAGTTTTAATTTAATTTAATCTTCTCCATTTTGTCCATCATTGATAATGTAGCCAATTATCATAAGGATAGTACCAGCGAAAATATGGAAGCGAATTCCTTAAATATTATTAAAACTTTATCGAAAGCACAATAAAAATTTTTCCTAAATTTATCAAAAATTTCTTTACGTCCTCTGAATCTGTCCCGGCACCATTATCTTCCAAGTATCCAAAGTCACATCCATTTGCGAATATTTAGAATTTGCTTGTAACTAATTAAATGATTATTTTTATTAAAAACAAAATTTTTTTTTTACAGTTTCGGGATAATAAGCATTTTGATATCCAGGATAAACACAATGAAAATAATAAGACCAATGTGAAGGTGTATGTCGATTTCTCTCAATATTTCGAAGTTCTTTGTTAAATTTAATCATTTTTTTGTCAATTTGGTACTTTTCTCCAACAAATTTTCGTTCCAAATATTTTTGTTCGAAGGATTTGTTTCTGTCCATATTTTATTTTTTCGGAAATTAAAAAATTGATTTTTTAAAAATAATTTGACAAAAAGTGAAATTTATTTAAAATAAAAGAAAATAAACTCAAGAGATTTTTATTTAATAGGTAGTTCTCTTGAAACAACTGACAGATTTAAAAGAGTGAGGTCAAAGATCTAGATAATGTTTGTTTGAATTAAAGATTAAGAATTAAATTTCTTTTTTAATAAATTATATTTTTATACTAAATACATAAATAACTATATGTATAAGCTAGTATATGTATAGAGTAAGTAAAGCTACTTGAATTCAGACTCCGCAGGATTCAAGTAAAAGGGGTTTCCCGACCGAATTTAGAAGATAATAAGTAAAAGGGGTTTCCCGACCGAATTTAGAAGATAATAAGTAAAAGGGGTTTCCCGACCGAATTTAGAAGATAATAAGTAAAAGGGGTTTCCCGACCGAATTTAGAAGATAATAAGTAAAAGGGGTTTCCCGACCGAATTTAGAAGATAATAAGTAAAAGGGGTTTCCCGACCGAATTTAGAAGATAATAAGTAAACCAAAAATTTCAGACAATGCCTCCCTTTAAAATTATATAAATCTTGTAATAAAATAATAATTGTAGAAAAAAGAGTACATATTACCATTTAGCTTTAAACAATCACAAACAATGTTATAATAGATCAATTCAAACTAATAAATATATAAAATTATTCAAAATTGCAATTAAAATTTTATTAGAGCCAAATTTAATGAAAATAAAAAAATGAAATAATTTAAATTTTAATCAATCACAATATTTTTATTCCCTTCATTATTTTCAACAAAACCATTATTTAATTTTATTCCCGTTGTTTGATCATTCATTGAGGAAAGTTCACCAATAAATTTAGAAGATAAATTTAAACCAAAAATTTCAGACAATGTTGGGATAGATGTAATTTTCTAGTAAAAAAAGTATTAAGAAGCTAGATAAGGTTGGCTGGAGAGGGAATTTCAATTCATGATGCTTAGAACTAGAGCGGGGAAACTTATAAACTTATTTTTCATTCATTGTTTTTGCTAAGGATAGATCTGTTCCCTTTAAAATTAACAATATCTAACACAAGTTCTTATAATTTGATAATAAGGTCTGTGTTAAAATTACATTAAAAATGGCTATTTCCTTAGAATTCAATCTTATGATTATTGTGGCACATAACGATCTTGGAAACAACCGACAAAAGATAGATCGGATAACAATTAAAATTTTTATCGTTGTCTCCTTAATTGCTAGTATTAATCCCTATCACTTTTAAATTAAATTAATGGAATGTTTCTTACTTCACAAACAACAAAAAGTGAAGGCAAAAACAACAAAAGTTGAAATAATCTTGTATTATTACAGTTATCATATGAAATTATTGCATTAATTAAATCTTCTCTAGCCTGAGATATACTTAAAAATATAAAAATAAAATTACTAAAAAAATTTTATTTATTACATATTTTTAGAATTATCAGAAATTCCAACAATATCTGGTTGGAGTATTAAAAGCGCTTTTAAAAAGGCAAATTCTGATTGTTTAATGTTTATTCTCAATAAAGGTTGAAGTAATTCGATCTGTAAAAATATTTTTTTAGTTTTCCATTTATTAAATTCTCTAAAACAGGTCCATGGTGGTGGATGTTTAATGGTAGATTTTCTTAATTTTAGCCCAAGAAATTCAAAGTCAGGACTGAAAATCAAGAATATTAGATGTTATGGGGAGGATTTTGCCAGGAGATTCGATGAGTTTCTTGCCTTTAGTTTGGATCCAAAGGAAAATTTTCAGAGTATTAGAGGTTAAGGGAGGATTTTGCTAGGAGGTTCGGTGAGTTTCTTGCCCTTAGTTTGGATCCCAAAGGAAAATTTACTGATATCTGGATCCTCCAACTAGAGATCAGACCAAACAAATATTTGACGTAGGAAAATCAAATACTTGATCAAATATTATTTTATAAAATATTTGTTTGAAATCAAATTTTTCAAATGTTGCCGTTTGTCCGATCTCTACCTCCAAACCCTAATTATTACCTACTTCAATTTGTAATTGTATTTGTGTAGCACTTTCTATATTTTCTTCTTCTAGATTAGATGGCAAGAAAAAAGAATTGTTTGGAAGTATAATTAGAGGTGAAGATTTAATTGAGCGTTGTAAACATAAAATTAGAATAAATAGGTTAAAACAACGTTGAATAAGTAAAGACTAAAAAATTATATATATAGGTTAATAATCTATCAGTAATTCTAAAAATAAACTGAATTTTGCATCTTTTATTAGTTGTAGCGCATTATTAGTTGTAGCGCTCCAACTTAGAGTATGACCGAAATTGAAACCAAAGACATAACCGCTAGCTTTATATGCTATAAAATTAATCTAGGATTATCTAATTGGGAATAACTACAAAATCTATTGCTGTAAATACTTAGAATCGGGGTGGATTTCTCCATGCTAAAGGACGAATCTATACAAATTAAATTAATTTAGATATATTACTTTCTCATTAAAAGGTAATTGAGCAATTGGACTGAATGAATATACCCAAAGGACAATATATTCCAAAGCTTGTAATTTAGAATCTTCATTATGTTGTAATTGAACATTTAAATCTATTTGTATCTAAATATAAATTAATTTTTAAAAATATTTTTTGGACAATTACCAATTCATCCAATAAATCTTTCCCACTTAATTTCTCTTCTATTAACGAAGAAAAATTGTTAAATTGTAAAGGAGGTTTTGTTATAATTGTGTTGGTATTAAATAAATTAATTGATGCTGAAGAAGGATGATATTGTGGTAAGAAAGAACACATATCACTTGTGGTTTTTATGTTTAAATTCTGAATATAATTCGGATAGATTATTTTTATTAGTATAACTGAACTCTTTATAGTGTCACATATCGGTTAAGGATTAAGGAGGGTATGGTCCCTGGATATATATTACGAATCGCGGAATATATTCCCTAATACCTTAATCCTTCGATATTTTCGGCAAATCTTTTTAATCTATTTATATCTCTATTTATCCTCCCAAATCCAATTCTATCCCTCTTAATCCACTTTTTTGACTCCAAACTGCTTCAAAAATATCAAAATTATCCATACTAAAAAGTTATATTAAGCTAGTTAATAAAGGGAATAAAGAAATAGGAGTTAGGTAGTTTCAAGTTAAAGAGGGCCATTCAATTGGAGGTCATTCAAATAGAGTGGCCATTCAATTCGAATAAATACTGTACTTACATTATTAGTTAAGGAATTACAAGTATATGAACGTGAACGTAAATCGTTTAATTTTAGGCCATTATCAGGATGGGTATTTTTGGCTCCACGATGAGTAGATCCAATACGATCACCTAAAAAGTTCAACAGGAAAATATAAAGTATAGTTATATTAAATAGTTACGTTCGTTTTGTATTGCTTCAATCCTCATTCCTTCAATCAGACATTTTTTGAATCGGCAAGCTCTACAAGCATTACGGCGAGTTTTGTCTACTTTACAATTGTTTGAGAATCGGCTAAATTAATTACAAATATTTCTAAAAAAATTTTAACCAAGAATATTGTAGATTTTGCCAAACAGTTCTGCGAAAAAATCCTTTACAACCATTACATGAAACGGCACCTCAAAATGAAATACAAGCTTATATTAAATAATCTCTATATTAAAATTTCATATTTCTTACTAGGGATGTTCCCCGTCCCCGAAAGTCGGGGAATTTAAGAGATTTTTATTAAAATCCCCCGTCCCGACCCCCTCGTCGGAGAACAACCATATCTCTTACTTCTCTTAAGCTTCATTTCTTAAAAAAAGGCCCTGGTAAAGATCACTTTTTTGTGATCTCCAAAATTGAGGTTATTTCTGAGAAAATCACTCCGCACAAAAACCAGTTCCTAAATTAATTTTTAAATTATAAATTCACCATAATGTTTTCCAATTGCTTTATCATTACAAACAACACAAAAATCTTGTTGTTGTTCATTATTCTGTTGAGAATAATTAAATTTAAAATTATTTAATTGTTCATTATTTAATCTCAACTTGTCAAATAAATAAGAATTTGGAATTGTTGGTAGACATGAAAGTTGTGTTGAAGTTTGAATTGTTTGTGTTGTTGAATCAGAGTTAAAAAGGGGATTTTGAAACATTTTTAATTTTTGCTTGTAAATTATTTAAAGAATAATTATAAATTTTGTAGCAAATTATTTATAAAAAAAGGTTTTTGGATTTGTCAAAGACAAAAATCACTCATTTGAAAGAGACTGCAATTTGAGAGATACTTCATAGGGGAGTAATTATTAAATACACAAAAAAAGACAATTGAATGAATCACGCTCAATATGGGGGAGAGGAAATAATTCTGAGTAAAAGTGTTTTCGCAAGCCGACTTTTATTAAAGACTGCTACTCATTTCAAGCTCCTTGTTTCAAAAATCAACACAAAATTTATTTTTGTTAATAAACATGGATAAACAAATTTTTAATCCTTCAATGAAATTAGGTTCATTGACAATTATCAATGATCAACTAATAAAATAAGAATTTATTATACATGTTGAAGGAAGCTATAAAATAATTTTTTTAATAATTTTTAAAAATTTTGTTGCTTGGAAATTAACAAAATAAATTAATTAATTAAATTTAAAAAAATATTGCAACATTAAAAATAGAGTAATTAAAGTCCCCCGTTATTTTCTCACTCCCTCTCTCTCTCTTTTTTGATTATTTTCTGCTTTTGTCGTTCATTTTTGGTCAATGCTCGATGAATGACAAGGGGAAAATTTTAGGAATGAATCGGAAAGAATGAAAATGTTTAAACAAACATAGAGACAGCCGTAAAGACCGCACTGTTCGGTGCGATCATTTGACGTCACTGGACTATGCTCTCTGAGACCAAATTTGTGTGGCAACAATTTTGTGCTTTTTACGTGAAAAATTAAAAAAAAAGGAAAAAAAATTGGTGGAAATATTTAAAATTGTTCATGTTTTAGTATATCTTTTATCTTTAATTCAACAAATCATTGTCAGTATATTTAAAAATATAAAGGGATTTTATGTACTTATCTCCGGTTGGCAAAAATGCCCAAAAATTAGATAGTGCATCAGTGACGGTGCGGTCACTTTAAGGCTTTGGTGCTGTAAGCCTTGGTGCTAAAAAATAATAAAAATTAAAAATGTGTTTTCTAAAAACTTTATTTATTTAAAAATAATTAATTAATTAATTAATTAATTAATTAATTAATTAATTA
This sequence comes from Meloidogyne arenaria, assembly GCA_036172955.1. Lineage (NCBI taxonomy): Eukaryota > Metazoa > Nematoda > Chromadorea > Rhabditida > Meloidogynidae > Meloidogyne > Meloidogyne arenaria. Next base: position 914,400 of record JARQAB010000029.1, on the reverse strand, counting down.
ATTAATTAATTAATTAATTAATTAATTAATTAATTAATTAATTAATTAATTAATTAATTAATTAATTAATTAATTAATTAATTAATTAATTAATTAATTAATTAATTAATTAATTAATTAATTAATTAATTAATTAATTAATTAATTAATTAATTAATTAATTAATTAATTAATTAATTAATTAATTAATTAATTAATTAATTAATTATAGTGAAATAATAAAAAACGATTGATTTTTGTTTATTCAAGCTTATTCTACATTAATTTAGACATTATGCATCCAATAAAGTTTATGATTCCATTCAGATAAGGTTGGCCTTTACTGGAAAATCTTCTGCTATCTGGAACCGGAACGGAAATTTTTATTCTCAAATTTTCGCCTACGGCGCTGAAAAGTACAAATCCTCCGATGTCTCTCAAATCCACATTAATACTGTAAATCCAATGATCTTCCCCTCAACCACTGTTGATCCTTGGATATCAGTTTAACTATATTTCCAAGTCTCATTTGAACAAAATTAAATTTTATATCAACTTTATTAGATTTTTCCGTTTAGACTATTAAAGGGCATTTTTAGATTATTCACGTGAATTTCGATTTGCTTTTTAATTTTTCTTTGACAAATGGATTTCCCAATTACCCCCTAACATTTTGGCAGACAATTACAAAGTCACAGGGAATTCCTTTTTATTAATTTGGCAAAATTCGCGGACAAGTTCATAATATGATGTAATTAATTTTCAATCAAGTTAGATACACGGCATTGGAATTTAGAATTATTTAAATGTGTTAAAGAGTTGGAATAAAATACATATTTTTAAGTGACCGCTCCATATCTAAACAAATAGGTAGATTAGCCTGAAGACAGCTATCATATTATGATAGTGATAATGTCTTACTAGGTTGGCATTCAATTTCAAATAGTATGAACATATCTGTCATTGTCAGTTTACTAATCGACTATTTCCTGCCTGTTCGTCGGATCCATCTCCCATTCCACCTTCACCTACATTTGAACACTTCATTATGGATAATGTAACAATCATCTGCATCGTCGATTTTAGGAAATCTCGGACAACACTGACACCACAGAGTTAACTTCGAAAATTATATTAAACCTAATAATTATAGAAATTGGACCTTAAATTAGGCAGAAATTAATTTTTCAAATTAATTTAATTCCAAATTCATATTTAGAATTGTGTAATATTAAAAAAATTATTTAAAAAATTACATTTAAAAAAATTTAAATTTCTTGCACTTTAATTTCATTGAATTAAATAAAATCACTTTACTGGACATATGCTCTATTAGCCTTGTGTTGTGAAAATTTATTATGAAAACCCCCCTCATGCCCAGACATTTCGCAACTTAACTGGATAAAGTCATTATATAAGCACTTGAGGATTCTTACACATTAAGTCAAATAAAATTTATTTAATAAATTCTTTAGATTTCTTGTATATTATTATTTTATAAAGTTTTGTTTCTAACGGTTCAGAGAAAATGTTCTAGATATAATCTTCCATATTTTGGGGTGCATGTTAGGCTTTACTCGACGTTTTCACATTACGTTCCGATGCACTACCGGTCGATCTCGGACGATAACCTTCCTTTAGGGCTTGCTCAAATCATATGTATTTTAAAAAGGAAACGGGGAAACTTATCATGGAAACAGGGAAACTAAGATATATCCTCGATGTCTATAGCGCTTAATTAAAAGCATCTGATAAATATTTGTTGCTTCCAGTAACTAGAATACTTCCATTTTTTCTATCTAAAAACTATTTAATTTATTTTAGATATCATTTTTAAATTAAAAATGAAATTTGCACTTTTAATAACGTTGACGATTTATTCAACGAATGCCATGGTTAATGTCGTTCCAAGCGTAAATCCCCATGTTTTTGTCAGAGAGATAAATGAACTGAGACGTCATAACACCTACTCGCCTCCTCAAGGCTTTTTGAATAATCAAAGCTCGGATCAGATCAGTTTGAAACGGAAAAACAGTAAATATTATTATTTATAGTTCCCTTCCCACAAGATAACTTCACCAAAAAGTTTGGAATTTAAATATAATTTATTTTAGCGGACCGCAAAATTTCTCGAAAGTTCAAGAATCTCTCGATTACGGCAAAAGCATCTCAATCCGATTTTCATAAATTTGGTGCTGGTGCCATAGAAACACGAAATTCGCGTAAGTTCTTTTTGTTCTATTAATTAGGGGAAGCTCTGACTATAGAGGAGGCTCAGAACTCAGAAAGTTCAATTAAAATCAAAAATTTTTTCTGAGCATCACAAGTGTTTTACCCAAAAAAAATAAATTTTAGCGAGTGACTACACAAGGTTTATTAAGTATTTTAAATTTAGCACCAAATTTCAACGGGGCAGTTGATGATTACACAATGAAAGATCAAAAGGCTAATGAAATTCATGGCCTTTTGACCGATCAGCAAACAAATCGAGAGAATTACAATAAAGAGAAACTGAAATCTTCACACTTTGAAAATAAAACTAATACAATTGAGGTAATAATTTTACTAGTATTTTATCAATTAGCAAATGAGTTAGGGTAGATATTGGTCAAAAATTAAACTAGGCTGTTTTTAATTCTCGATGATATTCTATGTATGTATACATAGTCTGACTTCAATGAATTTAACCACGCTTGTTCCAAACAGTTTCAACCCTAGGATGTTATGACCTGAAAATAACTCATTTAGGGCATAATACTCTTAAAATTCATAAACCAATCTAATTTTATCATTAATATCATCGACCTTGTATGCTATTTTTACAGAAAAACGGCGACTACAAAACCTTAGCCAATGAAAAGAAAATTGTCTTTAATCCAAATAAAATTGACCCATTAAATATTCACATTTTGAATGGACATCAACATGAAACTTTGGATAAAGAAGGTAGCCGAAGTTACATTTCAATTGAAAAAAGGGCTAATTCTACACCTGTTAGTGAGAACAACAAGACTGAGTTGTCACAAAACAATGATTCGGAAATGAATGGTAATTACTCTTAGAAATATTAGGAATTACATAAAATTAAAAAATTAATTTAATAAAGAATTCAATGCTAAAGAAGTTAATAATTTCCTCCATGTAATGAATCGCTTCATTAGAATTGGCGGACTTGCTATGAAAGATTTGATGGATGTCCATGGAATCACAATGAATAGCCAAGAAAGAATTAACTTCATTTATGCTGTTAGATCGTCTAGTACGGAAAAAATGTTTAATATTGTTAAAGATATATTAAATATCTTTGAAATGAATGGTAATAATTGTTTTTGAATTATTTTCTAGAAAATAATATAAGACCGGCGAAGTTTCCTCCCAAACTAGAGGATAAAACAACATGATTAGCCCTCCAATCTTTTGCTATCTTCTTAAACGGACTCGACAGATCTACTATAGTTTGATAAAGTAAAAAAAAATTAAAGATCGAGCAGGTTCAAATTCCAAATGTTTATTGTCAAAGATTATAGGGGATGGAAGGCTTTGCCCGCCTTACTTCATTTATAATCCTCATTCATTTCAAAATTAATTTTAGGCATTGAGGACTTCAAAGGAGTTTATTCCCAATTAACTTCGTGGGCTTTTGGAACATTTGCATGCAATTTGCCTTACAGCATTAAAGAAAACAATGGTGATATTGTTCCATTCCCGGCATTTGGAGCGGAAGAGGAATTAAAAATGCTTTTGGAGATGATATTATATTAGTATGTTGTAGAGAGGGGGGGGGGGAGTTGTTAAAAACATAATCCTAATATTTTAAATTAGGGCAAAATTAATAACTTAAGAATGTCAATTTTAAATTGCCATAGGAAGCGGCTATGTATAATCTAAATTAAAAACAATAAATCTTACTGCCATGGGGAAAAATCGTGCTGGTAAGATCCCTGATATGAGATGATTTTTAGAGAAATTTTTACATATTTAGCCTTTCATATTTAATTGTTTTTACTTTCTTAGCAACAAAGAGAATTATGAGAAAATCAAACAAAGCGTCACTGAAGTAATCAAATATATTTCTAAATTATTTTCTCAAGAAGAATTTTGCGACGGGGGTTTTAGTGGTGTATTTTTTAATACACCAAATCTCAAAACAACTCGAATCAATTCCTCACCAGCAGCAATTGAGTTTAACGAATATTTGGGAAATATCCCTTATGATTTTGAAATGAAAGTTAAATCGCCCGGAATACAAAGTAAAGTTAAATTTAACTTCAATAAATGAGGAATTCTAAGTTTTTAATTTCAAGATAAACGTGACATAATTACGTTAATTAAATCTTGTAAATATGTAATTCCAAAATTGACAAGATTTGCCTTTCATAGTTGCCTACATATATGATTATCAACTTCAATAGATGCCCACTTAAAAAACGCCCTTTAATAAAATCGTATCTGGGATACAATGGAGTTTTAAATATTTTAACAGATTTGATTCATGAAAATTCGAAAATAAATTCATTCTCTCTCATTTATTAAAGTCGCATATAAAAGGATATAACTTCTATTAACAAAATAAAATTAAATATTTTAGCTTTTGACCCTCACGAAATAACTAATTACATAATTAATGTATTGAGATATTCTGAAATAACCACAAATACTCCAAAAGAAATGTTGCAAGAAGCGAGCAAATTTTTTAGTGAAAAGGAGCAAAGAAATGAATTTATTTCATTTCTGGAATATATTAAATCAAAGAGATTAGCTTTAATTAGCAAGGATTTGTTTAATATTTTTGAAATGCATGGAATTCCTGAAGGAGAAAAACGATCACAAGTAAATAAAAAAGATTTTTTTGTTGTAATTTTCAAACAAAATTCTGTGAACATCCTGACAGGATTCGAATCTGTGACATCAGTCACAGTGCTATCGCTTGACACACTCAAGTGCCTAACTACCTGAGCTACGGGGCGAAAGATTCTTTCTCTTTTCTTCTTATACATAGATCGTTAAACCACGCTTAAAAAATTAAGGTAAACCAAAGCTAAGATTTTGATCCCGAAAATATTCTTATAATAAAGCTGAACTGGGCTAGCCTGAGGAATTAAAATAAACCTAAAATCATAAAGAAATAAGTCACAAATAATTTTTAAATCTAAATTTATAAATCTTGATATCTAGTTTTATAATATTTTTAAACATTTCCTTTTAGGAAACTCTCCATTAGAAATTTAACCGAGACGAGGTCACGAACAAAAATTTTGTAATCAAGACTTCTAAATCTTTTGAGATAAAAATACAAGTCTCGTTTTTCAAACGATCCTCCCAGCCTTGTCTCTAAACTTCTCCCTCTTCCCTCCATATTCCCTTCAAATTTCAATAAAAATATTTATATATATTCCAGTTATGTTTCTGGGCAATTAACACATTTCTGTTGAATTTAATCAGTACATCAACAAGAAAAGACCGCAGAGAAATAATTTATTTATATAAATTCAAAATTACTAGAGAACAAATTTCGGATTTGTTAAAACTGATTTATGAAAGGTAGTAAATAATTTTTATGAAATAAATAATTATTTTTATTCTAAGCTCTTCAAATGCCGAGGAAATGTCGAAAATAAGATGGAGCGCTTTGAATACAGCAACATATATTTTGGAAATGTTTAAAAAAGGAAAGGATGTTTTTGATGGAGGATGTAAAGAAACGTTTTTTGAGGATGATAAAAGTGAGAAGAAAATCAACAGTAAAAATTTGGAAGGGAAGTCCAAAATTAAATGAGGGAAACGAAAAAAAAGGAATCTTGGACAAGGGAAATTTTGGAAAAATTCAAAATGAAAATGCCGGTTTCTGAACAACTAAATTTTAATTCCTCGATTAACAAACACCAAAATCCCTAGTTTTAGTCCTTTTTGGTGTGTTTGCTGGAAGGATTGTGTGCCTTCTTAATCATCAACTACCCCCCTCTCCCCCTATATCGATGTTGAATAGTTTTTGGCTTTAAATAATTTTTGGCTTTGAATCTAAATTAATTTTAATTGAATTTTTAAGTTGTCCTAAATAAGACTGGCGATCCAGATATCCTCACCAAAAATAGGCATGATATCCGGAAAAAATTAATAATATCAGAAAGAATGGAATTTTTCAGTCCCCATTTAATATTGGTCCTCTCATTAATTAAAAGCCAGAAAGTATGTATCTAAGCCTAATTCCATCGATATATTCATTTTTATTAGATGTTAGTCAAAAATGCTGAATAAATTCAGCTTTAAATTGAAATAAAATATAGCCAAATTTTGGCTTTTTATTATTAAAAAGAAAGAATAAATTTAAATAATTAATTTGTATATTTTTTGCGATTTTTTGTGTTAAAAGCGGTATCATTTGACGCTCTAAAGTTAGCGTGTAACAGGTGAATATAATTACCGCTAGATTACTTTGTAGATAATTAAGAAACTATTTACCCTAATTAAATAAGCTTTATGACAATTCGTAAACTTAACAATGGTGCCTAGTTAAGATCCGATATGAGAAACTTTTTTTAATCAGAAATACTTCAGATTTTCAAGCACCCTTATTTTACTAGCACCCTTTCAAGCACCCTTGATTGTACCCTTACTTTTCTATTATTTCTTCTTAATAACTTTAATAATAAAAAATATTTTCGGTACAAATACATAAATTAAAATAATTATTATTTTTTTTGGACATTAAACTCAAAATAAATTGCTAATTAAAATGTTCCCAAATGAATTGGAATTGATATAATGATCGATCAGCTGTCATTCACTCACTTCCCTTTTTTCTTCCAATTTAATGACTGTTCTCGACCTTTACAAAATGTTTAGTTTCTTCCATTTTTCCCCTGTCATTTCTCCTTTTTATAATCTGATTGACAGACGCTTGATAAGCCGCAAACCACGACCATAAGAGTTTTTGAGACGATCAATTTGTCTTTTAATTAAAAATAAATATTTTTATTTTTATATAAACACATGTTTCTTCTATTTTTGATTAAATTATTATTCGGGTATATTCCAAAAATTTGTTTGTTCATATGTTTCCACACACAAAATAATCCACTCTTAGTACAATTATTCCCATGTCAATCACTGCTAATGTAAAAAACAATCAAATGTCTCAATTTAATAACCACTTTTTTATTAGTTGTCTTGATAGATAGAAATTTTATGTTCAATATAATTATAAGTAAATTGTGGCAACAATTAGTAATTGTCGGAAAATCATATAATCATTTATGAATATTATAAGAGAGCCACAGGCCTATCACCGGGCAGGAATCAAAACTGTGGCCTTCTAGCATATTGCACACTCTTCGTTTGCGTTCCAGATATCAAAAAATTTTATGAACCGACCCCTTATGTACAGTATTCAAATAGAGATATAAAGACACTTTTATGGATATACCGATTGTTTTCTTAAAGACGGATTTTTTTATTTTAGTAGATCTTAAACTCCCTCCCTCCATAGAGAGCGTTCTTGTTTTAAATATTACCAAATTTTTTTTATTTAAATTATTTTAATAAATCTTATTTAAAAACAATTAAAATTTCTCCAACAATTATTTTAGAATGTTGCTCAGTAAAAATATTATTTTCCTCTTATTTTCCATCTTTTTTCTCTTCAAAACAACAGTTTCTAAAGGAGTTTCATTCAATTCCAAAAGCACAGATTACAACCCCTTTCAGCTAACACGTGAGGAATTGCTTCAATTAAATGAAGATTATGACCCTGGTTATGAAAAGGATGTTGGGAAATTTGTTGGAGACTTTTTTTCTGATTCTTCTAGTCAATTAATAATTGATTTGGATTTATTTAAACAATTATGGAATGAATTGAATGAAATGAGACAAGCAGCTATTGATGGGGATGTGGATTATATTAGAGTAAGAAGATATATTTTAATCTTATATTTAATTGAGTAATGGGCTTTTAAATTTCGTGAGACAATGAAAAATAGAATAAATGATATACCAAAGGTGATGGTTGATAAATAGGGTTATCGGTTCCTGGAAAAACCCTATTTATATCCGAAATCGGATATCCGAAAACGAACCGAAAAATTATCGGTTGTTCGGTTCGGTCCAGAACCGACAACAAACCTTTGATTTTCTTATGCAAGAGATTTAGATGTATCAAATATCACGCCTTAATAACCGAGGATATTTAGTAGAGATCTAGACTTTTCCGAACCTTTACAAATACATAATCCTCCGCCCATGTTGCTCGAAAAACACACTTCTAAAATTATCAAATTTATAATTATTTTTAATTTTCAGGATGTTATCAAATTTTTAGAGCCAATAACCAAATATGATATTTCGGCGGTAAATAAAAATGAAATATTTAAATTACATTAATATCCACTTAATTAATAGCCATGTTTATCAGATTTAACTCATTTTATCATGACTATCTATAATTATGCAGTAACTGCAAATTCTGCTAGTAAATGTAGTAATTGTAGCTGTACTGAAGAATATAGAGAAGAATTTAGAAAATTCCAATGGATTTTTGATGGTTATTTTTTAAATTTTATAAATTTAATTTTAAAAAAAATCTAGTTGTTGATGCAATGGGAAAGGTTCCAGCAGCCGTTGTTTGTAAGTACCGTTTTTCCTCTAATAGTACGGCTCCCCGTATAAGTACGGACCCTCTATCACTACAGCCCCCTTTAGTGCGGCCTGTTCTATTTGTACGTATTGAAAAGGGTTTTTAGTTGGGTGCATCTGATAAGACATTAGTCTGGGATATGTTTATTCGTATTCGGTCAGTTACTCCCTCAAGTACGGTTCTATTCATAGCTCTTTAGCCTTTTCTCTTACAGTGTCCATGTTATAAGTCCAATAAGAAAATTTTTACTTTTCGTGATTAAAATACTTATAGAATAATAAATATTTTTAATAATTTTTCATATTTTACTAATCATTTTAACAGCTGGGAATAATCTATGGACGGGTTCTTGGGCAACTTGCCGTAAAATATCTGCTAGCAAGAATAAACAAGGGTTTATTATTAAATTATTTATAAATATTTATCATTCTGTTTTAGACAATTATGGCAAGGTCAGTATTGTATGGCACGTTTTCAGGTTTAAAAATACAAAGTTTATCTAATTAAATTCTTACTTATTAACAGCCCTACAATCGACACAGTCCTTTAAAAGCTTTTTCTGGCCAACCAACTGATCCTACTGCTGTATGCAGGTATACAATAAGGATTTTTATTAGGCATGACTGATACGGAATAAGCTGAATGAACCTGAAAAACAGAACTTTTAAATGGGAGAAAATGAGTTTTCTACTAATACATCAAATATTCGAGAAAATTTAATTTAGTCAGAGCGTTGCTCTGATTGCCAAAAATATACATGGGATGCGGAAGTTCAAGAATATTTTTAGATTGAATTTTTTAACTTAAAATTAAAATATATTCTATTAATACATACTTATCTATTTAGAGGTAATGCAACAAGGAGCACACATTTCGATGATTGGAGTGATTATGAAAAAACATGTTTCGACATGGTTGTTTGACATAGGCTTATTAAAATTGTTTTTAATTTTTAGATGCCTTTACTAAATCTAGGTCTATGTACACCGTAAATTTTATTAATTTATTTGAATATTCACAATTTTAAGTGATTCCTGTACTGATTACGATGTGAGGAAAATTGTTCAATTTGGTAAAAATTTAGGAGAAAATAATTTTGGAAATTAATTTTTAAAGTTTACGAGAGTGCTGAACTTGCACTAAATACGAAGCTTGTCTGCAATGTAAAATTTAAATATTAAAAGATACTGGAAGGGTTGTAGGTTCGTAAGTAGAGATCGGACCGTACCATACTACGGCCGTATTTTTCGGTATTTATCGGTATTCCGTATCGGTACGGAACAAAATTCCGATCTCTATTCGTAAGTGACACAAATAAACGAGGATTTATCGTTTCGAACTCAAATATCCGAAGACTTTCCAAGAACCAACAACAAAAGAAATAATAATTCATTAAAGACAATTATTTTCTGAAAAAAGTTGTTGATCAACATAACTAACATTATAATATATACATATTTTATTTCTAAAATTCTACATTTTTGACTATTTTTGGGACTTTTTCCATTAATTTTCCTTTACTAATTCCCATATTTTCAGGTATCTGTACAGGTAATAAAAAAACATGCTATTTAATTAACTAAAAGACTATTTTTAACCCTAATCTTTTTTATAGTGCAGCAATTCTAGACCAGAAAATCAAATTTATCATGACCAAAAGTCGATGGCCGTTTTGTTAGCCTTTATTTTCCATCAATTTTTCGAATTTATTTTTCAGATTTTTACTTTTTGCAATAGCTTCTTTAATGTTATTCGGCACTTGTTATGATGTTTATGTACATAGACCGCTAGAAAAAAGTTTAAAAATTCAAAGACTAAGATTAAATGGAGGTAATGGAAAGCCTGTTAGTGTAGAGCCGCAATCAGAATTTGTTACAATTATTAGGCTATTTTCTGTGGTAATTTATACAAATTTGTTTGAATTTTTGTTTAAAACATAGGCTCGTAATTTGGACTATATTTTGGACACAAGAATGGAGGAAGGGCAGATTCGGTGTTTACACGGTGCCAGATTCTTGAGCATGTGCTGGGTTAGCAAATATAACTATTTTTAAATTTTTAGTGTAAAATGCCACGCCGTAAATTCAGGAAAATAGTTAACTTACTAGGTTGAAAAGCCGAACTTTCAAGTCTTAATGGTCCCAAATTAAGGGTTTCACACTAACCATATAAGTTTTTGTCAAACTTTTTTAAACTTAATATTTTTAGGTCATCTTTGGACACACTGTAAGTTCTTCAATTAAATATGTGCAGTCTGACCACAAAAGCTCAATTTAAGATATACTTGTAGGATCTGGTTTAGAAAGCTTTATAACCGATGTCTTCTATAAAATTACGAATTCTTAGGAAATATAAATTTTCTCTGACCCCAAGGATATGCTTTATGTAAGAATATTGAAATCACTAGGATACTAGTGAACATAGGACCTACATATAATAGTGAGGTCCGACTTTATTTTAATACAATAGTTTCTGTAAAATATTTTTGCAATTTTACAGTACTACTATATCTGTACAAGTTTAACAACTGGTAATTTACCTAATTTAGTCAAGAAATTTAACTAATTATTAAAGATAATTTACTTCAAACCATGCAAGAATTCACCAAATTTTTTTATAATCAAATGGTTGTACAGGCACCTCTAGCTGTAGACTCGTTCTTTTTACTTAGGTAGATGAAATATTAGAAGTTTTGCTTGAAATTATTATTTTTAGCGGATTGCTTACTTCCTATATTTTTCTTGTAAAACTACAAAAGAAGCAATTTCGGTTAGATTCATTCAGCACCTGGTTAGTTTACAAACACATATTGAAGATTGATTCTGCGAATAAATAACTTTTATTCATTCTCGTGATAGGCTTCTCGGTTAGCAAGGAATTTGGAACCGACAATCGCTTTTGAATATACTGTCATCTTGAATATTCTAAAATAATGATCGAACATTATTTTAAATTAGTTCACACACTTTTTAATGTACAAATTTCATCCAATTCAACTTTTTCATTAAATCTTAACTTATCTGCTAAACCTGATTCTGTTATTTATAACTAAAACAAAAATCATACGAATACAAAAATCATAAAAAATCATACGAATACGCATTTAACAAACAAATATTTATCTAAAAATAATTTTTTTAATCCTTAGGTTCGCTTATTATGTACGCAGATATCTTAGGTTAAACTTATTTTAAAAATTATTCTTATTTATTTAGACTTACACCTGTATATTTGTTTGTTATGATATTATTGGGTTTGGAAATATTTTCAATTTTAATCATTAAATTTCAGTAACTGTACTTAATTACATCTCTGAGGGGCCGTTCTGGCAGCCTATTGTATTTTAATTAACCATCATCCCTCTAATTCTTTCCTTTAAGGATCCAAACTTTTGTAGAAATAGTTGGTGGACAAATCTGCTTTACATTAATAATTTTGTTTTACAAGCAGATTCGGTTATTCACAAATTATTTTTAGTTTAAGACTTTCAAAATTTAAGTGTATGGGATGGACATGGTATTTAGCTAATGATTTTCAGTTATATGCTTTTGCTCCCATTTTAATAATTGCTCTACATAGGTAAAAATATATAAACATCGGAGGATTTTACCGATGTAATTCAAAGGATTATCTGATCCGTAGGATTATCTGATCTAATGAAGTCTGGATATCCGTAAATTCTTGGTTCGGATATCGATCCAAATATCCGAGGATTTCCCAGGATCCGCCAATAATTATAATTAATAATGGGGTATGGGTCAGGGGTGGGGTCAGGCAAAAAAATGACTAATAATTTTTGTAACCTCCCTTTGTCAAAAGTTTAAAAAATTAATTTAAGATATAAAATGGGTGGAGTGTTTTTTGGCATTCTCCTTCTCGTCTTCTCTTCTGTATTCACAGTGATAATCACCATAATTAAAGGATATCCCCCAGCACCACTACTTACAACAAAACTCCAAATGTTTTTTTCTTAAAATTTTATAAATTTTTGTAATTCAAAAATCCTTTTAGTATAGCCAACCTAAAACAATATTGGTCAGATCTTTACGGTTTTCTGTATTACTAATGATTATAAGAATTTTTTCTTTAGTTAAGCCTTATATCCGCTGTGGTCCCTATATTGTTGGCTGTATTGTTGGGTATTTCCTCTCAGAATGTAAACGACAACGGGAAAATAGATTTCAACTTACAAAAGTATCTAAATAAATTCTAGATTTAAAATTAATCATTTTTTTGGTGTCAATATAAGGTTCGATATTACGTGCGGGAGCTGGGCTTACGGGGAAGGGGGATTGCGGGGAATTCGGGGGACGAGGGGGGGGGGGGGGGTCAACCGGCCCCGGGGAATTTCCTTCCCCGGGGACGGGGATCGAACCCTAGTCCAATATTTATGATTAGTCAAAGGTTAATTTTTTAACTTTGTGTCACTCTCAGTTCACGCAATATTTAACTTATATGGAAGATTTTATAATTTACTTAATTTATATTTATTAATAAATTTTCAGCTCCAATGGGTTCTTGGTTGGTCCATTAGTGCAATTCTAGGTTTTTATTCAATTTTTGGTTTGTATGAATATACACGGACTGGCGACATTTCTTTGTGGTATTCCCTTACATATGCCGCGATTGGAAGATTATCGTTTGCTATAGCTTTGGGATGGATTGCTTTTGCTTGTGAGACAAACCATGGCCGTAATTTCTTAAAATAAGTTCCAAAAAATAATTTTTTAAAGAAACAATGAATGCCATTCTTGGCCACAAAATGTTTATTCCTCTTAGCAAGATTACTGTATGTTTCTTTTAAATTTTATAGTAAAATTTTAAATTAAAGTTTTGTGCTTATTTGCTACACCCTATATTGTTGCAATTATATTATTTCAGCCGGCCTAGTGCTTTTCACTTTACTCATTCATTCCAATTGGTAAACCTTCTATTTTGATAAGTGCTTATCAATCCATAATTTCTATATTTTGGATTTTAGTCCTGTTCATAAACACTTAAAGCATAAACACTTAGATGTTGTCGGGAACATAATTTTTCAAATTATTCATTTAAAAACAGAAATATAATTTTCATAAATATTAGAAGTCAAGCCCAAAACTTTCTGCTTGACTGACTATTCTTTAACATATTTAAACAACAACAATAGGGTTGGGGGTTTCGAATAAAGCTGACGTTCGAGTCATTTTTTCGGGCCCCATTTTTATCGGACCGGGTCATTCGAGTCTTTTTTGGGCCTCATTTTTATGGGTCAGACCGGTCGAGTCTTTTTCCGGCCGAAATTCGAGCTTGATTTGATCTATCGAACCGAACCGGGCCTCTAATCCTAATCAACAACACACTTTTCTTAAAATTAGATTTATCAAACTTTCTTTTAGACATCCAAGTTTAAACAAACTAAAATTGACATACTTTTCTCATAAAAGCAAAGTTCAAACTCGATTTTTAGGCTAAAGATCTATTAAAATTAAACAAATTAAAACAAAAAATCATTTCATTATTCAGCTTTTAATGTTCTTCGCAGCAGTCTTTTGTGTTTATGGCTGTGCATTGTTACTTAGCTTGGCAATGGAAGTACCTGTCGCCCACATAGATAAATTAATTTTTGGCCCAGGCGGTGGAGGAAGTCAAAGATTACCCTCTACAGCTAGAAGTAATACGGGGACTTCTGACAAGTCAGGAGAGCAGCATCAACTTCAAGATTTTGAAGATGAAGGAGCAGAAACAAAAAAAGAATCTACAGAACTAAATAAATTGTTAAGTAACGACGAAAAAATTGAAAAAGAAGAAATAAAATAAAAAATAAATTTTAGAGAGAATTTTAAAAAATTATTTATGTAAAAACTTGCAATAATAAAATTGTAATAAATAGTAGAGTTGGCCGGGATCGGGATCCCGGTCGGGATCGGGCGGGATTATCCCGGGTTTTTCGAATCCCGATCCCGATTTTTCTGATCCCGAGACCGAAAGGTGAATCCCGATCCCGGTTTTGGATGATCCCGATCCCGAGCCGGGATCCGGGATCGGGATCGGGATGTGCATCAAATCCCGAAGAAAATCCCGATTTTATAAATTGACTAGAAGTCTGTGAAATAAAGTTAACAGAAGAGGGGAGGCGTGAAAGTAAGAAAAATTTTCGTCTGCGGCGCAGAAAAGGAGCAAATTTGCACAGAGCTGTCTTTAAAACTCTAACGAAATATTGAGTGATTTGGTGTTTTAACGAGGGATCAAGAGGGGTTGAGGGGAGTATCGGTGGATTTGTAGTATAGAAGGATATCGGTGGATTTACAGGGATTAAGTTAGATTTGAAGAGAAATCGGTGGCTTAAGAGATTTTACTACACGAATATATCACTTAATCCCTCAATCTCAGTTCTTAATCGTCCACATTTGAACGTAACGCACTTAATCGTATAGACTTGAACGTTTAGATTTGAATGCCCTTGGCCCTCCAAAATTAAAAATTATTGATTGCGGCGCTTAGAAGGGAGGAAAAAAAATCTCAAGACAGGGGGAGAGCAAAAACCACCAAAATTCTCAAAATTTTCGCCTGCGGCGCTGAAAAATGAAAGGAATCTTACTTAAGGACCACCAAAATTCTCAAAATTTTCGCCTGCGGCGCAGAAACAGGAGTGATTAAGGCATTATAGAGATGCATCTTTAAGACTTCAACGAAATATTGAGTGATTTGGTGTGATATCGAGCGATCAAGAGGGGTTGAGGGGAGTATCGGTGGATTTGGAGTATAGAAGGATATCAGAGGATTTACAGGGATTAGGTTAGATTGGAAGAGAACATGAATATGTTACTTAATCCCTCAATCTCAGTTTTTAATCGTCCACATTTGAAAATAACGCATTAGACTTCAACGTTTAAACTTGAATGCCCTTGGCCTTCCAAAATTAAAAAAAATATTCCCGCGGCGCTTAAAATGGAAGAAGCCCAATCCCATTTATCCCCCCCCCCCCCCATTACCTTATCCACACTTAATCCCCTGAACGGAAAGTAAATCATGAGTTTACGAGACTTAAACTCAATATTTCATCACCGCAGTGGAAATTTTAGAATTATATTGAGTCGTATGTGAAGAAAATAAAAATTTAAAAGTTTAAAAAAATTTTTTTAGTAAATCCCGATCCCGATTTTTTAATCCCGGTCCCGATTCGGGATCGGGACCGGGATCGGGATCTCCATTCCAAATCCCGATCCCGATTTCGGCCAATCCCGATCCCGTGTCGGGATCCGGGATCGGGATCGGGATCACCATTCCCAAATCCCGATCCCGGGTTTTTCTCTAAATCCCGATACCGGCCAACTCTAATAAATAGGTAATATAAAACATATCTACCTTCAAATTTAGACTGGGTTTATGTATATGTTTCTCTTCAGATGAAAATGTCTAACTCTAGTTATAAGTATATAACGTGATTGATATAGCCAATAAAAGGGCTGTTGGATTAAGGTGGAGGCGAGGGGATATCAAAGATAAAGGAAGGATAAAAGATTTAAGGTGGATGAAATGGGATTACATATTATAGGCATAATATAACAAGTCGAACGATTTACAAAGCCCCCCACCCATTCTTAATATCCATGCTAATTTATCCAGATCTATCAATCTCCCTTAATCCAAACTTTCACCCGATATCATTTCGAATCATACATACAATCTCTTCAAATCCCTCGATATCTCTTCAAATATCTTAATATTTTTCAAATCCCCTTACACCCCCCTAATCACTACAAATCCCCTGATTTCTCTCCAAATCCTTAAAAATTCCATTAATACCAAGTCCTTAATCTTTCATTTTTAACTTTCAGGTTATAGCCATTCAGAGTTTTCCTCGTCATAGTTTATTAAATATCTAATAAATTAACTTAGGCAAAAAGAAATTTTTGAATTTTCTGATACATACATATTCCTTGCCTGATGAAAAACATTTGAAGACAAAGATTATTTTTTTAAATTTCCTTTGTATGTACATACATATGTATTTACTTTTATTTTTTATTTTCCTTGGAAAAAAAGTCGACCTAGAAATTTTTTATATTCTCCAATCATTCATCTTATTTCTACATATTTACTATAAAGTTAGTTTCTATGTTATATTTTTAGTTTTTTTTCTTAATTTTAATAAATATGTAGAACGTTAAAACATGGTGCGACACTTCCACAATATCCGTCATGTCCTTGGATATCTCAAATATCCCACCAAATCTTCGGATATCCCATCAAGTTACTCTTAACCCACTGAAATCTCCCTTAATCTACCGAAATCTTTCTTAATTCATATCAGTGTTAAGTACCATATTTATCTTACTCTCATCTCGCTTTGGCAAACTAAATCGTGAATATAGAAGAAACCTTTCTCCTTTTCTGCGCCGCAGGCGAAAATTTTTTGAATTTCCGTTGGGCAAGAAGCAAAAATGCATCCTTTTTTGAGCCAAAAATTCAAATTTTAGTCAAAAATGGCGTTCGATATTTTTTTCGATTTTTTGTAATTTGGTCGGTCGATTGTTTCGATTTTTAAATTTTTTCGGTCGATATTTTTTCGATAAATATCGAAAAATATCGAATATCGAAAAAATCAAAATTTTCTCGGTCGATATTTTTTCGATAAATATCGAAAAAAATATCGAAAAATATCGATAATTATCGATGAAAAATCGTATCGAGCCGATCTCTACCTAAAACCTGGTTAGTTCTGCTGAATTAAAGCCTTAATTCAATCGGAATGAAATTTTAACTCTATAGGGTGTAATTATCCAAAAGCATGTCGGCGATCTACGATTAAAACAAAAATCTTAGTTCTAAGCTGATCTCTATATTCGAGCCTGTCTTTTCAAATTCGTGAAAAAGATAAATGGGGGGCGGATAACAAGAGATTGCCTATTTGTTTTATTTAATTTCCAACAATAGTTTTAATAAATTTTCAGATTTAATAATATTTTTTCTTTAAATTTTCGTCAAATGGATCCAACCAAACGAATTAATAAAGTCTGTTTTAATACCTATCTTTGACTGGTAAAAGTCGGTTTTATGTCCCCGTTTTATCTCAATTTTGATTTGCTTTGAAAATGGCTGACTGACTGACCTTTTTTACATATTTAACGAAAAAAATGACTAGGGGGAGGGGGAGGGAAGTAAATAAGTACTTAGTGATATTTCGATATTTTAATTATTTGGTCAGAATATTGAGCTGAGTCAGAATATTTGCTAAATTTTATTTATTTCGACTCCCATAACCGAATTCGAATTCAGAATAAGAATCCGAAATTAAAATTTCATTAATAAAAAATTCATGCATAACAAACTCAAGCTTTTCGAGCTTGAGTTTGGGTCCGGATTCGAATTGAATAACTTGAACAATATTCGGTCTAAGCACTCTCGATTACCTACCCGAAAACCGCTATAATTTAAATATTTTTTCACTTTTACTGAGCAAGAATAAATTTTTATATTGTATATGTATTTTTGCAATGTATTTAATTTTGAAAAATTTTTCAGGAGTTTACAGACATTGTACGTCATCCTCCACCTTTGTGTAATGCAGGTCCAATCAATGATGACCCTTATAATTGGCAAGCTACAATTTGTGGACCGCCAAATTCGCCATATGAAGGAGGAGTATTTTTCTTGAGCATTAAGTTCCCAAAAGAATATCCAATTAAACCACCAGAAATATGGTTCAAAACACAGATTTACCATCCAAATATCAATACGGATGGATACATTTGTTTGGACATTCTCCAGCATAAATGGACGCCGGCTTTGACTATTTCTAAAGGTAATTTTATTATGAAATGGATTTATTATGAACTGTCATGGACCAAATTACCGCTCGGTATGGGCTAGATGACGTGGGCAAACCCGCGGCGTGGGTCAGCTCGGCGCTGCCGCTACTATGGTACCTAATCATCGTCTTATACTAGTACTACTGGCCCTGGTTTTTGAAATATATTTTGTATATTTTCCAGTTTTGGTTTCAATTTGCTCTCTTTTCACCGATCCAAATCCAAAAAGTCCGCTGAGGAATGATCTTGCTGAACAGTACGTAAATGATCGTGCTGCATACGATGCTAAGGCTCGTGAATGGACTCAGAAATATGCGATGTAATCAATTCTGATGGGAAAATAAAATTATTTTTTGTGGACTGATAAGATAAAATCATTGAATTTAATTGACTTTTCCGAAATTTAAATATTTTTTTCTAACTAAACAATAAATTTGGATTTTTTCTTCAGCTTCTTAAAAAATAAAAATAAGATTATCAACACAGCTGTGCACCAAAATTTTCCATAGTCTCACAATTGTCATTTTTTTAAATTATAAAAACGCTAAAACCAAAACGCCAAAAATCAGCAAGAGTCTATAAAAGTAAGTAGAAAGACGACGTACGCGGAAATATTCAAATATAGAATAATTGCAATTAAAAATTAGGTTAATGATAATTTTTCGTTATTTTTTTATGCTAATGCTAACCAACAAACAATCCAAACGGTATTACGACCTTCACACCGAGAATGTCTGTGCCGCGACTTTTGCGCCGAGCGACTTATTATCCGCCGCCACTATCTTTAAAAATTTTATGAATATTTCCGACTTTGATGCATAATGCATATTTTGATGTTTTTGGAAAGAATAACACGTAAATCGCACAAAAGCCTACCAAAATGCTGCTATACAAAAAACATTAGTTCAATATAGCAGATTTCAACAGAGAATTATTTTTATTTTTTAAATCTATTTATCTATAAGGAAACAAATTTAAATAAATATTTACATTTTATTTACATATTTTAATGAAATATAATTTCGAATCGCTAAAGTCTCTAAGCGGAGGTAG
This sequence comes from Meloidogyne arenaria, assembly GCA_036172955.1. Lineage (NCBI taxonomy): Eukaryota > Metazoa > Nematoda > Chromadorea > Rhabditida > Meloidogynidae > Meloidogyne > Meloidogyne arenaria. The sequence continues at coordinate 894,945 of JARQAB010000029.1, read as the reverse complement.
TAGCTTCTATGTTTTGTTGATGACCACGTATGTGTGTTTGTAGATTGCTGGCTCGATTAAAAGCTTTTCCACATTGTGTGCATACAAAAGGCTTTACCTTAATTAAATATTTAGATAAAGTTTGGGGTTTTAAGCTATAACAATTTGAAAAATTTGGGGAAAGTAGGGTAATCTTCTGTTTCATTGGTCCCTAGAAAAAAAATGAGAAAAAAGTGCTTGTTCGAGATTTTTGAACCATGACAGTAGATTTTCCTTAAATTAATAATATCGAATATTTGCCACGAATTCGACTTGTTTCGACTATTTTTAATTCGACTTATATTTCGGGTCCTGGGTTCGAAATAAGCAAATTCTAAGCTCAGACTTTAATATTGAATGTCCTAAACCGGTGATAAATGATTCGATTTCTACATTAATTTGTAGTGAAATCAAAAATAGGTATACATTATCCGAAAACTATTCCCCAATAAAATCCTAATAGTACCACAAAGCAAATTTTCAATCCCTCAAATCCCCCAGAATTTGTTTGATTTTTAATGTTACTTCAGCTCCACCGTTTTCATTAATTTTAATTATACATACTAGACAAACTCGTAACCAAAAATAGTAAAAGTAAAAATAGTAATTTTGTTCCAAAGCTAGAGGAAAGTTCTTTAATATTGCTCGAAATACGCAAATTAGATACCCTAAACCTGAGGGAAATTTACACTCCAAAATTTATGATAAAATTTTTCATAAGATTTCTTACAGTTGTATGTGTATAAGCATGTCTTGTTAAATTTCCAGGCTGTCTAAATGCTCTTCCACAATGTTCACAAGAGAAAGGCTTTTCGCCAGTATGGATACGCTAAAAAATAAGAATTAATAACTTCAGAAATGTAAAGATTAACGGGGGTTTTCTCAGTTTGGCCACTTATATTGGATTTTTTTTTCAAATTTGTATTTAAGTTACCAACTGTTTAAAATTTATTTCGAGTTTAAGTGGAACCATGAATTATTAATAGTTTATTAATGTTACTTTAAGGCAGATATTCGTAAATTTTTGAAGATTTTTCCTTACAACAAGCTCACAATTCCTCATACATTAGGTAACAAAACTTTAACGGACTCGGGTTTTTGACAATTTATCGGGTCATGTATCGGATTGATAAAAAATTAGCACATTTAAGCTAACCCTGTCTAATATTTTTCCATTTATAATTTTTATTTCTTTTGTTTTATTCATTTATAAGCTTTTTCATCTATTTTCTATCCCAAATTTTACTGTTTTAGAGAAAGCTTTTCTCTATGGAAACAGAAAATATATTTTATTTTTAGTTATTGTTTTGGATGAGCAAGTTAAGGGAGAAAATAAAAGAATAGAGAGTTGCTATTCTTTTTTGTTTTTTTCATATTATGGGCTTTGACGGAAACAGAAAAGATTCATAATAGAGACAGATTTTCCATGGAAAAATTATTTAGTATAAATTTAGGTATATTGTAATGTATTTTTTTGATTGAGAAAATTTCAGGTAGATAGGCTACGTGGAAAATTAAGAAGAAAAAGTTTTTGGTGTAATTCCTTTCGTCAGCTTAGGGTTAAGGATGGGAATTTAAAAATATTCTCAAACACATCAACTTAAGGGGATCGGGTACAACTATAGCTCTCATTTCAAGTTACAAATCTATCCTAGCATAAAATAGTGTCAGAGTTAATCCTTAACTCATGGAATAGATTTTTCGTTCTTATAATCAGGAGTTTATGAAATAACCAGAATCTTATGAAAAATCTGTTTTTTAAGATTTGGTTTATAATTTAAATATCGTAAGACATTTCCTTCCCTACCATTCCTAATTAAATATTTCCAAAATTTCTTTCCAATGTATTAAAAATCAAAATTGCCCCTCATTTATTTATTCTCTATTTCACCAACCTAATTCTATTTGTCTCCTCAATTTTGCTTAATTGTTGGAGTGGATAATCCTTAATTTTAATTCATTGGCCTTATAACTAATCCTTGAAAATGAGGACATTTTTTTGTCTTTTTTCATTATTGAGGCACATTAGACATATTTATTGCAAAAAATGTGAGTGAAATAATATTATTTTGATGTGAAAAGTAAAGATATGTTATCAAGTTTTTTTTAAATTTCAGTTTAATTGACAGAGGAAAATTTTGAAAATTACAAGAATACAGATTCTAATAAAGCTTTTATTTCTATTTCTATTAGAGTTGGCCGGGATCGGGATCCCGGTCGGGATCGGGCGGGATTATCCCGGGTTTTTCGAATCCCGATCCCGATTTTTCTGATCCCGAGACCGAAAGGTGAATCCCGATCCCGGTTTTGGATGATCCCGATCCCGAGCCGGGATCCGGGATCGGGATCGGGATGTGCATCAAATCCCGAAGAAAATCCCGATTTAATAAATTGACTAGAAGTCTGTGAATTAAGTTAACAGAAGTGGGGAGGCATGAAAGTAAGAAAAATTTTCGCCTGCGGCGCAGAAAAGGGACTAAATTTGGCTTCTTGAGCTTCAAAATTAAAAAAATTTTCGCCTGCGCGCTGAAAATCAAAATTTTTGGCGCCTACGGCGCCGAAAAAGTGAATTTTTCTGGACAACGGCCTTTTAAAATTCTCAAAATTTTCGCCTGCGGCGAGAAAAGGGAGTGATTAAGGCATTATAGAGATGCCTTAATCACTGTCTTTAAGACTTTAACGAAATATTGAGTGATTTGGTGTGATATCGAGCGATCAAGAGTGGTTGAGGGGAGTATCGGTGGATTTGGAGTATAGAAGGATATCGGTGGATTTACAGGGATTAAGTTAGATTTGAAGAGAAATCAAGGCCTTCCAAAATAAAAAATATTGCCTTCGGGGCTTAAAAAAGAGGAAACCTGGCACCTTGGCCTTCCAAATTTTACAAAAATGGAAGAAGCCCAATCCCATTTATTCCTCACCCCCCATTACCTTATCCTCCCTTAATCCCCTGAACCGGAAAGTAAATCATGCGTCTATGAGACTTAAACTCACTATTTCAGCACCGCAATTGAAATTTTAGAATTATATTGAGTCGTATGTGAAGAAAATAAAAATTTAAAAGTTTTTAATATTTGTTTACTAAATCCCGATCCCGATCTTTCAATCCCGGTCCCGATTCGGGATCGGGACCGGGATCGGGATCTCCATTCCAAATCCCGATCCCGATTTCGGCCAATCCCGATCCCGTGTCGGGATCCGGGATCGGGATCGGGATCACCATTCCAAAATCCCGATCCCGGGTTTTTGTCAAAATCCCGATACCGGCCAACTCTAATTTCTATTAATTGGGATTTTTCTGTGAATTTTTGAAGATTAAATGGGTGTATAAATTTGAGTTTTGTTTATTCTTGATTCTGATAATAGGTATATAATTTGTTATTTTAAATTTATTTTATAATAAATTTCAAAAAATTGATCAAATATTAGAGTTAAAAATTTGCGGAGTATTTTTGGATGTCTCACAAGTAGACAAAAGAAATATTCGTGCTAGACTCTGTAGAACTGGTGATGTTCGAACCAGAGCAGCGCAGTTATTCATTGCCCTGTAATAGTGAGTGAGGGGTTGTGGTTTTAAAAGCTTTGGATCTGGTGGACTGCGATAACGGCTAAAGATTTGGGTTGAGGAAAGAACGAGAATCTGATTGGTCCTCATCTTTACCTAAATATCTAAAAATTTTCCCCAAAAAATAATTTCTTTCACTTTACCCTAAAAAACTTTTCAATACTTAATTACTCTTATTTATTTCCCACACATTTCCCATCCAATCTTTTTCGCTCCAATTGTTTTTAACAATTTCGCGCGCGCCTTCAATTTAATTCTCAAGTATCAAGAGAAGGAATATACTTTAATTCTTCCTATTTTTTCTAAAATAATTTTTCTAAATTACTCAATCTCGACTAAATGTCGAGTGTTTTTCTTTCCCTTCCCTTCCCCTTTCTCACTTTCTTGATGACATATCTTTATCTAAAATTATTTTTTTTTGTTATTCATTCAATTTTTTGCTGACCCCATCATTATGTCCCCAAAAACAAAACAAAAAAATTTTTTCTACAATAATGAAGTGGAGTGAATAACTGGGAAAGGAATTGGGGAAAAAGTATTGATGGAAGAAATTAATAAAATAAAAATAAAATTAAGTTGCGCAATGTTTTGGTAATTTACAATTCAATAAAGTACTCAAGATGGTTTTTTGAAAAATAATATTTTTAAAATAATTTTTATAGGAGAAGATTCGGGCCAACGAGCCCTAACACATGATTTGCCAGCCAAGATGCTATAATATTTATAATTCAATTCCGATTCCCTCGATAAGTGATATCATTTTTCCGACTGGAATCATAAGTTTCGACCAAACATTAAAAAGTTTCAACCTGATAAAATGTGAAGAACACAAAAGAATTGATCACCCTTAATATGCTGTAAATTATTTAAGAGTGATCAGAATTGATCCATCTATTTGGTAAAAGACGCCTATCATGTGTTTTTGAAGGATTCGAGTAAAGCTAAGGAGTCAATTAGTCAATTCTGGATGGCGCTAAACTGACCCAACCCCAATGGAGAGGAATTACAGTATTTTAACAATAACTATCCTCACTCCAATTAATTAAAATCTTTACCTTATGCGTAATTAACGTATTTGAACGGCTAAAAGTCTTCTCACAGATATCACATCTATACTTTTTTACATTGGATGAACGATGAGGACCTCCAATTCTACATCCATTTGTTGTTGAATGGGGCCCTCGATTTTGTTTTGTTAAAATTTTCTTTTTCAATTCGATTCTTTAAAAAAATTATTTGTTAAAAATATTTTAGTGATATGGTCGGTTGCTGTTTTTACTTTTATTTTATTCTTGAGTAGTATACTTATTAAATTGTATAGAGGGCTGACTTTAAAAACTGATAAAACTCAAACCAAAAATGACAGCAAACTACATTATGATCACTCAGATACAAAGGCCTAAATCTAATAATCTTTTGAAATCCAAAAATAACCAGTAAATTAAAAATAAAAAGTAAAATGAAGGGGGGGGGGGGGGAAGAAATGACTATTACAAAATAAATTCCTTACTTATTTTGCCTTTTTGATTGTATTTGTGACAAGGATTTAGCAGTATTTTCAGCTAAAAATTTATTCGAATATTCTCTTTGATTTGAATTTTTATGAAGGATGTTGCTGTTTTTGTGCGATTTATTTGTTGATTGGTTATTGTTGATTGTAAAAGTGTTGCGAGAAGCTTTAAAATAAATTTTGGAATAAATATCTAGAACTTTGGTTTATAAAATTATATTCGGTAACTATTTGTAATCATCTTTTGAGAATTGTAAAATCCTAATATGATTTTGTTAAATATCTATCCCTCATGGGCTATTCACAGATTCCCAAACCAATTTTAATTAGGGATGACAATAACGTGATTTTTAAAAAAATTATCTTAAATTATTGTCAAATATCCTTTTTACATTGTATTTTTAAAATTCTCAAAAATTTTTTCCAATTCTCATTCTTGACGAGGGAATTAAAATATAGTTAGGGGTTAAGCTAAGGAAAGGGGTTTAATTTATGCAAAGATTTCCCAAATTTACTGTAAAATAATTGATAAAATTCTCTTTATTTTATATCATCTGAACAATTTGCAAAATCATTACTTGCTTCATCTCGATTTACAAACAAATTCCTTTCTAAGGCCTTCCTTTTTATCATTTCCTGATTTGCTAGTATAAATGTTTGCATTGGGTTTTGACGTCTTAAAGCGGCTGACGCTAAAAATTGCTGCCAACAAAGGGACTGTTGAATTAATATTGGGGGAGGTTTTAATTGAAAACAATTTAAATTATTTGGTAATTCTTGTTGAGGAAATTGGAAACGTTGTTGGGGGTTGAGGGAAGGGAAGGGAGCTGATAATTCTGCAACTGATGGAAATGGTCTGGAAATTAAAGAATTGCTTAAAACCAGAGTTGGACACAACCGTTTATTAGTAGGTATCCCCGGTTTTCGACCCCCAGTATCGGTTTATGATGGACCCCCGGTTTTTGGTTAACCGAAACAGGTTTTGGCTGAATTTTTCATCCAGAATATCCCATTAATATTTTGTCACTTTCAAACGCTTATAAATTATTATCAATTGCTAATAGCAATTTAAACAATCCGAAAAATTATGCTGAACTTGGAGGGATTGAGGGGATTTTGTTTAATGAGAGAGTAGAACGATTAAGAGTTGTCGATGAACTAGGGATTAATAGGATTTGCATGAGATATGGGATTTTTTACCAACCGAGTCCCTTGGATTGGATTCTTTGCGATTGTTTTAAGTATAGGCTGGAAGTTTAGGCGTGCAAATAGTGTATGCCAGTATTTGGAAATTTAAAATATGCCAGTAATTTAAAATATGCCAGCAGGCACAAAGGTACATTTACTAATTCTGGAAAGATCTTCCAAACACTCATTATTATAATATATCTTACCCAGAATTAAGAGAATTAATATAGTTATTTGAAGGGATTCGTCTTGTATTAGAATTATGTATCATTTGGCTGCCATTGTTTGACAAGTGTTGCTGGAAAAGCCTAACTCTCTGTAAAAATTCCATGGAAGCTGCCGCTGCTGTTGCTGCTGCTATTGCCTTTAATTAATTTGAATTTACACTATAAAGTTTTTAAATTTCTTATTACCATTTTTTGTTGAGGTGGCTGTTGTTTGAAAGAATTTTGCGAATTATTCTGTTCTGATGCTTGAGAAGAATTATTTAATGATTTGAATTCAGGATTGTTTGAATTAGGATTGTTTGAATCTGGTTGGGATTGGACAGCAGGCAAAAGCTGAAAACAAAATTACTTGAGAGATAATGTTCTCAGGAAGTACAACTTAAAACTTTACTAAAGACTATACTTAAGGATGATTTCCTTGTATTGTTGTAATGTTATTGTGTCTAGTCTAGGTTCTGTATTTGAGAAATTTGAGAAACTCTATAGTATTTCGATTAGTGTTGCCGTTTTGAGGCATTTTTTTCTGGCTTGCCTGTATCGAGTCGGGGCGGTAAGAGTCTTTTTCGGGCCTAACTTTATCAACTCGGGCCGTACGAGTCTTTTCCGGTCCAAATATCTTAGGCCCGACTCGATCTTTCGGTCCGAGTCGGGCCATTTTGGCAACACTACTTTTGATATTCAAAATATTTCTAATGATGAAGATTTTTTTACTGATCCTTGATATTTTTGTAATATCTTGATCAATCCTCAAGTAATATCACTAATTTATCTTTACCTTCATTAAAGCATCCAACAAGGATTTTCTTTGCTCAATCTCGTCTTTATTCTTCTCATTCCTTATATTTTCTTCATTATCAAAATGGCTAAGGCTTGGAAGCGTTTCTTCAATAGTTTCTTCTTTATCATTATTTTCATTCCTTGCTTCTCCTTGATTTAGACAAGTCTTATTATTCTCTTCAAAATCCATTTTAGGTATATTTTCATTTTTATCATGGCATTCTTTCATATCCCTCACAGAGTTACAATATATGGCCTTAATTATAAATTAAGTTATGATTGAGATATCCAATTATAACAACCCAAATGACAACAAAAATTTGATCAAACGCCACAAATACGCGTGGTTTATTCTAAAATTTTAACCTTTCTCGTCAGTTTTTTATTAACTATCCCAGCCTACACATTTATTACTGGCAAAAAATCAAAATATAAATTCCATTTCACCTCATTTGACTTATTATTCGAAGCAGCTTCAAGGCGTTTCTGTCGTTGCTCGAGGAGCGTGTCTATCAAGAAACATTTTCGTTGTTTTTGTAAAACTGTGATATTGCTGTTGGAAGGAATTGTGTTGGAATTTTGAATATTTTTCATTTTTAATTTATTTACTTAAATTAAAAAAATTTGTAAAAAATATACAAATATTTTAAAACAAAGAAATTCAAAAATATTTTATGAGTATTAGTAAAAATTAGAGCCCGGACCGATACGATTTTTTATCGATAATTATCGATATTTTTCGATATTTTTTTCCGATATTTATCGAAAAAATATCGACCGAGCCCTCCGTTCGGGCTCTAGTAAAAATACTAAATTTCGTATTTGTATATGAAAAACATAAATTTCCAAAATTGCCCCAAATATTTGATTCACAAATATTTTGTACTAAAATTCATTTAAGCAACAATCTTCAATTTATCGTAAAATGACGACTAGAATTTTTTAAGATTTATCCCTCAATTTAACTAAAGTTAAGTTCGGTAAAGTTGAAAAGAAATTTCTCCACCTCAATATGATAATTGTTAACAATTTTCTTTACAATTAAGGAGGTAAATGATCTAATTTTTAATTATTTTTTCAAATATTTTAATTAATTTTCATCTCTAATTTATCAAAAAAAAACAGAAAAGATATAGTAGTATGTGAAGTACTTTTGCCATACTTGCCCATTTATTTATCCAAAACAATTTATTCGCTATTTTAGCTGCTCATTAGCGCTTAAAAAAGATGCACACACGCAAATAAATGTTTGGCAATTAGTTGAATGGAAAATTTGCTTTCCATTCAAGGAAAGGTAAAAATGTGTTGGATTGTGTGACAGGAATCTGGCCATTTTCAATGAATAATGGACTAGCTAGGAAGGGGATAAACGAGAATGATGGCGCTTCAGCACGGCATTTGGCGCCATCGGCTGGCCGTTCATGAAATTGGCACGCAGGAAATTACGATTCCGCTCATCAGCTCATTCACAGGGGAAAAGGAAAGGGAAGGGAAGGTATATACTAGTAGTTTAGTTGGGTGCGCGAATATTCACTAATGGCATCCCAAATGAAAAGCATAAAACGCAGAAGAGCTACTATTCCTAAAAAGAATTTGTGTGGATGTCGTGCCAACAGGGAATGGATGTGAATAGATAAATATGTGAGTATAAAACTTCCTGGATTTTTTATATTCAAAAACAATGAAAAGCCGACAATATTATTAAATGATTATTGTATATAGTTAGCTAATTCTGTCTCCATAAAAATATTAATTTTAATCACGTCTGAGGAATAATTTAATTGGAATAATATTCGAATATATATTCTGTCTTGAGTTTAAAAATTATAGAAAATTTTACTGATAAAATCATTTTTTTGATCAAGGAATACTATAAATTAGCTTCACAAACTATAGTCAGAAACTCATTACAAAGATTACAAGCATTACAAATTCAACTCATTTGACATTATCTAAGGGTACCTAACTCCCAGTAGAATAAATACTATTTTATGGCAGATCCGGGTTGTTGAAAAATCGAAAAATATCCCCAGACCTTTAATAAATAAATCTAATTTATATATTAACAATTTTAAATTAGGTATTCATACAAAATTTATTAACCAAAAGGTTCTAATAATTATAAACGTTTATGTATACAAATTAATTATGATATTATTGAGGATTTATTCGTAAATATTTTTTTTAATTCTTGGACAAAATTTAAATTATTTCTGGAATTAGAAATTTTAAATAAGGAAAGTTTAAAAAAAATAAAAATAATTAGTTGAAAATTTTATGAAGGTGGGGGGATTTTAATGGGAATAAACGTCAAAAAGGATTGAAGTTTTTATGAATTAAAAAAAAATTTTTATAAAAAATACTTGGATATTAATAATTTATTTGATATAATGTATTTATAGAAAATTAAATAATGTTAATAAAAAATATTAAGAAGGTATCCTGTATTTATTTAACGAGTGGAAAGGATGGAAAAAATAAAAGGCAGCTATAATTATAACCATGGAAATCATTGTCTCAAAAAATCATGATTCGGTAGAAATCTTAAATAAATAAAAATTTTGTTAAATTCTAATATCCCTCCCAGGGGTGAGCGCAAGAGATTACTATAAATCAGCGAATCCTAATTGATTTAGTGATACATGTAAGTTGGATGGGTAATGTTTTGGAGAGAGATAAAGGATTTAGAGGGATTATGAAGGATATCAGAGAATTTAGAAGGATCGAGGGGTTTAACGTGGTGGGGGATTACGGAGATTATCATGTAATTTGGAGCAATCAAGGAAATTTAAAAAGATACTATTGGCTTACTGAAGGATGTCGGGTGAGTTAGGGAGATAACGGAGGATAAAGGACTATCAGTATTTGTAAATTAATTCCGGGGATATCAGGTGATTTGGAAGATAACTTGAGATCTGAGCTCCAGATACTGAACCGATATTTTCTGAGCCGTTCCATGATGAAAAACTGGTATTTAAATACCCACTTTTAGCGCCGCAGGCAAAAATTTTAAAAAATTTGGAAAGCCAGAAGCTAGATTTCTTTTAATTTTTGCCCTCAGATTAAAAAGATAAAAGGGATTTGAGCATATAGTAGGTATCAGGGGTTGAAGAGATATAGCAGGATATCTCTACAAACTCCCTATATCTATTTAAATCAACCTTAATCACAGTAAATCGACCGATAGCCTTCTATCCTCTCAGTTCCGCCGATATTTCCCACTTAGCCACTTTATCCCTCTTCCATTTTCAGCGCCGCAGGCGAAAATTTTGAGCAATTTGGAAAGATAAGAAGCCAGATTTCTCCAATTTTGTCCTCAGATTGGGTATATTTTTTGCGTTAATTTCATCGAAAATAACGCAAAACGCAATGCGCTCACCCCTGATCTTTCCTAGAGATGGCATTAATATTAGTGTTCGGCAAATGGATTTTTTCAATACCAATACCAGTATGTAGTACCGAAAAGTACCGAGTCGGTACTATCGGTAGTACCGAACTGTTAGAATTGAACAAGAAAATAGGGCTAGAAACCTTAAAGAATTAATTTTGGCATAAATAATTAGTTATACAAAGGCCCTACCTACGTAATTCCCGAACAAACATTCTTTAGAAACAAATGAAAAGGACCACGCCTTTTTCTTTAAAAATATTACTTATACTATTGGTTTTTATGTAATTGTTTTGTAATTTTACATATGAAAGCGAATTAATAGAAGAAGTTATTAAGGATGTACAGGACTCTGGCCAGAGTTTCCAGGATCTTTTAATATTCTATTAAAAAATATCTTTTTGAAGTACATTTAGAGATGGGAAATTAGAGAAAATCAGAATAATTTTTACCAATTGACATTCCCAAAATTTTGTCAAAATTATGTATATTGTGGCAATATTTCGATCAAGATTTGATTTTGACCTTTCCCATTCAAATCATAGAAATCTAGTTCTAAACAAAATTTTTTAGTAAATTCAGAAAAATAATTATTTAATTTATTCAATAAAGTAAAATCCTTTTTAACCAAAAAAAAATTTTCCTCAAATTTTCTAAAGCTTTTCCTACTCTAAAACTATAACAAAATAAATATACACAGCCATTCATTATCCATTCAAAAGCTTTGTCCGGTTATCCATACATTGGTATTGTTCTCTAGAATTTTTAAAACTCCATCCAACCTTCTTTTGTTTAGCCAAATATGAATGGAAAGGCAGGAGGAGAGGAGAGTGTTTTTGTTTGTTTGCCTCTATAAAGCTTTTTAAGCTCCTCCTCCCCTTTTTTGAGGGAAAAAGCGGCTCAATCGGTGAAAAAAGAAAGGAAAATTTTTTGAAAAAAAGTTAAGGAAATTTAGCTAAAAATTCAGCTTTTTCTTTTGTTTTTTAAAAAAAAATATTTTTCTAAAAAATATTTTTTTATAAATTTTTCCGATGCAAAGTTAAAATGGTCGCCAGGGAATTTAGAAAAAGAGGAAAATGAAAATAACTTCCGTGGAATCGTAAATGAGTCTTTTTTAATAATGAACAAAACGAGAGGCTTATTAATTGCTTTTATGCAGGAGGAAATAATTTTTTAAAAAAGCTTATAAAAATATCTATATAAAGAAATTTAGAATGAAATTAAAGGAAATTTTGGAGAATTTATTCTTAACAAGTGTCTGGTATTGGATGATGAAGATATCGTATTTTAACCAGATCTGTTACTTATCTTTGAGGGAACCAGCGATACTTTTATTAATTTGAAATTATGTCGACTAAAAGATGATTAAGAAAGCCCCAAAACTTTTCTAAGTAAGAGTCTAAAATATTTAGACAATGAGTAGGTATTGAATGCGACATTATGAGTTTTAAGTGAAGAATAGGGTTGCGCATTTTAGATGAGGATATGCCTTAAACTGAGAAGACTAAAAATGAATTTCTACGTTGGTCCGAGCATTTAGATCCCGGATGTTTTTGTTATATGCATGTTTTTGCATATTTCGACCTAGTGATGAAAAATATTTTAAATTGTTGCGAAACTAAGATTCCAAAATTAAAAATTATAAAAATAGAAGTAAGTAATTGCAAAATTTATTCAAAAATTTACGAATTAAACAATAATGCTAGAAAACTACAAATTTATTAGGAACGGGTTTTGTAACAAATCTTATATAGTAACTTGAAAATATTCAACTCATTTAGATAATTTTCTAGGATTTTACCTTCTTTAAACAATAAAATCCCCGCCTCTTATTTCATTTAAATACATCATTTGGCCTTTATCATTTTATAAAAAAGGAGGCATTTTAATGGGGGGTTGTGTGTTCCATCAAGTGTTTCTTCTAAATAAGGATTTGAGAGAGAAAGAAAAGTTTATATATATAAATCCATTTAAAGTCTTCACTGCGCGAAACTTTTCCTTTTCCTTTCCATCCTAATCCGATTACAAATAATGATGATATAAAAAACTGAAAAGGGATAAATTGAAAAGGAGAAGGGCAAATTTTTAATACAAAAAAAGGAGATACAGGCAAAGGATACTAAAAATGGAGTAAAAAAGTGAAGAAGTTAAAAGATGACGAGGGAAATGAAATCATTCGAAGCCTTAGAAATTTAAATAAATTTTCAGATAAATAACTCAAAGTAATTTTAATGAGCTTAACGTCATTTATTAATTTTGACCATAAATAAATTTTAGATTTTTACTAGGGTTGGACACTACCGGTTATTAACCGGTACCCCCGGTTTTCGGTTTTGACCGGTTTACGACCCCCGGTTTTCGGTTTCGGTTTTTGACTGACCCCCGGTTTTCGGTTAACCGAAACCGGTTTTTGACTAAATTTCTGTTCCAGAAAATTCCATTCACCTTTTATCTATTTGTAATGCTTCAAAGGAATATTTTATATATCAGGCGCTGACTAATTTTAAAATTTCAACAATTTGAGTAATTAAGGGGTATTTGGAGTGATAAACTGGTATATCGGTCGATTTTGAAAAGAGAATAGACGATTAAAAGATATCGATGATGAGGGGGTTAAGTGCTTGAATTCCCCCAAAATTTGGAAGGCCAATGAGTAGAATTGGAAGGCCAATGAGTCTTTAGTCGGAAATTTACTTCAAAAATTGTCGGAAATCGGAAATTTTTCCAAAATTTCGGAAATCGGAAATCGGAAGGAAAAAAACGTCGGAAATCGGAAGTCGGAAATCGGAATTCCGACCCACCTCTGATTCGAACTCAACCATTTTAAGATATCCCAGTGATGGAGTCAGTCGCTTTAACCATTCAGCCACACATCGGCACAAGGGAAATGTGAGACAAAGTGGGCCGTACCCGCGACAAAGTGTGCCGTACCCGAATAAAAAATAGAGAGAAAAACAAAAATAGAGACAACAAAATATATAGACAGTTAGATAAAAAAGTAAAATATTTTGGCAAAATGTATTTGGGAATTCAAATGTCCGAAGAAATCCTAAAATATTTCTGTCATTAGGGGTGTATTTTATAAACCGAAAAACCGGTCGGTTTAGGCCACCGGTTTTCGGTTTTCGCCGGTTTTTGACCCCCGGTTTTCGGTTTCGGTTTATTGGCCAAAAACACCGGTTTTCGGTTTCGGTTTCGGTTCGGTTAACCGACCGTGACCAACCCTAATTTTTACTTTAATTGAGTAATTTTTATCAAAAACTTTATAAACAAATTATTGAAATCTCTAAAATGATTTTGAAGTGAATTGACTTGGGAATCTTCGGATTTCGAAAATATAAATCTGAAGTTAGAAAATTTTTCGGAACCCCATATAATTCTCAGATCAAACCCTCTGGATCCACTAAATTACCTAATTATTAAGGTCTTGTAATTAAATTTATAAAATTCTTTCTAAAGACAAATAATTCTACTACCTTAAATTCTACTACCTTAAATCTTAAACAAATAAATTCATTGAAGATGACATAAGTAAAAAGATATAGTAATGCATTTTTATATAAATTTGTAATGCACACCTGCTTTGATTTTTAAGCCGGAAAGACGGCATTGCTTTTAATTTAGAGTATCTTCGAATATAGCTTAAATTTGTTTATTCTTTATAGTGTTAAGTTACTAAAAATTCTAACAAAAATATTTTGCTTTACACGTAACTGTAAAAATAATTATTTTAGGGAATTTTTGCAATTTTAAAGACAATGTTCAAGAACAATGTTAAATTAAGATCAATTTAAATAACCTCTTTTTTACACTTTTTAAATGTGCTGAAATAAAAACTTGTAGAGATAATTTCTAAAAATTAAAATTCCTCACATATAAATTCCTAGATTAATTAAAATTAGATTAATTAATAGATTGATTAAAATTTAGATTAATTAAAATTCCTCATAAAATTCCTCAATTAAAATTCATAAAAATTAAAATTCCTCACATTTAACCCAAATTTTAATTTTTCCTTAGACCAAAGTTCATGTAGAATAAAATTTCTAATTATCAAAATTGATAAGATTTATCAAAGAATCTATTAACAAGGTTGCTTCAAAAATTGAAAATAGATTATTTTGGCATAATATAACCTCCTCTGACTACATAAATATCTCCTCGTTTAATTAAGCATTAAACTCTTTCTATAAATCGAAGTGTATGTGGATACAAGGGTGTATGTGGATACAATCTAATCTTATGCTAACAATACGTGATGTTTCGAAAATCTTATAGAATACTAGTGAATTCATTTCCTTAGGCGCGGGTGTAATAAAAATAAAAACATCAGATGCTGGTTGCTACAGCCGCCGAATAATCTTTCCAACTTGTACTACATTGACTCTATCCTTCTCTAAAATCCCAATATTCCAGAAAATTATCAAAAATCTGGAATCCTAAAATATTTTTTCGGGGTTAAAGCCGAAAAATTAAAAAATATACATTTACTCGAAATGAGGGATATTTTAAAATGTATCGCTCAAATAGTTGTATTTTTAAATTTAATTTTTTTTAATTTAATATTTTAATAAAAATTAGGTACATTTATTAAAATTAAATTATAATATATTTAAATCAACTATAAGAAGAATAATATTCGGTTTTTAAAACATTATTTAAAATTAAAATTACTTTTTTGGAAGTTAAAATTTTTAAGAAATATTAGAATAATTTTAGATACATTTTTTAGAATAAAATATTCTTAAAAATATTTTGAAAAATTTAATTTAATATTCTTATTATTTTTGTAAAATATGTATGTCGGGTAAACTTTTATTAATTTAATAAAAGATACAATTCTAGAAGAAACTAAATTTAATTTTACATTATACCAAAAGGTGCGGCAAATTTTTTGTTAGTACATACATATAACTTCCATTTATAACCAAACCAAAAATTCATTTTTTCGTAACTAAAAATTTTTGATACATACTACTGCATTGAAAAGAAAATTTTTATTTCAATTTTGTTCCGCTTTGAAGATCTATAGCTTTTGAAATTGCAGCTTACGATATAATTTATACATATTTTAAGGTATTCAGCTAAATTAATGCCTTTATTAGATGATTTCTTTCTATATCTATCAATCTTCATAAGTTTACCTTCATTTATTGTCTACATATTACAGGTTTGGACAATTATTCGGAACAAATCTCTTCACAATTCTTTCTATACTCTTTTCTGTATTCGAGCATTTTATGTAAATTAAAAATTTTTTAAAATTTAATTTAAGTAATTTTAAAGGGTTTTGTTTACTTTTTTAACTCCTATTATGGAATTAGAATTCCGAATTTATTTCCATATTGGTTCATAGCTAATCCATATCCAGAATGGACATTGTCAATAATTGATTTCCTGGCAAGCTATACATTTATTGGCGATAATCTGTCATCATTCTTCATGATGCTAAACAGATTTATAGCTATTGCATGGGCATTCAATTATGAAAAGGTAAGCTGAATAAGGTGAATTCCGTTATATTTACTCTATTGTATAAAAAATAAAGAAATTGTATGACAATATATAATAGTTAGAAAATTCGCGATTTTATAGATCGCGAATTTCGATCGATAAAATCAAGCCCGAAAAAATATGACTCGACCGTCGGCCCGACTCGAAAACAGCAACCCTACTCATAAATAAATAAATATTAGTTATATCACTAGTGTCTATGTACATTTTAGGTCCGAAGGATTGATAAATAATTTCGCTTTCAAGTGATAAAATTTGTTTTTAAAAAATTTGAAAAGGGCCAAAATACGATCGACTTTTGAAATATTATTTTGGCATGGAAATATGGAATAGCAAGAGAGTGATTTTAATATTAATTTCTAATTAAGCTATGGCAGAAGATCCATCGAATAGCATGTTTCCTTTGCTTCGCATTACCTCTAAATTGCATTGGAATGCTCTTAATAAGATATACTTATTTTACAGTAAGGGATGATAAGAATGAAAATATTATTTCAATTAATATTATTGAATTGAATAATGTTAGTTTGATAATATAAAATTCAAATTATTTTTAAAAAATATTTAAAGGAAGGAAAGCTAAATTTCTACATTCAATTAAGTACAATTGAATCAATTTTCTTTCTTTTTGCTTTCATTATAATTAATTTATTGACGATTTTTGCTTACAAAAAGAAAATAAAAAACATAATCGAAACTGTTGATGTTTCTGGAACTAAAAATTCAGAGGAGAAAATTGAACGAAAATTGTGGCTTATTGCTTTGATATCTTCATTTGGCCAAATGCTTATGGCAACAGCTGTGGTAAATTTAATTTTACTATATTTAGTTACCGATGGATGGATCCCTCAATGGCTATCGGTTTCAAAACATTTTAACCTAGAAATTGGTCAGTTATTTATCTAACAAATTTCGGTTTCTAAAACCTAAGAATTTGGTGAAACCGCTAACTCTAAATAAATAATGTTTTAACAAAACTCATGAAGAAGAAATCTTATAAACAATAGAAAGATCCACTCATTTTATTGACATTTTAAATCAGATTATGTTATATGTTGTCAATATTTTGGAACGAAAATCATCATATTCATTTCTTAACTATATCTATACAATTGTTATGGATATCGGAATCGTTATATTGCCTAGTTGGCCATTAATTTGTTGCAGTCAATCATTTAGAAATAAATTACTTCGAACAATACTTCCAAAGAAACTCTATAAAAAATTTATTGGATCAATGAAACAACCTTCAAAAATAATACAAAGTGTTCAAAAAACAATTAAGGTTTTACCAGCAAATCCAGCAAATCTATATTAAAATAGAACCTAAATATTGCTGTTAAATAAATGTTGAGCAAAAATAAATTAATATTTTGTTGAAGTAAATATGCTATTTTATAGACATTCTAATTCTTTATAATTAATTTTGACATTAACTATTTTTAATTTTTTAGAAAATTTTAAATTTTATTTTACAAATGCTTGAGTCTATCTTTTTTTCTGGGACTGTTTGTTGAAGTAAAAAAAAACATTTTACTTTTTTATAATTAATGTATATTGGCCGGTATCGTGATCCAGATCGGGAGGAATTATCCAGGTTTCTTGAATCCAGATCCAAATTTTGAAATCCCGATTTCGGAGCCCAGATAGGGATTTGCATAGGATCCCGATGGAAATCCTGATGTGTATATGCAAGAGAAATTCTAGTCTAATTCTAATCATTTCAAAAAATAAAAATGTGTATGACTCTAATTCTAATCATTTGCAACTAATACTTTTATCTCTCACATTTACTGGGGCTTTCCCACTACTATCTGTATCTTTATATAGAAGCTGGAATGAAAAAAAGACGAGTAAACTGGAAATCTTTTCAGAAATGATATTTTGTCAAATATTGAAGAGTCCTCAAAAACCCTGACATATTTTAATGAGTCATACATATTTTATTCTAGCTTAAAAAATATTTGAAAAAGCACTTTGTAAACCTTTTTGTTCTTTCTAAGACTACAAAACGAATTTATTTTCAATGATTGAATGGAAAAATTGAAAGAAAAATAAATTAAAAATGAATGATTATTTTATTTTTTAAAATTTTACTATAATAACAACTTTTTGATTATTATAAAATGCAACGAAATTTTAGGTTTTTTCAGTCAAAAAAGGTTTCTAGTTCTGTTTATTCTAATTTTTCCTCTGTTCTGTTTGGAACAAGCTCAATTTAAAAATTACTTTTAATATTACTTTCGTTACTTAATAGCAGAGGTGGATCGGAATTCCGATTTCCGACGTTTTTTCCCTTCCGATTTCCGAGTTCCAACTCTTGAGCCAGTTCTGATTTCCGACATCTCGGACTGTTCCGATCAACCTCTGCTTATTAGTGAACTTCCTTTCATAAGTCCAAGCTCATCTCTGACTAAACATTTTTGGTAATCCCAAAATAATTTTATCAGAATTAAGTAGAATTAGTTTTAATCAGAATAGATTTGATAAAATTCTACGAAATTAAATCATTCGATGGATTATAAATAAATTATTCTACTGTTATTTTAATTTAAAAATATTCAATTTTATTCTAGAATTATGATGACATTAAACTCCATTATAATCGTTATATTTATTGCTTTATTTGCTGTATTTTCACAGCAAAATGAAGTAAAACCGTCTGATCAACTGTCAAAAGATGTTGAAAAAACTTTTACAAAAATTGGGCTGGAGGGTGGTTATTTAAATTCTAGAGTTTAACAATCTTTAGGGTTTAAGATTTGGTTTGGTGTTTGAGATAAGATAGAGTCAATAAGTATCCAAGGGGACGAAGACAAAATTCCTACGTATGGTTGTAGGGCTGTTTAACTTTAGTTCGGACTGATAAATTTACTTAATTTTAGAGAATTATTACCAAAATAAATTTTCTAATTTTTAGTCCCTCAACCTAATCAAAGGGGCACCATTCAATATCCTCCGCCTGTGCAATTCGGCCAACGTCGATATGATGTATCAGATCCTCGTTTAGGCTACGGACCACAACAATTAAACTACGGATACAACCCGAATTTATATAGCCATCTTCAGCCTGGACCTGTTCTAGGGCCTAATCCACCTTATAACGGTTATGATCTATATAATAGAGCAAATATTTATCGACCACCACAACAATACTATCCTGGGCAGCCTATTTATGGTCCATTTCCTAAGCAAAATACAGGTAAAATAATATACATACTTCTAGAATAAAAATTATCAATTTAGGGGAACAAGCTTCACAAATTGTTTAAAATTTGGAGCATAATCAGAAAGTGGAAATAATTCAAATTATTGATAAATAATTATTTAAAATACAAGAATAATAAAACATAAACTTTTAATAAACTTATGGTTATTTAATAGATATATTTTGTTAGAGATAAGTAGGACTAGTTTACTGTTAGAAAAAATTTATCACTAAATATTTATCTGACTTTCTAATTCCTAATCAAAGAAAAAAATAATTAGTCATAAATTGGGTTGTCGGTTTCAACAAATTCTTCGGTTAACCGAAAGCGAAACGAAAATTTTTTTGAGGATCAAGGAGTTATTAAGGATTAGCGGTGGAGTATAAGTGAATTTGTCGGATATGAGGTCAAAAAATTCTAAACAAAAATCAGAGTTACGTGTTATTAACCGGTTAATTGCTAATTACCGCCAACCGTAGTCAAGAATTTTTTAAAATTTTTATTATATAAAGCATCGATTTATATTTTTTAAATTTATAGTTTGTAAATTTTAATATTTTTTTGTAGTTTGTAAATTGCCATTTTAAAGGGTCATTTATATAAAGGGCATTTATTTTAAAGGGCATAGGGTACATTTTAGTACAAAAGTGGATTTTTATATAATTTTTTATCAATTTTTTAGACGATCATACATATAAATGCTTAATGAAATTAACGACTGTCAGTGTAATAGCGCCTTCGCTTTGTCTTAAATTAACGAAGTAACATTATAAATGAGAGGGTAATTTTTAAGAGGGGTAAAGAGAATTTTTTAATGGCGTTTAAATGTGTGTAGGGGACTTTAAGGGAGGCAAGTCGGATTTTCTAAAGGGCATTTCACTCATGGCTAATTTAAATTTTTTATTTCTTAATTTTTTAATAGAGGGCAAACAAGGTGTTTGTACCCGCAATGTGTTTTCAACAAACCACGCCTTAGCCGGAGCGTTTTTAAACTCGTTGAAAATAGCTAGAGGCATTCATTTCGGGCATTTTTTAGGGTTTAAATTGTTTTAATAAATAATTACTCTGAAATTATAATAAAAGCATTTATTTACTAACAAAGAAGCCATAAGAATTAAGTAAAGCAGCTAGGCTATAGCTATTTCTCTCCTTTAGCTAGTGCAAAAGGTTATTCGGCGGCTGGGAGCGACCCAGCATCTTCAGTAGACCGGACTGACGTGTTAGCCATTACACCACGCCGCCTACTGCACAGCATTAGGAATTAAATAGCTATATGCTTTACAATTAGAGCTAAATACTTTCTTTAAATATTTTTAGTTGAAATGTTTATTCTAATATTTCTTCTTATTTTTGACAATCTTCAAGAAGGTAATTTTTCTAAAATAAGGGAATAACATCTTTAATTAATAAAAATTAAAGAAAAAAATTTTCTTTGATTATGTTTTTAGGTTTTTCCAACTCGGAAATCAACGGAATTCATGTTTTGAAAATGGCAAAATGCTACATGGATGCATTTTACCAAAAGCCACCTTCAATTCCTCGTAAATTAAAAATAAAAAAAAGGAAATAGGTATACTTTAAATTTAGGCAATGATATTGTTGCAATGGAAGAAACTTTAAATCCACATTTGGCTTTTTCTTACGAGATCGATGACTGCATGAAGTGCATCAAAGATATTGTAATTCATATAATCTTAAAACGTGCCGGTGCCATACCTTGGGATGGGAATTTGATTTAGGAAGAATTTCTGAAAGCACATTAAATTTGCTATACCATTACCAATTTTTAGTGATGTTCGAGAGTCAAAAAAGCCGAGAGTCGAGACCGAGAATCAACCCCGAGACCGAGACCAAAACGAGAGTCGAGACCGAGAGATTAAGAGGGATATGACTTGATGTCCCTCCTAATCCCCAAAATATACCTCCTAATCCCCATGTCACTCCTAATCCCCAAAATGTCTTGAATTCCCAAGTCCACAATATATATCCACTGATATTCACATAATCTCTTAAAATCCCCTCATATCCCCTCCAAATCCAACGATATCTTCTTGATCCCTCGATCCACGCAGTTCCTTTGATATTAAATTTAATCCTTCAGAATCCCCAGTATCCCTCCTAATCTTTTTAATCTTATTACATTAAAATTTTTTGCGCGGAGGCGCAAATTTTAAAAATTTTGAAGGCCATTAAGCCAGATTCTTTTTTATTTTTCACCGCCGGAGGCGAAAATTTTCAGAGTTTTATAAGGACAATGAGCCAGATCTCTTCTTTTTTTCAACGCCGGAGGCGAAAAATTTGAGAATTTTGTAAGGCCTTAAGAGAAAAAATGCAATTGTCAGAGCCGCAGGCAAAAAATTTTTATTGAAGTTCTGTTGGTCATGAAGCTAGAACTTTTAATTTTATGCGCCGCAGGCGAAAATTTTGGAAAATTCATGACTAAATTAAAATTTTTAATGTTTTTTCAAGTTTAAAATATTAAAAAAAAAATTTAAAAACTTAAAAAGAAAATCAAAGTTTAAAAACATTTATTTTTGAAAAGAAAACGTTTCTCAACCTCACTTTCATCGACGGATTCGAACCCATCCCCATGAAAATACATAAGTCAGTGGAGTCAAACAAATTAACCACTCAACCATCGACCAACAGAATAAAAGATGGGAGAAAATATAAATATTTCCTTCCCTTTTCCTTAAAAAATTAAGTGTCAAAGTACGAGGAGTACGAGTAAAATTCAAAAAATTTCCGTCATTAGGGGTGTAAATTTAGTCTCGTTTTCCGGGACTAAAACCCCGAGACCGAGACCGAGAGCCCAAAAAACCCGAGAAATTTCTCGACTCGAGAGTCGAGACCGAGACTCTCGAACATCACTACCAATTTTCAGTTTTCGGAAAATTTTTTTATTAGGTTTACACATTGAATTTCTAAGGTAATAAAAAAAGCATTTTATTGGATAGATTCAATGATTTTTATCTCCGGTCTACTGTTTTCTATTGATATCAACAGATATGTTTACAGAAATTTTTGTGGATTTTCCGGATTACCTCTAATGCCGAAAATACAAGTGCCTGTATTCTTTTGTGGAGCAATTTAGATTTCTCCGTCCACTTTAAAATTAACTTATTGCAAATTTCTTTAAAATTAAAGCATAATCTGCAAAAAAGCTTGTTTGGGAACTCAGGTCTAGAGGAATGGCGTCAAGCTAAAATTCACGAATTGAAAGAGGAATATAGCACAAACATTCTGAAATATGCTCCTCTTCCAAACAAAGAAACCACGTTGAGAGAATGGCTTAAAAGCATGGAATTCGGGGAGAAGAAAAAAATATTGTTAACATGGCAAAATTATAATCATGAAAAAATGAAAGAGGCATTTTTAAAAGAATTCTATGAAGAGTTTAAAAAATGGAGGGATAAGGTCTTTTACGAGTCTTTAGGAAAAACCAACGAATTCAAAGGAATGTTGATTTCAAAATTTACAAAAATTAGTAAAACTGCTAGCGATTTGTTGGATAAAATCATAAAAGAGAAGGAAGATGATAAAAAGGAAAACTTGATAAAATCACTTTATGTTAACCTAAATATTAAGGAGTTCAAAAAATGGCGTAAACTAACGACAAAAAACATTGGAAAAATTCAGGATATTTTTACTGAAGATATTGACTATAAATATGATAAGTGGCGCACTAAACTCGGCCCTTTTTCTTTGCCGCTAAGGTCCGCTTATTTGACAGTTGCTAAGGATTTGATTCAAAAATTGGTTAATGAGGTATTTTTAAATATTTAATTCTCAAATTGTTTGAAATAATCATTTTATCTCAATACAAATTTTAATTACAGGGAGACCAGAAACTATTGCCCCCCCCTTTGACTTCGTATTAAGGCAAGTGGTGGGTACTTCAAAAATTCTTGATTAGTGTTGTTCCTTATTTAATTTTCTATCATTTAAACTTTAGTTTATCCCTATATCTTTAAATAGAATAAAGTTATGGCATAAATAAACTGTGCAATTACTTTCCGGTCACCCTGTAGAAATTAAGAAAAATTTCAAAATTTTGCCCATATCCGGCATGAAATTATTTTTAAGATATCAGATGAGGCATTGAAAACAATTTTGAATGGAATGTTACAACGAATAAAAATAGAAATACAAACAAACATTCCGATTATTATGTATTCATTTTTAAGTAAATACTTTGATCAGGATAGCTTTAACAAAATAACTAAAAAATTAGAAGCTGAACTGGAACAAGTTAAAGTCAAAGCAGTATTTGGTAATTTTTCGCCTTTTATTTTATTCCATATTCAAAAAATTATTAATGATTTATCTACATTAAAATATTAAAAATATTTTTTGACTGTATCTAAAATGTAACAACCAGGCTTCAAAATAAAATTTTTGGGTTCAACTAAAAACGAAAAAAAATTTTTTTTCGTTTCTGAGCAAAACGGACTCAAAAAATAAGTTAGAAGGTCTTGCCTAAAAATCTTCGGAAGATCGAGCGATTTCGAGAATTGGAAATACAGACACAAAAATTTTGGGAATTCCCGATTTTCGTGAAATGATTCGGCTAGCCCCATGTTACTCCTAAAATATGATTCAATTATAAATTGTATTCAGGGAATGATTATCAAAATGATATTCCAAAGTTTCCAAAAGTTAAGAGAGTTATCTGGTTTATCCGCCATGGAGAAAGGCTTGATAATGATAAAAATGAAAAAAAGAAAGCTCGCGAAAGTACAGAACAATGCTACTATAGTGAAGATTGTAATAGAAAATTTAAGCTTGACAATTCCCCTTTGAACAAGACAGGAATAAAAAGAGCCGAAATATTGAACAAAGTGTAAGCATTATCTTCTGGTTTAGTAAGGAAAGATTTTAGTCGGACATAACTACATATAACATTAATCGACTGAAAGATATAGGTAATTTGAGAAGTATCCAATTATTGGACTATAGTGGAGTTGTCAACTTAAGTTTTAATTTAAACCTTAGCTTCGACAATATTTACATTCAACACATTTTCGCTTCTCCGTATGAACGAACATTGCAAACAGCTTTACATCTTTTAGAGGAAAGCCATAAAAATTTCGATTCTAAAGGGAATTTGGAGAATGAATTGAAAATAAAAGTAGAACCAGGATTTATAGAGAATATGATTGATTGTGTTAACAAACCTATTGGTTATGAGGATATTAAGGAATTGGCAAATCATCATTCTCGCTTAGATGGTGAATATGTTCCTATTTTAAATAGAGATGAATTGGCTCGTGACTACAAAGAGGTATAGTAGTATGTATATTAACTAGAGATCAGACCGCATTGAGATCTTTAACTAAAATCACGATTATCGGGATTAATATTTTTTGGAATAGCGATCACGATTTTTGATCTACCCTCCCAGGCCAATCTCTTAATGTCACTTGGTAATCAAATAAACTTTTATCTTAATAAAGGAAGAAAGCCTCGAATCAGATATTAGTTGTTTCAATCGCGTTGAATATGTGTTAAATGAGCTTCTCTATAATGATAAAAAGCAGTGCTTAAAAAATCCATTCTTCAACAAAAGTTTGGTGGATCAAAGTAAAAAGGGCAACTATCATAGCGAATGGATACAACCAGGGGAGGAATCCGCTGGTATGATAAATTTACTGATAAATAGTAGTTATGAATTTAACATATTTAAATAAGGACAGTAATTTTGGGGAGGAGTGATAAAAAATTAAATGACTCGCACGAAGATCGTGGCAGTCTCAAGCTCAACAAAGGGGGCTTAATCACAGATATTCTGTCCAAAAGTATTGATTCTACTAAAAATGTCCACTTTTCAAGGTTTATCGCTTTATCCTCAGAAATATTTGATAAAAAATTGAAAATTTTGTATGAGATGATCAAAGGTCTCGTTGATCTCAGTTTAGAATAACTGGAACTGCCTTATTCTAAACCAGTTACTACGAAATTTATCAAGAACCTTTTTATCAGTTAATATTCAAATATTTTCCTAGAACAAATTGTAATAGTTACGCATGGAATGTTGCTTAACGCCGTTCATAATCACATTGCAGGGATGTTTACATATGCTGCTCAGGTCTGCTAATATACCTACATATATTAAATTCATAATATTATTTTAGACTTCGATCGTTAAAATTGTTGAATTGGATCCATCAACGTAATGATATAGTTATCTTATCCTTATATTAGGATCCATATATTAACTTTCAAGAAAATTTTTTCAGTGAGTATGCAAAAGGTCAACAAGGAACCACAAGTTTTTCAAACGGGCACGACTATTTTAAAAACCTTCGATTAGTTTATTTTGGGGCTGTTACACCGTTATTAAAAGAAGGAGAGAAATTGGAAGATTTGTTTAATCATTGAGAAGCATCCGTGAGATGGATCAGATAAACGATTGAGTGTCACTGTATAAAAATTAACCTTATTTAAAAATCCTTTAGTCTTCTGAGCTCTTTCGATTCATAAATTTTATCCAAAGATTCAAGAATTGAGAATGAAAAGAAAATGGAAATAAACTCGAAAACATCGAAAGAGCTTACTTAGCTTATTTTAAATTATTTTTTTATCTAACACCAGGACAAGAAATTTTGCAAAAATAGGGATGAAGCCATGATGTACCCTTGACAAGTCTTGTAACTCAGATAGGGACAAGTTTTCTATCTATGTATTCACCCAGACAAAAAATCTAAAAAATGCAAGCAAGCATATTTGTCGATAATATGAGTAAATTAAAAAGGCCATTCTTATTTCAGAGTTGAATCTTCATAAAAATATGGGTTCATACATATACTTAGTAATCCAATCCTGCACTTAAGTAAATCCAATCCTTAAGTGCACCTATAAAAATCGAGAAAATGTATCAGGGGAAGAAGTAAAAATGCAAAATTTCCTCTTACTCTGAATTTTTTTTAATTTTTTAAACAATGTTTAAAGCAAGAAAATTTTTTTTCATTTTTTAGAGCCCCAGTAAAATTTCTGTTCTGTCGGTTGTTTTTACCCGAGTAAAACCAACATTATTCTTTTAAAGTATCAAATTATTTTTATTTTAAATTTATTTTTTAACCAGCTCATGGATAAATAGCTGAATGGGTTTTATAACTTTAAAATTTAGTTACGTCGGGGAAGCGTTTGTTTGTAATTGGAGGCGCGTCCATGAACGCGCATGAAAGCCTGCGGCTTTAAAACTGTGCTAGGTTTATTTTTTGATGGGAGATTTACGTATATACTTCGGGCCTTCGGCCCTCGTCTCCCCCCCTCCACACTGTTGGGACCCATTAACATCTTTGGGTCACTTCGGGCCTTCGGCCCTCGTCTCCGCCCTCCCCAACGTCGGGACCCATTTTAACACTTTGAGTCACTTCGGGCCTTCGGCCCTTGTCTCCCCCCCTCCTCACTGTTGGGACCCATTTTAACACTTTGAGTCACTTCGGGCCTTCGGCCCTCGTGCCTTCGGGCCTTCGGCCCCTCGACTTCGGGCCTTCGGCCCTCGTCTCCCCCCCCCCCTCCACACTGTTGGGACCCATTAACATCTTTGGGTTACTTCGGGCCTTCGGCCCTCGTCTCCCCCCCCCTCCTCACTGTTGGGACCCATTCTCCCACCCATTCTCCCACATTTTAACACTTTGAGTCACTTCGGGCCTTCTGCCCTCGTCTCCCCCCCCCTCCCCACCGTCGGTACCCATTTTAACACTTTGAGTCACTTCGAGCCTTCAGCACTCGTCTCCCCCCCTCCTCACCGTCGGGACCCATTAACATCTTTGGGTCACTTCGGGCCTTCGGCCCTCGTCTCCCCCCTCCCCAACGTCGGGACCCATTTTAACACTTTGAGTCACTTCGGGCCTTCGGCCCTTGTCTCCCCCCCTCCTCACTGTTGGGACCCATTTTAACACTTTGAGTCACTTCGTGCCTTCGGCCCTCGTGCCTTCGGGCCTTCGGCCCCTCGACTTCGGGCCTTCGGCCCTCGTCTCCCCCCCCCCCCCCCTCCACACTGTTGGGACCCATTAACATCTTTGGGTTACTTCGGGCCTTCGGCCCTCGTCTTCCCCGCCCTCCCACCCCTTGGGACCCATTAACATCTTTGGGTCACTTCGGGCCTTCGGCCCTCGTCTCCCCCCTCCCCAACGTCGGGACCCATTTTAACACTTTGAGTCACTTCGGGCCTTCGGCCCTCGTCTCCCCCCCTCCTCACTGTTGGGACCCATTTTAACACTTTGAGTCACTTCGGGCCTTCGGCCCTCGTGCCTTCGGGCCTTCGGCCCTCGTGCCTTCGGGCCTTCGGCCCCTCGACCCTTCGTCCCCAAACTTTGGGACTCCTTTGGGCGACTTGGGCCTTCGGCCCTCGTCCATCCCACTCCCCATCGATGGGACCCATTTTGCGTGACTTCAGGCCTTCGGCCCTCGTTCCCCCAACTTTGGGACTTATTTGGTTCACTTCGGGCCTTCGGCCCTCGTCTCCCACACGTTGGGACATATTCTACCACTAAATCTTTTAGAATTTTGAATCGGCCGTTTCAGCGCCACACTCGAGTGTGGCACCGAAATGACCATGCCCGATGAACTCCCCGTGGTCGGTTACCTACTATTCCGTAGGTTTAATATCAATCCCACAAACTGTTCCATGAACCGGACGTTTTAGTGCCACACTTGAGTGTGGCACCAAAAAGACCTTGCCCATTGAACTCAGCGCGGTCGATTACCTACTATCCCGCCGGTTTTATTTCAGTCCCTTTTGTCGTTTTCTAGTTATAGAAATACGACAAAATATCACACTCTCTTATGCGACAAAATGCCACCATTTAAAAAGGGTTACAACGGCATATCGTATCTTAGAGTTCGAATTTTTTCGAAAATTTTTTTTTATTTGACATCTACTAAGTGAGGGGCATCCGCCTCTAAGCAGAAGATTTTCGATATCTCAAACCGTTCAAGAGATAGCCAAGTCCGATGGGTCGTTTCGGCGCGAAGGAGCCGGCGCAAAGTCTCGGCTATAATTTTCCTAGATGCCCCAGGTCAATAACCGTGAACAATGTGCAAGTTTCAGGAAGGTCCCGGTAACCGTTCTTGAGTTCTGAGTTTTTTTTAACGAAACTCAAAACTATTATATATATATATAACATTTATTTTAAACACATTTTATATTTAAAACAGTAGGTTAGTATAAATAAAAAAAGATTACTTAAATACCTACATTCCTTTCTATTATTTATTCCTCTTGCTAAGAATAGTTTTGCTAATACCGAATCGAAAATTTTCTTCCAAACATTACAGCCCAACATAAACTTCTCCAAATTTTGTTTTACGTCATTATCCCCATTGCTTCTGCAATTCTTTAAAGTGGACAGTGGCTTGATCAATTAATTTTGTGGCACTTTTATTTGTTCTTTTTTGATTGTTTCTTAAAAACCTGATGAACCGAATGTAGACAACCAGCGTTACAGCAGCATATAGATATAACAACTTTGAAAATATTTGAATTTTTAAGAGACAAAAAAAGTATTAAAAGATTTTTTAAATATTTTTTACATAAAAATACAAAAAAAATTTTACACAAAAATATAAAAAAATATTTAAAAAATATTAAAATACCTAAAAAACTTTCATACCCTAGAAAAACATTTTCTGACGAGGTTCTTCGAATCTCTTAGCGGATTTTTAGTAGAGCTTTGTTTAAATTTGTCTTTTGTAAGACTGATTCACCTAGCAGCATTTAAAACGCTTAGGATGGGGTTAAAAGATCTAAAAAGTAAGAAGAGAAAGCATTAGTCGATGCCCCGGTAGCTTAGACGTAGTGCTCTTATATATGGTGAGCGAAAGCGCTTAGCAACAACTTGCAGTCCTAAACAAAAAATCTCCATAACTCAAAAATTTTCAATTTAGATACAAATTCCAGCTTTCTCGATATTTTTCCGTGCCCTTAGAAACTGAATTAATTTAAGGTATATACCAAGTTTATAATATTGTAGTAAAATACATAGGTTGCTATTGACAATTCTTCTTTATATGAGCGAAGGAACACAACGAGTGCATTATATAAAAGGTAAATTGTTGCATAAGCAATATCCATTGGAAGGATTAAACGCATTGAAAGTATGTTCTCGTTGAGTTGAAAACTCGTGCTTAGGCTATAGTCGCTCACACATGACCTATAAATTTGGATGCAGGGCATAATTATATGTACTGGGAATATTGTCACTTATACCAAGGAAAAATTCATTTATCAAATTTAAAAAAAAGTCGTCATAAAAAGATACCGTATTTATTCTAATATGACGACATATCGTTTGAATTTTCAACCCTCTTCTATGGTGTCATTTTCAACCCTCTTCTATATTAGAGACTGTCGTTATATTAGAATAAATACGGTAAATAAGAGAAACCGGGAAGGCAACCAAAATTAGACCAAATTTCATTGGCTTAGGGTCTCCATTTTTAACGAAAAATTTTTATTCAAGGTAAACCTTAATAAAATTGTTAGGAATCAGTTTACCTTAACTCTTGTATTCGTCTATTTGTTACAGTAATTCTCCAATCAAAAAATGCTGTCAAAATTACCATTAGTGTTGTCAAAATGGTAACATAAATTATTAGATTAGCCGTACTTTTGTTTGCCAAATATAATGCTCCTACAATTTCCATTGAAGGATCGGCAAAAGCCATGAGTATTATAAAAGTCATATAGCCGATTGAAATTACCCACTGTAAAATTAAATAATATGATTTGTTATTCTGTGTTATTTAAGTCTTATAGCCGATTAACTTCGTTGTAAAAATACGGTCCAAAAGACTCTAACGTTAAACATTTGGACGGCTATAACTCGGCCCAATGTCATCTTGCAAGAAAACGGGTACACCCCGATGTACCAGACCCCAATGTACCGCTGAGCTATAACTTCATTCAAAATTGTCGAATCCGTGGCGCCCTGGTATGGTTCGATGCGTCTCGACCAGCTGAATCGAACCATACCAAGTCGCCACGGATTCGACAATTTTGGACAAAGTTATAGCTTGGCGATAAGTTTGGCTCGCGGTACACTGGCCTGCTACACAAGTAAACGGATATCACTTCTCAATAGAAACGGATATCAATTCGCAACCAAAAAATATATCAAATTCGTGGTGTAATTCCCTTGTGTAATTTTACTCGGTAATTAGTATCAGGTTTTGAAGAAAAAATTGGAGAACCAGTCTCCGCAATGCTTTAGAAACTGTCATCAAACTTTCGGAAACAGCTAGAACAGATGCAGAACTGTTCGATTTTTTAATCACAAACTCACACTAATAATTATCATAATAACTGTCAATTTTCTTCCAGCATTTTCATATTTGTTCAAAAACAAGGTTGCTCTCAAACGTTCTAGCATAATACAAAAATGTAGCGAAGGATAACATATTGTTTGCAAATAGAAAGATCCAACTAATATTGAGTCAAGCCATAGAGGAGTTAATAATTCTAATGGATCTTTGTAGTAAAGAAGAATGATCTTAAGATAATTTTCAAGAATTTTTAGAAAATGCGGGTTTATTAAAATGGATTTTCAAGGAGCATTTTTTGTCAAAAATATACCCACAGGAACTAGTTCCAAACTAGTTCCAAAGCTAGTTCCAGGCATTTACTAGTTCCGTAGTTTAGTTCCAAACTAGTTCCAGATAATCGTTAGTTCCGTAGTTCTAGTTCTAGAACTGGAATTAGAACTAATTAGTTCCGGAACTGGAACTTTGACAGTACTGCCCAGCAGTTGGGGAATTATTATAATTTAATAAGAAATTATAAAGTTTTACAAAATAACGTAGAACAGTGGCAAATTGTGTTGTCGCGTGAATAAAATAAACAATGACTATATTAACAAATAACAACTAAAAATTCTTTAATTTTATATAAATCTCAAAATAAATTTTATTTTTTAAATTAATAAATTTTAAGAAACTATAAATCAAATTTTGATGATATCTTATAGTGAGGTCAGCAATTAATTCACATACCAAAAGATTTGTATGAATAGCAACACGCTTTTTCAAATATTGTCGTATTAGTTCGAAAATCAGCAACAAAATAGTAAATAATAGAACGATAGAAACACGCAGGACAATTACATAAACGGGGCTTAGAAGGCTCTGCTCAAGGTCTATAGCAAGCAAAGTTAAATTTATTTGTGGTGTTGAATTAATTGAAGTCATTTTCTAAAATTTATCTTTAATTATAAAAATACTAAAGCTTATCGTTTAAATCTTGACAAGCTATTTTAAATGTAATCTATCGTAAACTGATTTGACAACAAAACGTTTATCGCACACG
This sequence comes from Meloidogyne arenaria, assembly GCA_036172955.1. NCBI lineage: Eukaryota > Metazoa > Nematoda > Chromadorea > Rhabditida > Meloidogynidae > Meloidogyne > Meloidogyne arenaria. The sequence continues at coordinate 863,239 of JARQAB010000029.1, read as the reverse complement.
AAAATACAGAGCAGGTGAAGGTAGGTAGAAGAACTAAAACTGGGAGCGCGAACTAACTATTGGCTGGGCTTTTATACTAATCACTCTAAGGGCTGACGCCCACACACAACACCTAGTTCTGTAACTGGAACTAGTTAATTCCACAGTAGATAATTAAAATTAACTTAACACTTTAAAAACGCTTTCAAAAAATTAAAAAGTCAACGAAAAAGAAAAAATTAATTAAAATAATTTTTTATTAAACGCAAGCTTAAACAATTTTTCCTTTAACATAAAAAAATAATAACAAAATGTATTTTAGCGTGAGTTTGTTTTAGAAAATGAAGCTTAAACAAAAGAATATACTTTTTATTAATTATTTAGTATAAAAATTATTTTTTAATATTGAAACATAAGTTTTCATAAAAGTGACTGAATTTGATGTTTGTGGATTGAGAAAAGAAAATTTTCTAATATATTTTTCAATTAAACCAAAATTATTAATTTTTCAATATCCCTTGCAAAAATGAAAAGAAAATTAAAAATTATTTGTAAATTAGCTCATTATGATTCAGAATTTATCTAAAAAAGGCATAGTGACAGAAGACTCACGGACAGAATATTAACAGACAAAAGACTCACAGGGAAAAATTTTACTGAAAAGTTTAAAAGAACAAGATTGGACAAAGTTAAAAAACAACATTCTATGAGCACAGTTGACGCATGTGCAAAACCCCGCGCGTGTTCGACACGCGTCTCGCACGGAGTCAACGGTCGCTGGGTCCTGCACTATTAATAAATTTATTCATATTATCGCTGCAGTGGGCATTCCTGGCATCTTCGCAGCAGCAAAAACCCCCAAAAAAAACCATAAACCACAATAGAATATAATAAAAAATTGTTTTGGGTCTTTTGTCTGTGGGTTTTCTGCATCGAACGCTACAAAAAATAATAAAAAATAATAATTTAAAAAATTTTCAATCCTTTTCTGAACTAAAATGTCTCTCCAATAATTTTTATTTCATTATCTGACCCATTAATTTTAATTGTATTATTACCAGGAATATCTTCAACGTGCAACTAAAAAGTTTTACAAATTAGAGAATTTTCCTAAAGGTCTTTCCTAAAAGGCTTTTTTCATTGTACTCATACACCTACATATCTATCTAAAATTTTTTCGTGTACAGAAAAAATTATGCCACAAAACTCTTTTGGGAAATGATTACTTTATAGAAAAGACGGTAACTGAGCGAATTAGCCAGAAAGTCATTGTTCCCTCTAAAAAATCTCACCTCAACCGTATTTACAGTGCCATTTATAACCGTAATATTTCCTGTTGGCTTTAATTTTTTTAAATCTTCAGAAAATTTATATTTGGTTTTTGTTGGGGTAACAGTAATGTGTTCGCCATTAACGTTGATTTTAACTGATTTCCCTATAATCTTTTTATGACCTCTCTTGACATTTTCAATCTGAATATTATTTCCATATATTTTAATATTATTTGCAGCTCCCTTTATTTCTAAATAGTTAGCTTCGTAAACTTTATTTTTGTTTTGCACAAGAATTTTGTTAGAGAAAGCAACAATTTTCAAATCGTTGTTAATCAACTTTATATGTGAACCTCCTATTAAACATCCTTTCGTACTTCCATTATACGATGAATTAGTAGACCCTGACGATGACCCTCCAAAAAAATTTGGAAAAAATCTTGAACCAAAATTAAAATTGAAAATTGAGGATTTTACTTTTGACGATGATCCTTAAATTTTATTTAAATATTATTTTAAATTTATCAACATCCTAAAATCAATAGGTAATCAAAAAATAATATAATAGATAAACTTAGAATCTATACATAATACAGCATATTATATACTGTTAGATAAGAATTTCTGGTTGATTATTAAAGCTCTTTTGAAACATCTGGCATCAGCGGGCGGGGGACGTTTACACTCAAAAAAAGGTAATTTTTTAGTAATAAATCCTGTTGTTAAAAAATAAATAATAATATAAAGGGAATTAATCGTTATTTCAATTAATTTGTCAACGTTTTAATCATTTGACAAAATAATAGTTTAATAATTTAAAATACCGAAATTTGTATGTGCTTTCTTTCTTTTTGACGAAGTTCCAACAGACGATGGAGATGATCCTTCAGACGATGTGGATGAGTCTCCAGACGTAGTAGATGCTCCAACAGACGATGGAGATGATCCTTCAGACGATGTGGATGAGTCTCCAGACGTAGTAGATGCTCCAACAGACGATGAAGATGATCCTTCAGACGATGTGGATGAGTCTCCAGACGTAGTAGATGCTCCAACAGACGATGGAGAGGATTCTCCCGACGTAGAGAGTGATCCACTAGACGATGGAGTTGATTCTCCAGACGTATAAAATGATCCAGAAGATTTGTTTAGTTCTTTATCATACTCCATCCTATTTTTCTCATCGCAAAGAATTCTATAAGCCTCAGTTATTTCTTTGGAATATTCCAGAGCGACTGGATTATTTTTATTTTTGTCAGGATGATGTCTTAAGATTAATCTTTTGTATGCGGTTTTAATCTCTCTGGTGGAAGCATCTTTAGAGACTTTTAATATTTCGTAGTAGTTAGGTATAGACTCAACAATTACAACGAAAATGAGCAGGCAAAAGAAATTCAAAGAATAATGCATCTGCAATTAAGCTCTTATTAGAAAAATATTATTAAACTAAATAGTAGCCTAAGAAAATTTTGGTTGTTTTGAATGTAAAATACCTGACATAATGTTTTGTTTAAAATTTGTCACATAGACAATATTTTATTTATTTAAAAGGGCAAAATTTAAAAAAATTATTTTTATGGCAAATATTTAATTTATATTTTTGATTAGGCAAAGCAATGCACTTATATTCATCGACTTTAAATGAAGAAATTAAAAGAAAGCCGTATAAAATTAGATTTTATTTTTTTTCCCGCTTATTTCATAATAGGCATGAGACTACATTTATAAAGGACATCATGTTTTTTGAAATCTAAAACAGACTACAACCACTGTTTGGAAGCTCGTGCCGCTATTCTGTACCTGTGTACAGAAGCAGGCTTTGCTCACATTGATATTTGAAGTGGCTGGGTTCGAATCCAGACATGGGAAATGAGATTTTAACAATTTTTCCTTTCAAAAATAAAATTTTTAAACTTTGATTTTAAATTTGTTTTTTAATATTATTTTAATTTAGTCAAGAATTTTCTAAAATCGCAGAAAACTGAAGAATGAATTCGAGTTTAAATATATTCTTTTAAATACTCAAATAATTCGAACTCGAACAATACACAACAAATAATTATACAAGTTTATTTAAACAAGTTGGGGTATAGTTTAGGAGCAAGTTTGATCAAGACAAGCTTGAAAGGTAAGAAACAAGTAGGTATTTATAGGTTAAGGAAACGGGCGGAAGTAGGTCAAATGAGGAAGCTGTAAAACAAAAATAAGAAGTAAATTATTTAAAATAAATGAAAGGAAGTTTAAGGTCAATGTAAATGTTTTGTTTGATGTTTTGAATATTTAAAATGGGAAAATAGATAACAAACATTTACAACATATTTTGAGGCAATAAATATTTGAAAATAATATTTTAAAAATAAATAATTAAATGCCGAAATATGGATCCAACATTATCATTCAGGCATCCCTGTATTAAACTAATCTAATACCTTTATCAACACTTTATCAATACTTTAGATCCATTTAAATATTAGTACTTAATATTTTTTATAAAGCTTGATGCTGACTCCAAAAGATCCTGTATGTTTTAAAAATTATTTTACAATAGTCAAATCAAAAATCAGATTATTATTGATTCGACTGACTTTAAATTTAATTATTAAAATTTTATTTAATTATAGGTCTTCAATTATTACAACACTTCAGGAACTTTATACATTCTTACTGCAAAATATGGCAGTATTGCCTTTTTCAATCTTTTTGCAATTTTATTAAATTTGTTTATGTTATATACAACCTGGATAAATAAGTAATTTAAATTTTGGATTAGAGATTAATTGTATATCTACCTATATACATCTTATGCATAAAGCTGTGGTAATCTGTAAAGTAACTAGCTGTAAACGTAACTTGTAGTGATCTGAAAAATGCTAAAATAGGATTTGAGACAGCTTGAATTCTAAATTTATTTCACTTTGGCAAATATCGATCCAAGTTCGAATTCAAATTATTCGAATTATTCGATCGATATTCGATTCGTCTAATATTTAATTGCCACAATTTTTTAAATAATCGAATATTTAAAAAAAAAACATGGCATACATATCAAATAACATGGTATACACTTTTACTTAATATTTAACAATAATAATTACAGAATTATTTGCCTCTTACTTTTAGTTAAGTTTTAAAATTTGGCAAGCCTTTAGGTGATTGTGCAGCCTGATATCGTATTTACTCAAATAATTGCCATGGGTACACAATTATTGTTTCAATCTCTCGCTTGAGGGGGTAAAATAATATATGTAAGGTAATTATTTGAGGGAGATAACTATTTGCGTAAATAATAATGTTCGGCAAATAGACTATTTCGGTATTGGTATACCAGTAAAATACCGATTTTTTCAAATTGTTACGATACAGTATTATTATACCGGGAAAAATGCCGCATTATACGGTATATTACATTAGTTAATACGATATATAACCTAACAAAATTACATTCGCTTTTAAACACATATACCTATTGTTATCCTTAAAGAGACTATATTTAAAAATTAAAAAATTTTTACAAATAAATCTTCAGATGTTTTCATCATCGAATTAATATTTATATTGCATTAAGCTCTTTTTTCACAATACCATTTAATCTTAGATTATGCATCAAATTCTTTATTCTTCTATTCGGAATTAATTTTATAAGTCTTTTATCGTGTTATTATATTCAAGTTATACCTTTGTTATGTGCAACTTTTGCTAACCAGCTTAGATTATTTATTGGATATGACAGACTGCTTAGTATTGCTTTTCCTTTATGGTACATAGTTTAAATTTTTGAGGGTTTGTGTAAAAAACAAATATACCAAACTTTGAATTCAATATAAGACGTGGTATGATGATATGTTAGTGCTTCAGTTTAGGGTGCTTTTTAACTTTGATATCTATTTAATCTCAACGCCTTTCATTGGATTCCATTAGAGCTGGAAAAAATTTTCGTTTTGTCTTACGTGGATTTTTTTGATTTTCGTTTTCGTTTGATAATTTATTTACTTTTTTATTTCGTTTGGTTTTTTGTTGAAAAAATATTTTCTTTCGTTTTTGACTTTAATTCTAACTAAGCTTTATTTTAGGTACAAATTCAATGATCGTTATAAATCTGTTATTGTTATTGGTGTTTTAACTATAATTAGGACATTTCGGACTTCTTGGCTTATCTTAGATATGGCAATAAAATTTCCTGACAGGTAAATTTATGTAGAACTTGTTATTTACATAGGTAAATCTTATGAGGATGTGGTCAACATGGGTATGATTTTATCGAGATTCAGGTCAAATTTGATTCACATCCTCTCAAATAAAAAACTAAGTCCCATACAAACTTTCTAGATATTTTCTCGGACTAAGTATTTTCTGGGAAGGTTCGGCCGCCGTATTACATATATGTATGTATAAAAATCATAAAAATTCCAGACCTGTAATCTGCACATCTGGCGATCTAATTCAAACAGAAATTTATCAAGAGACTTATGCTACTTCAAATGTTTATAATGTGTTAACTATTGTATGTTATGTAGCTATATGGGTATTAATAGTCTTGAGAAAGGAAAACAATTCAAATACTAGACGATTATGTTATTCTTTGACCGCAATTATTGTTGTTAATTTTATTGGAACGTTAAATGTAAGCTTTGATTTTTACAATTAAAATTGTGAAATGAATATATTAGTTAGTGTAAGGATCTATTTGAAGGTATTTAAAAATTAAAATTCAATGACGGATAGAAGATACATAGAATATTGTGAATGGAGTCAGCCAGGTAAGCACTGCCAACAGATTCTGAACAACTGAGACCGCGTAACTAAGAGAAGAGATAGCTGAGAGTCACCAATTGAAATTCGAAACAAAAGACACGATTCTTAAAAAACTTTGGCTTTTGCTCTGCCAGTCAAATCATAGGCTGACGTTGTTTGGTTGTTAGAAGCGCGAGCGCAGCTGAAGCTTTATCTTTTACCTTTGCTAACACTGTTTGTCTTAACAACAAAAGAAATTCAAAAAAGCGCAGCCAATTTAAATAAAACACCATTTAATTTATCAGACACAAATCTGGTTTATGCTTATGCCAAAGTTATCATTTTCTGCAGTAGATATTGATAGTTTTATTACCGTTCCAACTTTGCTCATGTACGTTGTAGCAGCTGGAAGCAATATGCCTATCCTGTATATTTTTAGGTTTCAAATTTTTTTAAAAAGTTGACAAGTCCGAAATGAAAAACAAAAATCATATCATCTCGAAACTAATTTATAAAGCTACGTTTTTAAGCAAGGATTACAGAGAGGCATTCAAAAAAAGTTTAAAACATTTAATTTATGGCAAACAATTAACAACACAAACTTTGCCGATAAAAATGCCAAATTGTGTACAAAATGCCGGAATTCAACTAAACAGAATTAATATTGCAAGAATTAATATAAACCCTGTTGTAACGTAATAGCCAACTTTTAGTAGATTTTAGAATTTGAAAACATTTTTTTAATATTTTTCGGTCGAATAAATATGCCTGATTTATGTAGAAGGTTTAATTAAATTTGTTAATTTTCTGGAGCATGTTTATTGTGGCTCGCAACCTTCAGACTTCTCAGAATTAGAATCGCCCGGTAAAGTGCATTTACCCCAATTTTCACAACAAGAAGTAATTTATACATGCTTGAGTTATTTTCAATCATGTTGACTAATAAATATCATTAAGAGACATTGTATTCATTAAATTTTTTTAGATTTTACATTTCAAATAAATTTTAACAGATTTATTTTGTACTTTTGTAAATAAAAAACTTTCAATTTAAAAGTATTTAATAATTATTGCGGTAATATATTATTTAATTTATTCGCTACATTGCTTCTTTAAAGGACTACTTAACTTTTAATTTTTAAAATAATTTCCTTATTTTAAAATTACTTTACACTTTAATAATAATTTATCATTAATTTTTTAACTAAAGCAATATAGGCTAAGTAACAAATTTTTTCATATTTTATTAAATTAAGAATTATTATTTTCGAGTCTTTGTTTGAACTTGCATAAGTCGCTAGCACAAGCATAACAATGTAGACGAGGGGGCGGGGGTTGTTGCCGGGAGTGGTAAGTAATAGACGTTTGAGATCAGTAACCATACGGGCTCCAACTAGTATATTGGAAAATGAATTTTTTCGGTACCGGTATTGCGGGAATACCACTTAACACTAAATAGACTCATGCAACACTAGCTTTTCTAATATATGTAATTTTTAAAATTAATTTAAAAGTGTATGTAGTTTAACCCCAATATTCGAAAAATAACTTTACAACACGACAAGAATAGAGACGAATATCGATATATCAAACTCGAATGACATAAGAAAATCTGGTTTTTCGAATATTGGGGTTCAACTACATACACTTTTAAATTAATTTATAAAATTGTTTTAAAAGCAAATAATATTATTTTTTAATATTTAATTCAATAAATTATTAAAATTTAATTAGTTTTGATTAAAATTAAGATAAATATTTACTTGAACTGACTCTATAATGACAGATGTATTTTAAAAATTAACGTTAGTAAAATAAAAAAATACTTTTAAAAATAATAAAAGTTTTCCATAAAATATTAGGGGTATAATTTAGGAACGAATGAACCTTGTGAACCCCAAGATTATCTCTTGTTTGGTTTGTTTCGTGGACCGCAAATTTTATTTTGGTTGACCACAACTATGGACCTTTCATACGTCACATATCTATCCAGAAATTCAAATTTTTACTTACATACTTAAAATTCTTTAAACAAAAAATCCTCAATAATTAAGAAATTTTATTCGATTATTTTTAGTAGATTCATTATACATTAATTAAACAAAAGAGAAATATGCTGACACCTAACGACTCGGTAAAAACTTTTATTAATCAAGTTTAGAAATTATTAAGGATACGGAAAAACTTAAGAACCCGGATATTCAAAAGTTACAATTTTTGGTTAGCTGAGAATCCAGAAAATTCCCCTGCTGCAGTGAGAGGAAAAACTGAACAAAAATTCGGTTTGGTTTCTGTGAATACGCTAAATTTTCGACCAGACACCGTTTAGAATTTCTAATAATTTCGCAGACCACCATTAAGAAAAACTAAAGCGCCATTTAATTTTTTATAAAAATCCATCATGTTATTCAACCAAATTATTTTTTATTCAATACTAGGTCTTCAATTACTATAATACAACAGGAACTTTGTATATTCTCACAGCCAAATATGGCAGTATTGCTTTTCTAAGTTTCATAGCGTTTTTATTAAATTCGTTTATGGTCTATACAACATGGAAAAATAAGTTTGTTTATTTATTATTTAAATTAACTTTTGGGGGAATTAAATAAATTTATAAAAATTTTGAAATAAGGGGTTTATCAAAAGCCCCGCAACCGGGAACAACAGAAAAGTGGCCTTTTAGTGGTTATATCCCGGGCGCTTCTCCTCACATTAATTACCTACATTGTAAATATGACTCGATGATACTGCGTTTCTTTTATGTATTTTAAAATATAAAAATATGTAAGGGTCTACATACACTGCGTTCCAAAAGTATATGCACTCCTAGTTTTTTGATTTTTTATTCATTTTTCTTCGTTATTTTGATTAGACATTTTGTCTACCTATTCTTGTAGATAAATGGGAATGTTTAAACAAAAAAATAAAAATATCCCATATCAGTCATTTTTTTATCACCAATTATCCAATTATTCACTGTTCCAAAAGTATATGCACCCCCCTCAAAAAATTTTATTTAGCAATCAAAAAATCCAAAAAAATTTCTCTAAAGATATCTATCAATATAGATAGGAAATACAAAAAAAATGAGCTATTAACATCACTAGCGAAGGGGCTCGCCCTTCGGGCGAGCTCCTTCGCTAGCAAAAACATATCAACAAAACCATAACAGACCTTTTCTCTCTGCCATTGCCGTAACTCTTCATTACCTAACCCTGAACAATTTCTGTGCGCATTGTCAGAACACGTCTCTGAACAAATCCTTAACTCTTTTCTAACGCATTGACGGCATCTTTTCTAACACAAATATGAACAACAACAAACTAACACAAACTGTTTCAAAAGAAAAAATAGAGGGAAATATAAATGTAATTGAAATTTGAGAACGTCAAAGCGGTGTTACACGTTGAGTTTAGTTTAACTCGTGCGTTTTTTAAATTTAAGATGCTCGTCCTACGGGAGAGCTTCTCCGCTAGTCAAATTCTAATCACGACAAAAGTTATCAATCAAAACAACTCATAGTGATATAATAACTTTTACCGTTGCTTTTCTTCCAATTGTGGGAATCCAATTGTTTCTTCCAATTGTGGAACCAACCCGTTGTTTCAATATTCGCCTGCTTTACAATCCCACTTCATTCCACTGCTTCAATACTCCGCCTGCTTCACAATTCCCATTGCTTCACAATATCGCCTGCTTCACAATTCCCCTTGTTTCGATATTCCGCCTCTTCACGTTTCAATATTCCGCGGCTTCAATATTTCGCCTGCTTTACAATTTCCCCTTCTTCAATATTCCGCCTGCTTCACAATCCCTTGTTTCAATATACTCCTGAAATTTGACGCCTAGCACTTGACAAATGAACGTTGACGCCTATCACTTCAAATGAACGTTGACGTCTAGCACTTGACACATAAACGTTGACGTCTAGCACCTGACAAATGAACGTTGACGTCTTGCACTTGACAAATGAACGTTGACATCTAGCATTTTAAAAGTTTACGTCTAGCACTTCAAATGAACGTCTAGCACTTGACAAATGAACGTTGACGTCTAGCACTTCAAATGAACGTTGACGTCTAGCACTTGACAAATGAACGTTGACGTCTAGCACTTCAAATGAACGTTGACGTCTAGCACTTGACAAATGAACGTTGACGTCTAGCACTTCAAATGAACGTTGACGTCTAGCACTTGACAAATGAACGTTGACGTCTAGCACTTGACAAATGAACGTTGACGTCTAGCACTTCAAATGAACGTTGACGTCTAGCACTTGACAAATGAACGTTGACGCCTATCACTTCAAATGAACGTTGACGTCTAGCACTTGACAAATGAACGTTGACGTCTAGCACTTGACAAATGAACGTTGACGTCTAGCACTTGACAAATGAACGTTGACGTCTAGCACTTGACAAATGAACGTTGACGTCTAGCACTTCAAATGAACGTTGACGTCTAGCACTTGACAAATGAACGTTGACGCCTATCACTTCGAATGAACGTTGACATCTAGCACTTGACAAATGAACGTTGACGTCTAGCACTTACATGAACGTTGACGCCTAGCACTCAAGAGGACACAGGACTCCAGCAAACGTTGGCGTAGAACAGAGCACAGCAAAAAGTGGAGAATGTTTTGTCGCGGTTGAGGAATACCCAAAATGCCCTGCTTTTATACTATCTTCTTACTCTTACAACCTAATTCAACTGGCAACACTTTACTATAAAAGCCCTCATTTCCACACTCCCCAAATCATTTTACTATAAAAGCCCTCATTTCCTCACTCCCCAAACCATTTTACTATAAAAGCAGAAGCCGTGTGACAAACACAGATTTTCCTTCCATTCACAAATTATATATAGGATTCTAATATCGAGATCTAGAAACTCGAAAATCAACTGAAAACTGGGGTCAACTGAAAACTCACTTCTTTTTTATTTTCTATCTATATTGATAGATATTTTTAGAGAAATTTTTTTGGATTTTTTGATTGCTAAATAAAATTTTTTGAGGGGGGTGCATATACTTTTGGAACAGTGAATAATTGGATAATTGGTGATAAAAAAATGACTGATATGGGATATTTTTATTTTTTTGTTTAAACATTCCCATTTATCTACAAGAATAGGTAGACAAAATGTCTAATCAAAATAACGAAGAAAAATGAATAAAAAATCAAAAAACTAGGGGTGCATATACTTTTGGAACGCAGTGTATTAGATAAACTGTGTTATTGGGAACTATACCGCGCGGAAGGGAACATAGAGGAATACCAGAGTTGTTTTGATGGTTTTCCATTAAATTTTGAGTTTCTGGTGATACATATTGTCGTTTTTTGTTGATTTTATTTTTGAAACATCTCTGGGACTGAAATTTTTATCTGTACATAAAATGAATCCATTGTATTTTAAAAAACAAGAAAATTTTTTAGATGTTTCCATTATCGTTGTAATATCTACATTGCATTAAATTCTCTATTTACCTTACCTCTCCACTTTGGAATGAGTGTTAAATTTATTATTCTACTATCAGGAATTAATTTTATCAGTCTTCTTTCTTGTTATATAATTCAAGTCATTCCTTTGACTTTTACAACATTTGCTACTCAAATTCAATTTTATATTGGAGTTGATAGATTGTTAAGTATTGCCTTTCCTATCTGGTAATTTTAAATACTTGCAAGTGTTTTGGGAACCCTTGGAAAATTTTGCAATGGATTCATAAACAATGCATCAAAGAGTGGCGTACGAAGCCAAAAATCATAGAATGATAGGGGCCATATTGTGAAATCTGCATGAATTAAAATCGAGGAAACATTTAATTTTTAGAGAAATTATTGTTGGATAACACATTCATAGAAAATGTTTAAAGCCTTCAATTTTATCCAATAATTTCAGGTATAGATTCAAGGATGCTTATATATCTGTGAGTGTAATAGCTATACTTACAACTGTCAGGACGAGTCGTACATGCTGGAATTTCCTAAGTATGGCCATTCAATTCCCTGAAAGGTATTCACTTTGTTTAGAATTTAAGCATAGTTGCGCCCCGACCCTGTTCGTAAACATTTTTTCACATTTATCCGACTCCAAATCTACCGATATCACTATAATCCTCAGATATCTTTCCAAATTCCCAATATACAGAAAATCCACCTTTATCTCTGAAATCCTCCGATATTTGGGGATTAAGAGAGATCCCGATACCGGCCAACTCTACTAAAAATAAATGCAAATCTCTAAAGATTCTTATCGAAAATAAGCCTACTTTAAAACATATATAACGAGTGCTTTAATTAAAATACGGTAATTAACATACTCTAGATTTATTACCAGACCAACAATGTGTGCTACAGGCGATTTGCTTCAACCAGAAATTAATCAAGAGACTCTTGCAACTGCAAATATCTATAATTTGTTAACAGTTGCTTGTTATGTTACTATTTGGATATTAATGACTATTAAAAAGCAACACAATTCTAATAGTAAACGTTTAATAAAATCATTGACAGCAATCATTATAATTAATATGGCAGGCTTTGTTAATGTCAGTTAATAAATTATCATTAATATTATTTCAGTTCAGGGTGACCCTTTACAAAATATAAAATAGGGCGCAGCCAAACAAAAATAATATCAAATATTCCCTTTAAAAATCTAATTTATTGAGATCTTTCGAGATATCGCTCTCCTATTACGATAACCCTTAAGTCCAGATAATCAATCAAATAAGTTTTCTGATTCTCACATTAATATTTAGACACAAGTCTGGCTCATGTTATTGCCTATATTATCATTTAATGCTGTGAATATTGATAGTTTTGTTGTGACACCAGCTTTGCTTATGTATGTAGCTGCTTCTGGCAGTAACACGCCGGTTTTATTTGCTTTTAGGTTTGAGATTTTTTAGTCTACCGTTTTTTGCATTTTCTTTTGTACTGAAATTCAAATTGTCAATTTCTCTATTTAGTACAACTCAGAATAAAGATCCTTAGGTCTAATCGTCTTTCTTAATAATTCAAACATTATACTTCAAGTTCTCAAATATAAACCTTTTAAAAAGCTCTTGAAACCTCTTCCTCTAAAAGGGCGTCTTCCAAGATAAGGTGCTCCCGAAGGGCTCAAAAAATGGGTCTGTTTTAGAGAATTTTGGGCAATTAATCAATTAATTTAATTTCAGTAAGGACTACAACAAAGCATTCAAAAATACTTTCAAACATTTATTTTGTGGAAAACCTCTTGAAGAAACAAAAATTTCAACGATTGGAAATATTAGAGCAGCTAATACAAGAGATGTTAATATGAAGAGAATGAATTTGAGTTCGGTAGTTGAACCAGTTAAGAATTGATGAATAGAAAGAGTAAAACATATCGAGATATGAGATTGATATTTACAAAAATCTTGAGATCGATTACCTAGTTTTTTTTCGAGATCTCGGCTTAGGTCTATCTACCTATATTAAGGGTATACCCCAACTTACCGCGAGCCCAATATACCGCAGAGCTATAACTTCGTTCAAAATGGTTGAATCCGGGACAAACTTGTATGGTTCAATTCAACTCGTCGAGGCGCATCGAACCATGCTAGGGCGTTCCGGATTCGACAATTATGGACGAAGTTATAGCTTGGCGATAAGTTTGGCTCATGGTAAGTTGGCCTGCACCCATATATTAACTTTGTAAATTTTATTTAGAAAAGTATGCTTAAATTAAAAAACATTCATTCTTCATATTGTATACGATATTCATGCTGTGGAAAAATTGTTTGGATGGGAGATGGAATTGAACCATCATGGAATGAGCCCAGACCGAAGCACAACCGACTGTGCCACCATCCAACCCATTGCTGGGTTATTTATTTTCATTTATGTTCTTTCCTGCAAGTGCGGACACAACACTCCTTCCGCCTTGCGAAACCAAGCGTCCTCGCTTGTTGCCTGTCTTCAATAACTATCAACTGTTTTTCGATTTTTGGGAGAGAGCACACAGAACCCATTTTGTGGCGTTTTTACTGCACAACATAGACTTATGCATCAAAGCGGCGTATGTGCGTCTTACGTCTATCTAGCTGCTACTCAGAGCCTTACGCTTTAATTTCTGCCCGCACACAGCACAGGACGATACTCACGGGTCTTCTCCTTATTTCTCTTAACAGTGGACAGCATGTCAGATCATCACAGCATTTGACGGTTCGCTTAAGTTCCTCGGGCTATGCCCGGCGGGTCGTGGCACCATTATTGTATACGATGTTCATGCTGTGGAAAAATTGTTTGGATGGGAGATGGAATTGAACCATCATGGAATGAGCCCAGACCGAAGCACAACCGACTGTGCCACCATCCAACCCATTGCTGGGTTATTTATTTTCATTTATGTTCTTTCCTGCAAGTGCGGACACAACACTTCAACCATATTATTTAAATTTATTTTATGGAAAACTTTGCAGGAAATAAAAATTCAACTAAAAATTGATCATTATTATAAATTTTTAAGTATAGGTAAACTACATATTATAAAATAATTATAGTGTGAGCCATGAGAATTAGGACAAAGTATTTCTGACATAACTTTATTTAAACTGAAGATAATTAGATCATATATATATCATAGGTTTATGGTGAGTTCTGGCTACTAATTTGTTTATAAGAAATAATCGAGAAGTTTCTAATATTCAAAATCAAAAGTCCATTTCAAAATTTATAAAAAGCACTTGTTTTCCAGACATTTAAATAATTTTTTAATATAAATTGATTTTACAAATAATAATGGCATTCATTAAAGGGCATTCCTTATATAAAGTGCATTACTCAGTCTTGCGCAAGGCTGGGAATGCTTTCACAACTGTTTCACCGAATCTTTTAAAATATCTATTTTATTTTAGTTTTATTTACTTTAGATCAGCTGAGCAAATCAAGTTGAAAGTGTAATTAGCCATAATTTAAATCTAGAAACATTGAAAACCTCAGAATATTCAAAAGACCACAAAAATCCGACAATACGCATTTTTAAAAATAATCCTCATCGACCTATCAAAAATCCACAAAATAAGGAAAGATCCGCAGAATCGAAGCCCTGGTCTATATATTTAAAAGTTAAAATTCTATTTAATTTTTGGGGCGCTTATTATGATAGAGCATATAATACTCAAAAGTTTTAATAGAAATGCCCTAATCTCTTGTATGTATAAGAATCCTTGTGATTTTCTCACATGTCATCTATCAATTATATGTAGACAGCTACACACTAAATTAGACAAGTGTAGACACAAGAAATAAAGACACCTTCTCCATCCCTCTACTCTCCACCTCGCTCTAAAATTTGCCATCCACTCTTTCCCTAACATCTAATTTGCCTTCCCTCCTCCCTTAACCTTCCCTTTAAAAACTCGGCCCTCAATTGCCCACATGCTTTATTTTATTTAGTAAATTAATTTTAGAATTAAAAAAAGTTTTGGCCTTTCTTAATTTTGTAAAATAACACAAGTTTCATTTAAAATTATGACACTAGGATGATATAGTAATCGAAGGTAGTACAAAAATAATTTTAAATTATAGCAATGCATTTGAAATTTGCTTTATTATTCTTTAATTTTGTTTGCATTAATTACGTCCATGGTAGGGTTAATGTAACTCATCAAGGAAGCGCTAGAGTTCCAAATGTTCCGTCAAACAAGATTGGGAACAACAAAGAAAATGACGAAATACATGTAGCTAAATTAGCCAAAAAAGCCGAGGACGTTTTGGGTGGATCTGTTCAATTTGTTAATGTAATATTACTTATTATTTTAAACTATAGGATACTCTTGATAGGCTTGAAATCAATCTAATTTTTGGGTAAAAGTCCAGCTCGCTATCTATGTATATGTCAGCTAAAGGCATTTAAGCAAAAATTCTTGCCTTTCTTTCCTTTGATTGCCTTAGAATTTTTAAAATAATTGAAAATTTTTGATAATACTTAAAATCAAAAATCTAATAAATCATTCACAGAATCAAAATGACGATCAACTCAAAAACATCAACACATTGTTGAACTATGTCAAAAACTTGTCTCATGGAAATTTTGGAAATATTATTGATCAACTTATGAAAGTTAAAGATGCAGCTAAAGCACTTTATCAAAAATTTATGGATAATGACAACGATAATGATATTGAAATGATTAACGGGGAAGAATTGAACAACGTAACTTATTTGAATAATATTCTTGAAAAACTCTTGAAAAGTTATAAAAATAGTAGTATTGACGGTGAAACAAAATTAAAAGCAATTTCAATTTTGAAGCATTTTATTTTTAAATTTGAAATTCTACCAAGTAATGAGTGCATCAACAACAAAAATAATAGCGGAAAGAATAGTAACTATACATATTATTTCAAGAAAATTCTAAAAAGCTATCCAGAAAATGATAGAAATTTTTGAGAAAATCTGACAATGAATCATAAGCATAACTGCGGCGAAGTCAAATCTTAAGTATTTTTCGTAAAGCTCTTTAAATGCAAATCAAAATTAAATTTCTTCCCCACAGTTATGTATTCATTGTCAAATTGACTCAAAAATTTTTTTATTGTAATCTTAGAATTAACGCTTAGGATAACTTTTCAATTTAATGTTTAAAATACAAAAAATTAATTTTTATATTTTATAGCCGTACATCATGTCTTTAAAAAACAGTCACAAACTCGACGTAAACGTGCTAGCAACTGTTCAACACATCCACTTCATATAATGACTTATATGTTAATTATAGGAATTATTGTTGCAGTTATTATTTTGACTATACTGTGTTTAGCCGGTATTATACACATACACCTTAATCTTTTTAACTAAATGGAATGTTTGATAATCATAGGATGATGTTTTATTATTTCCAGGTGCCGACATTTGCGGATCGGACTTGCATGTTTGTCATACCGCATGTGCGAATCCGCAAATTCTAATTATTAGATAGGATTGTAC
This sequence comes from Meloidogyne arenaria, assembly GCA_036172955.1. Taxonomy (NCBI): domain Eukaryota; kingdom Metazoa; phylum Nematoda; class Chromadorea; order Rhabditida; family Meloidogynidae; genus Meloidogyne; species Meloidogyne arenaria. The sequence continues at coordinate 846,294 of JARQAB010000029.1, read as the reverse complement.
CCCGAACTTAGCCCCCCTTCGAGCTTTATTTCAAGGATTGATAGCGGTTTTAAAATAAAAGATTTCTACCATTTATGATATAAATCGACTGTTGGAAATTTTTCTGGATTTTTAAAAATTTATTCAAAAAAATTTACAACAATTTTTTTGGAATTTTTTAAAATTAAAAAATTTTTTATTGACTGGTAGTATAATCCAGTTACACCCATATTCGACCACAAACGTTCGGGGTACAATCTATTATTAGAATTCTATTTCATATTGTCTTTATCTCTATTATGTTAGACAGAAGACCCACAGACAGAAGTTCTAAATTTTCAGTAAAAATTTCTCCTTGTGGGTAGAGGAGAAATTCGAGATCGAAGCCATGGTCTAATCTATTAACACACTTAGTATGATGAAAGTTTTTTGGAATATGGTGTTACGTGAATTAGCTTAACTCATTAAAATCCTGAAAACAATAAAATCTAAATATCAAGCTAAATTATAGAAATTATGTTATTTTCTCTCAATTTTTACGTTGTTTTAATATTATTTTCTTGCACTTTATAAAAATTATTTAAATATTTATTAAATTTTGTTTACATTTATTTTACTTTATATCTGTATTTAAAAGCTATTTATTAAAATAACCAACAATTATGTTAAATTTTAAACATTAATTAAGCAGCTGAAAGCGAAACATAAAATCTCATTTTTTTTCTTCGAATTCAAAATTGCTAATTATTTGTGACATGCCATTGTCTTTTTAAAAATTATTCTCGATATCTTTAAAAGTCATCTAGCTTGGGACATATTGTGGAGGCGTAACAAAAAAAGACGTCACATTAAGGGTTGAGATACTGTATTTCTTCTAATAGTGCGGCTGTCTCTAATAGACCGACCACTTCTAATAAAACGACCCCTTAAAACGACCCCTTAAAGGTATACTAAATTGAAAATTAACTTTAGGCTAAAAATAAGAAGTTTAAGAAGAATTCACAAAATATTAGCAAAAAATTAAAAATTGAAATTCAGAAGAAACGAGATTCAAGTATATTTTCTCATAGAAATGAGCAGACCTTCAACTGACGTATTAGTTTTTTTTAATTTTAATTAAATCCTTAATTCAGTCGAATTATTTGGCGAATAAAAATGCAGGAATAAAATTGGAATTTTTTGGGGAAGCACTGCCGATAGCAATAGTGGGATTTGTTGGAATTATTTGCAATTCTAGCATCTGTTATATTACTCACAAATATCAGTAAATAAACGAATAAATAAATATTAGGGATTTTTATACAAAAATTAATTTTTAAGGCATAAATATTCTGCACTTGGAAGTAAAACTGCTATTTTATTAATAATGAACTCTTGCTTCGAAATTTTACATGAATCTTCACATTTCCTTTTTTTGATAGTTTCTGCAAGTGGAATAAATTTGATTCCGTTTAAAATAGCTGTAATATTTCAAACCCCATCTCTGATGGGGTTTTTCTCTACGCTGGTCATGTTCAGTTCGCTTAGTTTAGACCGATTAATTGCAGCGGCTTTTCCTATATAGTAAGTTTATTTACGTATCTGTTAGAATTTAAATCTGGTAGGAGTTTAATTTCCGACATTCAACTTTTTGTAGGGGATCTGTGTTAGGATCTGTGATAAGATCTGTGTAAAATCTGTTTTATCTTATCCATCTGTTGTGTCCGCACTTGCAGAAAGAATATAAATGAAAATAAATAACCCATCATCGGGTTGGATGGTGGCACAGTCGGTTGCCCTTTCCGTGATGGTTCAATTCCGTCTCCCATCCAAACAATTTTTCCACAGCATGAACATCAGACATGACACATCTATGTTCTATATATTCTATCTCTATCTGCCTATTTAAATCTTAGCATGAATTCCATATTTCACTAAATAGATTCAAATAATTTGTAAACCTTTCAGCTATAAGAATCTAAAGAAGAAACACTACATTTATTGCCATTCATCCGTACTAATTATAGTTAGCTGTTTCATACTTTATAGAATGATATATGTTGCCATTCAATATCCTGACTGGCCAGTAACAGGGAATATAGCTGATACTTTGGCAATGATTACTTATGATAGCACAATAATAAATTTTTTATTGAGCCTGTATATTTACATACCACCGCTGTTCTGTTACTTTTTGCTTGGATTGATTCTAATATCCAGAAAAGGTATTAATTTACTGGGATTTGTCCTTTATCACCTATCTTCATGTGAGCTGAACCTCGATTCAGCTTGATCATAGGGGAACAGGTGGGAGAAGAATGCCTAGGTCACTTTAAAAGCATATTTATTCTATCTAAGAGGTAACAATTAAGTGGGATCCGGCTCTAGTAAAATTCAAAAAAAATTTTTCGTTTAGACACATCAGAACAATATATGAAAAAGATTTACAGATCTATACTTATTATAATTTTTGTAAATATTGGTTTTTATATGTCCGGTTTAATGATTGGAACTTTTCTTTATCACCCACTAGCTGATAGCTCCACTAACCCAATAAATTTATTTTTGCTTCAAATGTTTATTATGGTAATTGTGAATATTGGTGGTGCAACTAATGCTCTTATTCTTTATTTAAATAGGTTAAGTGATTTTTAGATATGCGTAATGCTTTGTAGTTCTGTCGGTGTCGTTTATCTTAAAGTCAGGCCCGGTAACTTGTTCGATACAAAACATTATTGTTAATTTTAAAAAAATTAGGTAATCGGTTAGGTATTAAAAAAGTTATAAATTTTTAATTCATTGTTTAACTCATTATTTATGTTTCAACCTAAGTAGATATATTTATGCTTACTAGGTCAATGAGTAATTATAACCCTTTATCCCCTAGAGAAATAGCACAACAAAAGTGTTTAATTACCGTATTTCCTCTAATAGACCGACATGTCGTTTTATTTTTCAACCTCCCTCTAGACTGTCGTTCTATTACAGGGTGTCGTTCAAATAGAGGCTGTCGTTCTATTTTTCAACATATTTTTTTGCAATTTTTTTGAAATTTTTATTAAGATCTATATCATTTTAATAATTTTATTAATGAAGAAAAATAGTTAAATTTTATATTTCAATGGAATTATCACTAGCCCTGTCCCATCAGGCCCTGTCCCCCTGTTATTTTCCAAGTTCCAAGAAATTATTTTCCAATTGTTTCTTCTGAAATTGGAAAAGGAAGATTTTTGGAGGGAAATGGAAGAATTGTCGCAGATGACCTTAAGTAGTAGGGGGTATCAATGTACTTGTAAGATATCGAGGCTTATGAGGATTTGAAAGGAATAGAGGTGGATTAAAGTTAAGAGGGATATCCGGAGATTTGGAAGGATTGAAATAAACATAAAGGGATTTGTGCGCGGCAACGAGGGATAAAGAAGATATCGTTCGATTTGGAGGGATATCGAGGGATATAAGGAGATTCTAAGCGATTAATGTGAAATCAGTGGGTTAAGGTGGATATCGGTAGATTTAGAAGGAGTAAAGTTATATTGTGGATTTGAAGATTCAATGGATTTAGGGGATTATGAAGGATATATAGGGATTTTTGGGAATTAGGAAGTATATCAAGTGATATCCCTCCTAATTTGTTGGTATCGACTCTAGGTCTCGATCCGAAACTCGGTCTCGGGGTTGATTCCCGGTCTCGGTCTCGACTCTCGGGTTTTTTTAACTCCCGACCATCACTACCGCTTAGGTAAATAATTAAATTAAAAAAAGAAAGGGTGTCGTTCTAATAGGGGGTGTCGTTCAAATAGAGGCTGTCGTTCTATTTCTCAACCTCCCTCCAGACTGTCGTTCTAATAGGGGGTGTCGTTCAAATAGAGGCTGTCGTTCTATTAGAGGAAATACGGTACACAAAAATAATATTTATTATTTTAAGTTGCGACTATCGAAAAGCTTATAAGAAGGAATTTAATAAAATTAAGCATTTTGTTTTGTTCAAATGCTTTGGAGTACAACAACAAACGAGTTCAATTCATGTTCTACCTAAAATTCATAATCATATTCCAAGCGTTGTTAATCCAAAATAATCACAATCAAAATGCATTATCTTATTTATAAACCTACAGCACAAATATTCCTGTTGATTGAATGATTTAGAATATTCTAAAAGTGAAATCCCAAATCAAAAACTCAAACTCGAGGTTTCTGAATAAACTTTTTTATTAAATTTTAAAATTAAATTGTAAATAAATCCAAATATTTTTATTTTAAATTAAACCTCTTTTTAAATTTTAAATAAATTTTGTTTACTTTTCGTTATCGCTATCAGCAAAATCGGTATCGGGAAGGGGAAATATAAAAAAGCTTCAGTGTTATAAGCTAAATAATAAATTACTTAATATTGTTAACTGAGGTACAAAAAATATTCTAAACAATAATCAGAGTTATGTGTTAATAACCGGTTAATTGCCGATTACCGCCAATTTTAATTTTAATTATATACATTTTAATTTTAATTAAATATATATAGCATCGATTTATATTTTTTAAATTCGTAGTTTGTAAATTTTAAAATTTTTTGTATTTTGTAAATTACATTTATAAAGGGCATTTATTTCTAAAGGCATAGGATACATTTTTGTTTAGAGGTGAATTATATATATAATTTTATTTGTCAATTTTAAACAATCATATATATAAATGCTTAATGAAATTAACGACTGTCATTGTATATAGTCGTTAATTAAAATACAAAAAAGCCATAAGAATTAAAGCTAAATAGGTACTTTTTTTTTAATATTTTTTAGTTGAAATGTTAATTTTAATATTTCTTCTTATTTTTGCCAATCTTCAAGAAGGTAATTTTTTAAAATAACGGAAATCTCTTCCTTAATTAATAAAAATTAAAAAAGAAAAATTTCTTTTTAATTATTGTTTTTAGGCTTTTCCGAGACGGAAATCAACGGAATTGATGTTTTGAAAATGGCAAAATGCTATATGAATGCATTTTACCGAAAACCTTCGATTCCTCGTAAATTAAAAATGGGACGAATACATAATTGTGTTAAAATTTTAGGCAATGATGTTGTTTCAATGGATGAAGCTATGATCCCACATTTGGCGTTTTCTGAGAATATTAACCATTGCCTGGAGAAAATTAAAAATATTGTAATTTATTAAATTTGTCACAACAATTATTTCATTTTTTAATTTAAGAAAATCTTAAAAGAAAAATTGTTTGAAAAATCAGGTTTGAATCAATGGCGCGAACATTCAATTAAACGTCTTAAAGAAGAATATAACCAAAATATTTTAAAATATTCCCCTCTTCCAGACAACGTAACTTCATTGAGAGTTTGGTTATCTAGGGCATCTTGGGAAAATATCTACTCAATTTTGAGCATTTGGCTTCAAGATCACCAGGACATACGTATTCCAAAAAGAATTAAACGAAGAAACGCGGAAACGATTAAAAATAGTTATCTTAATTCTATGGATGATAAATATAATAGATGGATTCGAAAACTTAGTCCTTTCTCTTTATCGTTAAATTCCGCATATTTGACAATCGCTGAATATCTTATTCAAAAGCTTCTTGATGTACGTTTAAATTATTTATCGAAGTTTGAAATTGGTTTTACCAATATTTTATTTAATTTTCTGTAAATATCAATCATTTTTGCGTTCAAATCTTTTTGAATAGCCTATCAATTAAAGCTATGATCCCAATTTAAAAAATAGACTAACAAACGATAAGGGGATGATTAAACATCATTCCGTCGGAGGGCACTCTCTTCCGCCAGAGAGCTCTCTCCTCTGTCGGAGGGCACTCTCTTCCGCCAGAGAGCTCTCTCCTCCGTCGGAGGGCACTCTCTTCCGCCAGAGAGCTCTCTCCTCCGTTGGAGGGCACTCTCTTCCGCCAGAGAGCTCTCTCTTTTGCAATTTTCTCGGATGGGTTCGACCGCTTTACTATAAAAATTAGCTATGAATCTGAATAAAATATATCTATTTTAGATATATTTTGATGATGATGTTATGGTTCGAAATTTAAATGGAATGTTGGAACGAATTGGAATAGAAATAAACACAAACATTTTGATTGTAAAATATTCATTTTTACGTGATTATATTGATGTTGGGACTTTCATTATAAGTCAAAAAACATTAAGGAACAAATTAAAGAATGTCACAGTAAATAGATATCTAGGTAGGTTTGGATTACCGTATTGCTCAAATAACAAGTATTGCCTAGTAGAGCTTCGCCGGAACCGCAATTTGGCCGGAACCGGAACCGGAACTGAAATTTTGACCGGAACCGGAACCGGAACCGGAACCAAAAAATCCCGGAACTTCCGGCCTACCGGAACCGGAACTTCCGGCGAAGCTCTATTGCCTAGCCTCCCGCTAGAGGAGGTAATTGATCAAGTGTTGGCACTTATTTGGAGGAAAATAGCTTAAAGAAATATCAAGATTTTTCGGAAACCATATTCCGGAAAACATTTTCAGGGTTTTCCGGAAACTTTTTTCCGGATTTTAAATTGAAATCACCCGAAATCCAAAGAAGGAATGGGGTAGGACATTTTCTGGGTAGGACATTTTGGGGGTTTTTGTTCATTAGGACATTTTGGGGGTAGGGCATTTGGGGTGCAGCCCATTAAAGGTTTGGGAAATTTTAGGAAAGAAATAAATGGAAGCGGAGTTTTTAAATTTAAATACAAACAGACTAAATATGAAATTTATTCTAGGAGAGAATTATCAAAATGATATTCCATATTTTCCAAAAGTTAAAAGAGTTATCTGGCTTGTCCGTCATGGGGAAAGACTTGATAATGATAAAGAAGTGAAAGAGAGGGCAAAAATAGATGGATACATTCATGATGAGGACTCTGGTAGAATATTTTCACTTGACAATTCCCCTCTAAATAAAAGAGGGCTAGAAAGGGCTGCAGCATTAAACAATGTGTAAGTTTAAGTTAATCACTACGCGAAGCTGTTACTTAAAAGTAGGAGTATATGTTTTGTCTCGGCATTTTGAGCAAGATATCAAAAATTGTCGTTAATAATTAAATTACAACTCGCTTATGGACTTGCGGATAAGTTGACATGTTTTAAGACTTCGCACCATCAAACTCGCAATGAGGGGCAATATCTAAAACAATTAATTTAGTTTCAACAACATTGACATTCAACACCTTTTCGCCTCGCCTTATGAAAGGGCAATACAAACAGCTGTGAAACTTTTGGGAGATAGCCACAAAAATTATAGCGAATCGAGAATATTAACCTCGCAATTGAAAATAAAAGTGGAACCAGGATTTATCGAGACTATGAGTTGTGTCGATGAGCATATTGGCTATGAGAAAATTAAAGAATTGCGTAAACATCACCCACGCTTAGATGTTACCTATACACCTATTTTTAACAAAAAATTGCTAGCTAAAAATTACAAAGTGGTGAGTACTAATAATTTTGTTATAAAATTTCCAAGATTTGTATACCAGAGGAGTATAAGTTTTTCACGGCATTTTGAGAGGTGGCCAAAAACTTTGAGCTGCATTTTTGATATTCTAGGAGATTGTAACTTAGATTACTCAAAGAGTATTTTGAGTAAACACAACTTTGATGAGGGACAATTTTAGAATGATCATTCTAATAATAACCCATAAAAAAATTTTCTTAAAGCGAAGGCCGTAAATTTGGGTCGCAAATATATTAATTGTATTAATTTTTTATAATTATCATTAAAGGAAGAAGGAGGAAATTCAGATATGGGTTGTTGTAGACGTATTAAAGATGCTTTAAACGGATTGATAGAAAATCTTGAGAATGAAACATTAGACGATAGTAAATTCTTTAATTCAAGTTTGCTTAGTCAAATCAATGAAGGCACATATAAGAATCAATGGATACAGCCAGGGGAGGAAACTGCTGGTATAATAATTTTATTTTTCCAATTAAAAATTTAAGTAACACTAAGTTTTAGAGAGTAATTTTGCGATATATGGGTTTGAATGAATAGTGTGGAGTGATATCGTGGATACACGAGGATTACGAAGGATATAAAGGAATTTGATTTAAATAAGGGGTTATAAGGGGATTAGTAGGGAAATGGGGGACATGGGTCAGAGCAGTTATATTTTTGCGTTTTTTCCGTTAATTTTGTCAAAAATTGCGGTTCCTGATTTTGGCGGTTCTGGGTATTCGAAACCGAAAAAGTAACTGGAAATTTTGGTTTGGTTATAGGTTCCGTTGCGGGTATTCGAAGATTTCCCAGGAACTGCCAACCTTACACGCCACTGCTCGAAAACGTTTTAAGTCCTTTGGGGATTCATAAGCATTTGTAGCAAGCATGCATATTTTGTTATAGTTATAATTTTTTAAGATCAAATTGTAATAGTCTCACATGCATTGCCAATTTGTGCGGTTCATAATATAGCTGCAGGGATGTATACATATGCGCCTCAGGTTTAATTAAATAAAATTAAAAATAATTTTAAAATATTATAGACTTCGATTACAAAAATCGTTGAACTGGATCTATCGAGGTATTAAATTATAGAGGGTCTCAATTTAAGATCATTTTTTTTAAATTGTCTGCCACTGGTAGAGCCATAATTGTAACCTGTTGTTCCGGATACCCTATTTAAGAGATACTTCATATAGGTACGATTTTCGGGATGTGTATCATTATTGTGATGCTTACACTATATTTGGGACACATAAGCTCTAATGGCACACATACCCTGAAGTAAAGCCACAATAATTACATCTACATTTTAAGTTCAAGTTCTTCTACAAGTCATCATCATCCAACTAGTTCAAGCTCCTCAACTGGAAATGATTATACAGAAAATCTTCGTTTGGTTTATTTTGGTGCTACAGAACATTTTGGCGGAGACCTTGACGCAAGCTATTTCAAATATTAATTAGTAGTTATTTTAATAATATATGGGTATAGATAGTGTAAATTCTAGGTGTCTGGTGCCTAAGTCAATTGTCCGCAGATTTTGCATTCTGTGCACAGACCGCAGAATTCTAAGTATATTACTTAGTAGTTACTTTGAAAGGAATTGCATATAATATGCATTTCTTACAAAAATTTTTGAAATTTTTTTGAAATTTTCAAAAATTTTTGCGAAAAAAAAATTTAAAAAATTTTTTGAGAATTAAAAAAAATTCTGGGAATAAAACTTACTGATAATAAACATATAGAATTAATCAACGTCTAAAATTATGTTATTATTAAATAAATTAATTTTCCAAGGAAAGATTCGAACTTGTGTCAACTGAAAGAAAATGTTTATATGAGAGCCTTTCAAAATCTTCTGGGCCTTTCAAAATTTTCGCCTGTGACGCTGAAAAATTAAGAAATCTGTCTCCGGTGCTTTACACTTTTGCCTTTTACGCTTCGTTTCGTGACAAATCTAGACTTTTTTCATTTCTTTGGTTTCGTAAAAATCAGAATTATTTTTTTCGTTTCATTATTGTTTCGTACATCAACTAATTTTTCTTTATCGTGTTCACTTCGTAGTAGTTATCCCGGTCACTTTGTTCCATTATTTATCACACTTTCCTAAAGCATGAGGAGGGCTCCGCAAAATTTCCTAAAGGAATTGTCGGGGTTGGTGGCTGAGTCAGTGGTTTGAGGGGGTGGGGTCCGTAATTTCCAAAAGGATTTGAAGGGGTTGGGGGAGGTGTCCGCAAAATTTTCAAAAGGATTTGACGTGAGTTGGCTGCTTTTCTTTTGATTTTCTTTGTTTACCGCAATTTGATTTTGTAAAGGGTTTCAAAAAGATCCCTTTACAGGGCGACAAGAAAGTTCGCAGTGAAGAATTTTTTCACCATGACTATCTGTGCAACTAATATTTTTAAATAATTTTAAACTCATTTTATAGGCCATTCAATTCTCTATCATTGTACAAAATTAAGAATATAATTTTCGATATAACAAGTTATAGCCATAACCGAAAGGCATACCAAAATTTCCTCCACAAAATTTTACTTTCAGGATCTCAACGCTGAGGAGTCCGATTTGCGTGATTTTAAAAGAATTTATTCTAGCTTATTAACGAACATGGTGAATTTTAAATATGAAACCTGTAACTCTTACATGAAGGGCTGTGAGTAGATGTAATTTGGTTTTGGGTGGAAAATAATTTTTTGTTTAGGATGGGTCATCTCTCTAAACTCTTAGTTTAAAATTTTTTTTATTTTATAAGTTTTGATGATAAGAGACCACTCTGGCTTCTCCAAAAAATTAAAATCAATAACACAATCCGTTCCTAAGATATATATCTTCAACTACAAAAAGAGGTGCAAGTTTGAATCAAAAATCTTAACACACGCGTTCGATACTGTATCGATGCAGAAAGTTGGAATCCATTAAACTTTAAATAAAATTCATTCTCTATTTAGTTCTCTAGTTTATCATATTTATTTTATATCCGTAGATTATTTTTGATTGAAGTTATGTAAATAGAATAAATACTTCACTCCGAACTTTCCTGTTACCCTGTTATTATAAAAATAGTTATAGTAATGATATTGAACATTGATATTAATCGTTATAATCGTGGCGCGAACTTTCGGACCCGAATTTTGCAGTCGCGAACTTTTCGGACCCGAAATTTGCGGAACAAAATTTGCGGACACTAAAGTTGCGGACTCGAAATTTGTGGACTTGTTTTTGCTGACCAAAATTTTTAGGACAGATATCTGAGTAAAGAATATATATCGCCAACATTTCCTATGATATATAGACACATCAAAATGCATAAACTCAGATGTATATTATTTAAATATTTGGGTTAGATCTTCATTAATAAATTTAACTTCCTTTTCGACATTATATATTTTTGATGAAATATTTCCCATAAAAACGTTTTATTATAAATTTTTATAGCTTTATTTTGTTGTTTACATCTTGAGTAGTTTTTAAATTCATTTTCTGCATTTTATCACCACAGTTTTCTAGTTGTCTTAATTCTTTTAATTTTACCTGATTATTATTATTGTTTAATTTATTCTTACTATCTTTTAACATGAATGATCCATTAAGAGTGGTTAATTGTTTAATGTTCCCTCATCTATTCCTTTTTTTATACCACGTTTTATGAGATTGTTAGCCTTTAAATATATTTATAAACTAATTTGAATAACCTTTTGAAAATTTTGCGGACCCCTCCTCATCCTTTAGGAAAGTGCAGTAAAAAATGCAACAAAGTGGTAGGGATAACTACTCTTCGTTGGGAGCGATATTTTTTTTGGTGCAGTGCCTTGAAATTATATTCTTTGCTCATCTATGTTAAATTTTTCCCCTTCCTTGTAAAACATTCTTTAATTTACGTTTTGGTCTGTGCTCTTAAAACGATGTAAAATCTTGATATTACTAACTTGAAGTGAGTGAAGAAAAAGTTGACTATATCAGGCCATCCGATAAATCGACTGTCATTTCAAAGAAAATAGATTGAACATAGTAGATGGTTATGTAAATATATTTTTGAATGCTTTGTGTACAAAACATGTTTATCAAAAAACAAACAGATATATTCTCTAGCTCTATGCTTATATTCACTAACTCTATTAACACTTTTCATTATTTTACATGTTATATCATGTTTTGAAATAGTAAACTGAATATTGCAACTGGTCATTTTAAGTTAAAGAATTTTTAAATGTAGTTATGTAAAAATTAACAATAGTGTAACAGAATGAGGATAAAATTTTATCCAAAATTGCAAACAAAGAGAATTTTGGATTCTATATTCTGCCACACATTAGGCCGAATCATGTCATTTAAATTTTAAATGACACAGTATTGTTTCCTAACATTCTTTTTTAGTAATCAGATAAAAACTATGTATTGAAAATAAAATTTATACGAATTGCCTTATAGGTTCAACTATTTGATTTAAATTTGATCGTGTATTGATCCTTTCCCTCATAATGGCAACCCTAGCATTGTTATTTGATGAAGTTACAATTATCGTTTCTTGAAGAGGTTTTCCACAAAATAAATGGTTAAATGTATTTTTGAATGCTTTGTTGTAGTCCTTGCTGAAAGTAAATTATACTATAATCGGACCTCATTTTTAGATGGCTCTTAAAGATAAAGAGAGTTGTTCTCATAATGAGATGTTTACTAAATAACTGTAAGCGATTAGAAACCTCTACCCAAATACCCAGTGGTCAACTAAATTTGAACTTTTCAATATGATATTGGGCGCTTCGTATATCGAGTTTTGGAAGCAAAGTGTTTAGAGAAGAGTTTGAAATTTATTAAAACATATGATCAAAACCTAAAAGCAAATAAAACAGGCATATTACTGCTGGCCGAAGCAATATACAAAAGCAGGGCTGGAACAGCCACATAACTATCAATATCTGCAACATTAAATGACAAAATGGGTAGTAACATTAACCATATTTGAGACTAAAACAAGGAATTTTATTATAAATATTGTGGGATTGGATTGAAGTATACGATTGGAGTCAGGGCTGCACGCAATTGCGGATTGCGAGTTGCGGATTGCGTAAATTGCGGGGGTTTTTGCAATTGCGAGTTGCGAATTGCGTTTGCGGATTTTAAAATTAAAATTGCGAGTTGCGGATTGCGTTTGCGGATTTTAAAATTAAAATTGCGAGTTGCGGATTGCGTTTGCGGATTTTTACGATTTTTACGCAATTTTCACGCAATTTGTCTTATTTTAAATTGTATAAAATTTATTTGGCGAAATGTTTAAAATAATTATTTTTGTTAATGTTGGCAATAATTTATCGATTTATAATTTTATTTTGTTTTTAACAGATTTAGAAAGATTTTTTTCGAAAATATAGATTAAATGTCGTTGAATCCAGGCAACTGGTGGTTTTATTTCAATCGAATTGACAAAAGTACGGCACAATGTAAAATTGCTGAGTGTAATTATATTAAAGACACAGGGAAAAGCCTTAGTACAGAATGCCTCAAAATGCATTTAAAAAACAAACATCCGAATTTATTTAAACAAAGAGAAGATTATGTAGCTGAAGAACGTAAAAAGAAAGAAAAAACATTAAAAAACAAAGAGGTTAGAATATAAATTACTTAAACCAGCGTATTTATTTATTTTTAGGATAATCCACTCAAAAGAAGTTTTGCAAAGGCTCAATTACAAGAAAGTGGTCCATCACAGAAATGTCATTCAGCAGATATTTTGGAGACTCTCAAAGCAACAAAATCAGGTTGTTTTTTCAACTCCTAAGAAAATCGATATTTAAGGCGCCTGGGATCGAAACGGTTCGTCTTTCAAAGAGGCGAATAGAGGATTAATCGAAATGATAGCAGCGGGTATTTTACCATTTTCTCTTGTTGAACAACCCGGATTCATTCGATTTTGTAAAATTATTCAGCCGCGTTATAATCCACCTGGTAGAAATCATTTTACACAAGTTGAACTACAAAGTGCTTACGATGATATGAAGGTTTTATTTAAATTTAAGTTCTTAAAATATTCACGCTCAATTAAAGGTCCGAATAATTAACGATTTGTCATCAATTGACTATTTCTCAATCACAACTGATGGGTGGACAGCCAAAGGAAACACACACTCTTTGATTTCAATTACTGCACACTTCCTCAATGAAAGATTCGAACCTGAATTCAGAATTATCGGTGCTAAGCCAATAAAAGGTTTTTAAAAACTTAAACTAAAAAAAGTAATTTAAAGGAAAGTCTGTTCGAGTATAGCTGAATATTGGAGGGTAAAATTAAGCTAATAAAATAAAACCCAACAATTAGGTAAATTCTGAAAAGTGGACGTTACTTGGAAAGTTAGTGAGACGATATCACTGCGCGCCTGCAACAAGCTCAGAGTCGGAACGTCTATTCACTACTGCTGGACTCATAGCAAATGATCTTAGAAAGAGTTTATTACCAGAAAACCTCGAAATGTTATTGACACTTCACCATAATTTGCTCATATACAATTTTAACTATAGTTTGAAGTGATAAAATTTCTTTTTCTATTTTTTAAAAATTGCGGATTGCGAGTTGCGGATTGCGTAAATTGCGGGGTTTTTTGCAATTGCGAGTTGCGAATTGCGTTTGCGGATTTTAAAATTAAAATTGCGAGTTGCGGATTGCGTTTGCGGATTTTTAAAAAGAAATTGCGAGTTGCGGATTGCGTTTGCGGATATTTAAAAAGAAATTGAGAGTTGCGGATTGCGAGTTGCGGATTTTTTTTTCCAATTGCGTGCAGCCCTGATTGGAGTAGAACAATCGCAAAAAATAGATAAGGGTAGAAAGAAATTAATTTCGATTGGACAATGGAAATTTGGGGGCCGAGATTTCTCTGAAATTTTGCCTCCAACATAATTTAATTTTGGTTTCTAAAATTTTAGTATTGGGCTCTAAAAAATGTTGGAGAACTTTTAATGTCCGAAAATTTAGAATCCCAACTTTACTGTGCAAAAATTTTAAGGATCCCACTACTGATGGGTTTAATACTTAAATACTTCTGAAATGTAAGAAGGGATTAATTATTTAGGTTTTTAAATATATAAATTATTTCAGGAAAAATCTGTAAACTTACATTCACATATCCTAATAAATTAATCAAAATAATTGCGGTTAGTGATTTTACTAAACGTCTATTAATAGAACTGTACTCCTTTCTAAAAGCCATTAATATCCAAATAGTTACGTAACAAGCAACTGTTAATAAATTAAAAATATTCGATGTTGTAAGAGTCTCTTGTTTAATTTCTGGTTGTACCATGGCTAAAGTGTCGCACAAAGTTGGCCTTGTTGTAAATTTGTTTTTAAATTTTGAGATTTATTTTATAAAAATTTAATTTAAATTTAAAGACTCAAGAATAAAATGAACATTTAAACGGCAATTTACGGTATTTTTTAGTTAAAAATATTACGGTTCCTTTTCCCGACGTTCAAGCAATGTAAAATATAGTACATTATGGATATGTGGAATGCTCACTGAGCTTGTTGAACATCGACACAGACTTGAGATGTCGGCGATCGGAGTTATGAAATCGAAAAAAAGGTAAAAAGATTACCTACATTATGGTCAAAAATATCATGGGAGTTGGAGTTTCATTATAAATATGTATGGAAATTTTCATACACGTATCCGTACGTATGTTCTTTCTTCAAAATTTCATCGACGTTTTAATGTGCGGTTATGTTCAAGGGTTATTAATGAAGAAATTTGGAAGTTTTCAAAGAACTTTGTAAGATAAATAATTACATACCTATCAGGGAAGCTAATTGCCATGTTTAAAAAATTCCAATAAGTACGGGCTGACCTTATCATTATTAAAATAAAAATAACAACCACAGATTTATATTGATCGTTAAATTTGTACCTATAATAATCATTAATTTAATTAATGCAAAGCTTGGACTTGAATCCCAACTTAGTGTTGATTACCCCGTATCGGTGTTTTAGATATTGAAAATTTTACAAAGCTCATCCGAGACAAGAAAATTATGACTATAGATGCCTAATATGCATTATGTAAATCTTTTCAGTATTGAAAAAGCGAAATTTGAATGATCTCGCAGTATTTAATAAATTGGGGAATGGATAGGAAAATTGCTCAATTTGGGAGGTGGGGGATGGATAGGAAACCTCGTCATTATAAGATGAAATTACACATAAATTTTAGCCAGAACCCTAATTTCACC
Source organism: Meloidogyne arenaria (assembly GCA_036172955.1). NCBI lineage: Eukaryota > Metazoa > Nematoda > Chromadorea > Rhabditida > Meloidogynidae > Meloidogyne > Meloidogyne arenaria. Next base: position 830,662 of record JARQAB010000029.1, on the reverse strand, counting down.
TAACTATCCAATAATAAAAATAATTACCAGATAGGAAAGGCAATACTTAACAATCTATCAACTCCAATATAAAATTGAATTTGAACAGCCAATGTTATACAAGTTATAGGAAAAAATTGAATAAAATAACAAGTACGAAGACTGATAAAATTAATTCCAAAGAGGAGGATAAAAAATTTTAAACTCATTCCAAAGTGGACTGGTAGCGTAAGGAAAGAATTCAAGCCAATGTATGTAGATATTACAGCGATAATGAAAACATCTTTCAAATATTTTATTATTAATTTTCAGTTCCCGCCACTACTATAGTTAGCGGGTTATGAAATCATGATCAGAAAATTCGACAGATATTGGAGCAGTATATCCGAAAATTTTCCAGGATCCGCTAACCCTACCAAATACTCTTCTGCCTCAAAATGGGCAGACATTCTCTTTCCTAATTTCATCTATCACTATAATCACTTAATCATTGAATGCCAAGAGATAGAGTGAAATTGAGGAAGGATAAAAAGTATGTAGTTGATAAAAAAAAATATGGCTTGTTAAGAAAGTTCTCTAAACAATACAAGTTCCTGAGATAATTCCTGCTCTACACAATTGTCTAAAATCTTAGGTCCTTTAAGTTATGTTGCCCTTAAGTCCTCGAGTTTCTTTTTTGGAATTTGTTATATTTATGTATTTTCTCAAAAGTTTTAGAAAGATTAGAACATTTTATTTTGGAATTATTCACTTTCAAAGCAAGAAAGTGAGCTTGGAGAGAAAAAATGAAGAAATAAGCGGCTCACAAATCTGAATTTTATTAATTATTAAAGAACATATATACTTATTTTTCCAAGTCGTGTATACCATAAAAAAATTAAAGAAAAATGCAACAATGCTTAAAAAGAATATGCTGCTATATTTTGCTGTTAATATGTAAAGAGTTCCAGTAGAGTTGTAATAATTGAAGACCTGAATTTTACTTATATACAATTGTAACTCATATAATTTATTTACCGGGTCGTTCGGGGTAAGCATATTTATTATAGTATTAAATGTATAAATGAACAAATATAAGGAAATTTTTATAGAATTTTGACGAGGGATAAGATTTTTAAATTAAAGCAAATTTTTCCTGAAATATTCATATTCAGAGCAAAAATCTGTTGTTATTTTTTAAATATCCAATGATTTGAGGAGGTTACTCTTTAATTCGTAGTGTTAGGCAGTCCCGGAAAGGGGGTGGTTGTGCAATACTAATTTCCGATTTGATTCCTTTCGAAAGAATAAACGTCCCAAAAACCCTTAATTCTGACATCTGCTCAATTGATATTTTCTCGCCCATAAATCGTCAAAAGATTAGATTAATTAATGTTTATCGTCCAACAACCAAAGAAACCTTACAATGCTTTACGTCGTTAATCGATTGTTTAGTTTCCTTGTCTTCGATTGACTATTCTTATTTTATTCTAGGTGACTTTAACTTTCCAAATCTAAATTGGGCCTGTCCAAATCCCTTTCCAAATACTCTAACGCATTTTGAGTCAACTTTTTGTGAGTTCTTGCAATCCACCGATCTACAACAAATTGTAAACTCACCTACCAGAGGTCAAAACTTTCTTGACCTTGTCTTTACTTCTGATAAATCCTTAGTATCTTCCCTCTCTGTTGAGGTCCCTTTCGGAGGTTCTGATCATAATTCCATCACTTTTGATATTCGACTAAATTTTAAGACTAGAGTTAAGCCCGACCCTAAATATAATTTTCATAAAGCTGATTATTCTCGAATCAATAGCATTCTTGCAAATATTGATTGGATTTTGTTTTCTACAATTGTACTGATGTTGAATCATGTTACAATAAATTCGTTTCTTTCTTACAAACTATTATTAAATCCCAGGTACCATTATCTTATTACCCAAATTCTATTGAAAAACTACCATTACATATCCAACGACTTCATCAATATAGAAGCAAACTATGGAAGGATATCTCAAAGCCACATATTAAAATAAAATTTTTAGAAACCTCTAAAAAACTTGATTATGAAATATCAAAATTCATTAAGAATAGGGAAAACAAGAAACTCAGTGACATCAAAACGAAATTTAATTATGTCTCACCATTTATCAAGCCTAAAAATACGACAATACTCTCTATCATTGGCCAAAATAATCAACATATTTTCTCAAACCAAATAAAATCCAATATTTTGGCCAATCAATTTGCTTCTGTATTTTCTGATTTTGATTCTTATTCCAAACCCTTTATACTCTTACACCAAACATTAAATAAAATTGAATTCATAATCATTGATCCTTAAATTGTTTTTGAAGCAATCTCTAAAATCGATAACACTAACAATACATCTCCTATTCCATAATTCCTATTCCATTTCGAACCTCAAAACCAGAAACTTTCAAAATATTTTGCCTATTGCATGTACTACAAAACCTCGTTTCCACTCCTTTTTCGTTAGGACTGCACGCCTTTATAAGTTTCTTCCACATTATATGCGTAATTCAACTCCTAATCAATTTAAAAGACTTTTGGCAACATTTAACTTATCCCAATTTATTGACTCGCTTCCAGATCACCATAAAAGACTACTTGACAAATTTTAAGATACTTATTTTGTTGTTTAAGTTATTTTTATTCCACTTTATCCCATCCTACCACAACACACATTTACATTTTTATTATGTTTCACTTATTTATTGTCTGAAATCGTAGCGCTGGTGCGTATAAATATTATTATTATTATTAGAAAAAACGCAAGAGTTTTCAAGAATTTTATCTATTTTTCTTGCAACCGATAAATCTTTTCAATTTTTGGAAAAATATTTATAAAAAAATTTAAAAAATTTTTTATAATTAGTATTTCTTAGAAAATTTGTAAAATGGGAATTCTTAACAATTTTTGTTTATCATTAAAATAATTGAACAGAAAATAAAGAAAACTCAAAATCAAATTTTTAAAAGACACTTTATGTCTTTTACAATTAAAAGTGATTTTCTCACTTTCACACAAATACTTATTTACAAATAAAAGACTACAAATTATAATTAAAAAAATTTTTACAATAAGATTATTACATTTTCTCACATTTTTGATTCTCTTAAGAGACACTTTTTAAGTTCAAAAAAATAGCGAATTACTGTAGAAAGTGTACTAAATTTTACACTTTTATTATCTTAAAATTATAATTGTTTGCCAAACAAAAAATACCGTATTTCCTCTAATAGACCGACATGTCGTTTTATTTTTCAACCTCCCTCTAGACTGTCGTTCTATTACAGGGTGTCGTTCAAATAGAGGCTGTCGTTCTATTTTTCAACATATTTTTTTGCAATTTTTTTGAAATTTTTATTAAGATCTATATCATTTTAATAATTTTATTAATGAAGAAAAATAGTTAAATTTTATATTTCAATGGAATTATCACTAGCCCTGTCCCATCAGGCCCTGTCCCCCTGTTATTTTCCAAGTTCCAAGAAATTATTTTCCAATTGTTTCTTCTGAAATTGGAAAAGGAAGATTTTTGGAGGGAAATGGAAGAATTGTCGCAGATGACCTTAAGTAGTAGGGGGTATCAATGTACTTGTAAGATATCGAGGCTTATGAGGATTTGAAAGGAATAGAGGTGGATTAAAGTTAAGAGGGATATCCGGAGATTTGGAAGGATTGAAATAAACATAAAGGGATTTGTGCGCGGCAACGAGGGATAAAGAAGATATCGTTCGATTTGGAGGGATATCGAGGGATATAAGGAGATTCTAAGCGATTAATGTGAAATCAGTGGGTTAAGGTGGATATCGGTAGATTTAGAAGGAGTAAAGTTATATTGTGGATTTGAAGATTCAATGGATTTAGGGGATTATGAAGGATATATAGGGATTTTTGGGAATTAGGAAGTATATCAAGTGATATCCCTCCTAATTTGTTGGTATCGACTCTAGGTCTCGATCCGAAACTCGGTCTCGGGGTTGATTCCCGGTCTCGGTCTCGACTCTCGGGTTTTTTTAACTCCCGACCATCACTACCGCTTAGGTAAATAATTAAATTAAAAAAAGAAAGGGTGTCGTTCTAATAGGGGGTGTCGTTCAAATAGAGGCTGTCGTTCTATTTCTCAACCTCCCTCCAGACTGTCGTTCTAATAGGGGGTGTCGTTCAAATAGAGGCTGTCGTTCTATTAGAGGAAATACGGTAATTAAAAAATATGCTTGAATAATTTTAGAAAAGGCTTATAATTTACATTTAATACTACAAGCTTGTATTTGTATTTTATTGAACTTAAATGTGTAAACTTATTTTGTGTCGAAAATTAATTGTCATGTTATAAAATTTTTAAAAATACTATAGTATAATAAAGCAAATAAATACTAGAATATAGTAACAATCTTCTTGACAATTTTTACGGATAGAAGTTAACAACAGTGTTTGGAATTTTTAAATTCTCTCGTACTCGTATTAGCACTTTTTAATTTTTTCTCATACTCGTACAAGCCCTATTTTTGGCCTCGTACCTCGTACTTGAGAAATTGCAAAAAATTCAAAATTTTAAATTTTTTGAATCAAGGACATATGTATGTATAGTTCTGAATTTTTAAAGTCGATGGAATAATTTATAAATTTTCAATGGCTTTGAAGAGATACATCCTCCTATTTATTCTATTTTGAGCATTTTGGAGTCCAAGGAGCAATATTTCTTTCATAGATAGTTCTGGTCTTTTATTCAAAACGAAACCCGACGTGTGAAATTTTCAAAAAATGAACCGAACTCCGATTTTTCCATGGAACTTTTACCTTTTAATCCATTGATATCCATCTTAATCTCAAATACCCTTTCTGCGTCGGAAGCAAAAATTTTATCTGATCTCATTATCTTTAATCTGAATAAAGTTATGCCATAAATACTTTGTCCTAAACATTTCGTGTTACCCTGTACACTCAGTTTATATAATACTTATCACAGCAGAAATTTTAAAATTTTATTTCTAAAAGCATGGTGAATTTAAACATTTTTTAATAGAAATCAAAAATGTTTAAATTCGCAAAATCATCAAGAATTTCTTCGTCATTTCCTCCTTGTATCTTTTTTAAAAACGTTTTGTAAGTTGTATTCAAAAATATTATCAAAAATATTAAATTTCCACACATTACTTAACTCACGCGCATTATTTGTCAATAAAACTTGGCCAATAATGACTAAATAATCGATATTTTGTTTATTGTTATTTCTCCTTTTCTTTATTTATTTTTGAATCGATACAAACGTTTGTGAGAGAAAATTCTTAAGAGAAATTTTTTTGTTTGTGGCCACTTTGCAAAAATTACTATATAATGCCAGAATTGCCTTCAAGTTTATTTTGGTGGAGAACACTTGCCGTTCTTTGTGAGTTTATTTTCAAAATACCACTCTTTTTGGTTCTAATTGACTTTAAGGGTCCAATCAAACTTTATGAGTCCAGATGGAGGGACTTAACCTTCTCTAATTGATGCCGCAGTAAAAGTTAGTTTATATGATGCATTTTTTCTAATTTTCCCATCTAGAAAATTATGAAGAAGTGTTTTTCGAGCTTTTCCAATAAGTGCTGAGTCCGAATTTAAGTGCTTAGTCTCAATTTTATTTATTTAGAATCCCGTGCATAAATTCGTCTTCAATTTCGAAATTTATAATTAAAATTTTATGGTAGACTGGCACATCTCTTAGAACTCTAAATCGCGTCTGGAATTCGAAATAAATCAAATTTTAACTCATACTAGGACTTAGCACACTTAATTACATACTGGAAAAGCTCAAAAATATTAAAAAAGCATTTCTTCCTTGTTTATTCTAAGAAATGAAAAAATGAGAAGAAATGCATCATACAATATTAACTTTTACCGGGACCCCTTTATCGAAATCGCATTCGATGAAAATTTGTTTGAAGGGGTGTAAGTACGTATAATTCTAGTACGTATGTAAATTCTAAGAGATCGAAAGACTTATGTATACTAGTGGACTGAAATTTCGTCACTAAAATTTATCGGAAAGTCGTTCCACACTTTTTCAATTCTTGCCCCCTTAAGTTTTTTATAAATGTATTTTCACTTTATTCAACAAAATAAACTTTGTCAGCTTAAAATTTATCACAATCGTTCTCGTTCTATTTTCTGGTATTTACTGGCCACTTGTTTTTGTGTTCATTCCGATTGGCGCAGGCTTCGGAATTTTTGGCAAATGTGGAAATACGTCCCCAATAATTGTTCGAAATTATTAAAAAAAATTTTTTCGATGTAAAATTTTTACAAAATAAATATTTATAATACATAAAACACGATTATTTTGTATGAAGCATCTTTAAAAATTGGGATTACGGGGACTGGAATTCTCAGCCCCAACTGGAAATTCCCGATTTTCTGAAATAGGGAACCAGAGTTCGTCTTGGTTTGAAAATTTACATTAATGACGGCAGAATCCTTGATTTACATACTTGTTATTTTGAAAAAATCACCAAGCTTAATCCGAAAATAATAAACTTTTAGAAAAACTGGACTCGGTTATATTTGCTGTAGCAGAGTATTGTATGAAAAAGAGAATAGTATCTTTATATAAAATTAGAATTCAAAATTAACAAAAAATCATCAAAAAATATCAACAAAAATTAATTAATTATGAATTAATTCTTTTTAATGTGTTATCTCTATAATAATGCCACTAGTATTTTAAAACATCCGGTGTTATTTAATTGCATTTAAGCAGTTCTTTCACCTTTGGGGCACAGTTATCATTTCCATTGAAAGATTGCTAAAATAATTTTTAGGAATAATCTTAACTATCAATTCATGAAAAAGTTTTTTTACTTTAATACAGCTACAATCTGGGACATCATTTTTGCAACAATTGTATAATTGTTTTTCTAAATTTAAGAAGTTTTGGATAAAGTTTAAACTATTAGAAATTATTCAAGTTAATTAATTATTAGGGTTTGTACTGTGATTTTCAAGCACAAATATATATTCGATGAACTATTTGCCTGAGATTGAATCTTCAATCGAAGCTTGAAATTTTAACAGACCGCTTAAATTTGTTTAGAATTTTAATTTATTGGAAAATTATAATAAATATTTTTAAACCGTAAAATTTCCTTCAGTCTAGCAATTAAATTAAAAATGAAAAGTGATGGGATAGAGTCTCAGTCTTTCCCATCCGTTTTGTTATTTTCTGGAAAGGGCTCAACCACTTTACTATAATTCGAATCGAGGCAAAATTCGAATCGAGGCTAAACATCGAGAGAGAATCGAACTTGTCTTTCGCATATGACGCCTTGCGTTTTTTGCTCAAAGTTCAAGTGATTTACGAAATAAACTACAAGGGCGATGTTTTTCCTTATTTTTTGATAATACATAAATTCGCACTTAAACATTTTGAAGGAACTTAAGGGATAATTTTCCATATAATTATAACTTTTAATATAAAAATTACGCTGTTCTATACTGCATTTGCCAGGATTGAAAAAAGCAAACTGAAAATTATTTTTTAAAATGGGAAATTTTCTTTTTAAAGACCGCTTTAGCTTGCTGACATGGTGAAGAAGCTGGTTGGACATTAGAGTGAGCTTTAATTTCAATTTGTGTATTATACATAAAATAAATTGTTAAAATTAAAAAAATAATTTTGCTTTGCATTTTTGACTAAAAATTTTTTTAAAAAGATTTGAACATCTTACACTTGGATGTGGAACAATCTTAGCTTAAAATGAGTTGATCTATTAGGTCTGGTCATAATTAGTATCGCTTTTGATCATAATTAGTATTAAATTTTTAGGGGTGTTATTATTTAGGGGTGTCCAGCTCGGCCAGCTTAGATGAAATCCCGTTATTTCTACTGCTGAATTATCAAGGGATATCTGCTCTATATATATAGCAACGCTTGACTGAAAAAACGCGGGGTGCGCTTAAGGAGAGTAAATCAAATGCCGCGTGTACTCACATTTCAAAAATGAAACAAACGACACGACATCCCCCCAAAATCGTTTTCTTATAACTCAGGGTAAAATCATCCGATCAGGATGATCTAAACGGTTTTTTAAATCTCATAGAGGGCTTATACCAAATCCGAAATATAAAGTCTTTAAATCGTCTCGAACCCCGGAATTCGAATTTCGACTTTTTCGAAAATTTAGACCTTTCTTGATAAAAATTCGAAATTGTGCCCTACTGATAGAGCATTTGAAGAGCTTTCGAATGATATATCACACTAACTATTATCATTGCGTATACTTGAGAAAATGTGATTCCCGATGATTTCGGGAATTTTGATATTTTCGACCAGAACTCCCTGAATACCTAACGAAAAATTCTCAAATGCTGGGATCCTTTAGAGCATAGTCTAACAGATGATTCGAAATAAAAATAAAAATAATTTTCAGAAAACTTAATTTTAAAAATACAAAAAATCCAAATAAAAAAAGCGACACTAATTATGACCCGACACATATTGTGTAACATACTTTGATCTAAAATGCAAAAAGCATTTTTGCTGCATCTATCACCATATTTTCGACCCCTTAAATAATTAAGCAAAAGAATTTGCCCGCCAATTATTTGATACTGAAAAAAAATGAAAGGATAATGATAGAATATAGCAAAAAAAGTCTTTTGCGGAATGACTTTTGCGGACATAATACGAGTTTGACATATACTGTAGGAATTCCGATTGTATTTTGTTGTTGTTTTTTGGAATGAATAAAATTTTATTTTTGAAAAAGTTTTTATATTTAAAAAAAAATACACGTAGGTTAAAGGATGTGACACATCTCTCTTAATAAAAATGTTAACAAATTCTCATTTTTATGTTCTTATACAAAGGCTAATTTATTTATAAAACCCCGATTTAAATTTTTATTTAAAAATATTAATAATAAAAATGCATACTTTGATTTAAAATGAACGTTTAAAGTTGAGAAAATGATCAGAAAAAAGCTTATAGAATAGCAGCTTAGAATAGCATCTTAGAATAGCATATTTTTATTTTAAAAAATTTGGTCAATAAAGGGTATTTTTTATAAAAATATTGACAAAAGCAAATAGTAAATAAAAGCAGTTAAAATGCTAAAATAAAAATAGAGGCTAAAGAATTTCTAAATAAGAAAAAGATCAAAGAATTATTTGAACTTTTACATAAAAATCAAAAAGCAAATGAAGGGTTTTAAAACAGGTGAGGAAATAGCTATTGACGGTTTTGCATAAGTTGGATTGTGTAACTATGTATAAGGGATGGCTGATTTCTTTAGCCACTATCAAGCTTACATATATGGAAATTTTAAATTTATATATGTAGCTCAAAGCATACTTTATTCTACTCGTTTTTTACTTGAAATCAAAGACGTAGTTGTATTAGGAAAGCTATCGTGTTTAAGTGAGTAACCGTGATTTTGAGGAAATAAAGGGAATTTGATCCTCCTAATTCTTAAAGATCAGTCGGTATTGTCTCAAGAGACCTTACCATAAAAAGTTTTCCTATGGCGGCAAAATTTTTCTAAGAATTTTGGAAGGCAATAGTAGAAAAATTTTTTATGAAAAAAATATCAAAATATAATATTAGAAGTTTATAATCATTAATTAAAAGAAATTTAAAAATTATTTTAAAAACAAATTTTGTTTAAATTATTTTTTTCTAATTTTAATTTTATTTAAAAATTAAGGCTCTTGTCCAGTTTATGCGTCCAATGGAAGTTTATGCGTCCAATAAACAAAAAATTGGATTTTTCTCTTGCGTTTTTCCTCATCACTAAGGACGCCATAAGCCTCATTTATTTTTTGTGAAATTTCCAAGGCTTTCGGGTCATTTTTATTTTTGTCCGGATTTTATTTTTGTCCGGATTAATTTTTTGTATGCTTTTTTGATTTCCTCATTTGACGCATTTTGTGAAACATCTAATGTTTTGTAATGGTCAGGTATTGCCTCAACAATTACAAGGAGAATTAACAAGAAAAGAGTATTAAAATTAAAATGCATCTGTAAATTCAAAAAAGGCCGTCATTAGAAAAAATTATCATTGTATGTACAAGAGCGGTATTTTAAGTTTTGTAATGGAGGTCCTAAACTGAACTTACTAAATTTTGTCTTTAAAAAAGTCATCTAAAATTTTCATTAAAGTAACTCCATTTATATATTCAAGTTTAAGCAACTATGAAATTATCTAGACATTAAATGGATAATTTAATGAAATCCCCGCCCAAAATTATGTAATGTAGACTGATTTTGAAAGTAAAATATAAAGGGCCTCTATCTTAGGACATGCGTCCCATGAACATTTATGCGTCCCATGAAGGTTTATGCGTCCTATGAACTTTTATGCGTCCCATGAACGTTTATACGTCCCAAAAATAGTACAGGGTGCGGCAAATTTTGCGCCACTTTTGTTTTTGCCATAAATTTCTTCAATGTCGATGAAAATTGATAATTCTTTTTTTATTTTATTCCCGACACTCTAAGCAATTTTTTGGTACCAAATAATAAAATTTTGGTTCAGAGCTAATAAAGATATACCCGTCTAAAGTTCGAATCGCATCAAAAAATATTTTTTCATGTCAAAGTTTACTTTGACATAACTTCGCTCAAAGTCACCCAATCTTACTAATTTTGGTACCAATCGACTCGTCTCGACGAGGAGCATCGAAATAGTCTATAATTTCATTTTTGAAAATTTTAACAAAAAAAGTGAAATTTAGCATTTTGCTCCTAATCTATCATTCAAAGACCGATATCTCAGCTCAAGAACAAGATAATCGCTTGGTTTTGACGTCATCGAATCTGCTTAAAGAGCTTATTCGAATGATATAAACTTCTCAAATATAAAGCACATAGCTTTTAAATCAGACGACTTTTGGTCCAAAAATTTTTTCCAAAATTTTAATCAAAAATAATCAAGCTAATTTCTAAAATTTAGAGAATATTTTGGTACCAAAAAATTGCTTATAGAGTTGGGAATAAAATAAAAAATGAATTAGCAATTTTCATCGACTTTGAAGAAAGTTATGGCAAAAACAAAAGTGGCGCAAAATTTGCCGCACCCTGTATAAGCGTTCCTTCAAAGTAAATGCGTCCCAAAATTAATATAAGCGTAAAACAATTGTAAAAACATTTTTTAATTTCCCCATAAATCGGTGAATCAAAGCTTTTCCACGCTAAGTATAATCGAGGAGACATGTTAGGAACTACATATGACTGGGTTTTTGGTATGTTAGAAAGAGGGACTAACCGTGTACGCCTATTCCATGTGGCTGACAGGACAGCAGATACGTTATTGCCTCCCTTGAGCAAATTAATTTCTGGAAAAATCAGAGCAAAGAAACATAATAAACTCTGTAGTTAATTTCATTAATACTTTAAAAAATGTTGTTTAGCGCTTATATTAATTTTGAGACGCATATACAATTTTTGGGACGTATATACTTTCATGGGACGCATATACTATTTTTGGGACGCATATACGTTCATAGGACGCATAAACTTTCATGGGACGCATAAATGTTCATGGGACGCATGTCCTAAGATAGAGCCATATAAAGTCCATATTAATAAAAGATTGCATAATTATAAAGGGAAAAAGTGCATTTTTTATTTAAGCCCTTCCATGTTTCCCAAAATAACAGACTTTGGAGTTGAATCATCAGGCGATTTAGGTGATCCACCTTTTCAACATTATACAATCGAATTCGAGTATGAAAATCCAAAAGGGTCTTATAATTTCTTAACTCGCAATGGCTCCGGGCTCCGGGGTTTCAAAATCTTAGCTCCGGCTTCGGCTCCGCCGGAGCCGAAGCTAAGATTTTGAACTGAATGCCGCTACCTGTTTTCATCGAATTTAAAAACAGTCTGGCTAAGGCGTGTTTTGCTGAAAGCACGCTGTGGGTACAAAGCCATGTTTCCCCTCTATTGAAAAATTTTTAAATAAAAAATTTAAATTATAGCCATGAGTGAAATACTCTTTAGAAAATCCGACTTAACTCACTTAAAGTCCCCCACACACACATTTAAACGATATGAAAAAAATTCTCTTTACCCCTTTTAAAAATTACCCTCTCGTTTATAATGTTAACTCGTTAATTTAAATAGAAGCGAGGGCGCATTACTATAATACCAGTCGCTAATTTCATAATGCATTTATATGTATGATCGTCTAAGAATTGGCAAAAAATTATATAAATAATTTACCGCTAAACAAAAATGTATCCTTTTTGAAATAAATACCCTTTATAAATGCAATTTACAAACAAAAAAATATTAAAATTTACAAACTACGAATTTAAAAAATATAAATCGATGCTGTATTCTTGACTACGATTGGCGGTAATCGGCAATGAACCCGTTATTAACCGTTACTCTGATTTTCGTTTAGAATATTTTTTAGCTTTTAGAGAGCGGAACGGGATCGGGACGCGGTCGCGTTTCTCGGTTCCCGGTCCTTTTTCCCGGCTTTTTTGAAGATGCCAGGATGAAACCGGGATCGGGAATTCCCGGTTTTCCCGGTCCGGGTTCCGGCGGTTAATTTTATTTCCCGTTTGCCGATCCCGGCTTTTTTCCTCTAGCAGCGAATCGTAAAATTTTTTCAAAATTTTCGCCTGCGGCGCTGAAAATGGAAGAAATCTGGCTTCTTGGTTTTCCAAAATTCTCAAAATTTTTAGCGCATGCGGCGCAAGAAATGGTGCCGCAGCATTTTTTCTTTTGTCTTTTATTTCTAATCTGATTTCTATTGAGATAACCATTTATGAAATTAGGCAAAAAGGACATATTAAGAAATATGAAGTCAGTAATCATTAAAGAATTACCGCTTAATTGATAAAATAGATGAGACTACATAATTAATAGTGCAAATAAATTTACTTTTTTTTATTTAGACCTTCCATATTTTCTTTATTGTACCCTTTTTCAAATGAAAAAAAAACAAAAACACCCTTCGCGAGTTTCTCAGTTTCCAAAATTTTCAGTATTATAGGCAAGAATTTCAGAAATGACGGTCAAAATGCAGATTCTCCAAAATTACAATTCTTTTTTGATTATAACTTTAAGAAATTTAAAAAAAAATTTATAAAAGTTTTAGTGAAGTCAATAATAAAAATGAAAATTACGAATTTACAATAATTTTGGTTGAAATTTGGGCATCGATATTAATTTAAAAAGATATGTAATAAATATTGTCCTTTATTTAGTTTAGAATTTTTTCTAATGACAGCTTTTTTAAGAATTTGCAGATGCATTTTAATTTTCATGCTCTTTTCTTGTTAATTTTCCTTGTAGTTGTTGAGGCAATACCTGACCATTACAAAACATTAGATGTTTCACAAAATGCGTCAAAAGAGGAGATTAAAAAAGCATACAAGAAATTAATGTTAAAATATCATCCGGACAAAAATAAAAATGACCCCGAAGCTTTGGAAATTACACAAAAAATTAATGAGGCTCATAAAATTTGTTTGAACCTTTACAAAAAATTTTAAATTTTCCGTAAAAATTGAAATTTTCCTAATTCTGAAATTTTCCGATGACAACTTTATGATGACAATTTAAACGATTCCGCCCTTATTTTCATATAGGGCCAAAAAATTGTTAAACTATTATTAATTGGGCAAAGAAATGCACTGTTAAAAGATTGAGGATTAATTTTCTTTACCGATCAAATTTATCAAAAATTATTTTTTCTGGAAAACCAAAAATTATTAATATTTTAATAAACACAAAAAATTAAATAAAATTAAAATTTATTTTCCAAACAAATTATATTTAAAATCTTTATTGTAATTCAATATTTTTTTAATAATAATTTATATTTAAATAATATTTTAAAAGAATTTTATCCCATCTTTTTTAAAAATTAGTGATTCTCTCATATACGTTTTAATGGCCAAAAATTTTTATTTTGATACCTGCACCGCTAATTTGAATTGTATTTACTCCAGAAACATCTTCAACATGTATCTAAAAATTATACAAAATTATTCTTATAATATGCCCCTTTCTCTAAAATAATCAAGAGAATAAAAAATGGTAAAAAATTATTAAGCATAAAAGTGCACACTCCGCTTGAGTTTTTTTTAATTTTTAAGTTTTTCACGTAACCAGTTTTTTTAAAATTTATTTGAAACATCAGTTTAAGTTAGAGTGTCTAGATTTTTTGTTCCGTTACAGATATCTGAATTATAAGACTAACCAAAGCTTTTTAGGGTAATACTGAAGCATACACACCCTATTTTTTTCTCCCCAGTTTTCCCCCCATATTTTTACAAAATGGTTAGACTTTTTCCTTTCTTCCATAATTTGCCTTTCTAATTTTTGCCTACAATCGAACAAAAAGGATTATTTTTTTTATATTTTATACAATTGAAAGTAATTAGAAAGGCAAATGATGGAAGAAAGGAAAAAGTCTAACCATTTTGTAAAAATATGGAGGGCAAATTGGGGAGAAAAAAATAGGGTCTGTATGCTTCAGTATTACCCTTTTTAGAATCTAGTTTTGGATTCTAGAGCTAAACGGTTAATCTAGTCAGCGACATTTGGCCAGAAGCAAGAAAGTGAAAATCAGGATTAAGTCATTTATTATCAGTTCCCGATTCATTTCAAAAAGATAGATTTATAATCTCACCTCAAATTTATTTGATGCACCATTTATACTCGAAATATATCCAACTGGGTTCAATTTTTTAAACTCTTCAGAAAATATATATGTCGATTTTATTGGGGTAATTTCACTAGCTGCTCCCTTTACGCCGATTCTAACTGATTTTCCTACAAGTTCTTTATGGGCTCTATTGACATGTTCAATTTGAATATTATTCCCATAGATTTTGAATTCAGTTGCTGCCCCAGATATATTTAAATGTGTAGTTTCGTAAACTTCATCGTTATTTTGTACAAGAATTTTGTTAGACAAAACAAAAATTTTATAATTTTTTGCAACAGACCTTAATGATCTTCCAGAAAGATTTCCTGTCGAACTTCCACTAGACTTTGCAGCTCGAGACGTAGATTCTGGGGATTTGTATGTTTTGAACCATTCAAAAAGTTTTTCAAGATTTGAAAAAAATTCTGGTCCAAAATTAGTAAAATTATCTTGTGATGACGACGTTCCTTAATTTCCAAATTTTATATAATAATTTTTTCCTAGTAACTAAAGCAAGAATTGTGCCAAATAGCACAATTTGGCCTCCAAATTATCATTATTTAATTCTTAAATAGGTAATAATATAATGGAAATTAATCCGGATATTAACTTCATTTATAGACCCATTTATTTCTAAATGAGTAGTTTCGTAAACTTCATCTTCGTCCTGCAAAAGAATTTTTTTGAGAAAACAAAAATTTTATAATTGTTGATAGCCGACCCTATGGTTACACTTTCTGGCAATTTCAATAATTAATTTGTTTATTAGTAATTCAATTGAGCAAAAAAGTTAAAATAAAATACCTGAGTTTGTATAATCTTCTGTTCCTTCTGGCGAGGTACTATCGGGCGTTGGTGATCTAGAAGAATTTTCATCAGGCCGAGTAAATGATTCTCCAGGGGATGTAGATGATTCTCCATGCATTGTAGATGATCCACCTGACGTTCTATGAGTGTATCCATAAAATGAGCGTAATTCATTGTCATGATTCCTTCGGGCTTCATCGTCCTTAAGGATATCATAAGCTGCATTTATTTTTTGTGAAATTTCCAAGGCTTTCGGGTCATTTTTATTTTTGTCCGGATGATATTTTAACATTAATTTCTTGTATGCTTCTTTAATCTCCTCTTTTGACGTATTTTGTGAGACATCTAATGTTTTGTAGTGGTCAGGTATTGCCTCAACAATTACAAGGAAAATTAACAAGAAAAGAGGATGAAAATTAAAATGCATCTGCAAATTCTTAAAAAAGCTGTCATTATAAAAAATTATTATATTTGAACCAAATAGTATCATAGGAGTTCCCGTTACTTCCCAGGAGTATACGGTGAAGTACGGGAAGTATACCAGATACTAAAACTGGAGTATCCGATGAAGCTGACTTCAACACTTATACAAGTTAAATAAGTTGTTGTTAAATTGAAAATAATAAAATCGTATTAATGAAACTTTTCCAATGTCTTTTTAATATGAAAATCTTTTGATTTTAAAAGGACAGATCTTAAAAAATTCATTCAATCATCATCATTTATATATTCAAAATTGAGCCAGAAATGCACTTACCAAGACGGAATTTAAATTGATAATTTAATAAGATCCCCGCTCAAAATTTTGTAATATAGACTGATTTTGAGATAAAAATATAAAGTCCATATTAATGAAAGGTTACTTATTTAAAAAGGGCGAGAAAAGTGCTTTTTTATTTAAGCGTTTCCATATTTCACATAGTATCATAATGCTTTTAAATGAAATTAAATTGAAGTGTATTATTATGAAAGTATATACATACAATTGTAAAAAATTGTCCAGATTACTAAAATTTTACAAAATAACTTTCAGAAGTTTATAAGTGCTCTCCAGAAATTTTCATTGACTACATATACAATCTCATTTTAAAAAATTTAGAGAATTTTTTTAAAGCTTTCACAATAAGCTAACTTTTTCTTTAACTCATTTAAAGCATTAAGATATAAATAAAAAATGCACTTTTTTGCCCTTTTAATTAGGTAATCTTTCTTTAATATGGACTTTATATTTTACTTTCAAAATCAGTCTATAAGTATTACATAATTTTGAGCGGGGATTTCTTTGAATTTATCTAATTAATTTCCGTCTAGATAAAGTGCATCTTTGGCTCAATCTTGAATATATAAATGGAGATGATTAAATGAATTTTTAAAGATCTATCCTTTTAAAATCAAAAGATTTTCATATTAAAAAGACAGTGGATTATTAAATTCCGTCTAGATAAGTGCATCTTTTGCTCACTCTTGAATAGAAAAATATACATAGATACCTTACGTATTGTATATACCTGTATGGATTTTTAAATTTATCTTTTAAAATTCAAGAATTTTTTGATTAAAAATGCTTTTGAAGAGTCTAATAAGGAATGTTATACTTTTCGCCCTTATATCAATACAAGGCTCGCAAAATCATATGTCAACCCCATTTTCAAAAATTACTTTCCTGAAAATTTCCTGATTTTTTTTTTCCAAATTTCCTGAAAATGTAAATACACAAATTGTAGTAAATAACTAACAAGGTCTGTTGAATTAAGGCAGATTTAAGAGTTTAAAAAATATTAATGTCGAAGTTAAACTAATCCTTCGGCTAAACCTAAGTTCTTTAAGATCTGAAATTCCATGATAAAACTTAAGATACCGTTTTTGTCCAATTATAATAATTTTTTATAATGACAGCTTTTTTAAGAATTTGCAGATGCATTTTAATTTTCATCCTCTTTTCTTGTTAATTTTCCTTGTAATTGTTGAGGCAATACCTGACCATTACAAAACATTAGATGTCTCACAAAATGCGTCAAAAGAGGAGATTAAAAAAGCATACAAGAAATTAATGTTAAAATATCATCCGGACAAAAATAAAAATGACCCGAAAGCCTTGGAAATTTCACAAAAAATAAATGCAGCTTATGATATCCTTAAGGACGATGAAGCCCGAAGGAATCATGACAATGAATTACGCTCATTTTATGGATACACTCATAGAACGTCAGGTGGATCATCTACAATGCATGGAGAATCATCTACATCCCCTGGAGAATCATTTACTCGGCCTGATGAAAATTCTTCTAGATCACCAACGCCCGATAGTACCTCGCCAGAAGGAACAGAAGATTATACAAACTCAGGTATTTTATTTTAACTTTTTTGCTCAATTGAATTACTAATAAACAAATTAATTATTGAAATTGCCAGAAAGTGTAACCATAGGGTCGGCTATCAACAATTATAAAATTTTTGTTTTCTCCAACAAAATTCTTCTGCAGGACGAAGATGAAGTTTACCAAACTACTCATTTAGAAATAAATGGGTCTATAAATGAAGTAAAAATATACGGGAATAATATTCGATTTGAACATGTTTATAGAGGCTTTGATTTAATAATAGGAAAATCCGTTATAATCGAAGTAAATGGCGCAATTAATAATGTTACACCAAGAAAAACTGAATATGTATTTTCTGAAGAATTTAAAAAATTAAAGCCAACTAATATTATTGCGGGTATAGCTGGCGCTATAAATTCAATTGAGGTAAAATTTCATAAGTAAAACACTGACCAGCTCTCTTGTGAACTGTAAACTATTAAATCATGGAAACTACGACCCTATCCGCAAAAGAGGGTGCCTTCATTTTTTTCAACATTTTTCCTACATTCATACAGTCACGGAATAAAAGATAGATTCAAGCATTTGTAAAATAAAAATTTTAAATTTTCTTAACAATTAAAAATAGTTAATGGAAAAATCAAGAAGCAAATTATAGAGCTTTAAAATATGAATAAAATAGCGGGTACGGCCCACATTGTCGCGCGGCCACATTGTCGCAGAGCCATAACTTGCTTTAAGATTTCCGAATCTTTCCAAATTTAGTATTAAACGATTCCTCTCATCGGGCTAAAGAGATTGGTACCAAAATTGATAAGGGACAGAAATTTTTTAGCAAGTTATGGCTCTGCGACAATGTGGCCGCGCGACAATGTGGGCGTGTCCCTAAAATAGCATATTCACTTTAACAAAATATTAATTTGTTTTTGCTCAATTTTGATTTAAATATAATACGTTCATTTTATGCGCGGAAAAAAGATAGACACAAGATAGATTTATCAACTTTTGTTCGGCCAAAAATTCTACAGAAATTTCTGCCAACATTTCCATCAATACCCTTCTTAGTTGACCCCTTTGAGAAGTGATCATTTTAATTATTTAATTTTGTATAATTTTTAGATGCACGTTGAAGATGTTTCTGGAGGTAATACAATTCAAATTATTGGTGCATCTAACAAGATAAAAATTTTTGGTTTTTGAAACGTAAAATAAGAGGATTTTTAATTTATTAAAATGATTGGATAAAATAAAAAAATTTTTAATTATAAGAAAAATTATTCTTTTAAATTAAATTTCAATTTAGAATAAAGATAATTTAAAATACATACCTATAATCTTTTAAAATAATAATTTTCAATTTTCCAATGTTTAGTAATTATTATTGTTATTGAACATGTCTTTATTTTCTTTCGGTTCTTTCAGTCTAGTCAGAACAAGCTTTGTTATAAAGGAGTACTAGTTTCGAGTCCAAATCGGAGGATGGACTTATTTTCTCATTATTTACGCTTTTGACTCGTTAGAACGATTTTAAAAACGAATTTTTGGTACCGTAGGCCAAAAAATTGTTTGTAATTTTTTATTAAAAATTCCTGACTTCAGAGGTGATTTCCCAACCCGCTCCCGTTTCCTGATTCCCTGGTTTTTTCTTCTCCCGAACATCGCGCTACAGCGATGTTTAATTAAATTATACAAGTAAGAAATGACTGACCCCCCTGGAAAAGTACCAATTAATCTTGCAAAATACCACTACAGAGACTTGGATTTTGAGGTAGTTAAAGATAGGTATGAAAAATTTTTTCGGTCATAAAAAACAATTAAAATTTCGGTACTTTTTGGAAAATTAAATAATTTTAAGCCAATTTTATTTAAAAATACATTCCATTTTATTTTTATAAATATTCTTTATTCCCTAGGGAAGGCTGATTCTTCAATTATTAAGATTAATTCTTTAATTGTTTCTGAAATTAATAATTTTTAGAAAAATTTCCCTCATATTTCCTTCTTACAAAAATTTTTTTTCCCAACTATTAAAAAATAACTGAAGAGAGATTTTATTTTGCCTAGGCAAGTTCGCACCGCATTTTTTCTTAGACTTTGATCACCATTATCCTCTCTTCTTTCTTCTTCGACCTTTTCTTTTCTTCTCTTACATTAATAAATGCAGCTTGGGAAACTTATTTTTTTGCGATATAACAAAAAGGGGAAATGTGTCATCCCTTTTAATAATTTTATTTGGTCAAAATTATTTATCTTATTTTTATAAAAATAATATTTTCAACTAATATAAGTTTAATTGTCTATATCTGAGAAATATTTTTAAAGATTTATTATTACCTAGGTAATTCAGACATTTACATTTTTTAGATAATAACCTTGTTATTTTCTTTAAAATTGTTTTAGAAAATTTAATTTGTTACAAACAAACATAAAAACAACAAATCATAAAAACAACCATTTGGACAATATTTTTGCTTCGGCGAGAATGAATCTTTTTAGAGAGATCTTCACTTCTGGTAATTATAAACTGTACAACAAATAAAACTTCTAAAGTACTAAAACAAAATATAACACAAATTCAACACATTCAGAGAAACCAACCATTAAAAAAAATTTTTTTTTATTGAATTCTGATCTGCCTAGGCAAGGAAATCTCTTCTAAATTTAACTCTGAAAGGTATTTAAAAATAATAAAATTAATATTTTTATGTACTAATATTCGAGTTGGAATTTTTTTTTTAAAAACTATAATACAATTTTTTGGGGTAATTCTAAAAGTTACAATTTTAAAAATAAATTTTCTTATCTCTTTTCTGAATATCTTGTAAAATTAGAAAATATTAAAAATTTTTTAGGAAAAGTTAATTATTTTCGACTTATGTTATAAAATTCCTACAAAATGCTTAAGCTTCTGTTTTTATTATTTAGTATCATAGACAACAAATTACTCTATGTAGATAAATTGCATTTTTCCTTCCTGAAAAATTAATTCCCAGCTATTACACATTGATTACATTAGAAAAATTCTAGATTGCTTAGGCAAGTTCGCACTTTTTCTTAAACTTCTATCAACTTTGCCTCTCTTCTATCATCCGCTTATATTCTCTCTTCAATTCTTTTTTTTCAAAAAAATAGCTTGGGAAATTTTTTTTGTAAATTAAAAGAAAAGCGTTAATGTGTCATCTCTTAAATTATATTTATTCTTGTAAAGTGGAAGTTATCTTTATTAAATTATTATTTTTCTAGGGAATATTATTTTTATTTCTTTATTATATTTTGAATTAATAGTTGTATATTTATTACCTAGTATTTTATTTAAGCAATTTAGAAGAAATCTTAATTTTCTACAAACAAATATACATCAAATACTAATTCAACCATTATAATTGCCTGTACTGAACAACACTTTTTAATTGCTTTGGCAAGACTGAATTTTGAACAACAAATATTTTTGTTTCGTTGAGACGCGATCTTATTGGTACCTGTGCTTCTGACCTACATCGAACTATTTATTTTTAATTGTGCGCTTTTTATACTTTGCTTTGGAAATTTGGCGCCTACGGGGAAAAATACATTGCAAAATGCCTTAATAGATATTAGATCTAAACTAGATAGTCCGCATATTCGTGAGTTAAATTACAAGAAATTAGCTGCTTGCTATCAGAGGAAAGGGGAATCAGTAGCTAAGTTTATTAAAAGATTGATTCCGCTTGTAAATTCAACATCTTCGAATGTCACAAAAGAAGTAAAAGAAGAAATCTCTTTAGATGTTTTATTGAGAAGGTCAGGCCAGAATTCCAAAGTAATTTGCAATTAGTAGCTCCATTGATTGGAAGGAAATGTTTTGACAAACTTCCAACGTATGTTCAAGAATTAGAAATAAATTTTAATGTAGAAATTAATGAAGCAAACATTAAATTAATAGAATCAAGCTGGATACAAGGAACTTCAAATGCTTCGGCAAGTCCACCACCGGAAAATTCATGCTCACATGAACCCATTGAACAAGGAAGTAATTATTTAGTTTGCAACAATTGTCATCGAGCAGGACATGTGCAATATGATTGTAGAGAATTCTTTCCTGAAAATCAAAATGAGGTCGAAGAATACAATGAAGATTATCAGATCGAGGAGTTACAAAATGAGTTAGAAGAGATCAAAGAAATGGTTAATAATTTGTCTGAAGAAATTCATAACCTGAAAATGAATGGAAATTATTAATGAACCTCGAGAAATTCTTACGTCTGTTCAAGCTTCGGCAATCCTCAAACCCTTCTAGAACTGGTCGTTTATTTTTAAATTAATGTACAAAATAACTGATGGTATGAAAAGTAATGAAAATGATAAGTTTGAAATAGGATTTTAATAGAAATTAATGAATACTAATATTTAATTTTCCAGGTGACAACATATCAATGAACACAAACACAATGTATGTTCCAAGAATATGGACCAATGCAGAACAGTCAAAAAAATTGCAATGAAAAGTGGCAGCATCACAAAGAACAAGCAATCTTTTGTATTCTTGGGTAAAGTTGTGGTTTTAGTTTAATTAAAAATACACAAAACAAAATCTATTATTTTTTTTCATATCAATGCGGTGCATTTGGTGGCAAATCAAAATAGGTGGTTTGAAGAATTGGATGCTTTTGGCTTAGGCAAGACAGAAGAACTCATGTTATATAAACTTTTAATTTTATCACATTCTGTTTATTCAAATTTATTTATTCAGTACTTAAGCTTTACCTAGACAATTTCCTACAATACCAAATTTTTATATAAATGATCCCCTAATAGGACATAAAAGTTCCTTTGGCATTATAAAATAATCTTTCAGAAACTAAATATTCATCTCATTGGAGATAATATTTTTATTTTTAAAGGTTGCTTTATAGTGTTTAGCAAATTTTATCACTAAATTAAGATATGGATTTAATAGCTGCTTTAAATCTGTATAATTACGATGGAAAAACTGGAAAAATCCTTATTTTCCATAATACTTATACATAAATTTATAGCAAATATTATTCCTGCCAACCCTCACATTTATCAGATCATCCCTTAAGAAATCACATACTGTTATTTTTCAATATACTTAGGTATGCCCGAATGTTTTTTATTATTGTAACATTTTTCACTTATTAATTAGCTAGTCCAAATGCCCTTAATACAAAGTGCTCTAAAGCTTAAATAGCAAAATATTTTACTAAGTCAAATATTTCTGAAAGTTGCCAAAAAAATAAATATAAATGACTGGCAATCCAAAAAAAAGATATAAAGCAGAGGAAATGCCTTAAAAATAAGACAAACTGGGGACTTCGGTAAAAACCAGTTTGTAAGAAAATATTTCAGAAAATAGAAATTAAAAGACAGACTGGAGGCCTCGGCAAAAACCAGCCTGTAAGATATATTTCAGGATCAAGGATGATCCTCTGCTAGAAAAGAGGTGATAAGTCCCAATAAAAAATGGAAAGCCAGTCAGAAAATTTTAAATAAATGAAAATTTTGGCAATTTTGGAAATTTTGTCAAAACACAATTTAAGACCAGGGACGGTCTTCCCTGAGGTTGGAGGTGTAAGGTGTAGTCTAGCTGCAAAGGCTAAAGGGCACTTTGATTCATACTTCCGCTATTATTATTTTCCCAGTAAGCATATTTGTAATAGTTAATGTATATTATTTATCCGCCCATTTAATATTTATTATATAACGATTTACAATCTTCCCATTAGATAGAGTTAGGCCTAACACTTATATTATTTCCATCATTAATGTAATGTATATTTCCTATATGAATAAAGGCGCTTAAACAATATAGCGGTAACATCATGCCTCGGCAAGCCTGAGGACCTGATCAACCCTCAGAGCTGAACCGATTAAGGTGAAAGGTATCCCGGACTTAAGTCTTACTAAATACCCCAAATGGAAAGGCCCTCGCCAGCACGCTCCAATTGGCGTGCTGTGTTTCTAATCTATGGGACGCATGTCCTAGAGTAGAGACAGAATTCCTGATGCCCTAAAAATTTAAATATTACAGATACTCCCAACTATATCCGAAAGCTGTAATGAGTTAATTAATCACATTTCTTGTAAATATGTTGTAACAAACGAGGAAATACCTTTGAAGGTTTAATTTATTTTTATCTAATTTTTCAATATTTATTTAGAATTTTTGGTCTTTTTACTATTGATGTAATAGGTCGTTCTGGATTTTCATCAGATTTTAAAACATTTTCTGAGGAGGAGAATGAAATAGTAAAACAAGCGCTTCTTTTTTCAAAGGCAACAAAAAAGATGGCTTTTTTTGCCGTTCTGAGTTTTTTAAATTTAAAATTACTAAGATATGTTAAAAATTTCAGCATTTTTTCCTACGATAAAAGACTTATTAGAAAATTACTTTTCGATTGATTTATGGGAGAGTGTTGTCCCTAGAGAGTGTTTCGATTCGTCTCGAGTCATTCCTACATTTCATTTAATAGAAATTTAATGACATTTTTCAATTGCTGATGAATGCTGTAAATGATACTGAAATTGAAGATATTACAAAGGAACAAACTACTAACGAAATAAATAATAATCTGATCACGAAACAAAATGATAAATATCTAAGCAAAATTGAGCTTTTTGCTCAAGGGTTCATGCTTTTAATTGCTGGGTTTGAAAGTACCACAAATCTAAACAGAATACCTAATTTGTTTTATACAGATATGACACAACAGCTTTAGTTCTACAATTTGCAACCTATATGCTTGCAATGCATCCCGAAGTTCAAGAAAAATTGATAGAAGAAATTAATAGTGTGATTGGGATAAATGTAAATAATATTTATTGATATCCTTTACTTCTTCAGAGATATTACAAAATTTAAATATTTTAGGAGGATATTTCATATGAACATTTAAAAAAGATGGATTATCTTCAAGCGTTTCTGCAAGCAACGCTAAGAATGTACCCACCAGCTCCAATGTAATTTTGAATTGAAAGATAATAATTCGAAATTATTTTCACAGTTCAAATCGTGCTTGCAATTCTAACCTAAATATAAACGGAATTAATTTACGTGAAGGAGACCTCGTTTCTATACCGATCTATTCTATTCAGCATAATGAAGAATTTTACCCCGAACCTGAAGAATTTAAGCCAGAAAGGTAGTGAACGTTTTTTTGAAGTTAATCTTCTGTTGTTAGAACTTGGAGAGGCATAAGAGAATCGAGATCTAACCTCAATTCTCGGAAAATATCGATACAAGATCTTAGTCTTATGAAAGAGTCAATTAAATTATCTATTCAATTCTCCTTACTTCCTAATTGTTGGATTTGAATACTGTAATGATTTTTGAGTTTGCTAGCCGTGTCGACGCAGAAGACCCACAGACAGAAAACCCAAGGACAGAAGACCCACAGACAAAAAACCCACAGACAGAAGACCCACAAGGACAGAATACCCACAGACAAAAGACCCACAACTATTTTTTCTTTCCCTTTTATTGTGCATAAATTTTGGCGGAGGGATGTTGTTAGTTCTATTTGTTTTCCATAATAAGGGGGAACAACGGGAAAGTTTTTTTCAATATTAGGGAAGGTTGTTCTAACAATCTGGAGGGTTGTTCAAACAGTGTGGGACGTTGCTCCAATGACAGGGAAGCTTGTTCCAACCAAGGGCAAGTTATTTTAACAATGGGGAATGTTGCAACAACGGGTGAAGTTGTTCCAACGATGGGAATATTGTCCCAATTACTGGAGAGCTTGTTTAACGAAGAGGGATCTTGATTTCCCGTATTATCGGGATTTTTATCCGAAAAATCCGGTCCATGTCGTGTCAAAAAATCTGGATGCGTTCATGTTCAGATATAAAAAATAGTATAAAAATAGCTAATTGGCCTTCTAAAATTTCCAGAATCTTGTCTGTAACGATGAAAGGGAAAAGTAGATCAAAGGATATTTAGAATCAAGGGGTATTTAGGATTAACTGGATTATAGCGAGAGTCAGTTAAGTCCACATGGATGGATATAGAAGGATTAGAAGCGATCAAGGGTATTGGAGATATGCAAGGATAACGGGGATCTTTGGGATAGTAGAGATTACTTATATTTCTGAGAAACATGGAGGGATATCGGTGGATAAAAGCGGATTAGTGGTAAAAGCTTAAAAGGTTTAATCACTTGAAATTCTTTGACATATCTGATTTACTGTTAATTTCTTTCTCCTGGTTCCTGTTATACACAATTCACGGATAAGAATAGATATCGGTTGATTCGAGATTTTACCCCTATATTCCTACACATCCTAGGTAATTAATCACCCGATTTTTCAATCCATAAAATTTAACGCTAAAAATTCTTTTGATTGACTTTATAATAATTTTTTATATTTTAAAATTTATTAATTTTGTGCCTTGAGAAATTGGAAATCTTTTTCAGAAATTTCTGAAAATTTCTTCTAAAGTTTTAGTTAAAAAAATTTCTTGTGGGTCTTTTGGGTAAATGTCCAGTTGGCGGTCCACCTGTCCGCAAAGAGAAAACGCATTTTTCTTTCCTTTTCTTGCATTTTTTGCGTGAGGAAAAGTGCACGCGCATTTTTCCTTTTCCTGACGTTAATACTTTTCAATACAGTATGTTTTCCTTTGCTACTTGTAAACTAAGTTAATATTTACATTTAATTTAAAAAATATTTATTTACAAATGATAGATTTTGGATAACATTCTCAAATAGCTTTCTAAAATGTCAGGTGGATAACAACCTTTTACGGGATTATAATGAAGTGACAAAAACCAATAAAAGGTTAAATATTTAGGTAATTCGTGTAGATATTCAATAACTAGCAATTGGGACTTTTTCTTCGATTCAATATCAAGAGTTTGATCGTCGAACAATGGGATCCAGAATTTTTCTACTGAGGTATTATTTGTAGGGCATGAAACGGGCATATTTTATTGTTATTTTATTAAGAAAAATGTTTAAATGAACTATATTATACACACTTATTTTATGGAACCAAGCCAAGTCCTTAATTTTTTAATTTAATCATTGATCATTACAAACTACATTTTTATTTGCTGTTATTTTACTTTTCACACTTTTCTTTCATTAGGCATAATAACAAGGAAAAGGAAAAATGCGCGTGCACTTTTCCTCACGCAAAAAATGCAAGAAAAGGAAAGAAAAATGCGTTTTCTCTTTGCGGACAGGTGGACCGCCAACTGGACATTTACCGTCTTTTGTCTGTGGGTATTCTGTCCTTGTGGGTCTTCTGTCTGTGGGTCTTCTGTCTGTGGGTCTTCTGTCACTACGCCTTTGCTAGCTTATTTACATAAATTTAGGGCAGTTTTTCTGTAACTTCTTAAGATTATACTATAACTAAGGATGGCGGTTCCTGGGAAATTCCCGGATATCCGGAACTGGAACCGATATCCGAACCGAAATTTTCGGATATCCGAGGTTTTTTTGGTTCCGGATACCCGGAACCGACAACCTTAACTATAACTATACAGAATTTTTATCTCTAAGATAACCCAAGCGAACTGGCATAGATTCCGACCTCAAAAAACCTTTAAGAATTAGACACATTAAAATCAATTTATTAATAATGTTAAAGGTATTGAAAATCTTCCTACTAATTCTGTGTAAATTAAATCCAATTCGAAGTCTAAATTAGATTATTGTGGTATATCGAACCGAATATAATAGAGAAGGACACAAATTAAAGGAACTTCAACCTTTTAACTTAAAATTAATTCAAGATTTATTCGCGAAGAAAAAGCTTCTGTGGATCCGTTGACAATCTTAGCCTTGGGTCCAAGAAATTGCCTTGGTATGCGTTTTGCAGAAATTCAAATGCAAGTAGTTATTGCTCATTTAGTTAGACGTTTTAACTTCAAACCGAGTCAAAACAGTCCGGTTATTAAAAATTCTGAAAATTAAAAAAATCTTAATTCAGAGATTACCCCTAGAACTTGAATCTGTGATGCTTTTACGTCCAAAGAAAGAACTTGTAATTTTAGCTGAGAATTTGTAATAAAATTATTTTGGTATTATGAAAATAAATTTATAATAATCAGACATATTAATAAAAATAAATTTCAAATATCTATATATCGTGCTGAATATTATTTACAGCGGGTACTACATATAATGTCACCACACTATCTAGCTGTCCCAATCCCTAAAAAACGAAAATTTATATATTTCGGCAGATCCCTATTGCACCTTTCACATTAGTGTCGGATTTATTATGTGCAAGAGATGACATTATAGCAAGCACAGTTACGCAATAAATATCAAATAATAACTTTAATTATTAAATTTTTTATCTCTCAGATTATTCTCTAATAATCATCAAAATCCCCTTAAAAATAAATTAATTAAATATTATATAAAATCATCAAAATATTTTACCAATTCTCTAGTTCATTTCTTTTCAATACCAAAATTTTCACTTCACTTTCAGCATCAATACGCTGACCAAGATTTTTTAATACAAATTTGTTTATAAGCGTCTCCTTTATTTTCTCAAATTTAAAATTAAATTTAGTTGAAAGTTCATAACTAATTTGTTGAGTAAATTGAATTCCCAAAAGCCAGGAAGTGCAGAAATGTTTTCTAAAAAATAATTTTTTTTCAATTAAACTGACAAAAAATATCAGCTCCAGTGCTGATCATGCGTTTCAAATATTTTCGCAGCCTATGACTTGGGTTGGCGAATCCTGGGAAATTCTGATATCCAACATCCAAACCAAAATTTTTATTAAAGCAACAAAGAATGTCAGGTGACGGAGATGGTTCTATGAATAATTTTCGGGAAGGAAAACAATAACTTGTCGTAAGAATGACCCAGAAACCAGCGTACAGAAAAATCGAGGACCAAAAATAAATTTACCTTTCATCAATCTTTATTCCACATTTTTCTGTTTTTAATCCAATATGACAATAATCAACTTCCTCAAAATTTTCTAGTTGATTAACTAATTCTTTGTCAAGGTGTGATTCAATAAACGAACAAAAATTTTCTTGGCTGATTTGAGTTGTTGTAATGCAGGAGACAACAATGTAATGATTATACTGAAAATATAAAATTAATAGAGCCTTTCATGGCACCTAGTTATAATTTAATATTTAATTGACATCTCTACAAATTACATATTTAATTAATTAAAGTATTTCGAACTGCTGCATTCGCATCAACAAATGAAAAATTAAAAAATATCTTTTTCCGAAAACATAAAGATAAATAAATAAATGATAAACTCTTGACCTTCCAATTTTATAAAAGGTTTTCTGATTTTTCCCGACTCAATGTTTACCGAACAATCTTTATCTTATATTTCGTTTTTCATTTTATTTAATTAATTCTGACTTCCCCATTTACAATAACAATTTATGTTTACTTTAGGATACTATATATACTACCCCTCAATTTGGCTTATTATAAACTTTCAACTTATTATAAATTAACCCTTTGAATAAATATGTTTAAATCCAATTTGACCAAGGCTTAGAACCGATGGTTTATAGTGAACTTATAAACAATTCACGAACCAAATCATAAAAATTTTTATAAAAATATAACCATCTTTTTGTATTCTGATCCCTCAATAATTTTTCCAAAATATGATGTTTTATTTTGATATTGCTGATTTAAAAATAATTTGTATATGTTTTTAAGTCCTTAAATGTAAAAATCAAATATATTTATTGTAATATTATTGTTGTATTAGTATTTGTGTGTCTATTACTTTTAACACTGATTTGTAACCCTAATTATCGCATTGTAATGCAGCTGACTTTTAGATGAGCATTGGTTGGGATTTTAAAAATTAGATTTATTTTGTTCTATATTAAAAATCATCAATTGTCAGAATTTTTGATTATTAAAATTTCATAAAGACTGATAATTCTTAGCAAGAAAATTCAGAATATTCGGGTTTAAAACCGGTTGCCAGCAACCTTAGTAGAATCAATACTAAATTACCTTTCAACATTACGTTTACAATAATTTTTAAATTTGATTTTGTAATTTTATAAGTTAAAGATTGTTCAGGATATGTTGGACTATAAATATTAATTCCTTCTTGTTTATGATCATTTTGGTCAGTTTTTGCTTTGTTTATTATTCGTATAGGATTTTGCCAATTCCTTAAATTTATACTTTAAAAATTTTGGAAATAAAAATAACCAAGTAACAAAAGTTAAGAAGAAATATTCAATTAATTCAAGATAATTAGCTCCAGGATTTAATAAAAATACTTTTGTTAGCATTATTGAAATTGAATTTCCATCAAGAAACCCAAATTGATCATTATAGACACTATACCCTAAAAATTATTAGTTTAATTGATCACTGAATTGTAAAAATAAAAAAAGTAACAAGTCGAATAATAGTGCTGAAGCAAACATCGTTACTAGTAAATATATGAAAAATTTGACAAAAATGCAATGATTTAAAACAATGTCTGAGTGGGCCGAAGTTTGCAATATTCGGAAATAAAGAAATGGTTAATTTTTGTTAAGGATGTACAGAATGTCAATCTGCTAATGAATCAGCCCGCAGTCTTAACTTTGGGCCAAGATGAAAACCTCTACTATTGAAATCAAAATTGGATAATGAGCCAAATTAAAATATAAAAGCTCATTCGAACTACCAAAATTTCGGTAATTGAACAAGATTTGAATATGGGTCAGGGCTGGGCGCAATAGCGGATTGCGAGTTGCGGATTGCGTAAATTGCGGGGTTTTTTGCAATTGCGAGTTGCGGATTGCGTTTGCGGATTTTAAAATTAAAATTGCGAGTTGCGGATTGCAAGTTGCGGAATCTTTTTTTTCGATTGCGCCCAGCCCTGATATGGGTGTCGGCTTTATATCATAACTTTGTCAGATCAAGCAACGGTGACTTGTCTAATAAGCATTTTATACCAAATCATTCATTTAAGATTTTACTGGCTGTAGTAATTGAAGCCTCCCGAAATTTCTGTCCTTTAGTTCAGACACTCATAGACATATTAAATATCAAACCTTTTGCCCAATTTTTTAATCCAATAAATGCTTGAATAAAAATTATTTTTTCGCGTTCATTCACATTCATTATTAAATTCTCCAAATATTCATAACTTTTGAATAATGCAAGGTTATGCAATGTAATTAATGAGTTCTGTGGTTCTCCATTGCCACTTTCCTTATTTAAATTATTCGATAATTTTTTCATTAATGCTTCAATCCAGCTTGAATCCTGCATAACTATACGCGTTTCTGGCTTGTGAACAAAAGTAATATTAATTTCAGTTGTTTCTATTTCAAACTGAATAAATTCATCTGATGAGGGTGAACGACGGAGTTTGTTCACAAATCTGCTTTTCTTAAAAATAATATATTTTATAAATAAAGAAATGTTGAATTCTACATTGCAGATTCTACACTCGTACTTCTCGTACTTGGTTTTAATAGGAAAATCGAAAAAAATATGTTTAATTTTTTTCAATCGTCCTTATATGTATGAGCGAGTGGCCAAAAATAGGGGTGTTGCGAGGTACGAGTACGAGGCCAAAAAACGAGGTGGTACAAGTACTAGTAGGCGCAAAATCGAAATTTTGAAGCACCGCAGAGCAAGTTTTGAGTGCCCTGGGAATTTTTTTTAGTATTTTTATGTGGAATATAGACCGACCCCTCCAGCCGGGCTCTACCTTTTATTAATTATCTTACTCGAATTCAGCATAATTCACCTTTGCCCTAAGAATTATGCATCTTACTTCGAACAATGCCAATTCTATATTAGAAATACATCATTCCCTAAAATTTTCTAACCTTGCAAAGATAACAGAAAAGCGAATTATCTGAACAATTAAACATAAATGGAGGTCTACAAAATGTATTTGGTTTTCCATTAAATATTTGTTTAGCTTTAATTCTTTCTTCTTCCTCTCCTTTTCCTGTCCCAACAGCAACAACTATTGCTTGGATATGTCCTCCTATTTTATTGTATGGACTGGCCATCAATAATCCAAAATTTTTATTTTTTGTTAAATTTATCCATTTATTGAAAAGTTTTTGTAAAAATTCTTTTGGATTTTTGATATTTCTTTTATTGGAATATAAATTGTTGATTAAAGTTTTTGTATCATATTCCTCATTTAAAAATTCTATAGGATCGTTTCTTTTAAAGTCTAGAAAATTATTCGGTTCCGTGCTTAATTCTTCATTTATTTCTGTCTCTTCAAACGAAAAAGGTTTATATTTTTCTGGATTTAGATAATCATCGTTGTTTCTTTGATTATCTTAGTAATTAATATTTTAATCGAAATATAAATGATTAAATTTAGAATAAGGATATCACTAAATAGTGTATATGGTATCACGACTTTTGCGCCGAGAACATTTGCGCCGCGACTTATGCGCCGCGACTTTTGCGCCGGGTGACTTTTGCGCCGCGACTCTTGCGCTGCGACTTTTGCGCCGGGCGACTTATGCGCCGCGACATTTGCGCCGCCATTATTTTAAAAAATCCGGATCCGAAAAATGCCGGATATCCGAAAATTTCGGTTCGATACCGGATCCGGATATCCGAAGATTTCCAACTATCCGACAACACTACTAAAGTGAGGTCCGGCTGTAGTTATTGATATATTTTTAACGATAGTGGCGGCGCAAAAGTCGCCCGGCGCAAAAGTCGCGGCGCAAAGGTTCCCCGGCGCAAAAGTCACTCGGCGCATAAGTCGCGGCGCAAAAGTCGCGGCGCAAGTGTCGCGGCGCAAATGTTCTCGGCGCAAAAGTCACGGAACCGTGTATATAATACCTAATTTAATTTGTTCTTTCATTTTAATTAATTCATTAATTCGCTCTTCTATTTTTTCCACCCATATACTAACTCCATGCCCCTTCTCGTTTAAATTTAGCATTTCCTGAACAAAATTTATCTGATTTTTGGTTAATTTTCCATTCATATTTTGCTCTTTTGTAAAAATAAAATACTCACAAATTTTTTGAAAATATAATTTTTCTTTCAATTTATTAACCAAATCTTTTTCTAAAATTTCGTTTCTTTCAAATAAAGGCAAATTAATTAATAAATTATTCATATCATTTTCTATTTCATCAATATTTTTTAAAGATTTTTCTTTAATTTCTTTCCAATTTTTTTCAATTTCTGAAAATTTTTCTTCTTCAAAATACACATTAAAAACCAATTTATTTCTTAATTTAAGCTTCTCAAAAAATTCAAAACGCTTTCCAATCTCATTTGCAAAAATACAAATATTTAATAAATTCTTTCCAATTGAAGTTTTTCCTTTATTAAATCTATTAAAAATTTCAAACAAATTTTTATCTTCAATAAAATATTTAATTTTCCTTTCTTCTTCATTAATTTCATCACTTTTTGATGTTTCAGGTGGTAATTTGATGGTTGCTTCATCCTAAATAGTAATAAATTTATAATAAATTACGGGATTAATGCAGGGATCTTTTTTAGCCTTTCTTTGTATATCAGTATAATTTTTGTCAATCCCTTGCCTAGATAAAAAGTGTTTGACATAATCCAACTCACTTATATGTATCTACTTTAATCCTCCTATACTTATAAAAATCCACTGATACCCCCTCAATCCATTCAGCATTCTAAACACTCGAAATTCCCTTAAAACTCTCTTGATCAATTGATGTCCGTTCCAGAAGCCCTCGATAAAAATCAATCTTTTCAAATCCCCTTAACTTTCTTTAAACTTTTCCTATCAATTAAACTGCAAGGTGAACTCGACCATTATTTATAGGGTTGGATTTTTTGAGTCATTTTTTTCGGGCCGGACCGGTCGAGTCTTTTTCGGGCCAAAATTCGAGGCCCGGTTCGATCTTTCGAACCGAACCGAACCGGGCCCCCAACCCTAATTATTTAATCAAAAATTATAATTAGTAATACTTTTGTAGAATTAGGTTCAGTTGATGATACTGCATTGGAAATAATTTTTAGAGCTTTTTCAGGTTTCGGTTTATCTTTATTTTTATAATTCATTTTAACATTCTCATTGTTTTTATTTCTAAGCTTCATTTTTTTATTCATTTCTTCTTTTTTAATTTCAATTTCAATCTTCTTTCTTTCCTCTTCCTCTTTTTTAATTTTTTTCTTATCATTTTTAATATTTAATTTAATTTCCTTTTTATTTTGTTTTTTATTATTTTTTATTAAATTCATTATTTCTTCCAAATTATCATCGTTAATAAAAACTTTAATATTATTTTCTATTGATTCTATAGTCGATCCTTCTTTAATTCCTTAAGAATATAGGTAATTTAATTATTTTTTTGCAATTAAAAGTATATTTTACTTGACTATCTTATTCTAAACAAAATAAGTCTCCCAATTATGGTTTCAAACCGAACCTAAAACCCGATGATCGTTACGTTATCGTTTCGATTAACCTAAGAATTTGATGAAGCTGACAATGCTACGCTTAAGTATAAGATAATAATTGTTGGGCTGTATGGAAATTTTTTTAAACAAGAGATTCTTAAATTAGAATACTAGCAAAATTTCCCATATAATACCTGCAATAATTTTTGTGTGTAATAAACTATCATTTTCGTTTAAAAAGTTCTTAATTGTTTTATAATTCTCGGTTTTAATCCATCGAATAAATTCGTTTGATGTATCATTTTTGTCATATTCTTTATTAAAAAAATAATCCCATTTATCACATAATTCTTCAAATTCGTTATCCTCTTCATTTTTCTAAAAATTTACATATAAATCTAGTTTTGATATTGATTTACGGGTATAGGACATGTGTGATATCTAGTAAATAGAGATTGTACGAGGCAATGACTATTAACAGAAGTAATCCCCTCCGTGTCCTGGTATCTTAGTTAATTAAACTAGAGTTTAAAAGTTGTAAGATGCCGGATCCAGTTTCGGGATTTACAGAAAAATTTATCCGGACCGGATTTTTTGGATCAAAATCCCGCTAATCCCGATTTTTATCAAAATACCCGGATCGGGACTATCGGATCCCGAAAATCCCGACCCGGCTCCGGTTCGGTTTTAAGCTCTAGATTGCTCATTAGAAATACATATTTCCTAATTGATGGAATTTTGACCACCAAGTAAATATCGAAATATTTGGCAATGTATTTTACTAGAAAACAAATAAACAAATTTACACTATCATCCTCGTCCATTTTTTCTTCAATCCATAATTTTATTGCTTCCATAATTCCCAAATTGGTGATAATTTTATCTTCTATATCATCATTATTTGATAGGTATAATTCGTCAAAAAGTAAATTTAAACCTATTTTTCTATCCTTCCAAACATTAATCATTAAATTATTTTGTTTTAAACTTTTCCAACTCTTTCCTCCATCAAAAGCATATAATAATTCGAAACGGACATATCTGAACCAAATTACATAATGTGCCATTAAAATATTTGATTTATACACAACTGGAGTTTTTGACATTAATGCTAATATATAGTGCTCTATTAATCTTTTATTGTCAAAGAATACTATAAATTAAAAGATTATTTGATAATTAATAAAATAATGAACGGTAATTTAATAAAATTTTTAGAGAAAACTCTAATAAGTCTTGATCAAATTGTGTAGGAATTAATGTTCGATATGGATTTATTTTTGGATTCCAAATTTTTAATTTCTTAGTATACCGCTTAGGAACTTTGTTTCTAAACAGCAATATTGTAAAAATTTTAGGACTATAAGTAGGGTTGTCGGTTTCAAACCGAACCGAACCGAAAAACCAAAGATTTTCGGTTCGGTTTGTCGGTTCGGTTTCGGTTAACCGAAAATTTCGGTTCGGTTTATCGGTTTAGTTTCGGTAACCGAAGGTTCCCCGATTGGACTTCGAATATTCTCAAATTTTTCGCCTGCGGCTCTTAAAAGGAAGAAATATGTCTCCTTAGTTACCTAAAATTCCAAAATTTTCGCCTGCGGCGCTGTAAAAAAAGTTCAAGGGTATATTGAAGGATTTGATCGGACTTACTATAATCGTCAAGCAACTCATATTTTCTTAACAATATTATTCTTCCTTCACTTCCTTCAAGAAAAGTCATTAACAGATAAACTGCCCCTTTTGTATCTCTAAACAATTTACGAGTGTTTACATCCTTATCAAAAATTTTTTCAAAATAATTTAAATGGTCTTTTGCCAAAAATTTTCTGACATTTAAATAAAAATCATTTTCTATTGAATAATTAATCTCTTTTAAACTTTTATAAACTTCAGATTCTGTTTTGTGAATTGCAATCTCAATTTCGAGAGACTTTCCTTCTCTAGCCAAATTTATATATTCAATTCTTTTTTCCTCAATTTTTATATAAAAATTAAATAATATAAATAATGCAGATTCTATCCCCGTATTTCTTAGAAATTTGAATACATGTCTTTTTAATCCTTTGAAAGCGCCTTTTAAATGAATTTTTCTAAGAGACTCCCAGTTATCAGCATTTTTCAGTAAATTCAGAATTATCCTTTCAAATATTTCTATTTTACTAAATAATATTGCAGAATTTATCTGCTTTTCCTCTATTGTAAAATAATTTGGTACGTAAATTCTAAGCATTTCTTCATAAGGTATATCCATATAAAATATTCTTTCGTATAAGGTCCATCTGTAAGAAGGCTCCAATGCTAGCTCGAATTCAGCTTTAATTTTTATTGTTTAATTTATCAATACAATTATAAATTACTAGTTTAAAACGATAATGAACTATGAATAGTTCAATAAAATTATCGACTTTTTTAGTCGTAGTAGCTTGAAGGGATTAGTAGCTTCAAGGATTAAAATACTACATAAAACTTACATTTTGATAAAATTTCTGGATATTCGTTTTCAAGTTTTTCTAGAAGTTCAGGACCAGCCAAATTATTTAGCGCAGTCTTTGTATGAAATGTTATACAATTTTTGGCCTCGGGTAACGTTAATATTGTTTGTAGCATTTTATAATGAGAATTGCGTAAATCATTTTTAAAGGATGGAGTGTCAAAACATTTTTCTATCATTTCATTAATTTGGTTTTGCGTTTTGCAGTTTATTTTTTTGTCGAAAATTTCATCGGCCTTAATTGTTTTAATTATAAAATTAAATATTTTTAGGAGAAATTTCCGATCTAATCTATCTATGATGAATAAGGTTGGCGATAGTTGGAAATCTTCGGATATACGGATCCGGTATCTGAACCGAAAATTTCCTGCCATCCGGCCTTTTTCGGATCCGGATATCCGGATCCGCCAACCTTAATCTTGAGTACAAGTAACTATCTAACTCTCATGCTAAATGATTTTCAACAGTATTTTGATAGGATGAATTAATAATAAATTTGTTCTTACGTTTATAAATGAATTGAGATTCTCATTCCAATATTTGTTCTCCAAAAGGGTTTTGTTTTCCATCAAAGAATATAAAAAACTATAATATTTACAAAACTTTTTTTCTACCGTCCATTTATTTATATTTTGGTTATATTTAACAATTAATTCCTTAGCTCCGTCTAAAACATTTTTGAAAGAAATTCCAAATTCAATAGACCATCCATATCCTTCCTTTTCCCCTTCTTTACTTTTTGGTATAGCCAATAAATAATTTGAACGGGCTTCTTCAATTGGGTCGTCAATTTCTTCAAGGTTATAAACGAAAGAAGAAATAAACTTATGAGAACTTATAATGTATGAGCTTAGAGAAAGTTCTCTCAAAAATTCCTCATCACTTGGCTCTCTTAAATATTCCAAAAACATATCAAAAAGTTCGTGTTGGTAACGAATGAAATTAGTTATATCTTCAGATTTTATTTCAAAAAACAATTTTTTATTATCATTTTGCCCACTACCGTCAGTTTTAGTAGCATAATTAATTGTTAAAAAATAAATTAACAAAAAATAAATATTCAGAAACATTGCCAGATTTACAAATTAAATAAAGGAAATGAAAGTTTTATTAAATTTTAATAAAAATCTTTTAAATAAATTATGTAATTTTGTAATAAAATGAAATAGCTAAACAAACAAAATAAATAAAAGTGCAAATTTATTAAAGCGGCACAAATAAAAAGTTGCACTTTTATTTTTAAAATATTTAATATATATTGCGAAATTTATTATTATTGCAATATTACTTGTAAGGTCTGGCAAAATCACTTTCTTGGTCTCGACAAAACGGTATTCTCGATTTTGCGCTCCAGAACTTTTTCCAGATTACTCCAGTTATGTTTTTTACATATTTATTTATTTGTTTATTTATTTTTTTATTAACTAAAACAAAATTCACTAGGATTCCGAGTAGTCTTAAATATATAAAAATGTTAGTTTAATTCTGATTTTTTAATAATGTTGGAAGATCAAAAAGTAAAAATTCTTTCAATTTTTTGTCTACAGATTTATTTAATAAAAGAAAAGAGAAGTTTTATTAAATATTAAATTTTAAGAAAAACTATTAGATAATTATGAAATTTTAAGGTAAATGAAAAACAAGGCGAGACGTCTCGTCTACTTTTTGATTGTGTATAACATATGTATTTCATAACATCAGTTTTAATAAAGCCGACTAATGAAAAAATAAAAATATGCACTTTTTATTTAATGAATAAATTTCAAAATTGATTTGCTGGAAATGTTTTTGGCAAGGCTTGCAAAACTTTGTTTATTAATGTTGAAAATAGTTGTTCTTTAATATTTAAAAAGGTTCTCAAATCAAGTATTTACTAGAATCAGTCATGGTTTTTGATCAGATTACAACATTGGACGCTCATAGAAATTTACATAGATAAAAATGATTGAGCTTTTTCCGCATGAAATAGGATAAGATAAAATAAGTGATCTTCTGTGGCTACGATAAAAAAGAAGGTAAAACAAGCAGTGAAAGATCAACAAGTGATCTTGCCATTAGTGATACAGCCAAATGATGTATACAATGGGAACAAGTCAAAAGTGAAGGACGCTGAAGGAGACAACAAAGAGATTGAGATGTAAATGAGCCAAATATAGATAAACGTGTAAATAAAAAATGGTATATTTTGTTTGTAATTGCACGTAATTGTAAGAAAGAGTCAAATGGTCTAATAATTTTTAAATAAATCCTTACTCTAGAACAACAAAACTCTAGAACAACAAAAGTCATATCCCCGACGTCTCATATTTCATAATTAAACATGCCAATATTATTCACTAATAGTAAAATACATTCTCCCATATAATATTAAGTGCTAGCCGGAAAGTTAGGCACTGATAAATTGTGCAATGGAAAACTGTGCATTGGAAAGTCGTGCACTAAGGCGTAAATCTGTGCACAAGCAGAAATCTCTACACTAAATTTGAATTTTGTGCATTACAGCGGAATTGATAATAGTCATCGTTTTTGTGCTTTCCTTTTGACGTAGAATTTTCCTTTTGGCGTAAAATACTTATTCGTTTCAACTATTAGTACATGAGGTAAAGATTATATCGGATGAAAGACTATAAACATGGAACTATTAAATCTGGACAGCATATTCATCCTGCCAAAGCTGAAGCAGTAAGAGATGCACAAAATTTGCTAAGAGAAAAGGCTATTTCTGAAAATCCGCCTGCTGTAAAAAATGCTGTTAAATTAACACATGAAAACAAAATAGGTCTTGAGTCAAAGGACTTCTCCTAGGTATTTTAAGCTTCATCCTTGGTTATCCGTCTATTAAGCTCTAACAGTGTTTTTTTTGCTCAGATTTTGCTGCTGCACGGAATGGATCTATCTTGCCTCAAGATTTAACCAAAATTCTCTAAATCGTCTTCTTCTAATCGTCTTTCTTCTTCTATCGTCGTCTTCTTCTAATCGTCTTTCTTCTAATCGTCTTCTTTACCCTTGGCTAATAAAGAGCAATAATTTTCTTAGAATTGCCTTTTCTTAAATGATGCCAATTCTTGGTTCTCTCTTGTCCTAATTAGAGTTGGACAAAACGATATATATATCGGCCAACCCGAGACCGAGATTGACCGATACTCAGGAACCCGATACCGAGACCGATACCATCATTTTGAGCCGAGACCGATACCGAGAAACGATAGACCGAGACTAACAAAAATTTTTATTTTATGTCAAAAAATACGTGTAACAATAATTTATCAATTATTTACATCATCCAAATCATTAGATAAATAACTTTCATCATCTGGATCCGATCAGGCTTGGCAATGGATACAAATTTTTGTGTCCGTATCCGAATACGTATATCCGTGTGGTTGACATCCGTATCCGTTTCTATCCGTACAACTTTTGAGCATATCCATCCGCGTGTTTCCGCGGATGGCCGAAGTGAAAATTTCGGTTAACCAAACTTTTGATTTCAGCGCCGCAGGCAAAATTTTTGAGAATTTTAGAAGTGCAAGTCAACAGATTTCTACCAAATTTCAACGCTGCGGGCGAAATTTTGTAGTTTTGAGGGCCAAGAAGCCAGAATTATTCCCATTTTCAGCGCCGAAGACAAAAATTTGAGAATTTTGGCCTCTCAAAAAGAGAAAGACCATGAAGCCAGAGTTCTTCCAATTTTTGCCCTCAGATACGCAAAACTCAATGCGCTCATCCCTCTTCCGATCACTTTAAATCCCCTTAATCCACTGGTGGGAACAACAGTTGCCGAAAATCGGAAGGCTTTGTCTAACGGCCGAGGGCTCGGAAAATTCAACATTTTTTTGAATTTTTTGAATTTTAGAAGACCTTATTCGAAATAAAATTCACTTTCTCTGTTATGGACGGATATCCGAAAAAAATTATGGACGAAAACTTGGACAATATTGAGGATTTTGTTTCTTTGAGTCAGTATCGTTTCTCGCCGAGAAATGGACCGAGAATCTCGGTATCGGTTTCTAGACCGAGAATGAAAAAACCGAGACCGATATTGGAAAAAAGCCGAGAATCTCGGTATTAGTCTCGGTCTCGTCTTGTCCAACTCTAGTTCTAATACAAGTCTTTGTCTCGAATTAGCTCTTTACGTGCATATTTATAATTTTAATAACGTTTAAAACAATTTTTCAGATGAAAAATTGTTTTAATTTTTTTATTTCTTTCGGCCGAAACGAAATAGGAAATTTTTTATCTCGTTTCGATTCGAACTAAAAAATTTTTCGGCCATCTTATTCGGCCATCCCTTCTAAATATCTTATGAGAGCATGTGATTTTATGTGATTGCTGTTGTTTATTAACGACGATCAAAAAATTTCGAAATATTATATTTATCAAATTTATTCTATTTTATTGATCTTGTTATCCGTGCCCGAATATTTACGGCGGATACAGACGGATACAGGCAGATATCCGCAGTCATTTTTATATTATTTGTATCCATATCAGTATCCATGGGCAGGTCTACTTGTAAATATTACAGAAGAATTGTAATTAAAACAAATAAACATTAATTAATTATCTACATGCTGTAAAATCTTTATGATAAATTATCACAAATAATTATTCTTTATTTCATTTTTATAAACTTCAAATTAATCTTCGATAAATCCCCTAAAATACAAAATTTAGATTCTTAACGAGAAATTATACCAATTTTTAATTTCGTTTGATTTAATTCCAAAAATTTCCAATTGACTACTAGCTTCTATTTTCGATCCAATATATTTAAATACAAACTGGTTAACAAGTTTTTCTTTTATTTTTCCAAGTTTTTCGTTGAATTTTTCAGAAATTTGTTTATCTATTTGTTGATTAGATTTGATTCCCAAAAGCCATGAAGTACAAAAATTGTTTCTAAATTATAAATAAAATTCTCTTTTAAAATATTTTGTTAATGATTCAGCTATTTAGCAATAAAAACGCCTGGGTACTATGGTTATTTAATTTAAGATATGTTCTAGCTGAAAGAAGTTGGAAGTTTGATCATAGAAGGGTGGCTCATCTTCGCTTAAATCTTAACTAACATTAAGTAGGCAGTCTTTTTGTAGATGGACCCGGACCTTATCGAAATTAAATCGAATATATTTACTTCTGATTAAATTTCTTTCCACACTTTTCTGTTTTTAATCCAATATGACAATAATCAACTTTATCAAACTGTTGTAATTGTTCTATTTCATTATAAAGGTTTAATTCAATAAATGAGCAAAATTGTTCTTGAGTAACTTGCATTTTCGAGATGCAAGAAATTACAATAAAATTTTTATACTAAATCAGCAAGTTAATTATTTAAAAAGTTAAGAAAAACTTAATAAAACTTAATTTTATACCATTTTCATGAATCCGATTCCAATCTTTTTTTGTTCATATTCTTTAATCATATTCTGATTTTTATGAGAATATGCTACAGAATATAATTTGTCTAGACCTTAAATCGGAATTTAATCAATCATCTAAGCTAGATAAAACAATCAACATAAACTACTAGGTTCTGCATCATAACTATAACACCACCCCAATTTTTCGAATTTAAGCATGATTTTAGAGCTTAACTCGACTCAAACTATTGTAAAATGATACATTATCTATATTACATAAATATTACACAAAAAATTTTTTTAATTAGTGAAAAATAAAAATATTATTAACTATTTTTGAAAAAAATGGGTTCTAAATAATTTGATAATATCCAAAATTTCGATAAAATAATACTCGAAATATAACAGGAAACTTTTAGGCGTTCAAACTTGCTTGAAAGTCTATAATCAAAATACCTTTTAACAAAGAATTGACAATAATCCTTAAATTTGTTTTTGCTATTTTCGTTAAAAGCTGTATTTCTGGATAAGTTGGACTGTAAACAGTTATTTCATTCTTTTGCTGAAGGTTTTGAACATTTTTTGGGTTGATTATTCTGATTGGGATTTGCCAATTCCTTAATAAATAGAGTATTTTTACAATTTTTATTAATAACCATGTAGCAAATATTAAAAAGAAACGTTCGACTAGTTCAACAAAATTGGCTCCCGGATATAACAAAAATACTTTTGCTATCATTGTTGAAATTGAACTTGCATCAAGAAACCCAAATTGATTGTTATAGACACAATAATCTAAAAAGTATATGTACATACAAGAATTTTTAATACTGAAAATTATCTGCCGATTATATTAGGTGAGAATTAATTAGTTAGAAAAAGGTGACAAGAAGTTTATTTATGTTAATATCTTTCAAATAAACCTTTAGCCCATCTTTTTAAATGAGTGAACGCTTGGCTGAATATTTCTTGCTCTTCTTCATCTCTATCCTTAATTAATTTCTCCAAATATTCAAAAGTTTTAAATTGAGCAAGATTATAATTTTGTAGGCCATCTTTGCTATTTTCTTCTTTTGTAAGTTTAATCCAATTAGAATCAGTTGGAACAATACGGGTTTCTGGCTTGTGTATTAATGTTATTTCAAAATCTGTTGTTTCGATGTTAAATTGTATATTTTCATCAGACGAAGATACTCGATGGAGATTTTCAATTATGCTGCTTTTCTTAAAAAATTATTTTTTAATTTGAAGATAATGGAAAATATTTGAATTTTTATGTCAATATCTCCTATGATCCGATATCTAACACTGAAACATTTCTAGGGATTTCCTTAAAATCCTTGAATTTGTGAAAAATTATTAGGGAAGTATACTAAAATAAAATTAGTAAAATATGTACTATGGTAAAATACCTTGCAAAGATAACAGAAAAGCGAATTATCTGAACAATTAAACATAAATGGAGGTCTACAAAATGTATTTGGTTTTCCATTAAATATTTGTTTAGCTTTAATTCTTTCTTCTTCCTCTCCTTTTCCTGTCCCAACAGCAACAATAATTGCTTGAATATGTCCTCCTATTTTATTGTATGGACTGGCCATCAATAATCCAAAATTTTTATTTTTTGTTGAATTTATCCATTTATTGAAAAG
The DNA here is from genome assembly GCA_036172955.1 of Meloidogyne arenaria. Taxonomy (NCBI): domain Eukaryota; kingdom Metazoa; phylum Nematoda; class Chromadorea; order Rhabditida; family Meloidogynidae; genus Meloidogyne; species Meloidogyne arenaria. The sequence goes on along the minus strand of JARQAB010000029.1, from coordinate 787,076 downwards.
TTTTTGTAAAAATTCTTTTGGATTTTTGATATTTCTTTTATTAGAATATACATTGTTGATTAACGTTTTTGTATCATATTCCTCATTTAACATGTCCATTGGATCGCTACTCTTCAAAATAAAATACTTTTTTAAACCTTCAACTGAATGATCTTTTCCTCTTAATTCCTGTTCAATTTGATCATTTTTTATATTAAAAGGTTGAAATCCTTCCGGATCTAAATAGCCTTCAACATCCATTCCATTATCTATAATAAATATTTTTTTATTTTATTCATTGACACTTGCAAAGCGAAACATAGTTTCTGCCGAATTCGACATTTTATTTTTCAAAGTCCACAGAAACACGCTTTGCAAGTTCAATCATATATTTTAAAAACCTATTTCAATTTGTTCCTTGAGTTTTCTTAAATTATTAGCATGTGCTTCAATATTTTCAATCATTTCATTAATTTGATTTTTCTTGTTTAAATTAAACATTTCCTGAACAAAATTTATCTGATTTTTGGTTAATTTTCCATCCATATTTTGCTCTTTTGTAAAAATAAAATACTCACAAATTTTTTGAAAATACAATTTTTCTTTCATTTTATTAACCAAATCTTTTTCTAAAATTTCGTTTCTTTTAAATAAAGGTAGTAAATTAATTAATAAATTATTCATATCATTTTCTATTTCATCAATATTTTTTAAAGATTTTTCTTTAATTTCTTTCCAATTTTTTTCAATTTCTAAAAATTTCAATAAATTATGAACTATTAGGTATCGCCGATTCAGAATAGGACCATAACTCTTTCTTCAAAAATTGTCATATCCTCCAAAAAATATTCTTAATGTGACTGATATGATATGAACGGTATAATAAAAGGTAGAGCAGGAAAACTAATCGGTTCGTTCAATGAAAAGTACTTCTTCTATAACTTTTTGTAAAATGCTCAAATGATCAGTCTATGTAGAGCATTTTAGATCTTTCGAATGATATAAAAATTTTTATTTGATGAGACAAAGGTTGGGATAAAATTCGCTATTCTGAATCAACTAACAGAGTCATTCCCTACCCAAAAATTTTTCAGCTTCAAAATAAACATTAAAAACTAATTTATTTTTTGATTTTAACTTCTCAAAAAATTCAAAACGCTTTCCAATCTCATTTGAAAAAATACAAATATTTAATAAACTCCTTCCAATTAAAGTTTTTCCTTTATTAAATTTATTAAAAATTTCAAACAAATTTTTATCTTCAATAAAATATTTAATTTTCTTTTCTTCTTCATCAATTTCATCGTCATTTTTTGATAATTCGTGTGTTATTTTTATGTTTGTTTCATCCTAAATAATAATAAATTTTGAATAATATATGACTAATAGCTGAGCTTTTGCTCTGGCACCTATAGGTAATTAGTAGAGTTTCACCGGAAGTTCCGGTTCCAGGCCGGAACTTAGAAAATTCCGATTCCTGGAACCGGAACTCAAATTGGATCCTGTTCCGGTCAAAATTTTGGTTCCGGTGAAAACTAGTAAATAGATATTTACTTTTATATATTCTTTATCAGATACTGCATTTGAATTAATTTTCAATACTTTTTCACTTTTTGGTTTATCTTTATTTTTATAATCCTTTTTAACATTCTCATTATTTTTATTTTTTAAATTCATTTTAATCATCATTTCCTCTTCTTTTTTCATTTTAATTTCAATTTTCCTCTTTTTTTCGTCCTCCTTTTTAATTTTCTTCTTTTCGTTTTTAATATTTAATTTAATTTCTTTTTTATTTTGTTTTTTATTATTTTTCATTAAATTCATTATTTCTTCCAAATTATCATCGTTAATAAAAACTTTAATATTATTTTCTATTGATTCAAAATTGCATCCTTCTTTAATTCCTTGAGAATAATAAAATTATTTACTAGATAATATTGTAAAAAATTAACCGGGCAGCTTATTTTGGCATAACTTTATTCAAGTTATAAATAATGGGATCAAATCAAGCTTATATGATAGGAAATTAAACAAAGAACAAAAATAATATCAAAATTTTGTATTGCCCACCAGGGGTGTGCCATTTCGCCTTCCGTCTTTCGCCAAAATTCCGTCTTTTTTGGACTTTCGCCTTTCGCCTTCCGTCTTTCGCTTTTTAAATTTACTTTCGCAATTTTGCCTTCCGCTTTTTAAAATCTGTTTCGGCACATCCCTGTTGCCCACCCTTTGCGCGGATAGAGTTTTCTCCAGAAATGGGTTTCTCTTCTTTAGAGAAGGCTTATAATATTTTTCTACTATTTCTTTTCATAAATATTCAGCTACTAAATAATATAAAGCTCATCAAATATTTGGCTAACATTTCAAACAACTGTATCAAAGTTATCTTCGCCCAAAAATCAGCGGAATAGCTTTTTCTCTCGCTCATCACAGGCGGCATTTTTTTCATTCCGTGGCCTATAACACTGACCACAAGCCAGACAACACTGACCATCACCACCTACACTCTACCCAACTTACCTACCATCTACCCATCCGATTTACACTCTACCCACCTTATCTATCCTCTACCTACCTTTTACCCACTTTACCTACTATCCATCCACTATGGTAGGTAAAGTGGTCTACCATCTACCCATCCAACCTACACTCTACCTACCCTATCCTTTACCCACTCACCCTTAATACAGTCTTTACCTAAGTATAAGCCTCACACTACATGGACGCAAATACACACAAAAATATTAAAAAAATGTTAACGGTATGGCGTTTTCCATATTAGGTAATCTTTTTTTCCTAAATTTACAAAAAAATCTTTTTTTTAATCTCCTACTCAAAATGCCATACTTAAACTTTTTTTTAAAATAATTTATATTTACTTGGCGTTTTGATATTTATGCAAAGACATTATATCCATATTATATCAAGAATTGGTGAAAACAACAAAAAGAAATTTCTTAGTATAAATAAACAATAATAGCCTTATACTATCATTTTTACCACAAATTTAGACTTTTTTATATAATTGTTTTCAACGATGTAAGTGGACCCCCTTTTGTTGAAATTGTTTTTTTAAATAAATAAATATACCTTCAATAACGCTGTTGTACAACAAACTATTTTTTTCAATTAATAATTTCTTCATTGCTTTATAATTTTCATTTTTAACCCATCTAATGAATTTATCAAATTTATCAGCTCCTCCATTATATTCTTGTCTGAATATATCATCCAATTCTTTGCAAAATATATCAAATAATTCATTTTCATTTTGTGATTGTTTAAATGACTAAAAACAATATCCTTGATTAGAAAAAGGAAAAGTTGGTCATCATTGAAAGACGCTACTATGGTTGGCATATCCGGATACCTTTATATGGAAATTTTCATTTCAGATCCCAACTTTATGCTGGGTTTTATGATCAAAAAAGAGAAAACAAGTCTAGCATTAGTTTTCGGTTTCACTAACTTTTTCACTTATCTAAATCCTAACCAGAAAAATCTTTGTTTTTGTGTTTATTTTCCTTAAAACTGACAGCGTATATTAATTTTAATTTATCTGCCATATAGGCGTAAAATTCAACCAAAACAATAAAAAAAAATAAAGTCAGTAAGTAAATGAATAATGATAAACTTTTGTTTAATAAATGTATTTGTTTTAACAAGGTTTTTCTTGGGATTTTAGAGTTAGCATGGTTAAATCAATTGTCTCTAAAAGTTTAGCAAATGCAATTGGATTTTGTTTACGGATATTTTCTGGTATTTGTGAGTATAGCCGTGGCACTCTATAGAAGAAAGAATTTAATCGTATTTGGGTATTGACCGCTGGGATAAAAATTTTGAATGCGTCGCCGCGCGTTTTAGTTTCGTGAAAATAAAAGGCGTTGTTTAAGTTGATTTTAATATGTCCGTGTATTATTTTATGCAAAAAGTTTAGGTCTATTTTTACATAGTCGTCTATTATAAAGTGAATCAATTTTAAACATTGTTAATAAATTATTATAGGTTGGAACTGTTGATTTTGGATATGATCGTTTGAAGATAATTGATAGAAAAATTTTTTGTACTTTTTCTATCTGATCTATGTTCTTTTTTAAATATGGGTTGAAAATTGGAGAAGAGAATTCTAGAATTGGTCTAATATATAGTTTGTAAAGATTTAGTAATATAACCGGATTGTTAGTTTTAAGTGATTTTATAATTGCGAACATTCTTCTTCTAGCTTTTAAGACAATTAGGTTTATATGAGAATCCCACTTTAGATCAGGTTGAAAAAAAATACATAGCGGGGTATAAAATTTGCATTAGCGGGTATAACATTTGCAGAAAGACTAAAATGCTCCTAACAATAGCTTACATAGGCTTAGAGTCTTGTCGACTTTGGATATTATATTCAGCGATATTATTCCTGATCATTCGGACATATTCTACCGAAATCTTCGGTTTTTCATATTTTAATTTATATACTGTTTATTAAAAAATATAGGTATTTACATTGTCTAGTCCCATTTTTCCTTCAATCCATAATTTTATTCTTTTCAGAATTCCCATTACATTAATAGAAGCAGTTTTTATATTATCGTTATCTACAAAATAGAATGCTTCGAAAATTAAGTTTAAAACGTCTTTTTTATAATTCCAAACTTTAGCTATTATATTCTTTAGATCCAAACTTTTCCATTCTCCTTTTCCACTGCTAGGATGTATTTTTAAATAGATATATCTAAACCAAATCATAAAATTTGCCATTAGAATATTCTTTTTAAATAAAAGCTGAGAGCTCGGAAATATAATTGATGTATAGTGTTTGGTCAACTTTTTGTTGTTAAAGTATACTATAATTTAATATATGTATATAGGTAGATAAGAAATATTATAATAAGTAGGGCTCAGATTTATATTGAAATAAAATCGGAAAATATGGCCATAAAATATTGGAATAACATGTCAAAATATTGACAAAAAATGCCAAAAATGAGCTAAATATGGATACATTGTTCTATGAACAGATTCCGGGAACCAGGAAAACACTCATAGGTAGAGGGCGGATTTTTATGCAAATGCATATTTTTTTGGCAAACTTGTCATGATGTATAATGCACCAAAACACTGTTTCCGCATGTTTTGAAAACTTTAGAGGGGGTTCTAAAAATGGTTCATACCCATAATGCCTCAACCCAAAAATGTCCTACCTCAAAATGTCACACACCAAAACGCCTCAACTTAAAATGTCCAACACCGTAAAAATACTCATTTTGTCGAACTATACATTTAAAACTGGTGTATTCTTAATATAAATAGGTCTAAGAATGTTTTGCTAATCTAATTTAAAATTTATAGTTATAAATTTTATTTTTCTTGCATATTTTCGTGCATATTTAGGTTTTCTTGCATATTTTAGTGCATATTTTGGTGTTTTTTCATGCATATTATAGTGCATATAATATGCATGCTCATATGCATGCTCATAATATGCATGCCCCCCTCTACTCATAGGTAATTAAAATTTACCATTTTCGTTAAATAAATTATATTTTTCAATTAATTTTTTTCGATCTTTGCATCCTTCAAGAAAGGACACTAATATAAACTTTGAGCCTTTTGTGCATTCAAACATTTCAAGCGCATATACATCTTCTTTAAACTTTTTATCAAAATAATTTAAATGGTCTTTTGCTAAGAATTTTCTGACGTTTAAATAAAAATCATTTTCTAAAGAACTTTCATTTAAACCTTCAAAAACTTCATTTTTTATTTTCTGCAATTCATTATCAATTTTAATAGAATTTCCTTCTCTAGCTAAATTTACATATTCAATTGTTTTTTCATTAATTTTTTTATAAAAATTAAATAATATAAACAATGCATATTCAATCCCCTTATTTCTTAGAAATTCGAAAATTTCTTCTTTAAATGTTGTGAAATAATTTGTTAAATCAGGCATTTTATTATAGTATGGATTATCATTATTGTTTAAGCAATTAATAATGATCCCTTCAAAAGTCTGGATTTTACTAAACAATAATGAAGCATTTAGCTGTTTTTCTTCTATTGTAATAGCATTTGATTTGTAATTTTTATGTATTTCCTCTTCCGAGGAGCCCAAAAAGAATATTTTTTCGTATAATTTCCATCTGTAGACAGACTCCAATGCTAGCTCGAATTCAGCTTTAATTATTTTCAGAAATTAATTTTGATCAAAATAAATATAGAAACAACTTAAATTATACAATGATATGAACAATTGATACGATGTGAAAGATCTAGTCGAACTGAGTCAAATGCCGGTTCCACTAGCTCCGGAGCCCGGCTCCGAAGTCGGCGGAGCTAGAGCCGGGGCCAGGATTTTAAAATATTTAAAATAGAGCCGGAGCTGGTCTAATAATTTGAAATGGTTGGAGCCAGAGCTATAGCCGGAGCCAACAACTGCCAAAAATACAGCACTGGTTCCATACAAACAATTGATACAATCTAGCAAAACATTCTCGAACTATATCATATTTCGTTGAGACTTGGTCATTTCTTATAAATTATATCTCAATAAACTTACATTTCAACAAAATTTCTGGATAAACATTCTCCAACTTTCTTAGAAGTGAGGATCCAATCAAATTATTTATTGCCGTCTTTGTGTAAAATGTTAAATCTTGACTTTGAAATTTTTTTAATGTTAAATTAAGCAAATTAATGTGTATGTATTTTAATTCTTCATTAAAGGATGGAGAGTCGAAACATTTTTTTATCATCTCATTAATTTGGTTTTCTGTTTCACAATTGATTTTGTTGTCGAAAATCTTGTCATCCTTAATTCGGAATAATATACACTAATCCTACAATTGAAAGCCCCTTGAGTTAAACCAAAAGCAAGTTGAACAGATAGAAAGATGAAAACAGATAGAAAGACGAGAGGATATCCGATAAATGTCGATTAGAGAATTTGGAAATTTTGAGAATTTTGGAAGGGCAAGATACTCTTTTTCATCCTTAACAATTTTCCTTTTTTTCCTCTCATACTTCCCTTCTTTTGCTCACTTAGTTAGCTTGTTTCACTAAGATTCTCGCTAATTTATAAAACCCCGATTTCATCGGGATCCTATTGATAATGCCGATCCAGATCCCGGCTCGGGATCTGGATTGGCCGAAATCAAAATCCGGATTTGCTTTCGATCTCGGGATCAGAAAAATCGGTATCGGAAGGCAAAAAACCAGGATAATCTCGCCTGATCCCGTCCAACTCTATTTAAAAACCACTTCGCTTTTTTCATTCCTTATTAATTTAAAATAATAATTTCAAATTTGCTCTCAAATTATCTGTTACTTTTATGTATAGTAGTTTCGCATGCTCACTCCAATATTTATTTTCTGAAAGTTTTTTATTCTTCATCACAGAGTTTATAAAACAAAAATGTTCGCAAAACATTTTTTCCATTGTCCATTTATTGTGCATATAAATCTGTGTATATTGAACAATTAATTCCTTAGCTCCGTCTAAAAGATTTTTGAAAGCAATTCCAAATTCAATAGACCATCCATATCCTTCCTTTTCCCCTTCTTCACTTTTTGGTATTCCCAATAAATAATTTAGACGGGCTTCTTCCATTGGGTCGTCAATTTTTTTATTCCCGAAAAAGTTGGAAATAAACATTTGGAAATTTCTAACATATGAATGTAATGAAATTTTCTGCAAAAATTCATTCTCTTTTGGTTGTTTTAAATATTCCAAATACATATTATTAAGCTTCTTGTGCTCCTCAATATGATTTTTGATTGTTTCCAATTTCGATTCGAGTAGCAAAACTTCATCAAAACTTTCATTAATTTTGTCAGTTTTTGTTGAATAATTAAGTTTTAGAAAATTAAATAAAAACAAAAAATAAATAATTTTATTCATTGTCAAATTATAATTCTGAAAGTAAAATAAAACAATAACTCTTGCCATGATTAAAAATGGCAGTTAAAAGAAGGCGAAATAAAATCGCGTCTCTTCATTTCCAATGCTATTTTTTGCTTCAAAACGCAAGACGCTTCTTATGTAAACACGGCATTAAGAGGGCAAGTATAGTATCAGGCTTGATTCTTTCGAAATCAATTAAATTTGTTAAATAGCGGATTTTGATGGATCTGCTGCTGGGATTTTCACATTTGTTTTATATTTTTATAAACAAGCTATATTTTAAATAAAAATGATAAAAAACACATTTTATTATGCCCTTTTACTATCTTTTATTTTAAGTACTGTCTCGATTTATTCAGCGACGCTTGTATTTCATAAGTGCATTTTTTAATGCGGCAATAAATAAAAAGAAATTGTTGCACTTTTATTTTTAAAATAATAAATTGCGTAATTTATTTCATAATTATTTGTAATGTCTGGAAAAATATTTTTTTATTTGTCAGGAAACGGTATTTCCGATTTGGTGCGCATGTTAGATTAGTGTTATCCTGATTATTATGGATTAACAAGGAAAGTATTCCTGACATAATTTCCGAATTCCAAAAGATTTACCCGGATTCCGGTGTATTTTGATATAAAAAAGTTGTTTAATTTTTTTGAATATTTTGAAGGGCCTAGAAGCATGAAATGTTCCATTTTTAAATTAATTTCATCAAATAATAATTAATCAAAGATTTGATTATAATTTCTAGAATAATAATCTGTAGCTCCGCCAAAGTTGTGAAATATTAATTGATGTATTGGTCTAGAATATTAAATTAATTCAGTTAACTAATAGTAGTTTAATTTTTAATTTCCTTGATAACATTTAAAGAATTTTTATTATAAAATTTAAACTCTTACAATTTTTACATTGCTATGTGTTGCAATTAAATCTGTGACAGATTATTTTTTCCTTTAAGTGGAGTTTCTGTAGCTCTGCCAAAGTTGTGAATCACTTTTATTTTCATTTGTCCAGCTTGTTTTTGTATTAAAATATTCCGGACAACCTTAATATAAAAGAAATTTTAATTTTCTTTAATTTCAAATCTGAAATCTAAGAGTAGACTAATATGGAAAGAACGTCTGAATCCTTCGAAACCTCTCCTTAATCTTCCAAGTTAATACAACTTAAACACAACATTTTTTTTTATTTTTGTTAAATTTCATGGACAGAATTATAATTATTTAAATTACTATATTTACTTCCTTTTACTAAAATTTATATATAAAATAACGCTTTTGACATTTTTGTTATAAATGAATTTTTTAGATAATAAAGAGACTATTTACCCCCAATATTTATTTAATTTAACACATAAAATGAGAAAATAAAAATTTTTATTTTTATCATTAATAAATCTACATAATATTTTTAATCATATGAATATTCTAAATTCGAAGACTAAATTATTTTTATTGTTTATACTAATTGTTTTTACATTTTCTCATGACTAAAACTAGTAACAAATATTTTTTAATTGTTGAAAATATAATAAAACAATTTTAGATTTTGAGGATCATGAGGTAAAAATAATTTCTAATTTATTAAAAAAATATGTAAATAAAAAAAATTGGATATTGTGTAGTATACCGGTGGAAAGGTTTCAATATACGACCCATAACATTCGATTCGTCATTCTTTTTTTCTGGAGATGCCTGTGAGCCGAGATATGTGAACCATGCGAATTATTTGTAGCAGCTTTCATAACACTACCACATTCACAGAATCTGTTACAGAAATTTAGCTGCATCAGATTCGTCAGAATGAAATTTATAAAGAGAAATAAAACTTAAAGCCATTTTTTAAAATTAATGTGGTTGAAAGGCAGCTTTCCCCCGATCGGTATAATTTATGCACGTGGAGATTGACCGACTGGGAATATATTTTTATTATTTATGAGTATTGGACGTATATATTCTCTTGCTATGTGGCCATTTATAAAACTAAAACCATTTTAAATTTATTAAAAAATTGTTAATTTAACCAAAAATTAACCAAAAATGAGCTTAATTAATATAAAATATATTTTCGCTTTTATATTTATTATAATGTTTCAAGAAATTGTTTTAACTGATGGACAGTGTCCATGCAGCGGAACCTGTCCAAAGATAATTTTAATATTAATACTCAATAATCATTTTTAATTGAATAGCGGAGGAATATGGAATTGTAATCTACTATTTGGTGGAGATCCTATTTGCTTTAAAATTTTTTTAATTTTTTGATTTCTGCTAAAACGTATTAAATAAATATTAAGCAATTTTTTTGTTGTTGATTTTATTCGATTTTTGGGGTTTAGGATCGTTGGGGTTTAGGATCGTTTTTCTGAGAAAAACCACCAAACTTCCCGGAATTCCTGAAAATTGGGATACTCTAAAAAGCAAATTGTTTTGTCAGTTTAATACTGACATCCAAAAATAACTCAGAGTCAAATCAAAATACCTAAGTAGTTTGAATTAATTTTTATGAGGCTTTTTGTAATTTTATAAATTAAATACTATTTATTAAACATTATCTCAGCTTTTATTATCAATTATCTGATTTTATTATCTCGGTCAGTACCCAGAATCATAGCAAATGTCAGAAAGGCTCTCTTCATTTATGTCGTTTTTCCTCCTTGATCAACATCTAGACCTTTTTTTACTAAAAAAATTAGTAAAAATCGTTCATATTAGTTCATTTAGTAAAAAAATATAAGCTCCGAAAATTGAATAACCATAGAGGGGAGTAAACTCATTTTGGAGAAAGTCATAAATTGACTTTCGACGTTTGAGCATTTAAATTTTTGTCAGCAACACCTTCTAAACGCCATGGACATATGATCATTTTATAACCTGTCCTCATACAACTAATAATTTACTAAATTATATTTAGTAAAAATCGCGGCCGTTAATTACTCTTCTAGAAGCGTGGTAATCCCCATATTATGACTTAATAAGTCCTAATCCCTCGAATATTTATGGTTTACCTTACAGTACATTTACTTGATAGGTTCATATTAGTTCATATGTTCTAGCCTCCATGTCTAACATCGACCTTCGTCAAAAACCAGCAAACTTCCCGAAAACCCTGAAAGTCTGTAATTTTGGTTTTTGTAGGCAGGATCCCTGAAACACACAAAAATCCTTTTAAAAAGTTCGTTAAAAATCATTAAAATTTTTTGATATAAAAATTAAACAATGTTGGAATCTACATTTTCACTGTACGTATTTTGACTCATTTGTGGTTTTTAGATAGGCCGATGCGGATTATTTTTAAAAATGAGGATTTGCGGATTTTCGTGGTCTTTAAAAATCAAAAGTATTTTTATGTATGTAGTAAATGTTTACTACATATAGTAAATATTATACGGTTTTCGATTAATCCAAATCTAAAACATGCTTTTGGTTGTGAGTCTTAGTCAAGTATTGGTCTTTTGAAACGAATTTTCACTCATTTTCTCATTTTCAATGATTTTCGTCAACAATTCTAACCTAAACTTAATTTGTTTATACACAAATATATTTATATATAATTTATAATCCCCTATTTTGTTTAATTATTTCTGCTATATTTAAAAACATAATTATTTTTAAAATTATTTAAAAATTTTATATAAAAATTTAAACATTTTTTTATTTTCTCTACATATACATACAAATCAATTTTAAATTTTAAATTTATTGATTTAATCAATATTTAATGTTTGAAAAAAAATTTTTTTGAAAATTCTTGGGCATTGAAAAATATTTGTAGAGGGGGATATTATTTAAGAAGGGAAAAAAATTTTCAATGTCGATAATGCATATGATTGAAAAAAAAATTTTTAGAGAGAGAATAAATTTTAAATATTTTAAAAGAGAGAGTATTAGAGTAAAAAAGAAAAAAAATCATGCAAGTTTTTGGCAATGCCTTCCATGGGCGTAACATTGACGCTTTTAGTTTTTCAATTTCTTGTGCATAAATAATGAAGAAATTAAAACAGAGAGGCAGTTAAATTTTAAAAATTAAATTTTATAAATTCTTTTAATAATTTTATTAAATATTTTAATAAATTGTAAGGCCAGTATTTTAGATTTACCCCCCTCTAACATTCAAAAAAAATTAGAAAAACTTTATTTATTTTTTATAAGAAAATATTTTAAAAAATCTTTTAATAATTTAATTAAATATTTTAATAAACTTTTAATTGCTAGTGTTTTAGATTTACCTCTAAACAGTGTAAAAGGCTTTAATTATAAATCAAATAAACTTTAAAAAATATTTTTAAAAATATTTTAGTAAATATTTGAAATGAAATATTACATTTTATTTCTTTTATTTATTTTCCATATTTGGCTTATTTTACATGTAAATTGCGGACACAAAAAAGGCGATAAAGCCAAAAGTTCTGCAAGTAAAGGAATGAAATCGGATGGTAAACCGTCTCTATGGCAGTCGGCCAGGAATGCTGCCAGGAATGCTGCGTAAGTTATTTTGTTGTTTTATTAGAAAAAAACATAATATACAAGTGAAATATGTTTTAACAAAAATATTTCTTAATAAATTTGACATTCATTAAATAAAATAAGTTTGTAAACTAATAATTAGAGCCAGAATTTTTAGGTACGATAAAGTTAAAAATAGGCACAAAAATTTGAAAAAAATTTATTATTATGTAAATATACATAATGATTAAAGCGAGGATAGTTAGGCAATTAAAAACTGTGAAATAGGCGCCTAAAATAGGCACCAAAAAGCCAAAAAAGGCACAAAAATAGGCATGTAAGAAAGGTTATCAGGCCTATAAAATTAAAAAAAAACAAGAAAATACCGATTTAGTCGTCATTTTCTGAATTATAAACTGTTTATTAAACTCTTTTGCCATCTATTCGTCATTTCGAATCATTTTTTGAAAAAAATGATGTAAATTTTTTAAAAATTTCGATAATTGACAAAAGGAAATCTTGCTCGACCCACAAAATGTCCCACTCCGGAATGTTTAAGAAAAATCGCTAAAAAAGGCAAAAATAGTACCAAAAATTACAAAATAGGCAAAAAGGCTCAAAAAGTCCGAAATAGGCAGAAATAGGCAAATTAAAAGTCATGCTAAACACTTCGGACCATACTAAAAACACGTTTTTTGAACGTATTACGTTATGCCAAGCTCGCAGAAAAAAGGCATTTGCCTATAAATCCTCGCTTTAATAATGATAAATATACATAAGTTTTTAAATTATTTTTAAATGCTTAAAATGACATATATTTTAGTTTCTAAATTTATAACAAATCTATCTATTTTTAGTGGTCAATTATTGTCTTCGAAAAAGAAGGATAATGTTGAATCGCAAGGAGGAACTTCGAGTCAAAAAAGTAAAGGAAAAGGGCCGATGAATTCATCGACTAGTAAAAAATCAGAAAATCATAAAAAATCTTCTGAAGAAGCGGAAAGTGATGATGGATCTGATATTGAAGGATCTGATTTTGAAGAATCTTATTCTGGTGTGTTTATTTTTTCAAAAAATTCGTAATATTTGTTCAACAAATTCGAGGGTAAATTAAGAATTATTGAAGGATTGTCCACTGAACGATACTCACTGACGCATTGTGTTTTTTTTTCAATCCGCAACTAAAAGTTTTTAAATATTTTTACTAATTCTTGCATTAAGATAATGAAACTCGGATTGAAACAAAACACGAAATTGTTCCAGATCAACATATAAAAAATCCAAATCGTAACAGTATGTTAACATTTTAACTCTAGATCAAAATTTAAATTTAGTGCCACCAAATATGCCTGGTGGAATGAATCAAACAAGTGCAAGCAGGGGAGCACCTAATCCAAAATTTCGCCCAGTTAATCCACGATCGAGTAAAAAATTAATAATTTTAAATATTCATTTTTATTTAATTGGGTTTTTCAGTGCGTCCAAATAATACAATTCCAAACATGATGCATCCACCGATTCGTCCAAACAATCCGCCGCAACAGAGTAAAATTTGAAACTAATTTATAAATATTCAATTTGACATATTAAATGTTAAATAATTCATAATTATTTTTAGAGCCTCCAAATATGCCCAATAATGGAATTAGAGGAGGAATAAACAATTCAAACTTTAGTTCAATTCCTTCTCATTCAATTCCTCCTCCTCATAATCCTCAACTCGGTGGACATTCTCAAGTCGGAGGAAATAATTATTTGAACTCCCATAATGGTCCTCAACCTGGTGATTATTTTAAATTTAAATTAAAAAATTATAATTAATTGAAGATTTAAACTCGAATATTATTCAGGTTATGGTCAACCTCCCCAAGATCCTTCAATGCTTAACAATCATGGCTTTGCAAGCGGTTATGGCTTTAATTCTAATGGAGGATATGGCGCTTCAAGTTGTTTATTCTATCTTTACTGTTTTTATTTTTATATTACCTTTACACGCTTTTAAAATTCTGAATTAAAAAATGGATTCAAATTATACAGTGTGTAACAAAATTATAGCACCCCCTAAGTTTTTGGCCTTTCGCCCACTTTCCATGAACAGATTGACTTCAAATTATGACAGTACATCCCTTTTCTGAAAATATTAGGATTTCAAAAAGAAAAAGTGATTTCTCAGTTAATTTTCTCAGTTAATTCTCTTTCTCAGTTAATTTAGTTCCACGAGGCATTTTCTCTAAAAAAAAGATATTGTCAAAAATCCAAAGGGGCGCTATAATTTTGTTACACCATGTTTTCAGGAAAAAATTCATAAAAATTTTCTCGTTGGACATTTTTCACTTTTTCTTTTTGAAATCCTAATATTTTCAGAAAAGGGATGTACTGTCATAATTTGAAGTCAATCTGTTCATGGAAAGTGGGCGAAAGGCCAAAAACTTAGGGGGTGCTATAATTTTGTTACACACTGTATTAGGCCAGCAGTCCAAATCCAAATAACCGAGAGTTAGCCGGACCCATGTTTCTAATCTAATATATACATAATAAATTTAAAATATTATCATTATTAGTGCCACCAAATTTTCCAAATATCAGTCAGGGATTGCAAGGAATGAGTAATTTCAACTATGACACTCATATGAATACTCAAATTCAAAACCAAAATTTGCAGTTTGGTCAACAAATGGTTCCTCATCAACGTGATTATTTATATTTTTAAATTTTAATTAAAATATTTTTCGAAATATTTAAATTTACTTTGAGGTTGAGGGTTACTGGTAGGGTTGTACCCCGTCCCCGAAAGTCGGGGAATTTGAGAGATTTTTTGAAAAGAGATTGAAAAGAGATTTGAAAAGAGACAATTTATTTATAATTGAATTCCTTAAGTCCTAGTTAGCTACTTTTTACTTATATGAATGTCTCAAATAATAATTATTAGTTCCTAAAATAATTTATTCAAGTTTGGTTATAAGAAAAAAACCAAAGTCGGAATAAAATTAATACGATTATAATTTAGGCCACAATTTACACTTAAAAGCTTTTTTATTTTATCTTTACGATTATTTCAAAATATGGAACTTAAAATTAAAGGGCTAAAGTTTTATATAAATGTCAAAATTATAAAATTTCAATTCCTAAAAGTTTTAAACTAAATATTTTATTGGTGGGGTTTATACAAATTGCGAGTTTATTTAACAATATTTAACCGGGTTAATAAATCTTATCATTCAACCCCGAATTTATTATAAAGAGGTCGTAAGATCGATGCAGCCCTGGGATAATCCTTTAACTCTCTCTTACATGATGTATACTATTTTTAAATTTATTTAATAATAATTTAGAACAAGCAAATGTTAATCATGCAAATAATCAGCCTGAGCCAGACTATTATATCGACTATAGTAATGGTTATGAAGTACGCGTTCCCTATATAAAGAGTAACTGGTGGGAACAGGTAGATGATTCGTATTAATGAGGTTGTCGTCGAGCTAACATTTGAGAAGGGTTTGAGCTTTTTTAGGTGGATTAAAATTTTTTGGAACTGATTTTTATATAATTTTCTGTCCTTTATAAAAATTATTTTCTTATTTGTCGTTGATCGTATGGTAGTTCTCAGACAGTTAAGAAACGGACCGAAACCATATCTAAACCCTTTATGAATTAATAATACGTTGTGAACTTCCATAGTATCATTAAGGGTAAAATTTATCGAGCAACAAGTTTATTTTTTATATTCCTTTTTGATTTAAATTTTTATAATTTGATCAGTTATATGATCGTTCTTTAAATTATTTTATTTTAAATTTATTTATTTAACATTTTTTTGCATAAATTTTATTCGGGAATTTGTCTATATTTTTGAATTATATTTCAAGTAAATTTTGTAAAAACCAAAATTTCATAAATAGGTAGATTAACTTGGAAGCATTTCTGTTTGCCTTAACATTGCTTCTTTTAATTTGTTGTATAATGTGTGATCATCATATAAGTAATTATAAATTTTATCTCCAAATCATTATTTCCAACTCCATCACTTTTGTGCTTGGATGGAAAAGATCTGTTAAATAGCAACAAAACAATTTCAGTCTTAAACAAACGTGTTTGTGAAGTAAAGCACATATGCTTTTAACAAAAACACTCGGAAAAAAAATTAATAATTGAATTTATCATTAATTTTAGATTAGAAGTACCCAAATTTTTTAAAATAATTTTTTGTTTAAAAATTATTTTTAAACAAAATTTTGAGTAATTTGTTTATAACAGCATTTTTACTTTTCTCATAAAGTACAATTGCGTGCTTTCATTGTTTTAACAGATTTTATATTGAAAAGTTTTTTTTGAAAATTTTTATATAAATTTTGTTTTTTTAATTTAGTAACCATTGGAAACAAGGGCATTAATTAATAGTAGAGTTGGATTGTAAATTTTTTTGGATTAACGAGGAAAATGAAAAAAGGAAAGGATTAAAATGGAATTTGTTTAGTTGAGGCTTCCCTCTCTCTGTAGGTGTGAATATAAAATGAGAGCAGATAATTTTATCATTTTTTTATTTTTGACGTTTATATGATTATTATTTCTATAATCCCATTTTATAAGATATCAATAATTACAAAAATTTTTTTAAATTTCTAATGAAGTTCCCAAAACTTTAGCTTTTTTCAATGTCTTTCAAAGCCTTTCAAAAAATTTTAAAGAATTTTAATTGCTAATTAAAATCTTTAATTTAGCTAATATCTACTAAATAATTGAGTCATTTTAAACACAGCAATTTATGTATATTGACTACGAAAATAGACCAAAAGATACAATCTTAATTCCAAAAAATTTGATAAACATGTTTTTTTCAAAATCTCTTATCTCTATAACCAATTCATCAAAAAAAAAGATAAAATAATATTAACATTAAATATTTATTCCCTTAATATAGTAAAGGAATATTATTTTTTAAGTCAAAATCTCATAAATATCGTCTTTTCTCGTCATTAAAAATTCCTTTTTTTATTTAAGAAGCTATGATCTTCTGTTAATTTTTGAAATTTTTTTAAAATAAATTTAAAATAACTTTACAGGGTTATATATTCTCGCATTTCTTTTCTACTTCTCTCCCTCCCACTCCTCCCTCAATGCAATTTTCTTCATCAGGCGGTGTTAATTCTTTACTTTCCACTTCTTTAAGTCCTTGCGCGAGTGAGGTAAGTCTTCCTCGTGTTATTTCGCCTCTTTTACAACGGCATTCGGAAGAGCAACCCGAAAGTGAAGAACAAGATTTAATTAAAAATCGCCGTCGAACTGCTAGTTTCAATGGTTTTTATTAGGAAAAAATAATTTTTAAAATTAAAATAAATTAAAAGAACAACAATTTAAACACAAATATTTGCCTTCAAATTCATTGACAGCATCTCTTTCCACTAAAATGGTTAGGCAATCGAGTGTGGAAAGTACCGAAAGTTGTTCTGTTCCTCCTCCTCTACCTGTTGACTTTTTTCAAGGAAGTCTTCTTGAAAAGGTTTTTTAGAAGCATTAAAAAATACAGAATATTGAAAGGATTGGCGATATAATTTAATTATTTTTATTAAGATGTTTGACAACAGATTTAGAACACTGCGTGAAAGAAAGGCAGCAAAACCAACTCTTAAAAGCAAAGTAATAAATAATCTGTAATTTAATAAATTAAAAGCTTCTTTAGTGAACTCTATAATAACTAAAATTTCTTTGAAAATATTTCTGTATAGTTTTACAATAACTAGGGTTGGGGTTTTCTTGTCATTTTTTCGGGTTTATTTTTATCGGGCCGGCCCGACAGTCTCTTTCGGGGCAAAATTCGAAGCCCGACTCGATCTTTTGGACCGGACCGGATCAGGCCCCCAACCCAAATAATAAACTCTCCCTCTATTTCTATAATAAATTTTAATTCGGTCCTTGGAATGAGTTTATTTTAAACTATGTTTGTCGATTCTCGTAAAATCTTCTGATATCTAGAATCGAACTGGAACAAAAAATGTTATTCCAACATGAATTTTATTCCAAACATTTAGAAAAGAAAATAAATTAATTTAATTTAAAAATTAAATATTCTTAAATTTAAAGGTTTATAATTTTCTGGAAAGGTAAATTTATTTAACTTAAATTTTGTTTTTATCTGTAAATTTTTAATTTAAGGCCAACCGGATGGAAATGCTTTCTCTATCATTTTAGGTAAATTACTAAAGCTTTGAAACAATTGGATTGAATAAAAAATATATTGCTTTAGCGTATTCAGTCTGGTTCTCATCTGTTTGATTTTGAGTGTACTTTCAACTGTAGAATCTTATAGTAAGCCTGCTTCTGAGGCACTCTTTCTGATGGTTAGTATAGGTTAACAAAATTAAATTGACAGCGTATTCAGTTTAACCAGGATGTAAGCTTAACCTATTTTCGACTGAATCTGTACCGCAAGAGATTCATGAGAATAGTAATATATATCCTAGAGACTAAAAAGATGAACAGGAGGGGCTTAATTTTTAGGATTAATTTTAACTGCCAGGGCTTAATTTTTATCTCACTCTTACTCTTATAACAATGATCAAACTAAAATTTAAGGAAGTCTTTCTTGTACTTTTCTTCGGTGTTGAATACAGTGTACGTCTATGGGGTTTGATTATAAACTAATTTCTAATTTGAAATATTTTTTGTAGCAGCTGGATGTCGTTCCAAATATCTTGGAATTTTAGGGCGTTTAAAGGTTTGACTTAAGATTAATATTATCAAAATTTCTGCATTTTATAGTTTGCTCGAAAACCCATCTCCATAATTGGTCAGTTGTGATAAATAGTTTAAAAAATATGAAAATGATCTCCATTACTAGGGTTGTTCTACAACGGTGGTGGGAGGACCACGGGGATGACGTTTTGGGAGACGGAAGGGGGGGGGTGGGGAACACCATATCAATTACTAAAATATCGCTAACTAAAAACGGGAAATTATATTGAATTTTTATTAAATTTTCTCGAATTTAGATCTTTGTGTTGTTATTGCTAGTCTTTTTGTTATTTCTGTTGGAAGTGAGGGGAAGGTATTTGCTACAAGTGCCATAAGGTAATTAAAGTAATTGTCAAGCTTCTCAAAACTTCTTATTTCCTCATAAAGTTTATTCCTTCTCTCATATGAATTCGATGTTAATTCTTCTTCAAAAATCCTACAAACACAAATTTTATATACTGATCATTATATCGGCATATCCAACTAGCCCCATTCACCTAAAGTTGTGTTAAGCTTGATTAAACAATTTTTAAAACATGCAGAAATGATTTTAAAATAACCTAATAATTTTATTTAAAAAACTTTCTTCAGAGGAGTACGCTTTTTACAAATCCTTCGAATGTTGCATGTGGACAGACAAGGGGGAACATGGTTTTTTAATTTCTCTTTCATTATTTAGAAAAAAAATATCCAAAATTAATTTAGGAGATTACTTGGATCGGTGGTCTTTATTCATAGACAGGTGTTTGTTTTTAATTGTTTTTTACTAAAGAAAAAATCAGGAATTAATTACGACTTTGTACATCGGCTTTCTTGGCCTAATCTTTGCTTCATATTTTGTATATTTGGCTGAAAGAGATACACAACAAATTGGGCCTGATGGTCGGCCAGCTTTTGGAAGTTATGCTGATGCGCTATGGTGGGGAGTGGTCAGTTAGTTTGATATCCTAGTTAATTTCACATTAATTGGGGTCAAAGCTTGTATATCTGTCAAGGATTATATATCCGTCAAGATCATTGCTTAGAATTAGGGTTGTACCCCGAACGCTCGGGGGTGTGTATGTCGGAGTACGGGGTTTTCGGCGTGGTTCGAGTCGGGAGAGCAAAATAAAGCATAAAAACTTCTTGTCAGTTATTCAGATCACGATGACAACAATTGGCTATGGAGATGTTGTTCCACAAACGTGGATTGGTAGAATAGTGGCCTCTTGTTTTGCTATATTTGCCATTAGCTTCTTTGCTTTGCCCGCAGTAATAAACAAATAAATCCGGAGCTTTAATTTATTTAAAAATCTTAAGGGAATACTAGGATCAGGCTTTGCCTTAAAGGTGCAACAAAAACAAAGACAAAAACATTTTAACCGGCAAATTCCTGCTGCTGCAACGCTTATCCAGTGCCTCTGGCGTTGTTATGCTGCAGATAAATCTTCCAAATCCATTGCCACTTGGTACTTTAAGACAAAATTAAAACTACCTCATTTTTCTAAATAAAACGAAACATAAACGGTCCTAGCTGGAAAGTTTCTTATTATTATTATTGTTATTGTCCAGTAAAATCATTTTTTGTGTCCAGGAAATAGATTTTGAACTTTTTCTCAAAACGGACAGGATTTAGCATTTTTTCGGATAAATTCTGACTGGAAATAAACCGGGTCCGGTCCTTCACCTGATACTAAATTTATTTTAAAATAAGATGGAGATATAGTTTATCCTCACATAAACGTTAAAAACGTAATATTTACATGTATAAACTTAAGGCAAATTCACGTAGACCCACTAGCAGCACAAAAACAACAAAGACAAACAACAAGGAGGAGGAGTAATGTCGTTAATTGTCTGAACGGAGGAGGTGTAAATTCATTTCGTGGCCCTTCTGCATCAACGTCAGGCATTAGTCAACAAAGAGGAGTGCTCTCTACTAAAAAGCCTTATTATTCAATGACACAGATGTGGAGGGGAGGAAGATCAGTCCTCAATAGGTTGGATAAAATAATTAGTTAACTTATCTAACATCATGCAGCCAAGACCGAAATGTCTCTGATCTTAGAGTTATTCTTTAATGAGATTGTCGTCGTATTTTATAAATGGATTGGCAAAATTATTTTCAATTTTATTAAAAATTTTGAAAATTTCCCCTCTAAGGCTTAAGGAAGAACAAAATTATTTATGGAGCGACAAATGCTCTTCAAATGAATTCAAACTGGCCCCGTTCGTTAAACATACGGACCTATGAATTCGCTTTGCTTTTTACGTTAATTATCTTTTTCCAAATTTATTTTAAATTCTGATACATATGTACATAAAATATTTAAAAATTTCAGGAGAAACGGCAGCTTTTATCGAAGAAAACAATCACAAATATATCTACAACAAAAGTCAGACAAAGATCCCGATAAACACGTTGAAGGTGAAACAAAAAACACCCCTGAAAATGATTCGCCGTCTTCACCAACATTTAGAAGTAAAAATTTATATGTTCTGTTGGGTATGTGCTTACAAGGAACAATAGCGAACTGTCACCAAAAATTTTGTAATAATTTTTATACCATCGTGTAGAGCATAGTCGAAAACCTATTGCCAATTTTTGGCTTTTTTGGCCCTGACCCCCATTTCGAAAAGTTATAGGGCTTCAAAGTTTTCGACTTTTGGAACGGTTGAGTCGCCCTCACTTTTCTTATTATTTCCACTTTTCTTATTATTTCCTCTTTTCCTTTTCTTTTCTCTCCTCCTTTTCTCTTTCTTTAACTAATAGTGGAAAAGAAAAGGAAAGGAAAAAAGGAGGATGGGAGTCTTATTTTTCTCCTTAACAAAAGAAAAATCTCTCTTCATGAGGGCGACTCAACCGTTCCAAAAGTCGAAAACTTTAAAGCCCTATAACTTTTCGAAATGGGGGTCAGGGCCAAAAAAGCCAAAAATTGGCAATAGGTTTTCGACTATGCTCTACACGATGGTATAAAAATTATTACAAAATTTTTGGTGACAGTTCGCTATTGTTCCTTGTTAGTATAAAAGGCTGAGGCTTTAGCCAGTCTGGGAGTCAGTGAGTTAGTCTGTTAGTCAGTTACCGGTTAGTCTATTGTTAGTCGTTAGTCTATTCAGTCAGTCAGTCTTAGTCTTGTACTCCAGCAGTCAGTCGTATTCCTATTGTTCACCTCTATTGTATAGTATTGTAGATAAACCTTTGTTAGTTAGTCTTTCTGTTAGTATCTCGGACACACCGTAAGTCAATACATAACATGTTCTTGATCCAACCATGGTTTCGATTAGCGTATTTATAGCGCCTCATGCTAAAAATTAATGTATAGGTTCCGAAATCGTTCATTTAGTTTTCTAATTAAAAACGGCTCTGTTCCAATCCGTCAAAATTTTAGATGTTTCCAGTATCAGAGAGAACAAGGAATGTTCAATATCCCGATAGGTACCCCAACTGAAACTAATTGAGCTGACGTATGTTTAAATATTTTTGTCGGGAAATCTTGTTAAGGTGTAAATGATGGGTTCCGAATAAAATTAATACAAATACAAAATTTGATTGAACATAGAAGATAAGTGATAATAATAATAATAGAATAATAGAGCTAACTTAAATTCACAAAGTTATGACCATTTGTACAAGAATTTATTTTGGACAATTCTTCTTGGAACGTTGAGAAAAGATAAAATTTTACGAATGCTGAATATTTTGGAAAAAATTCATAATCGAATCAGGCTTATAAGCCATGAAAGAGCTTGGGATACAAAATGAGTATAAAGATCTTATAAAATGTGAATGAGAAAACAGGTTATAACGAAATGAATAGTGTCAGATTACTTTTACGTACACTGTATAAATCTATAAATATTCCTAATTCAGTGCTTTGCGGCCCACGGAAAAAACCATCATTGTTCTCTGATTCTAAATCGGAAGACAATTGCTTTGAAGAACAAGAAGAACCACACATAAATTCATCTCTTCCATTAATGCGAATTGGACATATTTGTGAACTAACAGAAACACACAAAAACGCTATACGTGCAATTAGAAAGATAAAATATTTTGTTGCGAGAAAAAAATTTCAACAAGCGAGAAAGCCCTATGATGTTAGTAAATTTATTTTAGAATTTGTCTTTAAAAATTATATAAATATAGGTCCGTGATGTTTTAGAACAATATTCTCAAGGACATTTAAACATGATGGTTAGAATTAAAGAATTACAAAGAAGGTAGGAAATTAGAAGGCCCTCTCCCTTAAAAAGACAATATCCAATAGAGCGGCCATATAGTGGGGCTAACAAAAGAACGCCCCTCAACAAAAGCTGCTCTATATCTGTTTAACATCTTTATTTAAAGCTGTAAAATAATAAAGCTTTTATTTAATCAAAGCTTTGATTTGACAGATCTCTAGAGATTTCTCCTCCTTTATTTCACTTCCGTATTCGCCGAATTTTCGAGTTTTTGTGTTTGCCTTTCGTCTATCGCTTCTGAAAATCTTTTCGAAACTCCTGTTTTGAGACTGTTTAACAATACAGCTGAAATCCTCGCATACGGTCATTTGAAGGAGATTGAAATATATAGCAGCCGTACTCTAATTATTGGACAGTAGCTATAATTAAATTAAAATTTTTTCATAAAGACTTGATCAAACTCTCGGAAAACCTGGCCAATATCAAGTAAACAATGGAAGAAAACCAAACACAATGACTATTGGTTCACGTATTTCCAGGATCGAAATGCAGGCATGTTGATAAATTAGTTACTATATCAAAAAATAGTCCATTGCGAGTTTAAGCAATTTTGAATTCTTACAATTCTTGCTTTGTGGTAGGTCGGACCGAAAATGGTGAAAATTTCATAACTAGTAGGATATAATCTACTTGTTCTATTAGTTATAATTTCTGCAGAAATTTGATAATTCTCAGTCGAACAAGCTGGCAGAAATGCTGGATATATACCCGATTGCCATATTTTTAGCTCCTTTACCCCAACTTTTCACATTATTTATTTCATATATTTCCCCATAAGTTTGAAACATTTTTAAATCCAATCCAATGAAATTTTCTACAGCAATACTTAATAAATTTTTCAAGAAATTTTTTTAGTTGAACTCAATGGACCAGAAAATGGAGACTACAACCAGAATACTTCAGTTAGTTTTCATAAAATTAATTCATTATAGTTATTTTTTTCTGCAGGAATCTCTATCGAGTAATTCAACAAAATAACAATCAAGACCTATATAAACGTACATTAAGTCCTGTACCTTCTGCAACGAGTGAAGTACTTGATAATTCTTTTGTAGGATCAAAAGGAGGAAATACAAGAAGAGCTTCCGAACTGTCAGTTTCAGTCCTCGGATTGCATCAACGTCGAAAATCTGAATTTTTATTACCGATTGAACCACCACTTTCACCAATTACGTTCTAAGAATTCTAAATGTGACACCTCACTTAAATTCAATCATTTAATTAAACGAGTTAAAAATAATTTGCTCATTTCATTCATTAACTTCTATTATAAATATTATTTGTTAATTTTTTGTCTTTCTGGCTCAAGATTCCTATCTACTCTAAGTATAATCGAAGATAGGATGTACTTTTATTCTTGTCATTAGCTCAGTTTACTGTCCTCTTCCTGGCAACAACCTGATCCGCGGCAATGGAAAAATACGAACTTTCATCTGCGCTAGGTATTTGACATTTTGTGGCTCAACCTCTGATTTTTTTCTAAACTTTGTCGAGGGTTAATAAAAATTTCGGTTCCGGTTCCGGATAACGAAGATTTACTAGGAACCGCCAACCTTACCCCATACCCTAGGGGAACAACCCTAGGATTTATATTTCTTTTAAATAATTAAATGGAATAACATAAATAAATTAAATCACCAAAAATTATGTACAATCATTTTCAGTTTTCAAAAAAAATTCCCGGATAAGATTTATGCAAAAAATAAATAATAAAATAATTTAAAGAAAGAGCATATAACTGATCAAATTTAAAAAAGAGGAATTTAAAATAAAATTAAATAAATGAATGTTTTACATAGTGAATGAATTGTTTATAACTTAAAGATGTTTTAGAACTGTTTTACTTTAAGAATTTCAAAGAAGAATTACAGAAGATAAAGTCCCTAAATTTACCGAAAATGAGAAAATAAAAAACATGCCAAACCCAAAAAACGAAAATTTACTTTCAAATCATTCTTTAGTATGTCCGATAAACATGTTGAATATCCATCACATTATGGAACAATTGTTACCTTCTTCTTCATGATGTTGTGGAGCAGGATTGTAAGGTATCCACTGATTAGTGGTGTCATCGAAATAAGAAGGTCTTTGAGGCTGGATTGCATAAAAGGCAGCTAAAATAGTAATAATCAATTATATTGTTCCAAAAAATCAACAAATTTAATTCCATGGCCAGAAAAGAAAAATTAAATAATTTTTTAAATTATTTTAAAAAATATTTTAAGAGAAATTCACAACTCTCCTCAAATTTTCTTAAATTTATTTTTGATAAGCATGGAATTGTTTTAACTTTTTCGTATAAGGAATCTGAACAAATTACAATCAAATTTTATGAATACTACTTTGATAAACAGGGAATTTTAATCAAAATATGTTTTTTGACTTATTTGAACAAATTACAGCTTTAAGAATTGAAATTCTATTATTTTGGACATTTATGTAAATAAAACTTTAGCCTATCAATTTTGAGATTCCATATTTTGAAAGAATTGTAAAGATAAAATAAAAAACAATAAATATGATATGCCTAAACTGTGGCCTAAATTATAATCTTATGTCCAGTAACCCTCAACCTCAAAGTAAATTTAAATATTTCGAAAAATATTTTAATTAAAATTTAAAAATATAAATAATCACTTTGATGAGGAACCATTTGTTGACCAAACTGCAAATTTTGGTTTTGAATTTGAGTATTCATATGAGTGTCATAGTTGAAATTATTCATTCCTTGCAATCCCTGACTGATATTTGGAAAATTTGGCGGCACTAATAATGATTATGTATATATTTAATGATTATGTATATATTAGATTAGAAACATGGGCCTGGCTAACTCTCGGTTATTTGGTTTCGGACTGCTGGCCTAATATAATTTGAATCCATTTTTTAATTCAGAATTTTAAAAGCGTGTAAAGGTAATATAAAAATAAAAACAGTAAAGATAGAATAAACAACTTGAAGCGCCATATCCTCCATTAGAATTAAAGCCATAACCGCTTGCAAAGCCATGATTGTTAAGCATTGAAGGATCTTGGGGAGGTTGACCATAACCTGAATAATATTCGAGTTTAAATCTTCAATTAATTATAATTTTTTAATTTAAATTTAAAATAATCACCAGGTTGAGGACCATTATGGGAGTTCAAATAATTATTTCCTCCGACTTGAGAATGTCCACCGAGTTGAGGATTATGAGGAGGAGGAATTGAATGAGAAGGAATTGAACTAAAGTTTGAATTGTTTATTCCTCCTCTAATTCCATTATTGTGCATATTTGGAGGCTCTATAAATAATTATGAATTATTTAACATTTAATATGTCAAATTGAATATTTATAAATTAGTTTCAAATTTTACTCTGTTGCGTCTGATTGTTTGGACGAATCGGTGGATGCATCATGTTTGGAATTGTATTATTTGGACGCACTGAAAAATCCAATTAAACAAAAATGAATATATTAATAAAAAATTAAATTCTAATATTAATTTTTTACTCGAATGTGGATTGCTATTAATTGGGCGAAAAGTTGGATTAGGTGCTCCGCTGTTTGCATTTGTTCGATTCATTCCACCAGGCATATTTTGTGGCACTAAATTTAAATTTTGATTAAGAGTTTAAATGTTAACATACTGTTACGATTATTATTTGTCATATTTTGACCTGGAACAATTGCGTGTTTTGTTTGCAACGGAGGTTCATCATCTTAATGTATAAATTAATAAAGGTATTTAAAAACATTTACATAGATGAGGATTTTAAATTAAAATTGCGTAATGCAGATTGTTGCTGCGTAAAATCTTTTTCACAGCCCAAGTTTGTAGACTTCAACCAAAATTTTCACTCTTACTCAAATCGAGTAAACTTCGATAAACATTGAAAAAATATTATTCAATTGAATAATATTTGAGTATAAGTCAATGAATAATAATTCGTCGTGAGATTGTTGGGGGGTTATCGAGGGATTATGTAGTATTAATGCGGATGGCAATGAGCGAATTGTAATGAGTGATTGATTGCAGGTGGATAATGAGGGTCGTCGATTTATAAATAACTTCGGATTAAGCGGGAGGGCGAGGGAATTAGAAGAATTTTTATTCTTAATTTACCCTTGAATTTGTTGAACAAATCATACAAATTTTTTGAAAAAATAAACACACCAAAATAAGATTCTTCAAAATCAGATCCTTCAATATCAGATCTATCATCACTTTCTTCTTCTTCAGCTGATTTTTTATGACTCATTTGTTTTTTAGTCGTCGATGAATTTTTCTGTCCTTTTGCCTTACTTTTTTGACTCGAAGGTCCTCCTTGAGATTTATCATTATCCTTTTTCTTCAACGACAATGCTCGACCACTAAAAATAGATAGATTTGTTAAAAATTTAGAATCTAAAATATGTCATTTTAAGCATTTTTAAAAATAATACAAAAACTTTTGCATCATAATGTATATTTAACTTAAGTTCATATTTGATTTTATTAAAATCAGGTTCATTAATTATTTCTTTAAGCAATGTCAAAGTTATCCGAAAATGAATATTTTTGTTAAACTAAATCTTTAATGTGTATTATTATTTTTTCTAATAAAACCTTAATATAACTTACAAATTCTTTTTGACCGTCTGCCATTTAGACGGTTTACCATCCGATTTCACTCCTTTACTTGCAGAACTTTTTCCTTTATCTTCTTCATTTCTTACGCAATTTATATGTAAAATAAGCCAAATATGGAAAATAAATAAAAGAAATAAAATGTAATATTTCATTTCAACTATTTACTAAAATATTTTTTAATTTTAATTAATTTATAATTAAAGCCTGTGTTAGAGGTAAATCTAAAACACTAACAATTAAAAGTTTATTAAAATATTTAATTAAATTATTAAAAGAATTTTTTAAAATTAAAAGTTAAAATTTAAACTGCCTTTTTGCTTTAAATTTTTCTGTATTTATGCTCAAGAATCTTGAAAAGCTAAATGCCCGCCTCTTCTAAAATGGGACAGTCTCTCTTATAAAATAGTAAACAAAACCTCTAAAGCTCGTGGATTT
The DNA here is from genome assembly GCA_036172955.1 of Meloidogyne arenaria. Taxonomy (NCBI): domain Eukaryota; kingdom Metazoa; phylum Nematoda; class Chromadorea; order Rhabditida; family Meloidogynidae; genus Meloidogyne; species Meloidogyne arenaria. The sequence continues at coordinate 758,756 of JARQAB010000029.1, read as the reverse complement.
GGGTAGGGTGGTAATCGAATTGTCTTTTCTTCTCTAATATACTCTCTCTTGTATAACATTGAAAAAATAAGCTCTCCCTGAATAAAGGATTTTAGACAAGGATAGGGTAATTGAGAGGACTTAAGACATAGCTAAAGGAGGATAAAGCGAACAGAGGGCGTAGTGACAGAAAACCCACTGACAGAAGACCCAAGGACAGAATACCCACAGACAAAAGACCCACAATAAGAATTTTTTAACCAAAACCTAAGAAGAAATTTTCTGAAATTTTTGAAAAAGACTTGTCTATTTTTCTAGGCACAAGATTAAAGAAAATAAAATATTAAAAAAAAATTTATTCCACAGTTAATCAAAAAATTTAATTATTGAAAAAGTGATTGAAGAGTCAAGTGATTAATTGGTGATTAATTGGTTTTTTGTCTGTGGGTCTTCTGCGTCGACACGGGACAGAGGCTTTCTTTTTAAAGAATTTCTTCCAAGAAAAAAGAATTAAAACTTGTTATGGCAAAAAATCAAAAGTTTGCAGAATTTCGGAAATCAAAACAAAACAACTAAAAAGTCGAAATTTGAAAAAACTCGGAAATCGGAATTATAAAAGTCCTTTGACTTTCATTTGCAAAAAGCGGGCATTTATTTCAATGAAAATTAATTTATCTCTCTCTTATCTAATAAAATTCTTTCTCAATCACCTGCTAGTATTTCCGCTTAAAAAATTAAAAAAATTAAACAATATTGTATTTATTAATTGATTTAATTAATCAATTAATAAATTGATTTAAATTTTTAAAATTGATTGCTAAAAAATTAAAATAAAATTTAATTTTTAATTTAAATATATAAAATTTTAAATAATAAAAGTTAAATTTAAACTAGAGTTGGACAAAACGATACTGGTATCGGCCAACCCAAGACCAAGATTGACCGATACTCAAAAACCCGATACCGAGACCGATACCATCATTTTGAGCCGAGATTGATACCGAGAAACGATACTGACCGAGACTAACAGATATTTTTATTTTATGTCAAAAAATACGTGTAAAAATAATTTTTTAATTATTATTTTAATACTAATTTAATCATTATTATTATTAATTATTATTCAGCGTCAACGGAGCTGAAAAACGAGGGAGGTATCTAATTTTTTGAGGAGGTATCAACCCGACAAGTAAAGTCATTCAATTGCACCGAACGTTGGCTCAAACCGAAAACGGCAATCCTAATTGTAACCTCTAATTCTGCTAAAGTCGTTTGAAAATCATAGATAGATTTGTCAAAGGCTTAGAGATAGTCAAATCCTATATCTCACAAAAATATATGTAAGTTTGCTTAAAAAATAAAAAATTTTGATTTTTTATTTTAAAAAATAATTATTTTATATTTTTCTTTCAATGGCAAAAATATAAATTTAAATAATTCCTGAAACAGACAAATAATAACAATTACCATGGCAGCACAATTCCTTTAACAAAAGTATTTATTATAACTGCAAATGTATAATATTTACATAACCGCAATAATAATTATAATTTCTCTAGAGATTTAAATAAAAATTTATTTTTTTTAATAAACTTTTACAATTATTTTAAAAAATTCGAAAAATTGAAAATTTAGTTAGTTTTTTTCTACCTTCCAAATAAATAAATAAATAAAATCTCAGTCTAAAAAATTCAATATTTTATTCAAACAAGTTAAAAATTTTTTTTCAAATTTTCCTTAGCTTTGCATAAAAATATTTAACAATAAAATTTGTTTATTGACATAAATATTTCTAATAAAAAATTTATTTTTATGGTGCGTCCTTTTTAAAATATTATTTAATATTTTTAAAATATTTTTCAAACATCCCAGAAAAAAATTAATAATATTTTGAATATTTTAAACAAAATTATTTTTGAATTTCCAATATTTAAACGAAAATAAAAGCCAATCCGTCCATGATTTGTATCTAGGATCATGAATGCTTTCACGATACCTCTGCCTTTATTCTAATAAGCAGAGGTGGGTCGGAATTCCGATTTCCGACTTTTGAGCCAGTTCCAATTTTCGGCTCTTCCGATTTCCAACACCTCTGCCTGTTCCAACCCACCTCTGCTAATAAAAATAAACAATTTACCTATTTTAATATCCCTTTTTTCAAAAAATTCTTTCCTTCCATTAAAAAAAGGCAAGAATTAATAACACGTTTTTTTACTTGTCAACCCAATTAAAAATAAAAATAAAATGCGCACGAATTGTTACTTACTTACATTTATGAATCATCAAAAAAGTTTGACTCATCCATTTTTTATTGAATAAATGAATGGGGGTTTTTTTTTTATTTTTTATTATTTTTTTCAAATTTTAGTTTTTTTTATTTTTGGAGGAATTTAATCTTTTTATAAATTTATTTTTTCATTTTAATTTTACATAAAAGTTTCCCTCAGATAAAATAGTTGGCCGTATCTGAAATTAATGCCGCCTTCCTATGTTTTCCATTTTTTTTCTTATTCCTGAAAATGGTTAATTTTCTTATATTTTTCCCTCTTTTTTTGACCATCCTGTAAAACAAAAATTTAAAAGATCAGTCACTTTGTGGTGTCCGATTTATTTTAAATTTTCAACTTTTTTTAAATTTATTTTAAATTTTTAACTTTCATTTTTAAACCATTTCTTCCATTTCTTTCTTTCTTTAATAGGCATTTATTGATCTTATTTTATTTAGACAGCCATCCCCGACTGTCAGATTGAAAAATGAATTGTAATGATGGCTCTTTTTCATGCATCGCTCACTAAAACACCCAACAACCACTCAACAATTTTTATTTTTTTTGTTGCTCAGAATAAGCTCTTCAAAATTCTATAAATATTTATTTTCTTTAAAATTTTTTGTTTTAATTTTTTATAAAATTATCTCTTTTTGAATAATTTATTTTTAATAAAATAATTAATTTCTGAAGGATACTAATTGAAGAAATTAGTTATTATTAGTTATTTACTTTTGCATATTAATTTTTTTATCACTTAATGATCATAAAATGAGCTAATAAAATTAAAAATTTTATTTAAGATATGTATTTTGACCAATTAAAATAAATTTTTTTATTAATATTAAAGTTTTTAGTGAGCTCTAATTTTAATATCTTCTGCACAGCCAGGATCCGCCTGCCCTATATCCTTTATGTCCCGTTCTCTCATATTTAAAATTTTTAAAATTTATTGGACACTAGGCAGAAGAATTACCTAAACAATACCTCATTTTAGTTTTTTTTGAGCCTGTTGTGGATCGAACGCAGCGGCTTCTAATTGTCTAGTGTAATTTCAATTTAATTAGGGTGTCAGATAGAATTAAAGAATAAAGAATTTAATATTTATTTATCTACTTTATTTATTTTAACAATTGTGGAATAATTGGGCAAGGGCAACTCAATTAACAGCTAAAAAGCTTATATGAACGGGCAACTCATGAATACGGGCTAAAAAGCAACTAACTTAGCAACAGAACTTTTTACTAGTAAAAGAGAGGGGCTTAAATAGGGCCAGTATTGGAGGAACATTTTTAAATGATTAGAACATTAAAACACAATTTAAAACACAAATTAACTAAATTTAAGGATCGGTCCACCTTTTTGGCAATTTGTTTGTTGAAATATTAGGTTGGGCCAAAAAAGTGGACCTTGAGACACATAAAAATTAAATAGTAAACAATTTGGAATGCGGACTAAAAAACACGTGAAAAGGAGAAATTGGGGGTTAAAAATGTGAATTGGGCCAAAAAGATAAGAAATTGGCCCACAAAAAGTAATAAAGTGAAGAAATGGGGCTTATCAGTAATTTAAACAAAAAATTGTATTTTGATCACAAAATACAAAAAGCAGAATACTTTGTCATTCTGCAACACTCCCCCTAAATTAAAAATTATTTTCTTTTTCTTCTCCTCTCTTTTATTTATTTTCTGTAATTCGTCTTTTTCTTTACCTTCCTCCATCAGTCTGGCTCTTCTAACGTCTTGAAAATTCCTTGTGCCCCAATCAATTTTTGAATACATGCTTTGTATTTCTCTATTTCCTCTTCTTTCTGAGCAATCTCTTCTTCTCGTTTCTTTATTCTTCCCATCATTATTTTTACTAATTCTTCCTTGGATGCTTGTGATTGATTTTGTCCCAGGGCGTTCTGAACCAGTGCATGTTCCTGTGCATTCCGCACCATATTGATAGTTTCCGTTGTGAAAAGGCGAGATGGGTTTTGTGGATTCATCTCTATAATTTTTTGGGAATTTATTTTGGATTTCCCCTATTTTTCTATTGTTATTTGACAGTTCGGTTGTATATCGTTCCCTATGGGATTTGAAAATCGATATTTCGAAACAGCTCTCTTCGTGATCCATCGAATTTGTAGAAATGCTGCTCGAATTTCGTATAATTGCTGAGTTGCTTTGTTGACCGAACGTCTCTGAGGCTGAGGCGAATTTATTTAAACAAAGTATAGTCATAAAAATGAGTGCTGTACTTGGCACTTGTCTTCTTATTGATAGACCTCGACGGAGTCTATTTAACGGGTTCCCGAAAGGGTTATCTGCCTCTGTGTTCAGTGAAATGAGTGAGCTGGCCCTTGAAAATCTCACTCTCGATTGCCTCTCTTCATTGCCTCTTATTAAACTTCTTTCAGGAGTATGTGTCTCCTTTATTTCGCTAAGTTCGACGTCTTCCTGTCGTCGTTGACTTTCTCTTCGTTGGCTTGCATTTCTTGGGCGTCTTCTATTTGGTCCTGCCAGTAGACCTATGCTTCTGAGTGTTGGCATGATTAAATATGTGGCCATTACTGGGAATAAAAAGTCCCTCAAAAACAAAAATGTTGAATACAAGCAGGAGAGTATTATCCAATGCTGTACAAATGCATTCCAGATTTCTGTTAGCCATCTTTTAGCTAAACCGGGAAGTCCTCCGGGTATAGCTCCGAGAACTACTGCCCTGTAGTGTTCGTCGGTTTTTTGATTGCTTTTCCATTCTTCCAACTGTTGAAGCTCGTCAATGTGAAGGAATGGCATCTGGTCATCATCTTGATGCAACATCCACTCATGAAATACTAGTGGATGGAAATCGTAATCTCTGAACTGCGTCAAGTTGCTGTGGTACTGTTGAATTATACTGCTATTGATCCATTCAATTTTTGCATTGCTTGTGTCGATGCGTGACCAATTTCCTTTTGCGTACTCGAAGTACATGATTCTATTGCGGTTGCAATCTGCTGGTGGCGACGTTGCCGTTAATACGCGAAGCTCTGGATCAAGGTATGCTTGTAGAATCTTTTCAAAAAAGTGTACTTCTACTGGTATGTATTTAAAACATGCTGCCGATGGTCGAGGCTTTATTATGTCCATCAGAATTGTTGTGCAAGTGAAAACTTGCATTGTATTTTCGCCGAGCCATTTTGCTACTATGTTGTCTTTGTTGAAGAGGTGTCGGGCCTGAATTGTTGGGTTAGCATTTCGTTCGAACTCCTTACACTTGTCTGCGAATATTTTTTCCATCATTTGATTCATTGCCATTTCGGCTGCTGTCATTTCGCTTGCGATTTGTTGCTCGTCTACATTTCTTCTTGGTCGCTGTGACTTCATCTTATTAAATTCAGAAGTCTTTATTCCAAAGCCTTGTTCGGCTATAGTTAAAGGTGTGCCGTCACATGATTTCTCTGTTGGTGCAGTTAAGTTGAACGTGAGTGCCTGCTCACGTGACTTGGATACAAAAATGATCCGTGACTGCTCTAATCGGAATAGTCCTTCTATTACTTCAGCAAATTGATGCTGGCATTTCTGGCAAAGATGTTGTGGACATCTAGCGTCCCATACGATTGATGTGTTGTCTGCCAAGGCACAAAATTCTTCTCCGAATTTGCAATGATCCAGATTGTGAACTGGTGACATAAGTTGCAGCGTTTGCGGTTTGTAAAATGCCGAAGTGAGTTGGACGAGACAGTTCGTCGCTGAGTTTTCCTTCTTGCCTCCAAAGAGACTGGAGAAGCGTCCTGGGAAGTCTACAGTTAAAATTTCGTTTGTTGACCAAGAACTTGAATCCAATTTTCCCATTGGTTTATTTGTTGGTGGACACATATGTCGTTGTGTCATGTTCAAGCAGTCCTTTTTTGATACTGGTGCCATGTATCTGTCCACTGTGACGAATCGGTCACCCAATAAATTCGTGTAGTACGATTCATGGACAGTTTTGATTGAACATCTGTGCGCAACCATTTCTCGCGCTTGATTGACGTGCGAGTATAGTGATAAACGAGTCGGCCTCCATTTAAGTTGTGATGTTAGATTGCTACAATATGGCGATGTAGTTTTTTCCGGAAATGTCCAAAGAGAACTGGACTTATGAGCGCACCAAAGCGCAGGTTTAGCCTTGCTTGATTTGTTGTCCAAATTTGTGGACCTTATTGATTCATGCTTTAGGTTCATCAGCCATTGTGAGAAATCGTTCTCTGCTGTCTCTGAAGCCTTTTGTGGTAGAGGCTGCTGGCGTGTGGCGCCATTTTCATTTCGTGGGACATTTATCTCTTCTTTTTGTTTTATATCTGGTGGCCTCATGTTATTTTGATTAGTAGCTTTAGGGCGTATGTTGTTTTGATTTGTGATTGGAAGGCGTATATTGATTGATGTCTGAGTCCCTTGCGACTGTATTGGCGTTATTGTTTTAGATATTTGAAATCTAGGAGTCGGTGCCGTATTTTCTATTTGTTTTGTTCTGTTGTATGCCTTTTGAGGACTTTGTATTTCTGGCGGTTGCCTTTTCCATGGCGGAATTTGATTCGATTGTTGCGCTTCCTGATTTTTAAATTTTGTGGGGATTTGCGAATAATCCCCATTCCCCTCTACCCCTTTTGACATTAAATCTGGGCGTAGAGTTGTTGTAAGCATAGTTGTCTTGGCTGCTCCTAATCTTTTGTGTAGCTCTGATAAATGTGCCTTTTTCTCTGGTGAGAGTGCTACGTTGATTCTGCGCCCCTGTTTGGTTATTGTAGTGTGTGGACCTCTGAATTCTGGCATGGCGTTTTGATCGGCCCTCTTTTGTATTTCTATCATGAATGGATTGTTGATTGCCGTTACGACCGTGAATAGAATGATGCTCAGTAGTGCCATGATGAGTATGTAGTAATATTTCCCTTGAGGCCATTTGTTTCCCTTTCGATAATTTCCAGTTTTTTCCTCAGCTTTATAATAATAGCTTGCTGGAGGTGAGATGCCATTTTTGCCTTCCTGTTGGCTTGCTAATTTTGAATTGTGTTTGGGCGAATTATTTTTTGCCTTTTTGGGGTCTGCCAATCTTTTTGTTTGCGAATTGTCTTCCGGCGACTTTTCCTTCGGTGATTTATAATTTCGCCTCCTGTTTTTTGATGAATTGCCCTTTGGCGAATTGTTTATCGGTGAGATGCTCTCTTGCATATTATTCATTGATGTGTTGCCTTGTGGCATATTGTTTATATATGACTTGTCTTTTAGTCTTTTGTTTTTGGGCCTCTTGATTTTTGTTAAATTGGCACAATGTAAATTATTGTTAGGCCATTTGTCGCTTGGTATTTTGTCTTTTGGTGACTTTTCTATTTTATTATTATCTCCCTCCGCATTCTGGTGAGACATGTCCGGAGGTTCTTCAATCATTGCTGAATTTTTTCTTTTATTTTCATCCGCGACCTCTTTGTGATTGTTGCCCTGAGACGTGTTATGTTTCGTTGAGCGTCTTCTTTTACCTTCATCGGAATTTTTGTCCGGAGGCGTTTCAGTCTTTTTTGACTTCTTTGTTATTTCTTCCTCAGTGGCGTATTGCTTGCCCAGAGGTGTGTCAACTATTGTTGAATTAATTTGTCTCACTTCTTCCTCAGCATTGTGATTGCTCAGAGGTATATTAGCTGTATTATCCTCCGTTGGATTGTTGTTTGGCGAAATTTCATTCGTAGAATTTTTTATTTTGTCGCCATCTTCGGCATCTTTGTGAATACCCAGCGGTACACATTCCTTCGCTGGGTTCTTTATTTTTTCCTCTTCCTGGGCATTCTTGTGAGACTTGGCCGGAGGTATGTTATCCTTTGTTGGATTTTTTATTTCATTTTCATCCTCAATCTTCTTGTCTAGAGGAGTATTATGGTTTGTTGAACCTCTTCTTTCATCTTCATCCTTGGCAATTTTGTGGTTTCTGCCTAGAGGTTTTTCAATTTTTATTGAATTAATTTGTTTCTCTTCTTTTTTGGCATTCTGCTTGCCTTTAAGTGGATCAACTTCTGTTGAATTTCCACTTTTATCTTCCTCGGCACTGTTGCTTTGAGGTACTTCAAACTTTGTTGAAGTTTTTCTATTTTCTTCCTTGGCATTGTGCTTGCCTTGAAGTGCTTCATTCTTTTCTGACTTCTTTTCTATTTTTTCTTCGGCCTCTTTATTTTTGCTCCGAGATACTTCAGTCTTCTTTGATGATTTATTTTTTGGCCTCTTATTTTTTCCTTTTGAATTTTTACTTGGTGAATTCTCTTTTGGCCAATTTTTTCTTGTTGATTCAGGCGTCTCGTCGTCTGAATTGTCATTGCATTCAAATGCTGCGTTGACTTGAATTGATGCGGCGAATACTGTATGTGCGCCTATTGCATTTTCAATTTGACCTGCACCGCTTAAAAGTTTACCAAGTCGTGATTCACTGATCGTAAATCCGCTCGGTAATGTTGTCTTCTTTTCTACTTTGAGTTCATGGAACAGATCCATGCCTATTAGTAGATCAGGTTGTCGATGCTCGACATTTGTAGTGAGTCGTACTTGATTGAGCTCTTCACCAGTAAGCTCTTTCAAATCGTACAGCGGGAGAGGATTGACGAGAAATTTTAGCTTGTTCAAAACGATGCTTAATTTGCCTCCTCCCTTTGTTTGTAGATTTGCTCTCACTAAATCGCTCTTATATTCTTTGGCTCTTCTCTCACCAAAGCTTGTTAATCTGCAGGTCTCATTTGCCACTATCACTGGCAAGTTGAGTGAATCAGCCAGCTTCGCTGATATAAATGATCGTTGACTTCCAGGGTCGATAAAAATCAAAGCCTTTTGTTTGATGTTTGGCCTCTGCGGATTATAAATCGGTGCCTCTATTGTCATGAGCAATGCTCTTGCTTCTTTATTTTCTATCGCGTTTGTTTGTACTATCTGACAATTTGTAGCGCTTGGTCTTTCTCTTTGTTGCTGCGATCGGACCACATTTCCTTGCCTACGGGCAATTATTCGATTTGGGTTTCGTTGAAAACATAGCGCTGTTGGGTGCAATCTTCCACAATGATAGCACTTTGCTGGGGTTTTGCATTCTGCACTTGAATGATTTCTTCTTAAACAGCGTGTGCAGAGCTTCTTCTCTTTGGCTACCTGTAGCCTTGCTCGAGGATTGTTATATTTGTTGCATTTGTCGTTCCAGTGCGTCAATCCGCAAAACGTGCAGTCTGGAAGCAAAGCTCGATTATCGTCTTGTCGTCTTGTATTGTTGAAACCCCATTGATTATTTTCTCTCTGAGTTGCTTGTCTATTTGATTGATTCTGATTTCTCTGAGTTGCTAGTCTTTGCCCTTGTGTGATTGCTGCATACGTATATTCATGTTGCCTGTGCTGCTGTGGAGACTTCTGATGATTTTGTTGATTCGGCCTTGCTTGCCGTCTATTCTGTTCTTGGTCATATTCAGTCATGACCTCTTGAATAGCTACTTCCTTTTGAAGTGCTTCGAGCAGTGCGCTGCGAAATTTATTTGTAGACCAATTTGATGGGTCTTCTGCCTTCTTTGATAAAATCACCCGTAAAAACGGTTTGCTTAATTTCTTCTCTAACATTAAATGTACTGCTGGTCCTTCTATATCCTCGCCCATATTCTTTAACTCTCTGGCTAATCTTTCGAGGTCAAGTGAAAATTTCTTGACGTCGGTCAATGTTGAGCAAATTTTCAAATTTGCCAATCTTGAGTGGAGATTTCTGATGTGAGCATCCTTATCTCCATATTGATCCTTTAGAAGCTGCAATGCTTCCTTGTAGTTCTTTGCTTCGAGGCGGAACCCGGCTATCAATTCACGCGGTTCCCCGTCCACAAGATTGCGAAGCAAAGTGAGTTTCACGATGTCGGACCCTGCACTCGAGTCCACTGCGCATCGGAAGCAGGGCTGCACGCAATTGGAAAAAAAAATCCGCAACTCGCAATCCGCAACTCTCAATTTATTTTTAAATATCCGCAAACGCAATCCGCAACTCGCAATTTCTTTTTAAAAATCCGCAAACGCAATCCGCAACTCGCAATTTTAATTTTAAAATCCGCAAACGCAATTCGCAACTCGCAATTGCAAAAAACCCCGCAATTTACGCAATCCGCAACTCGCAATCCGCAATTTTTAAAAAATAGAAAAAGAAATTTTATCACTTCAAACTATAGTTAAAATTGTATATGAGCAAATTATGGTGGATCAACCATTCTTTATGGTTGATCCACCATCCTGGATCAACCATTCTTTATACTCTTCCCATCTAGTTTCATCAAGATAAATAAGTTTAAAACGTGGATCCAATAGAGTGGCAAGCACTAAGTCTCGATTATCTTCAATTCCGCTTAATTTTGATGACAAAGTTTCTGAAATCTTTTTTCTTGCTGATGAGAAATCAGAATCCTCTTTGGTTAAATTATGTTGAAGTGCCTGTTTAGGTGATTTTATATTTTTAATAAATCTAGTAAATTACACAATATATAGGAATAATAACAGAAATTGAAACTGTTCGATTTTGTAACCTCTTTGTTTTTTAATGTTTTTGTTTTTTTTTGTTTTTTAATGTTTTTGTTTTTTAACCTCTTTGTTTTTTAAAAAATTTAACCTCTTTGTTTTTTAATGTTTTTTCTTTCTTTTTACGTTCTTCAGCTACATAATCTTCTCTTTGTTTAAATAAATTCGGATGTTTGTTTTTTAAATGCATTTTGAGGCATTCTGTACTAAGGCTTTTCCCTGTGTCTTTAATATAATTACACTCAGCAATTTTACATTGTGCCGTACTTTTGTCAATTCGATTGAAATAAAACCACCAGTTGCCTGGATTCAACGACATTTAATCTATATTTTCGAAAAAAATCTTTCTAAATCTGTTAAAAACAAAATAAAATTATAAATCGATAAATTATTGCCAACATTAACAAAAATAATTATTTTAAACATTTCGCCAAATAAATTTTATACAATTTAAAATAAGACAAATTGCGTGAAAATTGCGTAAAAATCGTAAAAATCCGCAAACGCAATCCGCAACTCGCAATTTTAATTTTAAAATCCGCAAACGCAATCCGCAACTCGCAATTTTAATTTTAAAATCCGCAAACGCAATTCGCAACTCGCAATTGCAAAAACCCCCGCAATTTACGCAATCCGCAACTCGCAATCCGCAATTGCGTGCAGCCCTGATCGGAAGCTCTCGTAGAATTCTAACCAGTCCTTTCTTTCTCCATTAAATCTTTTAATATGAAGGGTGGGCAACTGATATATAGACGAAATTGCCTGTCGTGTAGCTCCAGTGCTACTTGATTCCTTTGGCGCCGTCGCTTGAAGTAGCTGCGCATGTATTAATTCTTCATTTCTTTTTTCTTTTTCTACTCTTGACTCGAGTAGTTTTGTCTTTATTGCAGTACTTGATTGATGATCTCGCAGATTTCTCAACATTAATTCTATTGTTTCCATTGCTCTATCTAATTTTTGCTCCACTTGAAATTTTTCGAAGTCTTCATTTGCTTGCTTCCTTTCGTCGCCTGACAACTTGCGCAAAAGGTCGACATATTGTGCCATTGCTGAACGTATGTCGTTTAAATATGTGTCTCCTGTCGTGACTTCCGTCTCTATTTTTTCTGTCAGCGCTTGCATCTTTAAGAATTGTGTCTCCAAATTATCTTCATCTAATATCTCTTCTTGTAAATCTTTTGGAGTTCTGAGTCTCGAAAGAGCTCTCAAAGCGGAGACGATTGTTGTTTTTATCGGTGCTGACATGTTGAATTTCAATAAAGATTGCAGCAATATTCAAACGTTTGGAACTTTCGACTTTTCTAGTACTCGTACTCGGAAGAGTGAATTCTATTACCCGAACTATCAAACAATAACAAAACAAGGCACGAAGACCGAGTCTTTGTTATGATGAGAATTAATTGGGTCTTAGGTTTTATCCCTCTAATCCGGAATTCAAAAATACCAAAATAGTATATGAAAATACTATATTTGAGTATTCAATTTGTTTTACTACCAAAAATATATACAAAGATATATTCTTTGGAGTTTAATTAATTTGTTAAAAAATAAATTTAATTTTAATTTAGATCCCCCTTTTTTCGGAAATAAATTTTAAATTTTATTTTATTTTCCACCTTTTTCACAACCAGCAATTGCAATATGTGTTGCTGTTGATTATTTCCAATTAATTAATACGAATTTTGGTACGAGCCTCCAAACTTCTTTTCTTCAACAAATAAGAGAATTTGTTGTTGTTGTAGTAGATAAATTTAAATTTTTTTTAACCAACAAATAATGAAGAATTTGTTGTTGTTGTTGTTGTAGGTGAGATTAAATTCTAATTTCACCGGCTGAGCCCCCAGTTGTTGTGGATCGAACGCAGCGGCTTCTAATTGTCTAGTGTAATTTCAATTTAATTAGGGTGTCAGATAGAATTAAAGAATAAAGAATTTAATATTTATTTATCTACTTTATTTATTTTAACAATTGTGGAATAATTGGGCAAGGGCAACTCAATTAACAGCTAAAAAGCTTATATGAACGGGCAACTCATGAATACGGGCTAAAAAGCAACTAACTTAGCAACAGAACTTTTTACTAGTAAAAGAGAGGGGCTTAAATAGGGCCAGTATTGGAGGAACATTTTTAAATGATTAGAACATTAAAACACAATTTAAAACACAAATTAACTAAATTTAAGGATCGGTCCACCTTTTTGGCAATTTGTTTGTTGAAATATTAGGTTGGGCCAAAAAAGTGGACCTTGAGACACATAAAAATTAAATAGTAAACAATTTGGAATGCGGACTAAAAAACACGTGAAAAGGAGAAATTGGGGGTTAAAAATGTGAATTGGGCCAAAAAGATAAGAAATTGGCCCACAAAAAGTAATAAAGTGAAGAAATGGGGCTTATCAGTAATTTAAACAAAAAATTGTATTTTGATCACAAAATACAAAAAGCAGAATACTTTGTCATTCTGCAACAAGCCCAAATTGTTTACTTAAAATAAAGGTCCTACTTAAAACAATCAAGTGATATTTCCTAATAACTACTACACTTTTGTAGATAATTATATACTTTAATATGTCTACTTCACCATTGAGAGCTTCAATTATAGTAAGTGCTATAGTATTTACAGCTATTGGAATGGGCCTTTCAATTGCTGGATTATTAAGCCCTTCTTGGCAGGTATTTAATTTAAATTAATTATTTTGTAAAAATTTTAATTTAAAAAGGTAGTTAATTTGCAAGAATATAATTCTGTCCACGAACACGGACTTTGGCTTGATTGTATTAGACACATTAGGGATGTTACTGGAGTTTTGTTAAGGAGGTAATTAAATATGGAGACGGGACTTTTGCTTTATGGAGACGGGACTGGGAGTTTCATACAAGAATCATGATCTGCATCTCGAAAAATATCGATACTCGATAATCAAGATCTTTTGTTGTGTAAGGATGATTCCCCTAGAGCAGTTAAAATGCTTAAAGTATCTAAAAGGATAATAAAGAAAGCAAGAGTCTATGCCCCGGTAGCCCACTGGTAGAGCTCCTGTATATGTTGAGCGAATGCGCCTAGCATTCGCTCACCATATACAGGAGCTCTGGCTAAACTTTTGCTAAACTCTTTCTTTTGAGATCTCGATTCGTTCATATTTGCGGATCCAAAAATGTCTGGGTATGCAAATAACTCGGTTCGGATATCGAATGATATCAGAGGGTTTCCCAGGATCTTTCAACTCTAGTCTTGGACCGATATCTGATTAATAGTGAGATTTTAGGATCGATTGACTGCTCGTTCAAAACTTCTCTTAAAATATTTTTCTGATGATTTTTCGAGATATCTTACTTTCCATTCCTCAAATCCTGTCTATATTATTTTATTTAAATAATTATAAAATATATTTAAAGGTATTTAACTGAAACTGAACCTCTTCATTGTGTTTACAAATTCGATTATGACAAGCGAGTGAATTTATTATAATAATTATTAATTATATGGGCTTTAATTATACCCACCTAACTAAAAATATAAATAAGAATTTAGTTTCTTCTTTCTATTCCATACTTTTAATTAATGTTTTCCTTAACAATTAATTAACTAAATATATTTTTAATTTTTAAAGGTATTCTGGGACTTTTGATATTGAAGATGATAATTCTCCTGTTGGGGAAGTTAATAGACACAAATTTTATGGATGGCATACAGCAACGCTTATAATGATTGTTTGTTTATTTTCTTGGAAGGCTTTATATATTTTTTTCGAAAAGATTGCTTTTTTCTTACTTTAAGCCTAAAATCTAAATTTTTTGAACAACTCAAAAATCTCTTATAAAAATTTAATAATTTATTTTTAAATTCCAATATAATTTATTTAGATAATAGCCTTGATCACAGGCTTTTGTTCAATTTGTATAGGCGCTTGTAGTTGTGCTATTCCGTCATTAACTTTAATTTTTACGACTACAATTTTATTAACTAGTATGATCTTTGAATTAGTTCGTCTATACATAGATTCCGAAATAAAAAATTTTAAAGAAGCATCTCAAAATTTGAAAAACAAGAAAATCCAATATTATGATTTTTCCAGCCGATTAGGATTTTTAGAGAATAAATCCTTAAATCACAATTACGATTGCCGTTTTCGGTTCGAGCCGATGTTCGGTACATTTTTTCGAGCTATGTTTTTTCTAATCGGTTCGTTTTCTAGCCTTTCTAGCTGAAAATCTTCGGCTCGCTCGATCTTTCGAGTTTTGGTTCGAGCGAGCTGGCAACCCTAATCACAATTAACTCTAAAATTTCAGCTTTTCTTTCCTCTGTGGCTGAGGGTGTTTTCTTTTTCTTTTCACATCGTGCTGACAATCGTTTTGTTAAAGGAATTGTTGGCACTTATGAAGTAATTTACATAATTTTTTAAACAATATTATTAAAATACTTCTATTAGCAACGTGTTGGTCTAGCTTTCTTTTTACAAATGGGGGCCTGTTTCTTCCATTTTATCGCCTTCCTTATTGCTATGATGGCTACATTGTACACAATTATTTTCATCTTTAAAATTTCTAAATTTCTAGTTTTGCTTTTTCTTCCAAAAATTCTTCCTTAAATCATGCACATTCTTTATCAGCAAATTCATTAAAATCAAATATTACTGCAATGGGAAGGTGAATGATTTTCTTGTATTAATCAGTGTTTTCGTACAGCTGTTAGCCGCCCATTATCTAGGCTAAACATCGCCACTAACTTTTTTAGACAATAAAAAAGTATCCTTAGGAAAGCGATAGGGAGTTAAGCTGGTGCATATAAGCTCTAATGGAGTAGGCTAGGGTAGATCACTTCTTCATTCATTAGACAGATCCACCGGCCAATCCATCGAGCCTTATAGGGAAGAGCTCTCCCTATATTCCACCACTGCGATTCACCTATTTCTATACTCCGCGGAGTTCACACATGATTACAAGCATGCGCGACTCTGCCTATAACATCAACTAGACAACGAGGGTTTCTTTTCATTTCTTTTGTATTTTTTATCTATGTTGATGAATATGTTCAGAAAAATTTTTGTGGATTTTTATATTGTTAAACAAAAATTTTATGAGGGGGGTGCGTATAATTTTGGAACACTAATATTTTAAGTAAATTGACATAAAAAGGTAAATAATTTACGGATTTTTTTATTTTCTTGTTTAAACATTTAATTTATCAAGAAGAATCAATAGATAAAATATCTGATTAAAATAACATAGGAAAATTCATAAAACATGAAAAAACTAGGGGTGCGTATCATTTTGGAACGCAGTGTATTACCTCGTTTTAATTTTATTTTTTAATTTATTAGAACCACAAATCTGTCTGATCCTACACTACGCCCACTCTTACGTCCAGCGCCCCCGCCACCTCCACACTCTCAATCTCGTCCAGGTTCTTCTGCAGCTTTGCAAAATTTTGATTATATGGGACATGAAGAGACAACCCAAGGATCACTTTCCCTCAATTCTGGACCTCCTCTTCCACCACATAATTTAATGACAACACAACAGCAATATGTATTTCCGTCAGCAAAATCTACATCACTTCGACATGAATCGTGAGAATTTTAGCGGTACTACCGATATTACTGACTCTGTACTTTTCGGTACTATTTGTATGGTGTTGGAAAATCTATTTGCCGAACATGTTAAACCTTTGTAAACCTTGTTTCATAAAACTATCATGCTTATGGGTACCAAATCCTGAAAACTTTGCCAAATCCCCTGACAAAACTCTAAAATAATCAGTGAAATAATTTTATGTATAAAATCGAAGCATAAAATCTTATTTTATAGTTAATTAGCTAAAACTACATATGTATGTTTAGCTTTCAAAAATAATAGCATTGCAATTACCTAATTTGAATTATAAAAAGTTTATAGAAAGTTTATTGTTTTCATTTATAAAAAGTCTTTTGTATGATATATCATATTAAGCAAAATAATTCAATTTTGCATATAAGGAATGAAAAGAGGCAAAAAATTACTCCTTAATAATTTTAATAAAATCGAATCATGAACCTTCTTCCACTTTTTATCTTGCAATAAATATTTTTAATTTAAAAGGTCAACAGAGTTTGACCACCAAATATTTACCCAAGAACAAATAAACCAACAACAACCAACACCAAAAACACGTTCACAATATTATTCTAGACAAAATGAGAGATTTGAACGTGTACAAGTTGCTGATTCTATGCCAGAATTAAGTGGAAGGATAAGCCAAAAATCAGAAACTTGTGTTTAATGAAAATTTTTAAAAATAAGAGAAGATCTCTATATTTGAATCTGAAAATTTTTTGTATAAATAATTTTTTAATAATTTTTACATTTGTTCTTAGATTATCTGAATTTTAAAAGAATACAGAGTGACCAGAAAGTAACTGCACATTTTTCGTTCGGGTAAATGTCCAGCTCTAATATACCGTATTTATTCTAATTGAATGGCCGCAATTCTATTTTTCAATACGCCAAAAATTTAAATTCAATTGGAAAGGTCATTAAAATAGAGCTGGCCATTTTTTGGTCGTTTTTTACTTTAATTCTAAATGTTTAATTATGGATATATACATATTAGTGTTTCGCCGGAAGTTCCGGTTCCGTTAGGCTGAAAAAGGTTAGGCTGATTAATTTACAATTAATTTTCTAACTGCTCTTAAATTTCTACTTTTTAATCTATAAAGCACCCTCTTTAAATTACCGCCTCCAGCGAGAGGTTGAAACAATAATTAACCTGGATAATTATTTTAGCAAATACGGTATCATATTTTCTCTCACCTCTATTAATTACTCCTTCAATAATAAAAAGTCGAAACAATAATTATCCAGGGTAGTTATTAAAGGGTAGTTACTACAAAGAACATGCCAGCTAACAATATAGATAAAACTTTAAAATTAATTTATTGTTAAATTTGAGGAGGGTTTTGTATAGTAAGCGTCCTGGCCCCCTTTCCCCTTTATAATTTCGATAGTTACAACTCGGCAGTGATTAAATTCGAGAGTGAACTTTTGGGTATTATGAATCGGGGAAATTTTGTGTACGTCGAACACCCTGTTGTTCAATAATATAAGGTATTAATTTATGCAAGGTGCTGGATTTAATTAAAATTACAAAAATGGCGGCGACGATTTTTAAAATTTAACCAAAATATTCGACAATTTTGTTTAAACGAAGTTCAAGATTATATCAGAAAATATTATTTTAAGTTCATTTCAAATTTCCTTCATTATCCATTATAGCCAAATTGATTGTGGGCGATATGGCTTAATAAACTGAAATAAATTAAAATACATAAATAATAACATATTTTCTCTCTAAATTGAAATAGGGATTCCGAATGAAACTAAAATCAGCTTGATTCGTTTGAAGACCTCACCGAAAGATTGACCATCTTTTAATATTTATAAGAAAGGAGAAGGGAGAAAAATATTTTGATAAGGAGTATTCTAAAGGTATCATTAATGTTAGGGACCCGGATTACAGAAGCAATAAAAACAAGATTTAAAGAGTATCCATTTAGGAAGGCCAACTATAATACTTGTATTTTATTTGTTAGGAGGAAGGATTTAAATATAGGTACTTCAATATACCGTATTTTAAGGAAATATTAAAAATATTTTTTCCAAAAAATTACCGGCAATTGATTGTCAATTGGAAAACTAGGAGAATAATAATAAATATTGCCTCCAGTTTGTTCATCACCGTTTGGAGCAAATGCAGAATTCCCTTTTTGTTCGTTTGAATCAAGATGACGTTTTCCAATCCGCATTAAATTTCGTAAATTGTTTGATTTGCGTACTCGTAACTAGGAAAAAATTAATATAGCTCTATAGGCCCGCATTTTTATTTTTTTTTTATTAGTGTAGTTCAGAACTGAACTCGGGGCTTTTTCTCAATTCGGTTTCTGATAACCACGAATTGCTATCTTATACCATAACATACTTTACAAGTTTTAGAAACTAATTAGAAATGAAATTCTATTTTTGATTGACTAATTTTACCCAGGCTTCAGCACAAAATTTTACATTTTTAATTACAGTGTGCGTAGAAAGTCCTTGCCCACACTCTTTTTGGCATAAAAATTTAATCAAGTGGAATTTTGCCAAATAAATTCACACATACAATCAAAAGAATGTGTGTTACCAGAAAATCATAAAAGATTTTCAAAATTTGATCAATTTGCGGAAATACAAGTATCTAAACACTTCTGGAAATTGCCAACGATTGTCGCACAGTCATTTCACTTTTTCGGTCCCGGGTAATGAAGTTTTCAGATTTTCAATTATTTTTTATCTTTTCCGCCTAATCATTTGCTACAAAAATGACCAAACATAATTGTCCAAAGGATTAAGATAAGGTGAGTTTGAAGGTCAAATATCTTTAACCCAAAAACCAGATGCAACTTTTCACACAGCTGAATTGTTGTTTTTGCCCCATGCGCAGGTGATCTTAATCCTTTGGACTATTTTTTTGGTAAAAATTTGGAGCAAAGGATTAGGCGGGAAAGATAAAAAATAAATAAGAATCTAAAAACTGTATTAAAGTGAGCCCGGGACCAAATTATTAGTGATGTTGAATGTGCGACCATCGTAGGCAATTTCCAGAAGTGTTTAGATGCTTGTATTTCCGCAAATAGGTAAAATTTTGAAAATCTTTTATGATTTTCTGGTAACACACATTCTTTTGATTGTATGTTTGAATTTATTTGGCAAAATTCCACTTTATTAAATTTTAATGCCAAAAAGAGTGTGAGCAAGGACTTTCTACGCACCCTGTATATGTATGTTAGTGGACGGCAAAATTATTGCTATTAATTAGAAGTGTCATTCAATTAAAATAAATACGCTTTTATTTTTTAAATTTATTTTAATTAAAACCTCGTTGTAATCAGGTGTCCTTTTTGATGCCTAAAATAATAGTAAATTTTAAAATTATATCTACAATATTCCTAGTAATAGAAATATTTTTATGGCGTTTAAAAAATACTATATACCTGGGCATCCTATTAGAGGAAATACAAAATTCTAAATTTTCAAACAATACAAAAATCCTAATTAATTCCAAAATAATAAATAGTACATACAAATAATTATAAATATTAAATTAGAAAAGTTAATTAAACTTAAAAACCTAATTTGTTTTACGAGGTTGAGGGTGGTTTGTTAATTTTTTGGATGCCTAATATTTCCTAGGCAATTTTTCATTAGCTTAATTAGCCATCAAATTAAATAGCGCTTATTATTTTATATACTATACTACGCATAATTATTAGGCTTGAGCACAAAATTCTGTGTTCCAATAAGTACCTGAAATTGTCCTTGATCAGCAAATGAGGGTATAGCAAATGCTGATAGATGTATTGGTTGCTGATTAGCTTTAGGTGTATTTAATGGACGTAAAGTGCCAAGATGTGTTAAGCTTTGGGATAAAATAAAATTTTCTTTAAAAATCCATAAATAATTTACCCAAGAAATTGTCTCAATTCAGGCATTAATTCATTCAATTTTTGGTAAGTATAAGCTGATTCAACTAAAGATATCGAGCACAGGGCAATGAAGAGAACAAGCTTTGGCTGATCGTTAAATGAAATACTCATTTTATTTTTAATTATTTTTCAGGTAAATTAATTGGGAAACAAGTACTGAAATTTTAAAGAATAAATTTTGGAGTAATTTGTAAAAGTTTAATTTATGACAAAAACTGAACATGGAATGAGCAGAAGATCAGAGATGAGCCTAAATCATTTTAAAAAGCGGAAGGGCGAAGGGGGAAGAAAACAGAAATTAGTAAATTGAGTCACACGGTAAATAAAGGCGGAAATCATTCACAAAGGGAGTTTACGGGTTTTGATTCATGTGTTGTTGTAATTATTTAATCGGGCCTAGATAGATTCTATCCAGAACATTTAATTAGGGTGTTTTAAAAATTCCCGTTGCCTATTGAAGGGTCTTGACTAAATGAATGAACTATGCCACATATGAATTTAAAAAATGTTAAAATTTCTACATAAATAGGTTATAGAGGTGCTAATGGCTTGGTCCATAAAGAATATGATATCACCAGTCTATAAAAATTCTAGTATTTTTATTCGGCAAACAAATTTTAATTTTTAGCAAAAAATATTTTTGGGATTGAAATTTGTATATAAAAATTATTTATTTATAATTCTTATTTAGAATGTACCATTGTCTATTCAAAGAATTTCGTGGGCCTGAGGTGTTTTAAACAATGAAAAAGGAATTTATGGTATGTTCTTTTTCTGGAATTAAGAAAAACTAAAATAAAAAACAAAAGGTTTATTACGAGAAAAAAAATTCGCTCCAATAATTTTTAAAATTAAAATGTATCCAGATTGAATTAGGTGAGAAGGTTGAGCAAATGAAACTGTGAAAACTTGGCATATTTTTGGGGAAGGATACGAACCCTTTTGTTTATAAAACTAATTATTTTGGCATACCCTGTCACACTCGGGAAACTAAAATGGATAGTTCATGCATTTGTGAAATACATTAAAAGGGGATGGAATAGAACAAGCATGGAGTGAGCTAAGCCGAAGCTCAAAACCGATTATGGGTAAATTTAACATTAATTTTTTTTCTGTGGCTTGTCAGGGATCCTCCCGAATACAGGAAATTTTTGAGACGGAAATCCTTGTACTAAAAGTGTGAATTTATTTTTGATTCACATTTGAATAAACAAATTAAAATAAAAAATAAATAAATTTAAAAACAAAAATAAGAAATTATCAATTTTGTTTTAAAAATTGCAAACAAATAAAAAAATAAAAAAATATTTTTTTTTGCTAGCAAACATGCATTCTTATTTATATAATTTTTTTTGCTTTTTGAATTATTAATTTATTATTTTAAAAAATATTTAAAAAATGATAAAGAAAAGAATCCTTTGAATGTCTATTTAATAATTAAAAATTTGAAAAAATTTTATTTTTGGATATTTCCAAATTAAAATTTGAAAAAAAAAAATAAAATAGAAACAAATTTTGAAATAATTAGCAACATTATTTTTAAGGCAAATGGAGGGAGGATATGTTCTTTAATGAATAAATTTAGTAAATTATTTAATTTAAGGATTTAAAGAACAAATAAGGCTTAGTTAAATAGCTAAAAACAAAAAGGGCTTCAATTTACAAGACAAATAATTAACTAAAATGAGGATAAAAAGACACAAGATAGTTTCGGAAGGGATAGTGTTTGATGTCTTAAAGTTAAATTTAAACAAGGGCATTGCTATTTTAATGAAATCTTATTAGGTTAGATACATGGCGGCACTTTGAAATGTTTGTTTTAAACAACACATGATAAAGATTGGGAGATTTTGGGAAATTATTTGTATTTCGGATCCAATATCCGATAGAAATTTTCAGATTTTCGGTTCCGGAAACGATATTATTATTAAAGTATGAACCAGACCTGGTCACGGATACTGATTTTGGTATCTGTATCCGGATATTTACGGCGGATACAGACGAATACAGGCGGATATCCGCAGGCATTTTGGTATTATCTGTATCCATATCCGTATCCATGACCAGGTCTGGTATGAACATTGTAGTTGAAAGAGAGGGTCATGGTAATAGTTTTCGTTTGGAAATATATGTGTGTTTTCCTCTCTGTTACGCAGGCAAAATTTAGGATTTTAGAAAAGCCAATAAGAAATTTCTTCTTAACAACGAAAAGAAAAACCATGTAGCTTATAAGCGTAAGGAGATTCTTGTCGTAAAAAATATTCGGATCAGGAAGCCTTGATCCGCTAAGCTTAGAAATGATTGAAAGACTATGTAGATCTAACAATTAAACACCTTTAACAATAAGAAATCCTTTTTTAATAGATTCTGGGCTTATTTAATTAAACAAAAATTTAATTTAATATAAATAATAATAAAAACCAAACAAAAAATTTATATATAAAATACCAACATTTATATAAATGACGCCGAAAACTTTTAAATTACCCACATATTTATATTCTTAAATTCCAAACTTTTTACCTGTTTAAGCTCTGATTGGCCATTCTCTCACAAAATTTATTTTTATAAAAACCGTATTATCGAAATGCCAATCGTGGGAAAATTAAAAATAAATTTTTATTATTTTGTGTTAATGCCAAACTATCTCCCTACCAACTTCCTCTCCTTCTAATTAACAAGCATTTTGGCTACCTTGGTGAATTAGAATTTTTATTTTTAATTTAAATCTCGTCAGGTTATTTAAAATAATTTTTTGAACATTGTGAGAATAATGTCGCTCTCAAGAAAACGGTAAAAGAATTTTTGAAAAATTGCGGGGGCTTAAAAACCTCCATTTTATTATACAAAATTTTCACATTAAAATAAATGAAGAAAAGCTAAGAATAAATTAACTAAAAAATATTTAAAAAATTGTATTGCCAAAATGTCATTGAAAATTTGTATTAAATTAAGTATGTACTATTACATCATTGTAAATACTGGGAGTATTAAAAAATGAGAGGAGGAGAAGTGTTTGCAAACTCGAACACAAATTCATGCTTTAAAATGAATTTTTGTATGCGTATAAGTATGAGGAAAAAATCTGATGGAAGTACGCCTACGAGTACATACAATTCTAAATCTCAAAACACTTGTGGGGAGGAGTTGGAGATAAATTTAAAATACGGGAGTAAGTTTGAAACATTCAGTTAGAGAAGACTTGTATAACATTTACTGTTTTTGTTGAATAGGTTATGCTGATTTTAAACAAAAACTGTAAAAATTAGATTAGAAGATCTAAAAAATTATTTTTCATTTTAAGGAATTAATACACTAAATGAAAATTTCTAAAATTTCAAAAAAAATTAAATAATTTGTGTTAAAATTAATTTATAAATTACACACCTGTTTCTATATTTAGCTAAACAAAAGAAAAATAATTTTATTCTATGTTGCAAATTTGTAACAAAAAAATGAAATATTATTAAGACTAATTTTTTTATTTTTGAGAATATTTTTTTTTTTGCTTTAAAAATAAATGCCAAATATGGAAACAAATTTACAAATTTAAAGCTATAATTAATTTAAAAAATTTTCCGAATTTTTTATTTATTTAAATAAATCATTTTCTCCATTATTTAAATTCTTTTTTTGTTTTTCTGCTATCATATTAATTGTTGACAATTCACTACGCCATAAATTAAAATTTGAGCGGAGCTGGTTTATGCCTAGAATTTTTAATTAAATTAACAATTAATAAAAATAATTTCTAAAAATTTATTTTGAAATATCGTTATGGCTTAAATAAATAAAAATCTCAAAATATAAACTGAAGTAAAGGTCGGTAAAATAATGTTTACGAGCTCCCACAGTCAGAATCTCTTCTAAACATTTCTAGGGGACTGGATTCCGCAGGTTAATCCAGCAAGATCATGAGGATATATTAAATATAAGAACGGAACGCAAAAAAATGATTAAATTTCTGGATTTATAACTCAAATTTAACAGGATTAATTTATACTACAATCTTAAACATTTTTTGAGTTTGAGGATTAGTAACTGAATAACGTTCAGCTTCCAAAAAATAGACGACTACATTCAAGTGATGACTACATTCATCCAGTAATTCACGAATATTTCAAAACGAAATAATAAAAAAATAAATATAATGTAGCAATTTATAATTTTTAGGTTCAGTTTTGACTTAAAATTTTTGGCTTCAAACTTGGAAGTTTCGATTCTGATTTTTAGTAAAAATTTCAAAAATCAGTAGATAAAATAATTTTCTAAATTATTAATAAAATTAATACTTTCAAAAGTTGTTACAGCCATTTGTTCTTCATTATAGAAATAATTATTTATAAATACATTTTCATTATTTGTAGCCAAATCCATTAATTTATATGCCTTTAATTAAATTTATTAATTAAATAGATTAACGTCGGACCTCATTATGTACTAGGAACCAGATTTTTAAGTTTATTGCTTATTCTTATTTGAACTTCCCAAGTTTTGAGAAGCATGAATCCAATGTTATTTTTACATTAAGTCAATTGGTTAAGGATATTTATATTTTATCTTGTTTGACATAGAAATCTAGGCCTTACTCCTTATACGATTACTAAATATTCAGTACTGGATACAACTCAAGGTATTTTATGTCTAAGTCTTTGAAAGTTATCAACTCGGTGCTAAATCCTAAAAAAGTTCAGAATTGAAGATACAAAACGCCCAATATCAAGCAATGTATACAACTCAACAAAAGACCGTCGGACCTCATAATGTTTTAAGATACTCTCTTTATAAGAAGCTCATATTTAGAATAAATCTATTAAAAAGAACAATTCTTTGCCTAAATGAGATCCAATTTTAACAATTTAATTTCAAAATTAAAATCTAAACTCTATCCAAAAACCGAATATATTCTGTTGCAATTCTCAAAGTATGTATTTTGCTCATTTTGTCAGACGGGATTGAAGGTATTGCATGTCTAAGTCTTTTAAATGCTTCGTTTAATTCCTAATTTTAAAAAATTTAAAAATGTTCGGGTAAAATACTTCCGTTCTTTGCCTTTCTCTACAATTAGCCATATTTCTTTTTAATTCCAAAAGTTTTTGTTCATCAACAATTTGCTCTATTTTACACCCATTTTCTATTGAAAATTATTTTAATGAGAAAAGAGAAAAAATTTTTTTGAACTAACCAACATTATGTTTTTGTGTCATTGCTTGTTTATAAGCAGAGAGAGTTTTTTTAGGTTTGAAAAACCTGATAATAGGTACCTAAAAGGTTCGAAAAAAAGGCTTAAATAGGTTGAAAAAAATGCAAAAAGTGGCAAAATAGGTACGAATTTTTAACAAATAGGTTTGTATTGTTGAGTTTTTTTTTCAATTTTGTGTTTTCAATTTATGGTTTTTCAAATTTAACGGCCCGTAATTCGGCCTTATCAAATCAGATTGCGCTGATTTTGGTGTCAATCAACTCAGATTGAGAAGCTCTTTCAAATGAGCTATCAATAAAAAAATCGAATTTTTCACCTCAAAATTGTCTTTTCCCCCGTATGGTTTTTCAATATTTGGGTTCATGTAACTCGGTCCTATGAAGTCAGATCGCGTTGATTTTGATGTTATTCGACTCAGCTCGGCGAGCTCTTTCGAACTATTCACACCTTTGAGAGCTATTTTGAATAACATAAATACCGATATAAATCGGTGTCTTTGTCCTTAAAGCAATTTTTACCGATAATTGATTAAAAAAGATAATTAAATATCAAAATTAAAAATTTTTTATAAAAACCCCAGAGATTTAGCGAAAAAATGACTTAAATTCTATAATATTTGCGAAAATAAAGGCAAATTTTAAGATTTTTTCAAAAAACCTAGAATAGGTTCAAAAAAGTCCGAAATAGGTTGCAAATAGGTTTTAGGTCCAAAAAGGCCGAGATAGGTTTTTTAGGTTCGAATAGGTCCAATATAGACTCATTATTTCGACCCAAAACAGTGTTTTTTGTGCATATCTCATCAAAACTAGTTCGCAAAAAAAATAGAGAAAAACCTAAAAAAACTCTCTCTGTTTATAAGCAAATTGAAGAGCCTAAATTTTAAAATTTTTGTTAATTTTAAAATTTATGGATTATCTAGACTGAAATTATCTTGAAAATTTTTGGGTATGAAAAAATTCTGGGTATGAAATTCCAGGAATGTTTAAGTTCATGGAAACTGATTTGAATAGAAATTTAATTTAAAATTGAGTTGTTGGTGACAGGAAATCAACACGTACTCCAGATTTTCCGTTAAAAATTTACGTATCTCCTCTAAAAGAATCTATTTTTCAATCACCTTCAAAAAGTGCATTAGAGAGGAGGATTCTAATGGATGGGAGCATTCTAATAGAGGAAATACTGTAAATAATTTTGGTTTTGATATTGATTTTTATTAAAATACATACATAACGTGTTTATTTTGTTGGAATTTTAAAAAAGCATTCATTTCAAAACTTTTCAATTTCAGGTATTAAGATTTGGTAAACCCGGCTACTTTAAAAATTTCAGAATTTTGGATTAAAAAAATGTTAATTTAGATTGTTACTCGAAAAATATTTAATTTTAAGGTAACATTTGTATTTCAAATTATGAACTTAATATTTTATCTTAAAAAACAAAAAAAAATATTAAAATTTATACATTAAATGCAGCGTTATATCTCTGTCTGCAAGGAGCGTTTTGAGGCAAAACTTGTCTTTGAGCTAATGTAGAAGCTACAAATGCTGGCTTATTTATAATTTTGTTGTTTAAATTTATTTTTATTTTGTTTTTTAAATTTTTTGACACTGATTTGGTAGACAATTCTTCTTTTTTACCAAATGTTTCATCAGTTTGTGGTGAATAAAGAGGACAAGGAGAGGGATGATTTTGGGGCGGAGAAATTGAGGACATAATAAAGGAAGAATAAAAGAGTAAAAGTAAAATTTTGTTAAATTCTTTCAAATTAAAAAATTTAGCAACTGATAAAAAAATAATTTTAGAATATTTAATCATGAGGATTAATATAAATTCTATTATTTATTAAAATTTATAAATTTAGAAAAAAATCTTGAATGAGATATTCTTCATGACTAATTAATATTTTTTGTAAGCAGTGTTTAACCACTGCTAAATTTATTAAATAAAAAAAATAACTCGAAGGGAATTTTAATTCAACAAAAAGGGAAATTATTTCTATTTCGGAACTACATGAACCAAAGTTAATATCAAGAAATAATATTCAAAAACTAAATGGGATTTGGAAAATTTCTTTAAATGGTTATACTGCATAGGAAATTGGGAAAACAAAAAATTTATAAAAAACGATTATGGAAAAAGTTTAATATAATTTTTATAATTAATTCGATTTTATAAATCTGGAAAAAATATTTTGAAGAATTTTCAGTTTAAAAAGTGATTATTTTTGCAAGCAGTTCTTAATAACTGATAATAAACAGAAAATTTGTTGAAATAATTGAAGGTATTAGAGATCAGTTCTTGACTCTGGATCCAGAAAAAATCAAGACTGGATCCAGATCCAGACCGATCTCTAGAAGGTATAAGGTATATAGGATTGAATTTATTTTAAAGCTAAAAATAATTTTTTATATTTTTTCTGATCAAAGAGATGCGCCTAAAACTAAATCATTTTCCTTTCTCTTTTTGTTATTCTTTAGAGAAAATGTGTTTTCTTTTTAAATAAAAAATTGTGGAAAAGTCAGCTTTTGAAATGATCATAAATTTTGTTTTCTTAACTAAATGGCCAGAGGGGATTGAAAAAAGAATTTTGTCAATTTTATTAAGGGTGTGAAGAAAAAGAATAATCGTGGGGCCTAATGGGTAATAAAAGAAAGGAAAAGAAGAGCAAATTTGGGGTAAAATACTAAAACTTTTTTGGCGGAATGGGTTTAAGTAGATTGCAAGGAAGGAGTAAAGTTAGGGAAGTAAAATAAATAAAAAAATAAAAATATTTTGGTCACTATCTAAACAAATTATTTTTTTGGATTTGTTTTTAAAAAAATTTAAAAAGGGAATCAAAAATTAAAACAATTTTTGAAAAAAAATTTTACTTTGGGTAAAGTAATTTGTGCGAAGGCCAATCTCTATAAAATATTATTATGTAGAAAGCTATGAAATTGACGTCATGTAATTAATCACTAAAGACGTCCGAGACTCTTGGTCTTGATTCCAAGACTTTTTTGGGGTTTTTCGGTCTTGGGTCTTGGAGTGTAGTCTTGAGTCATGTAAAATTTTCGGTCTCGGTCGTCTCTATTAATTACGATACCAAAATATTGTTATTGTTATCACACTTACCTTATAAACTCTATTAATTACTCTCCCTCAAATAATTACCCCAACTCTGTTAGTTACCCTCTAGCGAAAGGTTTAAAAAATAATTACTTCCTTAAAACTAGTCATAAATAACCTTCCTAAAATAATCTCTATTAATTACCCTACCTATATCAATTACCCTCTCCATAGAGAGATCGTAACAAAAATCACCTAGGGTAATTAATAGGGCATATAAGGTAATCTAAAATTTCTTTCAGTAATTATGAAGAAAAAATTATAAAATTTTTATTAAAAATAATTTATTTACAAAATATTTTTAGCCAAAATATTTTTTATTAAAAATTAGACAAAAAAAAATATTAAAAAAAAAAAGTTTTTAGATAAATGGATGGGAAAAGTCTCCAACTTTTGTTTAATAAATAACCGCTTATTTTTTTTTAATTTCCATTAATTCTCTCCTTCAAAAAAGAATAAAAATATGTCCCAGCAGCGTGACAAAAAATGTTACTTTTTTTATAAATTTGTGACCCTTTTATTTTATTTTTTGTTAAAAAACAATTTTTTATGAATAAATTTAAAATAAAAATTTATAAATAATTTTTGAATTAAAATTCTTTAAATTAAATATTGGAAAAGGGGTCGACTTTTCCAAAAATGATGAATGATTCTGGAAAAATTGTTGGGAAAATTTCTCAAAACGAGTGCGAAATTTAAAGGCAGAGGTGCGTCGGAACAGTCAGAGGTGTCGGAAATCGGAAGAGCCGGAAATCGGAACTGGCTCAAAAGTTGGAACTCGGAATTCCGACCTATCTCTGTTTAAAGGTGAGTCATTTAAGGATAAATTAACTATAAAATCGGGATTAAAAATGATAAACAAGGGTTACTTTTACAAAATCAAGCTAAAAAATATAAAATGATTTAGTTTATTAAATATTAAAATTAATTTTAAATATAATTTATAAAATTTAATTTTTTTAATTTCTAAAAAAAGGGAATATTTAATTAATTTAATCATTTTAATTCTTCCAACTTTTCTTTTCCTTTAGCGCTTTTATTCAACTTTTTTGTTTCTTCATCTTGATTATTTTTATCATTTTCTAATTGTTTTATTATCGAATCTAAATGTTTAGTGTTTTGATGAG
Source organism: Meloidogyne arenaria (assembly GCA_036172955.1). NCBI lineage: Eukaryota > Metazoa > Nematoda > Chromadorea > Rhabditida > Meloidogynidae > Meloidogyne > Meloidogyne arenaria. Next base: position 729,066 of record JARQAB010000029.1, on the reverse strand, counting down.
TTAAATAAGGCTGTTGAGAATTTGGAGTTATTTTTGTTGCAATGGGGCGAAAGAGTGTTTGGGGTTCATTGTCAGCAGCTTCTATCTCATTTGGATTTTGAACATTTTGTTGATTTTGCAGATAGTCTTCTTGTGCTTTTAATTGTTGTTCCTGAATTGGTAAATTTGGATTATTAACGGTTAGAATATATATTCTAATGATTAATTAATCATCTAATTCTTACAAAAGCTCCCATAGCTATAATTTTCGGGCACTGTCAATTTTTTACTTTTGCGTATACCGGTTATCGGTATAATAAAATAACGACTACTGCAGAACAGGGGTGAGCGCATTACGGCGTTAAATTTTGGCCTTGCGTTACGTTTTGCGTAAATTTGGCCCAAATATACCCAATTTGAGCGCAAAAATTGGAAGAAATCTGTCTCATGTCTTCCATAATTCTCAAAATTTTCGCCTGCGTCGCTAAAATTGGAAGATATTCGGCTTAAAAATCTTCCAAAATTCTCAACATTTTCGCCTACGACGCGGGAAAAGCAAAGAAGGATCAGTATAACTTTTAGGGTATAATATTTTAAGGTTGAACAAACCATCCTATATTTCAAGATTTCATCTTCCACAGTTTGTTTAATAAAATTTTGTAACATTCCTTCTCGTAATTGTTGTTGCTTCTCGTAAGCACTTTCTGTTAACGGGTTTTGTGCCTTATTTGAATTTTCCGCAGGGTTTTGTTGAATTGGTTTAATAAATTGGTGTTTTTCATCATTTTGCAAAAATGGATTTTCTTGTGGCAATTTTTGATCAAAAAATTGTTTTTCACGTTCTGAGCTTTGTTGTTCTTTATAAGCTTTTTGATGTTGTAATAGTTGCATTTGTGTTTGACTGCTTTCTGTTAACGGGTTTTGTTGGGGAGGTTGAAAATGCTTCCATTCTTCATATTGCCGTCGTAGTTGCATATCTAGTTCATTATCTGGTTGGAAATTTTGGCTAAAACGGGCTCGCTGTCTTTGTTTATATTCTTTTTTATGTTGTTGATTTTTAAACGGAAACAAGAATTTTTGTAAAGAATTATTTTTTTGATTATAAATTAAATTTTGTCTAGGCATATTTGATGCTTGTCGATAGCCTAAATTTTGTGATGTTTCTGCTCCTTTATTCAAAATATTTGTTTGTTGAGAATTTTGTGCTTCTCTACATGTCACCTGTTGATAACCCAAATTATTTGAAGGTTCTGTTATCTTATTTAAAGCATTTGCTGGTTGATTTTCTATTTTTAATGGACGGTTGTCCGATAGAAAATTTATCAACTCCGATTTTTGATTTGTAGAAGAAGATCCAGCTTGTTCTGATCCTTTTCTAAAATATTCAATCCATTTATCCGTATAACTATTAACTAAAATTTGCTGATTATTTTGTTCATTGGTTGGCTTAGGTAGAATAGGCCGTAAATTTGTAGTTGGTTTGAACATGTGAGTTTGTTGGAAATGATCTGGTTTCAGCTATAAATTAAAATAGATGAAGCGACAGATTAACTTCACTTTAATTTATCCCCAAATGTCAGGAGTTATTGTTACTGTTAGGGTTATTGTCAGCTAATCAGAGCTGTTTCGTAACTAAAAAATCTTTGACAATCGTAAATCGAAATTTAGAAACAGTTCTGTTTCGAAATTTTTCGAGTTTTCACGCTTACATTATTTTGTTTGAGCAATTGTGAAAAATCCATTGGTTTTATATTACTAGTATTTGAAAAATGGCTATTTTCTGGTGTTAAATGTGTTTCAAAAGCATGTTGTTGTACCATTGAAGATTGACTCGAACTCTCCCCAATTTTTCCTATATTTATTCTTTGGTTTCGTATTATATTTGTTGGAGCATAATTTATATTTTTTCCTAGTGATGTCAAAATTGACTTTGATTCTTCTAGACTTGTCATTTCTTTTTTCGCGTTAATTAAATTTTTATTTTTGTTTGCTATAAAATTATTAATTAGCTTTTAAAAAAACCCAATTTTTCATTATTTGAACAAGAACCAATTAATCATATTAACTTAATACTAGGCTACAGGGCTGGGCGAAATGAAAAAATAAAAAGCGAAATGCGGCGAAACTAGGCTAGCTTTTCGAGCCTTCGGGGATCGGGGTTACTATACGAATTGCCATTAGTCCTATTTAAAAAATTAATAATTAAGTTTTGTTCGGGGTGCTTTATATAAGGAATTAACTACCAGTAACATAAAATATTTGAACAGCCCGAAACCAAAAAATTTCGACACTACGCCCGATTCGGGGAAAATTTTGAAAAACTCCGACCAGACTTCCCAAACCATTTCAAAAGTATTATTTATACCTTTATTTGCCAATGCATTTATTATGTTTCTATTCATGTTTTGTTCATTAAATCCTTGTTGAATTTGCAATGTACTTTTGGGTAATGGAGGTGCTTTCTCTTTTTTTAAGGTGCAAATAACTTCAAATTTATTACTTAATTTATAAATTGATAGTAAATATTCATTTGCATAAAATTCATAAAACTGGGGTGTTGGGCAGAAAAAGTCTAACTAAACAAAATTAAAATTATTATTAGAATGTTTTTTAAGAAAATTTCGAACAATTTGATTATTGCTTTCCGATACATTTTTATGGGAAAAATTTAAAATTTTTATCAAAATTATCTAAAAAATATGTACTTTTAAATAATACTTTTGTCACCCGTGAAAACCAACTAGTTTTATTTATTATCGCATATCTTTTTAAATTTTTCTAACTAAGCAAACTTTTTGTACGTATTTTAAAGCTAATTAATAAAGGATTATTTGGGGGAAAACAGATTCAAAATTATTTTGAAAATGAGGTAGTTATTTGAAAAAGAAAACTTTTCACCAGCTTGGGGCAATACTTTTGAGCGCGAGTTAATTTATATTAGGGTTGATTGACTAAATGCTTGCTATACAGCAGTTCTGGGTATGACTTCGGCTAGCCAAAATTTTGAACTGCTTGGACCACAGCCGAGATTTGAAGATAGTCAGAGCGGGGCTATAAATAACCTCTCAACCTCGAATAAAAACTACTTACACTTATATTAGATTCCTTTAATTTTAACGAATAATGATCTTCTGGACATGGAAGTCCTTCAAAATATAGCGTATATATGTAACCTGCAGTCGCAAATATTTTTAAATTTTTTAATTCTTTCGGAATATTAGAAGGCTTTGTACAGTTTAACTCATCAAAACTTAATTGAACTTGGCCTTTTAAGGGACTTGTGTCAATATAAAATTGGAGAATAAAGCTATTACAGTCAAGGAAATATAAAAATAGTTGAATAATAAAGGCAAGGATTTTCATTTTATTTTAAAGAAAAATAAATAAATTTAAATTTTTATTTGTCGCTAGACATTTGTTGAGCTTTTATAAGATAAATATTTGTCTAAAAGTGCAATCATTAAATCAAAATAAAAGGGCAATGTCTATGAGAAAATAAATTAAGAAATATGCACTCAAGTCTATTCGTGTGATTGTCAGGTGTTAGACAAGCAACATTCTTATTTTGAAATCATTGTTGAAATTCAAGTTGTAAACAACTACTTTTTTCCAAATTGTTGTGAAACGCCTGCGGGATGTTCAACTATATATAAGAACTTGAGTAACAGATATCAAGAACTTGAGTAGATATATAAGAACTTGAGTAACATCACAAAGGCAGTTTTTTAACACCGCAGGGTAAAATTTTGAGAATTTTGGTAGGTCAAGAAGCAAGATTTCTTCCATTTTTGTCCGGAAATTTGGAAAAATATTATCGTGTCTTGTTCGAATCGGGCCTCATCATCGGCCATCGAGCCATCATCACAACTCATTTGTCGAAAGCAAAATATTTAAAAATTTTCGAAAGCTAAATTTTCCAAGCAGAGCGAACCGAACCACCAACGCTGCTCAACTGATTCATTTAGATGTTTAATATTTAATTTCGGGAATGATGTAGTAAATAAGCATGTTCGCTTTCTTCAGCGCCGCATGCGATTTTTTGAGAATGTATGAAGTTTATGAACTTCATACATTCTCAAAATTCATACATTCTCTCTCTTTCTTCCAATTCCTCGAAATAGTCTATTCTCCAGGTGTATATTTAACCTCGGTTTTTGCGATGTTCTTGGCGAGGGCCGAAACCGAGGTTCAACGGACCTCTTCAATGTAGAGCACTAAACCTCGCGCAACTCTAATTTAAATCCGTGGCTCTTTACCGAAAATTTACTTATTTTAATAGTGAACTAAAAAATTATTTTTCAAATTTTATTAGACTAATTTCCATATACAATTTAATAGTATGTATATTTCTAAAATTAATTTTTGTCTCAGCAAAAATTTTTTCACATTCTTTTCATTTTCTTTATTTGCCATAACAAAGATTGCACCAATAAGGGCATTTTCCAGAGCCACAGTTTCCAATACAGCTTAGTGGAAGACAATTACGGCGTACACGAAAATATCCAAGAACTGGACTGTCTGTAACGATTAAAAATAATTTTTGGTTTTTTAGTTTATTAATAAATGCATACTTTTTTTTATTTTGTGCTTAATTACTCATACATACTTTGAAAAAATAGAATTCTATCGGACACTTTTGTTGCTGAAAAAATCGTACACTTAACTGAGATTATATACGATTGAGCCGGATTATGCATGATAATCTTTTATTGAATTCGTTCAAAATTTCACAATTTTACTTTCACAAAATTACTTTCAAACTTTTTTCACAAATTTACTTCCTGGGAATGGACTTTCGCAAATTCCCTGGAGAGTGTGAAAGTATTTCCTAGGGTTATTATAAAGATAATAATTTTAAGTTCAAGCTTGCAACATAGTCCGTGAATCCGACGATTCCCCATCAACTCCCACTCCTTAACACTAACTCCGTTTTAAAAAATTGTATTGATATGAATAAAAAATTTCCTCAAGATAATATGTACATTTACTTGTAGATTAAGCGAGATTTTAAATTGAAAATTTTCTATAAATATCCCAATCTCGGTAGCCCAATTTTTCATCTCAACTATAAACATTACCAACGCCAGCCAAGTCAACATTCTCTTCTCCATGACCTTCCATTCCTTTATTTGTTTCGGCCATTATAACAGCAATAGAATAAATCAAAACAATAATTAAAATTAAGTAAAATTTCATTTTTATTTCGAATATATTTTCTGTTTTATTATTTTTTAATTTTCTTTGTTTTAATATTTTTAAAAAATTTTTCTTGAGCTTTTATAATTTTTTTCGTCTCAATTGCAGTTCACTTTTATGAACGAAAATTATTTAAATGTAAACAAATTAATTAAAAAATTATTTTTATTTAATTCATATTATGTAGTAATTTATTTTTAATTTATTTCAAATCCAAACTGGTTTTTTGTTCAATTTTAAAAATTTATTTCCTTATTTATTCTCCTTTTTAAACATTTGTTTTGATTCAAATCAAATTTTATAACACCGACACGACGATTTCAGACAATAAATTGTAATGTGATAAAATAAAAAAATTATTTCCTTAACATAAAATTTAAAATTTTTAAGATAATTTTAGAAGATTTGAGTGCGAGAAATAAATCAAGACTTGTTAAAGGTTGAGTTGTGAATATGGATGAGAATACATAGATCTATATTGCGAGTAATTCTTACAAATTGGAGTTGAATCGGGATAGTGTGTTACATGCTATAGGTTTAGTATTTGGAATCCCCTGCTATAACCCTGTATTTCGGGCATAATCTTAGGATGAGATTTGAGTAATAACAACAGTATTAATAAAATATTTGGTTAAAGAATTAGAATTTCCCAAGTGTAGGAGTACTTTTTTGTAAATAAAACAGCATTTATAAAGCAAAAACCATTTAAATTGTTATCAAAACTTTTAATACATTCTGGAAGTGTTCATGAGACCAAAACTTCAAGTGACTATTTGCAGACAGAATACTGAAGTAATATTTTGCTATAATATTTTTACACATTTATACAATCACAATTAAAAATTACAATAAAATAAATTTTTTATAAAATTCATTAGTCAATTTCTCAATTCAGCTTTCCTCAACTATCCCCTCAAATCACATACATATATCCTTCTGGCAACAGATCATGACTGTTTTTTAATTTTTTTAACTCGATTGAATTTTCCTCGTTTTTATTAAATGACCCAGTCCTCGGCCAAAAATAATGTTCGGGTAATTTATGTTCAAAAGGAGATTTCTCCCAACTTTTTTTATGTTCAAATTCTGTAGATTCACCAGCCAATGCATTTTGTTCTAACGCCCAAAAGTGGTCGATATGTTCTGTTGCTATCTGTAAATTTAATTTCTTATTACATTCATGACGATTATGTTTTGATTAAGTAAAGAAGCTAAGCGGATCTAGTTAGATTTTAAATTGAAAACCCTGGAAAACTAGCTGGGCTTATGCGCATAAGGCTAACCATAAAATCCATTGTGAATTAGGGAGTACGGTTGCCGGCTTGGTCTGGTCCGAAGGATCGAGTCGGGCATCGAATTTTTGCCAAAAAGAGACTCGGTCGGGCCGGCCCGATAAAAATGAGGCCCGAAAATGACCTTCAATTTTTCAATTTCTTCATGTTTGTCTTCCACAACATTAATTTTATAACGTCTCATAGCTTCGTATTTTCTATAAAAAAGCATCCAAGTATCAACAACCTCACAAATACTTCTATTTAACCAATTTGGAGGTGACTTTATAGTTTCTCTATAAAGTTTGATTTCCTCAAAAGTTTTGACTATAATAAGTAAATTTTTTGATTTTGTTTCGAAATTTTGATTCTCGACTATTGAAGATTGTGGAAATGATTTTTTAATTTTGCTTTGTAATTCGTCATGTAATGTGATTTGTTCATCAACGTTTTCTAATATTGGTCTGGCAGACAAATTTAATTTTAAGGGGCCTTATATTTAATTATTTTTTGGAAATTATTTTAATTATAATTAAAGCAAAAGTATAGGTAAAAATTGCTGCTTTCAGCTTCTTTTAATATATCTTAATGGTAATGAAATCCTAGTCAGATGGACCTCCTCCCTTCCTTTTACATTAACTTGCTTAAATATTCCTCCATATCCCCAGAATATGAAAAAAAAGAAACGACTAAAATTTCTCATTGCAATGGTGATAAAAAAATTATGTGCCGCTCAAACTATTGGCGATCAAATTTGACGTGTTTGAAAAATTTAAATTAATAATGTTAAGCATAAACTTAATTTTAAATTTAACCTAAAAGAATTTTTAAGACTCAGTATCTATTAAATTATGCTATTTCCTAATTGACTACTAATCTAAATGTTTAATTAATTACCTCCATAAGGATTATCAACAACGATTAAAAATTGTATCCAATTCTTTACAGGTACCCAAAGGTTAAACCATTTCCAACAATTTTCTTTCCATTCAGAATTTTCAATATGCAACCCGTCCACATAGCTAGGACAGAAAAATTTATTTTTGTCATCAAATATCTCAAAAATAAATTCTAATCGAGTAAATTCACTTTTTAAAGCTTCTATATCCTTTTTAGCTTCTTGAACTAAAATCTAGAAAAGCAAGTTTTTATTGAATAAAAAATATATAATTTAAATTAACTGATTCAACTTTTGAATTTGAAAAATTTTTTTCTTTGTTTTGAAATTCGATATTTCTTATTTGGTGTCCCTCTGGATTTTCATTATGTGATTGATGTTTGCTTGTAGAGTCCTTATTTTCTAAAAATATTTTGGAGAGAATAAATTGATAATTTGAAAAATTTTTATGCCATTATTTTTAACATTAGTATTATGTACATAAAGTCACATGCGTCTAGTGACAAAGAGATAAATGAAAAAAAGGATCATTACTTCTTTTGTTATTTTTTGTCGCAATGTTGCAAGATTAATTGCGGTTTCATTCATGATCTCGCCTCAGTAAATGATTGACAGCAAAAAGAGGAAAATTAATCTGAGGCTCAAATAGGGGTGGGGGCGGGATATTAATAAAGTACCCAAAAGTATAAGCGAGGATTCAGCATAAGCGAGGATTCCGCTAGCTAAACTATTGGTTAACTACTACTCTGTTTCTGGAACTAAGAAACATTTCGTTCAACTAGAATATTAAAAATAACAAATTTATTTCGTTAACCCTTATTATTATCATCTCCATTACTAAATTCTTCAACTAATTTTAATTTGACTTGTTGAGAATTTAATATTTGACAGAAGAAAATAAATAAGAAAAACGCTAAATTTTTTGACATTTTTATTTAATTTTTGATTTTATTAAAATTCGGTTTCCCTTTTAAATGCATTGTTTTTGATGATGTAATAGGAGAAAATGCAATATACAATAATTATTGCATCTTTAAAAATTAATAATAAATAAGGGCATAATAAGTGTATTAAGAAATGGCTAGACAAGATGAGCAATTTTTGTTGTAAATTGCGTGATGTCTTTAATAAAGTGTACGGTTACAATATTATTTTATTAGAAAAATTTATTTTTCTTTGAAATAAAAATTTTAATTAATTTCATTAAAATTAAAACTTCACTTTGAAATAGGATAACTGTACCCTTCCGTTTTTAGGATTTTGAAGAGTTACCATATTATTTAATTGGGTATTATCTTGGCTAGATTATTCTCTATGCCGAATTGCAACTTTCAGTTTTGTAATTAAGTTTTTACTTATATTTCCCTAAAAGAATGGAATGGCCATCTCAATTATCCTTGGTAGAGCTGTCCAAATAGAGCTGTCCAAAATAAATAAATGCATGTTTATTAATTGGATTGCCATTAATTACCAACCCAGCTCATAATTTATATATTATTTTTACACTAAAAAGTCGTAATTTATAAATAAATTCATCAATATTTTTATTAAATTCCTTTATTTATTTGTTTAGTTTTTTGATTAAATTTAAGAGGAATCCATTCAGAAGGAAAATCTTTTCTGTGATATAAAGTATTGACTTCAAAATCATCATAATAATAAATTCGAGAATTTATATCGTTTAATAAATAACCAATCCACCATCCAAAAGTTGATGCTGAGGCAGTAATTATTAATGTATTACAGATTTTTGTTGAAAAATAAATATCTTGTCCTCTAGTCATATTTTTGGGCATAAACACTCTTTTTGGCTATTAAATAATTAAATATATTTAAAAGATAAAATATCTAGTTCGCATTCCCTAGGTCTGCAAAAGTATTTTTTGCTGCATTCTATTTCTTTCCTTAATTGCTATCTTCCTTAATTTCTTTCAGATCCGCTAGTCATATTTTTGATATTGTTTTATCGTTTGGTGTAATTTTGATAATCTGAGGAGAATTAAGCAAGGAAGAAGGGAAGGATTGTAATGTGAAAGGTTTACGGAAGTAAACGAGCACATTATTTACAAGAAAAGAGCAATAAAGGAAAAATGTCGCCGTGAACCGGAAAAGAATTTTTTTTCAGAATGCCTTTTGCAGATATGACTGCATACTTTCATTAACCAATTTACCTTAATTCCATCAAAATTTAAATCTGTTAAAAACTTTTTGTCTGCTCCAAGTAGAACTAATGTAATCTCATCACTGTGTATTTTCTATAAATTTTAAATAATTATACATATATTTAATAATTTATTTTTTAAAAATATTATTTTCAATTATTATGTTCACCCAAAACAAACATATCTTTTGATTTCAAATTTCTCTCATTTACTATTTAAAATTTATTTCTTTCCTGTCAATGTTTTATAACATTTACTCATTTAACCTTCTTCCGCCCATATGAATACTTATTTGTTCTTTACCTTTCAAGCTCGGTTTGATCAAACTTGCTACCCAACTTAGACTAGATTTTTCAAAATAAACTTAACAAATTGTGTATTAAAAGAATATTTATAACTTAATAGTAGTATATACACGAGTTTTAAAACATTTTTTTACAAAAATATTTTAAAACCCATGTATAAATATTTACTCATGAGAAATGTTAATGTTTCTCAAGTCCTATTCCGAAAGGTGTAAAATAAAGCCTAAACATTCAAAAAATGAAATTGCGCTACATAAATTTATTTTTTTATTATATTTTTTGCATTTTATTATGTTTTTTGTATTTTATATTTTTATTATATTTTTTTGTATTTTATATTTTTACAAATTTTTATTTTTAATACAAGGATATCTAAAGGTTCATATTCTATATGGGTATAAGCTTACGACCTAGGTAATATGTTAGTTTAGCCGATTCAATGACAAATGATTTTACAGCAATAACAATATCTAAGCTTGTATCTTTTACAAATGACCAAGCAGAAGAAAACATACTTGGGTTACTGTACACTACTGTAAATGTTGGTTTGTATACCTGTTTCCATTCTTTCTTTTTCTCATCGTAAATAAACCATACATGACCAGACGGGGTCCAAGTTATATTCCTAAAATTTGGTTGAGGGGGTAAATGTAAAACATGCTGGAAAGTGTTCGGTTTGGGGGTTCGTCGAAATAACGATACTTTCGCCTCCTCAACTTTCCATATTCTTCGATATTCACAGTATACATACCCAAAAATGAGAATAAAAATAATTTTATTAAACATTTTTTAATAAGAATAATATGCAATAAAACATGTCACTTATATATTTTCATAAATTTTCGGATTGTTCTACTGCTTCCAATACATCTATACATTCAATTGGGTAAAAATATTGATGTCTTCTTCCTCCAGCAACACAAATAAGTGGTAATTGCGGATATGCAATATCAATTCGATGTCGAACATAAAAATATTGTCTTATTGTAACACGTAAGTATCCACGTAGAGCAAATATCTGATCAGCCCCCATTTTCGTTAACTTGCTTGGATATATTTCCATCTGTTGATGTTTTAGATGATTTGTGAGTAGAGCTTTCTTTCTAGGTTCAGTAAAATTTCTCTGACCTATTCCTGAAATGGCAACATCATCATTGGTCATGCTTGTAAGAGTCTGCAAGTAATTGATATTTTCATTATATTTTTTTCGTAGTTCGCGATGAAGTGATTCGGGGGCACATCCTCCATTGAAACGACAAAGTATTTGAATAAGAGGTGTTAATTGAACTTCAGGTGTAGGACTTATAGGTTCAGTCATGTTGTCGCTAGTACGCATGGCAAACTGTCTTGAAATAAATAACTATGCCTCTTATATACCAAGAGGGCCTTTAGCAAATCGAATACTTGTCATACCATCCTTTCCTTTCTTACGGATATTTGTATGTAGTTTGAATAATAAAGCCAAGATAAATAATAAACCCAAATCTAAAATATATGCTATTATAAGAAGAATATCTTTGTTTGGAGTTATAGCAGGACCAATAGAAAGTGCATGCCCCGCGTCAATAGCAAAACAAGCATTTACATTCGGAGGAATAGGTCCATGCAAAGGAAAGAGAATATTACTGTCATTTTGAGATAATATAACACAAAATAGTGAAAATAGTATTATAACTGAATATATCATTTTAGTAGATAAATTATAATATTAAATCTTATCTTATATACGAAAGGCGCTGAATAAATCTTTTTAAAAATGCATCACGGGCTTCTGGGGGAATTGAATGTAATTTTTGTAATGTTGAAGAAAAATTGTTTTTTGAACGCAATACAAGAAAATATATACAATAATGGCCACAAGTATCTGATAAAGGGGATTGCAAAGAAAATTTATTTTGTTTTACTTTAGAAAAATTTCCAAGCATAGATTGTCTCATGTCACAATTTGGTTCTTCTGCAAATGAGTCAAAGTATTCCACAGTACTAGGATTATCAGAATAACAAGCAACCCAATGTTCCCCAACTGTCCCTTTTCGCATATTATTTACAATAAAACAAAAAGGCTTGGTCAGTTTTTTATTTAAGATATTATCAGAAGAAAAGACACCAAGAAACATATTTTTTAGAGGTTCATATTTTTTAATTAGATTTTCGATTTGGAGAGAATTCATTATTAGACAGATCCATCGGTACTTAACACACGATCTGCATTTATAGACATTATTGCATCGAATTCACCCATGATTATCATTTCATATCCTTCATCCTTTACAGGCTGATTGAACAAGCAACGGACTGTTGTTGTTCCTTGTCTAATAAGTTCCAGTCCATTAGTGTCTTCAAGCGTTGAAGTCATAGGTATAACAAAGAAACAAGAAGATTGTGAAAATTCCTTCATCCCTATACTTAAAGTTCTTTGATCAGAATTTGGCCATGCATCTAAGTCCATACCTACATACATATCAACAAAAGCACGCACAAAGCTGTCATTCGAAAAATCAAGATCATATGGCACCGCGGGAAACTGGAAGCCGCCAAATTCTGCTGAAACAGTTCGCAGGTTCGCATGCTCAAAAGTGAACGGTGACAACGCAGTATTTCCAGTATATGCAGGCGAGCTTACAAAACAAATTACTAAACGTCTCGGACACGTACTTGTGAACGCTGCATGTGTAATTTCCTGGCGACCTTTTCCAAGAAAAACGCTCCTAATTTCAATCTTTCTATAGGCGTATTTTGCAGGAGACTGTTCTAAATGTCTAGCAATAGCATTATTTAGTGACATACTTAAATCAACTTGTTTAACAAAAATTCTCATATCATGAAGGCGTAGGCGGTATGTGCTTGTATTATTTAATAATTCTTCACCAGCTTTTTTGCGATATTTCGGAGCATGAATAAGAAATTCATCGGTATTTCTGTAAAATGTCCAAAGCACATCACTATTAGGAATTAGAAGCTGATTTTGTCTTGCCATATCATAATCCAAATGGGAAAGTAATCTGCAAGTCTGACCTTTAGCAAATCTAGATGCCCGCGATTTAAATCCTGAACCTTCAAAATCATCCTTATCAACAGCATCTTTATAATAAAGTGCTGCTTCATAAAGACCTTTGCTGACCTCTCTATCTGATCCTAGCTCATGAAGAAGTATACATCTGTATGCATAATGGATTCCCGAGTCATAGCATTGAATACCATTAATAGATAGAGTTAAACGACGAATCCATGTTAACCCTAAATATTGAGCAACACTTGTAAAACTATCACCCGCGAAATTTCCTGACAAGTCTTTAACAATTGGGACCCATTCACCAGTTGCATCAACCTTACGTTCAAGAGATAACACAAGACTCAGATATGTTTTACTTAAATCAAGGTAGAGGGAGTCACCAAAATAGCGAAAAATAAACGGACCTGCAGATTGATTCAGAGCATTGAGGGGAAGTAATTCTTTATATGCCGAACGTTGAATACCAACATTTGTTGACGGTATAGAAAAGAAGGTTAGACGATTATCAACCCCTTCAGTACTGTCTTTGTCAATTTTCTTAATAGTCGTCATTTTGATTAATGAATAATAATAAGCTAATACTTATATACTCAGATATCATCAAAGCTGAGCTGGTCTCTATATCTTCTTCGTTTCTTTCCTAAATTATCTATAATTACATTTTGTTTTTTCTTTCGTCTTCTTTTGCCTTTCCCACATTGTTCAAGTTTTTTCCCTACTTTTTGAAGACCTTCGCTTCCATGCTGTTTCAATGCTTCACTTACTGAGCGACCTTGTGAAACATCTTCGAGAATATTTTTTCCAACATTTACAGCTTCATTTCCTGCAGTTGTGGCTATATTTTTAACAATAGGCATTAAAAAACGCCCTACAGCCCCAAGCACACCAAATCCTCTTTGATACCTAGTTCCTTGGAAATAACGATTATCTTCAAGTAATCTTCCTCCTCCGTCTTGAGCACTCAAAAATGGCTCCCAGTCAATTTTATCTATGTCTAAACTAACGTGTGTCATGCTTTAAAATAGTGAGCGTTGGAAGTGTAATGTTAATATACAAGTTCCCCAATGGAATTTTACTAGCTTTCCAGTTAAGGTTCGAATTTCAATAGTAATGTCTGGATGGCGTTTGCCTAATAAACGATGATGATGTTCGGTCATATATACTTCTGAAACACTTTCTCCAGGTCCACCAGATACATTAACAACACGTAATAAAGGTGCAGTTACGTTACCTATTATGCTATTTTCAACAAGTTTTGGTGCATAAACTAAAAATTGACGAACACCTCCAGATATATCAGGCATATACTTTGCGACTTGTCCACTATGAACCTTCTCAGAATCGAAACCAAGAGTATAAGCTAGTTGACGACTTAATTTAATAAATTGTACGTTTCCTTGCAAGAAGACATGAAAACGCCTATGCACTTTATCGTATAGTATGGAAACCCATTGATATTTTGGATCGGAGAGTTGTAATTTGGAGAAACTCATAAGCATTTTTAAATATTCAGGAGGATAAGCATATTCAGCTAGATGTAATTTTTTAGTCTCCGAATCATCTTCAGATTCTTTTTGCGGATGAATATTTTCTTGTTGTGGAAGTTCTTTTTCTTTGGTTTTATCTTCAACATGCCTACCTCCATCACCAAAGAAGCTTTTCCAAAAGGAAGGACGTTCAGGAGGGTCAGCAATTAACATTTCAGGACGCGGAAGCTCAGGCAACGAGCTTAGATCCTCAGGCTGAATTTCTTCTTGCTCTGGTTCTTCTTCAATAGTGGGAAGTCTGCTCACTTTTTCAGGAGGAGTCCATGCCAGTTCCTTATTAATTATTGCTGGAGATTCCTGTGGCTTTTCTAAACCTTTTTTTTCAGGGGACCATGGTTCTACAGCGTCTTCTTCATTTATAGTTGGTAATTCATGCGACTCATTATCTTCAAGTGTGTCCATTGAATGTGGTGCAGGCTCTTCTAAGGGGGGAGTCCAAGGCTCTTCATCTTCATCAGTAACTCCTGGAAATTCTTTAATCTTTTCTTTAGAAGATTCTACATGCTCCTCAGTGACTTCTTGTTCAATTTCCTCACGAGGTTCAATATTTTTTTCATTTTCGTGTGTCGTAGACTCTTGAACATTTTCCAATATTTCTTCAGAAGTTACTTCAGCAACTTCTTGTTCATGTTCTTCATGAGGTTCAATATTTTCATCATCTACGATTGTCGAGGGATCTTCACCATTTTCTTGAGTATCTTCAGATGGCTCCTCAGCGACAACATCTATTGACTCAGCTTTTTCCTCAATATTTTCCTTAGAAGGCTCTTTAGCATTTTCTTGCGTATCTTCAGAAGGTTCTTTAGACTCTTCTTTATTTATTGATTCATGTTCGACTTGAACTTCATTATTTTCCTCTTTATGTGTCGAAGTCTCTTCATCATCAGGAGTTATTATTTTTGATGATGAAGTTTCATCGTCTTGTTTCGAAAGTTCAGCTTCAACTTTAACTATAATTTCTTCCGATAAAAGTTTCTGACCCGCAACAGCTTCTTCAACTTGACTGGCTAATTCTTTAACCTTTTGTTCTTCGGTCTTAGCACGATCTGCAGCTTTTCGTGCCTCAGTAACATCGCCTCGTGATTCTGCCGCTATAGTTTCTATTTGCGCATCTGAAACCCTATCTTTTGCCTCTAAACATTCTTGTATCCATTTATCTATTTCATTTCTTCGACTAAACAATAGTTTTAATTGTGTTACAACCAATCTTAGAATAGTTGCAGGTACTTTTCTCTTAGTTACCCCCGTCTCATTTAATGTTACCTCTTCATCTATTAGTGCATACTTATAACGAGCATTTTCCCAATATTTCTGATTAAGTTCTTTATTTAGTTGTGATTGTTGCTTTGCCAATTCTACACTGTTAGTCAATGACCTTGTAGCTGCACGAACAGCCATATCTATTAAAGTTTTTTGTTCATCTGTTAGAGTTGGCGAAGTATCAGATAAAGGTGTTATCTTTCCGTCTAAGGGAGTTTTATCTTTTTGCGTTTCAGTATCCTGTTGTATATCATCCGATTTTTCTTCAGAAGATACTGGAGCTTCAGTAGGAGCATCTAATACAAGAGACTGTGGAATAGTAGGATCGTCAGTTATAGAACTATCAGATGTAGGCAAACTTTCTTTTTCATTAATTTGATTTTTAACTAGAACTTGAGAGGGAGCAGGCGTATCTGTTTCAGGATTTTCATCAACATTTTCATTAGCTTCTTGTAAAAGATTTTCAGGTTTAAGCGCGGAAGTTGATGCAAAACTTTTAATTGCATTTATTATTATATCTTTTTGCTCAGTTTGTGGCTTTAATCGAACAGTTTCAACAGAGCTGTCCGGAACCGAAGATAGAACTGGAAGTTTTGCCCCCTTAATTTCTTTATTTAAATACTGTATAAATTTATAAGCACGATCCTTTGGCATATCGAAATAACCTTCCGTTTCCAATTGTTGAATGAAACTTTCATGCTCAGCAGCAGGCAATATTTCTTTTTGCTTAAGCTCAGGCTGTGTTTGAGGAGTAGATTCACGGGTTTCTTCCACAGGAGTAACATTTGAGTGTTCTTCTTCAGTTTGGTTGGCTGAGGGAGGATTAGTAAATTCATCAACTGCCTGTTTGATCCGCTCTATTTGATCTCGATTTGGAGTGAAACGAACCATTTCTATACCATCTAATGCAAGAGGTCTTATAGGAGGTAAACGAATTCCTTGTTTCCCTAAAAATTTCATGAAATTAAATGAAATTTCCTTTGATAAATCAAAATAACCATTTTTAACTAATTGTTCGCTTATAGTCTCAACAGCTCGTCTTCTTCGAAAATTCCCATAAATTCTTTTTTTATTCTCTTCAAGTCTCATTTCCTCTCGCTCGCGATCCAATTCCTTTTTCCAAGCATCAAGCAAAACTGCATTTATGGCCTCTTCCAATGCCTCTTCTGAGGCAAAAGACAAATCTGGAAGTTCGATACGAACAGACAAAAGCTTTTTACCGTATCGACGAAAAATCGTAATAGATTCTTGCTCATCAGAATCTCCAAGTAAAGAGAATGAAAACGGGTAAATAATATTTGAAAGTGCAACAGTCCAACTTGAATCTAACTCAAGTGTGTCAGGCATCCTTACGGTAAACTTTGAGGTAGTATTTCCTTCAACATCTCCAGAATTTGAAGGTAAAACAACATAAAATGAATCCATGATTAACGTCGAACTATGTCGCTGTCGTTTACCCAACTGTTATGAATATCTTTATAACCAACCCAACGCACAAAATGTTGTTTTATCCCTGTACGTGTAGTACGAGTCTTTAAAATTTCGGCAATACGATGTGTAGTATCCTCTTGCGTGGGCACCAACTCTTCTCTATAGAATATTCCTTCAATTAGGTTGTCTTCAAAATCTTTTAACCTATATGTTATAGGCGTACGTGTGTCGTTCGTTGTATGTACAAGAAAAAGTTCGTCAGTATAGTTAGGTAAATATCCTTTTTCAAATTTACCCTTTTCTTTTGAAATGCGGACAACTTGTCCAGGCTCGAGTTTAGAAGTTATTTTAATAGGTGTACCAGTGCCCTTATATAGCCTCTCAAATAATTTTCGAGAATTCTTAAAAGTAACTGAATTAGGTCTAACACCTGTAACACGGTTTACGCTAGAATTTATTCCAGAAACAATTTTCTGAATAGCCTCAACCCACCGCAGTGTGTTTTTTTCACTGAAATATCGATATAATCTTTCCTTTATTGTACGATTTGCCCTTTCTGCCATTGAAGCATGCACATCAGGACTATAAACTACACGCTTATCAATATCCTTGGATCTAAAATAATCCCTCATTTTTTTAGCTTCAAATTCTAATCCGCGATCAGTGTATAGCTTATGAGGCAAGATACCATTAGAAAGTTTAAAAATTTTTTCAAATGCCTCAATCATATCTTCTGATCTCTTAGTTTTAACAGGCGATGCATAAATCATTCGACTTAGAACATCAATACATACTAATAGGTACCTGTTACTATCATTATGTTTAGCTATCTGATCAAATATTGCTAAATCTGCCTGCCAATCCGTGTGTAGCCCACTTGGACGTGTAACTAACCTTGGAAAATTTTTTCTGGCGGGTCGATGCATCGTATACACTCTTTGCTTATGCAAAAAATTATGAACATCCTGAAATTTTATCTTTGGATACTTGCGCCTTGCTTCTTCATAAACGCGATTTATTCCTGCATAAGAAGCAGGAGAATTTAGCGAAAAATATATTTTTGATAAAAGATTATCTAAAGCTTTTCCCATATTTGTGGAATAAATTTATTTTTCTTTTGCAAATTTATAGGCAGGACTTTTACCAAGACTTTTTTCTTTCTTTTCCCGCTACCTGATTGACTTGCAGAACCTTCCTCTGTACTACTTTCTCCTTGCGTCTCTTTGATCATTTCTTTTACTAATGGGTCTTTGGATAATCGATTAAATAGAAAACTAAAACCTTTAGGAGGTGACGATATATCACCTTGTACATATTCGAGCACCTCAGTGAAATTACTATTCTTTACAAGTCTTCCTTTGATATTAGATTCAAAGCTTCCATTCTTACGTATTCTAAATTTTTCAGCATTATCTTTGACATAATTTTCCAAATCTTTCGAATATCTCTTTGAAATAATTCCCTTAAAAGGCGTTGTTTTTCTTCTTTTCATTAGTTTTGCTGATGTAAATTCTGAATCTGTCTGATATTCTGAACTTGATTCAGCTGGTACCTTCTGGGATATTAACTGTGCTTTAGGGGCTACAGTTTCTTTTAGGTAAGGAGCAACTTCTGGAGATCTAGCGGCATTGCCTTCATCAATAATAACCTTTTGAGGCCTATTTTCTAATTCATGTTTGAGTTGCCTTCTTTTTTTATATAACCATTTATATTTTTGGGCTTTTGCATCTTCACTTAAATTTGGATCAGTAAGAATCTGATTAATTTTTGAGTCGGTTTGTACCTTTTCATTTTGAAGAAAATCTCCGCCTTTAATCAAGTTTAGTAGTGCAAGATATTCACTTTCTGGAACCATAATCATTTTCTTAGTATGTTTCATTCTTGTGTGAATCTATGAATGATATGTTCAGCTAAAGCTCCAAGGACGGGAACAAGTATAGCGGCTAGAGCAGCACTACCTCCTTGTTGTATTCGATTTCTGGCGCTTTTTTCGGTCCGCGTTCGGGCGATAGCTCTATAGAAATCGGCAAAATGAGCCAATTTCTTGCGTTGCCTTCTACTTAGAGTAAAATTATTTTTTAAAATATTAGCACAAATTTCCACTATTGCTAATATTTGATCCGCACTGGCTGAAAGAATTAAGGCGTTCTTCTTCTTATCTGAGGAGGTCTTAGCTAAGCGCTGTAAAAATTCAAAATTTTCTTTAACGTATGGACTATAGTTATACATTTTTTAATTTAATAGTTTTTGAGTACTTATATATTATAGAGGCAAATATATAGTCTGTTTTTCACCTGGAAATATTTTAGTAGAAAGACGCAAATTCTCTTCCGTACTTGGATGCATGTTAATTAGCAAATATGAAAATTGCTCAGAAGTAGCATCGCGATAAGCCTCAAGAAAATAGTTTAACATTTTTGGAAAAAGTTGAGATCCTAGTGTGCGTACCTGGAGCAGTCCTTGAGGATTTTTGGTTAAAAGAATATAATGGGCATTTGCACGTGCTGTACGGATATCTCGCCCATAAAGAGATTGAGTTACAAAGATTACACTTACACCCCAATTATGCGACCCCCTAGTAAAAAGTAAATCTAAAAATTCAACTGGAATATTTAGCATCAAGTCATCCATGACTAATAATTGGTGCTTTTTAATAAGCTCAACTTCTGGAACGCCGTTATAGGTTGTAATTCCCATCTCTTTTAACTTAAATATATTTTCGTTTATTTCACCAAAACAATATAATATTTTATTTGGCGCAGGTTCAACTAATTGTTCACAATTTGCAAGAAATTTCATAAGCCAGTGGGTTTTTCCGCTGCCTGTAGCACCGGAAATAACCATAGTGAAAGGAGCTTTGAACATTTTTATATTAGAAATACTTGTTTTTTTCATTTATATATTACAGATGTTTCCCAAAGCAATTATTCAAAATGTTGTTTCTACAGCACATATACTTGAAAAAAATAATAAATTTGATCTATATACACTTGCGACAATTATTAAAAATGCAAAATATTCTCCAGCACGTTTCTCAGCACTTATAATTAAACTAGAACAACCCAATAAGTCTACAGCGCTCGTATTTTCTAACGGAAAGATTGTATGTGTTGGAACAAAATCTGTTAATGATTCAGAAATTGCCATTAAACATTTTGTTCAACTTCTATCCTCAGCATGTAGCTTATCGATAAACATAAAGTCATTTAAAATTCAAAATATCGTGTCTTCATTTGAATTTCCGGGACATCTTAATTTACCAGGTTTTACTTTTAAATTAATTTAAATCTATGAATTTTATTATTATTTTAGCTTTGTATGATACTATGAGAATTGCTCCACCACAATGGCTCGCTCGACATATTTCTTACAACCCAGAATTTTTTCCTGGAATGTGTTTAAGGATTAAGGAGTTATGTTCAGTTGTTATAGTCTTTACAACAGGGAAATGTATAATTACAGGTGCACGCACAGAGGAAGAAGTATTTAATGTTCAAAATAAAATTTATAAATCAATTTTAATGTTCTTGAAGAACTAATAAATACTTAAATTAATCTCGCTTCTTAATTCCATTAAAAGATTTCCAAGCATATTATCACCTTCCCATTGGCTAGGATCTTTAAGTCGAGCACTTTTTGGACTTATACCGCTGCTCCAGTGTAGTTCAGATGCAGAAGCTTGAGTAATAAGACCATCACCTGTGGCACGTAACTGGTTGAATAGTTGCGTGTTTTGTGTGAATTTCGCCCAAAGACCAGTGTACATAACCTGATAATAAAGTCGAAATTAGCAAAGTAAAAATTTTTACTTTATCTCGAACAGAATTCCATCCCTCATGGTTATATCCACGGATACGCTTGCCAATTCGTTTAATAGATAGAGGATTATCTAGCATTAAAACTTGGCCAGCAATTTCCAAATCTCCAAAAAAGCGCGCTTTCTGCCAAATAAAGTATTTTTCAATTGAACTGAATGTCCTTCCAAGTACTGTAAAATTGGCTCTAAAGCGATTATCAAATCCAAAATGTTGAGAATAGAATACAAATATATTCTGCTGTTGATCTCCAATAATTTCTTCAGGAGGATACGATTTAGTTTCATGGCCTATATGTAGTCGCTCAAGAATGGATGTTGTTGTTGTTTCTAAAAAATTTTAGGTGAATATTGAATTTAGCGATTACCTATTTTATTATCACTGATCATAATGCTTTTTTACAAAATAAAATAAAATTAAATGGAATTTTTAAAAATAATAAAGTATTAGAACATTTATAAGTACATCATTTAAGTTATATATTTATTCAAGAATAATTATTTTGTCGGATCATTAATTGGATTTCCTCTATATCCATAAGGATAACAGTCAAAATTTGCATCAACAAGTCCTTTATCGTAGATTGGAGTGTAGCGTCTATGGAAGTTATATAATAAATAATATTTACAAAATACCTAATTTGAGTCCGACTTATGACTTGCCCTTGACGCCAGCTAGGCTGAAAATGGGTTCTCTCCAGTACTATAGGATCTTGCTTATCACCATAGGCTTCTACCATTTTCTTAACAATAAATATTAAATCAAAATTAAAAATAAGATACCCTAAAGTGATTATAGTCCAGTGGAGTGTCAACCTGATCCCAACATCCACGGCACTTGACAATGTATTTTATTTCCCCGCTTTTTCTATGCTTCATTTTCATTGCATACTAAGATGATATAGGCTTAAGAAAATTTAAAATATAAAACCTGTTTACATCCTCCTGTATAGAAAGACATAATAGACCAATCTTCATATTCGCGACTCATCATTCCCAGCATATCGCCAACACGAAAGGGTGGTTGCTTAATGATCCTATGTAAATAAAAACAGCTATCAGTATCAGTGTATAGTAATTTGCAGTCGTTGTCATTAACAATCTTATCCATATAATCATAAAGCATAACTCGTGCTGTTGCTGTAGTAATAAGAGCCAGTACAATGTTGTATTTGTCATGTGGTCGCACAAATTCTCGTCTATTTCGGTAAGGGACAGCATAAAGATTTGGAGTTAGCATTTCTATTGCCCCTATTTCCAACTTTGGATCATTAAGAACGGTATGAAGCTTGATTGGAGAGCTTGTTATGCAATCTTTTGTCAAATTACAACGAAGAGCCCAGCGTCCCCACCTAAAGTATAAATAAGCAATTAAAATTTTTGCTTACATAGAATTATTGCATGTTTTAGCTAGGTAACGCAATCCTTCATTTCTGGCAATTTGTGAGCGATGAAGTGTAATACCATATTCTTTTTGGTTTCTTTCAATAAAATCATTTTTGAGCTTTTTCTCCAATTCAAGATTTTCGGGTTTCAGAACACCGCTAGGCCAACCGCTGGCCTTAAATAAAAACATTACATTCTATCATTATTCAAACCTCAATTTTCAATCTCATCATGTCTTGAACATAAGGACGAAGCAAAGTATCAGACCATTCATTCCAATTATAGATGCTATAAACTTTTGTGACGCGATACCCCTTTTTCAATGCAAGTTCTAGTTCAATAGTACACGTAGTGCTTACAAATCCTCGCTGAATATCGTTGTGTTTGCACCATTTTTTGCCAATCTCTCGGCTATATTTATGTTCTTTGCGCTTTGGTACTCCTGGTTCCATTTCAACTGCACAATGATGACATAAATGAAATATCTGCAAATATCTAGGACTGTATAAAATTACTTACTAATTTGCCGTTTATTCTTTCTGGAATTACTGGTAGATACAGGTCATCGGGTGGTACTATGAATACTTTAAATATTCCTCTATAAGGCCGCAAGTCCTCAGGCATAGTCCAATTTACATCAAGATTTATATCAAGAACATCGGGGTGTCCTAAAGATTTTAATGCATTTAGATTAAATAAAATTACCAATCGGATAAAAAGCATAGAAATTCACTGCTGGATATAGACTAACCACGTCAAAACATGAAATTTCATATTCATCGTCATCTTCCAAATTACACTTTAGAGATAAAGGCCCAGTTCTTCCACCTAAATTAGTCAGTAATATTAATATTGAATTTGAAAACCATGGAATGCATCTCTAGGAAATAATGGCCCAATGTCCGGTAGCTTGCCAAAGAAAAGCGACATTGTTGGATCATCATCCAAAGCTCTATTCACTTCGCACTCCCAAAATATGTATGTACAGATACCTTCCTCTTTCAACAAATTAATTCTCTCTTGTAATTTATCTTTATTGTATAGTGCCGTTTTGCCATTTAAACAAATTTCATGTTGACGATATAAACTAAACTCATAAAAAATTATACAAAATTATTTTACCATTCATGTCCGTGCCAGGCGCAGCCGAGAAACTCTATTGCTATATCCGTTCCTCCATTATTTCTTTTGATGTAGCCATCAAGACGTAGCACACTTCCATTTGAAGCAAAAATTCTATGCTCGCCTTCTGCGCTTCCTTGACTTTGTATCTGAAGACCAGTCCTATGTTCTAACCATCTAATAAATTTCAAGGCTATTGTAGACTGATTTGAATCTTTGTGATATCCGTTGTCTGGTATAATACCGATTTGGTTATTTTTCAAATAATTGATGCCTAAATTTAATTTAAATTTAAAAATTTTTTAACTTTTTACAAAAATGACGGAGACACGCACTAGCCAAGGTCATTGAAGAAACAATGACATCATCTTGTTTAGAAGGCTCTGGGGCAAGTTCAAAAAATAACTTTTGGAGTTTCACAAGAGCATGTGCAAGTATACGTACATCTTGCTCACAATATTCGACAATTTTTTCTCTAAGGCAAAACTCTTCGTTTTTGTTTAATAGGTACCATTCTTCAAATTCCTTTCTTCTTTGCTTTCCCATAGAATTTGGGTAATAATATTCTTTATCTGGCAATCCATCAAGACGCACATGCATGTTCTCGTTAAAGTTCCATCCATGAGGAAAGAATGATTTTCCTCCTTCATCGATTTCTAACCCAAGTGCTTTTGGAAGCTGATCTAATTTGAGCATCATCCAATTAAACGAATCTCGAAAAGATATATGCGGACAAATTCCTTTTTTCTTTTTTAGAAGAACCTCGTAAAGTTTATTGCCTGTTCTTGTAATATTCGGCTCAAATCCAAAATGCCTGATTAATTCACCCAATAGCAGGTGCATATCATAACGGCTAAAGAAATAATAAATTCAGTATTCGTAAAAACTCCCACCCTCCATAATGTGAAATAGCATATGTGCGACCAGTTCTCTCCTTTCCAAGTCCAAAAATTAACCATCGAAGAAATTCACGCAGCGGATTGTTATAATTTGCCCCTGTCCAGCTTTGCATTCTTGATATTCCTGGATTGCATTTTCTACATGTTCCAGTGTTATCTTCTAGCCATTTATTATTTCGCATACAAGTTGAGCAGATTAACATTGCCTTGTTATTTTATTATTTTATCAGATAAATATGTTACCGAAACGCAATTCACGTGGTGGAGTCGATAATTCACATCTGAATTCTGCATTTTATTCGATCCTTCTTTACGTGGAGTTATTAGTTCGCATTCAAAATCGAATACAACCTATAAAGATCTTTATTTTTTACATTCTATTATATAAATACCATGAGATAATTGTGTGTTTGTTTAGGGACAATTGGCTGTACAAAGCAATGCTCCTCTCTTTTATGCCAAGAATGACATAGCGAACAATATCGTATAAAACAGCTATGCCCTTCATTATTTTTTACTCGGTAAATTTGACCGCATTCCTTGCATCTATATTTAAAATAGTTTTATTTAATTAATAATTAACCTCTTGAATATTCTGCATATGTCTTTTTCCAAATGCCTTTGATAACAGTTATAATTTCGGAATACATTTGAACACTTTGAACAATATAATTCAAAACCGTCTAATTGTTTACACGGAAAATCAACTCCAATACCACAGCAACGAGGACATTTTGCTAAACATGTTTGCCTGTGCTCATTCTTTTTTTGATAGGTTGTTTCACAATCAAGACAATAATATAAATCTTTGCCAAATAGAGAATTAAGTTTTCTGATACCATAGTAATGACCATCTTTTAAATATAGTGAAATATCTTTTCTTGCTCTATCAGTTCCCTTCCAAATTGGACGAGTTTGACCATTCTCACCAAACACAGATAACCTGTATTGCCCCGGAAAGCGCTCATTTAAATATTTTTGAATTAATGGTACATGTTCTTCAACATTATAATATTTTAAATTTGCTGAATATCTGATTCCTTGTCTTTTAAATTGAATAAGCATCTCCTTGATCAAATTTCGGCGGTATAACTTAGCTCTTGCTCCATTTCCATGAATAAGTCTTTGAAACTTAACATTTTCATTCGTTGTTTTTTCCAAATTCATATATCTTATTGTAAGTTGGACCGCTAATATAAGGCAATGATTTTCAAAAAGTCCACCAAGATCCTCATTTCGAACCTTAATTTTTAGATGATTTTTTAGATTGACAAAACCTCTATAAGGTTGTTAACATCTATGCCCTGCAAAATTTCTCGTCCTTTTCTGCCGCTTCCACTTTGCTCATTTTGTATTAAAGCAAGGGCTTCATCATGTGACGGTCCCATAACGATCTGTTTAAATGCATATTTTTACTTTTAATTAAATAATACTTCAATATGTATCGGTTGACTATAGAGTGATGGTCTCCCCATTCTTTTTCCACTTTGATCTACGGAATCAAATTGCTCCATGACAACCTGTGGTGTGTTTTGTGCTAGGCCTCTATATGGAATTTGAATAGGCTTTTCCAACACTGCACTTCTGATTATTATAGAACATTTTTCTGATTTTGCTCCAGAAGACTTGTCCGCCTTGGCAATGAAATGGTCAATTAAATCTTCCAGAAGCTGGTCTGTTCCTTCTGGAGCATCTTCAACATTTGTTACAGTGAATACATTTCTTAAATATTAAAAAATAATTCGATTTTGTAAAACCTGAAAACTCCTATTTTGAATCTAGTGCTGTTAATAGTCTCTGATGCCTCCTCTTTGTAAAAGTGATTCACAGAATATTCTCCAAACTTTTTAGAATAATCCATCTAAAAACTAATTAAAAAATTTTTTAATTATTAGATAAGAATGGAAAATAACATATTAGAAAAAAGCAAATAATATTAATTGTTTATTCTCCGGAAAAGTGATATTAAAATAATCATAGCCTTTAATCTGTTTTTTCAGCAATTTCAGGTACAACTTGTTCTTCTAAACATTCTTCAGTTTGTACTTCTTTGTCTTCTTTGTTGGGTTGGACCGTACTCATTGAGTCCGTGTGCTCTCTCATGAAAATTATTGGCGAATCTAAATTTTTAAAAAATTAATATATTGTGTTGTAGGCTAACCTTCTCTCGCGATTGGTCCGTGTATGCTCGCATGTTTATTGAAAATTTTGATTGCCATCTCTAAATCTATCTTCGACCAGAATTTGCTAAATGGATTATGAAGCTCAAGATATAATTCCTCCTTGACAACCTCAGTAATTGCCTAAATTTGATTGCTAAGTCTTAAAATAAAAAATTTACAATTTTCGCTAAAGCATTTCTCTCTCGAAGTATATGTTCATGCACTTGACTCTTGGAAAGGGGATAACGTTGTTCATGAAATTGCATGAAAGCCTCATATAGCTCATTTTTCAGCATATTGTCATCTTGGCGCACATATTCCAAAGTATTTAGTTGACGCGAGAAACGAATGACGCTTTCCTTGAGACCATCAATTGCTTGTTCGTACATTTCTTGATCCATCTTAAATTGAAAATATTTTAAATTACTAGTTAAAGTAGACCTTTATGTCAGATACAATATGAGTTGCTTAAATTAATCTTAATTTTAAAAATTGATTGTAAATTTAAAAATATTATAAATCGAATTAACGATTTTAGATTAAATTTCATAAAAGAATTTTTACTCAAAAATTATTTTTTATTATCAAAAGTTAATATTATTTTCATCGTTGTCTATTTTCTAGTTTTTGTTTACATTATTATAAGTTTTTTGTTGGTACTCTATGTTGGCTGGCGAACAAACGGAGCAAACCTTAATTAAGAAAAATGTCTTGTTTAAAATTAAAAATACCAAGAAACTAAGCTCGAATTTATCAGCACTTTTCTGAAGAAAGAGGTCACTTGCCATTTTCTTTGTGAGTTCTGAACATTGTGTACACTAAAGGGAAAAATTATTAAATTATTTAATACTTAGTACCTGGTGAAGGATCCAGCAATATTTTGTAAGGTTTATCAATTTTTTCTCTTTCGCTTTTACAATTCCGTTTCCTCGACAAAATTTCAAAACTTTCTCATCTTAATATAATTATTTAAATTCCATTAAATAATTTTACCGTTGTCAAATTTTGAAGATTGCGCGCCTGATATCATATATTTTGAAGAGTTACCTGAAAAATATTATAGAAATAATTGATAATTTTTACCAAAATATCCATTATAATGCATTCCTAATGAAATATTCTTGTCCAAATCTTCCGCGCACAATTCTATAGTCAAAATAAATAATCCCGCATGTCCAATTTTAAAGAGGAAATATTCCCTTTTTTTCTGGTAGTTGCGACAAGATTCACACATATATACGAAGATACCACTGCGCGGATCTTTAAGAATTTGTGCTCGGCTGAGTAGCGCTTCAGGCACAACAAATTTCTTTTGTAGTTTTCCTAAAATTTTATTTAATTTATAAAAGCTTAATTAAAATTTACGATCAAGTCGCATTTTCTTATATTCTTCTTCATTATCTCCTAATTCCACATCTTCGTCTGAGTCAGGATAACTTGACTCATCCTCATCCTCTTCCATTTGATAATTAAGGATTGCTTGATGCAACTCTTCTTCATCTTGCTTTTCTTTTTCCGATTGTCCATTTACTTTTTGAACAATGGACTTTAGTTTAAATAAAGATAAGCTGTTCATTAAAGTGCATACCTTAATAACAGGATCAAAAATATTTTTTTGCTCGTTGTCGCTTTGTTTTTTCTCGGATGTTTTAGCTTTTTTGGGCATTGGCGCTTTGTTTGATGATGAAGAACTCTTTGTCACTGAACGTCTTCGTCTAGCTTCTGCGGCTTCCTTCTTTTTTCTCTGTTCCTTAATGAATTCTCTTACTTCCTCCATCTCTTCTGTGGTTATAGAAACTAAAAAAATAAAATAAATTTTTGTCTAACTCAAACCTTCAACATTTGCATTCATTTGCGTATCATTCTTTACTATTGATTCACTTTCTGAAAATAAATTTTATATTTAACTATTTAGCAGCTGACAAACCATTATCACGTGAATCATCATCTATAATGATTGTCTCATCTAATTAAAATTTTTTAATTATATAATTTAATTACCTTTTTTAGCAACCACTTTTGAATTAGAGTTCATTTTTTAAAATCAAATTATTTTGATTGTGAGAAAAAATTAATCTTAAATCAAGCTAATAAAAAATTTTTTATTAATTAATTAATCGATTAAGCAATGATTAAGACTATTTTTAAAATTTGAATAATATTTTAATTTTAGATAAAGTAAATAGGAGGGAGGAAATTGGAAGGAGGAAAATTTTCTAAAACTCGAAGTGAATGATTTTAGATGGAAAATTGAGCTTCTTTTATATTCACCAGAAAATGTGTTTTACACTGGATAATTTAATTTTTTGCAATAAAAAAACTTGATTTGAGATGTAGTATACCTATTTTAGAATTACATTTCACAATAATCCTTGTCATTTTTGTGTGTTTTTAATCCTTTATGCAAAAAATTTCGCAAGTTATTTCATTATTTTGTAAAAACATTATTAAATGCATATTTTTTAATATTTTTGTTTGTATAATTAGGAGATAAACCTGTTTGAGCGTATTTACAATTTGTTAATTTGAAAAAAATGAATTATATTTTTACGTTTTTCTATTTTTGGATTCAAGTACTTTGCTCAATTTATTTTTTGCGCATTTTTAATGATGGAAACTTGTTACAGCGAATTACTTATGTAATTTAGTTACTTTGGCGACTACACTTTTTGAATAAAAAATGAATTATAGTTTTGAAAATTTCTATTTTGGGACTTAAGTACCTTAAACAATTTATTTTGTTAGTTTTAATGGTAGAATTTTCGCTTATAAAAGCACAGAATTTTTCGTCTCATTTTATTTTACTCCTATTTTATGCTTCCCCCCTTCACTGATCACCAATATCGCGACACCCGAATATTTTTATAAAAGCGGTTGCATAAAATATGCCTTTTCCTTAATGTTATTTCCGGATATACTACTCTTAAAATGAACATCAGAAAAGACTTTTTAATGAATTCTTAGGCTTGGATGAAATAATATTTTTGCTCTTAATTTTCTGTTTCTGCAAAAAAATACACTAAAAATTGGATAAGCAAAAAAGAAATGTGTAAGATTAATAAAAGGTATTTTCATTCCGTTTTTTAATGTGAATTGTTGGACATTGAAATTAGTGATAGGAAATAAGTGAAGCTTTACTTTTTAGTTCTACAAATTAAGTATTTTTACTCTGTTGGGCATTTTGGGGTTTTTTAGTCAGTGGGACGTTTTGGGGTTTTTACAGACATATTTGCAATTTTTTGGCAATTTTGGCGTTGTGATTTAATTTAATTATTTTTTAAATTTTAGCTATATTTATAAACAATCGAAATATTGTATCAAAAGTATGCAAAAATCTTGAAAATAATGTGCAATTAGTTCAAAATAGTGAAATAAAATGAAATGTATCTTTGTTCAGAATCGTAAAAAGTAATACATAAGTGCATATTTGTGTTTCACAGAAAATTTATTTCAATAAAATCTGGACCTTTTCAATTACTTATTATTAAAATAATTGAAAATAGTACAAATATTATAAAAGTTTGTACATGCCCTCAAGCAATTAACTGACAAAAATAGATAATAATACCAATACCAATAAATTAATTGAATATTCAAATAAAATAATTTGTAAAATAATTAATTATAAATTAATTAAAATATTAATTCCAAAAATTCTTTTTACGTTCTCTATTATTTAAAATAAGCTGTGGAATATTTAAAGATTTGTAACAGCCAAAAAAGTTAGGATAAGGCGCAACAATAAACTCTACTTTGTTTACCATATATCACGCCATTCTTAAACAATAGAAAAGACAACTTTTAAAAAAGTACCTTTATTTTAATAGAATTTTTACAAGAAAATTATTCCTGGATGATTCAAGTACAAAGAAAATTTAGAGATTTTTTCAAAAGAAAAGAAAAATGATGTGATATATTAGTATTCAATTAGGAAATGTTAAAAATTACTATCTCCAATTATTGTTTATTTCTTACTCAGAGTAAATTACTAGGATTTTAGTAATAAATAAGTAAAGATTTTTTGAATAATTTTTGGGCATTCTTTTTTTAAATAATTAAATATTGAAATTTAAAAAATAATTTCCAACTCTCATTTTTGACAAGCTTCTATCTTCAAACCACCTATTTATTTTAAATTCTAATCAGATTAATAATGAATAAAATATATATTATTAAAGTCTTTTTTCCTCTCTTCTTTTTGATCTATAATTTTTGCGCCTCAAGCTAAAATTTTTAAATTTTGGAAATTGCTTGAAAACTATTTATTAAATCCTTTGTTAGCCTTTATCTTACAAAATTAATTTTATCACTAATACTATTTAAATAATATAACAGATAAGTAAAATAAAAGTTATGGAAAGCAAGTAGAAAGAGTACATCGGATAAACAAATAGAAAGAGGAAAATGCGCATATTAAATATTTACAATAAAAGACTTACGAAAAAAAACGTGAAAAAATAATAGGTAATCAATAAACAACTACAATAAAATTTCAAAACACAATTTTCATACACTTTTTTTTAATCCAAACGCGCCGAAATAAATCTAAAATTTTGCGCCGCATGCGAAAATTTTGAGAATTTTGGAAAACAATTAAAATATTAAATTAAAACTTGTTACTTCTAAATAAATTCTAGATTATTATATTTTTTATTATTCATTAAAAATTTTCATTTTACTTCTATTTACTCTTTTGCCCAATGAACCTTTTTATTTTTTTTCACCGGAGCCTTGTCCATATTGTTCCACTTTTTATTTGCCTTATCTATTTTATATTGACGCACAAACTCATAGAACTGCTTCTGCATCATTAATATCACCTCAAAAACAAATCATCCGATCAAGGGTTATCTAATTAAAGACTACCTCAAGTTTCGGTCTGTATCCATTTTTTAACTCCGTAAAATTGTGAGGAAAACATCGTTTCAAGTTTTCCTTTAAGTTTAACAATTTCAATATAAGATTACTATACCTACCTTTATTTGATCCCAGTGTTTATAACGTGCATCTATTGGGGCGAAGTTTACATCGTGGAATTCTTTCCCATGCTTTACTACTAATTGCTTGCTGGGAGAGCCCTTTAAAGTAATTTAAATTTAATTATAAATAGATATGAAATAAATAATAAGAAAATAAGATTCTATAACTTGTGATTTCTATTATGTAACTTTATATATTTTATGGCTGATTAGATTTGTATAGCAGTCAAAGATATGAAATAAATAATAAGAAAATAAGATATATTTTAAGAGCTATATTTAACCCCACTTATATAGAATTTTTACCGCTTCGCAGATTTTGCATTGCCATAAGCATTCAACCAGATGGTCATAGCTATGTTTGACAAAATTTTTTTCCAACTCTTTACCACATACACGGCACATAAGGATTTCATTTTTCATAACATTTAGAAGCAATCCGCCCCCTATGTAGCGTGTAATCAGGCCCCTAATCCTTATTGCTTCTCTCCGAATTATCCCCATTCTTTTCCTAAAAATGTAAATTACTTTTATTTTAAGAATTTAGTACTTCTTGCCGAAAATTTTTCTTAAATTTCTACTTTTATTCCCCATTTTAATGTTTTAGAAGATAATATTTTAGCTAAAATTGAAAAAATATAAGAAAAATAAGCGTTTAAAATTTTAAAAATTAAGAAAAAACAAATCATCCGATCAAAGGATATAAAATTCTTTGTATAAAATGGGATAAACTTGAAGATTTTTAAAGGAAAAATAATCCTAAGAAACTAGCAAAAATTTTTATCAAAGGGATTATATGAAGAAAAGACAAATCATCCGATCAAGTTGGTCTATTAAATGTAGTTTTAATAGTAAATGTTTATTTTTTGATATTTACTACAAAATTCGTATCCTTATATACTGAAATTTTGGCAATAATATCGTTTTTTAAATTACATTTTATTTTTTGCTTTTGCTAATTTGGCCCATAGATTTGTATTTTTTGAAGTAATTCTTTTTAATTAGTTTTTTATTTTATTTTAGTGTTTTCTCATAGTAGTAATTTTGTACATAGTTATTTTTTTAATTGTTTTTATATAATAATTGAGATTGTTTCAATTTTTTTGATACAATTATTTATCAGTTTATTCGACAATTTTTACTATTTTTTACCTTTTATTTCTCAATTTAATTAGTTTGCATTATTTTTGTAAAATAATTGTTTCCATTTTTGATATTTTTATTTTTACTTTTTTAGCCATTTTTTACTTTTTTAATTGTATTTTTACATTAACATGTTTTTTATATTTATTAGTATATTTTCCACATGCGTGTTTCCTTATTTGTAAATTTTTTAATTGTTTTTTATTTTATAATAATTGTTTCCATTTTTTGTCCCTTTTTTACTTTTCCTTTGTTCGACACTGTTTAGATTTTACTTTTTATTTAGTATTTTAATTTAATCTGTTTTTCCTTTTATTATTTTCTCCCATTTTTCCATTTTTATTTTTTAATATTTTTTACTCATTATAATTTTTGATAATTTTTTAATTTTATCACAACTTTATTGAAAATGATCCTGGAGTTTTAATTGTTTTTAGTGTTTTAAATAATAAGAAAATAAATTCTATAACTTGCGATTTCTATTTATATATTTTATGGCTGATAAGATTTGTATTGAAAATCAACAGATATGAAATAGTCTATTATTTTTATTTACTTTATTAGATTTATTATTCTTATATTTTTTAAAAATTAATTAAATTTTTGCTATATATTGAAGGTTTTATTTAGAAAATAGATATTTTATTTCTAGAATTTTTGAAAATATCCCGGAATGGTATTATTTATATGTTGAACGAGCAACTAGAACTACATAAAGGCTGATATTCTTTATTTTTTTAATGATTTTATTTTTCCAAAAAATCCTCAATATTTAATACCAAATAATAAATTAAAATTTTGCCATTATCAAAATTAACAACAAATAAATATTTTATCAGATATGTCAATTATGAAAATTAAAATCAAAAGAAATAATTATTATATGTAGCTCATGTGAAGAGGTTTAAAAATTATTGAAATCAATAAGCCTTACATATATAATTGTTTTGCCTTTTTTACTTTAATTACTTTTTATTTTCAATTTTTATATTTATTTAATTGTTTCTGCATGATTTTAGTTGCAGATCCGATATTTTCTTTAATGTTTCCTTGAATAGAAGATTTTATTTGGCATGAAGGTACAGGCGTTATTTTAAAAAGATAGGACTTGGGAAGAAATGTTCTTAATTTTTCTTTAATTTTTTAATATTTATACATGGGTTTTAAAATATTTTTGTAAAAAATGTTTTAAAACTCGTGTATATACTACTCTTAATTTAATATAAGAACCCGGGATATTAGAATTTAAATACCAATTAAATACCTTTATTTCATTAAAAACATATTTTGTTGATTCTTCAGTAAAATCTTTTTTTGATGGATGATGTCTAGGGTTCTTGGGTGCTCCAAAATCGCCTAGTCTTGTATATACACATAATTTATGTGAAAGATCATTTCTGCAATTTATTTTAAATTCTAACTGGCTTTTATTAAATAAAATTGAGGTATTTTTTAATATATCATCAGGGTCGGGTATAACTCGGGTGTTAGCCCAGGAGCCGGCTCCAACCAGAGCCTATGTTAGAAAAATGTTGGGGCGAATAAACGCCCAACTTAAATTGCTGAAAATTTTTCTGATATATTTATATTTTGAATCACTTGTCATTTTTGTTAAATTTTTTAATAAAGCAATTTATTGCATGTTTTAAGGGAAATAATTCATAATTAATGTTTTTTGTTAATATTCGCCTTTTTATAAAATCTGTATGATATTTGTTCTATATTCTTACAAAACCAAGTAGAAGGTAAAAATAGACTCAATCTTTAGAAATGAAAATTTACTTTATAACGTACCCAAATGTTTCTTCAATATATTTGTCAACAATTGTACTGATTTTGGTTGAAAATAAATATAATTCTTTAATCTGATTATTTACATCTTTAAATAAATCATGTATTTGTGGAGGGTAATGAATTCTCAAATATTTTTCTTTTGCTTCAATTACTTCATTAATACTGAAATTCATTTTAAATATTGTATCTCCTTCAACTTCTTCTGGCTTTAACAAAAACAATTTTAAAAACTACTTTAAAAAGCCTTAAACGACACCTTAAAAGGAGCAAAAATTCTGTGAGCGACAGGAAATGTTTCTTCCATTTCACTTGGAGTATTTTTAAAAGAATCACAAGAAAATGTAGGGTTGTTAAAATATCCTGGATAACGTTGAGTTTGCATTCCCCAAACATAAATTATTGCAAAAGTCCACATCTATTGAATAGTTAATATTTTTGAAGCTATAAAGTAGGATTAGATCTAACATTGTCTAATCTAGAGTTCCTGGGTTATTAAAGGAATCACTCAACTGCCTACTCAACTGCCGATTCTGACATTCCCTACTCAGACAATAGCCAACCTCCTCTATATTAATCCTTGATATACCTCATAATCCCTTTTCCCCATTATTCTTCCGAAATCAACCGATGTCCCAACAATCGCTCCAAATCCAGTTTAATCCCTCGAAAAAATTTGTTAATTTTCGAATAATTCAAAATTTAATGAATTTTTTGTATGATCAAATTTTTTGAATTCGAGGTTTCGCTTCTAACTCAATTTCAAATTTCAATTTAGCTTTTTCTTATGTTTTTGTGGATATGGCATCATAATCATTCGTGTATTTTCTTTTAGAATTTTAGTCCCATCCCCTCTATTTCAATAGAAATGCTTATTTACTTGATTAGCAAGTCGTCCACAAGATCCGTGAAAATGATCTTCAGTTATTTCTAATAAAATAAATTTTGTAGTTTCTTGTCTTCTCCAAATTTCTAATTTAGACAAGTTTATATATTTTAAATTTAAATGTTTTTGTTTTTGCCATTCTTCAATTTCATTGTAAAACTTTCTCGATGAATACTTTGTTACAGTCAAATATTCAGGAAAATCAAAGAATTTGAAAACTTAATTTGATAATTTAACATAAATTTATAGCCAATACATATTTTAGACTATGATAACTCTTTTAATTCACAACCGACTAAGATAATTTATATATCATTCTAAAGCTATGGATGTGAGGATTATTTTACCTATAGGATTGATTTAGTCAGATCATCCTAAAAAATCTTACATCTAAATAAGTGTGTTCAATCGTGTTACTGATTTTTATTCGGCTATAACTTTATGTAGTATGATCTGAGCAAATCAATCCTGTTAGCTACTAAGATACCGTTAGATTTCGAGTTTTTTACTTACCAAAATAAATAGTAATTACAAAAAACAATAAAACAACTATTTTATTTTTGCCCATATTTTAAATTTATTTTGTCAATTTATTTGATAAAAAATAATTAATGACTATCTATACAAAAAAATGATACATAGAAGATGAATTAAAGCACGGGTTTTTAGTAGAGGTCGGTAAAATCACATTTGCAGAATCCCTGTATCAGGATTGGGCTTTAAAATTTCGTCAACCGGATCCTGCAGGATTAATCCTGAAAATCATGAAATCCTGACAATCATGAAAACTGATCCTGAAAAATCCTGTGCAGGATCCTGTCCTGCTCCGACCTCTAGTTTTTAGTCAAATAAGTTTTTCCTAGGCCTAAGAAAGTAAAAAAAATTTTATGGAAGAAGATGTAATTAAAAATTAAAATTTCAGTAAAAGCCTTCTAAAATTTATATTTTAAATTGATTTTTAAATAAAAAAAATTGCTTAAACAAATAGAAAAAAAGCAATTAAATATAAAATGAAAAGGTGATTAAATAAATAGTTATATAATAATATATAATTTTTGCCACCGTAATTATAGATTTTCTGTTAGAAAAATTTTATACTTACTATGTTAAAGTAGTAAGTATCGAAGAAAATCTTAAATTAAAATAACCAGACCTTGTAATGGATACAGATAATACAAAATGTCTGAGGATATCCGCTTGTATCCGTCTGTATCCGCCGTAAATATTCGGATACGGATACCAAAATCAGTATCCGTGACCAGGTCTAAAAATAACATCTTTTAGATTCCTCCATCAATTGTTCTTAAAATTCCCATTAATTAAATAAATAAAATTATTACCATAGATAATATTATTAAAGTAATAATTAGTAATACTCTAATGAGGTTGAAGAAAGTTCAGTTTGAAGGCTGCAAGTTTTTGCATTCTTGTGTCTTCCTAAATAATCTTTTGTTGTTTTTTCTTGTGTTTTGCATTCTACTGTTGTGTTGTTAATCGCTTTGTTAATCCAGATTCATTAATATCTCTCTTAATCCACCCAAATCCCTCGATATCTCTGTGAGGGATTTGGCGACCTTGGTATCATTTCAACGACGTTTAGAAGAACATCTTTTAAATACATAAACAACAATAATAATTATACTTTATTACTATTATTAATCTCTACCCATTAACATTTAAATAATTAACTTTAGCAAAAATGACATTTGTAAACAAAAATAATATTAAAAACAAGGCAATAACAATAAAAAATAAAAATAATTATTGCCCCAATTATATATTATCAAGTTAGTTGTTTGGTAACATTTAGCTTTTCAACATTAATCTAATGATTAGTTTTATTTTTTGCTCCAATTTGTGCCCATAAAAGCAATTAATTATTGCCCGACATTTATTTTTTTATTAGCTATTTCTTTTTTAGATTTGTTATTGTAAATTAATTTATTTTAGTTAAATTATTCTAAATTTAATTTGCCATAAATTATAAATTTAATTTAGCAAGTATTTTTAGTTTTCTGAAAAATTTTTATTTCCGCATCTAGATAAAACTAAATTATATTTAAACTGAATTTTCGGTAAAAAAATCTACCAGTAGATTATCTATAATAAAATTTTCAAACATTTCTAAAATGAAATAAAAATTCTTTCAAATAGTTTTATAATTTCTTAGGACACAATTTTGATAATTATCTCGATAAAATCCTATCGAGTGAAATGGACATAGTTTGGAAGTCGCCTCCTTTTTTCCCGTTTTCCTGACCATTTTGAGCTTTTTTTATTCGATATATAATGTATTATTTTTAATGCAAAAAAGCTCTTTGAGTTTGGTAAATGATACTAAGACCGGTTAGATTTGATGATTCTTACCAAAATTATGGGATCTTGGTAAGAATCATCCTCATTGGGAACTAATTTTTGTGTCAATGCAAGGGGATAAGATTTTATAGGTATATTCAAATTCAATTGTTTATAAATTTCCTATATAAAAACCAAATATTAATTGGATAATCGGAACCTTGAAAACAGAATAATTATTTTGAATTAACCAATATTAATTTGAATTAACCGTAAATCTGGGTTACAGGTTAATAACCGATCCCTAACAACCCTGATAGAAAAAAATTGATAATATTCCCAGATAAATAAAATTAAGATGTTGAACAACAATTCTTTAACTTTAATTATTATGGAAATTGTTAATTTAATTTTAGACTGTATTGGAGTAATATTTTTTGGAGTTGTAGTTTTTTTGACTTTAAGATAGAGTTGGCCGGGATCGGGATCCCGGTCGGGATCGGGCGGGATTATCCCGGGTTTTTCGAATCCCGATCCCGATTTTTCTGATCCCGAGACCGAAAGGTGAATCCCGATCCCGGTTTTGGATGATCCCGATCCCGAGCCGGGATCCGGGATCGGGATCGGGATGTGCATCAAATTCCGAAGAAAATCCCGATTTTATAAATTGACTAGAAGTCTGTGAATTAAGTTAACAGAAGTGGGGAGGCATGAAAGTAAGAAAAATTTTCGCCTGCGGCGCTGAAAAATGGAAGAAATCATACCTAAGGACCACCAAAATTCTCAAAATTTTCGCCTGCGGCGCTGAAAAATGAAAGGAATCTTACTTAAGGACCACCAAACTTCTCAAAATTTTCGCCTGCGGCGCAGAAACGGGAGTGATTAAGGCATTATAGAGATGCATCTTTAAGACTTCAACGAAATATTGAGTGATTTGGTGTGATATCGAGCGATCAAGAGGGGTTGAGGGGAGTATCGGTGGATTTGGAGTATAGAAGGATATCAGAGGATTTACAGGGATTAGGTTAGATTGGAAGAGAACATGAATATGTTACTTAATCCCTCAATCTCAGTTTTTAATCGTCCACATTTGAAAATAACGCATTAGACTTCAACGTTTAAACTTGAATGCCCTTGGCCTTCCAAAATTAAAAAAATATTCCCGCGGCGCTTAAAATGGAAAAACCCAATCCCATTTATCCCCCCCCCCCATTACCTTATCCACACTTAATCCCCTGAACGGAAAGTAAATCATGAGTTTACGAGACTTAAACTCAATATTTCATCACCGCAGTGGAAATTTTAGAATTATATTGAGTCGTATGTGAAGAAAATAAAAATTTAAAAGTTTAAAAAAATTTTTTTAGTAAATCCCGATCCCGATTTTTTAATCCCGGTCCCGATTCGGGATCGGGATCGGGATCTCCATTCCAAATCCCGATCCCGATTTCGGCCAATCCCGATCCCGTGTCGGGATCCGGGATCGGGATCGGGATCACCATTCCCAAATCCCGATCCCGGGTTTTTCTCTAAATCCCGATACCGGCCAACTCTACTTTAAGAAGCAAGTAAGTATATAGGTATTATTAAAATTTTATTTTTAATCAAATTATTGAAAATAATGCTTGATAAAAATGGTTAGCATAAGAGTAAATATTGGGTTGGGACTCCTTTTAGAAAATCGCTAGGGGTTTTAATCTCTATCGAGTAGGGTTGGTCCCCGACGGGAGTGGGGACACGGAACATTTTCGGAGATGCAACGCCACGGGGGGCTGGGATAGTGGAGGGGGTGGGTGGGCAATGGGAATTTTTATAAAATGTCCCAAATTCCCCGACT
Source organism: Meloidogyne arenaria (assembly GCA_036172955.1). NCBI lineage: Eukaryota > Metazoa > Nematoda > Chromadorea > Rhabditida > Meloidogynidae > Meloidogyne > Meloidogyne arenaria. Next base: position 689,690 of record JARQAB010000029.1, on the reverse strand, counting down.
TCGGGGTCAAGGACGAGGAAATTTATCGAGGCTGGAATCGTATAAAAATGTTCAGAAAATTCAGCCTAACTGACCATAAATTAGATTTATTATTGTTAGCAGCGCCAAAAGCAAAATTTCTGAAAATATAACGAAGTAGACTTATAAATTTTTAATACTAATTTGATAACTTAAACTGCGGTTCATTTTAATCTTCCTAAATAAATTGAATTCTCTACTACATCTTTAAGGAATCTATATGTAAGTAATTGCCATTGTTTAATTGGAGTTTATTGCCTGTGTGGATTTTTTACAAAATTTAATACAATTTTATCGGCATCTCTTGAAATTTCTGGAATTCCAGCATTTATTTGTGGATTTATTTATTTACCTGCAGCTGCTATAATGCATGGAATTTTTCCTTTTATGTTAGCTATTGGGATTGATAGACTTTTAAGTATCATAACACCTGTCTGGTGAGGTTCGGTTCGGTTCGGGCCAAAACCGAGAACCTTCTTTTATATATTTTTAACTAATTTAAAGGTATATGAAAAGAAACAGAAAAATATATTTTTTTATTGTTACATTTATTAGCTCTTTGTATATTTTATTCGTAACATTCCAAGTTAGCAATTATGTTTTAATGCCAAAAATTGGAGCAAATGAAAGTCAAAATATTACCACTGGACAATTAATTGACGAAATGATCTTCTTTTTTACTCATTGTTTTTGTCTTGTTTTCTTTGATTTCGCCTTCATTTCGTTGACTTTTGGCTGTTATGTTTTTATTATTGCCAAAATGTTTGCTATGCGCAAAGATGAACAATGTGAATATTTTGATCTTATATTTAAAATTAGGGTAGCAACTCTGGGGGCGGGTGTGTCGAGGATCGGGGTTTGCCAGGGTAGAGCCTTCGTGGTTCGGGTCTGAGTTTTTACCAAAAATCTGTCGGGGTTTCGAAGGTCGGGTTGCTACCCTATTTTAAATACGTTGGAACTTCATTATAAGATAACCCAGAATTAAGTAATTGCATTTAATTTTATCTAATGATATAAAATTATTTTCATTATAATGTAAAGAAGGTATTGGTGGTTTACTCAGGTATGAAAAAAGTACTATGAGGGTTTCAGATTCCAATTACTGTTTGAATCTGACGAGATACCAAACATTTTTCGCCAATCTATTAATCATAAATTTGTTATCATCAGTCGAGATTTTTTATAGTAAGTTATCTTGTGATATTAGGACTAAACATGGCCTGGAACAGAAAACCTGGAATTATTTTAGCCTGGAACTATTTTAAGCAAATTTAAGGGTTCTGGGTCCAATTGTTCTGTTTAACTCAAACTTATTTCCCTCTAATTCTTCTCTTTTAAAGTTACAACAATTCGTCATTCATTATTTAAATCGCTAGCTTTAATAATTTTGATACAAATTGTTTGTTGGGCAACAACCTTTGTTTGTTTTAATATTGTTGGGCGTCTTGAAATTATTAGCAATGAATCAAGAACGATTCTAACATTTATAATTAATTATTTTAGCTCTATTACTTCATCAGCTGAAATACCTATACTTATATTTACAAGGTTAATTTTAGGCAAAAATTAAAAATATTTTAATATTTTTTTAAATTATAGTAGTGATCATAGAGGGGCATTAATTAAAGAATTTCCAAAAATTTGTAATTTCTTCATCAGCAAGACTAATATTGTTGTAGCAAAAATTAATAATTTGATTTAAAGAAATTTTTTGAATAAATCTTATTTTATTATTTGTGATCTAATAAGGATATTAATGGAAATCTCGGTTATCAAAATCGAGATTTTTCTAGATTTGATAAATTTTATTTTCAATTAAAAATTTTATTATAAAATTTTTAATTAAGAAATTTTAGATATATTTCATCATTAAAAATAAAAGTAATAGAAAAAGTACATTGCACTTAAATTATGATGTTTATTTAAAAAGCAATTTACATTAATTTACAGACTTATTAAATTATTTTGCCCTTTCATTTTCCTTTTTTCAATAGCTATATAGTATATTTAAAAATTTATTTTAAAAATTAAAAAAATATATTTTTAAAAAAACCTTTCAAAACTCTTTCAATCATCCCACCACCGACTGATCGTTTTCATTATTGCCTTATTTGTTAGCCTGTGCGGAAACATCGCCGGTTCTGCAAAATATAATTAAGCTAACTGTTAAAAGATTCGTTTAGTTTTTTTGTTTGCCATTGGGGCTCTAAAAAATTTTATTTTCTATAATCCCAAATAGGGTTGGGGGCAGTGATGGAAAACTTCCAAAATTTCTCTGGAACCGGTTCCGGTTCCGGAACCGCTTTATTAATTTTGGCGGTTCCGGTTCCGGTTCTGGAACCGCTTTTTCAACTTTGGCGGTTCCGGTTCCGGTTCTGGAACCGGTACCAGAACCGGTTCCAGTGACAAAATTTTTTTAGCTATTTTAATGAAAAAAATTATTTTTTTTATATAAATAAGTTTTATTAAAGCCTTCTGAATTGATTAAGGGTGATTTAAGGGAAATCAGTAGCGTAAGGAGTGATAAAGAGATTCGTGAGTATAAAGGTTTGAGGGATTATGAGGGATTAAGAGAGAGATTCTTCCAATTTTCAGCACCACAGCCGAAAATTAAAAAATTCTTTTTTATTATTTTCCAAAAATCATCCTTTTTTGCGCCGCAGGCGAAAATTTTTAAAAAGTTGGAAGTCGTAGCATATAGAATTAATAAAAAGAATTAATTTATTAATCATTCATTAAGTCCGGGTTCGATCCTAATATCCATATAAGTCCTCAAAACTAAAACAGAACACACTATCCAGTCAACCACACATTATTATTAAAGAAAAGAAAAAAATCTTTTTTACCCGGCTCAATTTTATCTTCCTTTTCTTCTCACGACTCCCATATTTTGCTCATTTCTCTGATTTTAGCCATCATTAGGAGTGTATCTTTGGAACCGGTTCTGGAACCGGTTCCAAATCGGTTCCGGACCTTTGCCGGTTCCACGGTTCCGGTTCCAAACCGGTTCCGGAACTTTACCGGTTCCACGGTTCCACTTCCGGAACCGGTTCTGGAACCGGACGGTTCCGGAACCGGAACCGGAACCTTTCCATCACTGGTTGGGGGCCCGATCCGGCCCGGTCCGAAAGATTGAGTTGGGCCTTTAATTTTGGTCTGAAAAAGATTCGGTCGGGCCGGCCCGAAAAAAATGACTCGAACGTCATTTTTTCGAAACCCCAACCCTAATCCCAAAGCTTTTTTGTTCAATAATTTTACTATATTAGATTTTTAGAATGATTTTTCGAAATTTTTTCTTAATATTCTTAATAAAAGGAAATTTTGGTATGTAAATTATTTAATTATAACAATTTTCGAAAATAGATTTATGAGAATTTTTAAATTTTATTTTAATTTTAATTAAGGGCTATTGAAATTGCCTTTAGCCGAAAATGGAAAACCAAGGCTTTTGGTTGAAAATTGGAAAAATGATGTTGTTTATTTAATCCAATACCCAAGAATTGAATCATTACCAAATTTATCAATAAAATGTTTGTTAATCGAGAGTTGGCTGAAAATTAAAAATGTGCCATTTTTTGTAAGTTAATAAAGTTTAATAATTTTTAAATCTGAAATTTTTTGAAATTAAATAATATATCAATCTCATAAATCTCTAAGGGTGATACTTTCGGAAATATCGAAATGTTGCAAGACTCCTCAAAAATGGAGCATTATAATATTTGGTATAAAGGTTCTAATCAAAATTGCCATATTTCGCGCAACCAGCCTCCGTTTTGGCCTCCGTATCTGTGACACAATTTTTTTAAAGTAAAATTAGTCAAATTTGAGTTTTTTTTTATTTTATTTTAGAAAATTTGAGTAATTATCTAGAATTTAAAAATGTCAATATTTATTTACTAACTTATTTTAAATATTTATTCCTAATTATTAACATTTAAATTCTACCTGTAGAAAATCAGCAATCATTTTCTGCTTGGTTCTCCACATTATGGAACTATTCCTTTTATCCAATTCAATGGAAACTTTATTGAGGGTTCAGAGAATATTATGAAAAAGTTGGATCATTTGGGAATGAAATTGGGACGAAATTTAAACGAAAATCAAATAATTGGAATCGTTGATGAAATACTTATTCCGTTAGTTAAAATTTATTACTATTTCACGTTAACTTATTATATTAACACCTAAAAATATATTCTCTATTCATAAAGTGGTTGAAATGTGCTCGTCGAACCGATTATGAAACCGATTATGAAACGTTAAAAAAGCATAAGCTTCTAATTATAATCATTGCTAAGAAAAATTAAATATGGGTTTTCTCCCCGAGAATATTTTTTTAAATTTTGAATTATTTCTGACATTTTAAATTAATTATTAAGTAATGACCCCCCTTCATATTGTCTTAATTAATTAGTCTACATCGGTTGTCGTTGATCCTGAATTTATTTGTAAAATATATCTAGTATAAGCTAAATCTGTAACAATAAAATTATTTAAGAATTCTGATGGAAGATCGGACAATGAAAGTAAATGGAAAATGGGGATTAGATTTTCTAAACTCTGATAATGGAATCAGAAAACAGTTAATTAAACATCTTCCAGAATTTATGGAATCCAAATATATACAAATTGCTATCGAAAATTTTGGATATATCCTTGCTATAAATTCAAATTTTTGGCAAGAATATTTCCAATTGAATCTAAATGATGCTCTCACTGATAAGGATGAAAATAAAATTATTATTTTTATGAAAAAATATATTAAACCAGTTATGGATAATTTAGGGCTGGGTGATTGGCAGAGATTAAATAATTGGTTGAAGGAATATATAGATGAAATGTTACAAAAATATTTTAATGGCGATGGGGAAGGGAGCATGTATACAAAGGTTATTGTTTGAGCATTTATCTAAGACCAGTATCTTTAATTTATCTATGACTATTGGTTTGAGGCTTGTATTAAAATTCGTACTCAAACCTCTGTAAGATCATAAACCACCTGCTAGATATTGCTAGGCGTTTTCGCTCACCATATACAGGAGCTCTACCGGTGAGCTACCGGGTCATCGACTAATGTTTTTTACATTTCGCGTTTAACCCCCGCCTAAGCGTTTTAAATGCTGATAATTGAATCACCTTACAAGATCAATATATAAATTAACATTTACTAAAAAAATATTATAGATAAAACAATATTTAAATAGAATATCACTCAATCATTCCTCTGAATTATTCGATGAAAATTGGTCAATAATTGCTGAAAGATTACTTTTAACCGGAGCATATCTATTTGGCAGTGAATTAACTAAAGCTGATCTTTCCTTGTTTTCTGTGCTAGTCCAATATTTTGAAGGCCCATTGAACAACCGAGAAATAAAAAAATATTTTCTGAAAGAATCCGAAAAAACGTTGGAAAATCAAGCTTATGTAGGTAAAGGGAAGAAAAAGATTTATGAAGAAGATTTGGATGAAATTGTTGAATTTAAAGAAGATAGGGGTAAAGGAAGTACTTCAAATAGTAATTTAGATGATGCTTATATTGATTGGAGGATTCAAATAATTTATGAATTTATTGAAAGAATCAAAAGACATTTGGGATTTGCAAATAATCAAGAATGGAAAAGTTTGCAAATCGAACCGTGGATTTTAAATTATGAAACTGAGAAACATTTTTCTGAGAAATATGATGGTAAATTATACCTAATTTGTTTTTCTAAGGCACAGTGAAATATACCGAATTTCTATAAAAATTACCTTATAAAAAAGCTTGCTCTGGATAATAATTAAAAAAGATTATCATGAATATTCAATAAAATAAAAAAATATTTTGGCAGCTATTTTATAGCGAGATTTTTTCTATTTATAAAGTCCCTACTCGAAGAAAAATAGGTAATATTTAACACTGCTGGCGAAAATTTTGAAAATTTTGGTCGATCATGAAGCTAAATTTCTTCCTTTTATGGAAAGTCTGCGAAATTTCTGCAGATCGAGTTTCTGGTTGGTCTAAAAAAGCTGGGTAACGGATTTTGCTTAATTGGCCCATATTGATATGCATGCCAATTTTCTTCATTTAGGCCCTTTCCACGTCAAAACGGATGAATTGACTGATCTTGATAAACTCTTGGATTATAACAAATTTACCCATGCAGTTTCAATATTTTTTGGCAAAAAAAGGCTCGAAAAGAGTTCAAGCTCAAAAATGATTGGAAAAGTAAAAGATGCATTGAAAGGTAAATCAAAACCAGAAATTGAAGATTTTGATGAATTAATTCAAAAAATTGTCAAAAAACTTTTTAATTTTCTTGAGGGTCATATTTTTGTTGAAAAAGAAAGAAAAGGATATGGAACTATCGCTTTAAATGCTATAGCTGCTTATTTGTGCAATCTTGGGGGAGAATTTAAAGAAATGGGTAAGTAAAATTACCATATTTCCGCAAAATAGCCCCCCCCCCCCTATCCATAAAAATTTAATTGCTTTTGGCATTGAATTTTTCAAAACGTTGAACAGTTGAGTTATTACTAGAGCTCGACATATTGTATTACAGACGGTATTTATCGGCATTTTATATAGTAATACGGTCCGGAATACAATTTGAAATTGATCAGTATTTATAGGTATCGGTATTTTTCGGTATTACGATACGGAATACGTTACTGTACAAAATTCCGGGACTAGTTATTACTATAGTTCAATAAGAATTAAAAGCATTAAGAAAGCTGTCGCTGGACTTAGAGTAAAATTGGGGATTAAGAGTGATTTTGGGATTAAAATGAATCTGGTGTAATTCGAGATGTTAAAGAGATACCTCCAAATCCACAGATATCTCGTATTCGTTCAAATCATAGGGTATCTCATATCCAAATTAGAATTTAAAACAAAATCTTCTGATTTATAAGTTCTTGTTTCCTACGTGAAACTGTGTGTGGCATAAAATGTTTTTAAGACTAATTTGAATAAGCAACCAAAATGTTAAATTATATTAAATTGCAGAAGAAAAATGCAGGCAAAATTACCTTTCAAATATAATTGAAAATGAGATTAAACTTTATGCAACTATAAAAGACCCCATGGGTATAGAGGCTACAGTAGCAAATACTGAGTATATAATTAGGGAGCATGAAAAAATAAATAAAAAAAGTAATTTTTATCAACTAAAAGCACGTGAAATAGCTAATGAAACAATAAAAGAATATAACGAAAATAAAATTGGAAAGGAAGTTTTAAAGGCAATCCGCGAGGCTTGGGATATTGAAAAAGCACAGAAGAAAAATGAGGGTACGAGTAGTGTTGACAACAAACTGTTTGAGATTGAGGAGGATGATTTGGATATTATGGGGGAGTTCTAATGAAGATGAAATTAATTTTGAGTTAATATTATTTAATTTTAAAAAATTATAATGATAAAAAGTTTTAAACTCTAAATGTAATAAGATAAAATTAATTTTAATATGTTCTAGTACATATCTATTGAAATTTGTAAATTTTAAAGTTCAAAACACTCGGGAGCGGGCATGTTGATGTATTTGGGTTTGGTGTTTTAATGAAAAAATTTTTTCAAAATGAAGGTTCCAAAAAATAATACTCTCTCGTTCTATTTTCGGTAAATCATTCAGAATTTAATAGAGATTTGAAGGATTAGAGAGGATATTTGGGTTGGGGTATTAACTGTTGGCTATTTGGACTGGGGTATTAAATCTTATATATGAATATACGTGGGATTTTAAAGGATTAAGGGAAGTTTCGAAGGATATAAACGAGTTTGAGGGATATCGACGATTAGGGTTTGAGTGGGAGATATCAGTTTCTTAAAATCTATCCTGTTCTAGAATTATCATTCTAAAACCTGTTAATAAATTGTGCTGATTTAAACTGTTTCAAAATACTGCTTTGCAAATTAATCCTATTGAATTATTTACTCTTTATTCAAAACTAATTTAAATTTATTTGAAAAGAAATTCGAATTACATGAGAATTTGTTACTTCCGTATTATCAGGTTGCTTATTTTTGTAAGCCTGAAATAAGTCAGGCAAATATTTTCAATTATTTGTATGATTAATTCCGGAAAAATTTGAAAATTATTGAAGGAAATATAAATGACAAATATTTATTTAATTTTTCATTGATAACTGATAAAATAAAATTGATAATTGAAACTTAAATTAATCATTTAAATTTAGAACTTTCCTACTCAAGAAAAAATTTCCATTCTTGTGCTAAGCTTGATCAGCTTATAAGATAAGCTTGATCATCTTGCTAAGCAAGATCCGAACAATTTTTGTTTCAGAAAAGATAATGAGTAAAAGGATAGAGTTTGAATACTTAAATAAACAGATATGTCAAATAAAATTTCTAAATTTTTAATTCAAATCAGAATACAACAAAAAATGTAAAATTGTGTTAATTCAAAAATACATTTAGCAAATTATCTAAAATAGTCTTAATTTAATTTCAAATATTATTTTCCACATATAATTCCTATTAATATATGTAATAATTTTCAATATATTTGACAAAAATTTTCTTTAAATATTAAGTTTAATTAATTAATTTCTCCATTGATTTCTCCTGTTCATTCTTGCGCAATTCCCCATTGCTCAAAAACAATGCTTCACTCTAAATTATATATTAATTTTTTATTTTGGTCGAATTATAGTTTAAAAAAATATCAGAAAATCAATTAAAGACGGTCAGTTCCCTAAATCGCTCAGAAATATTTACTAAATGTAATTCGTAATGGAGACCGGACCGAGACGAGATCTCGATCGATAATTTTTCGGGATCTCAATTCTCGTACGTCACTCCCAGTCCGGTCTCTAATTCGTAACTTGCTTTTCGATATGGAATCGAAGTGAAAAGCAAGGATTCTTTCTTTTCACTTTCATTTAAATATTTTCACAAATAATTCCCCGTAAAAACACAGACTGTTTTTATTCACGAGTCAAACGTCTTCTACTAAATTAATCCAAATTAATAATTCTAATATTTATGGCTATTTCAATGATAAATCATAAAAATAATTCATTCGAATATGTTAACTTAACTCGGAAAAACCCCTGACTATTACTAAACAATCATTCAAGAAATTAAAAATTTTGTATAAAATACCAACAGGGTTTGATTGTTCATCCTTTTTTGCACTACCAGACCCATTACTAGCCTTATCAGTTCGATATTTTGTCTTTCCACCTCTCAAAACATAGGCATGAAGGAAGAAATTAATGAATAGAATTAAATAACTAACTGTAATAAATTATTAAAAATATATTTTTTTAAATTTATTTTTAGAATATACCGTCCATACTAACAGCAAATGCAAAAACTTTACTATCCAAGTCGCATTTAACCTGAATTGAAATTTTATTTAAAACTGGACACAATTGTCATTAACTAACGCCCACAATTTTAGGGTATTCTTTTCGATCCCCGGTTTTCTGTTCCGTTCGGTTAACCGTTTGTGATATTTATTAATTTTCAGCAAGCAAAATTATTGCAAAATTCTTTTTTTTTAATTTTTCGGTTTTTCATATTTTTTTCTTTTCGAATAACACTTCTAAATTAACAATCAATGGTTATGAACGATTTAAATTAGAATAATAATCAGAGTTCTTGGGAATGTATATGATATATTGGATCAACCCAAAGAAAAGAACCGAGGATTTTTTTGTTTTGTTTTTCGGTTCGAAACCGTCTACTATACTAATAATCTTGTTAGAGTTTTCACTAATTTCACTAACACAAAAATAAATTTTACATTTTCTACAAAAGTTAACCATCCAAGATGTATTAGAATGGCAACAGAAATTATAAATTGCCAAATTTGAATAGTAGTTACAAATTTTGCAACAGGGCCAGGCACTTTAATTTTCATTGAACGAAGAAAATAATACTTTAAACAATCAAAAATTAATTTTAATTTAAGAAATCACTAACAGAGTACATATACGAATGTACCAAATAGTTTAGATAAATGCCCCAACGATTGAATGCTGGTGTGATAGGGTAGGAATAGAATGCATATAGCATTGTCTATAATGAAAAAATAAAGTTATTTTATTATTTATTAGGATTTTTAACATAAAATTTTTTATCCAATTTATATAAATTGTCATAAAAATTAATTTTTAAAATGAAAAAATGAGCCCTGGCATAAGATTAAAATATACATTAAATTACTAGATTAATATTAAAGCCCGCCAAAAGGGTTGGTTTGTATTTTTCAAAAATCACGTATGATATCGAAAAATAGGGCCAATAGCTAAATGCCAATTAAGGTCCTGATGGGATTTCCTCCAAAACAAAATTAGAATATAAATAATCTGTAAAAAACATGAGTAAGGTTGGAGGAAAATCTTGGAATCAACTATGGGGCAGTTCTAACTTTCAATAAATTTCTCAAAAATTCAACGAAATTGGTCTCTAAGACTGATTATTTGACCAAAGTTATTTTTCCAAAAATTTATAATAAACTTACAAGAATGTGGTGATACCAATGAAGAAAGAGTAATGGTCGTTTCCTCAATACCTAAAATATTCCGTAACCAAAACACAAAAATTCTGAACTTGCCAAGAATACAGTATCCATCAATTCAAACATTTTACTAACAATAAAAAGCCAGACCCAATATCCGTTTGTTCCAAGAGTATAATTATGGACATGGCAATAAGAACCTTTAAAAATTAGAAATAGATAATGAGAGATAAGAAGTTTTTGCCAAATTAAGGACTATAAATTTCTGAATATGTAGACACATTGAGGTTTGTTTGCCTATCCCGCATACGGGATTTTTGCTAAATATCTTTCAGATATTTAGATATCTTTCAGATATCTTTCAGAGGATGGATACTGAGGGAAAAAATTCACAGCACGTAAAACACGAAAATCAAAAAGATGCGGGATCGTTGAAAAATTATAAGCAGTATCCCTTCTCGCGCAGGTCAGTCGCTAAAAGTAAAAGATTGAATTTTTTGAAATTTGGAATATATGGATGTAATTAGAATTTTTTACTTTTTGGATTACTAATTCAAATAAATATGCAAAATTTCATGCATTTATACCCCTTATAAGTTGTCGCTTTAATAAAGTTTCCATATTGAGGTAAGTTTAACTCTAAGACAAATTACATAACTTTAAAAGTTCCCTACTCTGTAGTCCATGTGTTATAATTGTTTCAAAAAATTCATAACTAAGTTTAAAAGCTCCCATAGTTGAGAAAATGGCTAGAAAAAGATTCCAAACACTTAAAGGAACAAACAGAGAAAATGGCTCTCTATTGCGCATGAAATGCCTCGTTCCAAAAACAACAACAACATATAGAATGCAAAGCTGTTAAATTAAAAATATTTTACTAAGTTTTTAAGGGGGGGGGGGGTATATCTGAAATCGGGTATATCTCCTTGGGTATATCTGAAATAGTAATTATAACGAGGTTTAATTTAAATAAGGACCGGTTTTTAGGCAGTCCGCCCATCTAGTCCCACCTCCCGTATAGTGGGCAATTAAGTTTACACTATCTAGTATCGTTGTTTGGTGTGATTCTTGCTACAATAAGTACAACAAGAACATAGAGAATATAAAGTATATTGTTGTTGGGAGAGGATCTGGTTACCACTAAGTGTGTCTGGAGATACGAAGATTATTATCTCGTATTGGATATTCTTATAGCTGATCAGACGCATTGAGAACCTGTATAGTTAAGGGATATCTGTCATCAACCCATTTACGTGCTTCGACTTCAGGAAAATCAGAAGAAGTTAGAATTTCAACAAATTTTAGAGTATTGAAATCACGTTGAGTTGTTATATTTTGCCAGAGAGAAGGAAGTTTATTAATTTGAGATTCACCTGTTTCAAGCATTTTAATAGCAAAATAATGAAGCCCTGAAAAACAAATTAAATATATAAAAATTTGTTTAACAAAACAAGGGGCAAAAATGTAAAAATCTAGCCGTTTCAATTCGGTTTTTCTAAAGCTTACCCAAGGGCTTTCTTCTGTACCCAGGTCTTCTCTTATTTCTCTTTCAGGGTTCCCTAACAGTGCTAACAAGAAAACTCGAAAAGAGCTATAGCTAATTGAAATTTAAAAAAAAATAAAAAAATAGGCTTTTTGAAATCTGGGGCTTCAATAAATTTGTATTAATTTAAACCTCTATTGAATACTAGAGAGCGAGCTGGATCCAGTTCTTGATTTTTCCTTGTCACAAGGTCAAGAATCTGGTCAAGTTCCTCAATTAAAAATCTAGGTCAAGATCAAGGTTTTTCTGAAAATCTTGCTCTCTAATGAATACTTAAATCTCTTTTTGAATAAAGCTACCGATTCTTTCCATATTTTAAAATCAAACTTTAATATTTAATTTTTATCAGATATTAATTAATAAAAATGTAAAAAAATAAACTAAAACAAAAACTACAAGAAATATTAATGAAAAGAAAATTGTTATAATAAATTTATGTTTTAGTGACAAGAAAAAATGAGAAGATTTATTATAATATTATTATTAACGATCACCCCACTAAATAAATAAATAATTTATTGCTTAAAAGTAGTATTAAAAATAGAAATAGTATAATAATTATTCTTTGTACCTTTTTTTATCTCACTCCATTTTAATATTAATAATTGATATTAAAAAATTTAAGAGATAAATATCAATTATTAGCCAAACAAACTTTTATTGAATAAAGCCTTTTTTAAATAAAGCCTTAAATTTTTGAAAAAAAAACATAAAAAAGTCGAAAACAAAAATTCATAAACTAAATTAGATATAAAGTTTGTAATTGTTGTCAGACCTTTTGACATTCCATAGTTTTCAAAATTTTCGTCGACAGTGAAAAAAAGAAATCTAAATTCAACACCCCAAAATCATCTACAAATCCTCGTAAACTCGATATAAACTTAATCCTCTCAAATACGCCCGTAACCATCGAACCAACAAATATCCTTTAATCATTCTAATCCCGCTACCTTTATGCTTTACTTTCTATTGACTCTACTTTAATGTTTATTAATAGACTCTCTCGACAAAACATAGCAGAATTCTTAATTCAAGACTATCATTGTCCGAGAATACCGATTCACGAATCTTGAATTTATTTTGTAAGATAAATTAGACACACAGGGACTCCTAAAATATATGCTTTTACTTTCTAAAGCATATATTTTGGGAGTTTTAGGAGCCTTTATATTTGCCAATGTTGTTGCAATTGACAAATTTTGATGTTTGACTCAGTTGGCTGAGCTCTTTGTAAGGTCCAGTCCGGTTCGATAAAAATTTAGATTCATACTGGGTCCAGTGTAAACCTAGTCAATCTAGAAATAATCCGGAGAGTAAAAATAGTAAAAAAAACAGTTTTCTATCATGAATAAGCTTGTTGAACCTCAAAAACAGGGAAACTCTAATTAACGGGCAAATACGAAAAAATTTAAAGCTGTAAAACGACCACTTCAGCCCTTCTTTCCTTCAATTTCTGGGCATTTTTTAGAAAATATATTTATATATTGTGTAATTAATTAATTTTGCACTTTTATTTCTCTTAATTACATAATAAAACCAATTAATTTATTCACATGTTTTTAAATCGACTGATTGCGCAAGTCGTTGAGAGTCTCTCATTAAATGTCCTTTAATTTTTATTTATGAAATAGTGAGTGTTTATTTTTTATTTAAATAGCTATAGCTTTATAAAATTTTAAAATATTTTTTATATTAAATGTTTTATGTCCTAATAAGGCAAAGTAAGGTTGTTAAATGTCAACTATTAATAAACTTGCCTCGGAGTGCTTTCAGGATCAAATCCAATTCTATCCTTTACTATTTTCTAGGAAACGGATAGACCTATTTATTAGAGATGTCCGAGACCGAAATTTTTCCAAGACTCAAGACCCAAGACAATTAGAAATTGTTGGTCCAAAAAGGCCAAGAAACCAAGACCAAAAAATAAAACCAAGACAAGACCAAGACAAACACCCCAAGACCAAGACCGAAAAAAACCAAGAAAATTCTTGGTTCCAAGACCAAGACCAAGAGTCTCTCACAGCTCTACTATTTATATTGTTTAACCCTTACACCTTATTCAGCTAAAAAATGTTTCAAGTTGATTATTAACTCTTTATTATTATTTAGAAATTAATCTTTATCAAAAACTAAAATGTTAAAGTTGTTTAATTATTTTATTTTAATTTTTTTATTGTTGTACATATTATGCGTTGATTCGACTAAAACTGGTAATTAATATTTAGTTTGACAGAATTCCTTCCATTTATCAAAATAGAAAATTTCAAAAACCAAAATGTTCGAAATCTTAAATCGGTGTAAAAAAGGTCTACTACATAGATGTTTTATATCTGCGGCTTTGAATTTTTTCAAATCTTGGTTCCATCTGGGGAGTTAAAAATCCTATCCCCGTTACGGTAACGACCAACCGGTCATGCCTAGCAGAGTTCGGCCGGAAATGAAGGCGAAATTTTGAGAATTTTGGATGACTGTAAGCAGAAAAATTTTCTTTTTCGATCATCCCTTCTCTCAATTATTTTAAAAAATTTCCATCATTAGGGGTGTATAATTTTGGCGTTTGAATTTTGCCGTTGAAATAATTTTGGCGTCATACTATGTTCCTTACTCCTGATGTGCTTCATGGTAAAAAAGTATAAAAAATATCGCCTTCCGCCTTTTAAAAATTTTTTTCAAAAATTAAAAAAAATTTAAGATTTAAAAGTCAACGATCTTTACGTTGATTTGTTTACGGAAACTGTAATGGATAAAAACAATTTGAGAGCTGGAAAAATTAAAAGAGTTAATTTTTTGGTTTTTGTTGAGGCTGTTGAAGATAAAATAATTTTGATTAAAAAATTAATAAAAAAATTGAATGAAAATATTAAAAAACAAAATAAGCCTAGAAAAGAAGGAATTTCTGAGAATTTAAAGAAAATTGGTAGTTTAGTTGATGAATGTAAAAATTTTATTAATCAAGTTGAAGGAGAAGGAAAGATTGCAAGTAATTGGGATATTTGCCACATTTGGGAATTTTACGAAACTTTTAGGTAATTAAAGAATATTTTAAAAATATAATTTAATTAGTGAAATTCACAAGAAATTCACAAAAATTCACAAAAAAATATTGAAATTCACAAGAAATTCATTATGAGACTCAAATTTGTCTAGAACCCAGAATGATTTTATTTTTCTCTTTATTTTCATGATTTTGGAAAAGTAAAAAAAAAATTAAACGTAAGCTCCAGAGACAAAGCATTTTGAAACCGATTCATGTTTCCACTAGCTTTTGTCGAGTATATTTTTTATAAATCCTCTAAATCCTTAGAATTTCAATTACAGTAGCTCACCGGAATAAAAAATTCCAGCCCCATAACTAGACAAATATTCAGAAGATTTGATAATTAAAATATCCTTCTCAAAAATTTTTAGCCAACTCGAATATGAATTGGCGAGTAAAATTAGTGGAAACTTGCAATTAGAAATAAAAATAGATTTGATAGGCAAATGTGAGGATTTGAAAAAATCAAATTCAAAAAATAATAAAAGAAAAAAACAATTACCAAAATGGATACCAGTCTTTGAAAAAGCAATTTTTGAAGCTCATTTTAAACATCTTAAAATGAGTTTATTCCTTAATGAAGAGGATAAAGTTTCAAAAATTGCAGAAAGAACAGAGGGAATATTAGAGAGAGATGGGCTTTTGGAAAAAAGAAATTTATCCGAAATTTTTGAATTGAATTCTGAGACAAGTAAAATTATTTAGTAAAATATAAAGAAGTTAAAGCATTGGGGTTCAAGAAACTTATCTTGCAAGTTCTACAGGCCTTACAAGATAACCCTGTATATTCTCCTCTCCTAAACCCTGTATATTCTCCTTTCGATGAAATAGGTGTCCGGTTCGATCACTAACTTAAAATGAGTAATTGCTTTCACGTGAAATAAATTATTGTAACTTTTTGTTTATTAGAAAATTTGCTTATATTTTTTCAACGAATTCTAGACTTTTTCTTAAAATTCTAAAAATTTTTGCCTGCTTGTACTAGATATCACTGTATTTTTCTTCAAGTTATGATTATATTTGTTGTGTCCGCACTTGCAGAAAGAATATAAATGAAAATAAATAACCCAGCATTGGGTTCGATGGTGGCACAGTCGGTTGTGCTTCGGTCTGGGCTCATTCCATGATGGTTCAATTCCATCTCCCATCTACAATTTTTCCACAGCATGAGAACATGAATACAATAATATTTTCTATAAATTCTTCGGAATTATAGGAGCTCATGCCTAAGGCAATAAAAATAAACAGAAAATTTGCACTAACGGACTAAGAAATAGTCTTGAGTCTTGTTAAATCTTGATCCAAAGGATCTTCATCCCCTCAAGTCCTGGGGGTCCTCGGCTCAAGCCTGGGTGTCTTGGTTTTGAGTTGATCGATTTCCACTTGACAAAGATTTTTTCATAAAGACAACCAATTTATGCTACCTCTCAAATAATTTTATTATTAAAGCAATTTCACTAACATTTGAAGACAATGTTATTCGTAACGACGATATTTTTGAGACACTCTATATTACTCTTTTTGGAGAGCCATATGGTACAATCAAAACTATAAATGCCGAATGTCTTTTAAACATTAATTTCTTATTTGATTTAATTGTAGAAGAATGTTCAAAGAATAAATTTTTAACAAAACAGTTAAATATTTTATGGAATATTGCACATCCTGCATTGAAAAAATTATTTAAAGAAGAGGAGATGACTGAAATTGTTTTGGAATTGAATGAATTTTTAGTATTGATGCAAGCAAAAAATTGTGAGAAACTAGAATATTCCGTAAATGTTTTAATAAATCTGCATGCTTCTTTCTTTCTGTTGCCTCATAGGATGAAACAATATATAGAGAGATTTGCTAGAACTTAAATCACACACTTGCGTTTATAATACATTAAACACAGCAGTGCTGTGTATATATCAGCACAGGCAGTGCTGCTGCTATTTTGGCTGCGGCTCCGTGCATTTCAAATTCTTGGCGCCGGCTCCGGGGGTTTCCAAATCTTAGCCATCTGGATCCATCTCCTGGATCCATACACAGCACTGACCACAGGTTTTATTAATGCGTTGACAGTGATAATAAAATTCTTGTTATTAATTAACTTATGATATGATGCAGTTTATATAAGAAAAATTAGAATCCACGGATAGGACGTTTTGATTTGATTAAATTTCAAAATATTTCTAGCTTCAACTAAAGAAAAACAAATAACGCGAACAAAGAAAGAAAATCATAACCAAAATGAAAATCCTTTACAAACAATTATTCGCCCCAAATTATTAGAATCACATAAAAATCAGATTTTTGATCTCTATAATGAAAGGAGCAATTTTAATTCATTCATTGCCAATAGATGGGGTGGAAGGATGTTGATTTTTGAATTTTTCCATGCAAATGAATTAACTGAAGAATATATAAATTTTTTGAATTATATTCTCTATTATGGTAAATGTTTGTCAGTTCTTGTTAACTCTTCAGATATCAGGAAAAGAAGAACCAAACAATTCAGTTTCGGGAATTATCCAAAAAAAAATTCTGTGGAGTGTAAAATCACTATTGCCATGTTTCATTTATGTCCACTTTTAGGACCTTGAACGTTTTTACATCATGAAAACCCCCGATTTAGAAGCTGAATCTGGAGCCACTGGTGCCGACTGAATCGTGGGGACTAAAATTAATTGTAGAGCTGCCAAGTTTCAAGGAACTAAACATCCTATTTAGTTTAAAAATGAAATGCCCAGTAACTAGAGTAGTTCAAGTCCCAATTACGAAACCGAAAATTTTGCCTTATTTGACAAACCAAATTAAATTTTCCTAGGCGGAATACAAAATTTAAAAGAATTAAATTATTTTTATAAAATAGATGAACGACAACTTTTTGATTTTCTTATGTATTTCTACAAGCTTTTATTATTTAACGATAATAAAAGTTGTTTTGGTCTTGTTGAAAGAGCAGCTAATATATTTGCTTTTGTCATCTCTTTGGATACAATTGCTGAAAAAATTAAACTAAACGAGCATCCCAAATGGACTTCAATTAGGGCATATTCATTACTCACTGCAGATGGATTTTACTATTTCTATCAAAGATCTGCAGTTAACGGATTAATATATGAAAATATACTTTTTGGAATTTGGATAGCTTTAGCTAGAAACGATTTTACAGATAAAAGTTATGATTTAGATAAAATTGTTTCGCATATCTCAGAACAACTGGCACATGAAGGAAAATTATTTTTTCCAGATATACATGTAAAAGAATTAAATGCAATACATGCTCGTTATATTAGTCATTTTATTAATAACGATCAAGAATTTAAAAATGAAATGATAAAAAGTAAAATTTTTATTTTTATAATGATAAAAAAATTATTAGGCTTTAAAAAGCTCTAAAAAGAATTTTTAATGCCCATTAGAGATCGAGCTGGACCTGGACCAAGGCCTGGGTTTTTCCTGTACCTAAAGTCCAGGTCCAGGCATTTTTTTACCTTCCTGGGTTTTTCCTGAATTACAGGCCCAGGATGAATTACAGGCCCAGGACCAATCAAGCATATTAAAGATGAATAGTGAAGATGATCTATTTAATTTATTAAATGCAAATAATAATGCTGTGAGTTATCAATCAAGCATATTAAATGCTTGATTGGTCGATAAATCAAACCCAGAGTCCAGGAACAGGTCCAGGCTTTTCAAAAATTTCGAACTCTATTGCCCATACATGCCAACGAAAAAAAATTAACGAAAATTCCCGATTTTTCAAAAATTTCGGGAAACGGTAACGGTAATTCCAGAGGAAAAATAAATTCACGTTTTAGGGAATCAGTAATTCCCGTCTATTTAAAAATATTTCTAACTAAATATATTTAAGGAAAAAATAGTGAAGTGTTTTTATCAAATATTAAATGCTTGATTGGTCAAATTGAAATTAATATATCCGTTGATGAAACACAGGAGGTGAAAAGTAAAAAAAAATATTTTTTAAATTTTTATTTCAGATGAATAGTGAAGATGATCTATTTAATTTATCAAATGCAAATAATAATGCTGTGAGTTATTAATAATTTTTAAAATTATTAATAGTCTTTATTATGCTTAAAAATCGCGACAGTCGCTAG
Source organism: Meloidogyne arenaria (assembly GCA_036172955.1). NCBI lineage: Eukaryota > Metazoa > Nematoda > Chromadorea > Rhabditida > Meloidogynidae > Meloidogyne > Meloidogyne arenaria. Next base: position 670,513 of record JARQAB010000029.1, on the reverse strand, counting down.
GAGACGTGTCGCCGACTGTAGATATTATTTTTTTTAAATATGACGGCGCAAATGTCGCGGCGCATAAGTCGCGGCGCAAAAGTCGTGATACCATTTATAAGATTTTTCGAGCTTGATGAATCGAGCTTGAATGAATCTTTGTATCATGTTTTGCTCACGAATAGTGTTTTCAGACCCAAACTGAACCAAATCAGTATGGCTAGTTAATCAAAGAATATGGTAAAACCGTTAGACTACTTTCGCCCTTGGCAGGGTTTTTATGTCCGAGTTTTGGAGCAGCATAGATTAGGTATATAGAATGCGTAAATGAATAAATTTTTTATCCAACATCATTTTCAAGTCGTCTTTTAAGATAAAAACACATTTAAAATGCCCAGAAAAAAATGGCGATCAAGGTGAATCATTGGATGAATCATTAGATAAAAAATTTGATAAAGAATTGATAGAAATGTATACAAAATATCTTGCTAATGAGAAAAAAGATGATAAAATTGAACATAAAAATTTAACATTAGCAACAATTTATTATTATTATTTGAATTTTATAAGAGAATTGAGTGGTCAAGAAATAATTGATGAAATAAAAACAACACAAGATTATGAAGCAATTTATTTTTATTTTATTGATAATGACCCTAATATTGAGGATTCCCTTAATTTTGGCTGGAATGAAAATTTTGAAGAAAAATTTACAAAATTTTCTCGAGATGCGCTAGAATTACTTCAAAAACTTGAAGGTGAAGATGAGGAAATAATCAAGACAGAAGGATCTATTGAGGAAGGAAAGGTGAAAAATAAATGGAAAAAGCTTTGTTTGCTTCATAATTTTGTTTATACTGTGGCACATGAAGCAAAAAAATTGGATAATCATCATTTTTTAGATGCAGTGAGAATTAGAAGCGGAATAAATAATATTGTATGTTTTTAAAAATGAGGAAATTATTTTAAAATAGAAGTTAAAAACACGAGAGACTGAGTGTTTATAACTCTTGGGACTGAATCGAGCCTACATATCATATAATTTATTAACCAAAGACCAGTTTTTTGGGAAATAAATCGGACCGAAAACCGGGGGTAGAGAACCGGTGATAACGAAACCCGAGGGTACCGGTTAATAACTGGCGTGTCCAACTCTAGTTGTAAACTATTTTGAAGGACTTTTAAGTTTTTTGTCACATTTTCGGTTATTTTTCGTAAAAATTATATTTTTTATCAAAAATTTTCAAAATTTTTGATAAAACTTATAACATTCAAAAATATTTTATCGAAAATTCAAGAAATTTTTCTTAATTATTATTTTTCAGTGTTAATTTTGAAAAGTAAATTTTTTTACCATTTTTATCAACGAAAAATCCGATCTCTAGTTATGTATAAGAGTTTACCAGCCCAACTTTGGCTTAATCATATCCTTCAGATAAGATGTATAAATACATCTTATCTTCACAAAGCAGGGTTAGCGGATCTGAATCCGAAAAAGATTTACTAAAATAAAGGATAACTCTTTATAATTTAAGGAGAATAGCGAACGTAATAACTACGATTGTAATAGCAAAGGACAAGTAAAAAAAGTTATTGATAAATATACAACAGGAAAAAGAAATAATCAACTTTATTTTATCCACCAAATTAATATAAAAAATTTTATTGGAGAAAGCTTGCAGATGAGATATTTTTTCTGTTATAATTTCTCTAAAAGTCAGCTAATAAAGTTGGTTGGTAATGATGTATTGTTGTTATTAGAAAACTCATTACCCGAAGTTTTACAAATTCGTAAGTTTATCAAAATTTATTTTCGAAATATTAAATATTTTCTGCGATTTATTGAGGAAATAATGTTTAGCATACTTAAACTTTTTAATAGGGTTATCCAACGAATAGAATAGCCAACGACCTTTTTTGGTTATCTCATGTAGACCCTTCACATTATTTCTCGCTTCCGCATTCTAACATGGAACCATCGTCTACTGTAAAAGGAATTTCGTATATTTTTTGGTACCATTCGAAAGAGGACCCTCGATTTACTATAGTTGTGTGAGGGTTTTCTTGCAAAACTAGTTTGGGCCAAGTTATGGCTGTTCAAATGTAGACCGCTTTACTCTTGAGCTATATTTTCATTATACTCAACCACCCCCATGGACTGAAACTTCGAAAGGCCATAACTCGGCCCAAACTAATTTTGCAAGAAAACCCGCAAAAACTATAGTAAATCGAGGGTCCTCTATCGAATGGTACCAAAAAATATACAAAATTCCTGTTTCTCTATTACCAATGTGTCTCTGTAGAAAAAGTCAGTTACAGTCCATTTTATGCGTGAACAACCGCGGAAATAGCTCTCCTAAAAATTTGTTTACCAACAAATAAGTCTGGGGAAAACTAGACTAGCATGAGTAGGTGATAACATATGTGTGCTAAAAATATATCATACAACTAATTTGTCGAACTTTTTATTATTCCAGATAAAATAGAGCCATCAATTAAAGAATTTCTTTATAAAATAATACTGAAATTTAGCGAAGATTATGAAAATAAAATATCAAATGAGGATTTTGATATTAATGAAGATCAAGGAAAAATAACTAAGGAGAAGGAGGAAAGATTGTTGGTAGAAATAAGATTAGATATACCTCTTTTGCTAAATAAATATATTGAAATGATAAATAAATTAAAAGAAAATTCAAAAATTTTTGAAAAAATAAATTTTAAAAAAACATTTGATTATGTTAGAACAATTATTTATGAAAAAATAACAGAAACAAACTTTAATCTGGCAGTACATATTTTAAGTAAGTTTAATCAAATACGTATAATTTGAAAAAAAAACAAGAGTTTTAAATTCGACTTGAAGTAAAAAAGATTTTCTAAACAAATCATTATAATTATTCATATCTTTAACTTAAATAATATAAATAGTACAAGGTGTGGCAAAAGTTCCCATACTTTTATTAAGCATAAAATTTATTTCAAATATTTTCTTAAATTTTAAAAATCTGTGAAAAAATGATCATTAATATCTAAAGTAAAGAAAAATTATAACAAATGTTCAAAATGTCCTTTCTCCGCCAAGATACACGCGCCAAACGCTTACTAAAGTTGCCCACATGGTCGCGCACTCAACTACAGTAATCTAGTCCCAAGCCTTTTGTTTAATAAAAGTACGAGAACTTTTGCCGGGGCTAATATTAAGGAGTCTCCAATAACAATGGTATTAACCAGTCCTTAATGATGTAGTTAATTGTCGATTCGGTTCAGATAACGATTGATCGGGCTTAGAATAATGTCGAGTCCTGTTACAGTTAATAAAAAAATTATTATTTTTGCTTTGATCTCATACGATAATTAAATTTTTCAAGTTCAAAGCATTAGTTTGATCAATGATTATAATAAACTCGATGAAGAAAAACAAGTCAAATGCACAGAATGGCCTAATGAATTCAGGCTTGAAATAGAAATTTTAGTAAAAAAATTTGAAGAAGAGAAAATAACGATAAACTCAATTAGAGATGAAGCAAGAAAGATGCTACAAACTGATCATTATAATTATTTACATAATAAATTCAATACAGATAAAGAATTTTTAGAAAAATTTAAATTAATTAATGGCACAAAAGCAGCACTTTATTATTTGTTAAAGGAAGGAGATTACTTTAAAAAATTAGTTATTGACGAGTTCAAAATTGTAACCGAAAATTGTAAGAAAAAATTTCTATCAACCTTTAATGATAATAAATTTTGTTAAGAAAGCTATGCGTTAAGATCTGCCCGGGCTAGGCAAGGGGTTGTGGATTGAATGCGATAGGCGCAGAGGATCAACTAGGGGATTAAATGGATTGATTAAAAGTTTTACTAAGGCATATATTCATGTCCAAAATATAAATATCTAACTAAATGAGTTTAGTTCAATAGAAATATTATATTAATCACAGGGAAATAGGGCTGATTCCGAAGAGTAAAATAACGAGGAAGCTGGAAGGGATAAAACCTAAAATACAAAGTAAATGTTTTGGGAAGGTTGGTGGGTGATGATTGGGATATGCTAGAAAAAATTTTGGATGGTTGTTTGTGTGGTTAGGAATGTTGAATGAATATAATAACGAATTTAATCCATTAAAGTAAAAATTACAAAGCAAAAATAAATTATTTAGCTTTAATGGACCGGCAACTACTCATCAAGCATTATATCCAAGCATTATTTCCAAAAAACATTAAGAATCAATTATTTAATAAATTAGGCGCTGATTTTATTGTTTGGTATCGTTCTATGACTTCTGATTTAAGAAATAGACAAAAATGGAAAATAGAGGACGCTCATTTTTCTGCAAGAAAAAAATTTGACGAAGAATTTACAGTTTATTTCAACCTTTATGACGCTATTTATATCGACTCCTTCATCCAAATTAGGGGAAGAATTGGAGATTATTTAATAAAAAGTATGGCTATTGTCAAGAATAGAATGGATGTTGATATGGGAAGTACTGGAATAGATATTGAAATAGAGGTACTAAGAATTATAAAAGAAATTATGTATTTAGCCATTTGCAATGCTTAGAAATCAGGGCATTAATCTTTGATAGTACATCAGATCGTACATCTTCCTGTATATCCAGCAAGCGCGCAAGAATCGTGTCTAAGGATCATGTTATGGGTTTAGTGTTTCTCTATCCTGAATTTAAAATTTTAAAAGTAGAGGGTTTGTAATGGCATATAAAATTAGAGTTGGGCGGTATCGGGATCCCGTCCTAAAATCGGTATCGGTATTTTGGAATGATGATACCGATCCCGATACCGGTACCGACTCGGGATCGGGATTAGCCTAAATCGGTATCGGGATTTGAGTTAATGATACCGATACCGGTACCGATACCGACTCGGGATCGGGATTTAAAAATCGGTATCGGTATTTCCTAAAAAATTTTAATATGAAAAAAATAAATAAATTCTTTAATAAATAAATTCATTTTTCATTTTAAAAAAGGTTTTAATCAGTTGTAAAATGATAAATTAGCACTATAAAGCTATTATCGAGACAAAAACATCTCAGGAACCAATAGAAGACCTTCCAAATCCATCGATATCCACTTTAATCCTACGATATCATCTTGATCCAAATTTATACTCCAAATTCAACTTTATACCTCAAATCACCTTTGGGAATTAGGAGGGATATCGGTAGACTTTTTGGGAGTACTGGGATACCTCCGATAATCGAATGATATCCCTCAATATGGGGACAAGACCTGCATAAAACTTTTTTTTCATTAGGCTTAGTTCGAACAAAACACCTGTTATTAACGATTAATAAACATTACTTAATTTTTAAGCCAAAATTTTATTCACCGAAGGCGCCAAAATCGAAAATTCAGAAAATTTTAAGGTTAAAAACAGTGGTTGGAATTTCGAAATTTGCTCGTACTCGTACTCGTACTTTCGTACAGGCCTTTTTTTACCTCGTACTCGTACTCGTACTTTCGTACATGCCTTGTTTTTTCCTCGTACTCGTACTCGTACTCGTACATGTCTAATTTTATTTCTCGTACTCGTACTCGTACTCGTACATGCTCTATTTTAGGCCTCGTACCTCGTACTCGTACCTCGTACTTGGGAAATATTCAAAAAATCGAAGATTTTTGCAAATTTTTAGGGACAACTGCATATAGTTCTTAATTTTTAGAGCCGTATACGATAATTTTCGATTTTTGGAAGGTTTTGAAGCCATAAATCCTCCATTTTCATCCATTTCCTGCGCCGCAGGCGAAAATTTTGAGCATTTTTACGTCCAAGGACAACATTTCTTCCAAGTATTGGCCAGTTAACCCGAAACCCGGTATTTTTTACAACCCGAAACCAGACTTGTATATTTTTCAAAACCCGACACGCCTCTATTTTCCATCAAATCCCTTTCTGCGCCGCAGGCGAAAATTTTGAGAATTTTGGAGGTCCCATTGTCAGATTTCTTCATTTTTTGCGCCGCAGGCGAAAATTTTGAAAAATTTGGAAGGCCAATAGCCAAATTTCTTCCTTTTTTACCGCCGGAGGCGAAAATTTTGAAAAATTCATGATTAAATTAAAATTTTTAATGTTTTTCAAGTCTAAAATATTTATAAAAAAATAAATTTAAAAATTAAAAATAAAAATCCTAGTTTAAAAACATTTATTTTTGATAAAAAAAAATTTTCTACGCCTCAAATCAGGTCCTAGATTCGAACCCATCACTGCCAAAATATACAAGTGAGTGAAGTCAGTCAAACTAACCACTTAACCATCGACCAACAAAAGGAAAACGGGGAGAAATTATAAATATTCCTTTCACTTTTCCTTAAAAAATTTAATGTCAAAGTACAAGAGGTACGAGTCCATTTGCTCGTACTCGTACTCGTACTTGGCCTGTTTTATTTTTTCGTACTCGTACTCGTACTCGTACTGGCCTTATTTTTTTTCTCGTACTCGTACTCGTACTTCGTACCTGCCCATTTTTTTGCTCGTACTCGTACTCGTACTTCGTACACAGGTACGAGTACGAGTACGAATTTTGGTACGAGCTTCCAACCACTGGTTAAAAAGCTTAGTTTTTTCCCATTTTAAGATTTTTGTAAAGTCAATAGGCCAGAGTTGTTCCTTTATTAGCGCCGCAGGCGAAAATTTTGAGAATTTTAGAAGGCCATGTTGCTAATTTCGTTCATATAACAAATGAGAAATCAATCCTTAGGGACAAAAATATTAAAAATAAATATTTACAAAATCGGTATTTTGTCGGTATCCGACGCTAATCCCGATACCGATACCGATACTGGCGTCGGTATCGGTATCAGCAAAAACGGTATCGGGATTTGTCTTTCGGTGTCGGTATCAAAAAAATCGGTACCGGGATTCGGAAAAACCGGTATAATACCGCCCGATACCGGTCGGAATCCCGATACCGCCCAACTCTATATAAAATCCCCCCCCCCCTTCTCTAGTCCCTATAGGGTATAGGCAATGGACAATTGGACATTTAAAAGTTAAAATGACATTTGTATCACATATAATTTCACTAAATAAACATCTAGAAACAATCATTTTTAATGACAAACCTATAATCTTTTTAAATATTAGGAAAGAGAATTATCTCAAGCCGATAAATATGGTGAGGAATCTACTAGTTCCTCTCAAAAGGAAGAATATGTCGATTTAAATCCTTTTAAAAAATGGCTAAAAGTCAAGCATTTATTGGAAATAAAAGAATTAATAATAAAAAATGAAAATTTTCGTGAAGAAATTGAAAAAAGTATTTCTAAATTAAATATAAAATTTATTTAAATTGATAAAAAAGAAAGGTTTGGGTCTTATTAGAAAAACCTTATATCAAACTTTACATAGAAAAAATTTTAATTAAGGGCAGGGGTCCATTAAATAAAATATATTTAAAATTCAGAAATTGAACAATATGGAAAGCCAAAATTTTTGGAATCATTATCTACTCTTATAGAAGAAAATAATTTTAATTTAATTTTTGATTTATTAAAGAAATATTCCAAAAATAAGATATCAGATAAATCAAAAGAGATTTGGGACAATAATTTGGATAAACAATTAATGATTATTGAAAGCAAGGATAGCAATAAAGATAAAAGGTCTGTCTAATAGAAAATAAGGTTGTCGGATCCAGATCCGAAAAAAGGCCGGATATCCGAAATTTTCGGTTCAAATACCGGATCCGGGTATCCGAAGATTCCCAACTATCTGACAACCTTATTATTGAAACTGTAAACACTGATAGGGCGTTAATAGTTCGCAATAGAACAAGAATTGTTTCTGACATAAACAGAAAAATGTATAGATATTGTTGTGTATGGGCGTAAGCCCTTAAGTAGAATACTATAAAAGCCAGCCAAGAGTGTAAGGATGATTCACCTAGCAGCATTTAAAACGCTTAGGCGGGGGTTAAACGATCTAAAAAGGAAAAAGAGAAAAGCAATAGTCGATGCCCCGGTAGCTCAGAGGTAGGGCTCCTGCATATAGCGAGCGAAAGCGGGAGGTCGCAGGTTCGAATCCTGCCCGGTGGCTAAACTTTTGCAAACTCTTTCTAGAGTTAGTTCGGCCCCTTCACTTATTCCTCTACTTATCCAACCACCTTCATTGTATTTCTTGTGTGATAAACTTTCTGTTGTGTACTTGGAGTCACAACAGATATTTGAGAATTAGAACCGAAATAAGCTTAAAAAATATAAGTTCACCTTAGGCATTGATAAAATATGTACAGGGTGCGGCAAATTTGCGCCACTTTTACTTTTTGTCATAATTTTCTTCAAAATTAATGAAAATTGATAATTCTTTTTTTGTTTTATTCCCAACACTTTAAGAAACTTGCTGATACCAAAATTACTTTTAAATTTTAAGCTTACTCTGAGTAAACTTCTCTCAAAATTTGAGCAAAATTTTTTGGATAAAAATTGGTTTAGATTCAAGGCTGGGAGTTTGATATTGGAAATGTTTATATCATTCGAATCAGCTTTTCATTCTGCTTCGAATGATATTAAAATCAGGGGCCTATGACAAAAATCGGATGAGATACGGTCCTCTGAATGATAAATTAAAATAATTTTGGCAGAAATAAAATTCTTGGGTAAAATTTTCAAAAATAAGATTATAAGCTATTTCGATGCTCCTGATCGAGATGAGTCGTTTAGTACCAAAATCAATGATATTGAACGATTTTGAACGAAGTTATGCGCAGTTAAACTTTGGCATAAAAAAGGTTTTTAAATTTTCTAGACGTTCGAACACGATTATCTTTGCCAACAGTGAAGCAAATTTTTAATATTTGGTATCAGCAAGTTTCTTAAAGTGTTGGGAATAAAACAAAAAAAGAATTATCAATTTTCATTAATTTTGAAGAAAATTATAACAAAAATAAAAAGTGGCGCAAATTTGCCGCACCCCGTATAATAATTTTAGTAAGGGAAAAGCGAAAAATAAAAAGAATCGAAATAAAAAAATTAAAAATGAAAATACAAATGAAATTTCCAACGAAATTTCAACTCAAAATATTCCAAAATCACTGGAGAAAATTGGTTCATCATCTAATAAAGATATGGAAATTAAAAAGAAAATGAGAAAGATATTTCTTAAAAAAGAGGATGATTATTTTGGAATAAATTTTGATAAAGATTTGATGTTAAAATGGAATATTGATGAATTAATTAATGAAGAAAATAATTCTAATTTAATATTGGAAATATATAAAGATTTTATTGAAGATCCAAAAAGTGCAAAAAAGTATTTATTAAATGTGGCAGCCTGTATAGGGGAAATTGTTGGGAGATTTAAGGTAAAATTTAGTTACCGTATTTCCTATAAAAATACTCCCGGGAGTACTATTTTTCAACCCTACTCCAAAGGGAAGTATTATTTGAGAGAGGAGTACTAATTCAGGGGTGTACTATTTCAGGAAATACGGTAATCGCTTTTAAGTTTAAAATGAAAGAAAAATTATAAACCAAATGGCCCGTACCATAAGAACCCGGTTGCTCGTTGTATCTTCACAAGCCACGGTCTTATCAAGCCAGCGGTCTTACTAATGCGCATAAATAATTAATACTAGAATTGAAGATTAGGATATACGAATCCAAAAAGTCTGGTTATCAGAAAAATTTGGGTTCGTATCCGGATATTCGGGAATTTCCAAAGATTCAGACATCTAGCATACTTAACGGATTGTATATGAGATAATAAAGTCTGGCCTATGATAAAAGCCAAATTTTGCAAAATTTAGATACATACAATAGTAAAGCAGCTGGGCTATAGCTATTTCTCTCCTTTAACTAGTGTAAAAGGTTATTCGACGGCTTGGAGCGAACCAGCATCTTCAGTAGACCGGACTGATGTTTTAGCCATTACACCACGCCGCCTACTGCATAGCCTTAGGAATTAAATAGCTATATGCTTTACACAATTTTAATTTAAGGTAATTCATTACCTAAAGAAATACCACCCTCATATATCAAATATATTCTTTACCGAAGAAAAGAAGCTAGAAAATAAAGGACAAATTGAGGTGCCAGAATCTCCAAAAAAGAAATATTTGCATAAACGTTTGGAAGAAAAATGGGAAAATTTAATAAATAAAAAAGAAATTAATTTGGCAATATCAAATCGTCAATCATTTATTGAATTTGAAACAAAATTATTTGAATTTTTAAGAGAAATTATTTTTATAATGAAAGGAATAATTGATGGAAGACATTTGGGGAAAAATAAAAAAGAAATTATTTTAAAAATTAAAAAACAATTACATTTAAAAAATGTGGGGTTAATTAATGAAGAATGGAAAGACAAAATTGAAGGAAATAAAAAGAAGGAAATTTTTAAAATTTTATTTTTTGAGGGGGAGGAAGGAAATGTTAATGATATTGTTAAATTAAATAAAGATTTTGAATTATGGGGAAAATATAAAAAACAAAGAGATTTAGGTATAAATTATTTTTTAGAAAAAAATTTTTAAAATAAAATCATATTATATTTAATGTAAGGAAGAGAAAGAGTGAAAAGATCCAGCTGGCTAGCATTTAAAACGTTCACTAGGCGGGGGTTTAAGATCTATTAAAAGAGAATGTGAAAGCAGCGTCTCGGTAGCTCAGTTGGTAGAGCAACTGTACGTGGTGAGCGAAAGCGCCTAGCAATAACTGCCAGGAGGTCCAGGATCGAAGCCTGCCCGGGATTAAACTTTTACCTCGCTCTTACTTTAATATAACAGTAAAAGTTTACCCTCCGACATCATGGGCCCATTTTATTTTGATAGCAGATTCTATGGACTAATTCTCTGTACAGAATTCAGAATATTTGGTCAATTAAAATTGTTCCCTTGTTAAGATACTTCACTCCCCACCAGTGCTGGGTATTTGCCATTTGTTGGCTCCGGCTCCGGGCTCCGGCCTTTCAAATTCTTGGCTCCGGCTCCGGGCTCCGGGGTTTAAAAATCTTGGCTCCGGCTCCGGGCTCCGGCCTTTTAAAATCTTGGCTCCGGCTCCAGCTCCGGCTCCGGAGCCGGCGATTTTCGGAGCCGCTCCATGTTGGCTCCGGGCTCCGGGTGGAAAATCAATGAATTATTTTTCATTGGGAGATTTGAGTAGATTAAGGGGGATATAGAGTGATATAAGAGGATTAAGAGAGTTATCAATAGATTAATCTGGATTTGGGTGGATTATCTTGTGATTTAGGTGGATTAAGGGCGATATCGGGGGGATTAAGGGGATTTGGATCCAAAAATCTTCCTTTTTTGCGCCGCAGGCGAAAATTTTGACACCTAGGAGACTAAAATTAACCAATTCGAAAAATTTATTCAGCTTCATTTAATAAAAAAATCCTTATAATAATTTATTTTCCAAAGAAAAACAATTATTTAATCAATTATTGAGATATTTTTCGAACTTTAATTGAACGAAACTATGAACCAGACGCACTATCCAGTCAACCACACATACCTTACGATTGAATGGAAAGAAAATCTTTTTTACCCGTCTCAATTTTATCTCCCCTTTTCTTTTCACGCCTACCCTCTTTGCTTACTTTTTTTTCTCTAACCCATCTTTAGGGGTGTATAGCCGGAGCCGTGGGGAATTGGAAAACCTTGGCTCCGGCTCCGGCTCCGGGCTCCGGGGTTTCAAATTCTTGGCTCCGGCTCCAGCTCCGGCTCCGGGGTTTCCAAAATCTTAGCTCCGGCTCCGGCTCCGCCGGAGCCGGCTCCGGAGCCGGGCTCCGGAGCTAGCTCCCGGAGCTATACCCAGCACTGCTCCCCACGCACATGTGCTTCCTCAAATTATGATGATATTTCCAACCCTAATCCTTAAAAGATAAATTTTCAATTTAAGATAGCCAGATATATGATGGAATTGGACCTGTAAAGTATTTAAATCCAGAATACTTTCAAGAAATTAATTTTGAAACAAAAGATGTTACCTCTACTAAGGTAACATGAAAGGGGTTTTGTAATTGCCTGTGGCTGGGCAAAAATATTGAAATCCTACATTTTCCGAAAAACCGAATAAAAAACTGGAACCGATAGCCTACAAAACTAAAATTTTCGGATTAGGTTCGAAACAAAATTGCAATCATTAGCCTTTTTTATAAAGGCATCCAAAAATAATAACACAATATCTTCATGACTTCCAAATCAAAAGTTAATATAAAATTCAATACAAATAGAGATAAATATTGTAAAGTTAATACGGTTTAAGTGGGTTACCAAACTTAAAGAAATTCTTTAATTTTAGAAAAAACTTTTAAAATCCACAAAATTAAAGCATTATTAAAAACTATTATAATTCCATATACCGTATTTTCTCTAAATAGCCCCTCCTAAAATAGTCCCATCTTCTAAAATGGCCCCCCCCCTCTAGAGGACGATCGAAAAAATAACCCCATGGGGCTATTTTAGACAAAATACGGTATTTTTGTTAACTCTGAAGAATTTATAACATTCCAGCGTCAGGGCAATACTTAGTCCAACAAATCATTTACAAAGATACTGTCCGACCAAAACCGTCCATTCAGAAATAATATTTATTTAAAATTAAGTTATTCCAACTAATCGAGGGTCATGCACGTGATCATGTAATTGGTGATAAAGCAGTAAAAGTATTGAAAAAACATTATTCAAGATGGTCCCAAACAATTGGGTGTTTAAGCAAATTATTGATAAGTGGCTCTGTTATGTTGGGTATTAATACTATAAATTCTGATGTTGATGCTGTCGTTATTTTACAAGAAAATGAAAAGGAAAAGGAGCAAATAAATATTCCAAAATTTGGACAAAATTATTCTGAAGAGGTGCAAAAATATAAAAATTTGCTACAAATGCCAACAAGTTCAAATTGTGAAGGATTAAGACTTGAAGACGGAAGTTTCGGGAATAACCCACTATTAGCTTCCTTAATTTGTTCAAAGGATGAGAAAATAAATAAAGAAATGAATGAGGATAATCAAATTATAGAAATTGATATTAAAGAAAAAAGATTAAATCAAGTTTTTGGCACTGAAAATGTAAATTGTCAATTTGGTAAAAGAGAGGAATGTAATGATCAGTCTTTGTTTTGCTTCCTTTGTCGAGTTTGTTTTTTAATTTAAGTCTTGATCCCGTATCACATTTGCTTGTTGTTGTGTTAGTTTATACTGGAGTTACACTAAATTTAAGTAGTTTGTACTGGATACCGAGTATAAGAAATAGGTTCTCGCTTAAGACTTGATTGCTGGACGGCCGTCATCTCAGCTGAATGAATGAAGTGATCTTCTTTAGTTTATTTCATCTGAGCTTATATGCTTCGGCTTAATTCACAATACATTCCGAAGCTAGGGTAGTGTTAATCATAGATAATAGGCACTTTTAGCCCTCTGAGTATGTCCGTTTATGATTGAGAATGCCCACCTGATTTATGTAGAACTATAGTAAAAGCCCTCCCTATCTTATACAATTCTGAACTATCTCGCCAAAATAATTTATTTTTAAATTTCTCATCTTAAAAAATTATTCATAATTTGTTTTATTCAATATTAGGATAGAAGAGTAACTGACATCAAAAGAATAACAGAAGCATGGATTAAATTGATAGAATTTAAAATATTTGGAGTGGATATAGATATTGCTTTTGTTGGTTTACCTGAATGGCCTTTGAAAGAAAATTCTGATGATTGGTTAAATGCTGTATTGGCTAGTAACAAAAATAATGTTTTATCTAAATTACAACCAATATCTGGATATAGTTCAAATAAATATTTAATTAATTTGTTGAATAATGAAGGAAATAATAATAATAAAATGCCTATTACATTTTGTAATGCTTTAATTGCTCTTAAGATATGGGCTAAAAGTAAGAGCTTTATTATAATTTTTATAAGCGCGAATACTAAAAGATGAGATAATATTTATGCGAATTAATTATACAATTTTACGATGCCAGTTGTTTTCTTGGCTGCTCACTGTTGGCTGTTTTAACTGTTTCCTTGACTGTATGAAAACCAAATATTTTATAAAAAAATAAGTAGCCTTGGTGACTCAAAAAATTGAGTTTCTGCCAGAGTTGGAGAAAAGATAGAAAATAGTAAAACTAGAAAATACCTTAATCTAGTCTGTGATCTCAATTAAAAAAACTTTTTCATATCTAAGACACTCATATTACTAAAATTAATGTATTTTTAGTAATTCAATGTTTGATTTTTTAGGGCTTTTATTTTAAAAAATAATTTTATTAATTTAAAGATAATTCAATATATGGAAACATAAATGGATTTTTAAATGGAGCTGCATTGACTTTATTATTAGCAAAAGTTTTTCTTTTTTATCCGAATGCATCAACAATTGCATTAATTGAGCGATTCTTTCTTACATATCTGACATGGTAAATGAAATTTTAATTTTAAATAAGTTTCCGATATACACTTAATTCATCTATAATATTAATTAATATTCATTATGAACAATAATTGAGAAAAAATCTTGAAAGTATTATATATGAATAATTAAGGTTGCCGTTTTCAAGTCGGGCTGACGGTCAAGTCATTTTTTCGGGCCTCATTTTTATAAAGTCGGGCCGTAAGTACGAGTCTTTTCCGCGCCAAATATTTTATGCCCGACTCGATATTACGGTCAGAGTCGGTCCATTTTGGCAACCCTATGAAAGTTAGAAAGCCTCAAAATTTATCTTCAAAAATTTTCAAAACTATTTAAGATAAAATAAAAATAATTTTTAGGAACTGGCCAATACCCGTCCGATTAAAAAATCCAGAAAAGATGAGTGACATACATAGTTGGTCAATAGCTAAAGAAATATCAGCAAAGGAAACTAATATAAAGCCTATAAATGATTTATTTGGAAATTTGAGAAACAAAGAAACAGCCACTAGACTCTTGAAGCATTCAAGATTAGTAATGCCAATAATAACCCCTATATATCCCGAACAATCAGCAGCCTTTAACGTTAATTATTCAACGCATAAAATAATTATGAAAACATTATTTGAGGGGTTGAAAAAGTTAAGGGATGTTAATATTGTTGGTCTTAAAACTGGAGCTATAGAAAAAGCATGGGAAAGGTGGATTAAAGGAATTAAATTTGAAGAAAAGGTGTTTAAAATAATAATTTGTATATAGAAATAAAATTCGAAATAGATTAGTGTATCTAACCTAGTAATCCTTTTCTTATTCGATGGATTATTCCGATGATTTTTTCGCATGTAGGAAGATTCTAAATTAACCGGGCACCTTATTTTTGGCATAACCATATTCTTGCTAGAGATATGAGATAAAATAAAGATTAGATTGCTGTATTAACTGTTACAATTAGTCCCTCTCTTATAATAAAATACAAAATCTGTTAATTGTAAACCTAAAAATAATATTTCAGTACGAACATTTTATTTTGGCAGTATGTGCTACAAAAATAGGGAATGAACATTTTTGTGGATATGTCTCAACAAAACTTAAATTACATTTAATTTGGACAATTGAAGAGAAAAACGAATTTAATCAAGTTGAATATTGTCATATTTCTAATTTAATGAAAGAAGATTTTTGCAAAGGGGAAGCAGCAAAATTATTATGGTGAATTTTATTTTTTTGGTATTTTTTAGTTTTAGACAATCGGTTATTAGCCGATTGTGGTTATGGTTAACTAAATTTAATAAACCGGCATATAACCTGCAGTGTCCCACACTATATATTCGATTCCTACAATATTCAACCCCGAGAAAATGAAATTTCGACTTCCCAATAAATTTTGTTACAAAAGTGTATTGGTCTAACTCTATTAAGAGTCACTGGATTGTTGTATTATAAAAACTCACAAAAATCAGCTTAGAAACTCATTTTCTATATTAAAATCCTCGATAAACTAAGAACCTAAATTATTATTAATTTTATCAGCATAAGCATCTTGCTTAGCTTCCAAAAAATGAAATTAGCAAAATAAATAACTACATATAAATCTATGAGCAAATAAATCTTTGAATATTGCTAAATATTTTATATCTTATATTTTTCAAATTATCTTTAGTAATGACACCTATTGTGAAACTAGACTTATTGGAATGCAATTATTAGGAGAATTAGATAAATCAGAAATGGAAGAAAGATTTGAAGTCTTAGGTAAAAATATAATTGATGGATATAGATTACCTAATTTTATGAAAGATAAAAGTGGAATTTCTTTTAAATTATTTTATTCCTCAAAGACTGACTTGAAAAATTGGTTTGTCTTTTGTAACGAGTAAATTCAAGTTTAGAATAATCAAAGGGGAGACTGGACTTGAGTTTCGATTATATTAAATCACGATCTAGGCTTGATAATTGCGATTTCACCTAGGACCGATCTAGTGCCTTTACATAATAACAAAATTCATATTTGATTATTTAATTGGGAAATTTAAAAAATTGTCATCTACAGTCTTTTGCATATATCACAATACGGATACAGATAAGTTCAAAATACCTGCGGATATCAGTCTGTATCCGCCTAAATATCCGGATACAAAATCCATGTCCTACTACCAAGTTGGGTTTAATGAGCATTTGTATCTGTTCACCTGAAATACCTGGCAAAAACTAATAGGACTACTTAGAGGTCTTTTATTTAAAGTACTATAACTTGAAATATCTGTCAATTTTTATATAATTTTTAAACAAATTACAGGAATTTGATTGAAAGCTGAGATTTATCAAAATTTTGTAAGAATATATCACAAGAATTCTACTTTTTAGATTTTATTATTTTACATTTAATTGATATTTTTCTTCTCAAAAAATTTTAAATATAATATTTATTGTATACATTTGTAAAGAATTTTTTTAAATAGGTTGAATTATTAGACTGAGTTATCTATGATTTAATATTCAGTATTTATTCTAATTGAATTGCCGCCATTCTATTTTTCAATATCCCAAAAAATTGTCATTCAATTGGAGGGGCAATCCAAATAGAAAGGCCATTTAATTAAAATAAATACGGTATTTATAAAAACATTAAGTTTTGCCACTTTCAAAAATTGTTGGTGGAAATAATTACATAAAAGAAATTCCACAACTGACATCGAACCATTATTTTTAAATATCTCATAGTTTGAAATGTCTAATATTTGATTATTTTAGCTTAAGACTTTTTTTATACCGTTTAAATAATAAATAGGTAAATGTTCTACAAAAATAATATAAATAAAACTAGCAGGCAATAACTTGCGGACCGACTTTTGCGGACCGAAACTTGCGGTCCGCATTTCTCAAAACATAGCTCATTCGAAATAGTTCGACGAGCTGAGTCGAATGACATCAAAATCATCGTGATTGTAATGTTTAAAAGTTATTTTGTTTAAACAATTAGTAAAAAAATAATATTTAAATAAATATGTGGAGGAAATAAATAAATTAAACAGGTGAATATATTTAAAATAAAACCGTAAATTTAAAATAAATAACGTAAAAAATACCGTAATGTCAGCCCTTGGCTTATAATTTACAATGGATCTCCTCAGATGGGCTTATATTAGAGGTGGGCTTTTGCAAGAGGGGGGCTTATGGAAGATAATTCATAATAAAAAATAATTTTAAAATTAAATAATAAAATACCAAATAGAATTTTTTAACAAAAATGAGTTTTACTGAAATAGATTTATAATTTTACTCTGAAAAGAATTCTTCACAGTTTATGGGGAATCTTAAATCTCTTCACAATAGCGACGCAATTTCTTATTTTCTATGTGACCTTCCAAAGTTCCAAACTTTTCAAATTGTTTGATTATCTTGAAGACGTATTTTTTGCACAATTTAAGGCTGTCTGCAACATCTGCCTCAATTCCATAATATTTGCCTACAGAACAGAATAACTTGATAATCTTGGCCCTCTTCATTCTTTCCTTAATTAGAATTACTCATTTGATTTCCTCATAATCTTTTCTTTATTAATGTCACTCATTTGAATATCTTCATTTTTCTGGTCAAAATTTTTTTATCATTTGAATAAGCCTTAGGGTAATAGAGTGAAATTGAGGAAGACAGCAAATCTGACCATTATGCACTATTAAGGAACGTTCTGAGACTCAGAAGAGAGGGAGGTAGTATATTCATAAAGTATCAATATTTACCTCATCTGTTAAAACTTCCGACTTGAATCCAAAATTTTTTAATTTCTTGATATCATATCCAATGTATTGAAATCCTTCTTTTACTGAAACTTTTATAATATCAACTTCAATTTTGCATTTAATAAAATTTTTAATAATTTCATTCCATTTAATTTCATATTTTTCTATTTCATTTTTCTGGTCAAAATTTTTTTCCGTAAGATTAAGATATTCCCCATGGTTATTTATTGTAGAATATTGGATTTTGTCTATGATTTTGTTAATTTGTTCATCATATTTCAAATTTAAATATCCTAACTTTAGTGATAATTGTTTGTATAATTCCAAAAATATCAGTATATTCAATAAAGTCTTTAAACTGTTTAAATAAATTTCTTTCATGCTTGATGCTTCTTCTGAAAAATAATTTTTAAAAAATTAAGGAACAGCTAACTAAATAAATGCTTGGCAGAGAAAAGCCAAATGCGAAATTCAAAGCTTAGAACAAATAACTTATTTGACAAAATTAAAAAAAGTTTGTGCAAAATATCGATATGTTCAGATCCCCATAGACCAGAAAAATTTCTGGAGAATTCTCTGAAAATATTTCCAAAAGAACTTGTAAACAATTTTAACTTTCTAGCATTTAACTTTATCATTTTCAAAAACAAATAATTATTAAAGCTGTTAAACAAATCCTAGATCAAATTTCAAACAAAATTTGATCAAAGCTCGATTTTAACTTTTTAAATAATTTATTAAAACTATGTAAAATTCAAAAATATTTACCCAAAGCCAACAAATTATTTCCTTCTTTTTCCACAATTTTAAACAAATTCTCATTTTTAATTTCTAGCAATGCATTGAATTTTTTATATTTAGTAACTAGCATTTCAATTGTTTTTATAAATTCAGTATTTTCATTAATAAATAAGAAAAATTTATCTTCAAAATTGGAAATGTAATAATTTAAATTAAATATAAGGTAGGCAATTTCAACCAATAACCAATTTGCTTCTTTTATTCCAAGTCGAAAAATAAATTTTTCTAAAATTAGAAAATTAGATTCTCTGCCTTTGGTCATAATTTATGCAAGATTTTAATATTTGGCTGTCTTTTATTCCAAGATACCACGGAAAAGATTTTTAAGTTTCCGGAAAGAATAATAACCTTCTTTAAGTCCTTAGTATAATATCGTAATGAAGCTAGCCCTAAAAGTCTTATCAAAAATTCAATATATCCTTTCTTGCTTCAGTTCGAGAAGTTTATAACTTATAAACTTTATAACCTTTTATAACACTTAATTAGCGGGTACGCCCCGAGTGGGGACTGCGAATAAGGTGCGTTGCAAAATTATAGGCGCACTTCCGGTCCTTCCTGTTAAAAGGCAACTAAAATTCCCTAAAAATTTCTGTCAACTTATCTATCAATAATTAATAAAATAGAAAAAGAACGAAGTCGAAAACTATTTAGATCACTGAGTTCTCAAGCCTCCGTTTTCAACTGGAAAATGGGCAGCAGTTATTCTAGCCTGAGCGCTGATCCGGACAAATTTTCTAGAAGGATGGGTCCTTCTGTATCTTATAGCAAATTTTATTGGCTATTTGATGAGTATAGAAGAAAGATTTTACACCTACTTTAAGAGGTCTAAAATATTTTTTGAAGTACTGTACCCCCATTTCCAGTTGAAAACGGAGGCTTGAGAACTCAGTGATCTAAATAGTTTTCGACTTCGTTCTTTTTCTATTTTATTAATTATTGATAGATAAGTTGACAGAAATTTTTAGGGAATTTTAGTTGCCTTTTAACAGGAAGGACCGGAAGTGCGCCTATAATTTTGCAACACCACTTTTTTGAAAATCCACCCATATCTCTTTCTCTTTTTCAGTTTTCTTTCTGATTTTTGTTTTCCCTTCTTTTTAATAATAGACAAACCGACTAAGACGAAAATACTAAAAGGAGATATTAAAAAAGAGACAGAACTCATGAAATTTCGGGTGCGCCTATAATTTTGCAACGCACCTTAGGTTTGCTACTAAATCTTGAGGCGGTGGAGTATTAACTTGCCTTCAGATAGCAAGTATATAAAATCCTTATCACTCCACATCCTCGTGTATGAGGATAAATAGCCTCTATGCTTGCTTTAATTACAACAAAAAATAACCTGTTTGAATCATTTTAGTATACTCCTTCTTAATTTCTGCTAGTAAGCTTTGTTTTCTATCCAAATAATCTTCAGGCATTTTCTCAATTAAATCAGCCATTCTCGCCTTTAAATTAATTTCTTTTAATTTATTTGACAAATACGTTTTACGATAAATATTTATATTTTCATTTATTTGATCAATTTGTTTTTCTTTAATTTCTATCTTTTTTGGGATAAAACTTTGATTTCCCAATATTGTAATTTGATAAACAATATTTTCTAAATTTTCATATTTAACATCTTTGTTGTGTGTATTAAATAATTTTCGATGAAATTTCTAAAAAAGCAATAATTTATTAAATATGTATAATTGTTACAATGTTTTATTAAATACTTAATCAGATTCAAGCTTTGGAGGCTAGAAACTTTCTTTAGGAAACGTATCTTTATTACTTACAACATTGTAAGTATGATTCACCTAGAGCATTTAAAATGCTTTGGCGAGATTAAACGATCTAAAATGAAAAAGAGAAATCATCAGTCGATGCCCCGGTAACTCAATGGTAGAGCTCCTGTTTGTGGTGAGCGAAAGCTCCTAGCAATAACTGTCACGAGGTCGGAGGTTCGAACCCTGCCCGTGGCTAAACTTTTGCTAAACAATTTCTACATCTAGCGAGAGGTTGAAGATGAATTATCTAGGGTAAATCAGTAAATATGGTAATTGAAAAGACCTCTATTTGCATAAACACGTCTCTTTTTCTCTCAAAAACTGTTACTTTTGCTTATGATTTTTAATTAAAAATTTACCCCATGTTTTTTCCAAGGAATTATTTCTGATAAAATTGAATGTTTTTCA
Organism: Meloidogyne arenaria; assembly: GCA_036172955.1. Classification (NCBI taxonomy): domain Eukaryota; kingdom Metazoa; phylum Nematoda; class Chromadorea; order Rhabditida; family Meloidogynidae; genus Meloidogyne; species Meloidogyne arenaria. The sequence continues at coordinate 649,433 of JARQAB010000029.1, read as the reverse complement.
TATTCACAACGAAATTCTGCATCCTTAAAATTTTCCTTTTTTTGAATATCTTTTTCATAAATTTGTTTTGGAACGTTTTTAAATAAATAAATATTTTCATTAAATTCTCCACTAATTATATTTTCATTATCCCCAATTCTATACCACAAAAAACATTTAATTGGATGTTGAAAGTTTTTTAGATAATCAAATTGTCTACTTTCAAGGTAATTTTCTCCAATTTTTAATTTAACCTCAAGCGCCCAACAAAAATTAAAAAATAAAATAAACAAAATTTGTTTAAGCATTAGTTTTAGCTAAAATTAAAATTATAAGAAGGAATAATAACTGGTCGGATTTAGGTGTTTATTAGTGTTTCTCACGACCGCTTTAAAACCGAAAATGTTGATATTTTTGGCAAAAAATTAACATTTTTCAAAATTATAAGAAACCGAAAACTTCTAAAAATGAGTGATTTTATTAAAAATTCCTCCAAAATAAAACTGGCATTTGTCTAGAACTTAAAACTGAAAACCGGATTTTTGAAGTTTGGATTACCCGTCGTGCGCAACCTTAATGTTTATCTATTTCTAAACAATAAAAATGAGGACTATCTCTGTTTTCTTAATTAATTCATTATACAAGATTATTAAGCATTTTTTTAAATTTTAAACGTAAATAGACAAATAAATATTCGGCATTTTCGTTTGATTTTGAAATATTATTATAGGCAATTAATAAAAATGCACTTTATTTGGCGTTTAAGAGTAGTAGTTTCGAAATAGAATAGCTTTTGAAAAACGAAAAACAATTTATTGTAAAACAATTTACCGACTTTTTTATTCTATGTATCGGTTCGCCCTTTTTGTGAGCGCTCAGGAACTAAAATCCAGTGACTAGTGTTGGCGAATCATGGAAACCCGGATCAGATATCCATATAGAACTTCCGTATTCCAAATCTCGATCTGAAATCTTTTATTAAAGAGAACAGATTGTTTAGGGACCAGAATGGTTAAAAGAAGATATTGTGAATATATCACCGCGTGCCGGTAATTCCGGTAATTCTGGTTACTCCCGGTTACTCTTATCTCTACGCTTACTTTGACAAACCAAACTAAAATTAAAAGACACCACCCTCATTTATTGCGCTTTAAACGAAAATTTTTTGAAGTTTCGATGGCCAGGATGACACAAAATATACAGAATGGTTAAAACAATTTCGATAGTAAAACAGAAATTTTGGAGGCAAAATTATCAAAGTGACTTTAAGGAAGATTTAAGAGTGTCAAGGTATTTTGAAGCTCACCTTATTGCATTACATAAATTTTTAAAAATTCATATTAGTTTTTTATTTAACCTCTAATATTCTCTACGGGTCCTGATGCAAATAAAAATTGAAAAACTATATGAGGGGACGTCTATTAAAATGTAAGTTAGAAAATAAAATACATTAGCGTAAAACATTAAGTGTTTAAAGACCCCCCCCCCCCCCACTCTCTCTCAATGTCTTCTCAATCATATGCCCTCTCCCTCCTCTATAAATCACAAGGCTTTTCAAATATAGCAATTGATTATGAAAGCATGGCAGGCAAAAAGAAAGTCAAATAAATTTATTGATTAACGAAAATTTTAAATGCCAAAAAATAAAAATAATTTTAAATAAATATAAGTATTTATTTGAAATATTAATTGAATCTATTATGGGCTTTCCGGAAAATGGAACTTTTCAGATTTTACAGATAGTTAAGTTGTGCTTAACACAAACGCATATTGGCATCATTTTTGACGTTACTGCATTTGGCAAACATGATAAGTGGGCAATACTGCGCCTTTCATAAAATAGAGTAAGTCGATGCCGACTTTCTCGCCGATAATTTCAGCATCACCATGATGCTGATGCCGCTCAAAGCTTTTATAATAGTATTCGTCAGCCTTGTCTTCATATCGGTATTGATATTTCCACCGAATACCGGAGTTTCTTTTCGACTTTTATATTTTTCCCGTTTTGTCATCAAATGATACTTGATCAGATGATACTTGAATGATACTTTATTCAGATAAAGTAATATTTTAATAAATCTTAAATTCACTCCTAGTAAGTGTTTTAAATACTAGCCTAATTGACCTTCCTTTCTCCTTCAATCTTGAAAAGATATTTTTGTTATGGAATGATTTCAAAGCATTAAAATAACAGAGAAAAATTCAAATCTATATGAATTTTATACTACTAAATTTTATGAAATAATATATTTCGAATATAAAACTACATGTCTAAAGTTTACTGTGAAGTTGTTTAAAAATTTTAAATATTGACTGATTTGAGAATTGTTGTTGAAATTTAATTTTTGTAAATTTTTTTATTTTTAAAATATTTCCCTATCCAAAACGTGTAACATTTAGAGCAGATACGTATCGTGTTATGCAAATCCAGAAACCTATATTTGACATTAAACCCTTATTTTCACCCCCACCCCAACCTATCACTGTTCTAAAGAACTTAGAAACCCCTTTCCGAATAATAATTTAGATTGTTATGTTAAGAAAAATAAAGTTTTCATGTTTTTTTCATGAAAAAAAATTTAATTTCAACACAATCTCACTTCAAGTCTTTGAAAAATATATATATTTTGAAAATGTCTACTAAACTAATATATGTATGTACATTCCATCAAAACAGTAGTAATTCACATAATTGTGCAACCGCAATCGCAATCGTCCTCTTCTTCCTGAAATTTCTTTTCTTCGTCAGTTTCTGGCAATTTGTTTTCAATATGAATTTCCATTTGTTCACGCATTTCTCGATCAAAGCTTTTATAATAGTCTTCTTCAGCCTTGTCTCCAGCTTGGAATGGGAAATTGTTGTTAATATTTCCACCGAATACCGGAGTTTCTCCTCCAGTTCTATTCCAAGTCCGATAAAAATATGATCCATCTTCATTCTCATCTAATCCATCTTCATCTGAAACAATTTCAAATACTTCTTGTCCACTTTCTTCAGAATCACGTTGACTTTCAACATCGTTTGATAAATAATGTTGAAGTTCCATTGAAGAAACATAAACAACAAAACAAGCAAAAAATACAGAGAAGTTCATTAATTTAGACATTGTTTTTAGCAGACTTGTCTGAATTTAACTGAAAAAACATTTTAAATGATTAATTTAAAATTAAATATATTATGTAAATTGATAAATAAAAAATCAAGCTCGAGAACAACTTATTTAATTATGAGAGATTTTCTAGCATAGATAAATAATATCATTAACTAACATTTATGGGAAACAATTAAAACTATTTTATTAATTAATTTATTTATTTACATATAAAAACATATAAAAACATTATTAATTATTTACGATGGAATGAGTGAATCTCAAGGGGGGGAAGATTTTTAAATTATGAATCCCCCCTCCCCTCGACAGAGTGGCAATTGATTTACAGCCTGTCATGCGAAAAGCAAAACACATTAAGAATTAAAAATCAATTTTTTATATATAAAATTTAAATAAAAAAGTTTTAAGAAAATCTTTCCCAAACAATAGTTACGTAATGGAGAAATGGAATAAGTTCCATGCTTCATTTCTACCTCTACCGTAACCATTGCTTACAAGATACTCTATTTTCTATGCAGTGTTGTGTCCAGTGATGGAAAGGTTCCGGTTCCGGTTCCGGAAGTGGAACCGGTAAAGTTCCGGAACCGGTTTGGAACCGGAACCGTGGAACCGGCAAAGGTCCGGAACAGTGATGGAAAACTTCCAAAATTTCTCTGGAACCGGTTCCGGTTCCGGAACCGCTTTATTAATTTTGGCGGTTCCGGTTCCGGTTCTGGAACCGCTTTTTTAAATTTGGCGGTTCCGGTTCCGGTTCTGGAACCGCTTTTTCAACTTTGGCGGTTCCGGTTCCGGTTCTGGAACCGGTACCAGAACCGGTTCCAGTGACAAAATTTTTTTAGCTATTTTAATGAAAAAAATTATTTTTTTTTATATAAATAAGTTTTATTAAAGCCTTCTGAATTGATTAAGGGTAATTTAAGGGAAATCAGTAGCGTAAGGAGTGATAAAGAGATTCGTGAGTATAAAGGTTTGAGGGATTATGAGGGATTAAGAGATAGATTTCCCGTTTCGGCATTTTTTTGTTCCAGCTCCAATACTAATCAAATTTTAGTTGCAAATCCGGAGCCGAAGTAGGATATTCTTATTTAGAACAGGACTTAATACATTAGCGCCGCAGGCGAAAATTTTGAGAATTTTATAAGGCCAGAAGCGAGATTTCTTCCAATTTTCAGCACCACAGCCGAAAATTCTATGCAGTGTTGTGTCCTATAAATAATTTGTAAATGGATGAAAATTGTTTGTTTGTGTGTTTGTTTATCACACGGATACTGTTTTTATATTAAAATGATTTGGGCAGTGAGGACGTGAGCTTCTATAGTAGTAATTTGGGGCGAGGATACTCTTTCGAATAAGCTATAGCTTTTAAGAAGGGTCCCTAAACTCATCGAGTTACACCAATTTGAAGCTTAACCCAGCCCAAATGGAGGTTGGAGTTATGCGGCTCAGAACTTACGGTCTGTCGCAACTTCATAACGCCGGTTTGGGGGTTGAGGATTGAGTGCGGGAGGCGCAGAGGATTAAAATAGAGTATAAAAGGCGCAGCCTTTTAGTAGTCGAGGAGCTAGCTAGTCCAGAGTCAGTCTTAGTCCGCAGTCAAAGCTAGTATTCTACTCCAGCGCATAGTCTCGTCATTTCCATTGTATTGTTACCTTCGTGATAAACCTTGTTAGTTAGTCAGTTAGTTAGTCTTTCTGTTAGTATCGGACACAACCGCAAGTCGATACGTAACAGTTTGTTTTTTTGAAAATAATTTTCTTTGAAAAGCCCGAGATTGCGCAACATAGCTATAAGAAAAAAATCCACTCTAAAATCACAAGGCTTTTCCAATATATGACAATTGATTGTGAAAGCCTGGCAGGCTAAATGCCAAATAAATTTATTGATTAAGAAAAATTTTACATGGCCAAAATATATGTTGTGTTGCGGTTGATTTCAACGACGCAAACAGATGAAAACACGTTGTGCAATGTGTTTGTGTTTGTTTTTTTATTTCCAAATCTGAAAGGGATGTTGGAGTTTATAATATATATTTCCAAAATTAGAATTAAACTCAAATTCTCATAATAGAATTTTAGCGATTATACATATGTATATTCAATATTCTATTTTTAATTTTTTTGTTATTTAAAGAACCTTAAACATATTTTTGTATAGATTATAAAATTAAAAATTTATTTTTTGAAGCTAGATTATTCTTTAATTTTACTTAAAATACGGAATAACGAAACTTTTTGTTCAAGCATGATCTAAACCTGAGGATTGGTTAATGAACTTGATATGCTATGAATGTCCGAAAATAAATTTATTAGTTTTAGGGGCAATCCCGGATAATCGAGCTCGATGTAGCTCGATGAGCCCTTTCGAATGAGCTATCATTTGAATATAATAATTTCGGTTCTGGATTTGAAATTCGGTTCTATTAGGTATGTGTGGGTCTAGTATAAAAGGAGTCGTTAGAGATCAGTCTGGGTCGACACCTGGGTCGACCGGCGCCGTCTGTCCTTCATCATTCTTGCCTTTTGCCACCTTCATTATTATTGTATTTAGTCTTGTAGATAAAGCACAGTTGTTAGTCACTGTCTTATCTTGTTATTCTTGTTAGTACGTAGACACGCAAGTCACGTACATAACAGGTTCGGGTTCGGGATTCGACTTTTTCAAAATCTGAGCTCAGATTCGTAATCAGCATATTTTTTTACTCTAGAAAAATCATTTTTCTTATTTTTAAAATTTTTTTCCAAAGAAACCCCTATCCTCCGGGATTGCCGTTTTAGACTATCATAGCAAAAAATCAAAAAAAAATTTTTTTTATCAAATTTTTTTGTCTAAATAATTTTTGTCCTTTTAACATAAACAATTTTTTATCTTTTTTTATTTCTTATGTAATAATTCTTTAGCATTTTTCCCTTTTCATTTACACATTTATTTGTTTCAGCCTGCAGGCTTCTTTATGTTTTAATGTTCATTGTAGCTGATATTCATTGATACACTAATAATTAATTGTAATAGTGCACTCTGTCCTTTCTCTATTACTTTTTATAAGCTTTTTTTTGATCGTTTTTAGTGCTAATTTGTAACGCTTTGACAATGAGTATGCTCAAAAAAATTATTTTATTCCCTATTTAAAAATAAATTTACGTTAATAAATTTCATTAAACAAATTTAATTGTTGAGCAGTCGTCAATGACCCAAGGATTTATTTTTGTATGCCTGAACATATTTCAGGTAAATGTGTGTATATTCTTCTTAACACGGATCTTACTAAATAAACTCTAAAATTTTAACAAAATTTTTGTTAAAAAATTCCTTCAATTAAATTATTTTATTCCCTATTTAAAAAATGATTAAACTTTTTTTAAATTAATTCGTTTAAATGAAAGGATTTATTATTGATGGTCAGAGCCAAAGTATTTATTTTTGTATGCCTGAACAGAGTTCGGGTAAAACTTAATTTTCATCTGTAAATAGAGGCAGATATATGTCCGCTCTCGGGTGTTATTAGTAGAGACCGGATCTAGAAGAGATCTCGAACATCGATATCGAGAGAAGAAATCTCGATCATCGATATCGAGATTTTTCGAGATATCTCCTACGATCTTGTACGACAATCCCAGTCCGTCTTTATTTGTTAGTTTAATGTAGCATTAGGCTTATCGAACTTACAAAAGTGTTCGATTTTCTAAAATATTTTGCTAATTGTTTAGGCTTCTCATATTTGTTACTCTATTTCAAACATAATTTTTAGGTTAAGACATGTTACTTGATACATAACAGTATTTGGTATTGATGTTTATCGGTCTGAAAAATGTTCAAGTAAAAGTTGATATTATTTGGAAAACAAATTTTAGAATTTTTTAAATTTAATATAAAATAATTTCTTATTTTACTCCTTATTTTAAAAGAAGCATTTTAATTTAATAAAAAAGCTTATTTAAACGCTTTTAGTATTTGTTCTTCCCAATTTGACACATTTATTTTTGTATACCCGAACAGAGTTCAGGTAAAAGTCGAAATACAAATTTTAACAATTTTCAAAGCCCAAAATTTTTACTAAAATTTCTCCCATTAAGCCCCTTAGACTTTTTATTTATCAATCCCTCTTTTTTACTCTTCTTCTTTCCTTTCATTTTCCTTTAGGGGTTGGGCTTCCTCTCCTCCGATATGCAAAATGAGAAGAAGAACAACGCTTTCACTTTGTCTTCTTTGCAAATTTTTTCAACTTTTTTTTTTCATTTTTTCTTCTTCATTTATTTATTTATTTTATTCACATGTTTATATTTAAAAGCTGGAAATAATTTTATTTTTTTATTTTTTACTATCATTTTTTAAAATCTACAATAGCGACCTTTATAGCTAATTAACAAATAAATCTTCTTATTACATAAGAATGTCTGATCAATAAATATTAATCTAATTGTTCACCTGTAAAGAATTGTTAAGGCTTTTATAAATTAGAAATTTAGCTTTAAATAAGGCATTAATCTTTCAGAAACTTAATTATTTTTCTATCCCTCTTTTTCTAAAATAATTATTCTAGGTAAGTACTTATTGTTTTAACTCACTCACTTTAGGTGTAAAATGGGTTTTGGTTAGGATGTTATAATCTGAAAAAATCCTGGATATTTTACAGGATTCGATATTTCCCAATATCCGCCTATATTAAGGGAAATTAAAATTATAAAATTAAAAATTATAAAATTAAAAATTATAAAATTAAAAATTATAAAATTAAAAATTATAAAGCAATTATTTCGTCAACTCCATAAATTTTTATTGGTATCTTCTAAAATTTTGTATAAATCCTTTTTATGTAAAAATACCACAAGCCCATAACCATCTGTTTAGAAAAAATTGGTCAATTATAAAAATTCTCTTTTCACTCATTTAGACAACTGAAATTAATCTCTACTCTTTATTTTAAATTTATTTAAATTTGTTTTTTAAATTTAAATGTTAAATTTCACGTTAATTAATATTTTTTATCCTTCCTCTATAATTTTTGTATGCCTGAAATTTAAATCAGGCAAAAATATTTTTCTATTTAATGTTTAATTTTTAACTCTCCCATAAATTATAAATGTTATTTAAATCGAGAATTCTTTCAATAAATTGAAAAAAATTTTTTTTAAATCTTTTTTTCTTAATTTTAAAAACTTTTTAATTAACTTTCCACTCCCCTACACGCATTTATTTTATCTGAATTTTTGTTTTTAATTTAAATTTATTTTTTAAAGAAAAAGTTAAATTGCACAATAATTTTTTCGTCTCGGTTAGATAGAGTTAGTAAATAAGGAAAAATTATTTTGTAAATTTTGAGATAATTATTCTAAAAATGGGAAAAATTCCTTTAAATCTGGTATTTTCTTAAACCATATTAAATTTTTAAATATTTATTGTTATTTATATTAAATTTTTTATCTGACTTTGCTCCTTTTTTTGAATTGCTCTTATTTTTGGAAGCTTTGATAAAAACAAGGCTAAAACTGATAAAAGTAAATACCTAATTAATTCAGGTTAAAGTTTTTAATATTTTGGCAGGTCAAGAAGTTAAATATATTTTCTTGTTGAAAAACACCTTCTAGTTTTGACTTTTTCTAATTTATTCTGCAATAGTTTATTTAGAGATAAAATTAATTATGTAAATAATTAAATATTTTGCCCAATTATCCCTTAGGCTTTCAAAAATAAACAAGAACATCTGAAAATCATCTATAATTTATTTTGAAATTTAGTTGTCTATTTAAAATATATTTAAACAATTCTAAATATATTTTGTAGATATATTTTATAAAATTGTAAATTTCAGGGCTTTTCATGGGCAGCATACCTGTCAAATATATTAATTACTATGGAATATGCTTTTTAAATTCCTGAAATTGTGAATTTATTTTTTTATGTCGTCACTTTCAAAATAACTTCAAATTTTAATTTAATTAAAATTATTAAAAAAAATTTTCTAATATATGTATATCTCATTTTCTAAAATTTTCTTTAATTATATTAAAAAATTTTTTGACTAAAATATTTCAAAAATTAAGTGTTTCCCATTTATATTTTTTAAATTATTTTTTGCACAAATTTACAAAAGAAATTTAAAAAAAAAATTTTTCCATTTAATTTTCTCTTTTTCCTTCCAGTTTTCACTTAATTAAATGATTATCCCTTTAAATTATTTTCCTTCTTCTTCAATTACTTTCAAGGATGAAAACGAGACGGTGATTAAAAATAATACTTTTGGAGAAGCAAAAATTACCACTAAAAAATTTAAAAGAAATGGGCAATTAATGGAGGTGATTTATTGCAAAAAATTAATTAATTAACATAAAATGTTAATGATAGAATATCTAGTAAAATTGTGTTTTATGTAATGCATTATTTTATCACCCAAAATACACCCATAGTTGCCTTCGACACAAAATCAACTAAAAAGATATATTAAGTACCTATTTCTGCATTTTTGGAAGCAGATATGGCCTTTTGGCCGTGTCCCGCTCCCTTATATTTCCATCCATAGCATACGTTTATGTTTGCCAAATACATATTCCAGGAATGTCAAGGGGAAGAAAAAAGTCGAGAAGGTTTTCAATAAGTCGAATCCATCGTGATATCCACCACATATTCTACTAATTAATTAAATAATTATTTTTTAGCCAAATAAATCAACAATAAATAAATGTACAAGTCGATTTTGTAGTAATACAACAGACTGTCCTAGTGGGCGAAGGACCCAATTTCTGCCATTTTCTGTTCACCAAATTTCGTTATTGTTGCTGGCTATATTTATTTTGTTCGTTGGATTGAAATGTAAGTATTTTTGAATATTTTAATTTAAAACAAACCAGCTTCTGACTAAATACCGTTCTACACACTGGAGTAAAATAAACGTCCATTTCTCTTAGAGTAAACAAATTTTAACTCAAATTTTTAGACAATTTTTACATAGTTTTCCTTTTTTCCTTTTAATTTTAATCGCAAAGTTGTGTATTTTTTAATTAAATTAAAATACAAAATTTCTAAATTATATTTTTTAAATGTTTTTCCTAATCTATTTTTATTCAACTTTTATCTTATTTTCTCAATTTTTTTATTTTTCTGTTTTTATTTTTTTTAATAAATTTTTTTTTGCCATTTTTTAATAAAAAATTGGATTACTTAATATATATTAAAATTATTTTATTATCTTATAAATTTAACGAAGGACCTAAAGTCGTGTAGGCGTCGGTGATGTTGTGTGTTATTTTTGGAAGCTAAACCATGCTTTAGTTAAATTACAGGCTTTTTCATTTTACAATAGATTATCCAACTTTATTTACTACTTAAATAAAAATAATTAATATATAATTATTAATAAATTTGTCAGTAAATTTAACGATATAATTATCTTAAAACTTCCTTTTCTTCAGTTTTGTTAAGCTATTTTTGGAAGTTAAAGCTTGCTTTAACTAAAAAATTTATTTTTAAGTTTAATAATACAGCCTAAACCAATTTTTAGTTTAGACTGTATTACCGTCTACTGAATTTTATCTTATGATGATAGGCAATTTTATATAGGAATTAACATTCTAAGCGGCTTTCTCCACGTATTAATCGCCCCAATTTTAATTAAGCATTTATATTGATATTTAATCTTTCCTTCAAACTACTTAATATATATTATACTTATTTTTTTATTTCATAAGTTTATCGGTATAGTGAGTTAAAAATTTGCTGTCCGTGATACGATTATTTTTGTAAGCTAAAACCTGTTTTAGCTAAACTTAAATTATTTAAATTAAATTTTTCTATCTCATTATTTCATCCTTAACATAAAATTAAATGTGGTCATTAAATATTTTACCGTATTTCCTGAACCCCATCTGGCTCTATTTTTCAACTGACCTCTACTATGATGTGTAGAGTTGTGATTTTTATGCAAATGCATATTTTTTTGGCAAACTTGTCATGATGTATAATGCTCAAAAAACACAGTTTCCGTATGTTTTGAAAACATTAGAGGGGGTTTTTATTTGCATATAATGCATATTTTTGCATATTTCAGACTTTGGTGCATAAATGTATATTTTAATGCATATTTTGAGGTTTTTGGGGAAAATATCGCGAAAATTTCCCAAAATCCTGCCAAAAAGTGGAAATTTAGTAAAAATTTAGGAAAAAATCTGTAAAAATTACAACTTTTGCAAAATAATTTTTTTGCTTATTGGCCGCGCACCAAAAATGGCACACAGCCATAATGTCTCAACCCAAAAATGTCCCACCCCAAAATGTCACACCGACAAAGCGCCTCATCTCAAAATGATCAACATAGTAAAAATACTCAATTTGTCGAGCTATGCATTTAAAAATTGGAGTAATCTTAATAAAAGAAATGGTTTTGAATGTTTTTGACTAAAAAATGTAAAATTTCCAGGTATAAATAGCATTTTACTTGCATATTTGCGTGCATATTTTGGGTTTCTTGCATATTTGCGTGCATATTTTGGTATTTTTTCGTGCATATTATAGTGCATATTTCGCATTTTTAATGCATAAAATTCACAACTCTAATGATGTGTTTCTATTTCAAGTGTGAGGCCTTATTTTAGGAAATACGGTAGCTACCTAAATTTTATTTTATTGAGGTCAGTTCTCTTTTACAAAGCTTCTCTTGATGGCCGTCATTTAAGAGATATGTCCGAGACTTTATTTTTAAACATTCAAAACTTATTTCAATTCTTTTCAAATTCCTTTCAAATTCCTTTCCTCCTTCTTTTACCCTCCAAAAAACATTCTATTTTACCTAACCAATCTGTGCGGCATTAAAATATTTTCATTATTTACGTGCAATTAATACAGCTTCAAATAAATATTCAAAATAACCCGCTTTTTATCTTCTTTAGAATAGTTAAAAATGGCAGACGCGCCATTGACCTCGACGGGGGGTTTTTAGACGAAAGAAAAGTTTTGGTGGCCGTCACAGCTTGTTGGAACCGAAATGGAATGAAAAAAAGAGTGAAAGTAAATGAGAATAAAAGTTGAAAAAAAAATACAAAAACTTGTTTTTGTTGTCAGATGTTTGTAAAAATAAATGAAAGAGAAAAGAATTTGAAGGGAGAAAAAAGATGAGTTGTGATTTGGTATTTATGTGTGTGTCTGGATTAATTGATAATTAATGGGGGGATTAAATGAGAGAAAAAAATATGAAAATAATAAATAATGAGAATAATTGATTTGGAAAATTCTTGTAAAGATAAAACAAATTTTTTAGGGAAAATTTGAAAAATGGTGTAAAAAAGTTTTTTTTTCAAATTTTAATTTATTTTCTCAATGAATTTTATTTTTTGTTAAATGTTACTGTCAAATCTCATTAATAATAGATACCTAAAAGTAGATACCCAACAATTTTATTTACGTTTGCATATTTGGGACACGCCCACATTGTCGCGCGGCCACATTGTCGCAGAGCCATAACTTGCTAAAAAATTTCTGGCCCTTATCAATTTTGGTACCAATCTCTTTAGCTCGATGAGAGGAATCGTTTAATACTAAATTTGGAAAGATTCGGAAATATTAAAGCAAGTTATGGCTCTGCGACAATGTGGCTGCGCGACAAAGTGGGCCGTACCCTGCATATTTAAATGGTCACTAGGACGAGAAAATGACTTCTTAATTTATATACCCTTCGTTATAATGCAATCGGACCTCGTCTTTCTTTTTCTGTTTTATTGTTGGCAAAAAATTGATGGCTTTAAAATTTTTTCAATTTAATTTTAGCTAAAACAAGCTTTAGCTTACAAAAATAATAGAGAGTTATGACTGGACAACCAACTTTTAAAACTTATCTTGTTAAACATAGATAATAATGAAATAGTTTTAATGTATATTAAGTAATTATTTTATTAAAATGTTGGAAATAGAGATGGCATTTTATACATTACCTTTCTACATACCTTACTAAGGATAGGTATTACTGAAAAATACTGTCGGTGGTACAGTAGATTCAATCTTTAGTGTACTTAGTTGATATGAAAAATTTAATAAAAATATACAGACAAATATAAAGTTGGAGAAAAAAATTGAAAAGAAATTAGATTTGAATATAAATTCAATCTGGGAAGCATAAAAAATTTAAAACTAAAATACAAGTTGTAATTTGGTAAATCGAGAGGGTCCTTATTTGGGATAAATTAATCGAGAAATATTTGAGATACCTATGTAGGTATTTTCTTTTTACTATTTTTATTTTTTCAGGTGTATCCGCAGGAAAGATGGATGTTGACAACGATATTGAAGAGGGGGAATTCCTTCACGCTTTTCTCAAAAGTGATGATAATGAAAATCATCAGATTACCGAAGAACACCATTTTGATGAAGAAATGCCAACACCCCCAACTTTAATACCTTCGTTTCTGACAGGACAAGATACTTCTGATTTAACAGAAAGGTGGGTATATTATTCTTATTTATTCTTTATGTCTACAAGTCTGGTATTCCGCTTAAACATATTAAATTTTCAATTTTTATTGTTATTTATGCTAATTTTTATATTAAATTTTGTATGGTCCAGGTCGGAGTCCCATGATTTATTTTTGGATGCCTTGATAAAACAAGGCTAAGGTCTATTAATTGGATACGAGTCTTTAAAAATAAGTAGAGAATGTTTGTGGATAGTGGATCAAATGCTATTATGTATACTTAAATTTGGCTTCTAGTTTCTCACAAACTAGACCGAATATTTTATTAAACCTGACTCCACTTTTTCCTAAATTTTGAATTTATATGTATTATAATTTAAATTGTCTTTTGAATTCTAGTTCAACAAAATCAACAACAACCACAACCACCACAAAAACTACAAAAAAGACAACAACAACTACCGAAGCTTCTACTGAAACAACAACATTAGATCGAGAAAAACAAATGTTAAAATCTGCTGAACGTTCTTCTTTACTAAATAGAAAGCCAACCAGAAAAAGATTTGCAGGAGAATGCAACGATTTACATGGTTGGGAATGTTGTTTAAATTATTTTTAAATTTGATGTTTTGTTGGTCACTTCTTATTTCTAGTGATCTGATTTATATTGATTCCCATATCTCCTCTCCCTGGCCCTTTTGGGTTCTGAATAGTGTTCGGCACTTCGATACTATCGCGGTATTACTAATGGTATTGCAAAAAACTTAGTTTTAGCATATGTTTATAGGGTAGTTCTTGTGTTGTCAATCCGTAGCTTTCATAATTCAGTGATATTTTATATTCTTAGTCTGTATTTGCCAATATTTTTTTTCGATTGGTAGTCCATATAATTCCTTATCTTACTTATTAGCTAAGATTTAATCTTACATTTGAATTCTTCCTAGTTGCGAATAAATCAAAACCTTATAGTCTCAGGGTAAGATTATTTTAAGTGTCAGCTAAATCATCTAAATTTAACATTACCTATCTTAAGTTGAGGAGTACCTAATTTTGTAACGTCTACAAAAAATTTTTAAAAAGTGATTAAGTATACTGTGTTTTGCGTCCTTAAATCAATTTTTGTTAAAGCAAGCTTTAACATCCAAAAATAATCCTATGGTCCTGAGGAAAACTGCAAGTCTGATAATGTTATCAGCAAATTTATTAATAAATTTGTGAATAAATTATTATATATGAAGCAATATAGATTTTAGTCGTATCATTAAATTAATTTTTTAACCTTCAAGAATATGACTTTTTACTAACAAATTATCAGAAATTAGAATTATTTATTTATCTTATAATAGATCTCTGTAAATTTTGGACATCAATTGGTGAATGTAAAAATAACAAGGATTGGATGCGGGATCATTGTCCTGTTAGTTGTGATGTTTGTACTAATGGTAAAAAGAATAAATATTTTTTTGAAGGGGGGAAGTATAATGAATTTTTAAAGGATCCTCAGTCTGTGTCGATCGTCATCGTCTCTGTGATTTTTGGGCGTCTATGAAAGAATGTGAAACAAATGCTGTTTGGATGCTTGTAAATTGTCCTCGTTCTTGTAAGGTGTGAAAGAAATTTTTTGAAATTTATTTCACAAATCGGACCTTGATTATCCATAAACATTGGATTATCAGAAATTAACAAAGGAGAGTGCATGAGTTGTCCGTAGGCTCACTATTTTCTCTGCGGGGTACCGTGGACTCCTACCCTTCCTGTTGAACCGTTAGGGATTAGGGACATGAAACTTGTCCTCTTGTTTATTGAAGCAAAATTTATGGACATGCATTTTAGAGCATATATTTCTTTATTGCCACAACCCCCGCCTGAGCTTCTTAAATAATAGTAGCCTGATTTTCTATCTTAACTATTTAATATTAATTATTTTAACTTTGATTTGGATTAATTCTGGGAACTTTTGATAGTATATTGGCAAAAGTGGGAACTTGGTGTTGATTTTTGTTGATTTTTTGGAAGCTTGACATTGTTCATAGCTAATTTATGGCTATATTTTTTTACCCATTCGACATAAGCATTCTTAAATTTAATAAAAAAAATTTTGTTGTTTAAATAGCTATGTAAAGGAGCTTCGGCAAAACGAGCTGAATTGGGAATATTTGAAGAATCTGACTGTACTTTTGTTTCAACACATGAAGGTCCAATATATTTATTCAAAAATTTTATTATCTTCGAGTTTTCGAAAATCTGAGGTTCTGTTTCCCTTTAGATACCACAATTCGTCGAACAATTTCTACATCAGATGTCCGTGTAAGCAACAATGCTTTTGGGTGTTCTCCTGCATTAACTAGACCAAATTGTAACAAAAATCTTTGCTATCATTTAAAATTCCGAACTCTAGATGGTTCGTTTATTTATTAATTTTGGGCAACTAAAAAAAGTTTTTTGTTGATATCTTTTCTAGGAATAATATAAATTATTTTGTTTTTAAAGTTTAATAAAGTATTTTTGTTGAATAAATGTTTAAATGATACACGGGTTGCAGATGCAGTAGTAGATATTTTTGGAAGTCAGAACATCGTTCTAGGCTATAAATGTTTTTTTGTAAAATTTTATTTCGGTTACCTAATGATACCTATAATATCCTTGGATGGATTTGATTATGAAGTGCCGCGATATAAACAGATTTTGATATATCCCATAAATTTTATAAAGATATCGATATTAAAACTTATAACCGTTTGCATTCCATATTATTCAACATCACTTCAAATTAAATTAATTTTGAATTTAGGAACTTGTAACAATTTGGATAAGCCTTTGTTTGGTGCGGCATTTATGCCTTTGGCTAGGTGTAAATTAATTTTTTTCGATACAATAATTTATTTAAAATTTTAAGGCTAAAAGAACCTGTTTACGATGACAAGATGGCAGCTCCTGTTGGTATATTTTTTAAAATTTATAAAGGCAATACACTGTCCCACAAAATAACGTTCAGACATTAATACTGCCGCTTTTACGTATAATAAACTCGATATATGTCATTATTATGTTATCCAATTCATTAAAGCTTACAGCTATTTGATTTTGATTAATATAAATTAGTATAGGATTTAAATGCACTAGGAAACGGATTTATACTTGCGAATTTCCATTGTTTTTCCTGGTCTCATTGGGTTTTCGAGATTTTTAGTCCATCTTGTATGTCCATTTTTTATTTTCAAATTTGTTCGCTAATCGAAATTAACGGTTAATTTTACTCTAATTTGTGAACGGTATTTTTGTCGGACAGCTCTTTGTACCCACACGAAAAATATAATATTATTTATTTCTAATCTCATCTTATTTTCTAGCTTCAATTAATCATTTGAAACCCTCCTCAAGAGAAGCAAGCAGATTAGTTAGTTAATCTTTCTATGTATTTTGTATGCTTTAAAATTAGATGCTTAGTTCAACAGCAGAAATTCCAACGAAATGGAATGCTCTCCTTATGCAATGGGGACAATTTATTGCTCATGATGTTTCCAAAACTACAATGTTAAATAATCAGGTAAATTAATGAAAAATTATTTCGGTCATGAAATAATCCAGAGATCGTGAAAAGAACCCTGGATTTTGGACCCGAACTCAGGAAAATTTCGTCCATCGTCGGCACTAATTTACGCTTCGTAAAAGCATTTTTGTAATTTTATTTACAGATTTGTGCTAGTTGTCTTCCAGAAGGCGGTACTTGTTTCCCTGTAATGCTTAGCCGATTGGATCCAACGTAAATAATTTATTTTTTTAAAGAAAATTCTCTAATAAAATTTTGTGAGATAATTTAAGATTTGGCCGTTTTCTCTGCCTACCTGTTGCTCGCTCGTCTCCTGTAAATAAAAAAATTAATGGAAAAATTATTCTTTTGATTTTTAGGTCTGCGGAACAGGAGAAGACAATAATGTTCGTCAGCAATACAATGAGAACACAGCCTTTATTGATGGATCTATGGTAAGAATTGATGTCAGAATCTGATCCGGATGGATTTTTTGGGTTTCTGGGTTTAGTCCAAAATCCGTCTTCATAAAATTTATAGCCGCGAACGATATTCCGGCTTACAAAAATAATCGAAACCGCCACTTCGAAAGAATTCAAAAGCATAGACAAAACCCAATGTTTTTTAAAATTTAAAAACAAAACAATTTATATTTTTCAGAAAGGGTTAAAATTAATTTTTTAGTTACCTAAGTTACTAAGAATTAATAAATAGACCTTCATGAGTTTATAATTTTAAATGGAAGCAGAGATTTCTTTTACAATTTATACTTACATACCGGATTAATTCAGAGAAATCCAGTTTGATAAGGGCCGGCATGAGCGCGAAATTCTAATTTTATTTCAAAAAAATCAGGGTCTAAAAAATAATTTTCCAGGCACTTTTGAAAATAATATTTAGAAATTATCTCGAAATTCTGGTAATGCTTTCTAGAAGGATATTTATTACATATGAATTATTGCAATAGATTTTCGCTAATAATATTTTTTGCTTGACATAGTTAGCACTTGATCTATAAATTATTAAAAAGTTTAATTTTTTGGATGCCTAATATTTCTTAGGCAAATAATATGCGATAAGAGATACAAAATTAAAAAAATCGTAATATACTAATTCCTAATATACGGTATTTCTGCTAATAGTTCGACCGGTCGGTTTATTTACCATTCATTCTATAGAGGGTCGGTTTCTGTGCTGGGTATTAGGTATTTGTCGGGTTTGGCTCCGATATTTCAAATTTTTGGCTCAGGCCGGAGCTAGCTACCTTTGCCATACCAAGCACTGATCGGTTTATAAGAGGGGCGGTCTAAAAAAGAGTCGCACTATTAGAAGAAATACGGTAATTATCTAAAGGTTTATGGAAGCAGCCATCGAGACCAATTTGTGTTTCGCCAAGGTGCTTTTATGAAAACAAACGTCCTTCGTTCCCGTGTATTTCCACCTGTCGACAATAATCAAAATATTATTGCTGGAGATGATAGAGCGAATATTTTTGTTGGTTTAGCTGCTTTGCATACCCTTTTTGTTCGGGAACATAATCGGTTGGTTCATGGAACAATAAATTATTTTTTGTTGATGTGTACCAGGGATCTAACCGGCTTGATTACAGAAAATCTTGGATTTATAAAAATTGGGGCCCTACATATTAATTAATATAATATTGCTGTGTTAATAGATGTTCTTCATTTGTAACAATCACCTTGATTTTAATTGCTGCTTTTCATATTTTGGGTGCCTAATATTCCTTAGGCAATTATTTAATGTCTAACGATCCGATTTCCGTCAAGTTTTTCAAGTACAAAGATGAATAAAATTTTTAAAATTTCATAACGGATAACCAACCCGAAGTCTTTCGTTCGGGATTTCCTAATCCTAAAATTGGAACTCTATGTGATTTGTTTATATGAGGTTGGTGGATCCGGATGTCCGAAAATTTTCGGGTTGAATAAGGGATTTCGAATAAGGCCAATTCTATCTATATGTCACACCCTTATTAAAAATCTTCCAACAATAGTTTTATTCTTTTTAAAGAATTGCTTTGCTCCTTCAAAAAGTGAATCCACATTGGGACCACGATAGAATTTATTTGGAGACTAGAAGAATTGTTGGGGCTGTTATACAAGTATTTAATTTTTGATTTCTGGGAATTTCTTAATTTCAGAAAATAACATATGAAGATTATTTGCCTAGGCTTTTTGGCAAAAAATTTGATGAACTTATTGGAAAATATAAAGGATACAATCCAAAAGTGGATCCTTCTATTTTTGTAAGATTTATTAAAATTGTTTTAGTTTCTGTGATATTTTCTGCGTTATTATTGTGGTTGGAAACGAACAGTTATAGTGAACCCGGACTGAAAACCGGTGACTAAAATATTCTCCAAAAGTATTTGCTGAAGAATATTACTTCATTTATGGGATAAACGTGATTGAGATTTTAACCTAAAAGCGGCCTCGGATGTTCAAAAAACCGTAGCGCTCAGAGCTCATTAAATAGTAGTTCCATTCCATATACCATCCAATAAATATTGCCATAGCACAATTATAACTCGGTGATACGAGTTAATAATCGGCTGTGTTTAATCCTACTTTATAATAAATAATCCAACAAAGGTTTTGTTTAAATAACTTGATTTAGAAACTAAACACTAGACTTTTTAATTCCAGACTTTCTATTTTTGGCAGCCAATTTCTCATTGGCTAATTCGTTTAGGGGTCCCTTTTTTATCATTTATTTCTTTTTTGGCTAATCTCTCAATAAAATCATCTCGATAGTATGTAGGAAAAGAAGGGAGAGTGAATTTCGAAACTATTTTACCTCCAAATCTTTCCTTAATTTTTTTAAATTTTTAGAATGAATTTACAAGTTGCGCATTTCGGTTCGGTCATGGAATGATTCAAGTACCTTCCCATTATGGTTTAAAAATAAAAAAAATTTTTTTAGGAATTTTATCCTTTTTTTAATCAAGAATTTGCTCAAATTGGTAAAAATTATTTTTAAAAATATTTTAAAATAATTTTGGTCATTTTTGGGTGGAATACCATTCAATGAAGGAATGTTTAAATCAGTCCATATTTTGTAAGAAAAAAATTTTTTTCAGAAAATTTTTTTTTATTTTTTAGAAATAATGGAATAGATCCTTTATTAAGAGGTGATTTTTACAAAAAATTTTTTAATTTTAAAGAGAATTTTCAAAAAATATTTTTTTAGGTTTAATGTCATTACCTGCAAGACTGCCACAAAGACTGACTGTTTCTGTAACTGAAAAGATTTTTGGAAATTCTGATTTGGGGTAAAAATTAAAATTTAATTAAAGCAATAAAGCGGGGAGGGGACTTTGCGATTTGGGTTTTCTCGCCTATTTTTGCCAAATATTTTCTAACTTTTTTGATATAAAATACTGTAGTAATTCCAATTCACTCAGGAAACCACCATTTTTCGAGCTTAATATGAAAAATCTAAAATTAATTTTTATATAGCCTATCTAAATCTTGCCGTATTAATTTTTTTCATTTTTTTCGGCATGATTATGTTTATTTTTGTAAGCTAAACAGCGATTTAGCTATCTAATAGTAATTCAGAATTTTAAGAAGTTAGTAACGTCGGCGACTTAAATTTAAGAAAAAAACCCTTCGCTCATTTTGTGTAAAGAAATTTGACATCTTTTTTCTTGTTAATTCATAGCTTGTTAATTTATAGCAGTACAAAATTTTTAGTTTTTTTATGAACTATAATTTTAAAATTAGAAATAATAAAAATTTCTTTCAATTAATAAAATTCTGAAAACTTAAACAGATTTATTATTTTACCCAAAATATTTCCATGCCTAAAGACTTGGACTATGAAGAAGTATACTGCTATTGGGTTACTGTATTCTATCTTTAAATTTACTCAGAGGTCTCTTAAGTGAATTTTGTAAAATTATCATTAAATTAGCAAGCGGCAGCCCAATAAAAATAGCCTTAAACAAAAAAATTTTTTAATTAATATAAGTATTTCAATTATATTCGAATGAAAAACGCGCATTCTTTTTTTTTTTCGTTTTCTTCATCAGTTTTTCTTTTAATTTTTTGGAAGCTAAGATGTTTTTACCCTAGCTATTATTCATTAAAGATTTAAATTAAAAAAAACCCTCTCAATTTCCAGTTCAATCAACATTCAACGAGGGAGAGACCACGGAATTCCTGGATATATTGCTTGGCGTAATTTATGTAATTTGCCACATGTCAAAGACTTTGCTGATTTAAACACAACAATTAGTAATGAAATTGTGAGGGAAAACTTGAAAATTTTGTATAAAAAAGTTGAATTGATTGATATGTATGTTGGTGCTCTTTTAGAGGATCCTATTGAAGGGGCACTTATTGGTGGGTTTCGGAAATTTAAGGGAGAATTTTCAAATGATTTTACAAAAGTTAATAAAAATGAAGTCTGTAGGGGTTATGAGAAGAGACAAGAAAACACCCGCTACCTTATTTAATTTTATATTGTCAAAAACGCAACGCAAGGCCAAAAAAAAAACAACGCAAGAAGCACAAATATTGAAAAAATTTTTTAACCTAATATTAGCCATTTTTAATAAAAATGGCCCAAAACGCTATGCGCCTCCATCTTATCCGCTACATGAATTACATTAACCATTCCTCCGATCGGCTATCGAACTTCGGAACGAAAAAGTATCCGAATATCGATGTTCTGATAACACCCGCTACCTTATTTAATTTTATATTTAATATGAAAAATTAAAAAAAATTTCTTTAAGATTTTAAATCTTAAAATATTCATCTCAGATTCCATTTTTCGTGAAAGAACTTTCTGTAAAATTTATTTTTTCCTCTAAGTCTTATGGGCTATCGAATGATTTTTTAACATTTTGGCTAAGTGTTAAAAAATCATCCCCTTTAGAAATAGGGGAGATTTTTAAAAATCATTTCCTAATATTCACATTTATTTTTAACAAAATTATTAAGGTCCAACATTAGCTTGTGTTGTTTCCAAGCAGTTCAAGGCTCTAAGAGATGGTGATCGGTCAGTTTTACAACAGATTAATAAGCTTATTTCCTTCAAGATTAGTAGGCATTATTTCAACAAATTTTTAATAATTTTCCAGATTATAAAATATTTCTCTGACCTTAGGCAACTTTTAATTTTAATGGTTAAAGTAAATAAAAATCTCAAATAACATTCAAATAATTTGAAACATAATCGGCACTTTTCTCCCATTTTTATCAATATATCTTTAACCTTTCTGTCGCAATATTGCAAGATTTTTAATTAACACTAACATAATCCTTAAACATAAATTTAATTTAAGGACGAGCTAAAATTTTTTTAGAAGAGGGGGAATATGCCGTTTCTATTCCCCATTTCCGAACTCGGGAATTATTTTTTATTTCGGCACATTCCCTGTGTTAATCACAAAAGTGTCCAAACATTCTTCTCCTTTTCTTTCAAGAATTAAAAATTAAATTTTATCCTAATCTGAAAAATTTCTTGTAGAATTTACATCAAAATTTCTCCAAAATAATTTTAATTTTTTTAAAGATTTTACTACGAGAACCCGGACATTCTTTCCAGTGAACAAATAAAACAAATAAAACGTGCAACTCTAGCTAGAATACTTTGTGATTCCGGCGATTCTATGAAAAAAGTTTGTAAAATTTATTTTTAAAAGGCTTTTTCAATGGGTAGCAAAAGTCTAGAAATTTTTTGAAAATTAAATTTTAACAAATTTTAAAAACTAAAATTAAAAACGTCGATCTTGAAATAATAAAAATATTTTCTTTTGTAACTTATTAATTAATACAATTAATTACTTATAATTTATTTTAATAAATTACTGGTTAACGGGGCTCTTCAACTGTAGCTAATTTTTTGGATGTCTAAATATTAAAATTAGACAAATTAATTAATTGGGACCATAACTTTTTATTCAACTGGTGATCGGAAAAATAAAAAATCGGATTCTTAGACATTTGATTCATAAATCAAATAATTTGAAATTTTTGAATTTCGCTACCAGTCAAGTTCCAGACCCATAATAGTTGGAAAATTTTTTTTGCCAAAACTTTGGTTTGACCTATTTCTAATTAATTCTTTCAGGTACCCAGACATGCATTTAATCAGGCAAAGGCTGAAGACCTAATTAATTGTGACCAGATTGATTCACCAAATTATTTTAAATGGAAGGAGGACCAACTTGGGTTTTAAATAATTTTAATTAAAGTTATAATTCTATATCTGTTCCAATTATTATTTTCAATGTAATCTACCTATATAATTCTAATAAGGTTCTCCAATGAAAACCTTACTTATACATAACTATTTATTAAATTTAATTTCATAGATTTTTTAAATTAAATTTCACTATCTGTCCAGTCCTTAATAAGTTATAAAGACCTATGTGGGAACCAATCATTTTTAGCTCCAAATTTTTAATTATAACTGTTCCAGATAACCAAAAATTCCCAGAATCCATCAGCTCTGCCGAATGTTTAAGTTCTTTGGGATTGGGGCAGGCTGAAATAATAGGATTTGGGTTCCCCGTCGTTGTGCGCTAAGCTAAAAATGATTTTTTTATTTCTGAATCAACCCAAAAAACATTTCTATTATTACCAAATTAATTCTCTTACAATCATCTGACAAAAAATAAAGTAACAACTTTTCTCTAAAATAAACAGTATTGGGCTTTATTTAACTAATCCTATGGTTAAATTCTCCGACAAGACGGTTGGGTACAGAGTTAATACAGTTTCGTTATGTTCTTACGTAAAATCGGCATCTTCAGCAAAGATTAAATTTTTTTAATTTTATTTAAATCACTCGCGTCTTTTTTAAAATATACGCGTTATTTTTAAGTAGCCGAAGCATTATAATGTTTATTTTAGAGAAAATTTGGCATTCATATTTATTTCATTAATTAAATACTTTAAAATTTTGTATCCTAATTTTTAAAATATTTTTTATACTTCCCCTCCGTCTAAATTTTTGCTCAAAATTATTTAAACCCATTAAACTAAATAAAAATTAATTTTTTTTTGTATTTTTCTATTAAATAATTAATTAAAATAATTTGAATTAATTTTTGATATAAATTTTCAATTCACTTAAATTATCTGAAATCATTTTATTTTGCTTTATTAATTTATTTAGGATTTTATTTATTTTTCTTTTTTATTTGAAAGACATGAATGAAGTAATTGTTGTAGTGCAGGTATATTTTTAGAAGCCCTTTTATTTGGGCTAATTTGCAGGATTTTCTTATATTTTAAATCTTTATTAGATTTTTTGTCTTGTCGATTCCAGTATAGTATTAGTATTAGCTTCGGATTGCGAGTTAAAACATTGACTAAAATATTGTGCTTTATTATAAAATAATTTAGAACAATAGGGATATTACTAAACGCCTTATATGTTGGGGATCGTATATAATAATAGCAATAATTTTTTACTTTTCGGTATTTCTTTTAAATTCATAAAATGTCAATCCAATTGTTTTGACTTATTTTAGAGTTTGTCAATGAAGTTTCTACTGGATTGCTGCTGTAATGATTGCCTGGTAGCCTTGAAATTTTAAAAGTAACAGAAGCAGTGATGTTATTTCGTCGTCCAATAATAATTATACTTTTGACGATATCTAACAACTGTTTAAACATTTTTAAAATCATTTTGCTTTAAGTTCCTTACTGTAATTTAAAGAATATATAATTAAATTATCTAGTGATTATTTAAGTTAAAATTTGTTTACGAGTGTCTTAATAGATAATTACACCTGCTACATGCACTTTACAATTTTTAAAAATTATGTAACTACGAACTGGGTGAATGGAATTTTATGAATAATTAAATAAGAAAATTGTTTATAACAATTTTAATAATATTTAATATTATATAAAATATATTATTCAAAAAAACTTCCTGTTTACTGTTAAGTTTTTACCCTTTAAAAGCGTAAATTAAAAAAAAATTTTTTTTAAGTAAATTTTAAAATAATATATTAGAATGTCTATGAACGAAAATATCACAATATTCTCAACAACAAATATTCCATCTCCAATCGTATTAAATAAAATAACATCTCTTTACGATATTTTTGCAACTTCTGGACTTTCATTTATTTTGATAATTTTTGTAGGTATTCGCTGGTTAATTTCTGTAGTCGGCACTATTTTAAATTTGCTTTTATTTTGGATAACTATTAGAACAAAGTAACCTTTTAGTGTGTTTAATGAAGTAAATTTGAAGACACACAGTCAATTTCTATAATAGTATATGGTCTTTAATAGGTAACCCTCGAGACCTAATTTAGCTGACATATAAGGTTAAATAATATTTATATCAATGGATCAAACATGCTAAACACACCTCAAGATATGAATTGAGGTGAGGAGTCGAGGAAGTTTAAAGGAATCCGCATATCGTAGTGTTGTATCCTTGCACAACAATAAAGAAGCAATACAATAATTTGTTTATCGCAATATAAAAATACACTAAAAGTTACGAAAAAATAAGGCTGGGGTATTTTAAGATAAGCAATTAGGAGACAATTAGGAGACACGGACTGACAATTATGTGAGGCATTTATTGTATTAATAAGGTTTAAATACTAGTCATAAATACTAGCCATCCGATACTAACAGAAAGACTAACTAGCAAGGTTTATCAAGAAGCTAACAATACAATAGAAATGACGAGACCATGCGTTGGCTGCGACTAGAATAGCACTAGACTAACTGTAGACTAACTAACTGAATCCCCGACTACTAAAAGGCTTCGTTTTTTATACTAAGCACGCCACCTTAATAATATCATCAGACCACAACACAGAGAGTATAATGAAGGTCTGTAATTGAAGTTTTCTTTAATTTTCCTGTTGCATAGTATACTGTAAATTTGACTCTACTTATCAGATAAACTCTTAGCATTTTTATAATTTTTATTTCATTCATTTGCAGAACACTAAACAGTTGCTGTAATCATTTAATAGCAATTGATGCCCTATTCACAGCCATATACCAAACAAGTAATTCAATTTCAATGTTTGTTGTTTTGACTGGAATTAATTTTATTAATTTGGATATTTGTTTTTGTTTAATGATTTATTCTATTTTATCCTCTATGATGACTACATGCTTAACTTTTTTTATTGGATTTGATCGTCTTCTTTCTGTTTTATTTCCATTTACGTTAGTTTGTGATAGGGTAGACTAGGGTTGTCGGTTTCACCAAATTCTTTGGTTAACTGAAACCGTGCCGAAAAGCCGAACCGAAGCCTTCGGTTTTTCGGTTCGGTTTGAAACCGACAACCCTATTCTAGACATTCTATGAAGAAAGGTGTTTGCGGAGAATTAGCCCCGACAATCTTTTACCTGAGGTATTCCCTGGGGAATTTTCTGAAAATTCCAAATACTTGGAAATTTAAATAAAATTCGGAAACCGGTATTTTAACTTAATTTCCCCCGTTCCACGGGTATTGATTACGGTAATGTCCTTTTCCTTCCTAAAGGTATTAAAAAATGGTCAGACATTCAACCCCAAATTCATCTCCCTGTCTTAACTTCGGGCCGAGATACAGACCACTGAATAGTGTTAAACTACAGGGAGGTCTTTTAACTTAATATTAATAAAGTACCACAATTTAGTTTTGGCAGTAACGAATATTCACGTCGAATCATTACTTTCTCTACTACAATTTCAGCAATTTATTCGATTTTTATGATTCGGGAATGTTATCAATTAAATATTACGATACCTAAAACGTTAATTTTTTCCTTTTATTTTCCTTTTAACTAAATTTTAGTTGGGTTATTTGTTCAATTTCTGATTGCTTTCAACAAGATGTTGGCCAGATGGTTTTTGATTTTTTATAGATTATAATTTTTTTATTTTAAAGAGTTTCCGCAATTCTTTTATTATTATGGCATTTTCTACTTTAAATTATATTTTAATCTGCATTTTAATAAAATATCGTTCAAGTACTACTTTATTTAATAAAAGTAAATTTTCAAATTTATTTCCTTAATTAATTTAAGGAATAAAGGGCTTCGGCTGTCTAGAATTTGAAACGCTTACTAAGCTGGGGTTTGAGGTTTATAAAAAATAAGAGATGAAAACAGTCAACTTTATTAGTCCACTAGTGCATATAAAATTGCGGGTTCAATGCCATTCTCTATTATTCTCTCACTTAATTTTAATTTAGAGACGCAAAAAAACTAGTAATTTTTTTTCGCATTTTAATCAAAGAATCTTGGTTAATTGATAATCTAATTTTTATTTAATTTCCAGAAGGTGCAGATTACACAAAACGAATTTTTAAATCACTGGCCATTATTATGTCAATGGGTGTTGCTGGGTAAATTTACTAATAAAAATATTTTTTATTTTACATTTTAATGAAAGGTTGTTGCTTAATACTACCTGTCGCTATATTATGCCTCTACTTTCCCTTAATTCTATACAAACATTTTATATTTCTTCGATACTTGGATGGATAACTAATTTTGCTATGGCCTGTAATGCACCTGTATTATACAAATTTTGGTAAAAATAAATTTAGAGAGATTAATTATAATTTAAATAATTTTTAGTAAGGATTACAAAACTGCTTTTAATGCTTTCTTTAAAAAGAATGCAACTGTGGGCGTTCAAATTAAACATTGACGGCTAAAATGAAAAATAAAAAAATTTCGATTTACTTGAAAAGAATGACAATTAATGATAATTTTTTTAAAGACAATGAGGAAAGATAGATAAAAAAATTATTTTTCAAATGATTGACTCTTTTTCTTTTTTATCCTCTATTTCTAAATTTTCTTTTGAAATTTTATTTTCGTCATTGTCGATTAAATTGTAGTCAGATAAAACTGACTGACCCATCAATGTTCCACTAGATGTGTGACATTTTTGTGCCTCTAAAATTAATTGTTTTAATTTTAAAAATCCAATTTATCATTCGACAATAGATTTTAAAGGTTTCCATAAAGATACTTAATAGCAGGAACTTTAAAAAATTGGAGGGAAAGCGGGAGGGATCAGAGCCTGGAGAAATCAGAATTTTTTTTGGTTTCATCTCGGTACCTCCAGAAAGAAGGTGAAAAAGCTTGAAAAGTGTTTATCACACTAATAAATATGTTTTACTTTGATGAGATTTAATAAAAGATTTATTAGGCAGATAAATTACAAACTTAAATTATTATTTCCTTCTTCCAAAATTATAGCTGCACTGCTAGGCCTTTGAGGGAGCTTTTTAACTACATCATTCTTTTTATGAAAGGGTGATGATGATTTGCAATGAGCAGATTTGTTTATCGAAAGATTTTTGATTGTATCACTTAACAATTGAGGTGGGTCTTCTGGCTCTGGAAATTCTTTTGATTTTAATTTTGTT
This sequence comes from Meloidogyne arenaria, assembly GCA_036172955.1. Taxonomy (NCBI): domain Eukaryota; kingdom Metazoa; phylum Nematoda; class Chromadorea; order Rhabditida; family Meloidogynidae; genus Meloidogyne; species Meloidogyne arenaria. The sequence goes on along the minus strand of JARQAB010000029.1, from coordinate 621,035 downwards.
GTTGTTTTTTGTTGTTCTTCTTCCTTTAATTGCCGGTAAAATCTGTTCAAACAATCTGGGAAGAGATTTCGATCCCAAGAGTATGTCCATAGGTCTATTGCCTTAAAAAAGGATCATTGTTAACCGTTTTTAAATAATTTTATTTTTAAATATTGACTTGTATACGAAATTAAAATCTTTTAAAATGTTCAATCTTTTAAAATTTTCAATCTTTTAAAATGTTCAAGCTATTGCCTTATTAAAATTAAGCAAGTAATTTGCTATACAAAACTAGAAAAATAGCTAAATCATGTTTAGCTCACAAAAATATTAGACTTACACGGATAATTCTGACAACAGAAAAAATTTCCTTGGGTTAACAAAGGTATAAACAGATTTTTCATATTAAGCATAAATCAAAATTTATGAGCCCCACGCCGCCTACTACCACGCCGCTTACTGCACAGCCTTAGGAATTAAATAGCTATATGCTTTACAATATGTATAGATGCTTTTATGTTTATTTAAGGCAGGCTTAGCAGTAATAGAATATTGATATACAAGCCTAAAAATTCTAAGCCAACATTTTTCTTAGACAACAAATTTGTGACTAAGATTATTTTGCAAGATTATCAAAGAGGTCTTACCTATCGAATTATGGAGATTAATGATTTTATTTAATAAATTAATCATTTTTTAAATTTTAATATAAACCCACAATCATCAAAAGTCTTTTAGTCTCCTCCTCCATCGGAATATTATTTGAACAAAGCCATCTCCTACAAGCCATAATTAATCTCTCACATTCTGAATTATTTAATAAGGATAATTGTTGTCCATAATTAACAATAACATTTGCTAAACACTTAAAATAATTTTTAAAAATATTTTTTAAATTTAATTACGTGTAAATCTCTATCATCAGGATCCTCACTCACTAGCATTTTAAGGCAACGAAATAGAGGGTCAATTAGACAAGCACTTAGACATTTGTCTATTTTTCTTGAATAATTTTTTAGTTAATTAATTTTAAATTTTATCAACCTGTAAACAGGATAAAGCTCTACAAGAGTGCAAACAAAATTTCTAAACATAGCACGACTCTGCTTGCGAATATCATGTCTTGTATTGAAATCGCGTAAAGCAAATGAGAGCACTTGTGAACAAACAGTGACATTCTGATATTAAATAATAAAAAGATCCACCGTATATACTGTATTTACTATTACCCCCTCCAGCGAGAGATCGAAACAATAATCAAATAATTAGTGCCTATTTTTGCTAAGTTAATTTTGAAAATATTTATTAAAAATCATTAGATTTAATACTGACCATTTTAAGGATCAATATAAAAAATAAAACGAGGAATAAAAGGATTTGGAGGGCAATTAAGGGATTTATGAGAATTAAGGGAGATTAAGAAGATTTGGGTAGACTTTGAGTGATAAATAGATCTATCTGATTAGTTCGACTCTAAATAGATTATTCAGCCCGTGAACTTGTCTCGCTCATTTTCTAAGAACGTAACTTAAGGACAAGACTGTAATATTTTTCAATTTTGCTTGAATTCTTTCAAGCTTCCAAAAAATAAATGATCAACTTTATAAAAATTAAAACTTGCGAAAACACCTAATTAATAAAAATTACAAAACGTGTTAGATTATCTCGAGTAAACCAAAATAAAATTCAGAAAGTCGAAAAAATTGGATAAGATTTATTTGGAGGTCTTAGTTAAATGCTCTTTGAGCCGCACAGTCTGTTTCTCATTATGCAGCTGCATAATGAGAAATTATTATGAGAAATTATTATTAATGAGAAATTATTATTATGAGAAATTATTATTAATGAGAAATATTAAAAAAAAAAAAAATATTAAAAAAAAAAAAAAAAAAAATTATTATTAATGAGAAATTATTATTATGAGAAATTATTATTAATGAGAAATTATTATTATATTAAACACATTATGCACCAATAATTAGTATAATGTCAAATGCCGCTCTGCCAAAAACAATGCTAAGGATAATATTCGCAGCTAATTATCTGTACTTGTCAACTGTTATTGTTAGTCTAATTTTTATTTTTTTATTTTTAAGTTACCGTATTTCCTAAAATAGTACTCCCCCCCCCCTGAATTAGCAGTCCCCGTTAAATAATACTCCCCTTTGAGAGAGGGTTAAAAAATAGTACTCCAGGGAGAACTATTTTAGGAAATACGGTATTTTGGCCTATATAGTTTATACATTTTCCAGTTATAAAAATTAAACTAACATCACTCATTTGGTAAACAATTTTTGGAGCAATTAAAGAGAAATTTTGATCTGCCAACCATCGTTGATGTAAATGTTCGGCAATGGCTTGTGGAGGTGCGGTGCTTATTAAAGTCGAAAATGCATAAACTATAAAAATTTATATTTCCCTGATTTTATCAGTTAAAAACCTGGAACATCTCCATAGGCGGATAAATGTCCTATAGAAGATAATAAATTATTTAATCGTTCCTCTTCCGCTTTTAATTGGTTTTGTCGAAATTTTAGGTTATTTTGGTAATTTCCAGTCTGTGGGCGAGGGGAATGTGACAAACTTTTTATATTGGACATTAATTTTGAAGTAAATTATTTAAATAATTATTTTTATTTAGGCTTTAAATTTTAGTTTAGCTCTTATTTTTTTTAAAGATTGGTTTTGATTGTTGACTAAATTCAACAGTTGTTCATTCAACTAATAAGTTGACCTTGCTATTTATTAATTTTTTGTTTCAAAAGCTTTTTTAATATCCTAAAGTTTGGAAAATGATAAAAAGAAATTAAAATTTTTGTTATAAAATATAATTCAAATAATATTTTTTAATTAATTTATTCTAATATAGTAATAAATTTTAAAAAAGTAAATCTTCTGAAATTTATTAGATATATTGTAATGTGGACTCTAGACCCAACGGCTAAGAAGTAAGGTTGTCGGATCCGGATATCCGGATCCGTAAAAAGGCCGGATATCCGGAAATTTTCGATTCGGATACCGGATCCGGATCCGGATATCCGAAATTTTCGGTTCGGATACCGGATCCGGATATCCGAAAATTTCGGTTCGGATCCTAGAATTATTAAAAAAGAAAGAAATATTGCCCGATGGCCTTTCAAACTTTTCAAAATTTTCGCCTGCGGCGCTGAAAGAGGAAGAAATATGGGCATTGGCTTACCATAATTCTCAAAATTTTAATTAATTCTTTTTTATTTTTAATTCCCCAAATCCATTCATAAGGACAAGGAAGAAAACTATCCCTTTTTTTAGCCCCCCTCCCGAAACCGACCCCCAGGATACGCTCTTTAAGGATATTGGGATTAGAGGGGATAAGGGGATTAATTAACAAATTCCTCAATATCTCTCGTAATTCCCAACCCCCATCTTATAATCCACCCATCTTGAACGTAAGAAGATAACCGATGTCTCTACTAATTCCCCAAAATAACTCATTCCTCGCATAGATAACTGTTAATCCTAAATTCCCTCGATACCTCTGTTAATTCCCCAAATCCATTCATAATTGATTTTAATCCCTCTATATCCTTCATTGGGACTCAGCTTTACAGCGCCGAAGGCGAAAATTTTGAAAATAAAAATTTCGGTTCCGGATCCGGATATCCGAAAATTTCGGTTCGGATATCGGTTCCGGATCCGGATATCCGAAAATTTCGGTTCGGATATCGGATCCGGATATCCGAAATTTTCGGTTCGGATCCGGATATCCGAAGATTTCCAACTATCCGACAACCTTACTAAAGAGCACCTTGTCATAATTCCGTTAATATTATTTTCCCAGTAAACATATTTGTAATGTTTATAATATTTATCCGCCCATTAATGTTCATTATATAACGATTTCTATTCTTCCCATTAGATGAGTTAGGCCTAACACTTATATTATTTTCATCATTAATGAGAACCTGATCACTGATCAGGTTCTGATCAGGACCCGGATTTGGGATCCGGACTCCGGAAAAATCCGGCCGGATCCGGTCCGGCCCCGCACACTACCGATCAGTCCTCAGAGTTTGTTCGATTAAGGAGTAAGGTAACCCAGACTTGAGTCTTACTATAATAAATTCCCCAAATGGAAAGGCCCTCACCAGCACGCTCCGCGCTGTGTTTCTATATTTTAGATATATTAAACATCAATTGACAGATATGCTCAATTAAATAAATTAAATTCAAATATCATTTTTGGATAAAATTTTTAGAATAATTTTAATTACCATTCTTTATATTAATTATTATTATGTATTTCGAGCACTTTTGATTCGATATTGGAAGCAGAATCTAGAGCATCGAGAACTCGATTAATTCAACTAAAAATTTAAAAAATTTTTAAAATTCAAAAATTGACGTGTACATAATTACGTGTACATAATTGAGAACGCGATTATGTTTAATGATCGCGTTCTTCTTTTTAATATAAAGACAACAGTTCTGCCTAGTACCTTAAATATATTTCAGAAAAAATTTTCGCAGAAAATTTCATATAGGAATTTTTTAATGTCATTTGAACAGTGCTTTTTTGAACATTGGTAGTAGTTGAAAATTAAAAAGATTGTAATAATAGAAACGGGCTTATAAGCTCTGAGAATTGTTTTGGCTACAAAATGAGTATAAAAATATTAAAGAATGTAAAGGAGAGAAAAATTTTTTATGCCACCCTGTATAGCTCCATAAATTCATATTTTTTGAAAGAACATTTTCATTGTCTTTTTTACTTAAAATAAATTTCTCAATTAAAATATTTCATTATTTTAATTTCTTTATTTTTTCAATGTTTTAAATTTTTATATTTTTAGATCTATACATATTTAATTACTTTAATTTTATCGTTGTTTTGTTAATAAAATTAAATTTTTTATTTACTCTTTTCGTCTGCACTTTAAACTTTATTTTCCCATAAATCAACGAAGATGCCAGTGTCCCCATTTTATTTTTCTTTCGATGCGCAATTAAAAATTCCGACTCCTTCACAAAAAATTAAAAATATTTTTTGTTATATTTTTGTTTAGGTCAACAAGATTAAATTTATATAAAAGATGTTTTGTTAAAAATAATATTCATTAGTTTGAAATGAAGGTTTAAAGTGTCTAACTCTTGTAGCTTAAAGGCTTATTCCTAGATATATTCTGCATTTCGCTTTTTATTTTTTGATTTCGCCCAGCCCTGGTATAGAAAACATTTCCAAATTTACAAATTGTCTTGTTTTGTACGACACATTTCGAAACAAGACAATATACCTAAACCCATTTTACAAAAAAATCTTGTTTTAAATACAATAATTTATTTTTAGTGTTAGCTTTTTTGTTTTTAACTTTGAAAACACAATTCTTGTAAAATATTTCTTTAATGTTATGTTCTTATAAAATTATCTCGTTCCCAAAAACTTGTTTTTTTAAAGTCCGAAAATCATCGGGGTTGTATTAAATTTTTATCTTAAATTATTTTCCACATTTTTTTTTATTTTGGTTTCATTATTATTATTATTATTTTTTCTATTTTTATTTATCAAAAATATTTTTCTTATTTTTGAATTAATGTGTCAAACATCTATTTTTTTAATTAACTTGTTTATTTTTAATTTAAATTAAATTTTAAATGTTTAATAATTCAAGTGCAATTTTACTCTAATTTTTATTTTGTGTTTTCTTTATTTGTAAAAGAATTTATGAAAAATTGAATTATTTATATGTTTATTATATTTTATATTAAATTTTTAATATGTAAACACATTAAGAGGGCAAAATAAGAGCAACTTATGATTTGTATGTTGCGCGTAATTTTATTTAAAATTTCTTAAATAAGAAATATGTATCAATAGATTGTTTTTTAATATTTTAGTTATTACCTTTTAAATGTGTATAGATATAAATTTAATTTATTCAAATTAAAACATTAGTTTTTTTTAATTTTGTGATGGTAGTTGCGCGTTTATATCCCTCCTAATCTCTCGGTCTTTGTCTCGACTCTCGGCTTTTTTACTCCCGAAATTTGGATGAATATTAAAATTGAAGACCGAAAGAAGGGATCGTACTAGAATCAAAATCTATATCTCGGAAAATATTGATCTCGATAACCCGATTTTTTTCAATATCACTTAATAAGGTATATACTTAAAATATAAACGATCGTTGTTCCTAAGAAAATAATTAAATGGAAAAATTTAATTCAAATAATTTTAGAAACTTATTCAAAATGTTAAAGACAATTCTGTTTAGCTTAATATTTTTTCTTTTTATTTTAAAAGTTATTTTTGGGTTGGAAAAAATCAGAAAAGTATATTACAGAAATTTTATCAAAAAATTTTTTAATTTTAAAGTGTTCATGTGTAGAGCAATACAATTGTTTTGATAACATGAAGGAGGATGTAGGTGAATGCTTCGATGAGTGTATTGATAGGGCTGGACTCGAAACTGTTCAAATTTAATTTAAAAAAAATAAATTAATTAATTTAAAGGAAGTAAATGAAGCTAATTGTATGCCTATGCGTAAACGAATTCTTTACAGTTATTATAGCTGTATTCACAGTGAAACGAGTATGAACCAAAGGTACTTATGTGGATTTTTAATTGAGCCTTACAAGCGAGGATTCAGCTTCATAATTCATTTAGAATTATCAAATCTAACTGATCTTTAGTAACATGCGATAAAATAAACGGGGAAAAGGGGGAAAATAGGGGTCCAAATATGTAAAAGTAAAATTAATAGGAGTAAAATAATATATTAGGAGGATAACACAGTGTTTTTAAATAATTACAGCTTAGAATAAAGTTATAGCTACAAAATAATTCTAATTAGAATCTCTCGAATAGGTTGTCGACAGTTGAAAATCTTTGGATATCATGAACCGGTATCCGAAGGGAAAATTTTCGGATTCCGGTCTTTTTTTCAGATCCTGATATCCGGATTCGACAACCTTACTTTCTAAACTAAAGGTTAATGGATAAATTTGTTTAACATGACTTATAAACTTTTGCTAGACTTTTAGTTCCTTCGAGGTTTATCTCAGGCTTAGTAATCAATATAAGACCAGTTTTGAACACTATATTACTAAATAATAAAGGTTATTTTAGAACACAAATTAAAAATTAATATAATTTAGTTGTGCATGGACAAGCGATGAGCAAAAAGTTGAGTTTCGCGATTTTGACGCAATATTTCTTCGTCTTATTCGTCCAATCGCTGACAGAGAATATCAACATTTAGAGAGTAAATAAATTTCATTTTTTAATTATACCTAAATTTAATTTCAATAAAGTGCTTTCTTATGGAACTGATCTTCCTTTTGTAAGACGCACAATTTCAATTGAAAAATGCGCACGTGAGTGTGGAATGAAAAAACTTAAAAACTTGCTATGTTTTAGTCAAAGAAGGTAGAAATATTTTGTAAATTAAAGTATCATTTTCAACAAGAAAAGCACGGATATTTCTAAAAATTTGGTAATAATATAAGGCAAAGAAAGTGTTATGTCCTAGAGTGCGGTCTAACCTGGTGACTAACAGAATAACAAAAATAGAATAACACATTTATCTTGGGTATAGCCCAAGTAGGCGCGCGGTCATAACGGCGCATAGCCATAACTTGCTTCGAAATTTCCGAGTCTTACCAAATTTAGTATTAAACGATTCCTCTCATTAAGCTAAAGAGATTGGTACCAAATTGATAAGAGCCAGAAATTTTCCAGCAAGTTATCGCTTTGCGCATTTATGGCCGCGCGCCTACTTGGGCGTGTCCCGTTTATCCGAATAGTAAATACAAGAATAACGAAGTTAGGAAAAGGCAAGAATGATGAAGGACTGGCGGCGACAATCGGCTTAGGATCCTATTGAACAGAATGATTCAATAAGATCCTGATTAGTTACTATAATTAATTCGGCCAGTATGTAAATAATCCTAATATGCAAAAAAACCCAGATTTGGAACGCAGACTCCTGAAAATCCGCCTGGATTCGGTCGGCGCCGTTCACTATTATTTATTAAATTTCAAGGTGCGGTCTTTATGTTAATGAATTTGGACTTGGTGAAATAATGGAAAAATGTGAACAGCAAATGAATTTAAAAGATAGATTTGCTGAAGTTTGTGATTGTTTTACGAAAAGTGGAGCTAGGTAATTATAATATTTGAATTTATTTATTTTTACAATTTTAGTGAGATCGCCCCATTTTGTGCCAAAATTCGAACAAAACAATTTCCTTAAATAATCTGAAAGATAATGTTAATAAAATAATTTTTTCATAATTTTAGTAAAAGTATTTTATTTTAATTTTTATAATTTCTATTTTGTGTACCAAACGAAGATGCTTGTTAAACGTAGGTGATTGTTCGTTCTCAACAGTCGATTATACTTTTGCAATAGCTTAAAGAGAAATAGCCCAGTTCAGCTGAATCTCGTTTAGACTTGCTTTGAACGTTTGTTTGCTAGGGTTTTTTATGTTTTGTTTCGTTTGTGACTGAAAAAATTTAAACTTGTTCGTTTTTAACGGTAATTTTTTTTAAATTATTGGAGTTATTGGAAAATTATTGGAACCCCCCTCTGTTCTCCCCCAGTCTCTGTTCTTTTCTGATATGCAGAATTTGGCTCTATATGAAAGGAAGGGCGGCATCCTATCAATCTTGATTTCACTCTCTGAAGGACCATAAAATTTCTATAAGATCTAAAAAATGTATACGTATAAATGCTCAAGCTAGAACAATCGCTTACCGATAATAATGTATTTGTAGTCGTTTTTTTGCTTGCTAGTTATATTTTTTGCTTGCTTGAATACCGACACTAATAAATTTTTTAGAAAGATGTCCCCTTTTGTATCCCGTGGCAAATTTTATGGGCTTTCAGATAGGCCGAAAAAAAATTTATAATATATGCCTTAAATGGGTTAAAAATTAAGTACTGTAACCCTTATTTCCGTTGATTTTCGAGATTTAAGATCTACATGAAGGAAGCAGGTTTTGACTTCGTTATTTTTCTATTTTGTTTACCTATTGATATTCTTACTATCTTTTTTCTTATATTTTAAATATTCTTTACTGAATATTATTTATTTTAAAAATAATAAAAAAAAATTTTTTTAATTTTAAATATATTTCTAAAAATTCAATCAAAAAATAATAAAGTAAATGCTTATATCACATTAATAAAATTCAAACAGAGCCTATTTAATAAATAAATTCAAAAAGAGGAAAACTTTAAATATTCTAAGTATGATCGTCAAAATATTATTAAAATATTTTTATATAAAGCATTAAAATAATAAATAGTTGGAATATTTAAAAAGGTAAATTTTCTTATTTTGCTTTAGACTATTTCAAAATTTTCATTTCTAAATAAAATTCGTTTTCACAAGACATTAAAATGTTAGTAATTGTATTTGGACTGATTTTTGTACTCGCCGGCTTCGTGGTAGTTTAATCTTTATTTATTATCTTTACTCTTTGTATTAATGAGAAATAGTTTACAATTAATAGTAAAATTAGGCAGAGGATATTTTGGAATACTGTTACAGACAATGAATATAATATTTTTTTATATAATATTAAAAGTTTTAGAGATGTGGCATATTTTTCAGAAATAAAGATTTTATTCATAGCACAAAAAGTTAAGCCAGAAAACCGATTCTTTCGCTTGAGATAAAATTTATTGCTTATATCTTTCTAAAGAATGCTTAAAACAGATTTAAAACAAACAGAAACGGAAAACCGAAAATTATCCTTTCTTTTAATCTGTTCGGTTTGCTAAAAATTTTGGTGAATACCGACAATCGGGTCCATCAATGAAAATGATGATTATGCATTGAAGGATAAACATCATAGAGTCTTTAACTAATTAATATTTTTATAAATTTTAGAGAAGTTCTGAGGTTGACAGTCTTCCATTAGAGACTGAATCTGCACCAATTTCTCATCCATTATCCTCTTCAGAATTGGAGTAATGATTTTATAAAGTTCGATTACAATTAATTTAACCATTTTAGACATGAACGACAAAATGCTAAAGGATCTAAAAATAAACTACGTTATTATGCTCCTCGTAATTCAGACACAAAGAGGAAGGGCAGGTCTCCATTTTATTACTGGGATTGTTATGATTGCTGAAATACACAAGTCTAATAATTGAAATATTAAAAAGATAAAATTTCGATAAATTTATTTACTGTGATTTAAATAAAAATTGCATAAATATTAAATGTCTTGCTTTTAGACCGAATCAGTGGTGGCGCAAGAACGCTCTTAAAAAATGCTACGCAATGCCAAAATTTAACTCACATAAAGCAAAAGAACGAACGCAAAATTAAATATTTTAACCATAAAATATTTTCCATCAATACCCGCCCACTCTATAGCCCCCAATGGCCCACTCTAATAGAATGTCCCCTTGGAGGAAATTGAAAATAGAATGAGCGTCATTCTATTTGAGGAAATACGGTCTATTATATGTAAATTTGACCCCGACCCCGTACCCCGCCCCGAAACATTTCGAAAACCCCGTACCCCGACATACCCGCCCCGAACATTCGGGGTCAAACCCTAATATGTTTTAAGAATGATTTTATCGTTGTGTTAAAGTATTTTGGAAAAAAAAACAAACAACTTAGACCTATTAGATCTATAATGTTTTATTTATTTTAAATATTTTTCTTAGTTTTACACTAAAGTTTTAAACAATGTTTGTTTTGTTTGTTTTTGTATATACAAAGTTTATGTTGCGGAAAAGTTGTTTCAACAGAAAATTAATTAAATATAATTTAATATTATTCTAGATTAAGCATATACTAATTAATTTAATTTATTCTTCGTTGTGATCATTATTTTAAATTTAATTAATTATATATTAGTTTTCATAGAAGGAGGTTTTTATTATTTTCATTATCAAGTTGTTTCATTAAAATTATTTTTATGTAATGTGTTTTTGGGCTGCGCCTTAGGGTGTGGTAATTTTACCTATAAAAACAATACACAAACATATAAACTACAAGCCATTTTATTAATTTAGGCTTGTTTTTATCGAGTCGTGCCGTACGAGTCTTTTTCGCCCGACTCGATTTTTCGTTCCGAGTCGGACCATGTTGGCAACCCTAATTTAGAAAAAATGATTTGTTTGACATCTTCTCGGCATTTTTAATAATTTATTCAATTTTTGTCCAAGTTTTAGTGAATATTAGGTGCGATTCTGTTATCCTCCTTTAAGTGCAAAAGTAGCCTTTATGTCGATTAATTACATACACAAAAAACCTCGAACATCGAATAATTACATTTAGTTTAATTTTCTTTAAATTTTTATTTCCTTAATAGGATCTAATATAGAAACATGATTGTCTGTGAACTCCCCTTAAGGGCTTATAAAAATAAAATTATATACTATTTTATAAATTTAATTTACCGTTTATTTCTGTCTCAAATTAATTTAATTATTACCTTCTATTTTTATTACAGGTGAAATTTAATTTAATTGTCAAGTTTAAGTTCTTAGAAAATTTTCTATAAGAAAAGTAAAGTCTCTAATTTAATTTTTTTAAATCTTTAAAGATATTTATGTAATTTATTTTAATAACTCTTTGAAGCTTATTTTTGTTGCGTAAATGAAGATATTTAACAAAATTGTTATATGTATACATATGTACCTATTAATTAATGTAATTATTAACTTTAAATGGATGATGTGTTCTAGTTAGATTATTAAATTTAGTTCAAAATTTGAATTTAATTTTAAAATTGTTAGCTTTTATAAACAATTTCATCTAGGGCTGTTTTTTATTTAAAATTTATATAATCTAAGTATCTTAAATTTGAATAAAGTTATGGCATAAAAAAGTATGTCCTAAACCTTAATGGTCACCCTGAATATAGAAAACTCTTTTAATTTAATGCTTAAGTTTCCATATATGTTTCTTCTCAGAACTCTAAAATATAGTATTTAATATCTATGTATTATAATAGGTAATATGTAATTATTTTAGCAAATTAATCTTTTTTGTGTTATTTCCAAAATTTTTATTTATTGCTCCTTCCACCTTAAAAAATAAATTCAGTAAACCATGCACGCGGAAATAAAAAAATTTTAACCAAAAAATAACTGCATAAAAGTGGAATAATTAATACAAAAACTTTAAGTTTGTTTTTCCTATTTATAAAATAAAGGCTATTTTTATTTTATTATGTTCACCTGCATGCGTTTCCGAGTAACGTAATACTTGTTTTTAAACCTAGCTTAATATTAAATATTGCACAGAAGTAGACAAGTTTCCGCGAGCAAATTCTCTTTCACGTTTCTCAGCCTATCGCAGTATCACAACTAAAAGTAAAATGTGATCGAAAGTGGATTTTGGTATTATTCGACAAGCTCGTCACGATAGATATATTTATATCAAATCAGACTAAAATCGTCTAGATCCAACTTTTTAAGACTACTTAAAGACATCGCTGTTAAGTGAGATGTGGGTAGATTGATATACTACGAAAATTTATTATAAACCTTGTTTACTTCTCTATCATATACTAAGCTAAATTTGATCCCATTACCTATAAGTTGAATAAAGTTATTCCGAAAATAATGTGTCCGGTTACTTTTTTGCCACTCTGTAATGTTATCTACAGTTTCTACTTAAAAATAATTTAAAAGATTTTTTTTTAATTTCTTCTAACTATTAAGCAAAAAATTTATTAACAACATCTAAATAATAAAAAATGTCTTCATTCAGTATTTATGGAGTAATAGAATTAACTCTCTCAATTATTTTATTAGCTGTTCAAGCTGTAACTCTTCCTGTTAGTCGATTTAAAATTTAATAGAAAATTTTTTTAATCCATCCAGCATTTTATGATACATGCTGAATACCGAAAAGTCATTTCCTATCAATTAATGTTTATAATTGGAGTTTTTGAAGCTTATTTAATTATTGGAACTGGTGTTATACCATTTTTTAAATATATTGGAATCCTTGGTTATTGGTCTGAAAGAGTAAATAAATTTTTAAAAATCTTTTTTAAATTACGGGATCACCGCTGACTCAAAAAAGTGGTACTTTACCCCTTATACTACACGTTGCCAGAACATACTTTGATTGATGAAGTAGAGAAATTTTAGGGATTAGGTGGGGTATCAGCCCTCTTAATCAATCCCCTTAATCCCTCCATATCCAATTATGTCACTCCAATATAAATTTGTTTTGATCAAATCTGTGTACAGGTTAAGGGTAAATAGAATGAAGGGGTGGACCCAAAATGACAATTTCTTATCAAATATTTTTTTGATATAAATTTTTTGTCAATAAAATCAATTTATTAAAAAATTAGATAACCGGAGCCTTATACGAGGCAGCTCTTGATGTACTTTTTATAATGAATTTGGCCTTGGCATTAAATAGGTTATTTGTAATGGTAAAATTATATATTCTAAAGCAAGTTAATGTAAGTGAATCTGCTTGGGAATTGATGTTTTATAAGGTAAAAATTTTAATTTGAAGAATACTAGAAAGTATTGTCACATATGTGCGGGGAAATTCGAGGTCAAATCTTGATAACCAAGAAATTAGCGCCTCTCAATCCATTCTACATATATATAAGGTGATCGGTTGCCTTCTACAGAAATTATGGTAGTCTAGGAGGTCAGGGAGCATCTAGAAGAAAGTAAATAGTAACATTTATTAATTAGAGGCAAGACATACATTTCTAAAATTCGGTACTTAAAAAATTATTTTAGTTCCTTTTTGCCATATTTGGATTAATTACCGCTGGAGTTACATTATTGTTTATATCGCCCTATTGTGGTCTATATCTGGATGGAGAAAATAATTGTTTCCGTTATGATAAAGAATTAAAATATTCAATCTATGCTTATCATTTTGAGTCGAAATTGTATCTACTTGCGACTATTTGTTGTTTTATCATTTATTGTGGAATAGTTTTGCTAATTAAAGTTGTAAGATTTTTGTTATATAGTTTGCTAGAAGTTTTAAATAAATGATATCATATTTTGACAATTTATAAATAAATAATATATTGGAAATTTAAGTATAATACATAATGGATAAGAAACAATTATTTATAATTTCGACTCTTCCAGAAAACATTTTAATTCTAATCCTTTTTTAAATTATGTATTATGTATTAGAGATACGTATTTTCAAAAATTCTGGATCTGGATTTAGTTCAGTGGATAGGATTCTGGATCAAGAAAAATCAGACTGGATCCAGATCCAGACCGATCTCTATTATGTATATCCTGTTTTAACTTGGAAACTTCTTAAATAGTTAAATATAATCAAATTCTTAATAATTCCCAGAACGCTCCTAAAGTTTCTCAATTCGGCAACAGTACACTTGGCCAGAACAGACGAAATCGAGAGATGAGAATTCTTATCCAGTCTTTCATTCAATATGTACTCTTTCTTTTTCCATTGGCATTTGGAATGATAGGTATACTTTTAAATTATCTAGTAGGATAACTTTTGGATACTTTTTTAATTTTTTATCTCCTTTTGGATAAGATGCCCATAGGATGAGTTTGTGAGGAAGTATTTAGGCTTCTTGGCCTTCTGAAATTTCCAAAAGCTTCGCTTATACTCGTAATACTTCGGAAAGATTCGGAAATAAACCCTGTTGATATTCCCATAATTTTCTTATTATTAATCTGTTGTTGAGCATTTTTCTTTCACTTAAATCTTAAATTTTAAAAAATATAAGAATAATTTATTTAAGGTGCAGAACCAGGATGGAGTATGATCGACTATTACGGATTAATAACAATTATAGAAATAATTTTCTTTGGATTAAATCCAATTCTTTACTTCATTTCATTATCGTAATAATTATTTAAATAATTAAATTTTAACAATTATTTTTAGAAGCTTTCGAATTAAAGTAATAAATGGATTATGTTTTTGGAAAAAGACAGCAACAAATAGTGTTATAATTCCAAAATCAGTTAAAGTTAAACCAACTAATGTAGATGCTAGAATTTCAGTACAATTTTAAATTCAGATTTTTTCTATTTTTTAAGAAATGTACTAAAATAAATTTGTAGGAATTTTTATAGAGCTGGGAATTAATTTAAATTTTTCACATTCCTTCCAACAAGGGGTGCTTTCCTGGTAAACAGTGGTTGGAAGCTCGTACCAAAATTCGTACTCGTACTCGTACTCGTACCTGTGTACGAAGTACGAGTACGAGTACGAGCAAAAAAATGGGCAGGTACGAAGTACGAGTACGAGTACGAGAAAAAAAATAAGGCCAGTACGAGTACGAGTACGAGTACGAAAAAATAAAACAGGCCAAGTACGAGTACGAGTACGAGCAAATGGACTCGTACCTCTCGTACTTTGACATTAAATTTTTTAAGGAAAAGAGAAAGGAATATTTATAATTTCTCCCATATTTCCTTATGTTGTTCGATGGTTGAGTGGTTAGGTTGACTGACTTCACTTAGTTGAATATTTTGGTAGTGCTGAGTTCGAATCCCCGGGGCTGGATTTGAAGCTTAGAAAGTTTTTCTTTTAAAAATAAGTCTTTTCAAACTTTTATTTTGATTTTAAAAGTTTAAATTTATTTTTTCTTGATATTTTAAACTTGAAAAAACATAAAAAATCTTAATTTAGTCATGAATTTTCCAAAATTTCTGCCTGCGGCGCAAAAAATTTAAAAGGTCTGGCTTCAAGATCATCTAAACTTCAAAAAAAATTTTGGCTGCGGCTCTGACAATTGAGTTTTTTCTCCTGAGGCCTTCCAAAATTCTCAAAATTTTCTCCTGCGGCGCAGAAAGGGATTTGATGGAAGAAGAGGGATTCGTGTCGGTGTTTGAAAAATTCACAAAACAGACCAATCCTTGGTGTCCTTGGACATCAAAATGCTCAAAACTTTCGCCTGCGGCGCAGGAAATGGATGAAATAGAAGTATTTATGGCTTCAAAGCTTCCAAGAATCAGAAATTATCGCATACGGCCCTAAAAATTAAGAACAATATGCCGTTGACTCCAAAAATTCACAAAAATTCTAAATTTTTTGAATATTTCCCAAGTACGAGAAAGTACGAGGTACGAGTACGAGGTATGAGGCCAAAAATAGGGCTTGTACGAGTACGAGTACGAGAAAAAAAATTAGACATGTACGAGTACGAGTACGGGTACGAGGAAAAAACAAGGCATGTACGAAAGTACGAGTACGAGTACGAGGTAAAAAAAGGCCTGTACGAAAGTACGAGTACGAGTACGAGGTAAAAAAAGGCCTGTACGAAAGTACGAGTACGAGTACGAGCAAATTTCGAAATTCCAACCACTGCTGGTAAATCTCCGGTTAACCGGAACGGGAACCGATAACTTAAAAGAGAATTTCAGGTGCAAATGTAGAAAAAATACTAACAAGTAGAAGAATTATTTTGAAACTTTATTTTATTTAGATGTTCTGAATTTATCAACGAATTTTATTATTTCATCTAAACTTACTATCCTTTAAATTAAAATTTGAGTAGTCATTAATAGTTATCAATTTATCAAATGAAAAATGAGATTAATATTTATAATTAGGGTTGCCTGCACGGTTCGGTTGATAGATCGAATCGTGCATCAAATTCGAACGGCCCGGTTTGATAAAAATGAGGCCCGAAAAAATGACTCGAATGTTGGCCCGGTTCGAAAACGTCAACACTATTTATAATACATACAATTACTATTTAATTTTTATCGAATTTGCCGGCAAAACCTTAATTGTTGTTTGACAATTTTGTATTTTCTTCGACGACTGTGTTATAGAACCAATAATTTTCTTATGAATTTTTTGCGGAAGAATTGTTCGAATTAATTTAATTCTAAATGATTGACTGGCCCAAGGTAACAGAAAACTGGGCAATACAACGATTCCGATATCCATAACAATTGTGTAGATACTGCCAAGAAATGACTTGAATGAAATCATGTTCCAAATGTTAGCGGCATATATACAAATCTAAATAAATATATACGGGGATTCACAGTTAAAAATATATTATATTTGATCAAATAATCTTGGTTTGTGCGCAGTGTTTGGAAGCTCTCTTTTGTTTAGGGCAAACCAATTATTATAAATATTTAGTGAAATAACAGTCCGTTCTATCCATCTTAGTGCATAGTGGAATAAAAGTCAGTTGTTTGTGCTATAGACAATTGAGGATACGCACCTGAGGATATCACAATGAGCGGAATTGGGCTAGCTATTTCCCATTTGGAAAATGCAAAATGAGGTTAGATGGCTGTGATCGAACATTTTTAAAGTGATAATAATCTAGAAAATACTTACAACAATAATTGCTATCAACATTTGACCAACCGAAGTCAAAAGTGCAAAATACATTAATTTACGCTCAATCTTATCATTAGATTTATTTCCATTAGCTATGACTACACCAGATTGACTATTTAGCCTCTTTTTATAAGCAAATATAGTCATTAAATTAATTATAATGAAAGCAATAAGAAAGAAGATTGATTCTACTGTACTTAGTTGAATGTAGAAATTTAGTCTTCCATCCTGTAAATATTTTACTCAAAACTCAATATTTGTCGTTTCTTTTCGGACAGAAAATACGAGGATTTCTCGGCTCGATTATACGGTTAGATTCATGATATCCAAATCTTTTCCATGAACCGGCAACTCTACTCACTATTCTCTACAATAGACTAGCTCTATTAAGCGGCATTTGCCCCGTTTTGAAATTTCCGCCCATCCCATTATGTATCTAGCTTTTTACTCCTATTTATGTCGGTTTTACTATAAGTTCTTTTCTTAGCCTTCTAAAATTCAAAAAATTAACGCTTGTGCGCTAAAGATGAGTCCTTTTGGGTACGATTGTTGGTTCTTTGAAAATTTCCGGATAACCGAGCCTAACCAAAAAATCTACGGTTAGGTTCTTTTCGTTTCTGAAACGAGATAATCGAGATTTCCGAAACTTAAATACTTTATTTATTAAATAAAATCTGCCTGTTTCGTTTCAACTACATCAATGGAAACAATACTTTCATTCTTTTCATCTCTTTGTATCAAATAAGTGAATCTTATTGTCAGTATACCAATACCATTTAGAGGTAATGCTAAACATATTAAACATAAAATGAAAATTATTTTATTCCATATCTGAAATAAATTTAATTAAGAATTTGGATGATATACTAATTGAACATATTACTTTTATTCTCAAAACTTAAACTCAAAACTTTCTTTTGTTTTCTCAAACCAAGAATTTCCATTGTTTTCTGATTGTTAATAAGGCGAGTTCTTTGACCCGCTTTTTTGTTACATTATGGGATAATGATCTTTTTGTACATAAAAAATGGACAGGGAGAGCGACATACGTAAACAACCTAATATGTAATTATAGATGATATTTAAATTACCATTTCATGTTTTAATGGCCAAGCAATAGCTGTTAATCGGTTTAACATTACACAAACTGTTCCCAAGTTATCACCTAGAAGTGAACAGTTTGTAATAAAAATGAAAAGCGATAATGTCCATTCTGGAAATGGATTAGCAGAAAACCAATTTGGAAACAAATTCGGAATTCGAAAGCCGTAGTAAGAGTCGAAGACATATACAAGGCCCTAAAATTAAGAAGAATTTGATAAAAGTTTAGCTCCGAGCAGGCATCAATCTTGTGACCAGTGATGGAAAACTTCCAAAATTTCTCTGGAACCGGTTCCGGTTCCGGAACCGCTTTATTAATTTTGGCGGTTCCGGTTCCGGTTCTGGAACCGCTTTTTTAAATTTGGCGGTTCCGGTTCCGGTTCTGGAACCGCTTTTTCAACTTTGGCGGTTCCGGTTCCGGTTCTGGAACCGGTACCAGAACCGGTTCCAGTGACAAAATTTTTTTAGCTATTTTAATGAAAAAAATTATTTTTTTTATATAAATAAGTTTTATTAAAGCCTTCTGAATTGATTAAGGGTAATTTAAGGGAAATCAGTAGCGTAAGGAGTGATAAAGAGATTCGTGAGTATAAAGGTTTGAGGGATTATGAGGGATTAAGAGATAGATTTCCCGTTTCGGCATTTTTTTGTTCCAGCTCCAATACTAATCAAATTTTAGTTGCAAATCCGGAGCCGAAGTAGGATATTCTTATTTAGAACAGGACTTAATACATTAGCGCCGCAGGCGAAAATTTTGAGAATTTTATAAGGCCAGAAGCGAGATTTCTTCCAATTTTCAGCACCACAGCCGAAAATTAAAAAATTTTTTTTATTATTTTCCAAAAATCATCCTTTTTTGCGCCGCAGGCGAAAATTTTTAAAAATTTGGAAGTCGTAGCATATAGAATTAATAAAAAGAATTAATTTATTAATCATTCATTAAGTCCGGGTTCGATCCTAATATCCATATAAGTCCTCAAAACTAAAACAGAACTCACTATCCAGTCAACCACACATCATTATTAAAGAAAAGAAAAAAATCTTTTTTACCCGGCTCAATTTTATCTTCCTTTTCTTCTCACGACTCCCATATTTTGCTCATTTCTCTGATTTTAGCCATCATTAGGGGTGTATCTTTGGAACCGGTTCCAAATCGGTTCCAGACCTTTACCGGTTCCGCGGTTCCGGTTCCAAACCGGTTCCGGACCTTTGCCGGTTCCACGGTTCCGGTTCCAAACCGGTTCCGGAACTTTACCGGTTCCACGGTTCCACTTCCGGAACCGGTTCTGGAACCGGACGGTTCCGGAACCGGAACCGGAACCTTTCCATCACTGCTTGTGACCTCGATATAACTATTATCAAGCACTTTCGGTTACCAATGCTTCACTTCTCACTTTAATAAATCCTAGACCCCTACCCCACCACCTTGTAAACTTTTCAATCATTTTTAGTTCAAAATAGAGTAGCACGAGGTCGAGGTTTTTCGAAAAAACCGAGGCCGAGGATCACCGAGACTGGAAAAGCCGAGATCGAGGTCGAGGGGCAAATTTTGACCCGAGACCGAGGTCGAGGACCGAGGAAAACCGAGGTTTTTAAAAACCTCCATAGATTTTCAAAATCCAATTAAATTTACTAAATTTTATCAAAATTTCACTAAATGATTACAAATTAATATAATGGAGATGACCATTATAGATATGAAAGCTAAAATCCTTGATCAAATAATTTCAAAGCTTTGATCAGCTTTTTTCAAACACTGTATTTTAAATTTGATTAGCATGAAAGTGAACTGGCCAACCGAGCCGAAATTTTCGATTAACCGAACTGAACCGAAAATTTGTCAAAGATTAAGGAGATCTATTGAGATAAGGATTTGAGTGATTGAAAAAAAGTGGATTTGAGTGATTGATAACGGGTGATAAAAAGGGTCGAATTGATTAAGGGGGTTCTAATAGATATTAGTTTATTAATAACGGATAAAGGGATTTGAACCGATAAATTGAACCGAAAAGACGGATAGACGGATATGGGGTCCCGGATAGACGGTCCCTGCTCAATTGAGTCCCGGCCCTATAACTTAGCAAGTAATGGTCATTTTTTCATGTTCTTGATATCATTGGATAGAGAAAAAATCAGAATTTTTGACCGATTGATAAAAAAAACTTATGATTTGAAAATTAACTTTTTTAAAAAAATACGATTTTTCGGCACTTTATCCATCATAACCTTATAACAACAATCGGTCAGGAATCTTGATTTTTTGGTATGTTGTAGCCTATTTAATGCACTATCCAATGGTACCAAGAGTAACCTGCGCCGCAGGCGAAAATTTTAAGAATTTTGGAAGGCTATGAAGCCAAAAATCTTCCTTTTCCTGCGCCGCAGGCGAAAATTTTGAGAATTTTGGAAGGTAAGTCACCATATTACTTCCATATTTTACAAAAAAGCAATTATTAGGGGTGTATATTTAGCCTCGGTCCTCGGCCGAGGTTCGGGCCGAGGACCGAGACGAGGTTCCGAGGCCCGAGGTCAGCAAAATCGAGGTCGATGTTTGAAAATGGCCGAGGACCTCGGCCTCGGCCTCGGCGAGGCCTCGACCTCGTGCTACTCTAGTTCAAAATCGAAGCAATCCGATGAGTTAAGTATTTTCGAGTTATTATTCTATCCGACAACCTAGTTTAGGATGGAAGCTCTCGCTGTTCCTTTCAATATTTAATAAAATTATTGAAAATTCTTTTTCAAATTTCAATAAATTTTCAAAATTTAACAAAAAAAAGTTAAAAATTCACAAAAAATGCTCTGACACAGAAGAGAGTGTAAAATGGATTGTGTAGTGATTTGTTACAGATAATTGTCCAAACTTCTAAAATATATAAAATAACTGATGGCAAACTTATACAGATTGAAAAATACAGAAATAAATCTTTTAAAGAAATCATTGTATCTTAATATTAAGTAAATAATTTTAAATATAAAATAAAATTTAAAAAATTTAAGAATCAAATATTAATGAACTATTAGACTGTTTTTCATATCGTTGAAAGACCAACAGGATAAAGTAGCGTTTGAAGGATCCTGGACAAGTCCACTGATTCTTTGCTCTATTTTTGCGAGAGTTGAATTAAAAATATATTCAATAAATAATTATAAAAACAAAAATATTCATTTTTCTATGATTATTTTTTTAGAATTATTCAAAGAAATGCTTATTATTTCAGCTAATAAAAATTATAAATTTTATAGCTTTTATTAAAAACAAATTTTTGGTTTTTTAAAACAAAAATTTGCTTCAAAACAATTTTTTGTATTTAAACAAAAAGAATTATAAATTAATTATATTTAGAAAATGTTAAATAAAATTTAAATGAATATAATTGTCACGAAATAAATTCTTTTGTTTAACGTTGATGTTAATCATTAAAATTTAAAACAACAAAAAATTAGTATTAAAAATACAAAAATAAGGGGGTACACATAAATGGGCGGGTTACCGGAAATCCGATACCTGAAGCTCTGACTTTTTTCGACCCGAAACCTGACTTGAGAACAGAGATGCGTCGAAATTTCGATTTTCGATTTTCGACGTTTTTTTCTTTCGATTTTCGATTTCCGATTTTCGAATTTTTTCATAAAATTTCGATTTTCGATTTCGATAATTTTAGTTTTTTCGATTTTCGTTCGATTTTCGATCTTTTTGCAAAATTGCATTATCTTTTCTTTTAAGATTTTCGGCTACTTGGCCTTCCAAAATTCTTAAAATTTTCGCCTGCGGCGCTAAAAATTTTTTTTTTAGCGCCGCAGGCGAAAAAAAAAAAAAAAAGTTTTTGGCTTAAGGATCTTCCAAAATTCTCAAAATTTTCGCCTGCGGCGCTAAAAATGGAAGTTTTTGGCTTAAGGATCTTCCAAAATTCTCAAAATTTTCGCCTGCGGCGCTAAGGATTTGGGTGGCCTTTAAGCCACCCAAATCCCACAATAATCCGCCCAAATCTCTCGTAATCCCTTGATATCCCTCTTATTCGCCTGATATCATATAATATCCCCCTTAATCTTCCCAAATCCACCTAAATAATATTATCATTGATTTTTCACCCGAGCCTCTCAATTAATCAATTTGCCTTACCCTAATAAGAGGTAAGGCAAATTGATTACACCTTATATCTCAAGATTAACCCTTATATCTCCATATTGCGGATTGTTTAATACACTTTTAGTTATTTTAAAAAATTTCGATTTTCGATGTCCGATTTTCGATTTTCGACGTTTTTTTCTTTCGATTTTCGATTTCCGATTTTCGAATTTTTAAATAAAATTTCGATTTTCGATTTCGATATTTTTGGATTTCTTTCGATTTTCGATTTCCGAATTTCGAAGATATTTTTATTTCGACGCATCTCTGCTTGAGAATTAATGTAAAATCATAAAATATTTAGGAATGATTTTACATAACTGACCCGTGTCGTGCTACCCCACTGAGTTCTGATAAGTAAATTATTTCAATTTTAATTATAAAAATTAGCTACTACATTAATTTAATTTTAATTAAATTATTTAATTTATTTTATTTAGACTATTATACTACAAAATTTTTAATAAAAATATTTTTAAATTTAATTCACAGAATTCCTTTTCATTTTTTCTTTTAGAATATTTTCCGTTTTTTATTCCAAAAATTTTTTAAAATTCTTTGTTCTCAAAAACCCTCCTTCTCATGTAGTCCAACGTGAAATATTGTTACCATCAATTTCAATTACAGTTTCACCGTTACTGGAACTTCCATAATGGTTATTTCTAATCTCAACTTTGTTTGTATCTGTTGTACTTTCCTCCTTACCAAAAGTGTTTCCCTCCCCAATCATTCGAGCATCAGTAATTTCACCATTTATTTCAATATAATTATTAGCATTTACATTATCAATATACATCTAAACTTTAAGATTAAGACCGATATTGTCACATTATGACACATTTTCTATAATGAACACTGTAACATAAATAGTACTATAGCATTTCCCAAAATTTAGATCGTACACTTGAACTATCGAAAAATAAAATATTTCAAATAATAACCTCCAGATTTCCAATGCGACCATTTATTGTAAGAGCACCTCCTACTGGGCTATTTGGAATGCTTTGTTTAAATTCATATTTATTTCTCGGCGTAGGAATATTCCGAACTTTTCCATTAACATGAACTTTTAAAGCCTTTGCTTCTATCATGGTATATCCCTTCATACTAGTATTTGCATTTATGTTACGCCCTGTTATTTTTATCTTGTCACCATTTTTCACAATTTTAACGCCATTACTGTTCGTCACCCCTTCACTATAATGAACATTATTTCCATTGACAAATATCTTCGTTTTTAACAAATATTCTGTCATTTTTATGTTATTTCCATTAATTATTACCATTCCTATACCACCATTGATGTTTAAATATTTAACAAACTCAGGATAATGTTGAGGGCTTTCAACAAGAATTCCTTCTTTGAATATTGATAATTTTACGAAACCAACTCCTCCATTCCAACCTTTATATTTAAGTATTAATTAGAAATTTGGACATGTTTGCACTCAATTTTTTGAAATTGTTTTAAATTAATAAAAAATTTAAGGATGTAAGGATTTTTATACAAGCTCGACTACAAGCTCGATTCCAATCAACGTCTTTATAATTAAATGTTATTTGTATAGAATCCTATAGTTTTTCTTAATATAGCTTATGTGTCAAGTCAAAAGCACGTAGCAAACCCCATCTAATAGTAAACCCTTCTATCTAGCCGTGAGGCCGAAGGCACGAAACAACACCATTAGTAGGGCGGACGTTTTGGGTCAGTCATTAAAACATTCTAGCAGCTCTCCCAAAGCCGATGGTCTTAGTAACGCCCTAAAGAAGTTTAAAAATTTATTTGGAGTTTTGCTTACATTGGTTATTCTTTCCAACTGAGAATTTTGTGCGAAATGAAGGTCCTGATTCACCAAAAGGGAATCCTTTTCCAAATCCGAATTCTGATTCTGAGTCATAAGAGGATTCTGAGTCAGATGTGTCTGATTCACCAACTGAGGATCTTCTGTTAAATATGCCCCCAGAGACAAATCCACCTAGTCCATTGCCATTAAAAGTTCCTGTGTTATGAATTGTTCCTCCTCTAAAATTATACGATCCTCCACTAAAATTCTGCGACCTTCCTTGAGCATCTTCTTCATTTTGAGATCCAGCATTAGGTGATCTACCAAATGAGGATCCCATGTTAATTTGGTCTCCTGAGATAAATCCACCATTTCCGTTGCCACGGAATGTTGATCCAACGTTATGAATTGTTCCTCCTCTAATATGATGCGATCCTCCACCAAAAGTCGTCCTTCCCTGGGATTTCTCATCTTTATGGTAGGCAGTTTTTGAACTTTCCCCTTCCTTAGATTTTCCTTTCTTGTTAGCAAGTTCTCTATCATATTTTTCCCTTTTTGTTTTATCGCTAAGAACCGAATGAGCTTCTGACAATTTTTCCAAATTATCGAAAAAAGCTTTATCGCTCTGTTTGGCATTTCGATTTTTTTCTTTTCTTTCATTAAATGCATCTTCAATCTCACCAGGAGAAGCATTTTTATCAACCATTAATGTTTTGTAGTGGGTGGGTTCAATTTTCATAATAAAATTGATCATAAAGAGTAAAAGGAACAAATAGATGGATGCCATCTTTATAATCGCTATTTAGAAAATTTATCGGTAAGATCATACTTCGTTCCCTCCTCTTTTTTCCTTCGTCAAATTATTAAAAAATGTTCAGTCAATCTTAAGTTATAGAACTCGTCATTCTGAGTCAAATGAGACGAAAATCAATAACATACAGACCCCTGAAAATTGAACAACCATAGGGGCGAAAACCATAAGGACGAAAATTTATCCAAATTATAGCTCATTCCAAAGAGCTCGTAGAGCTGAGTCGAATGACATGAAAATCAACGTAATTGCACAAGATTTGACAAGGTTATGACCGTTAGGTTTTCTTGTCATAACTTTGTCAAACCATGCCTAATCGCGTTGATTTTGGTGCCATTCGACTCAGCTCGAAGAGCTCTTTAGAATGAGCTATCATTTGAATAAATATTTTTCATTCCAAAAAATCGCGTTTTTCAACTTTCAGGGGTCTGTATCTCGGTCAAATCAAGTCCGATTTTTTTATTTGCTGTCATCGACACAACTCGCGAGTTCTATGACTTAAAATTGTTGAAATACTTTGAGGAAGGAAAAAGGAGAAGGAACGAAGTAAATTTTACCAATTTATCTCAAATAAAAAGTATCTAAAAGCTAAATTTTAAAAGTATTGATATTATCGATAAAAATAATTTTTATTTACAAAAAGTGATCCAAGAAGAGAGATCCAGGAAGAGATATCCACTGGATCTCTCTTCTAACAAAGAGGAGAGATCCAGCTAGTTTAAGATTTATTAAAGAAAATATAAACTGATATTTTGGTAAATTATTATTCTGTTAAATAGTCAATAAATTATTATGTAATAATTTCTTAATTATTACATATTTGCCCTTTTTATTTATTTGTCATTAATTGTTGTCTCGATGCTTTCTCAAGTATTTGCCCTTTCTCACTATTTCCGATGTTATTTTATTATCAATACTTTCTCAAATATTTGTCCTTTATGCCTTTCCAATAGTTTAACTATCTTTATATCAAAATTTAATCTGATCATTAAACCAAGAAATATTTAATTACATAATTTATTTTTATTCGACATTTTTAAATTTTTAGAAAGTTTCCGTTAGATTTTGACACTCTTTTTCACCGTAACGACATTATTAAATTTGTTTCTGTAGTGACTCCGTTTATCTCTTATATTTGAGTTGGCTCTTATCTCTTCCTTATCTTCAAGTTGGCCTCCTTTTGTTTTTTAGCTTTTGATTGAACAAGACCCTGGGATCGTTTGTATTTTTTAATAACCTCGGTACAATGACGCTAAAAATAAAACGAAAATTTAAAATTAAAGCTTTTTAGTGGGAGCCTCGAATTTTTACTGACATATTAATTTTAAAATTTAAACGTGGAAAACTCACATTTTTGATAAAAAATTAAATAGAGATGGGAAGTTAAAATTAAATGACAACATGTCTGATTTTAATTTTTTTGACTGAAAAATAATTTTTTAGCAAAAAATTGTTGATGCTATAATATTTTATTTATTTACACAAAACATTTAACAATACATGAGGGAGAGAAATGTTTCTTTTACACACTGAGAACTGAGAAAGAAAATTTTTTCGAAGGTGAAATTTTATTGTTTGACTGAGAGTGTTTTAATTATTGACCTAATTTTTAATTTTAAATTAATTAAATTTTAAATTATTTATGGTTTTTTATTTTTTGAAAAAAATTACAGATAAAAAAACTTTTAAAAATAATTGTTAATCTAAAATTAAATTACATTTCAAATAATTACCCTGGGTAATTAGTGTTTCAATCAAACCTGCCCACGGATACTGATTTTGGTTTCCGTACGGTGGATACAGGCGGATATCAGCAGGCACCTGTAACGGTGGATACAGGCGGATATCAGCAGGCACCTGTATACATATCCGTATCAATGAACATGTCTGGTTCCAACCTCTCGCTATAAGAGGGTAATTATTCGTGCACATACTGTATCTTCAACAATTTTTTATAGAAATTATTTTTTAATTAATTTAAAAAAATTTTCTTTCCATTTAGTTTTAGTCTCTTACAGAACAAATAAACGATTAATTTTTATTTTTGAATTTAGTAATATTCAATTCAATTCAATTCAATTTATACGTATAAAACGTGACATTCAGATAAAATAAAGTAAAGTAAACGTGACAATAATTTAAATTTAAATCATTAAAGGTCTGGAGACATTTGAATGGAATGTGGCTTTGATAAAATATTGTTTAGGTTAATATTGTTTAGGAGCTTTGGAAACAATTCGATTGACGATTTTTGTAATTCTGTTGGGAGTTTTCTGTAAATGTTTGGGATGTCTATAAAGAATGAGCTTTTCCGAATTGTGCTTGAACAAAAGGGTATAAATAAATTATGCGGATTTCCTCTAGTAGTAGTAGGGAGAATGCTAAATGAATTATCATGTTTTAATTTAATTTTACCTAAAATAATATTATGGAAAAGGATAAGGTTTGATTTTAGACGTCTATGCGATAGAGATTCAAGTTTAAATAGGTCGAGAAGTTCTTTATAATCAGGTAATGTTGGACTGTTATTGTGTTTCATAGAGCGTAAGTATATTATTTTTAAGAATTTATGTTGAACCTTTTCTAGAGCGTTTATGTCTTTATTTAAATAAGGGTTAATTATAGGGGATCCAAATTCGAGGATAGGTAAGACATATATTTTGAATAGAGTAATTAGGAATTGGGTGTTGTTAGTTTTAAGAGATCTTATAAGAGTATAATAAATTCTAGTTGCTTTATTTGTTGCAATTTTAATGTGAGAATCCCATTTTAGGTTAGATGTAAAATAAATGCCAAGATCACGGATATGTTCATTGGGTGGAATGATTGGTATATTTGTGTTTTGTAGAGAATATTGGTGGAAGGGATTTTTAGTTCCTATGTGGAATGAACTACATTTGCTGATCGCGATTTTAAGGCCATTTATTTCGCAGTATTTTGAGAATGTTTGGATAAATGTTTGGAGTGGAGAATGGTGGTTTTTATTTGAAAAATCAAAGCAGGTATAGGCCTTTAAATCGTCAGCAAATAATTGGGGTTAACATTATCTGTTTTACAGAAATCTATTAGATCAAATATATATGAGATGAATAAAATTGGGCCAAGGATGGATCCTTGAGGAACTCCACTTGTTATGAAATATTCATTAGAGTTATTAGATTCGACAAGAACAGTAAATGTTCGATTTAACAGATAATCCTCAATCCAATTTAGTAAAGCGCTAGTGATACCTAGATGATGAAGTTTTTTCAGAAGGCGATCGTGGGGAACAGTATCAAAAGCTTTTGCCAGGTCAAAGAATATAACGTCAACACATTTCTTATTTTCTATAGCTAATGTGTAGTCGTTATAGGTTTCTAGGAGTTGAGTTATAACTGAGTGGTTTTTACGGAAACCATGTTGGCAGGTGGGAAGGTAATTGTTAGTTTCAAGAAATGAAGTTAAT
Organism: Meloidogyne arenaria; assembly: GCA_036172955.1. Classification (NCBI taxonomy): domain Eukaryota; kingdom Metazoa; phylum Nematoda; class Chromadorea; order Rhabditida; family Meloidogynidae; genus Meloidogyne; species Meloidogyne arenaria. The sequence goes on along the minus strand of JARQAB010000029.1, from coordinate 592,493 downwards.
TTATTAGAGATAATTCGTTCTAAAATTTTAGAGGTTGAGCATAGGAGAGAGATAGGTCGGAAATCCTTGGGTTCATTTGGGTTATTATTTTTGGGAATTGGTCGGATTATTGACTTTTTCCAAATAGTTGGAATTTTACTTGTCATGATTGACATATTAAATATAATTGTTAATGGAATGGTTAATGAAGTTGCGGTGTTTTTTAAGAAAATGTTGGGAATTCCGTCCGGAGATATGTTATTAACATTGTCAAGTTTGCTCATAATGCTATAAATTTCCTCTGGATTGATATCAATAAAAGATAGAGTATTTTTGTTAAAAGTTTTTATGTCAGAGGAGTCAAAGTTAGAAGAGTTAAAAACAGATTGGAATTGTTTGGCGAGACATTCGGCTTTATCTTTGGCTAAAATGCTAATTTGATTGTTAATGTTGAAGATTGGGATTTTGGTTTTTTTGGATTTAAGGAAGGCGCCTATATATTGGAATCTAGATCGGGAATCATTGAATTTTGAGATTTCTCTATTTTTAAAGAAACGAGAAATTTCTTTATCGATTTTTTGTTGAGTGAGAATGTATTTTTCACGGATAGCAGGTTTATTAATATTTTTCCATAAAAGGTTTTTATATGAGATCATTTTTTGAATATGTTTAGGGAATTTAGCAAAATCTTTATTGATAGTTTTTAATGGTATAAAATTTTGGATTATTTGATGAATGATTTCTAAAAATAGGGTATATTGAGAATCTACATTGGTACAATTTATAAACAAAGTATTCCAGTTTAAGCCGATTAGAATATTGTTAATTTGATTGTAATCGGCATTGTGGAAGTCATAAATGAATTCTGGTTCTTTTGGAAAGCAATTGAAATTTAAGTTAAATTCAATGTTGTTATGGTCAGAATTTTTGAATGGGGCATTAATGGTAATATTTTTGGCAACGCGAGAGGTGGAAGAGGAGAAAAGTAGATCAAGATAATTGTTTTGTCTAGTTGGGGAAGAGATTTCTTGAATTAGATTAAAGTTTTCTACGAATTCAATAAATAATTTTTCAGACGGTGATTTGTGATTGAGAGCTAGCGGTATATTATTCTTCCAGATTAGATTGGGGAAATTAAAATCACCTACAATTATGTAGTTATGATTAATAGATATTAGGTAACTTAAGGTCTCAAGAAATTCTTGGAAGTCATTTAAATTCTCGTTTGTTGTAGGACGGTAAACTGTTATAATTCTACTTAAAATTGTTGAAATACTTTGAGGAAGGAAAAAGGAGAAGGAACGAAGTAAATTTTACCAATTTATCTCAAATAAAAAGTATCTAAAAGCTAAATTTTAAAAGTATTGATATTATCGATAAAAATAATTTTTATTTACAAAAAGTGATCCAAGAAGAGAGATCCAGGAAGAGATATCCACTGGATCTCTCTTCTAACAAAGAGGAGAGATCCAGCTAGTTTAAGATTTATTAAAGAAAATATAAACTGATATTTTGGTAAATTATTATTCTGTTAAATAGTCAATAAATTATTATGTAATAATTTCTTAATTATTACATATTTGCCCTTTTTATTTATTTGTCATTAATTGTTGTCTCGATGCTTTCTCAAGTATTTGCCCTTTCTCACTATTTCCGATGTTATTTTATTATCAATACTTTCTCAAATATTTGTCCTTTATGCCTTTCCAATAGTTTAACTATCTTTATATCAAAATTTAATCTGATCATTAAACCAAGAAATATTTAATTACATAATTTATTTTTATTCGACATTTTTAAATTTTTAGAAAGTTTCCGTTAGATTTTGACACTCTTTTTCACCGTAACGACATTATTAAATTTGTTTCTGTAGTGACTCCGTTTATCTCTTATATTTGAGTTGGCTCTTATCTCTTCCTTATCTTCAAGTTGGCCTCCTGTTATGTATCGACTTGCGGTGTGTCCGATACTAACAGAAAGACTAACTAACGGCTAACTAACAAAGGTTTATCACAAGGCAACAATACAATAGAAATGACGAGACTATGCGTTGGTTTGACTAACTGACTGACTCGGTAACTAACTAACTCACTCGACTACTAAAAGGCTTCGCCTTTTATACTAAGCACGCCACCCTAACACCTCCCTTCTTTAATTAAGTCGGGACTATGTTTCCGACTTTTTCGACTAGACTTGGTGGACTTATAATACTACTAACCAACACAAACAAAACATTGAAAATACAAAGGGCCAAAATACAAAGTGAGCAACAAAAGGGGGAGATACAATAATTACAAAACCAAAATTTACAAAACAATATTATCACAATTTATTTACACACTTCTCGTCTATTTCCGCTCATCTCCCGTCTCAGTGCTCGCATGCATTGGCTCATCGGTTGGCTTCACGTTTTCTTCGCTCACCAGTTCGATGTCCACGTCCTGCAATTCGTCTTCTTTCTGAAGGATCCGGATGTTCTTCTTGAAGATCTCTGAAAGCTTTTCTTTATCTTCTGCTCCAAGACTTTCGAACGAGCCGGACTTTTGCTCTTCTTTAGACTGGCTTTTCATCGTAGAATCATCGAACCACTTCTTCTTTCGAATAAACCACTCCTCGCGACTGACTATGCTACGCAATGATGGCACTTGGACTTTCCAAATTTGTCCGACTTTGTTCATCAACTTTCCTGGTAACCACAATGTTTTACCATTACGATTCGTGTTTTTGACTAAGACATCCATTCCATTTTCGAATTTACTTGCTTCTCGCCACGATTTCTTCTTTTGACTATGGAATGGCTTCTTTCTTTCTTGACTATTGAATTCCTTCTTTCGAATTGGAGTCTCTTGTATCTTCGACTTTGGACTTCTCCAATCTTTCCATTTCTGACCTTTGGTTTGACTTCCTCTTCCGAAATACTGCGACAATACTGGCGATTTAGTGCCGAATTTGTTCAACCACGGAAGTCCCATAATATTTATATTCCCTTCGACTATGTGCACTTCTTCTTCTGACTTCTTCCCAAACAATTCGACCTTGACTTTGACTTTGCCTTCTATCTTGAAGTTTGATTTGCCTAGCCCGACTCCAGAATAATTGACTTGACTAATCTCAGGCTTCCCCAATTCGTTCCAGGTCGCTTCGGTAATACAGTTGATTTGTGCCGCTGAATCAACAATCATCTCAACGCTGTTGTCGTTCAACTTGACTACCTGAGTGATCCATTTCTCTTTTAACAGAATCTGTGTTGGATCGACTATGTCGGCAATGCATACGTATGGACCTGAATTATTAGGATCAATAGACATATAATTTACTTCTGGGCGACTACTACGATTTAACCAACCTCTAGGGTATCTACAGAATCGGCTGATATGTCCTTTCTTTCCACAATTGTAGCACTCTTTCTGTCCGAACTGTGGACGACTTGTCTGAATGTACTGCCTATCGTTGACTTGACTGTGTTGTCGTTCTTCTTCTTGACTGAATATTCCATTCCTTTTATCTTTCTCGGCTCGACTCCCTTTTGTGTTTTGACTGACCTGAATCGGAATTTTACTAACATTATTCACTTCAACCGAATATTCAGGTTCAAATCTAACCTTTGGTTGACTCTCCACGAATACTTTTGCCTCAGACTTATTGGCCAAATAGCTACGGACTTCTTCCATCAAGGCTTTCAATGTACATACTTCCGACTTTGAATGTTTTTCCACAAAACGCAAGCTGATTTGCCGGACGTCCAACGCTTCTTCTGGAATACCTGCAATGAATACAAGAATTTTACTCTCTTCTACTGTTAAGGCCATTTCAGCCTTTTCACACTCGGCGTTTACAAGAGTTCCAAACTCGAGAATCTTTTCAATGCATGGGCATTTCATTTTAATGACTTCGAAACGTTTGACTAATTTGGACCGAGGGTCACAGAATTCCTTTTTCAACTCCCCGACTAATTCTTCAAAGTCCATCTCCACTAATTCTCTGGGCAATAGTTTTTGCGCCATTTTCGAATACTCAACTTGCCCCAACTTATCTACTAACAATCGGACTTTGACTTTCTCATCTAAGGACTTTGCATCTACCTCGAAGTAGGACTTATTTTTAGCGTACCATGACTCAAATGTGACCCCCTTTTCAATGTCGGCTTGGAACTCTGTAATTAACATTTTCAACTTACAGTAGAGGTCTGTTGACTGCTTGTCTTCCGGCTTTGGCTCATCTGACTCTTTTTTCATCATCTCCAGCATCTGAATTTGCGTCTGCATTAGCTGCTCAAGGACTTTTTGATCCATTTGAATTGACTAATTATTTTACTACTGACTAAACAACTAACTTGACTGTTCGAATGAACTGCGACCGCGCCACTGTTATGTATCGACTTGCGGTGTGTCCGATACTAACAGAAAGACTAACTAACGGCTAACTAACAAAGGTTTATCACAAGGCAACAATACAATAGAAATGACGAGACTATGCGTTGGTTTGACTAACTGACTGACTCGGTAACTAACTAACTCACTCGACTACTAAAAGGCTTCGCCTTTTATACTAAGCACGCCACCCTAACACCTCCTTTTGTTTTTTAGCTTTTGATTGAACAAGACCCTGGGATCGTTTGTATTTTTTAATAACCTCGGTACAATGACGCTAAAAATAAAACGAAAATTTAAAATTAAAGCTTTTTAGTGGGAGCCTCGAATTTTTACTGACATATTAATTTTAAAATTTAAACGTGGAAAACTCACATTTTTGATAAAAAATTAAATAGAGATGGGAAGTTAAAATTAAATGACAACATGTCTGATTTTAATTTTTTTGACTGAAAAATAATTTTTTAGCAAAAAATTGTTGATGCTATAATATTTTATTTATTTACACAAAACATTTAACAATACATGAGGGAGAGAAATGTTTCTTTTACACACTGAGAACTGAGAAAGAAAATTTTTTCGAAGGTGAAATTTTATTGTTTGACTGAGAGTGTTTTAATTATTGACCTAATTTTTAATTTTAAATTAATTAAATTTTAAATTATTTATGGTTTTTTATTTTTTGAAAAAAATTACAGATAAAAAAACTTTTAAAAATAATTGTTAATCTAAAATTAAATTACATTTCAAATAATTACCCTGGGTAATTAGTGTTTCAATCAAACCTGCCCACGGATACTGATTTTGGTTTCCGTACGGTGGATACAGGCGGATATCAGCAGGCACCTGTAACGGTGGATACAGGCGGATATCAGCAGGCACCTGTATACATATCCGTATCAATGAACATGTCTGGTTCCAACCTCTCGCTATAAGAGGGTAATTATTCGTGCACATACTGTATCTTCAACAATTTTTTATAGAAATTATTTTTTAATTAATTTAAAAAAAATTTTCTTTCCATTTAGTTTTAGTCTCTTACAGAACAAATAAACGATTAATTTTTATTTTTGAATTTAGTAATATTCAATTCAATTCAATTCAATTTATACGTATAAAACGTGACATTCAGATAAAATAAAGTAAAGTAAACGTGACAATAATTTAAATTTAAATCATTAAAGGTCTGGAGACATTTGAATGGAATGTGGCTTTGATAAAATATTGTTTAGGTTAATATTGTTTAGGAGCTTTGGAAACAATTCGATTGACGATTTTTGTAATTCTGTTGGGAGTTTTCTGTAAATGTTTGGGATGTCTATAAAGAATGAGCTTTTCCGAATTGTGCTTGAACAAAAGGGTATAAATAAATTATGCGGATTTCCTCTAGTAGTAGTAGGGAGAATGCTAAATGAATTATCATGTTTTAATTTAATTTTACCTAAAATAATATTATGGAAAAGGATAAGGTTTGATTTTAGACGTCTATGCGATAGAGATTCAAGTTTAAATAGGTCGAGAAGTTCTTTATAATCAGGTAATGTTGGACTGTTATTGTGTTTCATAGAGCGTAAGTATATTATTTTTAAGAATTTATGTTGAACCTTTTCTAGAGCGTTTATGTCTTTATTTAAATAAGGGTTAATTATAGGGGATCCAAATTCGAGGATAGGTAAGACATATATTTTGAATAGAGTAATTAGGAATTGGGTGTTGTTAGTTTTAAGAGATCTTATAAGAGTATAATAAATTCTAGTTGCTTTATTTGTTGCAATTTTAATGTGAGAATCCCATTTTAGGTTAGATGTAAAATAAATGCCAAGATCACGGATATGTTCATTGGGTGGAATGATTGGTATATTTGTGTTTTGTAGAGAATATTGGTGGAAGGGATTTTTAGTTCCTATGTGGAATGAACTACATTTGCTGATCGCGATTTTAAGGCCATTTATTTCGCAGTATTTTGAGAATGTTTGGATAAATGTTTGGAGTGGAGAATGGTGGTTTTTATTTGAAAAATCAAAGCAGGTATAGGCCTTTAAATCGTCAGCAAATAATTGGGGTTAACATTATCTGTTTTACAGAAATCTATTAGATCAAATATATATGAGATGAATAAAATTGGGCCAAGGATGGATCCTTGAGGAACTCCACTTGTTATGAAATATTCATTAGAGTTATTAGATTCGACAAGAACAGTAAATGTTCGATTTAACAGATAATCCTCAATCCAATTTAGTAAAGCGCTAGTGATACCTAGATGATGAAGTTTTTTCAGAAGGCGATCGTGGGGAACAGTATCAAAAGCTTTTGCCAGGTCAAAGAATATAACGTCAACACATTTCTTATTTTCTATAGCTAATGTGTAGTCGTTATAGGTTTCTAGGAGTTGAGTTATAACTGAGTGGTTTTTACGGAAACCATGTTGGCAGGTGGGAAGGTAATTGTTAGTTTCAAGAAATGAAGTTAATTTATTAGAGATAATTCGTTCTAAAATTTTAGAGGTTGAGCATAGGAGAGAGATAGGTCGGAAATCCTTGGGTTCATTTGGGTTATTATTTTTGGGAATTGGTCGGATTATTGACTTTTTCCAAATAGTTGGAATTTTACTTGTCATGATTGACATATTAAATATAATTGTTAATGGAATGGTTAATGAAGTTGCGGTGTTTTTTAAGAAAATGTTGGGAATTCCGTCCGGAGATATGTTATTAACATTGTCAAGTTTGCTCATAATGCTATAAATTTCCTCTGGATTGATATCAATAAAAGATAGAGTATTTTTGTTAAAAGTTTTTATGTCAGAGGAGTCAAAGTTAGAAGAGTTAAAAACAGATTGGAATTGTTTGGCGAGACATTCGGCTTTATCTTTGGCTAAAATGCTAAATTGATTGTTAATGTTGAAGATTGGGATTTTGGTTTTTTTGGATTTAAGGAAGGCGCCTATATATTGGAATCTAGATCGGGAATCATTGAATTTTGAGATTTCTCTATTTTTAAAGAAACGAGAAATTTCTTTATCGATTTTTTGTTGAGTGAGAATGTATTTTTCACGGATAGCAGGTTTATTAATATTTTTCCATAAAAGGTTTTTATATGAGATCATTTTTTGAATATGTTTAGGGAATTTAGCAAAATCTTTATTGATAGTTTTTAATGGTATAAAATTTTGGATTATTTGATGAATGATTTCTAAAAATAGGGTATATTGAGAATCTACATTGGTACAATTTATAAACAAAGTATTCCAGTTTAAGCCGATTAGAATATTGTTAATTTGATTGTAATCGGCATTGTGGAAGTCATAAATGAATTCTGGTTCTTTTGGAAAGCAATTGAAATTTAAGTTAAATTCAATGGTGTTATGGTCAGAATTTTTGAATGGGGCATTAATGGTAATATTTTTGGCAACGCGAGAGGTGGAAGAGGAGAAAAGTAGATCAAGATAATTGTTTTGTCTAGTTGGGGAAGAGATTTCTTGAATTAGATTAAAGTTTTCTACGAATTCAATAAATAATTTTTCAGACGGTGATTTGTGATTGAGAGCTAGCGGTATATTATTCTTCCAGATTAGATTGGGGAAATTAAAATCACCTACAATTATGTAGTTATGATTAATAGATATTAGGTAACTTAAGGTCTCAAGAAATTCTTGGAAGTCATTTAAATTCTCGTTTGTTGTAGGACGGTAAACTGTTATAATTCTAAATTTGTCAAATTTTGGGGAATAAATGTCTATAGCTACAACATCGGAATTTTTATTTTTAGGAGTTTTAACGGGAGAGAAAGGAACTATATTATCTACTAGAATACATGCACCACCGCCCCTAGAACCTCTATCGCATCTAACAATGGAATAGGATGTACTATGTAAAATTTGGGAATTATCGATTTTTTTGTTCAACCACGATTCGGAAACACAAATTATTTTAAAGGATTTAGAAATTAAAAGTAATCTTAAGGCATCTAATTTGTTAACTAAGCTCCGGCTATTAAAATATAGACATTTATAAAAAGGGGAATTCTTTAAAAAATTTTTTAAAACCTTGAATCTTGGACGACCACTTAGAGGTTTTTTGTTCTTTCAGTCACGTTGACACTCATTCTTTTATTGTATTCATCTCGCTTCTTAGTACGTTCAATTTTCTCAGCTTCCAATTGTTCACGAGTTAGACTTGGCCTAATCAATAAACGAGACCATTTAGCTTCTTTTTTCATTTCCACTCTGTGACGTTTCCATTCAGCAAGTGTAATTCGCTGAAACTTTGAAGCACCAAAAACAATTTTAAGTAAACGACAACCTTTAGCAGTTGGGTCATACTTACCCATTCTGTATGAAACGAATGGGCTCTCAACCCCCAACAAGTTGAGTACATCTTCGATTGCGGCTTTATCTTCACCAACACGAATTGATGGTGTTGTTGATTTAGATTCTTGTAGACCAATAACAACAATAGAACGGTTGCGCTCTTGTTCACTTGCTGATGACTCATTGTTTTTAAAATTTGTTTCAATTGTTTCAATTTTTGATTCAATTGTTGTTAAAGCATTTTTAATTTGAAGAATTTCATTAGAAAAAGACGAAAATTTTGTGTTGTTATTATCGATTTTTGATTCTAAGGCAGCCAACTTTTCCATTATTTGTTGTAATTCAGATTTTGTGGGTGCCATTTCGGCGTATTTAAAGCTTTTATCTGAAATCTTAAACTTGGGTAATTAAACTTATGATTGAAAAAAAAAAATTAATCTTATGATTGAAAAAATTATTTTTTCGGAAATAAAGTGTTGGATAAATTTGATATAAAAAATAAAATAAACGTTGTTAAATGATAAATTAAATAAATATTTGGAATAAAATGTTGATAAATAAATTTATATGTAAATTTGAAAGAAATTTTTCCTTTCCTTTATTCACAAAAATTTTTATTTTTGTTTTTTTTTGATAGCATATATGTAATTGTCAAACAAACAATATTCGACAGAAAATTTACACGAAGGAAGTAAATATAAATTTAAATTATTATAAATGTCTGTATATATAAGCTGATATAAATTAGTTAAAATTTAAATTATTTTTTAAAAATTATTGAATTTAGTTACTGAAAGTATTAGAATAAAGTTACTCCATAAATAAGGTGCCCGGTTACTATTTGTAACCCTGTAACTTCAGAAATGAAGGTAATTTATAAAATAAAAATAATTTTAAAATTATTAAATTTTAGTTAATTTTGCTCAGTTTATTAGTAATATATTCACAACTTAGTGTTAATAGAATCGAGGCACAAAAATGCGAAAATGAAATTTTAATAAATAATGTGGTTAGAAAATATTTTTTTTTATTAAAGAAGGAAATTATAGTAGAATTTTTATTATAATTGGGAAAATTTTTTTTATCAAGCTTATTGGGTAGATTTTTTGATTAAATTATTTCAATAATTTTTTAAATTCGATTTTAAATTCTAAAAAAATTTCTAAAAATATATAATTAAGAAAGTACCATCAACATTTGATTTGGTTGGATTAGGATATGGATTAGGCTTTACAACTGGCAAGAGTATTCAATTTGTTGGAACCATAAAATCAGGTTCAAGTTGTATTAAATTGGCAAATCCAGGAGAGATTTTGAAGGATGCTGACGTTGTTTTCCATTTTAGTCCACGACCAGGTCTTTTCAAACATGTAAGAAAATAATCAAAAAGAATTAATACTTATAGTAAAATTAAGATTGAACGAAATAGTTGGAGTAAAAGGACGGGATGGACACCTGTAGATTCAAGTGGTGGATGGCCCATTAAACCAAATAATAATTTCGAGATGGAATGGATTGCGGGACCTAATAATGCAATAAATGTACGTATTTAACAGAGGCATAGAAATTAAATAATTTCAAGGTCTACATCGACAAGAAATTTTTTACAACTTATAATAAATGGGATACGAGTAAAGTTGCCCAACTTAATATTGTTGATGCTATTGCAATTAGCTCTATTAAATTGTGTGGAGGAAAACCTGATCCAACACCACCTCCTCCAAAATGTGAAAACCCGATTCTTATCAATAAAGTGGTAAAGGATATTCATAATTTTTAAAATTCAACCCAACATCTGGGCCCGAAGAATGAGAAGATGTTTAGCAGAGCTGTTTCGGCATTGGACCGTCTATTCTTGATTTTCGAAATTTTTCATAAATCTAAATTTTTGGCGAAAAGGTGAAATTCTGGCTCATTAACCTACCAAAAATCTCAAAAAGGGAAATTTTTTCCCATATTTTACGGTTTATGGTCACATAAGCGTGATGTGTATCAGAGGTCGGAAATGACGAAGGTGCGGGAAATCTGAACTGTCGGAAATCGGAAATGCCAGACGACAAAATGCCACAAAATAAAATGTCGAGGAATGACTTATATTCCAAATTGTGAACTAAATTGTAAAGGCAAGCTATAGTCTATAATTGGATTCAATAATAGAATATCGAGGAAGGCAAATCTGAAAAGATTAAAAGAGATACTGTTGGATTTGGGTGATTAAAAAGGATATCAGGAAATTTGAAAAATAGGATTGATATTTGTGTATATTTTCATTACAATATTTTCAATACTATATAAGTTAAAATATATAATAATTAAGCCAATACCATCAACATTTGATTTGGTTGGATTAGGATATGGATTAGGCTTTACAACTGGCAAGAGTATTCAATTTGTTGGAACCATAAAATCAGGATCAAGTTGTATTAAATTGGCAAATCCAGGAGAGATTTTGAAGGATGCTGACGTTGTTTTCCATTTTAGTCCACGACCAGGTCTTTTCAAACATGTAAGAAAATAATCAAAAAGAATTATTACTTATAGTAAAATTAAGATTGAACGAAATAGTTGGAGTAAAAGAACGGGATGGACACCTGTAGATTCAAGTGGTGGTTGGCCTATTAAACCAAATAATAATTTCGAGATGGAATGGATTGCGGGACCTAATAATGCAATAAATGTACGTATTTAACAGAGGCATAGAAATTAAATAATTTCAAGGTCTACATCGACAAAAAATTTTTTACAACTTATAATAAATGGGATACGAGTAAAGTTGCCCAACTTAATATTGTTGATGCTATTGCAATTAGCTCTATTAAATTGTGTGGAGGAAAACCTGATCCAACACCTACACCACCTCCAAAATGTCCCAATGAAGTTCTTATAACTAATGTGGTTAGTAAAGTAAAGCAGCTGGGCTATAGCTATTTCTCTCCTTTAGCTAGTGCAAAAGGTTATTTGGCGGCTGGGAGCGAACAGCATTTCAGTAGACCTGAATGGTATGTTAGCCATTACACCACGCCGCCTACTGCACAGCTTTAGGAATTAAATAGCTATATGCTTTACAGTAAGGAACTATGTTTAAATAAAAAATAAAAAAATTTAGTCAATTGGAAACATTAATCTGATTAAATATGGATTTGGAAAAGGGTTTACTGTAGGCAAGAGTATTATTATGACTGGAACTTTTCTCAATGGTGGAAGTTGTATTAAACTAGCAGATCCGGGTGCAATTGCTGTAACTGCTAATGTTCCTGTGCATTTTGCTAATGACCCTACTAAGAAACTTGTGAGCATTTAATAAATCTTTGAGTGAATAAAAAATTATTTTAAGCAAAGATTTAATAGTTGGATAAAGGGTAAAGGTTGGACACCTGAAGATAGAACGGGCGGTTATCCTTTTAAGGCTAACAACCAATTCGTTATGGAATGGATTGCTGAAAATAGAAATACAATACGAGTAAGTGGATTTTATTATAATGTTTTTAATAACAAAATCTTCTTAGATAAATGTTGACGGCAAATTCTGGAAATTATTTTCTCGTGAAGATTTGAATAATATTGAGCAACTGGACTTTTCCTATTTTATTAGAATTAGCTCTGTTAAATTATGCCGACAAGAAATTGAAACAACTACTCCAACTATACCAACACCTCCTCCAAAATGTCCCAATGAAGTTCTTATAACTAACGTGGTTAGAGTAGAATAGTGTTCCGCCGGAAGTCATGTTCCTGTAGGCCGGAAGTTCCGGGATTTTTTGGTTCCGGTTTCGGTCGAAACCAAAAAATTAGATCCGGATCCGGTCAAAATTTCAGTTCCGGCAAAATTTGCGGTTCCGGCAGAACACTAGTAGAGAATGTATTTAATTATTTTAAATAAAAAAAACACGAAATTTAGTCTATTGGAAACGTTAATCTTCTTAAATATGGATTTGGAATTGGGTTTACTGTGGGCAAAAGTATTATTATGACTGGAAAATTACTAAATGGTGGAAGTTGTATCAAACTGGGAGAGGAGGGTGTGCTTTTGAAAACTGCTAATGCTGTCTTCCATTTTAGTCCAGACAACAAAGCCAAACATGTACATAATTAATTAAAAATGGCTGTACATATTTGAGTTAACAAAAAGTTATTTTAAGGTTATTTGTAATAGTTGGATGAAAGGAAAAGGTTGGACACCTGAAGATAAAACAGGCGGTTATCCTTTTAATCCTAACAACGATTTTGTGTTGGAATGGATTGCTGAAGCTGGAAATACTATAAGAGTGAGGGGATTTATTATATATGTCTTTAGCCAACAATTCATTATATGTAGATAAATGTCGATGGCAAATTCTTTAGAAGATTTTCACGTGAAGATTTGAGTAAAGTTGTCCAAATTGACTTTTCTTATGCTATCAGAATTAGCTCTATTAGATTATGCAGAGCTGATGAAATCTCCACAACAACAATAACTCCAACTACACCTCCTCCCAATGTTCCTTGTCCTTATTTTTCACTTAAATTGAATTTGGTTAGTTGATTATTTATTTCTTTTTCATTTAGTATATTTTAACTTTTTTACTTTGGATATATTAACTTGGGGATTACTTATCCAAAATAAATTAAATGTTAAATTTAATCAGCAAATTATCTCTAATTATATTAAATTAAAAATAAGTGTTTTCTGATCAAAATTTTATTTTTTCAAAATTTAAATTAAAGAAAATAGCTTTATTTTATTATTTGATATGACTGATTATACCTAAATTATTTAAAGATATTTAATAAAAAAATTTTTTAAATGAAGGCAATACCAATAGCAATCAATTTAGAAAACGGATTTAAACCAGGAAAACATATTACAATTATTGGGACACCAACTGACTCTTTTCCCGACTTTGTTGTTGGCCTTGGAGAGCCTGGCATTATGAGAGAGACTGCTAACGTTCTTTTCAGTTTCAGCCCCCAATTAAATTCTAAATCAGTAAAGAATATTTTTCTAAATAAAAAAACATTTAAACATTTCTTAAAGGTTACAGTCAACACTTTGTTAACAGGGATTGGATGGGAAACGGAATTGACTTATGGACATTCCCCTTTCAAAGTTGGCGCGCCATTTGTTTTAGAAATCAAGGCAGGGCTGAACAATCAAATAGAAGTAATATTCAAATTATTTTGATAAACTTTTTTAATTTTAATTTGAGGTTTTTGTGAATTACGTGGCTTATCTCAGATTTACACGTCATGATTTAAGCAAAGTGAGCCAGATACAAATTATTAGAGCAGTCAAAGTGTGCTCTATTGTTACTTGCAATTGAAGAATGTTACACAGAGAAAATTAATTGAAAGATTTTATAAAAGATAAAGAAATTGTAATATTTTAAGTTGAAATAAAACGAATAATCTATATTTTATTTTTATAAATTAATCAAGAGTAAAAGTAAAAAGTACAGAGGCTTATTTTTAAAACTTTAAAAATAAGCTAAAAGGGAAAATAATATTTAGATAAATAAAGTAGTTAAATATTAGCATGGGAAAAGGGAAAATTACAAAATGAATATTTTCAACCAAAATTCAAATGTCAATACACAACAGACCATACATAACATACCATACAATACCATACATAACATCTAGTCAACCCATCAAAATTAAATTATCTAGTCACCCCATCAAAAATCTAGTCAATCAGCATTAAAAACTGTATTTAAAAATTACCGGCCGAGATTTTTTCATAAACTTACTGTAAGTCTACAATACCATATTTCTTTACTATTATGTATTTTTTGGGAATTTAAAATTTTAAAAATTCATTTATCAGTGAATAAAAATCTGATAAAGATAAATAATATATCATTCGAATCAGCATTAAAAACTGTCTTTAAAAATTACCGGCCGAGATTTTTTCATAAATTCATTCTTCAGTGCCGGAGGCGAAAATTTTTTTTAATTTAGAAGGCCAAAGGCTAGGATTTCTTCCATTCTTCCTAATTTTAGGATCCGAACCGAAAATTTCAGATATCCGGATCCGGTAACCGAAAATTTCCGGATATCCGGACTTTTTTCGGATCCGGATTTCCGGATTCGCCAGCCTTACTGTGAAAGCATTAGCTCATTTCAAGTGTAATTTCTCATTTATTTGTTCGAATTTTCTTATAAAAATTGCTCAATCAACTGTTGGAGTCAAAAAATATAATGCACAAGTATGCTTTTACAGATGAAACGACAAAGTTTGTCGTTTCCATCCCTGATTTGGTGATAAATAAATTAAATGAATATAAAAACAGGTATAAAATTTAAGCATTATCAGAATTCTTTTTCGTTAACACATTTTTGTTCGCATTAATTTAAAAATCGTTTTGTGTCAATTCAAATCCCATAAAAATCTATTTACCGAAACAAAATAAAAATATCGAAACAATATAAAAATGCAAATTCATACGAAACAATTTAGATAGGTGATTTATTTCGATTGTTCTGCACCGACTTGGATGTCTGAAAAATAAAATCCTCTGATTTTTGAGTTAAAGGAAATTACAATATTGATGTCGAACACGAAATAACTATTTTCGAAAGCAATAATTCTTAAAACAGAACTTGTATAATTTTGTAAAACAGATGTGTAAGACAGATGATAGATTAAAAATGAAAGGTTTATCTAAACAGTGAGGCGACGTTTTTGAGGGTAGGACAATTTTAGAGAGGGACAATTTTAGAGAGACTAATTTTTGGCATTTTTTGTCAATATTTTGCCCACATATTTCAATATTTTATGGCCATATTTTGCGATTTTATTTCAATATAAATCCGAGCCCTAATAATAACCCATAATAAATTAACCCATAATAACCATAATAAATAACCCATAATCGGTTTGAATGGTGGCACAAATGGCTGTGCTTCATGGGCTCATTCCGTGATGGTTCAATTCCATCTCCCAACCAATGAATTTTTCCGCGGCATGAACTCGTATACAATAGGTGGTATATCCATAAAGTACCAAGAATTATTCCAGAATTTAGTGTTAAATGTCGATACGTTTTTTAAAAAGTTTTTAATGATGACCTTTAAAAATTGTTAACGCTTTGTCCTTGTCCAACCTAATTTGGTGATAAATAAAAAAATGATTAATGGAAATTAAAAAGGTAATAAAATTTAAACATTCGACACCCTCAAACTCTTCAATCTTTAACATTTTGTTTGTTCGCACTAGTTCAAAAATCGTTTTGATTCAACTCAAACCCCCTAAAATATATTTAAATTTTATAAATCTTTTTATTTTAAACAAACCAGTCTTCAATTTCCTCCTTTAATATAACAAATATTTTCAAATCTTCAGTAACTCCTGTTGTTCTAACACCCTTTTCTATTTCAAATTTCAACATTTCCTTGTTTAAAACTTGGTCTTTAATTTTAATTCCAACAAGCCATGAAGTACAAACCCAAAAATTTATACTGAAATTTTAAAATATTAAAGAAAATTTTTAGTCCGAAATTTAATTTGTTCAAGTCTAATTTGTTTGAGAGGAGGAGGGTTGTTTGTTTTTGGAAATCTTAACGAAAACCATTATGTCAATAATATTTTTATATTGACTTTTGCAACGTTTTTATTAACATTTTTTTTCGGTACAACATTCTTTTTCGGTGTACCGCGAGCCCCATCCACACAGCATGAACATCGGACATGACAAATGGCGCAGTCGCACAGGCCGGGCAAAGCCCGAGGAAATTTAAGCGAAACTTCAAATGCTGTGAATGATCTGAAATTCTGTCACTGTGTGGAAAAATTGTGGATGGGAGATGGAATAGAACCATCATGGAATGAGCCCAGACCGAAGCCTAGTATGGTTTGATGCGGCTCGACCAGCTGAATTGAACATAGCAGGGTGCCACAATTTTGAACAAAGTTATAGCTCATTGGCTCGCGGTACACTGGCCTGCTCCCTTCTTTTTTAATACATTTTTTGACTTCGTTAGGCAGTTTTGTAAAAGAGGACAACAAAATAAGACAAAATCTTAATTTGTTTGGGTTTCTCACCTTTCTGATTGTTCTTCTTCTTCCTCAAATTTTTGCTCATCCCCTTTCATAATACTTTGAATTTCTGTAGGACAATCCTCTGTTTTTAATCCAATATGATAAATTTCTATTTGATTAATTTTCTCAATTTGTTCATTTATTTTATCCAAATTCTCCAAAAATCCACAACTATTTACTTGCCCATCTACTTCTTCAGTAACACAGGAAAAGACAATAAAATGTTTGTACTGAAAATAATTTAAAAATCCATTTAATTTCAAATAATAATTCACAATTTTAATGAATTCTGATCCTTCAGCCTTCTTTTTAAAATAATCCAATTCATTTTTATATTTCTTTTGATATCCCTTTTTTGTTTGAGTTGAAATAAATTTGACAATATCTTGAAGACCTACATATTATTGAATTTATTTATTTTTAAAGTTTTAGGAATAAAATAAAAAAGGAAAATTATCTGCTGAAAAATATTTGTTTTGATGGTTCGTATCAATTTACTAATCTCATTTTTAAATTAATTTTTGACACAACAGGAAATATATTTTAAGAAATTCGCCCATATGAATGTTAAATATTTATTTAATGTCGTTGTAATTTGAGTAATTTAACATTTAATAAAATATTTAATTGTCATTAATAAAATTAAAAAATGTTTATTAATTGTTTCGCGCTTATATTAATTCTGGGACGCATATAATTTGATTGGACTAATATACTTTCATGGGGCAAATGTCTGTTATAGCTAGAAAATTTTCCGCAATGTTCCCCGGCAGTAGCAATCCTATGGAATTAATTTAAATAATTGCCAAATAATAAAGTATTCAAAATAATAAGTTGATTTGTTTCTGTTATTTTGCTCGTAATTGAATGTTCTGGATGTGTCGTAGTGTAAATTGTAATATTTTTCTCTCGTATTTCTTCTTTATTTTGTTTACTTTTTATTCGAAGAGGAACTTGCCAATCCCTTAAATTAAATTAATTTAAATAAAATATTTTGAGTAAATTTACCAAGTTGAAAAAGTTATGAAAAAACGTTCGATTAATTCAATCACATTTGCTTTGGGATATAAAAGAAAAACTTTTGTGAGCATTACAGAAATGGAGGTTCCATCGATAAATCCAAATTGAGTGTTGTAAACACAATGAGCTGAAATTAAGATTTAATTTTTGTAGTTCAGTTACTATGCAAAAGTTTCGATTTGTGAATGTGAAAAAGACTAAATGGCATTAATCGTCTCACTATAAAATCATAAAAGGTAGCCGGCGAAGCTCTCTAAGATCATAAAATGCAACCGTCTATAACATGCAGCCGACGATATTACTGATTCTATGTTGATTGAACGTGCATAGTACTATGCAGTTTCAAACATTTAGTGGAGGAATTGTCTCAGAATCAAAAATTATTTTGACTCCTTTTTGTACTTTGTAGTTAAAAGAATTTTTATAAAAGCCAATCTTTTACTAATAAAATTATACACTTTACATAGGCCAAAATTACTACGTTTAAATTTTTTATATGTGTGTGTGTTAATATTTCAAAATTCCAGAAGGCCCATTTTAGAACACTTCGGCTTACAATGTGCCAAAACCTTTCTTATCAAACATAGCCAATTGCCACGCTTGAAAGTGGGCCAAAATGGGCTAAAAACTAAATTTTTTTAGTTTTTATTTAAATTTTTTGCAATTTTTTTCATAAAATTTCGTTGTCCTGTTCTTGGTGATAAGTTGTTTACCCTATGCCATGCTTAACAACATACTGTAACATTTTAAAAATTCCAAACCTTTTGCCCAATTTTTCAAAGCCATAAATGTTTGATTCAGAATATTTCGTTCTTTCTTATCTTTATTCTTTAATATCTCTTCTAAATATTCAAAAGTTTTGAATAATGAAAGATTATAAAGAATAGCAGCATTTTTTTGTTGATCATTGCTATTCCCCTCTTTATTTAAATTTTTTGAAATTTTTCTCATAAAAGTTTCGATCCACTTTGTATCATTTTGAACTACACGTTCTTCTTTATAATAAACAAAAGTTATTTCAAACTCTGTACCATTCTCTTCATAATAAATATTTTCATCAGAAATTGGAAAAAGTTTGTACTCTCCACCGAGCTGTTGCTTTCTTACATTCTAAATCATAATTATATATGAATCTGAGTCGGCCTTTTTGAGTTACTACTTAAGTCGACTATGTTTTTACACGTTTATGTATTAACTTTTTAGTGAGTGATTCATCTAGTTTGAATTATTAGGGGCTTTCGAATGATATAAGATTTATTCTGATTTGACCCAAGGCTAAAAAGGTTATAATCAGAAATCTTGGTGCTCTTATTCGGCTGCTAAATTGGACTGGTCCGAAAAATTTTGAGCTGGAAATTTACTTTAAGACTTTCTTACCTTGAAAAGATGACAATAGAGCGAATTGTCCAAACATTCGCTATCAAATGAATTTAATAAAGCAATGTTTGCTTTATCAACAAATAATCCTTTAATTATCTCATCATTAACTTTCCCTGCTCCAATAGCCAAAACAATTGCATGTATATGTCCTCCTTCTTTGTTGACAGGGGTTGACATAAATAATCGGAAATTTTTAATCTCTTTAATGCCATTTCTTTTTGTAATATTTTTCCATTCCTCGAAAAGTTCATTAAATGAATCAGTTGGACCAATAACATTATCAACTTTTGTTGATGAATCGCGCCAGTTTTCATTTAATGATAAAGGTTTGCATAAGTCTGGATGAAGATAAACTTGGACATTTTCGAAGTTATCTGAAAATATTATTTTTTATAATTGCTAGAAATGGAATATACTGCTTCTCAGAAAATTTCCCTCAAATCTAGGGTTGTTTCCCATTCTTTCTAAAAGTAGGAATTAAAGACAAAAAAATTTCAACGTCTTCAGCTCACTCCTCCAATCCTTCCCCACGTGGCTAGCTGACCTGACACCGACTTTTCAGCTCATTAATAATAACAGAACTTCGGAAGCAGGCCAATATACCGCCGAACTATATTGTCGAATCCGGGACGCCCTGCTATGTTTCGATTCAGCTCGTTGAGGCGCATCGAACCATACCAGGGCCTCCAGATTCGACAATTTTTAACAAAGTTAAAGCTCGGAGGTATATGGTTTCGCGGTATAAGGAGTGTACCCGGAACTACACAATAACCCTGCCTCTAGAACACAAACCTATATCCAATTGTTCATTCATTTGTTTTAGCTCTTTAATTCTTTTTTCTATTTTTAATACCCATTCATCCAAAATCTCCTTTTTTTCTATTTTACAGATTTCTGTGATTAATTGTCTCTGATTGTCGATTAACACATTCCAATT
This sequence comes from Meloidogyne arenaria, assembly GCA_036172955.1. Classification (NCBI taxonomy): domain Eukaryota; kingdom Metazoa; phylum Nematoda; class Chromadorea; order Rhabditida; family Meloidogynidae; genus Meloidogyne; species Meloidogyne arenaria. The sequence goes on along the minus strand of JARQAB010000029.1, from coordinate 572,481 downwards.
AATCTTAATATGTTCCACAAAATATTTCGAAATCTTTTCCAAATACAAATTTTCTTTGATTTTTACAAACGTTTCGATATCTAATAATAGCTTTCCATCTATTACTTTTAATATTTCAATTAATAAATGATACAAATCATTTTCAACTTTTCTATTTCCTTCATCTTCATTTTTTGAAATTAATTTTTCTTTTATTTTCCCCCAATAATTCTCCATTCTTTTAAACTTTTTAAAGTTTAAAAAATAAATTTCAAATACTTTAATATAATTTTTCTTTAAATTGTCCAAAAATTCAAAACGCTTCCCAATCTCATTTGCAAAAATTCCAACATCAACAAAACTTTGATTAATTGAATGTTTTCCTTTAGCAATTTGATTAAAAATATCAAACAGATTTTTATCTTCTGTAAAGTATTCCACTTTTATAATTTCCTCGACTTTCTCAAGTGTAGTTATATTTTTAGTTTCTGTCGTTTTTGCTTCCTTAACCTCTGTTAAGTTTTTATTTTGAACCTTAAAATTATTATATTATTTTTACATATTCACAGACTTTGTAATGGACATGGTTTTTGTATCCGATACCCTATATTTACGGCGGATACAGGCGGATACCCGCAAGCATTTCTATATTCTCTGTATCGTTATCCATTACCAATTCTGCATATTCAAATCTCAGGATATCATATTCACCCTCTCATAACAATAAATATACTAAGTCACCGCAGAAATGTAATGTCTAGGATCGTTCACTTGGTCTGGGACCATTCATTCCTTAACCTATTGTTGTGTCCGCACTTGCAGAAAGAATATAAATGAAAATAAATAACCCAAGATCGGGTTGGATGGTGGCACAGTCGGTTGTGCTTCGGTTTGGGCCCTTTCCATGATGGTTCAATTCCATCTCCCATCCACAATTTTTCCACAGCATGAACATCGTATACAATAATGGTGCAACGACCCGCCGGGCATAGCCCGAGGAACAAGCGAACCGTCAAATGCTGTGATGATCTGACATACTTTAACTGTCTAGAGAAATAAGGAGAAGACCCTGTGAGTATAGCCTGAGCTGTGTGCGGGCAGAAGTTGGAGGTAAAAATAAGCGTAAGGCTCCGTGAACGAGAGCAGCTAGTTAGGGCGTAAGTCGCGGGTGAGTCGCAGCCAGAAAAAAAAAATTGCCACAAATGGGTTTCTGTGTGTGCTCTCCCAAAAATCGAAAACAGTTGATAGTTATCGAAGACAAGCAACAAGCGAGGACGCTTGGTTTCGCAAGGCGGAAGGAGTGTTGTGTCCGCACTTGCAGAAAGAATATAAATGAAAATAAATAACCCAAGATCGGGTTGGATGGTGGCACAGTCGGTTGTGCTTTCGGTTTGGGCTCTTTCCGTGATGGTTCAATTCCATCTCCCATCCAATGAATTTTTCCACAGCATGAACATCGTATACAATACCTATCTCTCGACATTTCGTAAAATCATAATCGTTTTTCAGAATTTTAAAAATTCGATATAACTCCCAGAAATTACGAGAGATAGGTTAAGGAACGGTCCCAGACAAAGTAGGCGTAGGTCTGGAAGATGAAGAACTGTTAAGGATCCAGACCCAAGCTTTGAAACACAATGAAAATTTCAAATTTTGTGTTTCAATGCACAATTGGCTGTGCAAATGATCATTTGGACTAACATTACATCTGGATCTTTACATAAACATATAAGTGGAAATTATATGCCATTCATACCTCTGTAATTGCAACCTTTTGAGGCTTATCATGAGAAATTGTCGTACTTTTACTTTGTTTCTTTGATTTTTCTTTTTGTGGTTTTTTGTTTTTTACATTTTTAGAAATATTTAGTTGATCTTTAGCTAGTTTTTTTAATGTTTTCATTAATTCAATTGAATGTTCATTAGTAACAAAATTTTGTAATTTATCATTTAATGTGTTTTGTCTATCATTGAATATTCCTTAATTTAAAAAATAACTTTTAATGCTTACCATTAGGGCTAGGATTCTTAGGTTATATGGCAATCAATGATAAAGCCTTTCCCATTTTAACTGTCACTTTGTCACGCAGAATTCTTTTATTAGAATTTTACTCAATTATTAGTTAGATACTTTGCAATTTTCTGTTTATTTCGTGAATTCTGCGTGTCTAATAGATGGGCGAATGATGAAATGATTGAGGCAGTGGCCAACGTGGCGCGAACTTTGCGGACCCGAATTTTGCGGACCCGAACTTTGCGGACCCGAAATTTGCGGAACGAAAGTTGCGGACCCGAAATTTGCGGACCCGAAGATTGCGGACCCGAAAGTTGCGGACCCGAAATTTGCGGACCGACATTAGAGTAGAAAAATAAAGAAAAAAAATATTTTTCAATCTGTTAAAAAGACATTAATTATTTCAACGAATAGAAGATGTATATATTTTATTCGTCTTTTCTTTTGTGCTTAACATTCCATCAAAACTTAAACATCTTTGATTTTTAATAAAATGGTCTGCCTACGAAAACATTTTTCCAATAAATGACTGTTTATGCAAGTCAGCTGCCAAAAGAGCCCCGCATGAAACTCATCAAATTTTCGACTATTTTAAGAAGTAAGTTTGTCCGTTATAAAAAAATATAGTGATATATTAGTAACTATATAATACGCGATGATGGCAGTCCTCCACGATTTCCCGTACAGTCGTGGAATCACTACCTATCAGTTTTAAACGATATGTGCAGAACCAATAATGCACAGGTTTATTAATCAAAAATTACTTCTTAGATATAATTTAGGAAGCTTTTCATCTTAATTTGCGTAGAAAATTCAAAAATTTGCATCCACCTCTTTCTCGGTCTTTATTTTCCCTTTTAAAATTTTGCTTTTTAGTTTACTTTTAGCTTTGAAAGAAGAAGAGAGATTGGCCCAGGACAGAATGAGAACATTTGAGCTCGATCCCACAAGAGGATTGAATATGAGACCCAGAAAAGCGACTTACATAATTAATGATAGAGCGATTAGAGAGCTCGTAACCCGTTTTGATTTAATTCAAAACCCTAATGATGATCAAATTGTGAATCATCTAAGATCATTGCAATATAGACTTGGAGGAAACGGTTTTGATAATTGGGATATATAATTAAAAATCTATACAATATGCTTTTTCAATATAAATTTTAATAAAATATGGATAGTTCTTTAATTTTAAACTTTTATTTTTTTACTCTAATGTCAGTCCGCAAATTTCGGGTCCGCAATCTTCGGGTCCGCAAATTTCGGTCCGCAAAGTTCGGGTCCGCAAAATTCGGGTCCGCAAAGTTCGGGTCCGCAAAATTCGGGTCCGCAAATTAAAATCCGCAAATTTCGGCGCGCCGTGGCCAATGATGGCAGTCCCAACACATAGTGTTTCATAGAAATATCAAGCGATTACCTGGCAAAAATTTAAACAATTCATTATTTTTATCATTTAAGAATTTATTTAAAGTTTTATAATGTACTTCATTTAACCAATCATCAAATTTATCTTGAATTTTTATGTACGATTCCTTTATATCGAATTTATTTTTATATTCATTATTTTCAAGTTCTTTACTGATAGCTTCAATTCCCATACTTGTTATCTTTTGCCATACAACAACCCATTTTTCATAGAGGTCTTCATTTGCCTTAATAAAATCAGAATATTATAATTATAATAGTTGACGGTTAATTGAAACCTATATTCAATAGCGAGGTAAAATATTGTGAGTTATCGCAAACAAGTAATGTTCCGATATCTTTTGTGTGTACCTTAACTCTGGTTTGATAGAATTTTTATTCTTATAAAGTCAAATGGAAATGAGTAAACTATTGTAAATCAAATTAGTAGTACATATCCCCATAGGTTCAAATTATTGAAGTTGGAATTTTTTTGCTTTCAGTATAAAAGTCCACATAAATATGTATACGTGTCTTTTTCGAGCCAACTACCGTATTTTTCCCAATAGAAGCGCACGTCCCATTTGAAGCGCACGTCCTATTAGAAGCGCAGTCTATGAGGAGGTTGAAAAATACAAGCGCAGGTCCCAATAGAAGCGCACGTCCTATTATAAGCGCACCCTATGAAATACTTATTTGAGCAATTACTCTGTTACATAGTAGTGTTCGGCACGGTTCGGTACTCCCTCGGTACTCCAGAAAATACCAAGTCGGTATTTTCCGGTACTCCGGATACCGGAACCGTCCCGAACATATTTTGGGGAATTTCTGTACTTTTCGGTATCGGAAATTTTCGGTACTCCCGGAACCGTACCGAAAAGGGTTCCAGTACCGCGGTACTCCCGAATCTTCGCTACTGGGAAATTTGACGAAAAAAAATGAGAAATATTGCTAGTCAAAAATTCCCCTTCAAATATGCTATCCCGAAAATCTCCTTCTATCCCCAATTTAGGTGTTGACGGATTTAAGGGTTGACCCCTTGACCTAAATCCGGAAGAACTACATACTGAAGACCTAGTTTAATCAAGGGATCTGAATGAAATAAAGGGGTAATGAGGGATTTGACTAGATTAGGGAGGATATCGAGACAAAAATCAATAATAATGAATAAAAATACATGTGAGCGAGTGCATCATCTATTTGTGATATAAGGATTTAAGGGATAGTGATTTTGAGGGATCGTGGATCTCAATGTCTTCGAAGGATAATAGGGATTATAGAGGATATCGAAGGGTTTGAGGGATATCGGAGAATTGAGGGGAGAAGACTGGGTCCTAATCGGAAAATCAAGTTTCTCTGAGCCTGTATTCTAAAATAACCCTATCTTCAGGTATTTTAAAATTAAGGGGATTACGTAGGATATCGAGGGATTTGAGGGTCCCTTAAAGGATATGAGGGTCCCTTAAAGGTCGCCGGGCGACTTTTGCGCCGCGACATTTGCGCCGCCACTATTTAGAAAAATAAAATAATAACTACAATCGGACCTCATTATAGTGTACCCCTTCAGTTCTATAGAGAGTTAATATGTTTTAAATTTCTATAATGTTATAAAAATTAGTTCGCATAGGAGTTGAAAAATAAAAGCGCACGTCCTATTTGAAGCGCACATCCCAATAGAAGCGCATTCTACGCGGAGGTTGAAAAATAGAAGCGCATGCGCTTCTATTGGGAAAAATACGGTATCTTAGATCCAACTCGAGTCGCATGTAATCCCTCAAATCAACTTATATTTCCAGATTAATCTTTATATCCCGGATTGCTGATTGCGTGGTCCATTGACCTATTGACTGAAGTTTTGTCTGCAAATTTTAATGTTTATTTTTACGGACTGCGAAAAATTGCGAACTCTCGGAACTGATTGAGTTCCAAAAGTTCAAATGGTTCGGGATCACGCGGATAAATCGCGTAAGTAACAGTAATCCAGTTTGTCTCTTAAAGCTCGTGAGTTCAAAATTTTAAGCCAGATAAGGAGCTAAAAAATTCTTCTTTTTAGCGCCGCAGGCGAAAATTTTGAGAATTTTGGAAAGCACAAAACTGGTAAAAATTTTCCGAGCCATTCTTTTCGGGCATGTTTTTAGTCAGTCCATTCAGTCTATTTTGGTCCAAAATTATATTCATATCTTTACTAACTATGATTTTATCTTTTTGCTGCACGCTTACATATTCCTTCAAGAAATACATTTTGTAAACCAATGCTTCCTTTATATTTTCAATATTCTCTTCATCACTACATAATATTTTTCCATAAACAGTTCTAAAAAAAATTCTAGTATCCGTGATGACATTCCGCATGCTTATGCAATTGTTTGTTATTTGCCATTTATTTTTGTTTTTAACTGAATTATCTACCCATCTGAACCAAAGAAGATAATCAACAATAATCTTGTTTGCTCGGTGATTAATTGAATCCTTCAATGCTTCGAAATATAATTTGTAATGTTTTGTTAACGTTTCATCTTTTCGAAGAACTAAATTTAGAACTAGAATTGTTTTACTATTTTTTGAATTCATAGACTTTTGATAATATCAATGCTTGTACTATTCTCCGTAACACATAACCTAAAATCTATAGATTTGGGACTACCTCCATTTATAACTCTTAATTCGAATCCACGATATCCATATACTCATATCACATTAATCACACAAAACCATCTATCCCTTTAATCTTCAAAATTTCCGCTATCTATATTACTCATCCACACCATCTTTTAGTTAATTAATTTATAAGTTTAAAAGTTTATGTAAGAACAGTTACCGTCAACTTCGAGTAATCCATTTTCTTTCATTACTTCAGTTATATCACGATGACCCCCCAATATATTATATAAACAATATATTGAGCCATCCGTCTTTTGTAATATCTTTCTTATATCTTTATCATTTAATATTTCTTTAAAGTACTCCATGTGTTCTTTATTCAAAAATTTTCTAATTTCATAAATTGTTAGTGTATTAGAAATATGTTTAACATTTTCAATTTCCTCATCAACTTTCTCTATTATCTCTTTAGTTTTCCCATTGTTAACGTGATTTTTATACGCAGCTTCATTTTCTGTCAAAAGTTCTACAATTTTAAACAAAAGCTGAACACACGAAGTAAGAAGATCTTTAGCATATAGATCAGAAATAACTGATTTTACTTTGACAAACAAATCATCCAATTTTTTCGAATTTAAATTTTTCTCAACATTATCCATCCTTTTCCAAAGCAGTTCAATAGTTATAAGCACTTCTTCTTCAGTTATATATTTGGAGCTATCAATCTCATGCATTTTTTCCTCTTGTTGATCAATCTTTAATATCTTTAGATAATTGTTCACTCGGTCTTTTTTATTCAATAACACTTAAATTGTAAAAATTTAACTTGTTATTAATATTAAAATCATAAAATTTTATCATTTTCAGCTTCCTTATCAAAAAAAAGGAAGATTTATAATGCCACGTTTAGCCAATAATTTTAGGTGGCACTATAAATGCGCAGCGCTTTTATAATGGTTGTATATACAGAAATAATTTAGATGCCTGTCGAGGACATAATTGAAATTATAGGCCCAGAGTTGTAAAAAAGCATTAATAGGACAACCGTAAACCAAAAATTAAAAAAAGAGTTTGGGGCTGATGAGAAAAGTAAACCTACTTATATCACTAAAAATTAATTAAAGAAGTGTAACATTCTGCCTAATAAAATTTTTATCTTATAACTATCTTGAAATATTGTGGTTAATGTTAAATTAATGTTAAATTTAAATTAAATAATATTTTCTTACTTTTTTGAAAATGTTTCTGAGCTACTTTTAGGAAGTTAGCTTTAAATTTTTTGTATTCTTCATTTCCTATCAAATTTAATGCTTTGTCTTTTGTTCCTTTTGTTCCGAGAACAAATATTTGTAAATCGGTATAAAAATTGTTTATAAAATGTATATGCGCAAAATTAATTAATGCTCTATTCTCAAAACATTTTTCTATCATTCGATTAATTTGTTCATCATTTTCACACAAAATTTGATTTTCAAAATTATTCTTCTGAAAAATTTAAAAATAAAAAAAACTGAAAGTTTAACAAGGGTTTGGCCTCGAATGCTCGGGGGCAGGTATTTTACAGACTTAGGCATTTGATATAGCAATTGTGTTCTTCCCAATATATTTTAAAAAAATTTTTACATACATAATTTAATATGGTTATATAGTTATTCCAATATTTGTTTTTTGAAAGTTTTTCGTTTTTAGCCCATTTATCAGCTAAACTATAAATTTCACAAAATTTCTTTTCCAACGACCAATTTTCATTTTTAAAAAGCTCTTCCAATAATTTCACGGCTTCTTTATGGAACCTTTTAAATTCATCGCCAAATTCGTCATTCCATTCAAAATTTTCAGAATTAATTTTCTCCGATTCATATCCTTTTTTATCATTAATAGGCATTAATTTAATAAAATTAATGAAAATCTCTTTTTCATTATCACGAATCCCTCCAATATTTCCGGCAACATTTTTAAGAAAAATTTTAAAATATTTTGAAACCGATTTAATATTAACTGATTTAATTGACAATTTTTGCAAACTTTCATCATCCATTCCTTCTTGATTTTCTTCAAAGTAATTTTTATACATTTTTAATAGTTCCTCATTTTCTTCATTATTTAGATTATCTCTCAGGATTTGACAATTTTTATCTCCTAACAAATTTAATAATTTATGTTTTGTTTCTCCATAAACAAATATTTTCAAATCTTTTGTATAATTGTATATAAATTCTGTATGCATTGATTTAACTGTATCCTTAAATGCTTCGTTTTCAAAACATTTTTGGACTATCCCATTAATTTTGTCATCATTTTCACACAAAATTTGATTTTCAAAAATTATCTTCTGAAAAAAAAGATCAAAATTATATTTGAATTGCGAATTAGTTACAATTATATTTCAAACTGTTCTTTGAAATATGCTTGTCTAACATTAGCGCTGCGACTTAGATACCTGTGTCGCGGTCTTTTGCGGCACGATTTTTGTGACGCGAAATTTGCGCTGCGACAAATAGAAAATAAAATCTTGGGCAAAACTTATTATATTTTAGGAAAATTGTGTTTGAGAAACCAGAATCTATAGGCTCTATAGTGTCATCGAGATGACTGTGGTTTTGATGTTTAGCTGCTACTGAAATTTGTATTTCTGCTGTGTCAGCATTTTCACCTTTCTAAAATCTAATAATTTTTAATAATATTTTTAATTTTTAGGTTAGGGCGGAGGAAAAGTCGCGAATCTAGTGCAAACGGCGCAAATGTTTAATTCGGCCGGCCGGATTGAATTTGATCAAAAATTTAATTTGTGATACATACATAATATATATTGTCTTTTACATAATCATTCCAATATTTGTTTTTTAAAAGTTTTTCGTTTTTAGCCCAATAATCTACTAAACTATAAATTTCACAAAATTTCTTTTCCAATGACCAATTCTCATTTTTAAAAAGCTCTTCCAATAATTTCACGGCTTCTTTATGGAACTGTTTAAATTCATCGCCAAATTCGTCATTCCATTCAAAATTATTTTTATTTTTAATTTTCTCTGATTCATCTCCTTTTTTACGATACATTAATTTGACAAAACTTTCCTCTTCATTACCTTCAGGTTCCGCATTTTTTCCAGAAACCTTTTCAGGTTCCGCATCTTTTCCAGCAACCTTTTTAAGCAAATCTTCATAATAAATTTTTACTATGTTCATTGACAGTTTTTCCAGACTTTGCTCATCCATTCCTTCTCCCAAATATTTTTTATACATTTCTAGCATTTTATCCTTTTCTTTTTCAACAAATTTGCTATATTCCTCGGTTTCGAGGATATCTCTCGTTGTTTCAATTATCACAACAAAATAAAAAATTAGTATGAAATATGCAGATAAACGCAGCATTGCGTAAATCTTTAAAAAAAAACTTAGATTTATGTGAATGCATTTGAGAATAGAAAAATAACAGTCTGCGGTAGAGGCTGGATTTTACTTTAGGAGGCTTTAAAATTTACAAAAAGGATAGCTGAGCTTATGCATTAACATAAGTTCATATTTCAAAACTTTTAATACTTTTTCTCTATTACATCTCAAGAGCGAGTTTTAAACATATTAACAATGTTAATTATTAATTGAGTGGAAATTATAAAAGTTATTTAAAAATAAAAAATTTTAAAATGAATGCCTCGCTTATTTTATTGTATTTTATAAGCAAGCTATTAGTTGGGAAAGGACATTAGCTAAATAAAAATGACTTTAGACGATTTGCCTTTAAACATTGTTTACAATTAAACACATGATAAATATTTATTTTTCTCTAAATTTTATTTCATAAAATACTCTCTAATTAATATCACTCACTAAAACACGCACTCTTTAATAGTCTCTCAACCATTACAATGTAAAATGGTGATCAGCAAGGGCCGAAATTTCGACCCTTATAAATTATTTTAAATAGAAAAATCACCACACCTCTTTCAAAATTTACCAATGTGATTATTGGGGACGAAATTTCGTATCGTTCTCTCATTTAAGTGGAAGAAATAATTTTTTTGTCAAAGCGCTATTAAGAAAGTCTTAAATAATATTTCTTAATTCTTTTTTCATCAAATACTTGGGTAAAGTTTTTCCCTTCATTTTTTAATAAAATTCAGGTGCCGACCCTGAGATGTAAAGTTATCATTAGAGTAACTTGAAATAACAAACTTAGACATAGCAAATGTCTTAGATTTAGACATAGCAAATGTCTAAGTCTCTAATTAAAGGCACTCACCAAAATACGCACTCTTTAATAGTCTCTCGATTATTGCAATGTAAAATGGTGATCAGCGAGGGCGAAAGGATGAGCAGCGCGGGCCTCCCTCCTCTCATCCTAGATTTTAACCAGAGAAAGAGGAGAGAGCTCAATTGTACAGCTCCGTCTTTTGGGAATCAAACTACATCAGGAGAAAGTTGGGCAAAAAGTTTAATGCAGGCGTGTGTTTTAATTGAATTTTGAAGAGTCTAATTAATTAAATTTCCCTTTTTAAAGACCCTCAAGTCCAACCAAGCTCATCTTGGATTATTAAAATTATTAGCCATTCATGGAAGCAACGAAGGAACTAGAGAATCATCATTAATCCCTATACTCTCCGACAATTTATTTCAAGGACTTTATATTAAAAGGCTTGAACTTGTTGGTTGTGGGATTGGTGTTATACAGAAGGGGGCATTTAGAGGGCTTGAATCTGTTCTACAAGAAATATTAACTTCCGGAAATAAAGTAAATTAATTTATTTTTTATTTACCAAAAATACTTGACAGATTCAAGAATTATCATTTAATGCTTTTCATCAAATGAATGCCCTAATTAAACTTGATCTTTCTGATAATTACATTGAGGAATTAAAGTCAGAATTGCCCCGAATTTCGAAAGTAAGCTTTGTTATTTCATACAGTCGGTCCTCCTAGAAGATAAACCCTTAGGGCTGAAAATATTTATCCTATTGGTCTGTATTTTAATTAGAAAGGCAATCCCTCCCTTAGAACCTAGAAAATCCACTACCCACAGGCCTGGAAACTACCCACAGGCCTGGAAACTGCTATGGCTCCATCCCTTCAAGAAAATTACTCCAAATTGAAATTATTTCGTATTTCGTGTATTGACACTAACAATATATCTCTTAGATCTCCCAATAAATAATGGAATTTTTTAAATTTTCATTAAATAATACCTTAACAATTAAGCTTAACGACATTAATTTATCACACAATAAAATAACTTCCATACACAAAAGTTTCTTTGATAATGTAAAGCATTCACTTCAAACAATAAATTTGGGACATAATCTTCTTGAAGAAGTACCTGCAAGTTGTAAGTAACATTTCAATATCCCTCCTTTAAATAAACAATTTTAAGCCCTTCGAGGTTTTCGAATGTTAATGGCTTTACATTTACACAATAATAATTTAAAAAATTTGCCACAACTTTCTTTTATGAATTTACCAGTCCTTTCCCTATTAAATCTGGCAGCAAATCAAATTCGTTCAATCCATCGTCAGGCTTTCCTTAATGTTCCACAACTTCGATTTCTTTATTTATCAGCAAATCAGCTGTCTGAAGTAATTAAATTGCCATAAAAATCAAAAAATTTAAACATTTTAAGGTCCAGCCCTTTCAGTTTAGTTCCTTTGAGAGATTGGAAATGCTTGATCTGAGCAATAATAAACTTGAAGATCTTCCAAATGATACTTTTGCTGGACTTCCAATACTAAAACAACTTTATTTGGGCGAGAACTTAATTGAACATCTCCAGCCCGAGGCCTTCTCTTCAAACTCAAGCATTGTTTCTCTCACATTTACAATTTATTTATTAAATCTGTATTTCAGGCAGTACTAATTTTGGAACAAAATAGGATATCAGAACTTCAAAAAGATGTATTTCGCAACCTTCGTCAGCTTCAACAACTCCATTGACGCATCTACCTTTCGAGGGAACCCTTCACTAGCAATGCTTGATCTAAGTCATAATGAGATCATTGATTTGGCTCCTGGAACGTTTTTAAATCAGTTAAATTTGCTCCTAGTCGATCTGAGTAACAATAAAATCCTTCGCACCCCTTATGGAGCTTTTGGACGTAGAGTGGCTACTGTACTTCTCAAAGGTGAATTCTGATACACTCTCACATCTAACTGAATTTTTCCTTAGATAATCCCTTGGTTTGTGTCGAAAAAATTCACATGCTTCAACAAGGCAACGGACTTTTCATTCCAAATAGTAATGATGCTATTTGTGGGGAATATAAGGACCATGATGCTTCTAACACTACCACGGTTAGTGTTCTACAGTTAGGGAGAACCAAATTAAATCTAAAAATAATTTAGATCCCAACTAGCGAGTTTGAAGCCAGAAATAGTGGTTTAATTGCTGATCAAGAAGCATCAATTACACCAAGTATAAGTGAGGAAACTGAGGGGGAAGAAGAAGATGATAATGAACCTTTAACTTCTCCCTCCCCTTTTGTCCAACAATTGGAAGAAAATCAACAAATTTCTAAAGACAAGCAACAGAATGTAAGCATAATTACTCCAGGAAGAATCAAACCATGTGACAGCTATTCAATCAACATGTGACAGCTATTCAATCAAATGTTGGAAATAATTTTGAAATTTAAAAATTTTTTAAATTTATTTTAAGAAAGCATTGACCTCCCCTACCAAAGAAAACAAGCCAATTGCTCTAACTGAAAGTATTATTGAAGATTCTGAGTATAACACAAGCAGAGAACCGTCGTCAACTTTAAGCAGTTCTTCTAGGCTAATTAATGAAACCCCTAAGAGCTATTTAGATTTGACAGAAAACACAAAAGCTGAAACAACCACAACTGAAATTGGCATAAATCCTCGCGTTATCTATCCACATCCTGTTCCGTTCCTAAAGCCTGCTCCAAAAATGCACACAGCTACTCAGTAAGGGTTATTAAAAGTATTTTATTTGTTCATTTAATTAAAGCGTTGAAAAAGATCAAAATGGAAATCCTATACTAATACCAACTCTACCACCAAGCATAGTTGTTGCCGAAAATTCTTGGCATTTGAATCAACACATGCCGTTAGAAGAAGATAAAACTAATCCTAAACCGGATAGAGAAGGTAGAGAATATTTTTTATACAAAACTTTAGGGCATGCGTCCCATGGGCTTTATCTGTCCAAAAATATTTATGAGTCCCAAAAGCGGCGAAACGCTCATATGACACATAAAATATCATGTGGTGAATGCCCTAAATTAAAACCAAAATATTATAATTATACTAAGGTGATAAAATTAATAAAATTAGTAAAATTACTATAAAATTATAAAATTACTATAAAATTACTACCACATCTTACACCGATCATTCAACCCACAATTATTCAACAGTAGAAAATAACGAAAAAATTGAAGAATTTCCATTGCTTTTATCAAAAACTCCAATAATATCAGAAGAAAATTCGTTACAACACATTGGAGCTGAATTTTCAGAGAAAAGGAGTAACAATAGAAGAATGTTTCCAACAATAATTATTGTTATTTGTATTGGTGCTGTTGCTGTTGTAATGTGTTCTGTTTTTGTTGGATTATGTGTTGCTAGGAGGTCGGTTATTGTTAGTGTGCGAACTATGAAAAATCCCAGATCCAGTTTCGGGATTTTAAAAAATTCTATACGGACAGGATTTTCTAATTGAAAGGAGAGAAAGAGTTAGCTGCACTAGTCGGGGATTTGAGATCTTTTCGGGATTTGAGATCTTTTTGAGATCTTTTTCGGGATTTGAGATCTTTTTGAGATCTTTTCGGGGATTTGAGATCTTTTGTACAGAATGAAATCTCATAACAATAACTGCCAGGAGTTCGCATAATTGATGCCTGCTCATGACTAAACATCAATACTCTCATATTTGATTTTGGCTCTAAAATATCCCTTTATTCAGACGTAAACTTCGTCAACTTCACTCCGACACAGGCATAAGTTTGGGTACAGCGGGCCTTGTTGGAATGCAATCCTCGTCTTTATCATCTCATTCCCCCATTTCAAATTCATTCATGAATACTGCTAGCACTACTAGAGCGGCACAAATGGGAGGGTTTTGCTATATTTCTGGTCCGAATCAGCAAAGGCAGTATGAAACTTTAAAGAGGTTAGGCTTATAGTTCCAATTTTATTAGTAATCTCTGACTTAAGAGAAGGAATACAGCAAAATTTTGGCGGAACATTGAATAGATTGTCTACTACACAAGAGGATATTTATGGATGGCTTTATACTCCTTGTGGATATAATGCTTATCGGAAATAAAAAATTTTAACATGACCAGAAAGTTTATTTATTAAGATTTTTAAAATTCAATGAAAATTCAAGAAAATTCCGGTCATATGTAAAAACAGGTGCAATAAATATATAAATTTTTTCCAAAATTCATTCCATATGTTTATTTAAAATTTTTCATAAATTTCAACAAAAAAATTTTTTGAGTCTTTTGGAATTAAAAATTATGCCACAAGGTTTTTATTGCCTGCCCAATATTGCCTGCCCAATTATTGCCTGCCCAATTATGTGTTGTGGTGTGGTGGCTACTATAAAAGCCTCACACAATTGTCAGTCCGTGTCTCCTAATTGTCTCCTAATTATTCCCAACCTTATTCTATTACTCCAATATTATTGTTATTTCTTTTGTGTGATAAACACATTATTGTATTGCTTCTTCATTGTTGTGCAAGACACAACAAATTGGCGCGGTCGACAACGGATTCAATTGAAAATTGAATTGAAGAAAAACAAATCAGGTTAGTGGCTTGTGAATTGTTTATTGAAAATATTGTATTGATTGTTAAGGATGAAAGCAGAGGATATTCAAAAACTCCTTGAACAACAACAGAACAAATTCAATCAACAGCAAAAGGAACTGCAGGAACGCCAAAATCAACAATTGTTAGTACAGCAGAAACAAATTGCAGAATTGTTGGATAAATTGGGAAATAGGTCAAATATTGATAGTGCGACGTCGCTTCACCAGGAAGGATCAGCACTATACGGTAAATTGCATAAATTGATTTCTGAGTTCCATTGTGATATTCCAAGGGCAGTCACGTTCGAAACGTGGTTTGATAAGTACAAATCGTACTTTGAAATTGAAGGGGCGACATTGAGTGATGAATTGAAAGCAAGATTGCTTGTTTCGAAATTGGGAGCCCCTGAATATTCTAAAATAGCCCAAAAATTATTGCCACGAAAATTGTCTGACCTGAAATTTGGGGAATTGTTAAAAGAATTGAAAGAGGAGTTTGGGGACCCGAGGTCCAAATTGCTTAAGCGTTTCGATACGCTTAAATTGAAATGTAATGAATTCAAAAATATATTGCAATTTGGAAATCTCGTAAATGCCGAATGCGAAAAGTCAGAGATGAATCTGACTATTGAAGAAATAAAAATATTGATTTTTATTGTAGGTCTTCCTGACTCTGCAATAGATGTGAAACAAAATTGCATTCGAATGATTGAAAATAAATCAAAGAAAAAAGAAGATTGTAAATTCAAGGAATTATTGGAAGATTGTCGAGGATTCTTGTCCACGAAAAAAGAAGTCAAATTGTTGTCTGAACCTAAACAGGTCAGTAAAATTGAATTAGGTTCGCCACCTGAAATAAATATTATTCAGGAACCTCAATTGCAACAACAAAATATTGAACTTCCAAACAAGAATTGCTATCACCATCCAACAAAAAGGCCATATTGTAACCATTGTAAGAAACCAGGACATTGGATTGCAAATTGCTATTTCGCTGGTAAGCGTAAATTTTCACCTAGAGTGAATAATGTTAAAATTGGTTTAGATACTACCAATAATGGTCCTTATTGTGTGATGTTGGATATTGAAGATAATGAGGTGATGCAGAAGCAAAATTGGATTGTTCAAGAAGTGAAAATAAATAGAACTTCAATGAACATGATTGTTGATACGGCTGCGCAAATTTCAATTATTTCAAAAGAAACTTGGTCACAAATTGGTGAACCAAAATTGGAAGAAGTTTCCTATAATGGAATTGCTGTGGACCAATCAAAATTCAAATAATTTTCCATTCTTCAATTTGCAATTTCGAATAATCTTTTTTGTTTGGAATTTTTTGGACTTACATGCATGTGAACGCCAACAATTTTTTATTCTTTTTCAATTTCCGAATGCTACAATTTTTCAATACTATTTTTCTTCAATAATCTCCTTCAATAGTATTTTACAATTTTTTACAATTCTTCAATGTAGCAATATTTTTCTTTTCAATTCGGAAATTTATCGGCTTTTTTGTTTTTTGTTTTGTTGTGTGCTTCAGGACTAATAATTTAAGCATTTTAGCTTTCAATTCAGGTATTTCACCTTTCAATTTATGTGTCCATCACGCACTAACAATTCAATTTTTTAATGCCGACAATTTACGACGTCTGTCCACTCACAATTCAATAATCCTTTTCAATAATTGCTTCAAGCAATTTTTTTCCACTTCGCCTACTCTCTTTTATCTCGCCTCCACTGTAGCTGTTGTCGCTCGTTGACGCTCCCGTAGACGAACTTGACTGTTGACGAATTCCGTAGTCGACCGCGCCACTGTTACGTCCGAAGGTTTAGCCGGGAGACGAGTGTCGACGTGCACAATAATAACAGTTTATCCAAAGAGAAATGACAATGTAGGCGAAGGGATTGAGATGGAACAGACGAAGGAGATCAGGGACTAGCCGGGCTAGTATGATCCAATTAGACTGACGCTTACAGTGGCTTTTATAGTAGTAATATTGCGAAAAATTGAAGATATTGAAGACTATCAACAGCCAAAAATTGAATCAAAGAAGAGCTACGCTGTCAAACGCTCAGATGCGAGGCTGTACAATGAAGGTGCAACACCCAAAAAGAAGACAAAAGTCCAATCTGATGAATCTGAGGATAAGATGGAAAGCTGCTCTGACGGTTCAATAATTTCTGAGGGTTTGATAAATTCTGAGGGTTCAAACATTTCTGGAAGATAGATGAAGTACAGGAAAATAAATAGATAAATTATGTTCTTGTTTGTAAAATTTTTGTTTGTTCCCTTATTCCCTCATTTTTTTTGTATGTATTTGTTGACCGGACTTTTGTTATTGTTGTATGTTTTGTATTGGTGTTGCAACCCCAGCCTTGCAAAGGGGGAGGTGTTGTGGTGTGGTGGCTACTATAAAAGCCTCACACAATTGTCAGTCCGTGTCTCCTAATTGTCTCCTAATTATTCCCAACCTTATTCTATTACTCCAATATTATTGTTATTTCTTTTGTGTGATAAACACATTATTGTATTGCTTCTTCATTGTTGTGCAAGACACAACATTATGCCTGCCCAATCCCCTTTGAAATACCTTTGAATGACAATGGCCTTTGGCATTACGAACTCAAAAGTCTTAGAAAGTTGTCCCTTCTGTGAATACATGCAAAAGTTTGATATAATGATGTATAAAAATAATCTAAATAAATTTTTAAATTTTACATCTTAATTAAGACTGGGTAAATAGTTCTAAGTTTAAATGCCCACTCCGAAGCAGGGTCTCATGTACAAAACGGCACACGGACGCTCCAAAATTTGTGCCCCCTGCACGAGGTCATTCAAGATTTTTGCCCCCTGCACGAGGCAGGGGTCCTCCAAGATTTTTGCCCCCTGCACGAGGCAGGGGTCCTCCAAAATTTGTGCCCCCTGCGACGAGGCAGGGGGACTTGAGTTGCCCCCTGCACGAGGCAGGGGGACTTGAGTTGCCCCCTGCGACGAGGCAGGGGGACTTGAGTTGCCCCCTGCGACGAGGCAGGGGGACTTGGGTTGCCCCCTGCGACGAGGCAGGGGGACTTGAGTCGCCCCCTGCGACGAGGCAGGGGGACTTGGGTTGCCCCCTGCGACAAGGCAGGGGGACCTGAGTTGCCCCCTGCGACGAGGCAGGGGGACTTGAGTTGCCCCCTGCACGAGGCAGGGGGACTTGAGTTGCCCCCTGCGACGAGGCAGGGGGACTTGAGTTGCCCCCTGCGACGAGGCAGGGGGACTTGAGTTGCCCCCTGCGACGAGGCAGGGGGACTTGGGTTGCCCCCTGCGACGAGGCAGGGGGACTTGAGTCGCCCCCTGCGACGAGGCAGGGGGACTTGGGTTGCCCCCTGCGACGAGGCAGGGGGACCTGAGTTGCCCCCTGCGACGAGGCAGGGGGACTTGGGTTGCCCCCTGCGACGAGGCAGGGGGACTTGAGTTGCCCCCTGCGACGAGGCAGGGGGACTTGAGTTGCCCCCTGCGACGAGGCAGGGGGACTTGAGTTGCCCCCTGCGACGAGGCAGGGGGACTTGAGTTGCCCCCTGCGACGAGGCAGGGGGACTTGAGTTGCCCCCTGCGACGAGGCAGGGGGACTTGAGTTGCCCCCTGCGACGAGGCAGGGGGACTTGAGTTGCCCCCTGCGACGAGGCAGGGGGACTTGAGTTGCCCCCTGCGACGAGGCAGGGGGACTTGATTGCCACCAGCCGAAGCAAGTGGACTTTTGGAGCGCTCGTATTATAAGAAATAATTAAAAGTATAAGCTTTGAAAATAAAAAATTTTCGACGGTAAATAGCAAAGGGTTATAGAACACTAATTATTTATTTATTCATTTAATAATTTCTATCTCTTTCTTTATTTCACTTTTCTTTCTTTATTTCACTGTTCCCTATATCTTTCTTTTATTCTCTTTCTTTATTTTGTGAATAAAAAATACACGATATATCTACAGCCCTGTGTTTATCAAAATGGTCATAAGTGTAAAATATTTAAAATTGTCGAAGGGCAGATTTTTTAAGTTTTAGAACCTATTAATTTTTTAATAATTTTTTTCCAGAAATTTTATAAATTTTGTAAGATAAGGCACTTTCTATTAACCTAAATAATGCTCAAATATTATTCACAAAACATTTTTGCTTGAGAGCAGAACAAAAATTAAACGCTTGATCTAAACGTAAATAGAAAAGAATTTGAGAAAATCAAGCAAATTAAAAAGGAAAAGGTTCTTAAGAGGGATTTGGATTTTGGAAGAAACCAAATGAGGCGTTAAATGTGCGCAATTTGTCGTAGTTGACCGTGAACAGGAAGGCGACATTGAAAAAATAAATTTCTGTTTTGAATATTTATTTGAAGAATTTTTGATCAAATAAACTATCCCCCATCCTTCTATTTTACTTGAAAAAAAATCCTTAAAAATTTCCAAATTTTTATTTACATCAATTTACGTTTATTTTTTGTCCTCCTCCTCAACCCTCTACTTCATTTGTAGTTTCCCCTTTCCGTCCGAATGACTATTTTTCTCAATGAATGGTTGAGCACTACTAGAAGACTTTTTAGGGGATTGGCCATTATTCTCTCCCTTTTTTGGAGGAGTGCCTCCGTCAAAATTCAATTTCCTTTTTTTGGCCATTCTCTAAATTCGAAAATAGAGAATTGCCAAAAAAAAGTGCAAGAGAACTACTGCAAAAATAGCAAAACAACTAATAAAAACGGCTTTATTTACTCAAAGTTTTTACGACATTTTAATGCATTTTCTTTACTTTTTTATGTTTTTCTAAATAGTACCTAAATAGTTTAATAATTGCACATAGCCCCCCCCCCGAAGCCCCCCCCCCCCATTTTCTGCAATTCTGGAACCACCCGAACCCTTACCCAAAAGACAACTCAGTCCCCGAATGCCCTCCCCGTCAGACCCAATCCTCGACACTCCCGAACCTGGAGGGTCAATGGTGCTACCTTAATTTTAATTATTGACAGACATATTTTTATTAAAATATTTCCAATTACGTGAAGCAAGGTCATGGTCATTTCCCACATCATAATTTTTTAAGAAAAATTATGTATAATTTTTAATATTTTTTGTCCAATAAAATTTCTTTCCCTACTCCTGCTTATTTACCAAGTAATTATTTAAATTTACATATTATTCCAATTATTTTCCTCATTTATTAAATTTTAATTATTTTTATCTGGCCACTTCATTTCATAACAATTCTTTTAAAAAATTTAATCTCTTATATTACATTTTCCCAATATTCTTAAAATTATAAGGCTTTTAATCCTTTCCCACATTTTTTATTATTACTTACATATCTCTTCAACTCTTTTCAAAAAAATTCCCATAATTCCCCACCCCTTTTCTTCAATTCTGGGACCATTTACTCTTTTTCCCGCTCATTGTTAAATCCAATGACCTATTATAAATATAAATCCGCAAAAATCTCATCCTCAACTTGAGTCATTCTTTCTTTTTTGTATAGCTGTTGATGGGATATTTGTAAGAATTTGACACTCACCTATCGGGCCTTATTCTATTTTATTATACTTTTTTTTGAATAATTGTTCCATAAAAAAACTCTTGAAATTTTTAAATGGCTTACAATTTATTTTAATAAATTTGTAGGTATTTAAATTACAGATTCGATAATTTATAGTATTTTTACGATAATTGAGAGGACTATAAAATGGACGGTAGACTCTAAAATAAATTAAAGTTGGCTGGTGTCGGGATAGCAACCGGTATCGGTCGGTATTATTCTTCTTTGTTTCAATTCCGATAATGATTTTGCTAACACCGATACCGAAGTATAAACCCCGATACCCATTTTGCACGATATTTTTGGTTATTTAGGTTCAGATTTTGCCAATGGGTTTGAGTAAATTATTTAAATTTTTAGAATTTCAATAAATTATTTTAAAGAAAATTTAACTAAATCCTCTTATTATTTTTATAAATCATAAAGGGATTTTCTTTTACCTTTATAAATTGCCCGACAATTTTTAATACTATTATTTAATATTCAAGTGCACTTTAATAAAAGATACCTCTATAATACCTTGCTATGGATATCTTTTGTATTTTTTTTCAAAATTATTTTAGTGTATATCAGGGGTTAGCCGACAGAAAAAATAAATTCCCTTAATTTCATTGGTACCCAGAAAAGGGAATTTTTCTGAAATCGGCTGATCCGGGTTCGGGAATCAGTTTGGCTAGATTCCTGGTTTATATGGTCTTTTAATATACACCAAGCTCTTATCCATACTTACCAAGATTTTGAATTCAATAAGAAAATTTTATAAATACTTTCTATTTCCCTTAATATCCTTCCCATTTTTCCTTCCTGCAATTTATTAAAATTGCTTCACATTAGCATTTTTCCACTCTTCTACACTAAAACTCATTGAATTTTTCCTTCATTTATGTTAAGGCTTTTACTCATTCCTCCCTTAGACACTTTATTTAGTTGAGGAAAGTAGACCTAAACACAACAAATTAAGTGTTTGAGGAGGTCATTCTTTCCCCCTTTAGGTACTCTTTCCCCCATTAATTTGCCAATTTGCACTTTTCATCCCCCAGCCCCTGAAGAATTTTTAGACAGCTTGACATTTGCTGGACTTTGCCTAAGATTTCATTTTTTCTCCCAAAAATAAGGAACAAAGTTCTGACAAGAATGGCATTTTTTATTTTGCGAGGTGCGCAACACGGATGGGACGGGTTGAGGAAAAAAGTTGTTTCGGGTTTCGCGTCGGGTTTTCAAAATTTTACTCATATCGGGTTTCGGTTTGGAAAAAAGGTCTGATTTCGGGTATCGAGTTTTGGGTAAGCGCAATAGGGTACTTTTCTCTAAATTTTTAAACCCAATTTTTGCTTAGTTTTTGTTTATTCACACATGTTTCTCTTTGCTTATCTGCAATTCCCAAAATTTTACTAGAGTTTAAGCCAAGAAGATGTTTAAAATCTCTCATTTTATGATCCTTTTTCTTTTATGACTCCGACTTTTCTTTTAATTTTCTTTTTAAATGTTTAAAATTTGCGTTCATCTGTCAGTAAACATTGAAATATTAGTGAAGATTAAAGGTCACGAATTAAATATTATACATAGATTAAGTACCTAATAAATTTGAAAAACACCTTATGAGAATTTTGTCAGGCTATCTGTTCGATATCTTGTGATAATTTAGTTGTTCGACTCATGATAAAATTTGTGTCCCCGACCTCGATCCCTGGCAGTCTATTCCCCGACATTTCCTTCACCGAAAAAGTTCTCCCTGGCGGGTCGAGCACCAACACCTACTACACATTAAATCTATTTGGAATTTTTAATAACATAAATTATATGTATTTCCAAAACAATTAATACAACCATTTTATTGTTTGCCAAAGATTTTATTTAAGCGTTCTGAATATTACACTTAAATGCTCAAAATTTGCTCATCCTCCTTTTTTTATTCCCTCGCCCTCAATCCCCTCCCTCCCTAGCCCTTTTAGCCCACCACTCTGTTTGTTGCCCAATTTGTTCTTTTTCCATTCAATCCCCCCCTTTCCCAATATCCCCCTTAAAAATAAAAATTGTTCTATAAATTGTCTCCATATTCGGGGAAACTCAAAAATTAATAAAGAACACAGGCAAACTGTGAAAAAAATGTGGTTTGGAGACCTCCCCTACACTTAAAAAATATGAGGGTTGAACATGAATAGTGTTGGAATATTTATTTGTTCCCTCAAAAATCCCTCCCATCCACAAAAATCTTCCTCTTGAGAGGGTCCCTTTATTCTCATTTTGGGCTTTCTTCACCTACTCATTTCCCCTTTGGCAATTCCTGTTTTTGGCACATTGTTCTTCTGTTTAGGCTAAGGAATTGAACGAGGGGAGAATGAAGGAGCATTGTTTTTAATGGGGGAAAATATTTCCTGGAGGCAAATTTTAGTACTTATTTAGCCACAGAAAAATATTGTAACATTGCTAAATTAATGTTCCAATTAAAGTCGACATTTTCAAATTATCCTGGATTTTTTCAAAAAAAAATTTCCAAAAATCCGGGGGTTTTATACAAGCTGACCCGCCGGGCCAGGTTCCCCGAGCTAAAGCCTCGAAGACTGGAACACCCGGATTTTATTTTAACCCCCCCCCCCCCCCGGTTTCTGGGGGGGGGGGGGGTTAAAATTAAAGGGGGGGTTAAAAAAAAAAAAGGGGGGGGGGGTTAAAAAAGGTTTTTCTGCGACTCTTGACAGGGAGGTCAGCTTTTACCGCACTAACCCGCGTAAATGTTTGAGCTTTCACCAGCCCCTCAAAAGGATCCAAAAAAGGATCAAATCCAATCAAAAGTATCTGACTTAAAAGTCCAAAAGCCGCCCGACATCCCCTACTATTAACTACGCAACATAATATTTTTTTATTTTGAAATCTCAAACTTAGGTAATTATACTTGGGTAAATTATAAATAGAAACCCCAAGAATTTTTCCAAGGTCTTTCTATACATTTCTAAAATTTCCTCCAATATTTTTTACAAAAATTGTTCATATTTCTCGGTTTTGAGGAAATCCCTGATGTTGCAATTAATTAAACTGCTCCAGCGAGAGTTTGACAACATATTTAATGTATTTATTTAAGAAATACAGCATATAAAAATTATTAAAAATAAAAATTTTTAAAATGAACACCTCCTTATTTCTCAATTTAAAAGCAAGCATTTTTAAAGTCACGCATATGATTGTTGTCTAATGCCAGAGTTAGAGGGCAATATGACAATTTTATTAAGCTTTTATAAGATAGGCTACAGTTTTCTACGACACATCTTGTATAAAATATTACCCATTTACTTCAAAACTCTTTAAACGGAAATTCTTCCCCACATTTTTTCCAAAATTATACCATCGTGAGCATTCGTTTCGTTGTTTCGCTTTTTTTTTAAAAATTTCAATTTGTTAATTTTTTTTTTCAATTTTTTTTATAACTAGCAAATATTTTTATATTAACAAAGAGATTTTAATTATTTTCCTATTAAACAATCTTGTTCTCCAATTTTAATTAAAAATCATTTTTTATCTTCACAAACTTATTTAGTACAAACAAAGAACAATTAAACGAGAAAAAGAATTCCTAAATTTATTAAAACAAGAACATTTATTAGCTAATTTTAATTTAAAAAATTTTTTCCATGCATAACAAGTAAGGTTGTAGTTAAGAATTGTAAGCTATTAACATCAAACCCAATTTTACCTCCGATAAGACACTAAGAATATTTAAAGTTTTTATTTATAATTTACCCAAGTTTATTTATCCAAGTTTTAGATATCAGATTATTGATATATTGGAAACACCAAAATGACGACTAAAACTGCAATTCGACAAATTTTAAATAAATTGACTTCTATTGAACAACGTATTTTGAAATTTGAATAGGTCAAGAGCAACAGAAACAAAGACGACAACATTCTTGCAGCAGTTTTGACAAAATCGCTGAATTGGAAGAAAAATAAGGTAATTTGGAAAAATTAATTTTAAACAACAACAACACAACGACAAAGACCCGGCTCGCGCTATGGAAAATAATGAGCAACAGCGTAAAATTTGATTGTCAAATGTGGAAACGCTGATCGAACGGTTGGGAGTCAAAACTGATGAGGTTGTTTACTGCCTTGGCAAAATCCCAACCCCGTCATGTGGATCGCGTCTGTTAAAGTGCGTTCTTCCTGCTTCTTTGCCCAATCTTGAATATAAAATGCCGCAAAATAAACATATTTTTTTCAAAATATGTTTATTTAACAAAAAATTTATAAATTATATTATGTATAAACGCTTAGGACACCTCAAAACAAAAATAATTTTTTGTCCACTAATAATTTTTTCAAATGATAGCTTTTAAAATTGGTGCCGTGTGATTTGGGCAGTGGTGAATTCGGCAGTGAGTTATTTGGGCATTGAGTGATTTGGGCAGTAAACGTTTTTTAAAAAATAATTTTACACGCAAAAACAATTTGAGTAACACTAGAAAAATAATTTTGAGTGATTTGGACAGTAAATTAAATTTTTTTAAATTGATACAAAAAATTCAAAATTTTTATTTTAACTTAAAGTAACTCCAACATATTTTTCAAAAGAGTGTTACCATTCGACTCAGCTCGCCGAGACGAATCGAAGTTGACGGGTTTTTTCCTATTGACGGGTTTGGCGGGGGAAAATTTTCTAACGGTAAATTTTCAAAATTATAAAAGTTCAAATAAAAAATTAAATAGAAATTAAATTATTAAATCAAAAAGCATTTTTGGCTTTAAGTAAGATGATGTAATTGTTAGACAAACTAAAGGAAAACAAAGGGCAATTGTTGAGAAATTATTGAGGACAAATACCGTATTTTCTCTAATAGAGTGACAGTCATTCTATTTTTCATATACCCCAAAAAAGTGTCATTCAATTAGAGATGTCATTCAAATGGAGACTGTCATTTTATTTTTCATATACCCCAAAAAAGTGTCATTCAATTAGAGATGTCATTCAATTAGAGATGTCATTTAATTAGAGTAAATACGGTAGTAGTTGAGAAATAATCAAGTTAAAAAAAACTAAATAGTGGGAAATACATGAAAAGTGCAAATACATATGTAATAGGCAAATGCCGACAATCTTTTGATTGTCGGCAATCTTTTGATTGTCGGCATTTGCCGGAAATTGTCGGCAATTAAGAAATGTCGCAATTAAGAAATTCTTAGTGATATTTAAAGGACTAATAATTTACCAAAAAATCAGTTTGTATTCCCTTTAATATATCTTAAATACTTTCCTAGTCTAAATGGATCTCTCTTCTTCGTTAAATTAAATTTAAACACCTCCGCTCGTAATCCGGGTAAATTCAGCCGGACATCAGATAATGGCTTGCTTATATATTCTTAGCGATAAATTCTAACAAAATTTCAAGAAGCTTCGCCTTCAACAGTGAAGAGTAGTAAACCTGGCTTATTATAAGATACAGGGCAGTTGAGTTTAGTCTATCGATAGTCCAAATCTCTTCAATTCTAGTATTTATAGACTTCTTATTTAAGTTTTTTTTCAAATAAAGAGGTAAATTATGGCATCCATCTATTTGTTCCTTTTACTCTTTTTGTTCAATTTTATTTTTAAAATTGAATCCACCCACTACAAAACATTGATGGTTGATAAAAATGCTTCACCTGATGAGATTGAAGATGCATTTAATGAAAGGAAAGAAAAAAATCGAACTGCAAAACAGAACGATAAAGACTTTTTTGATAATTTGGGAAAATTGTCGGAAGCTTATTCGATTCTTAGCGATAAAACAAAAAGGGAAAAATATGATAGAGAACTTGCTAACAAGAAAGGAAAATCTAAGGAAGGGGAAAGTTCAAATGCTGGAAATATAAGCCAAGAAGATCATTTTAGAGGGGGAACAATTTATAACACAGGCAACACTTTCTTTGGCACAGGAAATGCCGGAGTTGTCTCAGAAGATCAGGTTAACATGGGATCCTCGTTTGGTGGATCAAGACCCTCAATTGGAAAAGGGTTCCCACGTGGAGGGAATATCCGAAGTAAGTAAAACTCATAATAAAGTTTACAACTTTATAGAGCATAGAAATATATTCATTCACGCCGGTAAAAGTCCAGCTCGCCGTACACATGTCCGCAAAGGGAATTCTGCAAAAATGATTTTTTGCTGCATTCTTCTCCTCTCCTTCTCTCTACCATAATTCTCCTCAGGTTATCAAATGATAAGTGACAGTTTGGCGTCGCTTCTGTGTTTATTCTTTCTTTTATTTTTTTTTTGTAAAAAAGAGGGATAAGGCTACTTTGCAGCCTCTGATTGAGCGTCACATTGCGCGTAATACTCTTATTTTCTCTGATGAGTGGCGCGCCTATATCGGACTTGAACAACTCGGATATCAGCATCAAACTGTTAATCCCAAGAATTTTTCATGAACCCAAAGAATGGCGCAAATACCCAACAAATTGAGGCATTTTGGAATAGACTGCGTTTTAGAATGGTCAGGCAGATGAGACATTTTACAGAAAGTGAATTACCAAAATATATGGCTTTTTATTGGTTTTTATCATTACATTATAATCCAATTAAATGTTGTTATCCACCTGATTTGCTTGAAATTTATTTGAGAAATTTATCACAGATTTATATTCTTTAAATTTTTATTTATTGTAAATAAATATTCTTTCAATTTTACTTCTTTTATTATTTTTACTTCTTATATTATTTATATCTACTTCCTTTATTGTCTACGCCAAACTGTCACTTATCATTTAATAAGCTGCGGAGAATTATGGTAGAGAGAAGGAGAGGAGAAGAATGCAGCAAAAAATCATTTTTGCAGAATTCCCTTTGCGGACATGTGTACGGCGAGCTGGACTTTTACCATTCACGCCTCGTTATCTCAAAACAATGTCCATTTATCTACTATTTATATAAGATACATTCAAAATTCGTTTATAAAAATCCTTACATCCTTAAATTTTTTATTAATTTAAAACAAATTCAAAAAATTGAGTGCAAACATGTCCAAATTTCTAATTAATACTTTAATATAAAGGTTGGAATGGAGGAGTTGGTTTCGTAAAATTATCAGTATTCAAAGAAGGAATTGTTGTTGAAAGCCCTGAACAGTATTCTGAGTTTGTTAAAAATTTAAGCATCAATGGTGGGTTAGTGAATGCAATAATTTATGGAAATAGCATAAAAGCAAAATCCAACGGATCCAATTTCTTAGAAGAACCGGTTAAAGTTCGTGTTAATGGAGGGATCGGAAATGTTTCTACGACTACAAGTAGATATGTATTTGCAGAAAACAAACCAAACCACACAATAAAGGACACTTTTTCAATAAATGGTGGCATCCAAACTCTCGAGGTTATCGAAAGAATTAATTTGTATTCAGATTGTTTATGTGTCAAACTTAAAGTCGTTATAGAGTTAAGATCATCTTAAAATTTTAGGTCCATATTGCTAATGAAAATGGTAATAATAATATCAAAATAAATGGAGGAATTTCTAATGTTCAAATGATTGGGGAAGGAAATACTTACGGAAATCAAGGAGGAGGAAATGCTGGGTATCAAAGAGCCTCGTCTTTTGGTGGAGGATCGCATCATTCAAGGGGAAGAACATATAACACAAGCTCATTCTTTGGCGATGGATTTGGTCAATTTGGCTCAGGATCCCGATCTGGCTCAGGATTTCAATCTGCTCAGCATAGTCAAAGTGAGCAAAACTCATAATAAATTTTGAAACTTTATAGAGTATAGAAATATATGCTGATATCATTATTTATCAAGTTTTAAAATTTATATTAGAAACATATTTAAATTCCTCAAATTTTTGATTTTTTAAAATCATTTTACTAAAAATACGAAGACAAACATAGCACGATATGTTTGTTAAATAAAGTAAGTGAGCAGGCATTGATCCTCACCATTTACTGGTGCTTACATACTAAGCTACCTGTGTATAAGCTGGATCAGTTTTGTTGATTACAATATTTTAGTTAATTCAAAACTGCTTTTATACTAAATAATACTTTAATATAAAGGTTGGAATGGAGGATTAGGTTCTGTAAAAGTATCAGTATTCGATGAAGGAATTCTTGTCGAAAGCTCTCAACATTATTCTGAATTTGTTAAAAATTTAAACATCAATGGTGGGGTAGGAAATGCAATAATTAATGGAAATAACATAAAATTTACTGAATATTGGTCGAAGACTGATATATTTATTAATGGAGTAAATGTTCATTATAACGAGGGGGTGACGACTGTAGACGGTGTTAGAATTGAGAAAAATGGAGAAAAGATAAAAATAACAGGACGTAACATTACTCCAAATACTAATTTGAAGGGATATAAAATGATGAAAGGAAAGGCTTTTGAATTTCGTGCAAATGGAGGGGTCGGAAATATTACTACGTCTAGAGATAGATATGTATTTAACCAAACAAAGCCACAAGGACAAGCAGGAAATGCTCTTACAATAAATGGGGGTATCACAACTCTCGAGGTAATCAAAAGGACTATTTTCTTTTAAATTGTCCCATTCAAAAATTTTAGCTTTTGTTGGGCTTTCCTTGCTGAGCTTCCAAATAACATAGAAAACAAAAATTTTATTCCAGGGGTTGGGTTCGGCTTATAAATTCTAACAGAAGATTTGACTAACAAACATGCTTATCACAAATGTTGCAATACAATAGAATAAGCTAGAATATGCGCCTGTGTAGAAACTGACTGCGACTAAATAACAACACTAACATTAGACTAACAACAAACTAACTCACAACTGCTAGAAGGTCAAAAATACAGAAAAGTTGGAGCCCAACTTTCCGAAAATCTTGAAGCAAAACTTTCCTGAGTCCAAATTTACGGACTCTGTCCATAATCCCCATATATACTTTACTTAGGTCTCAATTTTAAAATTTAGATGCATATTGCTGATGTAGAGGGCTATAATTATATTAAATTAAATGGCGGAGTTTCTAATGCTCACATGAATGGGGCAGTAAACACTTTTGGCAAGGAAGAGATTAAAGACGATAAAAGCGCAGTTCACATTACTAAAAATTCTGGAGGTTACAATAGCGGTGAAACTGTAATTACAATTGAAGGGAATTCGGTTAGTACTAGGAGTTCAGGTTGGAATTCGGGAGTGTTTTTCGGCTGAGAAGGCTCTTGAAGCAATTTTTGGAATAAAAGTAACTAAGAAAATTTTCAAAAGAATTAAATGAAAAGAAAAATAATTCAATGAATTAAATTTAAAAAATTTTATTTAAAGATTGTTTAGTATATTAGTCTAAATAAAGTAATTTATTATAATTAAATTTATGTAGCTGTTAAATTTTTATATTTAAAATTAAATTTCTCACAATTAAATTTGGAATGTTTGATCAGGATATAATTTGTAGTTTTTAGATTAACAAGCTCAAAATAGGCAAATTCTTTTTAGAAAATTTATTAGATTCAAGTGTTTTATTCGTTTGAAGGTTAATTATTACCAATTAATTGTGAGCCCCTTTAAATTTGTAAAACTGAAG
The DNA here is from genome assembly GCA_036172955.1 of Meloidogyne arenaria. Lineage (NCBI taxonomy): Eukaryota > Metazoa > Nematoda > Chromadorea > Rhabditida > Meloidogynidae > Meloidogyne > Meloidogyne arenaria. The sequence goes on along the minus strand of JARQAB010000029.1, from coordinate 542,650 downwards.
GACGGATGCCCTTAATCCGCCGGGTGATGGCCTAGGCTAAAGGCGCCTTTCACTTTTTCGGTGAAAGACGAAAAAGTGAAAAGACAAAGGGTAAAATGTGAAAGACAAAGAGTGATGATAACTAAATTTATATTTATAGCAAAAGGCAAAATACCAGAGAGGCTAAACAAAAAAGGGCGAAAGTGCTCGGCACTAAGGTTGTCGGATCCGGATATCCGGATCCGAAAAAAGGCCGGATATCCGGAAATTTTCGGTTCGGATACCGGATCCGGATATCCGAAATTTTCGGTTCGGATCCTAGAATTAGGAAAAATGGAAACAATCCTAGCCCTTTGGGCTTCCAAATTTCAAAAAATTTTCGCCTGCGGCGCAGTAAAAAGAAGAAATTTGGCTCATGGACCTGCCAAAATTACATAATTTTCGTCTGCGGCGCTGAAAAATGGAAGAAATCTGATTTAAGGACCTCCAAAATTCTGTACCGGCGCATACCTTCTAACCGGTTCCCCTGGTTTAAGATTAACCTAAAAATGCAATCTTTAGAAACCGTGCAACCTTTTTAACTCTAAAATGTTTCGTAATTTATAATTTTTAATTTCAATTTTGTTTAATAATTTTAAATAATTTTTAGCTTGATTTAATAATTTAAATTACACCTGTTGTTTATTAAAAAATATTTAATTATGCTCTTTAAATTAAAAAAAAATGGTAAAAATTGTTACATTTGATATAACTTAATGAGCACTTAGAAGTTTGCCTTCCATATTTTTAAGACATAGTTTTTAAACAATCTCTCGCTAGAGCGAGTAATCGGTACTACCTATTTTTCGGTACTTCCTTGTTACTTTTATGTTTTGCCATATTCTTTATATTTTTATAAAATTTATGCATATTTGACATTTTTTGTGAAATTTTTAAAAAAAATTATCTTTTGGCAAAATAGGTATAATTTTGCTAATTTTGCTAGAAGAGATTTTAATTTTTTAACAAATCTTTTGTCTTTAAGTTTTAAATAAAATCAACAACTTAAGAATGGTTTGCGGACCATCTTTGGACGTAAGAATCTTTAAATTTTAGGAAAATTTAAAAAATTATTTAGCCTGATTATTTGTCAAATAAAGATGCCGGAGTTAGGTTGGCATTTGTAATGCCAGCCATTGAATTTTCGTTGATTTCGCTAATTGGAATTATTTTTAATTCTAGTGTTTGTTATATAACATTCAAATACAGGTAATTAAGTATATAAAAATTCCACATTTTTTGTGTGACCTATGAAGGAGAACATTTGCGTTACCATGATCTTGTGAATTTTCTAATTATAGTGGTTTTCTCAAATTCTAGAAATGAGCTCCAAAAATCAAGTCCCGTTTAGTTTTTGTCACAATCTGAAAAGGGTCCAAGGTGCTTTACTCACCAAAAATTTAAGAAATGTCAGATCAAGCTAACTAACTTTTAGATGACTAGATGCTGATGTAGGATTTATATGAGCTCGATCTATTTGGCTTATGGCTTTGCTACTGTAATGAGCTTCACCTAGGGCATTTAAACGCTTAGGCGGGGGTTAAACGATCTAAAAGGATCAAGTAGCTCAGTGGTAGAGCACCTTCATTTGTGTTAGCAAGGCTGAGCGATCCTTCCCGTTGGCTAAACTTTTGCTAAACGCCTTCTCTACATAACTACCACTATTCAATTATAATTTGATTAATTTAGAAAACAATATACAACGCTTGGAAGTAAAACAGCTATACTAATCACATTGAATTCTTTCTTCGAAATTTTGCTTTCAATTGCTCATTTCCTCTTTCTAGCTGTTACAGCAAGCGGAACAAATTTTATTCCTTTCAAGAAGGCTATCATCTTCCACTTTCCTTCAATGATTGGATATTTCTCTACATTCTTAATGATGTATTCTCTAAGTTTTGACAGGCTTCTAGCTGTTGCATTTCCATTTTTGTATGTTTTTTTAAATTTTAAGTTATTATATTTAAAATAAATGTTTAAATAAAGTAAGGGGTGTGCCGAAATTTATTTTAAAATTCTAAAGGCAAAAATCATCAGATGATTTAAAAGCCAAAGACGGTAGGTCAAAGAGACGGTAGGTACCTTGTGGTTGCTCAATTATTCAAGTTATTATTATAATTCTCATTAAATTAATTTTTTTACATATATATTTGTCTTTTTACATATATTTGTTTTTTACATATATTTGTCTTTTGACTTTCACAACTATTAGTATTTTTTATACATTGTGGTTGCTCATAAATAAATAAAATAAATAAATAAAATAAATAAAGAGTAAAGCTAAACGGCTTCCCCTATTTCTAGAGGAACATAAGCTTGCTAAACATTTTATAAATTGAGGAAGACTAATTGAAATAGTGGGTAAGGAGTAGAATGCAGCAAAAATGTTTTTTGCAGAATGAGCAACATTTACACAATTATAAGCACATTTTTAAAAAAGTTATTCTATTTATAGCTATCAATCAGTAAAACGTCACTACTATATTTGTGTGCACCTGACAGTTGTCATAACTTTTATCTGTTTTATTATCTACAGAATTATTCAAGTTATTATCCTATATCCGGAATGGCCAGTTAATGGGAGTATTGGAGACTCGTTAACATTGATTACACTAAATAGCAGTGTTTGGACCCTTATTTCTTCACCATTATCCATGCTTCCTTCAATTATTCCTTATTTAATTATCGGCTTGATTGTCAAATGCCTAAAGGGTAAATTTTATGAATTGGATATTCATGAAATGATGCTAAGAATCGGATTGTAGAGGGACCCAATCTACATCTTATATTAGGGGATGCTTTCCAGGAATCACTAAATTCAATCCTTTGGTTGCCAGGTCGGGGCAAATGTCCAGTTGGCTCTCTACCTGTCCGCAAGGAGAATCCGCTCTTTTCTTTCCTTTTCTTACATTTATTGCGTTGAGAGAAGTGCACCCCCTTACTTTCCATTTTCAGCATTTTTCCTTCTCAATACAGTATGTTATCCTTTTCCTTCTTGTAAAATAAATTTTAAAAATTTTAAAAGATAATTTAAAAATATTTTAAAAAATATATTTATTTACAATAATAAATTTTGGATAACATTTTCAAATAGCACAATTGAAAACCATGTAGATATTCAATAACTAGTAATAGGGATTTTTTCTTTGATCAAGTTTTTGATCAAGAGTTTGATCGTCGAACAATGGGATCCAGAATTTTTCTACTGAGGGATTATTTGAAAAAAGATTAAAATTACTTACATGTTCCGTACCTCTATCTAATTTTCATAAATTATCAAGTTACTTCAAATGACGACAAAAAAAGCAAACTTTGGCGATCATTGTTTTTAATTATTTTTGTAAATATTGGTGGCTATTTTATTAACTTTTCAATTTTGATATTTGTTCTCGCTCCAATTAAATGTGTTAATCCCATACATTTTCTCAATCTCGTGATATTTCCTGGACTGTTTTTAAATTTGGCATCTATGTCATCAGCTCCTATTCTTTTTATAAACAGGTAAATTTGAACAAACTTTACAATATTTGGCAATGGTGGCTTTTGCTGTTGTCACGTGAAAAAATCCGATATCTCTCCAAATCATTACCCATCCAACTTACATGTATCTCAAAATCGAGTAGGAGTCGCTGACTTATAGTAATACTTCAATTTTTAACAGAAAAATGGCTGCTACTTAATTAAAAAATTTTCTCCATTTTTGCGTTCTTGCATTTTGCGTCTTTTGTAATGTCTCTTGCGCCCACCCCTATCAATAGCTTAAGGTTTATAGGAGGTGCTGAGCCCAAATATAGTCAAAAAATACTAATGTTGATACGATTCGACTTAGCTTGAAGGGCTGAGCCGAAACTACTATATCTCCTTTAAATCAATTTTTGATTCAAATCCAAATTTTCAGTACTGATTACAACAAAGCATACAGGAAAGAATTCAACAAAATCAAGTTAATTATAAGAAAAATGCTTGGAATAAAAGTACATCCAACAATCCAAGTTAAACCTTGTAGCAACATAATTGCTGGTATTAATATAGAGAGTGTATGTTAACTGATGTTGTCTATTCTTGGAAAGTTCTTGGATATACGGAACTGAAGCTTGGTGGATGTCGGTTCGGTTCCAAATTAGCAACACTATTCTTAACAAAAGAAATAAACAATAGAAAAGATGTAATTAAAAAAGTTTTTTATCATTTTATAAAAAGCTACATCGTTTTAAATATAAAATGTGTTTAAAATAAAAGTTAAAAAATAAATTTTAAATAAAGATAATTTCATACTTTAAAAAAATAATGGTGCTTTTTAGACGGGTGGTGACCAACAGAAAAGAAATTTTGCTGGAGCTCTAAGAAATGGAAAAAATTTCTTACTGTAAAAATCTTCTAAAAAACTAAAAAAAAATTTTAGGGTAAGAAAAATTTTTTACATCTTTTTTACTTTCCCCTGATCCATTTTCTCGATTTTTATAGGTGCACTTAAAGATTAGATTTACTGTCATAGGGGGAAGATCTCGAAAATGAAGAATCTCGAGGGGGAAGAATGAGATATGGTCTTTTTAGTTTCCTCATATTATCGAAAATATGTTTGCTTGAATTTTTTCAGTTTTTTTGTCCGGGTGAATACATAATTACAAGACTTGCCCCTTCTGAGCTACAAGACTTGTCTAGGGTACATTATGGCTTCATCCCTCTTTATGCAAAATTTCTTGTTCTGAGGTTAGATATAAAAAATAATTTAAAATAAACTAAGTAAGCTCTTTCGATGTTTTCAAGTTTTTAGGTATTTCTATTTTTCATTCTCAATTGCTTGAATTTTTTGGATAAAATTTAAATCGGAAGAGCTCAGAAGACTAAGGATTTTTAAATAAGGTTAGTTTTTCACAGTGTTAACACTCAATCGTTTTGCTGTTCCACCTTACGGATGCTTCTCAATGATTGAACAAATCTTCCATTTTCTCTCCGGCTTCCAATAACGGTGTGACCGCCCCAAAATAAATTAATCGAAGGTTTTTAAAATAGTCGTTTCCGTTCGAAGAACTTGTGATTCCTTGTTGACCTTCTGCATACTCACTGAAAAATTTTCTTGAAAGATTACTGCTCGGATCATAGTAAAAGCATTAAGATAACTTTATCATTACCTTGATGGATCCAATTCAACAATTTTAACAATCGAAGTCTAAAACAATATTAAGATTTAAATATATTTATGTATATTAGCAGACCTGAGCCGCATATGTAAACATCCCTGAAATTTGATTATGGAAGGCATTAATCATCAATCCATGCGCAACAATTACAATTTGTTCTGGGAATTATTAGGTATTTGATAAAAAACTGACTCAAGCAGATTTTAAAAAATACCTGCGGTCTCCTCTCCCGGCTGCATCCATTCATTAAGATCCTTGTCTTTTTTGCCTTGATCGGCCATACTTTTGTTGAAGAATGGATCTTTTAAACATTGTTTTTCATCATTATAGAGAAGTTGGTTTAACACATATTCAAGACGGTTATTACAACCTATATCTGATCTTCGGCTTTCGTCCTTTATTAAAATTTATGTGATTACTAAAATTAGGATTTGTAACAACTATTAATCTAAAAAGATGGTAACTATGGATAGATAGTAGAGTTCGGCACGCGTCAGGACACCGTAATGAATTTCCAGGACCCTTCTCAGAATACGGGGTTTAAGAGAGAAATGGGATTAGCAGGACTTACAGGATTAACCAATCGGGATCCCGTCCCATTCTACCTCTTTAAAAAATTTGTTTACGGTTTTCAATTGACTCTAATAGCCCAATAAAACAACATAGGTGTGCTAAAATTGTTCTTGTAACTTTAGAATCCAGAGAAGCAAGGAAAAATTGAAATCCATATAGGTCCTATCCATACTAATTTTGTTCTGATATAATATACCTCTTTGTAATCTTGTGCCAATTTCTCTCTATTTAAAATAGGCACATATGCAGTATCTAAGCGAGAATGATGCTTTGCCAATTCTTCAATATCATCATAACCAATAGGTTTATTGACACAGTCAATCATGTTCTCTATAAATCCTGGTTCTACCTTTATTTTCAATTCATTCTCCAAATTCCCTTCTGAATCGAAATTTTTGTGGCTTTCCCCTAAAAGAAGTAAAGCTGTTTGCAATGCCCGTTCATATGGGGAAGAAAAAATGTGTTGAATATTGATATTGTCGAAGCTGAAAGTTAAAATAACAAAAATATTTAAAAATTAAGTTTGGTCTCAAAGAGTATTCCGAAAATTTAAAATCTTGTTTAAACTTGGGATAGTCTTAGTGGAGGTTGGAGTTGTAAGACCGCGAAGGTCATCCCATCCTAGCAAATAAAGTAAAAATTGAAAACAGTCAATCAGTGCTGGTATTGTTAAGCGGGTGAAAACTTTGCATCTGAGGAAAACTTAATCCCCCACATTCATGGCAAACATTTGTTTCGTAGATACCTATTTGTAGTTTCATGTAACTCGAGATTCCGGTACCTATATTTTCAATGACATTATAGGTATTCCTATAAGATCTTTATTGGAATAGAGAGCCGGTAAATGTCCAGTCTTCGCTACAAAGTCTTCTAACATTAAGAATGTTAGCTCGCTATCCTCATCAAATTTAGGGATTCCATAAATAATTCAGAAATAAATCTTACACTTTTCTCAATATTGTAGCTCTCTTTTTCCCAATTTCGTTCAATGGGGAATTGTCTAGTCCAAATTTTCTGTTACAATCCTCACTATAGTAACATTGTTCTTTACTTTCCAAAGCTTTCTTTTTTTCTTCCTTATCATTATCAAGTCTTTCTCCATGGCGGACAACCGAAATGACTTTTAGGACCTTCGGAAACTGTGGACTATACTCTTGATAATTTTCACCTAAAATAAAATTTTCATTTAATTTATTTGTTATCGTTAAAGTTAAAAAAAATACTCGAATGTTTGTTTTGTATAAATATAGCTATGCCTTGAAGAGAGAAGCTGGACCCAGTTTCTGACCCCATAATTAATGCATATATTTGCATAAGTTGGCATATATTGCATAAGTTGGCACCCTCGTGCATATGTGCATGAGTTGCTTATTCTAAGTTATTTTGCATATATTGCTTTGAATGCACTTTTACTACTGAGGGTCGAAAGCCAGAAGCTATACAAAATGTATCAATCCAAAACTACTAAATTCAATAAAAATTTTTCCACTTTTGAATAATAAATAAACGCAAAAAAATACCAATTTCTCCTACGACTTTAACTGATTCCAGTGAAGATTCCAATTTTTTATTTGCTTCGTTAAAAGCTTTAGGGTCAAATTTTTTACGTAAAAATGAATATGCAACATTCGGAAAGTTTGATTCAATTTCTATTTTGATACGTTGTAACATTCCATTCAAAGTATTTTTCAAATCTTCATCAGATATCTTAAAATCGTTATATTAATGTTTGATTTAACTTTTATTTATTCATAACTTTAAAGGATCTAAACATAACACAAACAAGAGGCATATAATAAGAAACGATGTGTCTCTGATCAAGAGTAACTAAACCACGATTGGTTAAAAGCCTTAGCCTTTTATATTAAGCACATAACCAACAGTTTAATCCTTGTTGTGTAGTGGCGTACGGATAGTATAAAAGCCAGTGTAAGCGCCAATCTAGTTGGATCATAATAGCGGGGCTAGTCACTGATCTCCTTCGTCTGTCCCGCTCCCTTCGCCTTCATTGTCTATTTCTACATCGGATAAATTGTTATTATTTGCTCGTCGAAATTAGTTAAATCTTGGACAACCCTCGGACATAACAATTTTCACCAAAGGTAGACATATTTAAAAATAAATTAGCTATAAAACTACCTTAATAACCAATTTTTGAATCAAATCCCCACCAAAGGTCAAATAAGCGGATCTCAAAGGCATAGAAAAAGTGCTGAGTGTTTTGCGCCATGTATTGTAACTATAGTCAATATTTTTAAAAAAAATTTTTTGAATTTTTTCAATGTTTGTTTTCGTTAGTTTACGCCATTTTTTGAATTTCTTAATTTTTAGGCTAACATAAAGCGATTTTATCAAATTTTCCTTTTTTTCAGCATCCTTTTTATCATCTTCCTTTTTCTCATCTTCCATCTCTTTTTTGATTTTATCCAACAAATCGGTATGAATTTTACCTATTTTTGTAAATTTTGAAATCAGCATTCTTTTGAGTTCGTCGGGTTTTCCCAAAGACGGGTAAAAGACATTATCCCTCCATTCTTTAAACACTTTATCAAATTCTTTTAAAAAGGCCTCTTTCAATTTTTCAGGATTATAATTTTGCCACTTTAACAACATTTTTTTCTTCTCCTCAAAGTTCATGTTTTTAAGCCATTCTCTCAATGTAGTTTCTTTGTTTGGAAGAGGAACATATTTTTGAATATTTGTTTGATATTCCTTTTTCAGTTTTTGAATTCTAGTTTGACGCCATTTAGTCAGACCCGAGTTTTCAAACAAACTTTTGTGCAATTTATCCTTAATTTTAAAGAAAAATTTAAAATAAGCTAGCTTAAAATTCGAAAAGAGAAATCTATATTGAACATCCCCCCCCCTCCCTAAGTTTTGTTTTTGTTTTAACATAGAATGACAATATCCAACAAATCGCGGTTCTACTTGACTTTATGAGTCCAATCAAACTTTATGAGTCCAATCAACAAAAAATTGGATTTTTCTTGCTGTTGCAAAGTTGTGGTATGGTTCCAAAACATTTCTTCATGTTCGGGACTTAAGCCCACTGGGTCTGGGACCATTCCTTACCCTATCCCTCGAAATTTCTTAAAGTTATAGCCAATTGTTTAAAATTTCAGAAAAACGATTATAACTTTCAGAAATTTCGAGGGATAGGGTAAGGAATGGTCCCAGACCCAGTGGGCTTAGGTCCCGAACATGAAGAAATGTTTTGGATCCATACCCCTACTTTGCAATACCAAGAAAAATCCAACTATTTTTTGATTGGACTCATAAAGTTTGATTGGACTCATAAAGTCAAGTAGAACCCAAATCGCTCCGAGTTTTAAACAACTTCCCAATATTCTTCCTAAGAGGTCCAAATAATTTCTTCCTTAATATACGTCCATATTTTAGTTATACGGCCGGTATGTCTTTGGTAATATAAACATTACAATAGCGTCTATGCCCTTCAAGCAGTTGTCGATCTGTTCAGAAAAAGCCAAATGTGGATTTAAAGTTTCTTCCATTGCAACAATATCATTGCCTAAATTTACAGAAATTATTTCCCTTTTATAGTTTTTAATTTACGAGGAATTGAAGGTGGCTTTTGGTAAAATGCATCCATGTAGCATTTTGCCATTTTCAAAGAATCAATTCCGCTGATTTCCGTCTCGGAAAATCCTAAAAAACATTTTTTCGATTTTATCTATCTAGGAAGGGATTCCTAGAATTTCAAAATTAACCTTTTTGAAGGTTGACAAAAACAAGAAGAAATATTAAAATTAACATTTCAACTAAAAATTAAAAAAAATTTTTGTGCGGTGCAATAAAGCATTTTCACTTGCATGCTTATAGCTTTTACAATTATAATATGAGGGTAATTATAAATAAAAATAATTTAAAAATAGTATGAAAATTAAATGCCTAAAATGAATGCCTCTACCTAATTTTTGTCAAATTTAAAAACAAGGGTAGAGGAAGGCGTGCTAATGGAATGGGGAGGGCAAAACACACCTTATTTCCCCTCTTAAAAAATTTTAAAATTATAGCCAAAAACCCTTTATAAAACCGACTCATCTCCCTTAAATGCCCTCCCTACACATTAAAATGCTATGAAGAAATCTGTAAAGAATTCTCTAAAAATTACTCTCCACCCCTCTTAAAAATTACCCTCTCATTTATAATATTCCCTAATAAATTTAAAAATGAAGCGGAGAGGCATTACAAGCGTCAATGCCCTTTGTCAGTTTTTTGGGGATTCATATGACTGCCGAAAATTGACATTAATGTATATGCCCTTGTAATATTTCCCGCTAACCCACATTTTATGTCATGTCTTTAAGTGCAATTTACAAACTACAAATTAAAAAAAATATAAATCAATCAATGCTTAATTAATAAAAATTAAATTTAAAAAATTATAAAAAAATAGAATAAATTTTAACTATGCTGCCAGAAACCGGCAATTCAACAAAGATTGCCTATGTACTTGATTCTGGAGTTTAATAGTCAAAAAAGTTTTTTGGGTGTTGCTAGTGTAAAATTATTTTTCTTTCATTCTCGTTCCTGTAAATTTTGTTTAATTAAATACTTTTACACTAACAATTAAATTTATTAGATTTTAATTTTTAATTTAATTAAAAATGTCAAGTCTAAACGTTGACACAATATAATAATTCTTAGGCACATTAGCTCACATTAGAAAAAATAGTTTTCTTAAATTTTATCAATTTTCTAAATAATGTTAATTAATTTCTTTATTTTTCTATTTATTCATATCTACGTCCACTTTATCTAACATCGTGATGCAGTCATTCGGTCTCTATTTTTTGGGAGCCAATCTTTAACTTTGGCTAAATTTTAAATTGAATGTTTATGAATTGTCTCTCTTTTATTTGTTATCTAGATGATATGTCCGGAATTTGATGTTTTTATTTGCTATCTATGTTTATGAATGTTTCTGTCTGTCTCTTTCAAATTGTTCCCCCAAACCATATTTTAAATATAATTTCCTTTGATCCTATTCAAAATTTTCCCTTGTAACATTTACACTAGGGTGGGACGAAACCTTAAGCTAGATTTCTTTCATTTTTTGCGCCGCAGGCGCAAATTTTTAGGATTTTGGAGGTCCTTAAGACAGATTTCTTCCTCTTTCTGCGCCGCAGGCGAAAATTTTGAGAATTTTGCAAGGCCAAGAAATCAATTTTTGGTCTTTTCCAGCGCCTCGGGCGAAGATTTTTATAGCGCCTGCGGCGCAGAAAGAAGAAGATCTATATCAATAAATCCCCCCTATATCAATAAATCCCCCAGATCAATAAATCCCTCTATATCTCTCGTCATCACCAACCTCCAGTTTTAATCCACCAATATTCCCGATTCCTCATAATTCCTCAAAATCACTCATTCCTCACATAAATAACACTGTCATGGAACTCCCGTCGTGTCTTCGGTCCGCCGCATTTAAACGCACTTTTGCATTATAAGATGGATGCCCTCAAATCCCTTTAGTCATGCATATTACTTTTATTACTTAATATATCATAGGGTGTTAAGTAACTTCTAAATAAATTTTAGCCAGTGTTACCAAACTTACAAAAATATTTGAATGAAGGAAAAATTAATTATATGGAAAATTTGTTTATTGCGACTTTAAAAGAGGAGGCGATAGAAGACAGTCCAGCGGCTAACAAAAAACTCTCGGTTTGCAGGTTTCTGAGTGATAAAACTGAAATTACAATAGAAGGTAACACATTAAAGTGTGACTACATGAGAAGCGATTTTGGCTAAGAAGACTCCTGGAAAGAGATGAAAGAAAATAATAAAAAAAATTTTTGAATTAAATTATACCAAAAAGAATTCAATTTGTTAACCTAAAACACAAAATGCTCCCTTTAAATGTCTAAATATTCACATTAATCCTCCGATATCTCCAACTTAAAGGCATATCTAAGATGAAAGATCAATTGAGTAAGTACTCAATGGGTTTTTGGACAAGGATTCTTCGGTAAGAGAATTTGTCTGAGAGGAATTTCATTGAATTTTAGAAAAATTATTTCTTAATTTTTGGTAAAAAATTTTAGTTTTTGAAAAATTTAGACATCGAAAAAAATAAGCCCCGGGGTTTATTTTAGAGGATTTACGGTACTTGTTTTGATATTTATTTATTACTTATTTAGTCACAGTTATTTAGAAAATTTCAACACTTTTTTATGTTACATATTACAAGAAATATTTTGTAAAAAAATCTGATAAGGATGATTTTATTACATTTTTCTCATCCTTTTTATGTTACCTGCTTTTATGTTTTTTTATTTATTTATTTAGTTTAATTCAACATTTATTGCCATTTCGAAATTTCTCTTTATTTTTATCAAAATGTGTATAATTAAGCTAATTATTGATCAGTAATTAAGGCATTTTCCTTAGACACATTCTCAGACTTTTTATGCCGTCATTATCAAGTATATGAGTAACTACAGACAGACCTAAATACAGGACAAGAGCGGATTTAATGTCATATGTGAACCTAATGAATGTGTTCGTCAACTTTATCGAAATTTTTTCATAAATTGTACTATGTATAAATCTTAAATTTGTAATTTGGAATATTTTTCATAATGTAGGAGTTTTATTTTTGTAAGCAAAATGGTATTTTTGCTAGAATAACCCCATTAACAAAATTCTAAAAATAATTTTATTTATTTATTTGAAACCCCTCCACGTCAGATTTTTCATTCTTTTTTGTTCATCATTCAAGTTTTATTTCATTCTCTCTCCCCACAGCGTGTTCCTTTTAATATACCCCTACTTAGTTTGTATTTACTAACGCGATTTTCTTTTTCATTTTTATTGCAACTTTTTATTCCATCGATTACAACTTATTCCACACCATTTAAAAATCAAACTATCTAAAAAATTATTAGATTGAATGATATTTACATATCAGGTATTAGATGTACTATTTGAAATCCAAACTTAGCCCTAATCCTGGGCTTTTCTTCGCCCGAACCGCGTTTCGAATAAAATTGTGGGGAACCCACCTCGAACTCCGTCACAACTTTTCTCAACCCGGCCCATCCCTGATAAGCATAAATTACCGTTTATGACCATAATCCTGGATGAGCGAAAGGGACAATTGCGGAAAAATCCAAGCGATCCGCAGGAAATATTTTCATGTTATCTTTGTACACTTCCACTGTTACTTTCATTCTACCATAGCTGACAATGGCTTGAGATTAGTTCAAATAGCCTTTGTCGCGTTCAGCTGAAATCAAATTAATTTTGTTAGGAACTTCCAGAATTCCTCAGTTCCAGCATTTTTCCAATGTATTTTCTTCTCAATAATTATCCAATCTACCTACACACATTCTCTATTGTTATTTCAATAAAATCTAGTCATTCCCTCATTTTTATTAACACAATCTAGTTAATTATTCTCTTATTTTTCCGGTATTGTAAAGAGACAGTCATCGTCCCAATTCTTTCATCTTCTACCCTTCCCTCTAATTTTTTGCGCCATTTATTAAAGCCATTTAATCGCAGTCTATTTAGCTTGTTTGAATTTTTAAGCATTATTAAAGTGTTAAACTATAATTTTTGATCAAATGATAGATAATTCTATGATGTATTTTTCTGTTGGTTATATCCAACATACAAAAATATTATCCAAACATTAGACCAAATTACGCAATATTTCGGAAAGAATACAAGATTTAAATGATATTTTAATTCAAAAATTTACTATTGTTGTACCCAAGGTACTCGACTTAGATAATATAACTTAGTTTAGTATTAAAATCTCCGTTTCCTCTTATACCTAATTTTTAATTTATTTGCGAATATTTGGGGCGTCTCATTTTTTTCAATGTATTTGCAGCTGCCCTTCCAATAAATAATAATTTTTATTTTATTTTTTCTCTACGCGTTCCCATCATTTTTAGTAATTTTCTCCTCTTCATCTCAATCATCATTTTGCCTTTACAATCCAATCAACCAAGTAAAATACACTAGTTGTTTTGTTATTTTTATGTTTTTATTCACCTTTCCTTTTTAATTCTTTATTCGCGTAAATTTGTACTTTTTAGCTATAAAATTGTTTACAAAAAATTGAATTTGTACATACCTAGTCGATATGGTATTTATATTTGTTATGCTGCGTTTTGCTTTCGATTTGCGTTGAAGTTCGCTTTGCGTCTTGCGATGGAAAATAGCATTTAGAGACGGCTATACATATGTAAAACAATTTAGCCAAAACTAGAGTTCGGCTCACAAAAATTTGTGTTAAAATTATAAACCTCCCCTATTATAAGCGAATAAGTTGTATGATCATATGCATAAATAGAAATACAAAGAAATTAATTAATATTATTTAGAAACGCATAAATTATTGCTAAAATTTGGTTAGTGAGTTGACAATTTATCAAAAATTCTTTGGGTAAACTTTCGTAACAAATGAGATTTGAATTAATATTTTAGCAATGAAATCCATTGCTTGCAAAAATAAAAAAGCAAAAACATTAAAAACCCACTTGATTAAATTTTGTTTAGCTTATTTGATACTGAATATATAATAATAAATACTTTTCATTTATTCATAAGTCTTGATAGTAAATAACTAAATGGTAAATATCAAGGATGCCTTCGCATTTTGGAATCGTCAGATAAAACGCGGAAGTTGACGGCCAAAAAAAGCAGAACTCTGCGAAGGCTGAAGCTGTCAATATTGGAGACCGGACTGGGAGGATGGTACGAGAATCGAGATTTCGATACCCAATATTTTTGTTCTATATACCGTATTTGCTCTAATAAAGCGACATGTCGTTTTATTTTTCAACCTCCTTCTAGACTGTCGTTCTATTAAGGGCTGTCGTTCAAATAGAATCTATTAGAGGAAATACGGTATCTTCTCATTGTCAGTCTTCATCTCTAATAAAAACCCCTGTTCTAACCATTTCTTAATCAAAGTTAATTTTGATAATAAATTTCAATCGCTTTGTGTTTATTACCAAAATTTATCACTTTTTTCCTCATTGCTTAATTTTGTAACAAATTTTCTTTAAACACTTCATCATCTTCCTTACACATTTTTACATTTATTTCATGTATTCCCCTCCTTTTAATCAAAAAAAAATATTTCTTCATTGCATTTCATTTTTCAAGGAATTAAAATTAAATGTATTAAATTTACTTTTTCATTATTTTATCGGTTGCAACGATTTGTTAGTGATGTTTCCCATCACTCCCAAAAAATTACACAAAGGCGGAGTGTTACGACCGGAGGTGTCCGAGGTTTACTTGTGCCAAGAATAACAATTTATCCGGCTTAGAAATATACAATGTAGGCGAAGGTGGAAAGGGCTGGAACAGACGACGGGAATCAGAGACTAGCCGCGCTAGTAGGATTCAACTAGACTGACGCTTTCACTGGCTTTTATACTATAGCGATACCACTACACAACACGGAGTGGTAATTCTTGCGTTCGTACCCCCCCCCCCCCCTCCTTTTCCTTCATCAAAGTATTAAAAAATGATCAGTCTGATAACAGATTATAGAACTCGTCGAGTTGTGTCGAATGTCACCAAAATCAACCGCCGGTCTTAACTTTGGGCCGAGATACAGACCCCAGAAAATTGAAAAATAAAAGGGTGCACCAAGCTGATTTTTTGTGATAAAAATTCGATTAATCAAATAATAGTTCATTCGAAAGAGCTAGTCGAGATGATTCGAATGATATCAAAATCAACGTAATCGAACACTTCTAAAATTATTTTTACTTTCTCTTCCAAAAAATTAAAGTAATATTTAGTTTAGTTGTTTAGCGTACTCTTTTTGCGGTTTTATTATTTTTTGGTGAAATTTTTATTACTTTTTTTCGTTAAATCACGTTAAAATTTTAATATTTTTTTCGATTTTATGTTACCCATGTCTTACTTTTGAAATTTATTTGTGTCAAATGATTATCGTCTTTTTTGCATGCCTAATAATTTGAGTGTTCTTTTCCGTATTTTTATTGGCTAACAGTTAAAAATTCCTCCAAAATTACTCTAAAATATTTTTCGGCGCTTTTAACTTGGCATTTCTTAAAAAGCTTTCTAACAGTCACGCCTCATTTCCCAGATCTAATTATTATTTTATAACTTTGGTTCTGGATTTCTGACCAAAACATTTATAAAGATTAACCTATTCCAGCCTTATATCCCTAGAAAACTAATCTTTAAACAATGTTTAAATATTTAGTGATGTTTATCATCACTTCCAAAAAATTTCGCTAAAGAGAAGCACCAGGTCTTAAAAATTTGGATTTCACTTTAACCTAATAATTATTTTAATTAGAATATTGGATATCTTACAAGTTGACTTTATTCTGAATTAGAGATTTTAGTCGTATGAGGACCGCATGAGATGTCCCGAAAAATTTAGATAATTGATATCCGGCTTCGATTCTGAATTACTACAAAATCATTTCTTCCTTTTTCTTCCAGGTTAAAAGAAAATTTACAGAATAGAAAATGTACATATTATTAAATTTTGTGTGGGTATGGCAGATCGTTTCTGCTCGTGAGCTATGACCATTTGGTTAGTGCTGGTATTGTATATTCAAGCAGAGTCAAAAATTCCAAGATATTTAATATTCTAATTAAAATACTACTTCGGTTAAAATGATAATCAAAAATTTTAAGCAAGTTGTTTGACTAACGTTCATTTTTTGGAAGTGATGAACATCACTAAATATTTGAATACTTAAATTTCTGGCCCCTATAGCCAACCTATGCTTTTAATAGGACAATTTAATTTTGTAATGTAATCATTATTGCTCCCCGCATTTACCTAAAAATAACATAAAGAATGATTGTGGTCAAAAGAGGCAGTGTTTCTATATTACCCAACCCCCCCCCCTGTCCCAATTCAAACACTCTTTGAAGGGGAATATAGAACCATTAACCTGACCGAGTTGTTATCTCAAGCAAAAATCTCGGTTATCGATAATCGAGATATTTCTACGACCCTCAGGGTCCGTTCTCCATATAAAACTCTTTAATTTCTAAAAACATCAATGAATACTAATTTACTATTAACTAATTTTAGTTGACCGAAAATTAGTGTTCACAAATATGTGTTCTTTTACTTAAAGGGAAAATCACACTTCAAGGCCATTTTTTAAATTATAAACTAAAATAATATTTAAAAAGATCAATAATTGGATTTATTTATGATATTTGTTTAGTACCCCCGAGTTATTTTGAAAATCCGCAGCCGCAACCCGCATGTCAAAAAACACGCAATTTTAAGCAATCCGCAACTGCTCGAGCCTGCTTCTCAAGCCTTGTATACCGTCCCCGGTTTACCGCAAGACGCAAGTGAAAAGACCGAAGTGGAAGAAGAATAAAAGACGGGATTCCTCGGAAGGCGTTTTGGTTCTACTTGACTTTATGAGTCCAATCGAGATTTATGAGTTCAATTAAAATTTATGAGTCCAAACAAAATTTATAATTCCGAACAAAATTTATAATTCCGAACATGTTTTATTACTAAAGTAAAATAGATGGGTAAATCCCATAGATGGGTAAATCAAAACTATACTTTGTTGATCCATATGACAAACAAGTTCATCCCAAAGTATAGAGGGAAAAACTCTTCGCTGGAAAAACTGTTTTTGTGCTGCTACGGAGGGTAGGCCGGGCATGGTTTTCGCTACACGAGGGCCGTGCTTCGCTGCGGTCGTGCTCGCTTCGCTCGCGGCGACCGTAGCGAAGCGGCGGCCGTCGTTCCGCTCGACAAGCCCGGCTTCCTCCGCAGCGGCAAAACTTTCTTTCGAATGAGCTATCATTCAAAAAATGGATTTTTTCACCCCAAAATTGAGCTTACTTGCTTTTTCGATTTTCGGGAGCTACACTACAGCCGAAAGAAATAAAGGGGCAACACAATCTTAACTATTACCATTTTTTGTTTTGAAGCAGCTCCGCCTCCAAAAACTTTTAATTCAAAAACTCTCATTCTCCTAAATTTCTATTGCCTTTAACCTTACATAAATAACTTTATTAAACTGTTTTTCTATCAAAACAGCTTTTTATTTTTCTAATCGAATTGTTTATTTGGCCCATAAATGCACTGTTGGCCCCTCTCCTTCCATCATTTTCTTCTCCTCTTCCCCTCTATCTTCTGCCACATACAAAATCATTCCCAGTAAATATGTAAATAGAGAAAGAAGAAAATCAGAGAAAAAAGAATAGAGCAGAGAAGAAAAGGGCGAATAAATAGTCGCGTCTAGGAGTTGTTTATATATGCGCATTCTACTATAAAAGCCTTCCCCCAACTATTTTATTTTTTTCTATTTTCCACTCTACTCCCTATTTTCTTTTTGAAATAAGAGGAGAGAAAAGAGTGTGGGCATCGGCTATTGTCCAAAAAAGATTTTTAATGGACAGAGGGCGCGAGGCTGTTTTCCACAAAATTTTTTCTCTTCTTCTTTCAACATTCGTTCTCCCAGCAACCACGACATTTTTAATTTTGTTATTTGCATCGATCTATATTTCGCGACTTTTTGTTGTTTTTATTTTTACATTTATTTGCGATGATTTTTATTGTTGGTGATTTTGATAATTATAAGGCAAGTTCAAATTTTTCCATAAATGCCGTTCAGTTTCTAAAATATTAATAAATTCTCTTACTTTTTTATTTATACATGTTGTCATTCGCTTTATATGCTTTTTTAACATTTTGATTTGTGTGTATTTTTGGGAGCCAAACTCCAACTTTGGCTAAATTATACGTTAAATTATATTAAAATAAAATTTTTTGTGTAAAAATTAAGACGTCCTTACCAAAATACAGTTAAAAGGGAACTCTTTTGAGGTCGGATGGTATAATTTGATAGGAGCTGGTTTAGCGGACGTTATTCTGTCGGGAGACTGTCGTACGATCTTTTATCTAGTTAATTTCCCGCCCTTCAGCACCCAAATTTTAGACAATTTCCAATTATTTTTAAATAATTTCTAGTGATTGATTGAAAGATAAATTTTGGCTTTGATTATTGGTTCTAAATAATGTTAATTATTTTCTTTATTTTTCTATTTATGCATATCGTTGTTCCATTTTTTTTGCCTGACGCATCACTGGTCTGTATATTTTTGGAAGCCAAACCTAAGCTTTGGCTAAATTTTATACTAAAATGTTTATAAATTGTCTTTCTTTATCTAATCTTTGGATGCCTACTTTTCGTAAATAATTTTACTGATTTTCTGTCGCGTTCATTTTCTCCTATTTCTTGTACAAGAAAGGATTTAACCTCTTTAAATCTTACTGAAAAATTTAAAAAATTGGTATAATCCAGTCGCAAAGCATTTTAAAAGTGAATAAAGTACTACAATTTAGCCAAATCTAGAGTTCGGCTCTCAAAAAATATTTTTAAACAACACAACGACAAATAAAGTAATCTCGTTTATTTACATAAATGCAAAAAATTAATAGATTAATTAATATTATTTAGAAACGCTCAAATAGTCAATCAAGCCCATTATGCGAAGCGCGGAGTTTTGCGGCACGCGCCTCGCCGACGCTCCATAGGTTTACATTGACCATTTTGAGCTTTTTATCTCGGCTCAGAATCAAGATCTCGAGCTGATTCTGGTGTCATTCGACTCAGCTCGAGGAGCTCTTTCGAATGAGCTATCACTCAAAAAATCGAATTTTTCACCCCAAAATTGACTTGCTCCCCCCTATGGTTTTTCGATTTTCGGGGACCTATATCTCGGCCCTTAGTTGAGTCCCGAAGCTAATTTTGGTGTCATTCGACTCAGCCCGGCGAGAGCTTTCGAATGACATATCATTTGTTTGAATCGGTTTCTGGGTGATATGACGGAATTTTTCCTAGTGATCTATGCAACTGTGTAAAAATGATTTGTTGATTCCTAAAAAATTATAACTAATTTTTTTACTTTTCTATTTTACCATCGTTCCCTTTATTGTTTTAAAACTTCATCTCATTCCAATCTTAAATAAATTTTTCCTAAAATTCTGTTAAACTATACACTCTTTGTTTTGGTATTCCCGACAACAAATGGATAAAATACTCTTTTTGAATTTTACTGAAAAAATTAATTTAAATGGGACAAAATGTCATCCCCAATTTTATTCGCGCTTAATTCATATTTTTACATAATTTTCAAAAAAATTTTTTTTTTATTTTTCAGCTATTTTCTAATTATTTTATTGCTTTATGCAACATGGTATGGGGAGAAGGAGACAGTTTTGATAGTTTTGCAAATGATGCTTTTGCAACAGGTGGATTTGGTAATTCTGGTGGTGGAGGTGGAAACAAAACCAAAAATAGTGGGTTTTAGTTTTGTTGTTAAAAATACTGTAGATTACTTAATAGAAGCCCTAAGCGTTTATTTTTCAATGTGTCTTCAATTGTGAGTGAGATTTTAATAGGCTTCACAAATAAGCTTCTATTGCCTACTTAATATAGTTTTTTTTTATTTCGATATTTATTTATGGTGATTTTTGATCATTATTTATTGTCCATTTATTGTTCACTTCGTTGCTTGGAAAAAATATCTGAGTTAACTCGAAGCATTTTTCTGGATTATTTATTTTACCCCCTCTTTTCAATTTTATTTAATTTATGGAGCTTTTTAACAATGTTTAATATGTATTTCCTCTATTATTTTCAAATTTATTTTTTACGATAAACAGATTTATTTATTATAGGATAGGCTTCACAAATAAGCTTCTATAGTCTAATTAATATAACCTTTTCTATTTTTGTATATATTTATGGGGATTTTCGCTTATCGCCTATGTGTTGTAGATAGACGATTTCATTGAGACGATTTATTTTTGGAAGCCAATCCTAGAATTGGCTAAATTCGTGGAATGATTTGTGGAAGGAGTATCTAAGTTAACTCGAATCATTTTTTCAGATCTGCGTTAATTTGAATCATTTTTCTGATCAATTTAGTTTAGCCCTTTTTTCAATTCTATTTCTGGGACTTTTCCACAATTTTTAATATTTCCTCAATTATTCTCAAATTTATATTTTTTACGATTTCGTAATTTTTCTCTATTTTTCTATTTATGCCAAAACAGACTTGCTAAATTAGAATTGTTTACAAAATATTTTTATATAAAGTTAGAGGAGCGTGTGGTCTCTTTCTCTTTAAATTTGTTTTGCCATTCTCAGTGTTTTGTAAGCTTTGGTCATTTAAATGTGTGCCGACCGTCTTTTTTTTGAATAAATCTTGGATGAATTGAGGGGGTCGGGATTAAATAAGGGGATTAAAAATATTTTTTGCTGATTGTATTTATTTGAATTTATAATCAGAGATCATCTCATTATTTTCCTTTTATATAAATATCTGGTCAACTTTGGGATAGGATCCCATACCTGGCTGACCCCGTCCATCTAATGTAAAATCACGACAAACACCGCCCCGAGCTTTCAATCGAAGATGCGGAGTCTAACCCTAGTTAAAGTTTCTGTTAACTTTGAGATAGCCCAAAATAGACATTCAAATAGGGGTTGGATTTTCAGTTGGAGGGGCTATTTAATTAGTTTATTTATAGTGGTGTTCAGCAAATGATATTTCCGGTAACGGTAATAACGAAAATTACCATAGTATTACCCTATTGTGCCGAACACTATGTTATAGCTGATCTTCAACTCACAGGACCTTATAAAAATATCAGTTTCTTTTAAAATTTTACTTATTATTACAATATTTTTTAACCTCAGCTTTTAGGGTTATACATATTTGACGTTGTTTAGTCCATTCTTTTTTACTGGGGTTCATTCTTTATTTTTGCGAGTCAAATTGTTTACTTTGGCTAAGTTTACTGTTTAAATATAATTCTGACCACCTCGGATTGTTGAAACAGCTCCTTAAAAATAGCAAAGATTTCCATGCATGACTCAGCTGAAGCCTCTTCACGTTAAACAAAATTTCCATAAATGTGGGAACCTTACACCCAATACATTTTTATTCGTGACCATTCAAAATAAATGTTTACACTAAATCCTGCGCGACACCCACTGTCCAACGCATCTGTCCAAAACTACGAAAGGCTCTGGAAAAACTCATTCATTCCCTTTAGGTTTTCTTTTTTTGTAATGTGTGAATTCTCCATATATACGCTAAATATTTTCATAATGCTTTACAATACATTAATAAATTTTTTGTTTATTATCTTTTGTTTAAATCAAACTTTCCTTTTATCAATTTCAAATGATTAATATAAGATATTTCAAATTTAACCTTTTATAAGTATATCAGATATTTCTTCTTTACTCTTCAGGAATTAGGTTGTCGTCTTATTTTTTGCGAGCCAAGCTTTAGCTTTGGCTAAATTTATACCAAATTTTTATAGAATTTTCCAAGTTCAATTTTAATTTAAATCCCATCACGATTTTCCGCTTCTTTATATTCTACGAATACTTTAGTACGTGAGTGAGAGATTTAAAGTATTTGAGCAGGAGTACGATTTTTATTAATCTTATTTTTTAGCTTACTTTTGGAATATTTTTCCCTTGTTTTTCAATTCCCTCTTATGCTAATTCATACCAAATTTTTATAGAATCAAAAAATCCCATCACCCTTTGCTGATCCTAACCTTAATATACACAATATTATTTAGTCTAAACTTTTATATGTATATCTGTCATTTATTAATCTGATCGGGAGTTTATTTTGTAATTCAGTTGATTATTTTTTGGGAGCCAAACTTTAGCTTTGGCTAAATTTGTCATTAAGATTTGTTATATTTTGTCATTTTAATATATGTACTATTTTAATTTGAGTTGTTCACGATCGGTTTTAAAACAGAAAAATTTTGATATTTTTTTATCAGAATTGGCCGCTTTTATGAATTTTAAAACCGAAAATTTTTGAAAATAAGTGATTTTTTTAAAAAATTCACCAAAATAAAACCGATATTTGACTGACATTCAAAACAGAAAAATTTTTTGGATTTTTTTGGATAAATTTGGATTAACCCAAAATCAACAGTATGGGTAATTACAACCCCTAAATTTAAATTAGTGGTCAGCAAATGAATTTTTTCAATACCAATACCAGTAGTACCGAGTCGGTACTATCTGTAGTACCGAACTGTGCCGAACACTAATTTAAATACCATTTCATTCTTATTTTTGTTGTTTTCCCTTCTTGCGATTATATGGCTCGTGAATGCATTCCCCCCCCCCCCCTTTTTTTTCTCTTCTAACACAAAAACTCAATAGCCAGTGGCCGGCAGAGTGGGGGAGTTAAAAGAGTGCTTGCGAGCTTTTTGCGCGTCCTATTCTTCCTTTTTAACTATTTTTCATTTGTTTGAGGGTGGTGGCCATTTCTCAGACTTTTCCCTCTCTCTTATTTTTCCCAGTTTTTCCTCGCATCGATCCCAAGCTTTTTTGCAAACATTTGACTTCACAATTCTTTTTGTTTGGGTCGCCGTGACTTTATTTTTATTTAAATTCCATTACGAAATGTCCTAAAAAATTTTCTTGAATTTTTTATTATTTTTTTAAATTATGGCTATCCTTTGGAAAAGGTGTCTATACGAACAATAAATTTAAAAATTCTTTAAACACTTCTCTTTTTCGAAGGATTGCCTTAGTAATTAAAGTAAATTCACCTGAAATCAGGGCTATATACTCATGGGACGTATATACTTCCATGGGACGTGTGTACTAAGAGATAGAGCCGAAATCAGTGTTAATTCCATTACTTACTTGCAGCCAATGCATCTTCCTTCGATTATTAATATAACTTTTCTCATACTTTATCTCTTTATATGTATATGATGTTATTTATAATAGATCCATTCATTATAATTGACTTCTTATTTTTGCGAGCCAATCCTAGAATTTGGCTAATTTTGATAATCTTATACTTTCATTATTAAACACCACTAAAAATTAAGTTTTCTTGCTAAACTTACATAACGTACATAAATAATTCAAGCAAATTCTAAATGACCTCAGAAGCGTTGGATCAGAATTTTATAATTGTGAACCAACGGTCTTTTACTTAATATAAATTTTCTCATACTTAATATTTTTATATCTAATATATTGTGGGCTCTGCCATCTTGGGATATTGTGTTCAAGTCATTTTTAATTTTGAGAGCCAATCCTAAAATTTGGCTAAATTTGATAATCTTATAATTTCATTATTAAACACCGCTAAGAATTAAAAGTTTTATTTTTGCTAAACTTCCATAACGTATATAAATAATTCAAATAAATTTCAAATGTCTTAAATAGGTTGGCTCAGAATTTTATAATTGTAATCCAACCGTAATTTTATTTAATATAAGTTTTCTCATACTTATTATCTTTATATCTAGTTATGGTGGGATCTGTCATATTGTCGTCCAATAATTCTTTTTTTATTTTTGAGAGCCAATCTTAGAAGTTGGCTATTTTAAACTTTTGAATTAATTTTAACGTTTTTAACTTTTCTTATTTTAGAAAATAGCGGCGGTTTCGGTTCTTCAAAAAACGTCAGCTTTAGTGCTGGAAATAAAGGAGGTTCTTCTAGTAACAACTCAAATTCACGCCCAGGTGGCGGATTCACTAGCAGTCTGAATATTGGTAGCAGCAGTGGTGGTGGAGGCAGTTGGAAGCCTAAAATTAAGGATTGGGAACCTGTTGGCAATTTGTGGGTTTTTTATTTTTAAATTTTATTAATGGTAAGGTAATAACGAGTTTCGTCACCACATTCTATTTTCATTTTTGCTAATATTTTCCTTGTTCACTGTGGAAATCGAGATGGAACTCAGTATTACTGTTGGCAAATTTTTGGTTTTTTACAATCTCAAATCAGTTTTAATTTCTTTGGATATAAACGAAAAGAAGCCTGGGATTTTTTTAAAATCAGTCTAATTGAATGGGCTTTTGAGTGACTTACAGTCTAATTGAGTGACTTGCGGTTTTAATGTTAAAATTTATTTAAAAAATAGAAATTTTACAAGTTAAGGATTATGATCATTTTTACTTTTTGATCGAAAAAAACCAAAGTAATGCCAAGAGAAGATTAAAAGTAAATGTGCCATGTTTTTAAAAATTTTTACAAGTTACAGATTTTAATTTTTAAAAGTTATTAACAGTTACAAATTTAGGTCATTTACATTTTGAATATTTTACAATTTTAACTTTATTTTACATTAAATATATTTCTTACAAAAAAATTTTTTTTAACTTTAATAAATAAGAATAGGTTGCCTTTACATGTCTAGTATTTAAAGCATTTTTTAATTTTGCATAATATAACTTTTGTTATATCAGATTTTTTTATATGTAATATATTAGTGTTCGATCAGTTAGTAATATACTTGATATTTTTGTAAGCCAATCTCAGAACTGGCTATATTTGATATGTTGACTAACAACAACTAAAAACACTCGCTATTAAAAGTTAACACGGTTTTCTATATACTTTTTAAAATTTATTCCAAAGGTTTATTAACAAATAAGAGCTGCGTTTAAAACCTTTTAGAAGCCTCTATTTTTGACTAATTCATCATCTTGAATTTTTTTCATTGAATGCTTGCCAAAAAAATTTTCTCCTCATACCCTTTATAAGCTTATGAATAATTATCAAACACTTTTTTGATTAAATAAATGAGCGATACGTTTTATTTGTTCACCTTTACTCAACTTTTTCACCTTACTTTAGTTTAAGGGTTTGGTAAGGGTTTTTCTAGTTTTGTAAATTTTTGTTTTTTTTATTGATTTAAAATTTTTATAATTATTTTTTGAATTTTTATTATTTTTATTTTCCAATTTTCCACTTCAAATAACTCTAAATCAAGTAGATATGTATGGGTTGAGAAAAATTTGTGTCGTGTGGAGATTTACAAATTTCCTTCGGTTCGAGTCTCGTGTCGGAAAATGTCCAAGGCTTAATTGAATGACCTTACTAATTGAATGACTTTTTTGGAGTATTTCAAAAATATAAAGTATTTAATTGTTTCCTCTATTTATTTATATTTTGGATTATTTAATTATATAGTACAATTGCCAGTTCATTCATTTTTTGGGAGCTAAACTTGGATTTGGCTAGTATGGCAGTTATTGTAGCGCCTTTTATTCATTGTAATTCTTATCCGTTTTCTTTGATTGTTGTGGAAATTTCCATGTTTTTTAACTATTAGCAGTGATTTACACAATGGATTCTCAAAAATATCAATTATTTTCTTTATCTTTCTATTTATTTTTTTCTATAATATTGTCGATTCTCAGAAAGGGAAAGTGGAGTATTCCTTGCCTCTTTTTCGTTTCATTATTTTTGGAAGCCGAATTCTGAAGTTGGCTACAAATATAGACTTAATGAGTTATTGTTTATTTGTCTCTACTCTGAATTTTTTAGGCTTTAACTATTTCAAGCTGTTTTTATTTGTGAAAAACTTGAAATATTTTTCTGTGTTTTGCTATCATAATTGTTCTAGTAATCGTGACCGAAATTAAAAAATAATTATTTTTAATTACAATTTTCTTGACAATTTGTCATTTTTCTTCATTTTTCCATGTTTTTTTTTCTTTACTTCACAACGTTGACTGATCATAATTTTTTCTTTTATTTATTTTTAAGTTGAGAGAGAAAAGGTCGCGTGTTTGTATTTTATTATTATTATTAGTTGCGCGCCCTTCAATTATGAATTTTAAGGGGGAAATTTTGGAGGGTAATCATTTTGTTCTTTTTTTTTACCAGACTCCTTTTTTGGGAAGAGTATTAAAAAAATTTTTTTGAGGAAAGGAAAATTAAGGGGAAAAATAAATGTCTAGGATGAAAAATAAAATTTTTTAACGAGTCCCTTTACAATTAAAAAACCTGTCTTTTTCTGTCTATTGTATTTTTTCTATTATTCAAGTTTGTTAAGTGAAAATTGGAAAAAAATATAAATTTTATCAGGTATGTTAATAGACATCCTAAGACGTCATTTTAAAATTATGGCATTAATTTGGGATTTTTTACTAAAGTATTCAATTCTATATATGTTTTTCAATCATATGTTTCATGTCCTGATACTGGTTTTGCTATCAATTTATGCACATCCTATAATGCAAAATTCATGATTCAAGACCAATACTTGGCCCAAAAACTACTACATTACTCAAAACTTATTTTTTGATACCTAGTGAAACTTTTATTTCTTCGCATTATTTTGGCGCGAATACATATAATTTTCTTTGAGCTTGCATAAACAAGGCTTTTCTTAATCTTCCTGAAATTTGCTAATAAATCAAGAAATTTTAATAAACCACGATTTTTGCCAAAGCTTTGCTTTAGCATACAAAAATACACACTGTCAATGCAAAAAGATGAAGAAGTAACCTACCTATCTAATATTTTAAATTAATGTTAAATAAAATATATTATAAGGAGTAATAACTTAAAAATAGAGTAATTCTCCAATATAATATGCTTCTTAGAATTGAAAATAAATAAGTTAATGAAAATTAATTATGAATTAATCAAAGCTTGATTTACATAAATAGTAATGAAATTGTCCGTAGTTTATTTAATTTTCACTCTACTTTTAAGAAAAAATAGCATAAAATTTTTGCTTAAATCCTTATTTCCTTTTTTAATCCTTTTTTGCGGTTTTTACTGGATTTTTATATAAAAACTGGTTTGTTGCAAAACATGGAAGAATTGTAAAAACATTTTTTGGGTGTTTGATTGCATGGATGTAAATTCCATTCATGACAGCGCACTTCTATCTTATACGACGACGTTTATTTGCGAGCATAGCGAGTGTCTTCTTTCCTCTCCCTCTCCCTCTATCTTCTCCCCCCTCTATTTAGTGTCAGCTGAACTTCGATTAAAATCCATGACGTTTCTTTCTCTATTTTAATTTTTGTTTATTATTTTTTTTTAATTTTAAAGTCTCAGATTTTTTAAAAAAGTTTTTATGGATGTCAGAGGTGGGTCGGAATTCCGATTTCTAATTTCCGACGTTTTTTTCCTTCCGATTTCCGAAAAAAATTTTAATTTCCGAGTTCCGACTTTCAAGCCAGTTCCGAATTCCGGCTCTTCCGATTTCCGACACCTCTGACAGTTCCGACCCATCTCTGATCGTTGTTAGTTCCATTGGGTATAGAAGAACTTTCGCATTGAAAGAACTCCGCTGAATTCAGGCCTAAATATTTAAATTTAAGCTGATTGGAAATATTCCTTAACTGTTTAATTACGCATATACTATTAAACTTTATTTTTTAATTGTCTTAACGTAGCGAGCGTTGTTGACTATATATTTTTGGAAATTGATATTATCGGCAAACCTCTAATTAAGTTTCTTATTGTTAAATTAGTAAATTATTTTTAGTCCTTTCTGGCTTTCAATTGTTAACACATTCATGGATCACTCTTAACGATCTGGTGTTCAAACTCTAGCGTAATTACCGTATTTATTCTAGTAATTCCCCAGTCTCTATTAATTCCCCAGTCTCTATTAATTCCCCACACTATGGATGGGTTGAAACAATAATCCCCCAGCCTCTATTAATTCCCCAGTCTCTATTAATTCCCCACCCTAGCGATACGTTTTTGTCCATTCGGCGAAGAATTTATTTGTTGTTCTAGTTTCTTTCCATTTTTAATCCAATCTCTGATACTTTTTCTATCCACCCGAAATTTCTTTGCAGCAGAAGTAATTGAAATGGTCCTTGCCCATTCAATTGCTTGAAGCTTTGTTGAAGCATCATTACTTCTGTGTCGTTTATTTCTCGTTCCAACTTCTTCAATTTCAAATATTTCGGCATCTGAAGGCATTTTTCTAAAAGAAAAAAAAGTAGAAATTAAATCGCATGAAAAATAACATCAGAAAATCTCTGAAAAAATGAAGACATGCATTAGAAGGAAAAAGACGTTCAGAACGCCAAAATCTAATGGCGTATATTCAATCTTCAAAATAGGGTTGGACGAGAGAGAGCCACAGGGAACAATAATCGAGGTTATAAACGGTCTCGTCCAACCCTACTTCAAAACAATTCCCCACCCTATGGATGGGTTGAAACAATAATCCCCCAGCCTCTATTAATTCCCCAGTCTCTATTAATTCCCCACCCTAGCGATGGGTTGAAACAATAATCCCCCTGGGGGATTACTAGAGTAAATACGGTAATCTTTTTGGCGCTGCAGGCAAAAAATTTGCGATTTCTACTTTATATTGCTAATTTCAAATTTTCAACTTTATAAGACTGTATGTTAATGGGTGTAAAAATTTTTCCGTCATTTTGTATGCGTGTATTTTTGTAAGTCAAATTTATTTGACTAAATTTCTTTTTCGAAAAATATGTTTCTGTGTCCAAGACTGGATTGGATTTCGGATAGGAAAAATCATTCAATACGCGATACGCGATTTCTACTATATATTGCTAATTTCAAATTTTCAACTTTAT
This sequence comes from Meloidogyne arenaria, assembly GCA_036172955.1. Lineage (NCBI taxonomy): Eukaryota > Metazoa > Nematoda > Chromadorea > Rhabditida > Meloidogynidae > Meloidogyne > Meloidogyne arenaria. The sequence goes on along the minus strand of JARQAB010000029.1, from coordinate 513,531 downwards.
AAGACTGTATGTTAATGGTTTTAAAAATTTGTTCGTCTTGTTGTTAGAGTGTATTTTTCAAGTCAATTTTATTTGACTAAATTTCTTTTTCAAAATTTTTTTTTGTGTCCAAGACTGTATTCGATTCTGGTTAGGAAAATGTTTGCTTTATTTTTTTGTATATTTGTCGGTTCTGGGATATCTTCCGTCTCCATTGTGTGTATCTATTTAGTGCCCGCACTTCAAATTAACAATTTTTTGTATCGAGTCTGAATAAAAAAAAGACTTGTTTTTTTCGAAAAACACAACCCTCCAAAAAACTAATAATTATTTAAATGCAGTCAAAAATTTCTGACTTTCAGAAAATTATATAAAATGCTCGAGCAACGTGTAATGCTTGATGAAAAAGAATTTTTATGAAAAAATGATTCAAAATATTAATTATTTTCTTTATTTTTCTATTTATGATACTTTTGACCACACTTAAATAGGTGGTGTTTCTTTTGTGGCAATTACTATTTTTGGGAGCCAAACTCGGGATTTGGCTAAAATTATTAGAAGCATAATCAAGAAAATATTCTGAATTTTAAATAATTCAACTAATCCATCTCGAGACATGCAAGCAAAAATAAAAACAATTTTTAAGGGAACTAATAATCTTTCGTTTTTTTCTTCTGCTGACTCTTTTTTAATTTTTGAAATGTAAGTGTATGGAATATTCTCTTCATGTTAATTATATAATTATTATGTGCTATATAGATATATTTTAAATTTATCTTATCATTTGTTTCGCATTTTTTCTTGACTATATTTTTGGAAACCGATATTATCGGCTAAATTTTAGGCTTTTCCTATTAATAGCTTCTCAATTTTTAATTAAATGTCCATACATATTTTGAGAAATTCCTTTCATTAAATTCTTATATGACCCTATTTAAATTAGCCAAGTTATACAGGGTGCGGCAAATTTGTCGTACTTTTTCTTTTTGGTATAACTTTCTTCAAAATTAATGAAAATTGATAATTCTTTTTTTGTTTTATTCCCAATACTTTAGGAAACTTGCTGATACCAAATATTAAAAATTTGGTTCACTATTGGCAAAGATAATCGAGTTCGAACGTAGAAAAAATTTAAAAACAATTTTTATGCCAAAGTTTAATTGATCATAACTTCGTTCAAAATCGTTCAATACCAATGATTTTGGTACTAAACGACTCATCTCGTTCAGGAGCATCAAAATAGCTTATAATCTCATTTTTGAAAATTTTATCCAAAAATTTTATTTTTAGCAAAATTATTTTTATTTATCATTCAGAGGACCGTATCTCATTCGATTTTTGTCATAGCCCCCCGATTTTGATGTCATTCGAATCAGAATGAAGAGCTGATTCGAATGATATCAACATTTCCAATATCAAAATCTCAGCCTTGAATCTAGGCCAATTTTTATCCAAAAAATTTTGCTAAAATTTTGAAGAAAATTTACTCAGAGTAATCTTAAAATTTAAAAGCAATTTTGGTATCAGCAAGTTTCCTAAAGTGTTGTGAATAAAACAAAAAAAGAATTATCAATTTTCATTAATTTTGAAGAAAGTTATACCAAAAAGAAAAAGTACGACAAATTTGCCGCACCCTGTAAAATTCCTTAAGCGCTTTCTTCTTCATTTCATCATTTATTTTTAAACCTTAAAAGAGTTTCAGATGAAAATTTCAATTCAATAGGACCTCAATAACTTAGATAAAATTTAACGAATTGAAATACTCTTATTTTTTGTAATTATAGTAGATTCATTTTCTAAAAATTAATTTCTGGTGAGTTAGGCATTGATTTTATATTTAATCAACACTCGTAAAGATAAATAAAACAAAAAATTTAATGAAGTAAATTAAAACAATTAAATACAGTATCTACTTATTGGAGCCCCATGGGGCTCTATTTTTCAATCTCCTGAATCATTTTTATGCTTTGAAATGTAAGCTAAAGATTAAATATTCTCTCCATGTTAATTATATAATTATCATGTGTTATATAGATATATTTTAAATTTATCTTCTTATCATTTGCTTCGCGTTTTTAGAGGTTGGTTATATTTTTGGAAACCGATATTATCGGCTAAATTTAAAACTTTTTTTATTAGCTTTTCAGGTTTTAAATAAATTTTCCTACATAATTTTGAGAAATTTCTTTCCTAAAACTTGGCCCTATTTAAAATAATCAAGTTATAAAATTCATTAAGCGCTATCTTCTTCATTTTATCACTTATTTTTAAAGCTAAAAGGAGTTTCTGATAAAAATTTCAAATCAATTGGACCTCAAAACTTAAATAAAATTAAATAAATCTTTTATCTTCCCCGAAATATCACCAGACCCCACAAATGTTCCACGACCGAAAAAAATTTTCAATTTCTGGAATCGGGACGACTCATTTCCTGGTATATGTACCACGTACAGGGGCTCCCAACGAATGATATATAGGTGCCACTGCTTTTCCTTTTCTTTTATTAGATGATATTAAATGTTCTAAATGTTAATTAATTTAATTTATGTTTTTTCTGCGAAAGGATTGTGAGTTGAACGGTGTTTTATCCTTTTTTACGTTAAGAATGATAGAGCTATGTGAAGGATCCAGAAATCTCCTGGTATTTATTGTTGGGTACTTTCGATAGACACGTACGTACAGGTGCTCTAACGAATGATATACCGGGGCCAGTGCTTTATCTTTTCTTTTACTAGATGCCTATTAAATGTTTCATATGATAGCTAGCTTATCATTTTCTGTTCCTTACAATAATATTTTATAAAAAATTTTCAAGTTGTTTGATAACTCATATTTGGTATAGTTACCTTGGGTAAGAGTAATCGGTCCAAATCTGCCCCTCGACCTCGATCTCGGCTTTTCCAGCCTCGGTGATCCTCGGCCTCGGTTTTTTCTAAAAACCTCGACCTCGTGCTACTATAATTTGAACTACCTAATCAAGTTATAAATTTTTAAGAGCTATCCTCTTCATTTCATCACTTATTTTTAAAGCTAAAAGGAGTTTTTGATGCTTTAGATCATGATGCTTTAGAGAGAAACGAGCTATTGAATGAGCTGCCGTACTCTTTAATAGATCTTAAATGCTATCTAGTAAGCATGTTCAATACTAGCCAGCTGAATCTCTATTCTTCTTTACAATACTCTGTCAATCCATGAACATATTTACAAGAAAAATTTTTTGTTAAAGCAAATAAACAATTATTTAAAAAATATGTAGAGTTTATATGAGTTATTTCAACATTTTATTTTTATACTTTTGTTTACATTTTCCTCCTTTTCTACAAGAAAATTATTAATTCCTCTTTTGGTAAACTTCATAAATAAATATCTACATAAATTTTTTTAACTCCATATTTTTTACTGCGCATTTCGAAATATAATTTATTTTTATTTCTTTTTTTGGTGTTATATGTTGAAATTTTTTGTTTCTTTTAATCATTTATCATTCGGAAAGGAGAGAAATTTCATTGAAAAATATTCATTTTTTCTACTTTTTTGTTTTTATCATGATTGGATACAATTTTTATTTTGTTGATCGCTTTCAACTGTCGAGCAAGACATCGGTCTCTCTATCTCACAACCAGACAACAAGCAGATAGAATTTTTAGTGATATCGCCGGAGGATGCGACCACCCGCTACATAACTTGAGCAGTGGCAATATCTATATTATCCCTCCCATCAGTTATTTTTCTAAACAGAAGAAAGCGACGGCCCATAATCTCGTTAATCTTAATCAAATCATTAACTTTAGAGTTGGAGGCCCAGTCCGGTCCGAAAGATCGCGTAAGGCATCGAATCATGGCCCTAAAAAGTCTCGGCCGGTTCGATAAAAATAACTCTATCGACGGCCCGACTCGAAAATTCCAACCTTAATTAACTTAATTATCAAAACATTATCGAATGAATGTGATCTATGACATTCTCATAAATCTTAATTTAATCTGTTGTTAGTTCAAAAGATATGTTAAAAAACTATAACTCTTCTTGAAAAAATTAATTTTGATTTCCCTATTAGAAATGATTAAAAAATTTTTTCTGTGAATTTTTGTGAACATTTCCAACGATGTTGAGGAGAAACTAAAAATGAACAAAGTCTAAAATGTTTCAAAATCAAGATTTAAAATTTAGGAAATCAACGGTAAATGGAGTTAAAGTACTTCAAAAAATATTTTCACTAATAGAAAAATCAAAAAAAATTTTTCAGTAGAGTTATGCATTTCTTAACACACCATATTATTAATTTAAAGTCCTTAAACTTATTAAATTTTATTAACTTTTTAAAAATAAGGGTCCAATATGGTTTTTTTGTATTTTTGTGAGTCAAAGATTTTTTGACTAAAATTTATATTTACTTGACGAGTTACTCGAAAACCTTCACTTTTTCAAGCCTAACCCCGATTCTAAAAATTTTTATTAAAATACGACCAGAAACCTTTCACTATTTTTTCTTAACTAGACCCATCCCTTGTTGGAGCAGACACATTTTAATTGAAAAAAAATTATAAATTTGCTAGAATTTAAATTTTCTTTAAAATGGTTTTAATTTTTGAACGTTCTCATTTGGAATAAGAATATAAAAGATTTGAGTGAAATAAATTTTTAGACTGTATTTTTGTAGCGTGGATTAAAATTCCCCCTTCACCCCCCTGCACTTCCAAATTGAACATTTTGTACTTTTAATTAGCACAATCGTAGCCCTGATTTTAACTTTTAAATCAAGAAAATATTATAATGATATTTATAAAAACAATTTTTGAGTAACTTTTGCACCTTCTAGGAACTAGTTAATATTTGTGCCCCTTCTTGTTAAATTCTAATCGCTTTATCTTTCATTTATCTTTTTAATTTTTATTCGTTAAATTAAAAAAATTAACAATTTTAGTTTAAAATTTTTTAATCATTTTCTTATTGTCTAAAATTAACAAAAAAAAACAACTTTTCTAGTCTATATTTTTAAAAATTATGTTTAATCGAAAACAACAACACGCAACTATATCAATGGGTCCAACCCATTATGAACATTCTGGTAGTGGTGATTGGTCTAGAAATTTGTGAGTAAAAATATTTGGAGTTTTTTGAGAGATATTATGGGCTGATATTTATTACAATCGACCTTTTATTTTGGAAAGGTTCCGTAACTTAACGGTCGAGTCGATTTTTTGTTTAATGCGGCGCTGAAGACATAAATCTTCTATTTCCCCTGAACAGCCCCGAAGCCACGAATTTTCCACAACCCAAAAATGTTTTCCAATTTTCTGGAATCGGGATGTCTCGTTTCCAAGGTATGTAATAGGTTTTTAATTTAATTTTTAAATAGTATCAATTAATCAAAAATTTTTGTAACAAAAAATTTCATGTTATTCTGTTACTACTCAATTTAATTCTAACTTACTCTTTTTTTGGAAGCAATGCTAGATCTTGCTAACAAACCCTTGTCTCAAGTTAATTTTTTTCGGAAAGATTGTCCAGTAGAACGGTTATATTAGAACATTTATTCTATATACCGTATTTTCTTTAATTATATGCCCAGGTATTCTATTCTTCATCTTCCAAATGGGTCATTCTTTTGAAGAAATGTGCTAATAATTATTTTACTATTTTTAATAATGCCTTATTTTTGAACAATATTAAGTAGTCTATTCTTTTTTTGATAAAAACGCAAGTTATCCTAAGCTTATTTTGTAGGTTCCTTCCATGCGACTCGCTCGCCTAAATTTTTTTTGGAAGCAATGCTAGATCATTGCTAATTAGTCTTATGTTAATAATAGGTAATAAAAATGTCAGGTATTTTTATTAGCTTTTTTACACAAATTTGTAAGAGAGATAGCCTGTGAATCATCCAGAAACCCTCTGGTGTATATATTGCTGGTCACTTTAGATAACCAAATATAATTGCTTAACCGAAAACAGGGACCAATGCTTAACTCTTTTCTTTTATTAGATGCCTAGTTAACGTTTATATGATAGACAGAATTTTTTGGAATATGTAGTACTAGATAATTACACAAATTAGAGTTGAGAACGAGGGAGATTTTAATCCTTTTAAAACAGTCGAACGGTTCTATTAAGAACGTTTAGTTTCTCTATTTTTCTATCTATTTTTAAATAATATTAATTAGTTTAATTTTCTCTGATAAAATATGCAAGTTATTCTAAGATGAATATTCATTAAATGTAGAAGCTGTAGATTTTTTTTGGAAGCAATGCTAAATATTGCTAATTAGTGTTAAGCCAATATGTATTATAATAAATAGCTAATAAAATTCATTTATTGGCTAATTTCAAATTTTTTCACATAAGTGAATATAAGAATAATGAGGGTGGAAATGAGCAGGAATAATGAATAGATTTCGATAGCTGTTAATGGCTGCTTTTATACTTTATACTTAAGTTCAGCTATTTTTAAATAATATTAATTATTCCAATTTTATGTGGCATGAAGGAAAAGCTGCTCTAGGACTATTAGCCCTTAGGCAAACTGATTGACATTTTTCGGAAGCAATACTTGATCATTGCTATATAGCACAACAGAAATTCTTTTTAGGCTGATAATTAGATAATTAATCTTATTGTCTTCATTTTATCCTTTAAAATTTTAGTCCTATTAAAAATCCATCGATTTTTATTTAGATTATGTGTTTATTCGGATGAACCAAAGGGCGCGGGTTTTTTTTGTAATGAATAAAAGAAAAGAGGTAGAGAGATGGATATGTTGAATAGGGCAAAGATGTAAAACGGCGCCTTACCCTTTGTAGTAAAAAAATTTTTTCTGATGACATTGCTATTTGGCATTGTCCACTTTTTTTTTGTAAAAATAAAAAGGGGGGATGGATAGGTTTCATTATTTAAGCAAAAGGAGAAGAGAATCGTTCTAGAGAAGAGAATCAATCTAAACTTTTCCTATTTATTTACAACTTTCGCATATTCTTATTTTTCTTTTAATTATTTATGTATAATCAATCGTATTTTTCATCTTTAGCTTATATTCTGATTTTTACATATTTTTATTTTCTTTTTAAAAAACAATTTTTTCAACTAAATTCCTATATAAAAAAATATTTTAAGGCCAAATTTTCTTTAGATTTAAAGGTACAGTATACACCTTTCAGAATAGGGTTTAAGTTAACTTACTATTTTTTAGGGGGTTTCCTCTTCTAACATAAGAATGTTCTCGATTTTTCGATTACCTGATTTCTGTCGATTATAATCGACATCCAAAAATATACGAAAACAATCTCAACCACAAATTTTCTACCTTAATATTAAAACATAAATAAAATTATTTTTAAAATAATTAACACTTTTGTTTTATTTGGAAAAAAAATTTTTTTGAACTATGTATGTGTTAATATACCCACATTTTCCTTACCTTCCTTCCCTTTTCTATTTTTTCATAAATAATTATGGGTTTCTTGCATATTTTCGTGCATATTTCGGCAATTTTTTATGCATATTATAGTGCATATTTTGCATTTTTTAATGCACAAAATTCACAGCTCTACTTATATCATTGTTAATATTATTTATGAGAAAAAAAGCAGAGAGAGGAGAAAATGAGAATGTGGGCATAGTTCCAATTTTTTTAAAATATTTTTATTTAACTTTAATTGAAATCAAATATTTCTAAAGTTAGTCTTAAAAGCTTTTGTTAAATTAAAATCATTCAGTGTAAATTAAATTTATTTAACATGTTCAAATAGAATGACCGATTATTGTGATGATGAGTAAGTAAATTAAAAAAAGATTGGAGTATTATATCTGAGAAATAGGGTTTGAGGATCAGGATATACGTTGATTCCTAGGATCCAACAACCTTAAATAGAGCGAACCTTAATCTCTATATGATTTTGGCATATAAGAGATATATAAAGAGATTTGGCATATAAGGAGAAAATTTAAAAGGTTCTGCATAATTTTTGAAATATCTGTAGTTTCTAATTTTTATACAGAGACTTGCCTTCTTTGACTGTTTTATAGGTTTCCATTGACAAATAGAAGTGAAAAACTTTGGGAGAAAATAAAAATGTCTGTCATAAAGTTCAAAATTGTAACACAACTTTCTATTAATTTTTATTATGTCCAATATTTATTTTTATTCAGAGTTGAATTTTAAAACACGGCACATTTAAAATTATTAAATTTTTCTTTTAATTAAAATTTAATTTTTAGGAACAAAATGATTGGTGTGCACAACTTGCCTTTCTTTGGCCAGACCCAAGCGTTTATGGGTAAAATAAATTAATTTTAAAACCTTTTTTTGGCACGGGGAAAGGTTTTGCCGAGTGCCATCGGCTTACAAAAAATATTCCTCAGTCTAAAACATTTTTTAGTCCTTGTTTAGAAAAGTAAAGATAATACATCCTATGTTCAGTAGAATCCTTGTCGGAGCCAGATTTCAAATCTCCGTAACTGAGTCACAAAAAGTATACCTCATTAAAACACAGAAAATCCAATTTTCATAGACGGGTTTATCCCTGATATAATTAATTTGATATTCTAATTTTTAAATTTTTTTTAAATTTTCAGGCAAAACGCTTTGGGATTGGTTCAAAAGGTCAAAAGCCCACTTTTCCGATATCATTGACCGGTTAAATTGCCATATTGTGCCCATGTTTTTAATGTTTTTTGTTATGATGATCTCAGCAAATATGTTGGTTTTTTTAAATTATATTGTTCTGTTGATTCCCTACCTAGCTTTTTGATAAGAGAGGGATCAAATTTCCTTTCATTCTAGACGTTAGGCGAGATCGGACCGAGACGAGATCTCGATCGAAGATCTCGTTTATAGAGTTAGAAAATTTTTCGAGATTTCGATTCTTGTACGACACTTCCAGTCTCTACTTTAAAGCATGTTTTTAATAACAAATTCTGCTAATACCAAACCTTTCCCTCCTTTTCTTCCTTGAGAATGTAAATAATGGGCAGATTTTCTCCTTCCTCAATTTTCACTATATTCCCTTGTGGCATATTCAAACTATAAATTTTATTCCGTACGTTTACACGGATAGTAAAGTTCCAGGAATAAGTCCAAGCTCTTCTAGCCATGCTTTTAGCCATGCATAGTAGTGCATGTCTCTTTTTAAAACCTAAAATTAAGTTTGAATGGAAACTATATATCTATTACAAAATTATTTAATTTAATAATTTTATTTAGTTTTGGTGCCTTTGGTATGGAACCTATGCGTTGCTTGGTAATTTTTAAAATTAACCCTAAAAATTCTCAAAATTTTCACATATTAACCATTAACTCCAATTTTTCAAAAAATATTTAATAAATTTATTAGCGCAGTCCAGAGCTTAACGAAGAAGAACGAGAATATGCCCTCGATTATTGTATGTCCAAAAACACTTATTATGTTGCACCTGAGGAAGGAATACCTTGGTCAAACAAAGAAAGGCGTGAGAGACAGCTGGGATATTACCATGTTTGTTTTTAATTTTTTGCTAAATATGAATTTTTACATTTTTATTTATGTACCTAATTAACAAAACAGTGCGCGTAAATTTTTGTTTTTTCGAGAATTCATTTTTTGGGAGCTGATTAGAATCGGCTAATATACCTATTAGTCTTTACTATTTTAGACTAGTTTTTAAAGAAAAGTTTCCCAAAGCATTCCTCCCCTCCAGAGGTGGATCGGAACAGTCCGAGGTGTTGGAAATCGAAAGAGCCGGAAATCGGAACTGGCTCAAAAGTCGGAACTCGGAAATCAAAATTAACTAGAGAAATTCATCTGCTATAGCATTACTATTTAGGTATCCAATAAATTGCTAACTATAATTATCCATATCAATCTAATAAACTACATATATCGTTTCATATTTAAACACTTACTACAAATTAAATTATTACCCGCCATTGTTTTTTCTTAACTTTGGAGATTGAATTTAAATATTTATTTTTTCTAGTGGGTGCCTATAATGATGTTTTTACAAGCAATGCTTTTTATGCTGCCAAATTGGTTGTGGAATGCACTAAATCAACAGAGTGGTCGGGTTATTTTATTAATATACTATTTGGAATTTTCTGAAAAGTTATCAGTCTATATTAACAGTGGAACAAATTACCAACTAACTTGCTAACCCGAATGGGATATTTTGAATATGATTTTATGATGATTTATTTTACTATTTATCTTAGGAAAATTTGGAATCTTTTAATAATTCTAAAATTAGCTTATATAAATAAGCTTCCAAAAAATTTACAAACATTCTGGAATTTAACGCTTAAGCAAAATATTTAAATACAAACGTAAAACAAATTAAATTTTAAACTTTACATATTTTGCAAATCTCATTACGCTAAGATCTAAATTAATAATTTAAGGTATTGAATTCATTAAATTCATTGAAGAATCATCCCGACTCAAAACATTAGAGCTTTCAAATCCAGAAAGGCCAACTTTGCTTCATGAATTACAGGAAAAGATTGCGGAGGTACCTTATCTCTATGAAACCACCATTAAATTAACGTTAAATAAGATAAATTTGATAGAGTGAGTTATAGTCCTAATCTTTTTAACTATTAGCTGAAGCTGGATTTTCCCTTAGTAAAAATAAGAATTATAGTTAACAGGGTGCTAAGGTGTACTCAGTTCTACGAAATTCAGAGCATTGACTTTGTGTTACATTTTGCCTCCCTACATTAGCATAAATCGAGGTTAAATTTAATAATCACAAAATTCAGGCAATTCTTAATCGTCAAGCTTATTTTCGTCGAAGAATGGCTGGTTGCCGGTTTGGCCAAAGTATGGGATCTTATGTTTCAGTAAGAGAAATCTTCTCATTCACCCATTTATCCCCTCTTATTTCAGTGGTTATACGTCTTTATAAAAGCTCTCTATTTGCTAAACGTCACGGGTCAATTTTTTATTCTCAATTCTTTCATTGGAAGTACCTACCGTTGGTGGGGAATTGATGTATTAAATGCTTTACTTGCTGGGGAGAATTGGCAGGTATTTTGGTTAAAAATAAAATTCAGGCATTACAAATTAATTTTAAGGATTCTCCAATATTTCCTCGTCTTACTCTTTGTGATGTTCCTATACGTCGGTTGGGAGACACTCCAAGATATACACTTCAATGTCATTTGAGAATAAATACATACAACGAAAAGATTTATTTATTTATTTGGTTGGCTTTTTTAAAGTTTAATCGTCTTTATCCTATAATCGCTTTAATTGAAGGTTAACCCCCGACCAGTCGGAAAAATTTTTTTAGGAACCGAGACGGGTAAACATGTTGGGGTCTTGGTTGTAATAGGAAGGATATCAAGAAAAACCCAAAATTGTCAAACTAAATCGACTGGAATTGGAGAGGCACTTGTACAAAACCATGTGCTTTGCTCGGGGCTTTGTGACGCGTCTCGTGAGAGAGCCTATGGTTGCTCGGTTTAGTACGCGGTAACATAGACAATGTAAACAAGTTCCACCAAAAATGAGGCCATACTTAACTTAAATACTGATCTAATTTTGCTAAATATATGATTGAAAATTTAAATGATTATATATACCTAATTTTAATATTCCGATTTGATTGTTGTTGTTGTTTTGTCATTTTATTTTTGGATGCTGATTAAATCAGCAGAATATGATTGATCTCACTCTTGACTTCGATCATTCGACTTCTGACTAGAAAAATCCTAAATTTCCTCCCTTAATTTTCTCTTATTTAAAGGTGGGGCTTTCTACTCGTTTCAATTCTAACTTTCTTCAACTTTTGGTATTACCTCCTTGTACTTATCTGTTTGCCTTGTACACAAGAAAATTCTGTTAGACATTTGCTCAAACAAGTAAAGAAAAATTTTGAATTTACAAAATTGTTTGAATTTTAAAGGATCGACACGAAAACATGGTTTATTCAACAAAGAAAAGAGATCGAAAGTTGATCAAGTCGTTTGCAGAGGAGGCGCTTTGCAAGGATGGGGTAAAATAAATTTTTGAATATATTTAGTTTGTACAATCAGATTTCACTATATTACGTCCCAAGACTAACAGTATAATAAAGAATAAAAATGAAGAATAAATTGTCAGGAATAAAAAGAAATTCTGTTAGAATTTCTTTTAGAATGAGGTTATTTATAGTAGTTTATTTAAGAAGTGATAATGAAGGGTAGGCGGCTACAGCATTTAGGTTCTTAGCTACCAGGGCCCGTAAAATAAGAACTCGGTTGCTGGTTAGGTAATTTTATGGGCCCAGACTGATCAGCTTTTATACTAAACCATAGACCTAATAAATCCATCACTAGTTCCTTACTGCTTGTTTTTTAATAATTTTTATTTTCCCTTCAGATTCTTCTCTTCTGGTTTATCGAGGGGCATGCTGGACCACTTATTGCTAGAGAAATACTTGGAGAAATATTTGACTACTACAAGGGAAAAATGGTTAGTTTTGTTGATTTTTATATAGATAGTTAGATTTGATCAATATATAATTTTCCGATTTAGGTTGTACTTATAAGTTTATGTTTTATTCAAGTTAGTTCTGTTAGTCCTTTTTGAGCTAAGATTTATTTTTTGGGAGCCAAGCTTTGCTTTGGCTAAATTTAACAAAATTTATACTTGAAAGAAAGCGCTTGAAAGACCCTAATAATTCCAAAATTTGTACTCATTTTTCTGATTCTTCTTTATTTTAGCATTACGAAGATGACGGAGAAGACGATTTAATTAAAAAATCTGGCAAAAGTTCTTTCTCTTCACAAAGTACTGGTTCGATGGAGGACGATTATGTTGAAGAAGGGGAGGATGATGAAGATTATTATGGCGGAGGGAAGGCTGCTTTAACTCACAGATTTGGAAATAATGGAGGTAGAATAATTATTTATAAGACAACCATTTCCATTTGATGCTAAAATAGCGTATCTTAGTTCAGTTTCCGAATCAAAGTTAAAATTTTGCTAACATTTAAGACATTAAATAGGGGAGCATTTTTGGTCAAGATGTGCCCTCAATCATATTTTATTAAAAATACTACCTATTTATTTACAGTTCTCTAAATAATTTTGTTATTATTAAGGTATTCCATCCCCTACAGCTCCTCCAAAATTGCCTTTGGGAGAAGCCACAAGCCTCTCCTCCTCTTCACAAGAAAGAGAATTATTACCAACAACTGTAGAGGGAGGTGTAGATACAAATACAACAGAAACTTCACATTTATATTCCTCAACACCTAGAAGGAAGGGAGGAGGAAATTCAGCTAGAGCAAGGTATGGAAATGTGGCAGATGAACGACGACCTCCTAATTTTTATAATAGTGGTAAGAATTTAAATAATATATAATTTTACTTTAATTTATCTATGTATATGTTATGTATTTGGAATATATGTAATCTTCATGCGCATATTTTTATATTTTTGTAAGCCGGGCAATCTTGGCTAATATATAGTTTATATTAATTTTTGTTTTTGTAATTTGTAATTTTTGTAATTCGGGATATCTCGGCTGGAATGTTGTTCTCATTTTTTGTGTTTTGCATCAGTTCTTGTTCACATTTTTGACCAAATTAAGATTCTAACTTCAACATTCAAATTATCCTTAAATTCAGGCCATAGACGCAGTATTCGACGTGAAAACAATAACAACGAAAATCCTGGCGGTGGAAGGAATATATTTTCCCGTTTCTTTCGTTTTCTTTTTGGTTTTGGCGGCGGAAATAACGGAATGAATGATAATTATTACAGAAATCAACGATTGCCTATATTAGCTACTCCTTTTACAAACCCAACTGGGCCTGCAGGAAATTATTATGGTAAAGCACTTGTAAAGGAGGTTTGAAATGTTTTTCTGAGTTTTGATCAATCTGGAATTTTTTAAATTTATCATGTGACTAAGGAAGGTAGAAAGGAGAATATTAAAGCCAAAATCCTTAATTTAAGAAATAAATGAAAAAGAAATTTAATTTGGTTATGAAATTTCCTTGTTTTTTTGCTAAGTATTATTAATTATATTAATTATTAAATATCAAAAAATTACAAAGTTGTTAAATGAGAAATTGGTTAAACCGACTGTGTATTTTTGGATGCAATATTTTCCATTGCTAGATATAAGTCACCCTAAGACAATATGATCTTTGTAAATTATTAAGTCTTTAATTCAGGACCATGAAAACAATTTTTTTTCTCTTTCCCTTCTTTAGTCACATCTGATAATCACGAAATTTAATCACTGTAGAAGCTCTCTATAACGTCTCTTGAATTTCATACCACTTCTCCTATTCCTCTTCTCAGTTAAGATACGAGAGATGTGTTTGGCCCAATTTCCATCCTCTGTCACCCCACTCCCCTCTTCGCCTAAATTCGACAAATGTATGACGTTATATAGAGAGATTTTCACTTAATTTATATCCTCATTTATTTTGCTATTCACTTCCATTTTTGTTAAAATATCAGTGCTGCGCATAAGCGCTTTAACATCCTTTGCTTTCACAAAAAGTTTTCAGGGATCTTTTCTAAAAATTTTTTTAATTAATTATTTTTTATTAATATTATTTTGTTCTATTTTATTTTGAAAATTAATTTTAATCCTTCCATTTAAATTTTTTTTAATATTGGAAGCAAATATCCGAGCTCTACTTTTAAGCTTTTACAAGCATCGAGAGGTTTCCTAAAATCTTTTTGTTTTCCAAGCTTTAAAAGTTTAGTGTCCTCTAAAGACTGAACCAGACTAGATCTTATTGTTTATATCCTAGGACTTTATGATACTCTTGTTTTGAAAACGAACTCTCTTTTTTGAACTAAAATTTCCTAAAATTCTAAAGGTACTATTTACAGCTTAAAATCTTTAAAATTTGACCACTAAAATTCCCAATTATTTTTTCCTTTTATTATTTGCTTCCAATATTTTTCAAAATTATATACTCTTACTATAAAACAGTAATCTCATTAATTAAAAAATGTCTTGGTTGTCCTTTTAATTATAATACTAATTATTTATTTTTCTACTCATGGTTTTTATTTTTTCCGTTTTTAAAATTACTTTCATTTTTAACCCTATTCACTTCTTTTTTATAAAAACACTTCTTTTTTCTTGCATCATATTTAATTCTTTTTTTAATTTTAAAATTTTCGATAATACTTTTTAAAAATATTTTTGGTCAGTTGAACGCTAAATTGAGTTGGGAAAATATTTTTGGCTTCTGATAATAAATTCGACCGGGAAGTACAACTGAGTCCCTAATTTTTGACTCAAAAGATGTATCGACCTTTTATCGGTCAGTCGAAAATTCTAACCTTTTGATTACTGTAGTTACTGTAAAATTGAAGATAAACTAGTTCATGGGTGTGTTATTAAATATTTGCTGATATAATCAGCATCCAAAAATAAATTAATATAATATTTTAGGAGCATGAGTTAGAAAACATGGTAAGTTATCAAACCAGAATAATAAAATTATATATAAATATTTAAATTTTCAATTATATATTTAGCAGAACCAGGGATGAATAAAGTAATTAAGTCGTTTTTATATTCGTAATTGTAACACCAAATATTAGTAGAAGGTTCCTAATATCGTATACTATAGGCAGAATATTCAACTATATAATTTTTTGGGTGTCTCATTAAAGCCAGAAAATATTTTAAGTCAAGAATTCGAGGTAATTGATTAAAATTCGCTTTTTACCACTTCTAGTGTTCAACTGACTATAAAAAATAATTTTTCTTTTTGCGTTTGTATTTTTTAAAAAACATTCCAACAAATTGCAATATCATTACCCAACTAATTTTTTTATTTATTTTTAATTTTTTTAATTAAAAATTTAATTTTCTCTTGTCTGAGAGAAATTTTTTTCAATTAAATGGGAGGGTATTTTTTGGGGGAAATTTAAATTTGGTTTAATAATAGATCTACTCCGAATTCAATCGGGTTGGTTTATTGGTATCTTTATTGGTTTTTAATGGTGGCTTAGGATTCCTTAAGGTTTTTACCTAGGCCAATCAAACTTTTTTCTAATACAGACTCCAGACCAATCGGGCATACAACCAAAATAAACCAATGAATGTCTCTAGCACTAAAAATCTTTAATAATCAGCATCCAAAATAAATTATATAATTTTAATTAAAAAATTTTAATCTAAGCCACCTTTATAATTCAATGAAAATCCCAATTTTTTAAATTTTGCCGGCCAAAATGAATTTGGACTGAAATTAAATTTGAAAGGCCGACATTAAAATACTCTCTCCAATTTTTAAAAACAATTTAAATATATTTTTGAAAATTGTATTCCTCGATTAAATTTTATTTTCACTTAATATATTGTATTTTTAATTTGGAGATAAAAAATTTTTTAGAAAAATAAATTTTGGAGTTAAAAAAAATTATAAAGTTTAAAAAATTTTTTCAATTCACTACCTGTTTGTTTTGTTTCGAATAAGTGGCACGCCCTTTCGATGACATTTTTTATGTTAATAAATAAAAAAATTGATTAATTAATTCAAGTGCATATTAAATATTTGCTGATATAATCAGCATCCAAAATAAATTATATATAATATTTAGATGAAGAGAAACCGCAAAAGGTAAATTATCAACCCGGAATATAAAAATTATATATAAATATTTAAATTTTCAATTAAATATTTAGCAGAACCAGGGATGTATAAAGTAATTGACAGCTTTTGGTCGAAAGACGGTAGTTGCTGTTTTCAATGCATAATTTTATTATTCCGGTTTGATAAGTTAACTTAATTTTTAAATTATTCTTAATTTATTTTTGAATGTTGAATAGATCACATCGAACACATTGTTGTACTTCCTATTAGAAAGGTTAATCTCCAATCGAATGAGACGGACTTTATTATATTTACGAATGTTTGTTTCAAAATTAAAAATTGTATAAGATCTATGTTAGTTACAGTATTGGCCTTTTAATGTTCTTAGATCTCCCTATTCTATTTTAATTATTCAATCAACGCTGTGCTGCCATCGGAATTACTTTGGTTAAATTGTTCGCAGTTCTACAGAAAATAAATTTTAGCAAATCACGTGCACCTCTCTTAAATGCTTCTCTGTATTCATCACTGAAATTAGTAATTTAAAGGCGATTAAAACATTTATTTACTCATTAGTGTTGTCTTTTCTTGGAAAATCTTTCGATTTTATTACGTTATCTGTAATAAAATTCATTTGAGATGAGATAGAACCACATGGAATAATTCCAGACCGAAGAATAGAACCGAAGAACAAAACAGAAAATTTAGGGTAGGAGACTTTCATTATCCTTTACATATTAGTTATTTTCTGATAGAAATTTCTCCGTCACATTTGAAGTCAATGTTTCTTCGCCGAACAGGCCCCACGATTTATCTCTTAAAAACCTCGGAAAAATTGAAATCAAGACTTAAGAACTACATAGATCGAAAATTCCCAAGTCTTAAATCAACAATGGCGCGTAATCAAATTTTCTACCTGTTCAAGTAAAGAATCGGCCCGACAGAAGCAGCGGCTGTATTCAAGAAAAGTCCATAAACTAAAGTACAATACCAATATTGTACAGGAGTTAGTTGAATAAATGGAAGGTGTGTGAAGGCAATAAATGTATAAAAGATTAGATAGCCTCCAATATTGATAAGTACGATTAAAGAAAGAGAGCGATAAAGCTTTTTGATTCTGTCATCCGATGTATCTGTTAAAAATTTTTTTAGAATTTTAAATTGAATAAAAGCCCGAAATTTTTAATGAAGCATATTGAATAATATAATGGCCAAAAATGACCGAAATACCGATAATAGAGATGAAATTATATCAGTGTCTTGAAGAGATATCGAGGGATTTGACGAATTAACCGGGATTAGAAGGGATATCCGAGGACCTGGATGGATATCAGTGAAATCCGAGGAGTTAGATACATATCGGAGTGTACACTTTGCCACGGAAGGCCAAATGTCTCATCTCGCCCTTAATTCGGCAAGCCAACAGTGAATATAGAAGTAACCCTTCTTCCTGTTTTGCGGTACAGGCGAAAATTTTTTGATTTCTGATGACAAAAAACCAGAATTCATCTTTACTTGAGCCAAAAATTTAACCTTATGAGACTAAAGACGTGCTATATTTTTTCAATTTTTTTTATTGCGACGATCGATTGTACAAAATTTAAATTTTTTTAATCGATATTTTTTCGATAAATACCAAAACCAAATATCGAAAAATATCTAAAAAATATCGTATCGATCTGATCTCTATTTAGTCCTTGTAGTTTTGTCTATTAATATATTCTAAGTTCAAAACACTTCTTATTGAAATTATTAGATGGTTAAAGCCATCTTCCAAAAAATAAAAATACAACTGTAGAGGAGGTATTACATAAGGATTATTACTTTAAATATTTAAGAAATTTTTTTGATAAAGAACATATTTTACAAAAATTAATTAGCAAATAAACTACCCGTTCTCAATTTAATCAAAATTCCAACAATTAAATAATTAAAGACAGATCCCAGAGCAACAGCCAAATTCAAATATTGGTTCAATTCTTTTGCTCCAGGCGGTGCACTTCTTAAATCGCTAAGTCCTCCCGACACCATTAAATTGGGTTGGCTAATTGCTGAATAAACCATTTCAAATGTGTAATGAACGATGTAGATTAGAATGAAAATTAAATGTTTCATAATATATTTTGATTGGTGGAAATGTGTGTA
Organism: Meloidogyne arenaria; assembly: GCA_036172955.1. Classification (NCBI taxonomy): domain Eukaryota; kingdom Metazoa; phylum Nematoda; class Chromadorea; order Rhabditida; family Meloidogynidae; genus Meloidogyne; species Meloidogyne arenaria. The sequence goes on along the minus strand of JARQAB010000029.1, from coordinate 494,881 downwards.
TCTAAATAGAGTTTAATGAATTTAAATAGATAAACTCGGGGTTTCAGGGTTTGAGTTGGGTCGGGGGGTCTTTGCCAAAAAATCGTCGTGGATAGGGTGCTACCCTATTCTAAAATAAAGTAAAGCAGCTGGGCTATAGCTATTTTTCTCCATTAGCTAGTGCAAAAGCTTATTCGGCGGCTGGGAGCGAACCAGCATCATCATAGACCGGACTGATGTGTTAGCAATTACACCACGCCGCCTACTGCATAGCCTTAGGAATTAAATAGCTATGCTTTACAGTAAGTATTTTTGTTTGAAAGTATTTATTGTTTGAAAGTACCCCCAAGTATTTTTGTTTGAAAGCCATATTCTTAGATTTTAGCCAGACTTATTTTTCGGTGTACGGCCTTATTTTTTCGTTGCCAGTGAATCTTCATACTATAATCGTTTATATTTATTTTATGTATTTTAAATAAAATTTTTTTTGATAAATTTGGTTGATGGCTGTATGATGTCTGTGCTTATTTTTGGATGTCGCATTAAATGTTGGCAAAAAATAATTACACAAATTGGGGTTTCGTATCTTCGTTTCTATTTTTTGAACATTTTTTGTTCTTACGGGCAATATTTATTGGGCGTAGGCCAAATCCCCAAAATTTTCGCCTGCGAGATAAGAAACAAAAGAATCCATGTAAACTAAAGATAATTTTGAGCGATTTAGTGTGATATCGAATTCATTGGATGGGATATGGAATTGAACCATCACGGAATGATTGTGCCACGATACAACCGTATGATGGGTTATATATTTTCATTTATGTTCTTTCTTCAAGTGCCGACACAACACCAATATTGGAAATACCTTTCTTCTAGGGTATTTGCAATGGGATACCCTTATCCTTAATACATGAAGTGACATTGACTTCAAATGTTACTCGAACTATAGTCTTTATAGCTTCTTCAACGAACGTCGATTAACATGTTTGTATTGCCATTTCTGATCGACATTTGAAGTCAATGTCGCGTAAGCCCTAGATGGCCAAATTATTATCATAATCCACTCCTTACTTTATAGGAATAGCAATAGCCAAAAGTCTATCAGCACTCAACGAAAACAAGGTACAAACAGCTCCACCAACACCAAAAGTTGGAATAAACATCATAAAAGATGTTATTTTTGCTGTTATAAATTTTGTTCCAAAAAATAGAAATTTAACGAAGAAAATTATATGGCCGCTTTGATGCATAATTTCAAGTAGGGATTCGACTGCAAGGAGTATTGAAGTATTAGAGCGAAGTGTTGTGTAGTATTTTCTTTAAAATTTGAAAAATTATTAAGATTAGTTAATTACCGGTACAAATTAAAATTACACCACTTAACTATGGGGCATGCGAGTGACTAAAAGTCGTAAAGTGGATCAGAATTTGACTATAAATTTTGAAGGTTGAAAATTCCTCTATATCTCTTTGCACAATATTTTAAAAATTAATTTTGATTTTATTTATATAAATTTAAAACAATTGTTATTGTATTGGCATTTGCTGTATTTGCAACTAATCTTGTAAATCTGTCGAGGGACAGATTAATTTACTATACACTCCCACTCAAAAGTATTGCCCCAAGCTTGTGGAAAGCTTTCTTTTTCAAATAACTACCTCATTTTCAGAATAATTTTATGTAAGTATAATAAGCAACTTACCTATATTTTACAGTAGTGATGCAAACACATGTATTGAATATGATTCCGAATGTGGCCAATAAAGCATAAACACAAGCTGTCAAACTGATACTGAGTCTAAAGTCGGCATCTGTGTCATAAGCCAGATAGAGCTGAAAATAAGTTTATTAGCCTGGCATATGTGATTGGCTCCCAAAAATACATCAAAACTAACTAAACATTTAGCTAACGTCAGGCACCGTGTAGGATTGAGATTGTGACCAGCTGACAATGCGTCGGTTGAACCTTTACAGGTGCTGAACCTTTACCATCTTGATACGGAAGCAAAGCTTCTGGATTATTTTACCGTATAGATAGGTTAACCCTTTCACCTAGCCTTCTAATTAGATAGGTGAACTATCTTTAATAAATTTACTTACTGGACTAGCAACTACTATTTCCGATCCAGTATCTATAGTTGTAGACGTTGTTACGTTCATTTTACCAAATTTATAAAACTGTTCTAATAATCGTTTAAGTTTATAAAAATGAGGGAAAGAATTTCAAACGACAAATTAAAATTTAATTGTTGACAGCTATTCGAATGTTTAAGGGAAAAATTTTTTTTATTGTTTGATAAAGGTAATTTTATAAACAATTTTAAGAATATGCAATAAAATTAAATTTGACAAAAATAAGAAACTTTTGATTTTATTTAATTAAGAAAATTTTTAAAAAATAATTGGAAAGAATTAAATTATCCAATTCTCGCGGCAAGACATTCGCGTTCCGTTTTTGTTAATATTTTTTGTTATAACATCGAAAAAACTTTAGAACCTAAGTATTTTAGAGTGGGCAAAAGTAAAGCTGTTCGGAAAACATGGTAGTATGTCCTGCTGTATGTCCTGCTGCAAGACATGGGGTTTTTTCAGCTTGGTCTTGGATGCTGTCTTGGTCTTTGAAAATTCTGGTTTTTGACAGAACTAGGCAGAATTAACTAGGATCATAAGGACATATAACTTGTCACACTCAGTCATTAGTTATACCATTTTTCCAATGGCGCTTATTTTTAGAAGCACTGTAGATTTAATTTACCTTCCAATAAGTTATTAAATTTCAATATTTTTTTCTGTCAAAGTGTAATTAAATTTGATAAAAAATTTTTTTTAAGTGACTCGGCAGTTATAATTAAATAATAGAAGCAAAATTTAATAAATTTTAATTTAATTTGTTAACGTAAATTTGTTTACGCAAACAAAATTTGCAGCAACCAGAATGAAAAAAAATAAAAATAATAAAAAAAATCCGGTATATGTATTACCAAACTCATTTCAGATAACCAATATGTCATCGAATTTGCTCTGAGTTGAATGATCGAATGACATAAAATCATTGCCGATCTAACAGGTTTCGGCAAAGGATAAAATACAAAACATTAACCATGTAACCTTACTAGTGTTGGCCATGTCTAACACTCTATATTAAACATGCTACAGTCCTGATTCTGATTAAATAAAGTATGTAATAATTAAATTATAAAATAATCACAAAATCAACTTTATCTACTTCTAAAGTAAAAAATATTTAAATAATTTAAATAACCAATAAACATTACCGTTTATGCTCAAACCGTTCATTACCGTTTATGCTCAAATAATTACCCTGGGAATTTATCGCTTCAATTTATCATTTATGAAGGTAATTAAGATATGGGGTAATCATTTGAACAAATACGGTAAAATTCTTTAAAAATGTAAATCCACACACTATAAGATACCTCGATTTTTGATGATTTTCTTAAATTGGATATGCCTCTTATTTGTTGCGATAACTAAATCAACTCTAATTTAAGGTACTCTTATAAGGCACAATTTTTAGCCCTAAGGGTATCTTATTGTCTGATAAAACCAAAAATGCCCAAAATAGAATAAAGACAAAGCAGCCCAAACTAAGCAGCCCAAAATAATCAAGAGGATGATTATATTTGAGGTCAACCTCGTATCAAATTTTTAAAATATGTTGAACTGAATGTACGCAATAAATTGTAAAAATCTAACAAGCGTAAAATGTTAGTAAAACTAAAAATACGTTTCTAGGTACGATCACTGGAAAATCATCGGATATACAGAATCGGAACCGATATCCATACAGGAAATTTTCGCAAAACTTCCATTGTTTCAGGATAACAGAAACGGCAAATACTATGATAAAACAGCGAAAAAGAGTAAAAAATAATAGATTAGAAAAAAATTGGAAATACTTGGAATATACAATGATGGTTTTATTTAGATGCTAGTAAAATAATTTTAAAGTCTAGATGAGCCAAGTCTAGGTTAAGACATGTAAAAGATAAATAGCAGAAAATTTTCTACTAAAATTTTCGCTAGGATCAATTATGAGTTTTAGATCAAATCAGTTTTTCGAGTCAATCTTTCCCGTTCGGAATCTGCAATAAGTTATTAAACTAGTCCGTACTTAAAGATACAGGTATTTAACCATACAATTAATCTTGTATAGTCAACTTGCTTGGTAAGATTCTTGCTTGGTAAGCTTGGTAAGATTCAACACCGACTATTTAAGATTCCAAGCATTCTAGCTACAGGATTTACGAAATAAAATGACAGAAGATATGCACATAATTTGGACAGAATAGTTGTTGTTCAATTTAGACAAACCGCAAAAATTTAGACAAACCGCAAATGCTTTCGCGATTTTCAAAAAGCCCATCTAGTTGTTGACGAGTGGAATATGTATGGGTATAACACCTTTTGCCACTAGTATAACAAAAAGAACAACAGCGCCAACAAGTCCAACAGCAGAGGCAATCACGCATCTATGACGTTTAGATGTTGGGCAGCCATTCTCGCGTTTACGGCGAATTGGTGTTGACATTTTAGGAAATGAATGAGAGCCTATAAAAGATAAAAATTAATTCGGATTTTAAACATCAAATTGAAGAGTTATACAAGCTTTAATGCCTAAGATAAAGTGTTTTTTAGCCCAAGTAATCGGGCTCCGAACTCGGGATCCTAATACTCGGCATTACTCGTACACGAACTTATTACTCGGCTAAAAAGTTGAACTCTTACTCGAACTCGTGGCTTTCAAACTCGGCATTACTCGAGCTCGGTTCTTCACAATTACACGTTAATCGACTTAATCTATTTAATACACTGGATAGTTATAAAATTAAGAATAAATTTCCTATAAAATTTGAGCAAAAAATTAAGTTGGGATTTGAATTATCCGCAGATTTCGTGCATTCTTTTCAAAATTTCAGTGTTAAAACAAAATTTCCCTAAACTAAAATTAACTTACGAGTAGTCTTTCCTTTAGTCTTCAAGTCGCAGGTGCATTCAGTAGTTGACGGAGTTCCAAAGTACTTCCAAATTGAAATTGCATCTGACATTGTCTCATTATTAACACTACCTTCTTCAACGCCTTTCAAAAGGTGGCCTAAAATTTGAGTCAAAAAAGTCTGGTTGTTCAATTCTTCCTCATTAATAGGTTTAATGTCTTTGAATTTTTCCTTGTATGGCTGATAAAGATCTGATGCCGAATCTTGAACTTTTGAAGGTAGTTCAACCATAAGTCCAAAATTTTCTAAGTTTTTGATATATTCCAGCAATGTATTGATATTCTTATCTTCAACCTAAGAATAGAGCTGTAGGATCCGGATATCCGGACAAAAATATAATATAAAAAAATTCATATTTGTTACGGATATCTGGGTATTCCCGGGATCCGCCAACACTACCTATGATTTATTAAACATTTTCTGTCGACATAGGCAAAGAACTAAAGAGTTGTCCTTTTCTTACACTTCGTTTAACTATTGCCATTTCAGGAGTTTTGTATCGTCAAGATTTTAAAATTTTTCCGGCAATTGACATGATACAAAAAGTTTATTTAAAACCTGATTAAGAGCGAGCATTATTTATGTTTTACAATTTTTAACTACTGTATGTTTTTAATTTTTTAAAATTATTTAGCTTAGATTATAAGAAAAATAAAAATAGTTAAATCTCTAATAACAAAAATAAATATTACATGGCCAATTCCACTCAAAATTTGCTTAGCTTTTTCGGCTAGTTCTTTATTTTCATAGTTGTTTTTATGATGAAAACAATGAATCCCGATAAAATAAAAAGTTAATAATAAAACAGCTTTTAAACGCATTGCTATAATTTAAAATTAATTTAATTTATTTACACTCTATCTTCATAAAGTTAAATTATGAAGGGAAATAAAAGTAAAAAGGCAAAAATTTATTAAAAGCAATGTAATGAAGCAAGAGGGGAGTGGAGGGCCTGTTTTAAATGAAAGGTGAAGGAGAGGAGTGGAGGGCCTATATTGAAGGGAATTTTAAGGTGGCGAAGAGCGGATTTAATTTAAGAGCGGGGAAAGTGGAGAGGGACTATCTTGGCGACGAGTAGTGAAATAGAGGAGGGGGAGTAATGCCTGATATATATAAGTGGGGGGAGTGGAGGGCCTGTTTTAAATGAAAGGTGAAGGAGGGGAGTGGAGGGCCTATATTGAAGGGAATTTTAAGGTGGAGAGGATTTTAGGGGGGAGAGAGAGAGAGTATTTAATTTAAGAGCGGGGTGGGGAAAGTGAGAGGGCCTATCTTGGCGAAGAGTAGTGAAAGAGGGGAGGGGAGAGTAATGCCTGACATATTTGAGAGCGCGACTGTCTATTATTGACAAATGACATGCGAGAAAATCACAGGTTACTTCGATTTTTTATTTCGGCTAGTGTGTAGCGAATGTCTAATTTGCCCTTTTTAAATTTAAATGTTTTAGAAAAAATGTTTTTCAATGTTTCACAATTTAATTTTATCCAATTTTCTTTTCAAATGTTCGATTGCTCAGTCCTTTAAAATACTGTTTTCGGTTTCAAGCTGAATTTAGAATATACTAGAATTAAGGGGATTATATCCACATTTGTAATTGAAAAATAAAAAGTTAATACATTTTAAGCCCCGGACCAAACCCATATTATTAATACTCGTTCCCATCCTTTATCCTTCCCGAACATTCACAAACATAACGTGGAAAGTTGCTTAACAAAGAATAATGTCGACGGTAGTTAGTCGACTAATCGAAAAATACCCCCCCCCCCCCTATTTGAATTTCCCCCACTAAAGGGATGCCCTTTTTGAAGGTGACTGGTATTCTATTGGAAGAATTATTATGTTTCTGATAGCATTATCTTCTAAAATTAAATATGAACTTCCATTTTTTCGATTGTTTCATATAAACCTTAATGAAGCTCTTAGTTATAAAGTTATAAAAGCTGATTTAAATTACAATTTTTATTAAATTGTCTACAAACTCATTGCGTGTTTAAAGATTTTGGGACCGATTTAAAATTTTTTTAACTTTCTCGATCATTTTTCTTAGAAACAGTGTGTCTTGAAACATGTTAACATTCCTTCCTCTTTTTGATTTATGGCTTTATCCCCATTGTTTTTGCAATTCTTTGAAGTGGACAGAGGCTTGATCAATTAGTTTTATGGTTTTTTCATTAGTTCTCTGTTGATTGTTTCTTATAAACTTAATGAAGCGAATGTAGACAACCAGAGTTACAGCAGCATATAGATATAGCAACTTTAAAAATATTCTGATTTTTAGAAATAGAAAGGATTTTATCGTCCCGAAAATAAAAATCCTATTGAAATTCAAAGTCAACTTTCAAAACTAAGAAAAAGTCCACTCCTGAAGACCTACACTCTGAAGACCTGTTTACCCTGAAGACCTACAACTTTTTGATCAACACAATTTTTTTCTTTTTACTTCTTTACAAGTCTGATCGGGGATTTAAAGGAGGTAAAGAGGAACTAGGAGGCATTAAGGGGATATTGATGGATTTGAAGGTTCTAAAGGGGATAAAGAGGGATTAAGGGGGATATCGAGAATTTTGAGTATTAAAATGGATAGAGGGATTTATCGGGATGAAGAGGATCTCCTATTAAACTTGTAAAGGAAAAAAATAATTTGAGTTGATCAAAAAGTTGTAGGTCTTCAAGGTAAATAGGTCTTCGGTTGTAGGTCTTGGGGGTGTAGGTCTTCAGGGTTGACCCCCTAAGAAAAAAGAATTTTAAATTTATTACCATATTCAAAACATTGTAGTAAAATACATAAGTCGCTGCTGTCAATTCATATCTATATGAGCGGAGGAGTACAACAAGTGCATTATATAAAAGATAAATTGTTGCATAAGCAATATCCATTGGAAGAATTAAACGCATAGAAAGCAAGTTCTCGTTAAGTTGAAAACTTATGCTTAAGCTATAGTCGGTAACACGTGATCTAAAAATGTTAGAGTTGTATATACTTGAATATACTATCGAGTTTAATTAATCGAGGAGATATGGGAAATTATGCTAAACTTTTTCAATTTCATTTTACTTGATGATTATGAAAGATAAATGGCAAAGTTTAGCCAGACCAGACGTATATCCTACGAGCTACTGGAAGTTATGCTAGGAAACCACCTACAAGCTAGTGATATTCGAGACTTAAAAAAGCCGAAAGTCAAGACCGAGAGATTAAGAGGAATATCACTTGATGTCCCTCTTAATCCCAAAAAATCCTTTGATGTACCTCATAATCTCCAAAATCCCTTGAATCCCCAAGTCCACCTTATACATATATCCACTGATATACACATCAATCTCTTAAAATCCCTTCATACCATAATTAAATTTTTAAACCAAAACTCTCAAACATCACTACTACAAGCTGGACTTGTTTCTTGCTTATATTTAGATATCAAGAACCGAAAAATATTTATTTTTAAATGGAAAATATTTTTCATTTAAGAAAAATTTTCTGAAAAATTCCTCGACTGACCTCGATTCCTGTATCCTTCTATTCATTATAGTGATTCTCCAATCACTGAATGCTGTTATAATCACCATTATAGTTGTAAAAATATTTACATAAATTAGTATTTCAGATGTGCTTTTAGTTGTCAAATATAATGCTCCCAAAATTTCCATCGAAGGATCATCATAAGCTTCAAGTATTATGAATGCCATAAAACCGATTGAAGTTGCCCACTGTAAAAGTGAAAAATATTCATAGTTTTACTTAAAGATTCGACAAAGACCGGTCTGGTTCCTAGAATATTCCACAGAACCTTAGGAAACTTAAGCTTTTAGAACTTCTTAGAGCCAAAACACGATAATCTTTAATAAATTGAAATGCAGGAATCTGAAGAAAAGTGGAAGAGGTAATTTACAAGGTAACTTTTTTAAGTATTGTCAATACATGACCCCTGGTATTATTCGAAACGGCGGTACGACAATTGCGGATACGCATGTGCGGATGCGACGATTGCGGATATAAAATTTTTAAAAATTTTTTAAAGTTTTCGATGCACATCTGTCTATAAATGATTCGGAAACCCTCAGAAGTCTGAATCTGACAGCTGGGACCAAAAAACGGAATATCATTTCAATCATTTTTAAAATTTTTAATAAATTTTTAATCCGCAATTCTTGCATCCGCACGTGCGATCCGCAATTGTCGTAACACCATTCGAAACATATCAGGCGTCCAATCGAAACACATCATGGCTTCCAGTATTCGATATTTTAAACGAGCTCGGCGGTACATTGGCCTCAATGTACATTGGGGGGCTACTACGACGACATTAAACATAAGTCGTAGTAGCTAATCTCATACTTGCAATCAGCGGTGAGCGAAAGAGATACTCTAAACGCAAGACGCAAAACGAAACGCTCAAACCCCTCAAATTATACCACTCAAACCCCTCAAATTATAAAAATGGAAACAAATGTACTATCTAGTAACATACAGTGATAGTTATCATAAAAATTGCCAATTTTCTTCCCTCATTTTCATATCTATTTAGAAACAATGTTGCCCTCAAACGTTCTAGCATGACACAAAAATGTAGCGATGGATAACATAATACTTGTATATAGAAAGATCCAACTAATAATGAGACAAGCCATAGAGGTGCTAATAATTCGTGTGGATCCTTGTAGTAAAGAAGAATAACCTTAAAATCCCAAAAAATTTTAATTTAAAATCCAGTGAATAATCACTCCAAGTGTTACGTTATTACGTACTGTCCCTGAAAGTTGTGCATGCCACTTCCTCTGCTCGTGGTAATACAATTAAGTTCCCAACCCTTACTTACCCATTGCTATGCTCCCAAAAAAAGCTCGATGCCCCTATAATAAATTAAAAATACTTACAAAATAACGTAGAACTGTAAAAAATTGTGTTGCTGAATGGATAAAATAAAGGACGACAATACTAACAAATAACAACTAAAAAGTTAATTTAAATTTCAAATTCAATTACATATAGCCTGATTTAATTAAATTTATGTGCTAAATATTCTTTAATAATTTATTTTTTAATTATTATGAGATATACCCTTGGGTATTAAAAGTGAATTTTAATGCCTCCTTATAAGATAAAACTTTTTTGATGACAAATCGTATTGTGTTACGAGTTCTATGTATTTTAAACAGATTTTAGTTTATAAGCCTCTCAATACAGTGGCCTGCTTAATTTTTATACACTTTGATAGGGTTGTCGGTTCTTGGAAATTTTTCGGATATCCGAAACCGAACCTCGGTTCTTCGGTTCGGTCCAGAACTGAAAACCTTCTCATTGAGGTTAATATTGACTATTATAACATACCAAAAGATTTATATGAATAGCAATACGTCTCTTTAAAAATTGCCGTATCAATTCGAAAATCAACAACAAAATAGTAAATAACAAGACAATTTCAGTACGCAAGACAATCACATAGGCCGGGCTTAAAAGGCTCTGCTCTAGGTCTATAGCTAGAGATGTTAAATTATTTTTTGTTGTTAAATTAATTGACGTCATACTTTAAAATCGAGAGAAAAAACTAAAAAAACTCCGCTTTGAATTGCTTAAATATCATAATCTTATAAGTATATGTATAAATAGAGGCTGCCTACTCAAACCCAAATTTGTCTAAAAATACGAGGTATTAGTTAGTGTTTCATAATTTGATTAACGGAAAATGTGGCAAAAATAGTGACAAACCCATTAAAGCCCAAAGCACATTTAAACAATTAACTAAAGTCTAAGTTAGTTTCACAATTAATGAGAGTAAAATAAAAAAAATTCATTTAAAATTTTCTTTTCAAATAAATTGGTTTGACAAAATAAGCGCATAAAATTTTTGTATTTCCACGAGAACATGAAATTAATTAAAATAATAATTTTTAACAAACTCAAGCGTAAACAATGTTTTATTAAACGTTATGAAATAATTAAAAAATGTAGTTTGGCGTGAGTTTTTTTAGAAAAATGTTTTAAAGCAAGAAATTTCTCATTAACAATTATTAAGTACAAAAATATTATTAATATTGAAACATAACTTTTTAAAAAAATTGGCTGATTTTATGTATGAGCTTATGTTTAATTTCAAGATAAATAAAAATTACTAGATTAGGTATATTTGTCTGTCCAGCGAGTATAAATTGAAAATTTAATAGAGCCTATGAGGTTAGGCCTGAATTTTCTAGATTAGTCTGGTTAGGAAATAATAACGGTTTCAACGGATTAATTAATAGTATTTATTTTGCATTGGATAATATTTTAAAAATTAAAAGTACACAGTTTTTATTAAATTCGTTAAAAAATTTTAAAAAATCCATTTATTAATTTTTAGTTAGTTGAACTGCAACGTCTTGAATTATTTAAAAAATTATTTGGTACTTGGACGGCAGCTAAAGTAAAATTACGTTGAAGTGGATTAATGTTGTTTTGTACAGTTTTGCTAGAAATAATCAGTTGTTGATTTTCCATAATCTGGAATTAAATTTTTATATTTCCTCTAAAATACCCCATATTGACAAAATTATGCCGCATTAGTTCCACCAATTTCAAGAAGTAATTTTAATGTAAAAATAGAATAGGAGAGGATTAGAAGAGTAAATGTAGACGAAGATGGAAAATGAGCAACGATTGGAACAGGCTACGATTAGGAAAATGAGTATAATAGAAAATGAATAAATGAAGAAAAAGATTAGGGATTAAAGCAAAGAAGACTTTTAAATTGAATTATGAATGAGATCAGGTTGTTTGTAGGAGGTAATCAGAAATATTATAGCTATTTGATTGTGAATAGACTCAGAAAGATGAATAAATACAAATTATGAAATGGCTAAAGTACAATTCTATGCTAGCTCTTATTATGACTTGCGGTAATTTGTAACCAGAAGGTATCATCTTTGATTAGGTATATTTACCTCGTTTGCCGTATTATCACTACCATCTTTGTCAATCTGTTTTGCTTCATTTTGTTTTAAATTTAGATTAGTTTCATTATTAATATTCTCTCCAATATTTATTTCCTCATTTTCTTCATGTATTGTAATTTGTCTTTCTCTTGACGAATTTTCGGCACAAACAGAATTGGCAATTATAGATGCTTTTCTGCTTTGTTTGCTAGATGTAGGCAAATTTACATAAAATGGATATTTGTTGGTAAAGTTTAGCTGAAAATAGTACTTGTCTTAAATTTGTGTAGAATAGCTTTTTGGCCTATCTGACAAGGGAACTCCGCGAATTATAAATTTCATTATTGAAAATTTTCCAGTTTTTAGCCCTAACCCGAAAAGTTTACAAAAAACTTATTATATAAAACATATAAAAAATATTGTGATTAATTCATAAATATGTTTTATAAATGTTTTATTAAGTTAAGGATATGAAAAAAGGAGAGGAAAGAAAATTTCGGGGCCAAAAAATTGGCAATATTATAAACTGCCTCGCTCTACACGATGTTGTGAGTTATATCGCAACTCATCCTACCTGACTATCATTGCAAAAATATCTGAAACCATCACTTTTAGAATCTTCTGCATAAAATTTCTGACCTAATTTTACAGTAACCTAAAGTAATTTATATGTAAAATACAATGTTTTTGAAAACCTCTTTTCTGTTAGGCATAAATAAAACCATTGATGCTGGTTTTTCAACTAAATCTTTAACCTCTCCGTTTGGTGAAAATATAGAAGCTGCCTCTAGTGCAGCTTTTTTAAAAGTATTTTGATTGCCTAATTGAATTTCTGTTAAAGGCGGCACTGCATCAATAAAACGCAATTTTCTTTGTGGAAGACTACCAATAATTATAGGTACATTTAGTTCCAATGCGTCTACACCTTAATTTTATTTTAAAATTTCTTTTTAAGCTCTTCTGGGTAGTATGTATTTTGATGTAGGAGATTTTCATTTTGTCTCAGAGCGGAGGTAGATTTTATATAATGCAGAGTTATCGAACTCCCTCAATTAATGAACTCAATCGAGAGATTGAAAAATAATTATCCGGCTAATTATGCTGATATGCCTTTAAGTGTGAAGCCCCCCCTTTTGTACACTTGTTCATTTTTAAGCATGTGACATAATGAGCTAATGACCATTATTTATTTTTTTGGAAGAAAATGTAAACTGATAATTAGAGCTAGAAGGTATTAGTGGTCGGTCACAAACACTTAACGGATGTCAATAACCTCAAAATTCACCAAAACAATTTTAAAAAATATAATACCATCCGTAGTAACAAAAATACACAATCGGTAGATGACATTTATTAAGCGTTCTTTATTTTCAATGTTTCCTTCGTTACTTATATTTTGTTGGGCCGAATTTCGTCTTTTATATTTATTGATAATTTCGATACTTATTTTACGATTTGTAATAAATTTATTTCCTTCTGTTGTTGCAAAGGCGTAACAGGTTTCTGGATCAGAACCGTCTAGAGCATATGAGCTATAGTTTGAAAGATGATAGATCTTTTTAGAAATCAACCTAGATACCTTGGCGGTAGCGGAGGTAATGCAAAATAACGCACAAATTTAAGACTAAAATTGTTTTGTAAGATTTACTGTTAAAAATGGGGTAATTTTTGATCTGATAAATAAATCAAGAATGGTCAGTTTAAGATAAAAGTCCGGTCGGGTTAAAAAAATATCTTCGGATATGGACTGTTTTTACTGGGTTCGAGTCGGATCAGGTAAATTAAGCCAAAAATCTTGGAATAGGTGTGATCCTACCTTCTCTTTTTTAGCTGTTAAAGTACGTGCTCAGTTCAGAAAATTCTTCTAGTTATTAACCTTACATTTGATTTAGTAAAATTAGATTCGGGTTTAAAATTTTTGTTAACGTAACAGGTTTCTGGATCAGTATTACCTATCCACAGTATTTACCTATCGTTATAATAAGTTAATCTAGTGTCCCATTGACTAAGAAAATTTTCCCCAAACAAACGTCGATCCAGGGTCAACAAATAATGCAAGGCTGTCTTCATTTATATCGTTTACATCAGTTAAATTCGAATTTCTAAATTGACCCGGCATATTTATCTCGACAAGTTGTTTTAAACGTGCGGCAACTTTATCAACACGTCGATCAGTTCGATTCTCAATTTTTCCTGAATTTCTTTTATTTTAATTCCGGTAGACTTTTGAAGCAATATACCTTCAATAACAATATTTTCTCCCCCAACAAAAGCGACACGATTAATTGAAAAATGTAAACGAATCTGCCCTCCTGTACAAGAAAATAAGCCAAATTTTTTGACAATATTTTGGACATGGGGCAGAAAATAAAATTTTGGCATTCGTGCCAAATCAAAACAATCAACCACAGTAAAACCACAAATCGTTCTTGCTTTGATCTCCTCCTCGCTCTCTGAAAAAAAATTAAATTAACAGTCGTTTTGGTACTCTTTTTGACGCCAAAGTGAAAATTTAAATATTGAAGTTCCCGTTATCAGAACAGCTTGCCATTGCCGGAACTTTTCGGAATAACTTCTTCATGTTCGGGTCAACCTATTCCGTTGTCGGTTGAACTTCACCCGTTGGGACATGTATATGGGGGACATCGATATGCCCTAACCCTCTCAAACAGTAACTACCTTCTTGGCGATTTATTCTAAAATATTTTGATTAAATTTCTAAACTCACTATTATTTCTATACATTAATTCAAGCTGTATAGTATACAAAACCGATACGCTTTTACTCTCCAAACTTGTAACAAGTCCTCGTTGGGGTAATCTAATCTTAAAATTTAAAAGAGTTCTTTAAATTTATTCAATATAAACCTCAAATTTAATCGTTTTCACCTCCCCAGCTCTAACTTCCGACGATGTATTTATATTATTTACATAATTAACAAGCAGATCAGCTTCCATAAATAAAAATTGATGTTCATTTATCTATTGATTTTCGATTAAGGAAAATTTATTTCATTGGTCTCCAATCAGAAAATACTCTATCGGCTATCAATGTGTCATTTGAAATAAATCTACGAGCTTTGTCTAATGACACCAAAATTAAGCTAAAAACTCAAGTATTTTCCGAGTTATAGTCTCATGTTCGTCAAATAATTTAAGGAAGACCAAGCTTCTCTAGAGCGATAAATTCAAATTTACAAATGCGATCGAGCCCCCTATGCTACATTTATAAATAGCATTCGACTCCGTTCATTGTGCTCTTCGACAGAAGCCTTAATTAAATTTGTAGCTTATATTAACTCTACCTTAATTAGATTTTGTTTATTATTTTCTTCCTTTAATCTAGCACTTCCAGAGACTATCATCTTCAATTTATTTATATGAAGAGAATCATCATTTTCTGTTGAAGAATGCAAGCATTTTTTGAAATTAATTATTTTATTTGTTTTTTCATTAAATATTGTCGAAGCTATTATATACACTGATCCAGCAATAACATCACCTGGGGCAAAACAGGCATCCTTCTCGTCTAGTTTGACATTAAAATGTTCTAAGTGAACGAGAGGGATCTGTTAAAAGAAAATTTAGTTAGAGTTATTAACCCTTTTTTGGTTTTGCTTCTTACTTTGGGAAATGGGGTTGAGGTGCTGTTGGAACCATATCTATTATGATTAGACATTTTAGTCATAATTCCGGAAACTAAAGAAGTCTGTAACCGATTCGATAGTCCACAATCATTTATATGGCACGGAAAATGGGAGTAAATATCATTAACTGGGCAGACCCCTTATTTCATAATTCAGATTTAAGACCACTCCGATAATAAAATATATTTAGTACATTTCTAGGCTGACAGCAAGGGCGAATATAATCTCTTCGTGGCAAAATTGCTGGTAGGGACTGCCTTTTAAGACTAGAAATAAAAACAGCATCTTCACTATTTGCCAAATCTTCACTACTTTTCGACATTTCTTCTCGTACTTTTGTCGCATACATTTTTAAAAAAATTTTTTGAGTTCAAATTTGTTTTATTTCAAAGAAGTTTTAAGAATAAAAAAAATTTTTTTTGATAAATGGTGGCTGTTCTAAATTTCTCTTTTCTCCATTTCCGGCAATTTAACGAGCAGTTTAATGTATTCTAATGATGTAAATAAATGTTCTATTTTTATATAGGGACATGAATGAAATTTATTTTTTATTTAAAATTCAAAAGATTAAATTTAAATGATGTAAAAATGTAGCAATATTTGAATTAAAGAATAAAATTTAAAAGAAATTTCGATTTTGGTTTCTAGAACAAAGAACAATCAAAAATAGGACTAGATGCGTAATCTGGACAGGCAACCAAAATTTTTAAAATTTTTGAAAAATTCGAAAAACTTCACAATTATTATTTTAATGTGAAATTTTGAAAAATGGGAATTTTTATGGTATTTTTGTTGTGGATGGGCGAGAGCCCTTAAACAGTTTAGTATAAAAGCCAGTTGTTCTTGCTTCTTCTTTCTCTTAGTTTCTTCATTCTTGTTGTGGTGTGGTAGCTACCAGAGGTGGGTCGGAATTCCGATTTCCGACTTCCGATTTCCGACGTTTTTTTCCTTCCGATTTCCGATTTCCGAAATTTTGGAAAAATTTCCGATTTCCGACAATTTTTGAAGCAAATTTCCGACAAAAAATTTTTCCAATATTTTCAAAATTTTTGCTTGTGGCGCTGAAAAAGGGAGAAATCTGGCTTCTAGCCTTCCAAAATTCTTAAAATTTTCGCCTGCGGCGCAAAAATGGAAGATTTTTGGCTTAAGGATCTTCCAAAATTCTCAAAATTTTCGCCTGCGGCGCAAAAATGGAAGATTTTTGGCTTAAGGATCTTCCAAAATTCTCAAAATTTTCGCCTGCGGCGCTGTAAGGTCGGCATTTCAAAGCTGAAAATCAGTAAAAAGGAATAGGTTTATGTTACTGTTGTAGAACCCAGCGACCGTTGACTCCCGCGAGGCGTGTGCCGCAAAACCCCGCGCGAAGCGCGGGGTTTTGCACAAGCGCCTCGCCGACGCCCATAGGTTTACGTTGCTTAATTTTGTGTTATTTTCGAATAAATCCAAAAATTTACTCCGACGCCCAAAATGCACCGCGCCTAAAATTTTAGAGCCCAATTTCCCATTTTTCTCACTCAGAGCCCAAATTTCCGTTGGAGCCCAATTTTCCGAAAAATCTTGGAGCCCATTTTTCCAGAGCCCAATTTTCCGGCACCCGCTACTATGAAAGCCTCACATGATTGTAGTCCGTGTCTCCTAATTACTTTCCCAACGTTATTCTATTACTTCAATATAATTGTATTTCTTCTGTGTGATAAACACATTATTGTATTGCTTATTTCTTGTTGTGCAAGAGACACAACAATCCTCCTACAACCTTCATTGTAGTTCTACGTGTGATAAAGTATCTGTGTGATTTTGTCTACTTTGGCAAGTCTCGAAAATAACAATTTTTCATATATCTATGAAATTTCTGGACGCAGAATATACACATTTTCGTATTAGTTTAGTTACCTTTTAAGGTTTTAATTTAAAAAAACCTGTCTATAATTATAATTTCATAATTAATATTTAAATTTCCTGTTTAGTATTCCATCAAAAAATGCTATATTATTAAAATAAATTGAATTATAAATAGATTTAAATTATAAATCGAATAGTAATAATTAGTTTTTATTTAGCTTTTTTCTAATAAAAATTAAATTAGTATTGCTTTTTTGGAAATTAATGTTTGCGTTTTATAATTATAAAACATTTTGAGAAAATTTTTCTGAAAATTTTCTTATAATTTAATAAAACTTGTGGAATAAATTAATTCCAAATTAAATTAATAAAAATTACAATTCTTCAGGTAATATGTTTCCAAAATTTAATTAAATTTTTATAGGCCAAGAAAATTTAATTTTATTTTAACAGTCTAGAAATTAATATTAGTTTTAGTGGTAGTTACAAATAATTTTTTTCATTATTTAATTTATTTCGAAAACTAACTTAAGAATAAGTAAATATTCAAAAATTCTTAAAATTATACCCGATACGCCATTAATCGCTAGATATCATTTAAGTCCTCGAGCACCCCCCATAATTAGCCTAAATCGTCTGATATCCCTCTTGATACACCTAAATTCACCTCATCCTATTATCCCACGATTTACTATTAGTCCTTGATTTTTCACTCGGTGCACGGGGCCAGGATTTTAATATGAAGACAGAGCCTTAGCACGATTTAAAAAAGCACGATTCCACAAAATTCATCGAAATTCTCTAGGATATAGACTCCCATACAGCTTTTGCTATTTCCAAGGAGGTTTCTTTGCTTAGGCTGGGTCTTATTTGCCTAAGAATTTTAAATTGAAAAGACCAGTTAAAAAATATAATTTTAACTGAAAATATTTCTAGATAAAATTTTTCTTTGGTCAATTAACTTCTTAAAGTGGACAAATTGCTAGACAACAGATTTACTCCATGACAACTCCTCCAGTTGATGTAAATTAATTAAAATTAATTAATTTTAATTAATTAATTTTAATTAATTAATTTTTTTTAAATTAATTAATTTTTAGCCAAATTATGTTACTTACAAGGATAAAGGAATTATATTTGAATTTCTATTTCCGTCAATTATTTATTCAATTTTGGGAATAATTTCTATTCTACTAAATTTTAGTGTTTGCTATATAACTATTAAATACCGGTACTTTTAAAAAATTAACGAGGTTTTAAGTAGCCAGAAATACTGGAGATACGGGTACATGCTGATTAATATAAATAGAGATATTGCAAGGTACAAGTATGAGACCAGAATCAGTGGTGGTGTACAGAGGAAATCCAAAATTCTCAATTATCTTTCTAATATAGAAAACCTAATACCATCTTGTGAACATTTTAACAATTTAGAAAAGAATATGATGCATTAAAAAGCAACACAGCTATACTTTTAATTTTAAACTCTTTCTTTGAAATTCTTCAACAGACTGGACAGTTTTACTACTTAATAATAGCAGCAAGTGGAAATAATTTTATCTCATGGGGGAAGGCAGTCATATTTTCAACTCCTGCGCTAATTGGATTCTTTAGTGCCATTTTTATGTTGATTTCTCTTAGCTTTGACAGGCTTTTGGCTGTTGCATTTCCAATTTTGTATGTTTTGAAATTCTTTAGTAATTAATTTCCCCCGATCTACAAATTGACATTTATATTGCGTTATGGATAGGGCAGCGATCTAGTCAAATTAAGTTTAGGATTACCGGAATTAGGAACCCTCAATTTTTTAAAGTGGTAAGGTAAATGGACAAGCTAACCTTTATAACATCAACCATTCTATACCATTTTATACCAACTACTTCTAACAAGTATCTAAATCCATTAACAATCTCTCTTCACATTTAAGTCTATAAATAGCCTTTGTTGTCGATTTAACTACACCATAAATCAAAATAATTAATTCAATAATTTAGTTATAAAAATACCAATAAACGCTTATATATTCGTGCACATATTGTCGCTATTCTTTTGTTCATAATTTTCATACTTGTATTGATAATCAGATCAGCTTATGACTTTCCTGACTGGCTAATAAATGGAAACAATTATGAGGCTTATGAAATAGTCGCATATGATAATGGACTTGGCTCATTATTGCTATTTATGTTTATTCCCATAATTATCTTTTATGTCCTTGTTGGATTAATCTTGGCATTTAGAAAGGGTAATAATCTAAAATTAATGGAAATTATTAATTCTTGCGATATTTAATTTAAAAATTGCATAAAACATGAAATAGAATTGCTTGAACCAAAATTTTCGATCCAAAAAGCTTAAGTTATTAACCTTAGGGGAGGTCTTTCCTACTGATCCAATTGTTTAGTTATAAGTAATTTTTAATATAAAAGTGTCAGGTCTTATAAAGCTATACATAAAGGTCTATAAGTTAATCAAAAATTCGCCCATGGTTCCAAGAAATGTTGTCTGTGTGACAATTCCAGTTATAGAGGTTTAAAAATACAAATTAAGGTTCAGCTGATAGTACAATGAAAAAGGTTTACCGTTCACTCATTCTAATTGTTTTAATTAATGTTGGTGGCTATATATTGTGTACTCTGATAACGGCGTATATACTAGTTCCGATTACAAGTGGTAATCAGTTTTTGATGTTACTATACGGAATAATTCCTTCAGTTTTACTTAATACAGCTAGTGCATCTACTGCCCCCATTCTTTATATAAATTGGTAAATTTATATAATTTTATTTTAAAAGAATCGAAATTTTCGATAGAATTCCTGAACAGAAAATTTTTTGACCTAAAGAACTTACGCTTATTAACTTAGGGAAGGCTTTTATTTAGTTAATAGTCTAAGACTATAAAAAAATAAAAGTTAACAAAATTAAATTTTCAGTAACGACTATAATAAAGCTTACAAAAAGGAATATAAGTTAATTAAACGCTTTATTTTTAAATTGTTACGAATTAAAAATAATACAATTACAACTACAACCACTACAGTTTTTTAAAAGATATTTATAATTTCTATTATTTTTTTATTGTATTTTTTATTTGATTTTTTATTAATTTACGTTTTATTGTACTATTTTATGATTAAAATTTTTTCCCGTCGTTGAGGCGTGAGTGATTATCTCTTGGAAAAATATCTATGAAGACAAGGCCTCTATAGCAAGTCCACCCATTGTCAATACAGTTAACGTAAAATTGAATAAACACAGTTAACTAGTTTTAAATCAAATATACTACAAATTTTCGATTTACAAATATTTTTTCTAGACGTTAGCTAACTTCGGCTCCGGATCTGCACCTAAAATTTGATTAGTATTGGGGTTGGAAAAAAACAAAATGCCCAAAGTGGAAATCTATCCTTTATCACCCTTAATCCCTCAAAAATTGAGATGGGAGCTTAAATTCATTTATCAAATTTAAACTTTATCTATTTTTATTAATCTAAAACTCTTTGAATTCTAAATAAAATACCAACCCACATTTTTAAATATATTTTTAAAAATTTACATTCTTCCCCTTCTTTTTCATTTAAGCTGACTGCACCAACTTTTTAGTACATAATCTTTCGTCTCTTGATCATCTTTGCATGTCTCATTTTTAGTATTAAAATGCTTTATTAAAATTAAAATATTTTTTGAAAATGTTTACTTACAAGCCTAATGCAATTACATACAGCGCCGGGATCTATGCAATTTTCTTCGCACCCTATGCAGCAATCACGAAGAGTATACCATTCGATATAAGCTAATTTTTTAGACGTAAGTTCAGTTGCCAAAAAACTTATTGCAAAAATAAGGAAAATTGACATTTTAATAGACATTTTTAGTTTATTTTAAATAATTCTATTTTTGGTTATTTAAGAAATTTGAAAATTGAATTGAATATTTGACGTTTATAGGAAAGTATGCTTTGGAATATTCAGGCTATTTAAAATTGCAGTTCGTTTATGGCTTAATATTATTGTTTTGTTGAAAAAATTAAAGATAGTTGTATATTTTTAATTAAAGATAGATGATAGTTGATATATCAACAAAAAAGTTTTATTTAAGTTTTTAAGAGAGTATAAACCCTGCTTCATATCCTCTTAATACTCCGTTATCTCCCGTTAGCCTTGATATCCCCCCTTATTCCACTTTCCTTAAACACTGAATCCCTTAATCTTGAAATAAACTAGCTTAATGTTTCTAAATTCTCCTTTCTCCTTTGAATCTGTTGAAGTTCAGAAAATTTCGGCTTTCAGAAATTTCAGTTGCTTCAGGTTAATCCGACTTTTAAAAACCTGATTTACAGTTTTCATTTTTGTCAAATATAGTTTTAGCTAAGTGGACATTAATAAATCACTTATTTTCAAAAATTCGGTCTTAATAACTTTTGATAGAACGATGGGCCCTTCGAGCTTCTCCAAGGGAATTCACTTCCACGTAGAGGGAAGTGGGACGCTAAATAAACTTAAAAAATTAATCTTTAAATTTTTAGAATTACAGTAATATTCTCAAATAAGTTCATATTTTTCCAAAATCATATAGACATTGTATATATATTTAAAAAGGTTTTTACCTGTCAATCATTAAATACATATATTCATCAAATAAACCAAAAATAAATACAACAAAATCTTTTTTGGAAGGCAACAAATGTTTAAATAATATAAGAGGATTGCGCATATATACAAATCAGAGAATTACAAGTATTTATTTGAGGCAAATATTGTATTTCTTTATAGGAGAGAGTTAGCCGGAAATGACCGATGGAGAGGAGAGGGGCGGCTATCCCTCTTTTTTAATTTTTGACAAATAATGTTCTTTTGAAAAAATTATTTTTTGAGAATATAAATAATTGGAAAATTTATACATAGAAAATCAAGTCTAAGAGGAATATTTTAAAAATTTCTAAATCAAGCAACACAACCTTCAATGCCTATTGAAGACAAAAATGCCTTAACTTGTTCAACAGGGGCAATATTAATGCATGATCAAAATTTTAGTGAAAGTATTAAAGTTTAGTTCCATTGACTGTTTAGTGATTAAAACAGTTTCTTGCTCTGGAATGCCTTTGGCCTTGGGGGGGGGGGGGGGGGGGGGGGATACATTATCTTTATTGAAATTACCTACCACGCGTTTTAACTTTAAGTTTATGTTAGTAATTTTCTGCAGTTAGGTATATTGGCATAATTTGGGGTTGATATTTCGGTGTTTGGTAATAAGCCTCGCTCCTGGGTAATTTGTTTAAAATTATCTTTTGCTTAATTATTCTCAAAATATTATTTAAAAATAAACATTAAAATAATAAATTCGTCATAATTTTTTATTATAAATTCGTCATTTTTTATTTTGAAATTAACACTTTAATAAAACTCTTCTCTTTTTTACAGTCAAAATAATTAAAGACAACTTGTACTTTCCGCGTGCCATTAATCATAACAAATAATATTTTTTTTCTTAGACATTATTTTTTGTCTAAATTGCCTTTATAAAAATTTTTGGGTGGGCGGCCTGACTGCTGCGCAAATACATTTACTTAATCGTCTTCCCCCCACATTCATTCCTCCCCACATTTATTACTCCCTCTCAATTGGCCCTATATTACCTATTTCTTTCCCTTATAATCGGAGAAACAATCCCTTTTTCCCCCCTTTTTTGTCTTTATTTTCTTGTAGTTTTCTTTGAAATTCTTCAACAGACTGGACAGTTTTACTACTTAATAATAGCAACAAGTGGAAATAATTTTATCTCATGGGGGAAGGCAGTCATATTTTCAACTCCTGCGCTAATTGGATTCTTTAGTGCCATTTTTATGTTTATTTCTCTTAGCTTTGACAGGCTTTTGGCTGTTGCATTTCCAATTTTGTATGTTTTGAAATTCTTTAGTAATTAATTTCCCCCGATCTACAAAGTGACATTTATATTGCGTTATGGATAGGGCAGCGATCTAGTCAAATTAAGTTTAGGATTACCGGAATTAGGAACCCTCAATTTTTTAAAGTGGTAAGGTAAATGGACAAGCTAACCTTTATAACATCAACCATTCTATACCATTTTATACCAACTACTTCTAACAAGTATCTAAATCCATTAACAATCCCTCTTCACATTTAAGTCTATAAATAGCCTTTGTTGTCGATTTAACTACACCATAAATCAAAATAATTAATTCAATAATTTAGTTATAAAAATACCAATAAACGCTTATATATTCGTGCACATATTGTCGCTATTCTTTTGTTCATAATTTTCATACTTGTATTGATAATCAGATCAGCTTATGACTTTCCTGACTGGCTAATAAATGGAAACAATTATGAGGCTTATGAAATAGTCGCATATGATAATGGACTTGGCTCATTATTGCTATTTATGTTTATTCCCATAATTATCTTTTATGTCCTTGTTGGATTAATCTTGGCATTTAGAAAGGGTAATAATCTAAAATTAATGGAAATTATTAATTCTTGCGATATTTAATTTAAAAATTGCATAAAACATGAAATAGAATTGCTTGAACCAAAAATTTTCGATCCAAAAAGCTTAAGTTATTAACCTTAGGGGAGGTCTTTCCTACTGATCCAATTGTTTAGTTATAAGTAATTTTTAATATAAAAGTGTCAGGTCTTATAAAGCTATACATAAAGGTCTATAAGTTAATCAAAAATTCGCCCATGGTTCCAAGAAATGTTGTCTGTGTGACAATTCCAGTTATAGAGGTTTAAAAATACAAATTAAGGTTCAGCTGATAGTACAATGAAAAAGGTTTACCGTTCACTCATTCTAATTGTTTTAATTAATGTTGGTGGCTATATATTGTGTACTCTGATAACGGCGTATATACTAGTTCCGATTACAAGTGGTAATCAGTTTTTGATGTTACTATACGGAATAATTCCTTCAGTTTTACTTAATACAGCTAGTGCATCTACTGCCCCCATTCTTTATATAAATTGGTAAATTTATATAATTTTATTTTAAAAGAATCGAAATTTTCGATAGAATTCCTGAACAGAAAATTTTTTGACCTAAAGAACTTACGCTTATTAACTTAGGAAAGACTTTTATTTAGTTAATAGTCTAAGACTATAAAAAAATAAAAGTTAACAAAATTAAATTTTCAGTAACGACTATAATAAAGCTTACAAAAAGGAATATAAGTTAATTAAACGCTTTATTTTTAAATTGTTACGAATTAAAAATAATACAATTACAACTACAACCACTACAGTTTTTTAAAAAGATATTTATAATTTCTATTATTTTTTTATTGTATTTTTTATTTGATTTTTTATTAATTTACGTTTTATTGTACTATTTTATGATTAAAATTTTTTCCCGTCGTTGAGGCGTGAGTGATTATCTCTTGGAAAAATATCTATGAAGACAAGGCCTCTATAGCAAGTCCACCCATTGTCAATACAGTTAACGTAAAATTGAATAAACACAGTTAACTAGTTTTAAATCAAATATACTACAAATTTTCGATTTACAAATATTTTTTCTAGACGTTAGCTAAACTCTTAATATTAGAAAAAATATTTATACATGCTTATATATGACAAAAATTAATAAGGTTTTCGTTTTATATTGATAATTATAGGTTTTATTTTTGGCAGTCTGGCACATATCCAGGCTAATAAATCTGGCTTATGAGTACTAACTCTAATAACAATATCCTACTTCGGCTCCGGATCTGCACCTAAAATTTGATTATAACTTTTGATAGGACGATGGGCCCTTCGAGCTTCTCCAAGGGAATTCACTTCCACGTAGAGGGAAGTGGGACGCTAAATAAACTTAAAAAATTAATCTTTAAATTTTTAGAATTACAGTAATATTCTCAAATAAGTTCATATTTTTCCAAAATCATATAGCCATTGTATATGTATTTAAAAAGGTTTTTTACCTGTCAATCATTAAATACATATATCTCATCAAATAAACCAAAAATAAATACAACAAAATCTTTTTTGGAAGGCAACAAATGTTTAAATAATATAAGAGGATTGCGCATATATACAAATCAGAGAATTACAAGTATTTATTTGAGGCAAATATTGTATTTCTTTATAGGAGAGAGTTAGCCGGAAATGACCGATGGAGAGGAGAGGGGCGGCTATCCCTCTTTTTTAATTTTTGACAAATAATGTTCTTTTGAAAAAATTATTTTTTGAGAATATAAATAATTGGAAAATTTATACATAGAAAATCAAGTCTAAGAGGAATATTTTAAAAAATTTCTAAATCAAGCAACACAACCTTCAATGCCTATTGAAGACAAAAATGCCTTAACTTGTTCAACAGGGGCAATATTAATGCATGATCAAAATTTTAGTGAAAGTATTAAAGTTTAGTTCCATTGACTGTTTAGTGATTAAAACAGTTTCTTGCTCTGGAATGCCTTTGGCCTTGGGGAGGGGGGGGGATCCATTATCTTTATTGAAATTACCTACCACGCGTTTTAACTTTAAGTTTATGTTAGTAATTTTCTGCAGTTAGGTATATTGGCATAATTTGGGGTTGGTATTTCGGTGTTTGGTAATAAGCCTCGCTCCTGGGTAATTTGTTTAAAATTATCTTTTGCTTAATTATTCTCAAAATATTATTTAAAAATAAACATTAAAATAATAAATTCGTCATAATTTTTTATTATAAATTCGTCATTTTTTATTTTGAAATTAACACTTTAATAAAACTCTTCTCTTTTTTACAGTCAAAATAATTAAAGACAACTTGTACTTTCCGCGTGCCATTAATCATAACAAATAATATTTTTTTTCTTAGACATTATTTTTTGTCTAAATTGCCTTTATAAAAATTTTTGGGTGGGCGGCCTGACTGCTGCGCAAATACATTTACTTAATCGTCTTCCCCCCACATTCATTCCTCCCCACATTTATTACTCCCTCTCAATTGGCCCTATATTACCTATTTCTTTCCCTTATAATCGGAGAAACAATCCCTTTTTCCCCCCTTTTTTGTCTTTATTTTCTTGTAGTTTTCTTTGAAATTCTTCAACAGACTGGACAGTTTTACTACTTAATAATAGCAACAAGTGGAAATAATTTTATCTCATGGGGGAAGGCAGTCATATTTTCAACTCCTGCGCTAATTGGATTCTTTAGTGCCATTTTTATGTTTATTTCTCTTAGCTTTGACAGGCTTTTGGCTGTTGCATTTCCAATTTTGTATGTTTTGAAATTCTTTAGTAATTAATTTCCCCCGATCTACAAAGTGACATTTATATTGCGTTATGGATAGGGCAGCGATCTAGTCAAATTAAGTTTAGGATTACCGGAATTAGGAACCCTCAATTTTTTAAAGTGGTAAGGTAAATGGACAAGCTAACCTTTATAACATCAACCATTCTATACCATTTTATACCAACTACTTCTAACAAGTATCTAAATCCATTAACAATCCCTCTTCACATTTAAGTCTATAAATAACCTTTGTTGTCGATTTAACTACACCATAAATCAAAATAATTAATTCAATAATTTAGTTATAAAAATACCAATAAACGCTTATATATTCGTGCACATATTGTCGCTATTCTTTTGTTCATAATTTTCATACTTGTATTGATAATCAGATCAGCTTATGACTTTCCTGACTGGCTAATAAATGGAAACAATTATGAGGCTTATGAAATAGTCGCATATGATAATGGACTTGGCTCATTATTGCTATTTATGTTTATTCCCATAATTATCTTTTATGTCCTTGTTGGATTAATCTTGGCATTTAGAAAGGGTAATAATCTAAAATTAATGGAAATTATTAATTCTTGCGATATTTAATTTAAAAATTGCATAAAACATGAAATAGAATTGCTTGAACCAAAAATTTTCGATCCAAAAAGCTTAAGTTATTAACCTTAGGGGAGGTCTTTCCTACTGATCCAATTGTTTAGTTATAAGTAATTTTTAATATAAAAGTGTCAGGTCTTATAAAGCTATACATAAAGGTCTATAAGTTAATCAAAAATTCGCCCATGGTTCCAAGAAATGTTGTCTGTGTGACAATTCCAGTTATAGAGGTTTAAAAATACAAATTAAGGTTCAGCTGATAGTACAATGAAAAAGGTTTACCGTTCACTCATTCTAATTGTTTTAATTAATGTTGGTGGCTATATATTGTGTACTCTGATAACGGCGTATATACTAGTTCCGATTACAAGTGGTAATCAGTTTTTGATGTTACTATACGGAATAATTCCTTCAGTTTTACTTAATACAGCTAGTGCATCTACTGCCCCCATTCTTTATATAAATTGGTAAATTTATATAATTTTATTTTAAAAGAATCGAAATTTTCGATAGAATTCCTGAACAGAAAATTTTTTGACCTAAAGAACTTACGCTTATTAACTTAGGGAAGGCTTTTATTTAGTTAATAGTCTAAGACTATAAAAAAATAAAAGTTAACAAAATTAAATTTTCAGTAACGACTATAATAAAGCTTACAAAAAGGAATATAAGTTAATTAAACGCTTTATTTTTAAATTGTTACGAATTAAAAATAATACAATTACAACTACAACCACTACAGTTTTTTAAAAGATATTTATAATTTCTATTATTTTTTTATTGTATTTTTTATTTGATTTTTTATTAATTTACGTTTTATTGTACTATTTTATGATTAAAATTTTTTCCCGTCGTTGAGGCGTGAGTGATTATCTCTTGGAAAAATATCTATGAAGACAAGGCCTCTATAGCAAGTCCACCCATTGTCAATACAGTTAACGTAAAATTGAATAAACACAGTTAACTAGTTTTAAATCAAATATACTACAAATTTTCGATTTACAAATATTTTTTCTAGACGTTAGCTAAACTCTTAATATTAGAAAAAATATTTATACATGCTTATATATGACAAAAATTAATAAGGTTTTCGTTTTATATTGATAATTATAGGTTTTATTTTTGGCAGTCTGGCACATATCCAGGCTAATAAATCTGGCTTATGAGTACTAACTCTAATAACAATATCCTACTTCGGCTCCGGATCTGCACCTAAAATTTGATTATAACTTTTGATAGGACGATGGGCCCTTCGAGCTTCTCCAAGGGAATTCACTTCCACGTAGAGGGAAGTGGGACGCTAAATAAACTTAAAAAATTAATCTTTAAATTTTTAGAATTACAGTAATATTCTCAAATAAGTTCATATTTTTCCAAAATCATATAGCCATTGTATATGTATTTAAAAAGGTTTTTTACCTGTCAATCATTAAATACATATATCTCATCAAATAAACCAAAAATAAATACAACAAAATCTTTTTTGGAAGGCAACAAATGTTTAAATAATATAAGAGGATTGCGCATATATACAAATCAGAGAATTACAAGTATTTATTTGAGGCAAATATTGTATTTCTTTATAGGAGAGAGTTAGCCGGAAATGACCGATGGAGAGGAGAGGGGCGGCTATCCCTCTTTTTTAATTTTTGACAAATAATGTTCTTTTGAAAAAATTATTTTTTGAGAATATAAATAATTGGAAAATTTATACATAGAAAATCAAGTCTAAGAGGAATATTTTAAAAAATTTCTAAATCAAGCAACACAACCTTCAATGCCTATTGAAGACAAAAATGCCTTAACTTGTTCAACAGGGGCAATATTAATGCATGATCAAAATTTTAGTGAAAGTATTAAAGTTTAGTTCCATTGACTGTTTAGTGATTAAAACAGTTTCTTGCTCTGGAATGCCTTTGGCCTTGGGGGGGGGGGGGGGGGGGGATCCATTATCTTTATTGAAATTACCTACCACGCGTTTTAACTTTAAGTTTATGTTAGTAATTTTCTGCAGTTAGGTATATTGGCATAATTTGGGGTTGATATTTCGGTGTTTGGTAATAAGCCTCGCTCCTGGGTAATTTGTTTAAAATTATCTTTTGCTTAATTATTCTCAAAATATTATTTAAAAATAAACATTAAAATAATAAATTCGTCATAATTTTTTATTATAAATTCGTCATTTTTTATTTTGAAATTAACACTTTAATAAAACTCTTCTCTTTTTTACAGTCAAAATAATTAAAGACAACTTGTACTTTCCGCGTGCCATTAATCATAACAAATAATATTTTTTTTCTTAGACATTATTTTTTGTCTAAATTGCCTTTATAAAAATTTTTGGGTGGGCGGCCTGACTGCTGCGCAAATACATTTACTTAATCGTCTTCCCCCCACATTCATTCCTCCCCACATTTATTACTCCCTCTCAATTGGCCCTATATTACCTATTTCTTTCCCTTATAATCGGAGAAACAATCCCTTTTTCCCCCCTTTTTTGTCTTTATTTTCTTGTAGTTTTCTTTGAAATTCTTCAACAGACTGGACAGTTTTACTACTTAATAATAGCAACAAGTGGAAATAATTTTATCTCATGGGGGAAGGCAGTCATATTTTCAACTCCTGCGCTAATTGGATTCTTTAGTGCCATTTTTATGTTTATTTCTCTTAGCTTTGACAGGCTTTTGGCTGTTGCATTTCCAATTTTGTATGTTTTGAAATTCTTTAGTAATTAATTTCCCCCGATCTACAAAGTGACATTTATATTGCGTTATGGATAGGGCAGCGATCTAGTCAAATTAAGTTTAGGATTACCGGAATTAGGAACCCTCAATTTTTTAAAGTGGTAAGGTAAATGGACAAGCTAACCTTTATAACATCAACCATTCTATACCATTTTATACCAACTACTTCTAACAAGTATCTAAATCCATTAACAATCCCTCTTCACATTTAAGTCTATAAATAGCCTTTGTTGTCGATTTAACTACACCATAAATCAAAATAATTAATTCAATAATTTAGTTATAAAAATACCAATAAACGCTTATATATTCGTGCACATATTGTCGCTATTCTTTTGTTCATAATTTTCATACTTGTATTGATAATCAGATCAGCTTATGACTTTCCTGACTGGCTAATAAATGGAAACAATTATGAGGCTTATGAAATAGTCGCATATGATAATGGACTTGGCTCATTATTGCTATTTATGTTTATTCCCATAATTATCTTTTATGTCCTTGTTGGATTAATCTTGGCATTTAGAAAGGGTAATAATCTAAAATTAATGGAAATTATTAATTCTTGCGATATTTAATTTAAAAATTGCATAAAACATGAAATAGAATTGCTTGAACCAAAAATTTTCGATCCAAAAAGCTTAAGTTATTAACCTTAGGGGAGGTCTTTCCTACTGATCCAATTGTTTAGTTATAAGTAATTTTTAATATAAAAGTGTCAGGTCTTATAAAGCTATACATAAAGGTCTATAAGTTAATCAAAAATTCGCCCATGGTTCCAAGAAATGTTGTCTGTGTGACAATTCCAGTTATAGAGGTTTAAAAATACAAATTAAGGTTCAGCTGATAGTACAATGA
The DNA here is from genome assembly GCA_036172955.1 of Meloidogyne arenaria. Lineage (NCBI taxonomy): Eukaryota > Metazoa > Nematoda > Chromadorea > Rhabditida > Meloidogynidae > Meloidogyne > Meloidogyne arenaria. The sequence continues at coordinate 464,040 of JARQAB010000029.1, read as the reverse complement.
AAAAGGTTTACCGTTCACTCATTCTAATTGTTTTAATTAATGTTGGTGGCTATATATTGTGTACTCTGATAACGGCGTATATACTAGTTCCGATTACAAGTGGTAATCAGTTTTTGATGTTACTATACGGAATAATTCCTTCAGTTTTACTTAATACAGCTAGTGCATCTACTGCCCCCATTCTTTATATAAATTGGTAAATTTATATAATTTTATTTTAAAAGAATCGAAATTTTCGATAGAATTCCTGAACAGAAAATTTTTTGACCTAAAGAACTTACGCTTATTAACTTAGGAAAGACTTTTATTTAGTTAATAGTCTAAGACTATAAAAAAATAAAAGTTAACAAAATTAAATTTTCAGTAACGACTATAATAAAGCTTACAAAAAGGAATATAAGTTAATTAAACGCTTTATTTTTAAATTGTTACGAATTAAAAATAATACAATTACAACTACAACCACTACAGTTTTTTAAAAGATATTTATAATTTCTATTATTTTTTTATTGTATTTTTTATTTGATTTTTTATTAATTTACGTTTTATTGTACTATTTTATGATTAAAATTTTTTCCCGTCGTTGAGGCGTGAGTGATTATCTCTTGGAAAAATATCTATGAAGACAAGGCCTCTATAGCAAGTCCACCCATTGTCAATACAGTTAACGTAAAATTGAATAAACACAGTTAACTAGTTTTAAATCAAATATACTACAAATTTTCGATTTACAAATATTTTTTCTAGACGTTAGCTAACTTCGGCTCCGGATCTGCACCTAAAATTTGATTAGTATTGGGGTTGGAAAAAAACAAAATGCCCAAAGTGGAAATCTATCCTTTATCACCCTTAATCCCTCAAAAATTGAGATGGGAGCTTAAATTCATTTATCAAATTTAAACTTTATCTATTTTTTATTAATCTAAAACTCTTTGAATTCTAAATAAAATACCAACCCACATTTTTAAATATATTTTTAAAAATTTACATTCTTCCCCTTCTTTTTCATTTAAGCTGACTGCACCAACTTTTTAGTACATAATCTTTCGTCTCTTGATCATCTTTGCATGTCTCATTTTTAGTATTAAAATGCTTTATTAAAATTAAAATATTTTTTGAAAATGTTTACTTACAAGCCTAATGCAATTACATACAGCGCCGGGATCTATGCAATTTTCTTCGCACCCTATGCAGCAATCACGAAGAGTATACCATTCGATATAAGCTAATTTTTTAGACGTAAGTTCAGTTGCCAAAAAACTTATTGCAAAAATAAGGAAAATTGACATTTTAATAGACATTTTTAGTTTATTTTAAATAATTCTATTTTTGGTTATTTAAGAAATTTGAAAATTGAATTGAATATTTGACGTTTATAGGAAAGTATGCTTTGGAATATTCAGGCTATTTAAAATTGCAGTTCGTTTATGGCTTAATATTATTGTTTTGTTGAAAAAATTAAAGATAGTTGTATATTTTTAATTAAAGATAGATGATAGTTGATATATCAACAAAAAAGTTTTATTTAAGTTTTTAAGAGAGTATAAACCCTGCTTCATATCCTCTTAATACTCCGTTATCTCCCGTTAGCCTTGATATCCCCCCTTATTCCACTTTCCTTAAACACTGAATCCCTTAATCTTGAAATAAACTAGCTTAATGTTTCTAAATTCTCCTTTCTCCTTTGAATCTGTTGAAGTTCAGAAAATTTCGGCTTTCAGAAATTTCAGTTGCTTCAGGTTAATCCGACTTTTAAAAACCTGATTTACAGTTTTCATTTTTGTCAAATATAGTTTTAGCTAAGTGGACATTAATAAATCACTTATTTTCAAAAATTCGGTCTTAATAACTTTTGATAGAACGATGGGCCCTTCGAGCTTCTCCAAGGGAATTCACTTCCACGTAGAGGGAAGTGGGACGCTAAATAAACTTAAAAAATTAATCTTTAAATTTTTAGAATTACAGTAATATTCTCAAATAAGTTCATATTTTTCCAAAATCATATAGACATTGTATATATATTTAAAAAGGTTTTTACCTGTCAATCATTAAATACATATATTCATCAAATAAACCAAAAATAAATACAACAAAATCTTTTTTGGAAGGCAACAAATGTTTAAATAATATAAGAGGATTGCGCATATATACAAATCAGAGAATTACAAGTATTTATTTGAGGCAAATATTGTATTTCTTTATAGGAGAGAGTTAGCCGGAAATGACCGATGGAGAGGAGAGGGGCGGCTATCCCTCTTTTTTAATTTTTGACAAATAATGTTCTTTTGAAAAAATTATTTTTTTGAGAATATAAATAATTGGAAAATTTATACATAGAAAATCAAGTCTAAGAGGAATATTTTAAAAAATTTCTAAATCAAGCAACACAACCTTCAATGCCTATTGAAGACAAAAATGCCTTAACTTGTTCAACAGGGGCAATATTAATGCATGATCAAAATTTTAGTGAAAGTATTAAAGTTTAGTTCCATTGACTGTTTAGTGATTAAAACAGTTTCTTGCTCTGGAATACCACGCGTTTTAACTTTAAGTTTATGTTAGTAATTTTCTGCAGTTAGGTATATTGGCATAATTTGGGGTTGATATTTCGGTGTTTGGTAATAAGCCTCGCTCCAAATACATATAACCGGAATAAACAAATTACCGTATTAGAGAAACCTGGGTAATTTGTTTAAAATTATCTTTTGCTTAATTATTCACAAAATATTATTTAAAAATCAACATTAAAATAATAAATTCGTCATAATTTTTTATTATAAATTCGTCATTTTTTATTTTGAAATTAACACTTTAATAAAACTCTTCTCTTTTTTACAGTCAAAATAATTAAAGACAACTTGTACTTTCCGCGTGCCATTAATCATAACAAATAATATTTTTTTTCTTAGACATTATTTTTTGTCTAAATTGCCTTTATAAAAATTTTTGGGTGGGCGGCCTGACTGCTGCGCAAATACATTTACTTAATCGTCTTCCCCCCACATTCATTCCTCCCCACATTTATTACTCCCTCTCAATTGGCCCTATATTACCTATTTCTTTCCCTTATAATCGGAGAAACAATCCCTTTTTCCCCCCTTTTTTGTCTTTATTTTCTTGTAGTCGATTGTTTAATTCTAAAATCTCCTTTTCTCTCTTCTTCCCCTAAGTCTCTCCTTATATCACTCCCCTTACATCCTTCCCAAATCTTCAGCTTCCTTCCTCTACTCACTTCCCATTTTCACATTCATTTGATTTCAGATTCATTTTTCTTTTCAGTCAGCCACTCCCCTCAATCTCCTTCTTCCCATTCAATCTCTTTTTCTCAATAGGCTAAAAGGGCAATGAGGCCATAAGACAAACAATTGATTTAAATTAATAATCTTGTGATTGTCTACAATACATAATTAATAAATAAAGTAAATGCACTCTTGAGAAGTTTATATATGTATGGGGTTTCAATGCCTCTTCATTTAACAAATTCAAGTCGAAAGATATTATTTTTTTAAATTTAAAGGAAAAATTTTTAAATTTTTCTAAATTATTTTTATGTGATTAATATAGTTAATAATTTTAGATGAAAAATAGAGATCACAAGTTTAAAAAGCCTTGAACATGAATCTTGAGTTTGGTTGAGGACCAGTTCTGCCATTTGTGCATCATTTGTTCCGGCTTCGACTATTTTCAAACCTTGACTCCGGCTATAGGCTCCGGCCTTTTAGAATCTTGGCTGCGGAGCTACCTCCCAGTGCCATACACAAAACAGTTAAGGATCTTGACCAGATTCTTGACTTTGAGTCAAGAAAAGATCAAGTTTACTGAAAAAGGCCTTGATAAAATCAAGATCTGGATTATGATACAGGCCAATCTCTATATGTGAGATGAAATGTTTAACTTGCCTATTCAGCATGCACTTTACAAAATAACTCTAATTTTGTAACTTTTATTCTTTCTCTTAAAGCTTCTTCATGATTATAAACAGCACCGTCCAGACAGCACCGTTGACGATCGTACCTACATTAAGAATCGGGTCCTGAAAAGATTGGACCAAATGTATGAACACCACTTTAGAGTATATTTCCGCATATGAAACATTCGGACAACTATTCTAATAATCCACTAAGCATAATTTAACAAATTCTAAAAATAATTTAATCGTCTTAGAATAACATTTAAGAAATGAAATAACTCTAATTTAATAGAATTAATTTAATCTGATTGCTCTTTCGAATTATCTTAATATTTTTTTATTTCTTATTTAACTTTTTTTAATTAAAAAGAATTATCTTCTTATTTCTATTTTTATTTTCTTGCAATCTCAAAATATTATAATAAAATTTTATGCCTATTTTATTTGGAAAAATATTTAAAAACGGGCTAAATATCCATTTCACTTAATTTCCGCTTTTAACTCTTTAAGACGATAACGATATATATTTTAAACTACCTATTTTAATTTTCCATTTTTTAATTCAAAAATAACCGTTAAAAGTATATAATTGTAGTGATGTTCGGGAATGAAAAAAAGCCGAGAGTCGAGAGCCGAGACCGAGACCGGGAATCAACCCCGAGACCGAGTCTCGGATCGAGACCGAGAGTCGAGACCGAGAGTCGAGACGAGAGATTAGGAGGGTTATCACTTGATATCCCTCATAATCCCCAAAAATACCTATATATCCTTCATAATCCCTCAAATCAATTAAATATACAAATCCACAATATAACTTTACTCCTTCTATATCTACCGATATCCAACTTAATCCACTGATATTCCCATTAATCACTTAGAATCCCCATATATCCCTCGATATCCCTCCAAATCGAACGATATCTTCTTTATCCCCCGATGCCAAGCACAAGTCCCTTTATGTTTATTTTAATCCTTAAAATTTCCAGATATCCCTCATAACTTTAATCCACCTCTATATCCTTTCAAATCCCCAAAAGCCTCCGATATACGACAACTCCATTGACCCCCTACTATTTAAGGCCGTATGTGATAATTTAGCCATAAATCCTCCAACCATTTTCTGCGCCGCAGGCGAAAATTTTGAGAATTTTGGAGGTCAAAAGCCAGATTTCTTTCATTTTCTGCGCGCAAGCTGAGATTTTGAGAATATAGGGAGGATTTAAGCGCCGCAGGCGAAAATTTTGGAAAATTCATGACTACATTTAAATTTCTAACGTTTTTTCAAGTTTAAAAAATTAAAAAAATAAGTTTACAGATTTAAAATCAAAGATTAAAAACATTCATTTTTGAAGAGAAGTAATTTTCAGATTATTTCCATGCTTAGAGTCGAACCCATTCCTATCAAAATATCTAAGTGTGTGAAGTCAGTCACCTTAACCACTCAACCATCGACCAACAAAAGGAAAATGGGAAAAAATATAAATATTGCTTTCCCTTTTCCTTAAAAAAATAAATGTCAAAGTACGCGAGGTACGAGAAAAATTTAAAAAATTTCCGTCAGTAGGGGTGTAAATTTAGTCTCGTTTTCCGAGACTAAAACACCGAGACCGAGATCGAGACCGAGAGCTCAAAAAACCCGGGAAATTTCCCGACTCGGGAACCGAGACCGAGACTCTCGAACATCACTATATAATTGCTTGCCATATTTTTTTATATGCCCTTATTTGAGAGAAAAATAAAAAAAAATTTTTCTGAACATATCTATCCATATAGATAAAAAAGGCAACAGATATAAATTTTTGATGTACTCGCATAATCGAGATCTTGAAATCCAAAAATCAACAGAAAAAACTGAATTATATTCAAATTATTAATTTTAAAATTTTTGATTTTGGAGGTTCTCAACCAACATATCTTTTTTTTCAATTCCAAACCTATTAATTATTTTTCTATAAATATTTTTCTAGAAATTCAAAAAAATTTTCCAAATAAATTTAATTAATTTTATAAGTATTTTTAATTTAAAAAAATGCAAAACATAAATTCCTCTATACAATTTAATCCCCCTCCACTCCCTTCATTTTCGTTTGAAGAACCAATAGCAATCACAAAATGTGCAAACAACAACACAGATTTATTAATCCCTATTCCAAACAATTTAAATACTGTAATCGCATCAACTGCCAACATTACTACTAATGCTCCCTGTTCTTCTTCAAATATATTTCCCTTTAATTTGAACGAAATTAACTCTATACAGGTAAATTAAAAATAATTGTTGATTTTTTAAAGTGCATTTTAATGTAAAAATAAGTTTATGTATTATGAACCTTATCGTTGTATTTGCTTTTAGGCTAGCAATTTTTACACCTAAGTTCTTAGCAAATTCTATATTTTTAAATTTAACTTTGTTTTCAATCGAGTTCCAACATTTTACAGAAATTCCAAAATCCAAATTTATCTCCCCCAATTTCATTTTTAATCCAAAAGGTTGATTTAAAAGTACAATACTCTTAAAAAAGTACGAATCGGAACCCCGGATTAATATATAATAATGAAAAGAGCCTATTTATAAGTGTCTTAGTAAATCCTATAGCTTTAAATTTATCCTTGTTTTCAATCGATGTTCCAACATTTTACGAAATTCCCAAATCCAAATTTATCTCCTAAAGAAAGTTGCAGACCATTAACACATCATTTCGCCCAAGCTTTTTCAACTAAATCTCTAATAAATGACAATTTTAGTTAAATATGGTTAAGATTTGCTTAGACTTTTTGAAGGGTTTAGAAATATACACAAGATATGGAGAGTCAAGAAGTTTAATTGCCAAAATTTAATGGCATACAAAAATACTAGGACATTTCAAGACCAAGCAACTATCGACACTTTATTTGATGTTTAAATATATAAATCTATTGCTTAAATTAAAAATAGCTATTAAGCAAATTTGATTTATTTTGTTCTCATAACAATTAAGATGGGAACAAACATACATATAATAATTATCTCTTCCGCCTATTCATTTTCCTTTAATTTTCACAACTTTTTGGATCTAAAAATGTGGAAGCTTCATAGTAAATTTTTAAAATTTCAGAATCAATTTGGAATTAAAACTCTTGCTAACAACAACATTCCCGGTGCCCAACAAAATTTATTAAACCTTCAAAATATCTACAATAATCCTCTTATTATGAATACCATTTTTGGGAGTAATTCAATTTTAAATTTTTCTCCATTTCAACAGCCTTCAATACAAATTCCTCAAAATAAAAATACAGAAAATTTAAATAATTCAGTAACTAATACCCTTCCCCCAACTTCTACTACTATTATTTCGCCCAAATTTATTCCTCCAACTCTTATTTTTGCTGGCCAGAGTCAGTTACTTTAAAAATTAATTATTAAAAATAAAATTTTACTATTTTGTGTTTTTTGAGAGAGTTATTTGTGCTCTCATCAATTAGTTTTGTTACTCCGAGTATCCTCCTCTCAGTTGAGTAACACAGTTTTAGACAAAGTTCAACATATTTGTCTTCCAAAAATAAATAGCCGGCCACAGAGAAAAATGCATAATCATAAAATATTGTTAGATATATGTATATTCGAGTTTAATTTGTTTAATATGTTACACATGAATCTAAATCACGTTTCAAGTATTATATCGCTAAGCAAGTAGGTAGAATTATCAGCCCTCTCCTATATATATCATGAATCCCTTCTTTAGTTTTTTATATCTGCTGGAACATTAAGAATTCGTTTTCTAGGAGTCTTTAACAATTTTAGCCTTTATAAGAAATAAAAAAATATATTTAATTAAGATAATCAAAAAGAAAAATTTCAACTAAAAGGCTTACAAGCAACAAACAGTTTAAAAACAGATGAGAAAAGAAAGGTTGCTAGGAGGAATCGAACAGCTTTTACAGATTCACAATTGGAGGTATTAGATATACTAGTTTATTTCTAAATTATGAGTATTCTTGTGTCTTTAAAAATAGTTTTTTGATTAACTTAGAAATAATTTACTACCCATGAAACATTAAATAGCCTTGATGCCTGAATCGAAAATTCAGGTATAAATTTACGTGACGGGATCTTGTAAAATCCACCAAAGAATTCAGTCTATATGGCCCAGCAAATACAATTTTGCTAGATTTCTATACATATTACTTTTAGGAATTAGAAAATTGTTTTGAACATCAACAATATCCGGATGTTAGTGTTCGAGATAAATTGGCTAAACAAACAAATTTGCCTGAATCGAAAATTCAGGTATTTTTTGGAAAAAAATTTTTGAGAAAGGTACTCTTTTCGATGCTCTACAAGTGACCTTAAGTTAATAAAAAAAGTCCAAAAATTCATCCAAAAATTCACTGATATCCCTGCTAATCCCCAGATATCCCTTCAATACAATTACTTTTATTTTTCCACAGGTTTGGTTCAAAAATCGTCGTGCTAAACACAGGTTTTTGAACAAATTAAAATTAAATAAAAATATTCATTTAGAAAATATTTACGGAATTTACCTGCAACAGACGAAGATACTGAAGTTTTGCAAAATAATAAAATTGAAAAAGTAACAGAAACACCTTCAATAATTTGTAAGTTTAATCCAAACAAAAGATTTTGCTTTTGACTAAATTAGATTGCGGCAAATTTACAAATATTGGATTACTTAATGGGATTTGTATGTAACAGTATTATATAATAGATTTAGTTAGGCTTTATTAGTTAGTATGTACGTTTATTCGTTTGTAGACGTGCCCGTGTGCCCATGCTAGTATTTTTGGAAGCTTGACTATAATTCAAGCTAAAAATTTGCAAATCAAATCTTAAAGTTATTCCGATAAATTACCGTGACATGATCTGGTAAAATCCCGCAATGAATTCAGTCATATGCCTCATTCTAATTCAAACTTCAATCAAATTCAAACTTCTAATTCAAACTAATCAAATAAATTCAACTCTAATCAAAACTCGTGTCAGGGGTTTTCTTCGGGTGTTTTATTCACTTGGCGGACAAATGAGGGAATTTTAAGGACATTGAGATTTTTTCAATTCATTTTAGTCCCGATCATATAACTTATGAAGGGATGTCAATTCTTTATGTTATTTGTACCAATGGATTCATCAACAACCCTAGTTAAATAATTTTTTGAAAAAATTTTCTAAATAAATATAAAAAATATTTTATTCATTTTCAGCATGGAACCCAATTCAGCCTTGTAATTACATTTTAACATTACCTGCCAATTTTGGCAATAATTCAATTTTGCCTGGTTTAAAAAACAATATACAAAATTATTCCCAACCAATTTCAATCCCTCAAACAATTGATAGTTTGCTTTTACAAAAATATGGTGGAGATGGACAAAATTTTGTTTAAATGTGTTTTTTAATTTTAGACTTTTGATAAAATGTTGCTTGAGTTATTTAAAATTTTAAATAAAAATTTTTAATTGTGTAATTTGTTTTTTAAAGATTTTCCCTTAATTCTGATTAGTGTTCCGTTAATTAACAGCGGTTTTCCGTTAATTTTCGGATTTTGATATCTCGATGAAGAAATTAGCTATGTTAATTGTTCTTTCGTATTTTCAATTGATTTCACTAGATATTATTAGCCTAAAATTATTTTTATTGGTAACTGAGTAAATTATATAAACGTTAATGGTGCTTTTAACTTACAGCCAAATAGTCTTCCCTTCCTTACATTAACTACTTAATACTAATTATTTTAATATAATCTAAATAAAGTTTGGAAAATTTCTGATTATATTGGAGAGTAACGGAAACAGCGCATTATATTTTTGGAAGCTTGACATTAATCACAGCTAATATATGATCCACTTCAAACAATAATAACCCTATTGTAGAGTCGAACTTATTATTCAACACAGACACATATTTTTTATTTTCCAAATATCACACTCAAAAGTTATATTTTTTATTAGACACACAAAATAATTATTTTACATATTTAGATATTTAATAGCCATTTTCTGCATTTAAACACAGAATTCTGCTATTTTCAGCTTAAATATTAAAATAAATTGGCGCCTGTTTCTTTAATTCTCTAATAAATTTAGAGGCAATAATTATGTTTTATTTTTGGAATTTTTTATTAGAATACTGTGGAAATAAGTTTGTAATTAAATTTTTATTGGAACACAAAATAATTTTTCTTCTTGGTTTTTGCTCTCATTTTTAGCTTACATTTTACTGTTTATTTTAGTTATATTGATAATATTAAATAATTACTTTTGCTATTTTTATTTACGAGCTTGTTGAGGCAACTTTATCTGTTTCTTTGGGCGTCGTTTATTTTTGGAAGTCTGAATATATTTCAGACTAGAATTCGAAAATAATGTACAGTTCACTCTCTTTGCATTTATAAAAAAATTCCAAATCCATTACTTTCTTTATTTGATTGGGTGACTTGGAGTGACTTGTGTGACTTGGCCACGTAAAGCAAAAGCTTATTTTTAATATTAGCCTGAATTATATAATCAAGCTTCCAAAAATAATATCTAAGATTCAGGAAGGAACACTCCACACCATTGAATGAACATATTCTAATAGCTAATTAAACATTAATAAATCATTATTTAATATTTCTTTGGACGAGTTTAGTATATTTGATAACCAATCAATCTCTAACATAAATTCTACATGGCCGCAAAAGAAATTTAAAAACAACAATTTCTCTTTATGTCCCAAAAAGTCAAACCCGTATTTGGTCAAGACCTAAAGCCGAAACCTATTTTTATATTTTATATAGATTTTGGTAACTAGCAGACGCATTGAAAGGCTTTTGTTTCAAAAATGTGTTGAAAATTTGTGAAAGGTTTTTTAAAGAAAAAGTAGTCAAAACTGTGGGCACTTTTGTTTGTTAAAGGTAAAAATTTAGATTATTTTTACGTCATTATTTTTTGTTGAAAAATATTTTTAATTATTTTATGAATTTTACAAAATATTTATTATTTCAAAATTATTTGTATGTATATACTTAATATTAAAATATCTTTCGACTTCAATATAATTGCACAAATTTTCTATTTTTGTATGGCTGATTAACTCAGTCAAAATTATTATTTCTTGTTGATTTTTTGTTGATTGTTCCCGATCATCTAGATCCATGAAATTCTAGACCCCGAGTTTTAATAGCTCACCATAAATAGCGTTGATTTCCTCTATAAGACACGCCGATTATTAGATATACCTCTACTTGTGCTCTTCTATCCTCTTTTCATCGGTTAACATTCAAGGATGGGGAAGAGCCCACATTCTCATTATAAGCCCTTCATTCCTTAAATTCAATTTTTAATTATTAGCTACCAGGATGTGAGGTTGGAAGTTTTTAAGTGATGTCCTCTATTTAAACATATAGTAAGAGTTTAGAAAAAATTTAAGAGCCCGAAATACTCTGCTGCACGGTATTCCGTACTAAATACTGAAAAATACCGATAAAATTAAGAATTTTATCAATCGGTATTCCGTACCGTACTACCGATACGGAATACCGAAAAATGCTGTCGTAGTACGGTACAATCTGTGCTCTAATACTAACATAAGAAAACGCTGCCGTTGCTCGCTTGCCTCTCATATAGATTGTCTATCCCCGCCTAATTAGGTAGGTAGTAGAGATCGGTCTGGATCTGGATCCAATCTGAATTTTTCCTGGATCTAGATCCAGAATCTTGTCCAGGGTACTCCAGATCCAGACGATTTTTATGTCTGGATTTCTGGATTAAATTTGATCATAAAGTGACCCTGTGGCGCCAAAAATCGAAAATATTTGACTTCTTGCCCTTTCAAATTTCACAAAATTTTCGCCTGCGGCGGCGCTAAAATGAAGGAAGTTTAGCTAAATGTTCTTCCAGAAGGATAACCCCCAAGGTACCGCAGCCCAAAGTACTTGTTCACTTCCAGAATTTTCAAAATTTTCGAGGGATATGGTAGATTTCCCGACTAAATTCCTTAACTTTCGTCAAAGAACCACTCGTCAAGGAGGCGTTATTTTTCGGAGCAGTTAACCATGATTATTTTAGTGTTTAAGACAATATAAAACAAAAAAATTATTTTAAATTCATAAATTATAAGTTTTAACTATGGAAGTCTACTGGCATCGTTGATTAGTAAAATTATTATAAAATCTAATCAAAAATTTTTATTCGTTTTATAGCATAAAATGTTGCGTACATTTCCACTCCCATTGTTAAGGACGCGCGTCTCATGGGAATGTATGCGTCCCATGGTAGCTCCATGGGTCTTGTGTACATTTTCATGGATCCACAAATATTGGAGCAAAGGCAAAGGGCAGGGTTTCCAATCGAAGTCGAATTCAGCTCGACACCTCTTCTAAAACAGCTTAAACCTTTTATCTTTCCGTAGATATTTAATTTATTTTAAATGGATAAAGTGTTTGGAATAACAAAAGTATGTCTGGCTATTACCAGCATTTTCCTAAATTCAAGTGTAATTTATATAACAATACGTTCTAAATGGCTTCATATGCCCTGCAATATTCTTTTGGTTTGCTTTTTTAATTTTCTTTAAATTATTTATTCCCAATATATTTTAATAACAAAGTTAATTATTCAAATAATATATTAAATTATAAAATTATTTTATTTTTATAAAGTTAATGATAAGAGGAATTATTGTATTAGCCTTTCCTTTTTTTATTTTTTGGAAGTTAAAGCTTGCTTTAACTAAAATTAATTTTCATAAATATATTAAGCGTTTCCACTTTATTATTTAACATGGGTGTCACGGCTGAATAAATCATGTTTCGGGTTTGTGTCAAATAAGTTCGGATCTTGGGTCATAACAAATTGAACCATAACAATTATTTTCATTGTAGTTTTTCCTATTTCTTTTGTAGATTATATTTTTAGAGGATAAAGCTTGCTTTGCCAAAAAAAATTTTTAAAATCTAAAAATCGAGTCGATAACAATTTTAGATAATCTCATCCTAAGATGAAGGGGGTTGTTAATAAACAAAAAATAGCATTAAGCTGAAATTTTATCATTATGCTGAAATTCTGCGTAAATTTGCTTTAATTAAACAAGTTAATCAGTGTTTTTGATTCACTCTCAAAGGTATTAAGCTCAATGATTTCTAAATCTACCTTAATTGCCAACTTGATTTACGTGGCATCTTAAAAATTACAAACATAAAACTCATCATAAAATTACTGAATTATTCCATACTTGAATAATGCTATTGTTTAACCCAAAAATAGATATTGTGTTTTCACATTGTCCAAATTGCTTCCAATATTAAATCCATACATGGTATGGGCCAGATTGAGAAAAATTTTGGTCGGATTTCGGATCGGGGTTTTGAAATTTTCTTCGTCTAGTGTTTCGTGCCGAAAAAAAGATTGGTTACGGGTATCGTCTTTCCGGTAACCTGATTTTTTTAACATGATTTCCATCCCTGGTCCATACCCTTTACTAATTTCTGAATAAAATTAAAGAAAATTTAACATAATTTCTTTACAAATTAAAGGCTTCCTACGAATTTTGTATTCTCACTTTTGGTGTTAATCGTTTGTTTGTAGCTCGACACCTAATTATTGGACCTCAATTAATGACAATGTTTCAATGCTTCTGTTTCACTTCTGCATTCCTCATACTTTTTGCTTCTTCTTTTGTTTTGATGGCTGCTATTGCTATAGACAGGCTTATTTCTGTTGTTCTACCTATCACGTAAAATTTTTTGAAATTTAAAAATTATTGTCTCCTACTTAGCTTTAAGGTGGAGATTAGGAATACGTTATAGGTGCTTGAGTCTATTTATTGTACCCTTAAGAGTTTCCACTGGATTCATAAATTAGACCATAATCAAATTTTATTAATTATCCTTTCAGATATAATCATCTAAACAAAAAAATTTATTTTTTACTTGTTACACTTTGTATTTTAACAAACGGGTTATTTAATGTTTCTTTGGCATGGGAAGAAGTTCAAGATGTTGCTGGAAACACAACGTAATTTTTAATGCTTATCTGACTATAGACTGAAGTGGAGTTGAGTTCTGGATCTGATGAGGCAAAATCCTAGATCCAGGAGCTAGTTCCGGTTAAACCTGGTACATAGTTTTGAAGGGATATGTAGTCTAACTATTAATGTAGTAAATTTAGCCTAATTTCTAAGAGGATTTTTGAATTTTTACAATTTACTTGCCTAAGAATTTATTAGGCATCCAAAAATATAGTGTCACAAATATTGCATGTCGATTAATCAAAAGTTATGAAGTTACTATTAACTATTAAATTTTTGAATAATGACTATTTTGTAAATATTGTTCAAGAAATAACTAAACAAATTTAATTAAAAATTTTTTCCTTTGTCATTGTAGTGCGAGGGTTTGAAGGCTTTGAGATTTTCTTCGTGAGATATTTCCTCCTTAATCTGAAGAATTAAAAAATGTTTTAAAATTTGAACCCAATATCAAATTCCACCTCAAAAAATTTCAATTTTTTATTTTTTCCCAAATACAAGTAAGAAGTCCTGATTTTTCTAACAGAAATATCTTTAAATAAATTCCCTAAGGATCTCGGTTAGAACTCTCAGATCATTACTCCAAATTCTAAAGACTTAAATTTTTATCAAAAAATTTTTTTTCAGTTTCAAGGTAAAATGTAATGGAATAACTTCAACTCTTCACCATAATTCTATTTATTTTATGAGTATCAGTCTATTTTTTGAAATTTTCAGTGCAGCTATTTATGTTATAATTTGGTTTTTATTACGGCATGGAATGAGGAATAATTGTATTTTAATTTATATTTTTTGATAAATTAAGAGTAGTTTACGTAAACTTAAAAGCATTAAAAATACTGCCCATAATTTAGTAGGAAAAATTTTTGCCTGGAACTATTTCCATTGTTTAGGAAATAGTTCCTGCTCATGGATACGGATATGGATACAGATAAGATCAAAATGCCTGTATCCGCCGTAAATATCCTGATAAGATAACAACTCTGTGGCAGGTCTGGTTTAGAAGCTAAAAATCACACAAGTCTCAAAACCCATTGCGGACTAAATACTCTTGATTAGAACTGTCTGGGTCACCAAATTCTTCAGTTGACTAAAGCTGGACTGACATGACTAACCGATAATCTTCGTGGTTTTCTCTTCAGTTTTTGTGGTTGGTGTTTTTGAACCCGATAACCCTACATCTGTCTATTACCAAAAAAATTCAAATTCATTTTTAATTAATTAAGTGTCAACCAGACGTTTATTTAAATCCTTGCTAAGTATTTTGCTTGTATCGTTGTTTGGGTTTACATTTTATACAAATTACTATTTATTTACCAAAATTATCGGAATTCCAAATTTTTGGGATCCAAGTGACACAGCTGTAACTTATATAGTTTATCAACTGGCTAATCATTTTGCCTTAATTGCTTGTTGTGCAAATGCTGTTATTTTATTTAAATTTAGGTATGTTTAGGGGTTGGGGTGAGTTAAGCGTCACGGCTTTAATCAGCAAAATATTTTGCTGCTTAATCCACTGCGAATGATTCATATATCATCCGAAAGCTCTCGATAAGCGCTATCTTTTTTACAATTGTATAAGTAAAGTTTGATCGCTCTTTAAAGAATTACAAGTCGATAAGTGTGAAAAACGATTTCTTGCACTTATCGATTATAAATTTTTCTGGTGATCAGATTTGAACTATTTAGTTGGATAAAGATTGGGCTCACAAGTGCTTCGACTCACAAGTGCCCGCTCCAATGTTTAGGGATTTTGAGAAAAAAGAAATTTGTCGGGTGGAATGCGAGTCGGAATGAAATTTTGCGCTTCGGGTTAGCCGACCCAGTCTTGGTGTTATTTTCTAAGTATTGCTTGAATTGTGTATTCAAACATCCAAAAATATACAAGGATGGAAAGATAACTACATAGATATAAACAGAATAGCATACCTATTAAAACATTAAATAATCTATTATTTAATATTATCAAAATTTAAAAATAATTTTTTTAAATTTTTAGTTGTGAATATCGCAGAGCTTTTCTTAAATATATTCCAATACTTAAGCGTTATGTTAAAGATTTAAATAGTAAAAATGGAATAAATCAAATTAAGGTAAAATTCTGATAGCTTAAAATCTGCATTAATAAAAATCAAACTAATATCAGTAAAATCACTAAAATATTAATATAGAAATAATAAGTAACGAGTAGGGCACTATTAGCTAAAATATAACCAATTAAATTAATAATTTATTTTTAGCCTATTCGACAAAAGATTGGTTGGTTTTAATTTTTTATTAATCTATTTAAAATTTAGTCTCAAAAATTAAAGTGGGTGCTGACATTAATTTAATGAAAAATGAAGGGTTAAATAATTTAAATTCAAAAATTATTTTTAAAAGAAATAATAGCGATCCTTAAATTATGATTAAAAATATTTTGACATATTTTATTTTAATTGTCGTATATGCCTAAATAAATGCCCTCTCTTTTTAATACACTCCTCGACAAAATTATAGCCTCACCTATATTTTTTCAATTTAATACAGTAACCACTGTTTTTATTTTTAGACTTTTTTGTAATGATAAATAGTGGTCTAAAATTAGGTTTGTAAAACTGGACTTAAAATTACATAGATTAAGAATATATTAAAGAATATATGATGTATGTATTTTTTAATTGATATTATTATATTAGAGTTTTATTGCCTAGTATAAGTATAGATTATTAACGTTAGGGCTTCATCGGAAGTTCCGGTTCCGAAAAGTTCCGGCCTTTTTTTGGTTCCGGTTCTGGGAACCGGAACTCAAATTGGTTCCGGTACCGGGCCGGAACAGAAAAGTTCCGGTTTCGGTCGAAATTTTGGTTCCGGTGAAACCCTAATAATTAGCTATGAACACTGTTCAAGCTTACAAAAATATAACATCACCTAACGCGGAAAGACAAGATCTCCAAAATATTTCAAGTACTTATTAAACCAAAAACTCAATTAATTAATATTTATTAGAGCCCGGACCGTACTGTGAATAAAATTTTTCCAACGTTTTAATAAAAAATTTTATTTCAATTTAAACATCCGAGTAGAGCTAGAGCGTTCAATACTTGCCAATTGCCAGATTGTGGCCAAGTTTTCCAATATCTACAAATTTCCAAAACATCTCTAATAGAAAAAGATGGTTAGTGGCGATTATTGGATATTGAAAAACTTTTCTGGCGATACTATTACACCGTGTCCATAATTGGCGTTATCAACTGGAGGATATTGCTATGCCTCAAGAAGTCGACTCTGTGTATTTTCAGAGAATTTAATCTAAACATAATTAAAATTAATCACAAAATTCAAAGTGTTTAACACGCTCACAATAGAAAAAGAAAATAGCCTAAGGATTTGTTTAGGCTTCCAAAAAATAAAACCGCCATGACAGCCGTAACCCAAAAAACATATTTCATTATGATATTATTAAATATCAGTAAAGTAAATTTAGAATATTGAGCATATAAAATTTTTAAATTTCACTATGAGAATAAAGAAATTAATTAAAAATATTGGAAACTACGCAGTCGAGTTCCCACAAAACAAAGTATTCTAAACAAGACTTGAAAACGCCAATTAAAAATTGCTTCTTATTGATCAGTGTTATGTACGTGACTTGTCTACATACTAACAAGAATAACAAGATAAAACACTAACTAACAACTGAGCTTTATCTACAATACTATATACAATGGTAACGAACAATAGGAATATGGCTAACGCCGAACCTGTGGAGCACTAGAATAAAGCCTTATGAACTTGGAAATATGTTTTGTTTTTTGGCGCTAGAGACCCCAAAGAGGCCTATAAGGCTGAAATAAGGCTGAAATCTATTCCCTATTTATCAAAATTAAAATTTTACAATTTTTATTTTTCCTTTCTGCTCCAAAACTAACAAGAATAATAAGACAAGACAGTAACTCTCTCAACAAATTTTAAAGTTAAATATTTATTAGCTAAATAACGTTTAGCTTTCAAAAATAAACAAAAAGGGTATACAAACGGATTGGTTAAAATTTCTTTCTGTTTAGTTATAACGTCTTTTAACAGATTATTTATATTAAACAAAAATCCAAATCCAATTTTTGCTTAATGTAATAAGCTGTTGAGACTTTATTATAAAAGAGAAACTCATTAACATTCTACGTTTTTAGTTAGAATATCTAACTTCCAAAAAATTAAGCAACATTATTTATACATCATTTAAGCTAGTTAATTATCGTTTTACTTAAAATGAAATTAAATAGAAAAATTATTCATGTTATAATATTTCAAGCTATTTCTTTATTTTATTCAATAATCAGTTATTCTCTTTGGGTAAACAATCATAATAAGAGCTCGACATTTTAAGTCCGAAAAAGTGAAAAATAGTTCGCAATTAAAGGTTTTAAGTGCCAAAACCGAAAAAAGCCGAAACATGGCGATATAAAATTGGGGATATTGCTATACCCCAAGAAGTCGTATCTGTATTTTTGGAAAATTTAATCTAAACAATATTTAAATCAAAAAGAAATGTGAATTCAGTGTTTAAAAAGATCAAAATTGAATAAGAAAAATAGCCTAAGGGTTTATTTAGGCTTCCAAAAAATAAAGCAGGCAGTGTAGTAGAAAAAAGCATATTTCATTATAATAATATTAAATATCAATAAAGTAAATTTAGAATATTGTGTATATAAAAATTTTTAAGTTTTATTATGAGAATCCGGGATTTAATTAAAAATGATTGGAAACTACGCAGTCGATTTCTCACAAAACTCAGTATTCTAAACAAAACATGTAAACACTAATTAAAAATTGTTTCCTAATGAATCAGTTATGAATAGTTTGTTCTCACATCAAGGAACCATTTTATCGCAAAATTTTTGGTGGTAGTTTGGAATGTTCCTTGTAAGCACTTTTGAAGTTATAAATTTGAAGTTATAAATTAAATTTAAATTAAATTTTAAGAATTTATGGGGCTCCTTCCTTGATGGTTCTATTCAATCTCACGTCAACGAATTTTTAAAATCAATGAGATCAAGGATCATAAAGATCTTTTATGAAGTGACGTGCTAGACCCTTGTCTTTAGGCCAAGACTTGAGGGGTTTTATTTAAGTTTTGAAATATTCTGGACTACATAATACAAATAAAAAATTCGTTTATTCAAACAAAAAATTACAAAAATAAAATTAATTAAAATGGTGTTGTTGCAATTGCATAGTAAAATACATTGGAGGGGCAGACGGTTCTGGCTGAATATTTTTACTACAATTTTTATTATTTAATTTTTCAAAATTATTATTTTTATGGCTTGGATGTTGCTGTTCTTTTTTGCCATCAAATACCCGCTTTTTAATTTTATTGTTTGGCACAGATTCGAGGGTTGAAGACTTTCTCTTTCCTTCACATTTTTTGTTATTTTTAATTGAAAGATTGCGAAGAGGGGAGAAACTGGAAGCTCTAGAAGAAGATTCTCCTTTTACTTTTCTTCCAGTCTTTCCAATCTAAAATTTTTTTATAAGTTTAGTAGAAAAAAAGAAATTTTAAAGAAAACTATGCACAATATTTTATTTTTTATTTTTTTATTATATAAGTATTTTGAATTTCAAATTTATTCGGTTCATTTCTGCCATCATGAACATTATATTATTGTAAGCCGAGAAATAATCTGGCTAAAATATCTTGTAAGTTAAATTTGTTTGGACGTCTAGACTTTTCATTGGACGTATAAAGGTGCGGTTAAAATGGAAAAGAGCCAAAAAAATTCAGTATTTACCTTCCACTCAAGTTTGCCAGCTTTAATTGAAGTTTCTAATTGAGCTGCTTCCTCATCATTTCTTAAAATTACACAATATTATATTTTCCTCTAAATATATACTTTGGCGTAGGTGGTGGCTTAACTTTGGGTGGTGAACGTGGAGGGGAACATTTATTAAATGGCACAATAACTTCAGCTTTTTCTCCTTGTTTTTGAGCATTTTCCGTTGTTTGTCTTTTGTGTTGATCTTCCTTAAAAATTTTGGTAATTTTTGTATTTGTCCAGCAAGGTTGGCGGATAGTTGGAAATCTTCAGATATCCGTATCCGGTATGCAAACCGAAAATTTTCGGTTATCCGGATCCGACAACCTTACTGTCCAGTATATGCAAAATTCGTAGTTTAATTCCCTTTTCAGTTGTTTCCATGAACAACATAAGGAAAATAAATGAAGTATTGAATGGTTGTGGGGTAAATCAAAAAGGAACTTATGGACTTGCTACAAAGTGCCATTTGACGCTACATAGAGACCCAAAGAGGCCCGTGAAAAAGCTGGAAATCCATATAAATCTATTCCCTATTTATCAAAATTTAAGTTTACAATTTTAATTTCCCCTTTCTGCTCCAAATAACGCTTTTCTCTCCTCTCATTTCGAGCTATTCGCCTTTGCTCTCTCCGAAGTAAAAAGTGTTGATAGTCTATTTGCCGTGCCAAGCACTGAGAGAGGCAAACAGTTACACACTTAAATTTTTGAAAGTTGTTTTAATTGAACGAATTTTAAAGTTAAATGATTAATAGCTAAATGATGTTTAGCTTACAAAAATAAAACAACAAAAGTCAAACCTGGACCGACCGATTGATTAAAATTTCTTTCTGTTTAGTTATAAATTTTAACAGATTATTTATATTAAACAAAAATCCAATTCCAATTTTTGCTTAATATAAATAATCTGTTGAAACTTTATAATATATGTATGAGAAAAAATTCTGAAGGATTGATCAGCAATTTTTTTGACAATTACATATATTTGAGAGTTAAAGATTATTTAGCTATTAATTATTTCAGGGTATTTATCAGAAAATGCATCATTTAAGATGATTATAAGTCTTCCTTGATAAAAATATTCATTTTTATAATGGCAAAATTGAATTGTAAATCAAACAATGTTTTCAATTATTTACTGAATTTTCAGGCATTTGAATTTTCATAAAACAAACAATTTTACATTTTTAAAAATTTTGCGTAGGGAAAATCAGTAACACTTTCCTTACATTTTACAAACAATACCAAATAAACTCCTATTATCCTTACAATCGTAATTTTCAATTAATCCAAAACGAACCACTGGGAATATAATAGAAAGTACAATCATTCCAATATGTAAAGCATGGGAATCAAATAATGTTCGTAATGGTTGGAGACATCCAAGAACATAAATATCCTTTAAAACAATTGTAAGAATAAAGAACAAATGAATAAAAACAAATAATTGAAGGCGTAAATGGGATTAAGAAAAAATCGCCCACCCATCGCCCCACCTTTCCATAATTCTATGTTTATACTTTCCTACTGGCACCAATACAAAATTGGTTATGGATTCAGTCGTCTTTTCTCCATTAGACTCATTTTTATGAATATATCAGAGCCAAGAACATGTGGTGCCAAAATCCTTAAATGTAAGAACCGCATCACTCAAAAATATTCGCCGTAACGGGGTTAACTAAGGCAATGGATCCAGGAATTTCCGAATATCAGAATCCAACACTCCATTAACCCTAGGCTAATCCCTTTAATTAAAAACCAACAGAATCTAATTCCTGTTCTCTCTTCTTCTGAGCATTTTGCCAACACTGAATTGAGCGAATTGCAGGTGTGAGAGGGTTAACTTCACCGGCACCCGCTCTAGAAACCACAGATTTTCTACAACAAGAATATGGCACTCCACAACTTGAAAATTCAATTTCATTTTAAATAAATTATTTTGAAAACCGTTCAGGATATGGATTTGAAGCGTTACATTTAAATTGTTCACTAAATTGCCAATCATGGAATGTTGTGCTCCCACAACATTCAAGCTTTAAAAAATTATTTTTAATTTTTAAGAGGTTGATAAAAGTTTTTAAGAGGTTGATACTGATTCTCATTTTATTCTGAATTTTTTCCTAGATTAGCTAAATCATGTTTAGCTCGCAAAAATAATAAATATTTACTTCAACCCGTCCGGTTAGTTAAACTTTTTTGGTTTATAGTTAAAGCTTTAAACGTTTAAACATATTGAGCAAAACCAATTTTAAATTTCGAATTCTCTCAAAATTTTAAATATTCAAATGTTTTAGATAGGTATACACAAAAAACTCGAAACTGTAGAGAAGTATGTTTAGATTTTAAGAAACAAAGGAGTTTTCTGATTAGCTAAATTATTTTTAGCTTGCAAAAATAAACGAGGTTTCTGAACTGTATTTCCGGGTATTTAGTTTCTTCAGTTTATAAGTATAGTTCTAAAAGTTTAATTATATTGAGCATAACCAAATTTGAATTTTGAATTCTATTGAAATTTTAATTAAAAAACTTTTTGATACTAGATTTTAAGAATGGTACAGATTAATTAGTTCCAATATTTCATATTCTGTATCAGAAAAGATAATATTGGGTAAATGGACAACACAGATGTCATAGATAGATTCCTGCTAGTAATCTCTATAAAATTTTATAAAAATTACTTGTTCTTGAAGATAATCTATAAAATCCGCATAATTTTTATTGGAATGATATCGAGCAATTGAGTGTAAGAGCACAGATTGAATAGATATAAATGTTGAGGATTCACCAGAAACATCAGAATAAAACTGATAAAATATAAAAATAATATCATTAAATTGTTACTTGAAAACTTGTAACTTTGCCGATTAATATTACTTAATATTAAATATTTTATTCTTTTTGTTTTTAAAGCAATTTATGTTATATGTCGACAAGTAAAGGAGAATGCAAAGTCGTACTTTTAGTTCAAGTTAAATTTTGTGTATATAGGTGGAAGCCCATTAATAGGTTAATATCATGTACTCTCAGTCAAAAATCCAAAAAATATAAAATCTTACCAAAAGAAATAAAAGACAGGTAGATACAACCAACAAAAGATAACCAAAGAAAACACATAGGGCAAACTAAAAAATTTTTTTATAATTAATTTTTAATCAACAAACAATTCTAGAAATACTTCAAGCTAATTACTTTAATAAAATAACTAAAAATTTAACTGCTATACCAATTTAAGTAAAAACACATTATCCCTGAGTGCACCAAACATTCCAAAAATTGAAACAAAACCCGAAATTAAGCCAATAGAGGCAAGAAGCACTGCTGGATTTAGTAATACATCTGCTGTTTCTGATATGGATCTTGGAGCATTTACAAATAAATAGAGGCCTAATGCTAGGCAAGCAACAGAGACCAACTTTAAAATTTAATAAAAATTTATTTAAAAATTAGACTTGGATTATAATTTTAGGTCTCAAAATTTAGCATTGCTCGTATAAGACTGATTCACCGATGGTTAAACGATCTATAGAGAGAAAATAGAAAGTAGAATTTGTCGAACCCGTAGCTCTGATGGCAGAGCATCATCAGATGCGTAACTGAGTCATCGCGACTCACCGAGGTTTGCACAAGCGCCTCGCCGACGCCCATAGGTTTACGTTGCTTAATTTTGTGTTATTTTCGAAAAAATCCAAAAATTTACTCCGACGCCCAAAATGCACCGCGCCTAAAATTTTAGAGCCCAATTTTCCGTTTTTCTCATTTAGAGCCCAAATTTCCGCTGGAGCCCAAATTTCCGAAAAATCTTGGAGCCCAATTTTCCAGAGCCCAATTTTCCGGCACCCGTTTTTGCTATCTCTTATTTATGATTCCGAGCATAAATAAAAAATTTTAATCAAAAAATAATTTAAAATAAACTCACAAAAATACAAAAATTGATAAAAAAGCAAAACCATTTAAGAGGTGCACAAATCTCTTGTCGAGGCTTTTCTATTCTTATAATTTTTGGCCGCCTATTTTCACCTTTAAAATTAAAAAATGAATTAGTTTAAAACTTTACTTCGCCTCCCCCTCCCTTGTCCAATTGTCTTTCTTGGTTTTTATCATTTTTCCTCCCTCTAAGAATTTTGATCTCATCAAACCCAAAGTTTTTCGCTTCAGATTGTCGGCTCGATTCCGATTAACCAAGAGCAATTTCGTTTGGAGAAAGGAAAAACGGAGAGAAAAAGAATAAAAAATAAGGGGGGAGCTGAGAGCCCTTCGAATGAGACCTCACTTTTTTGTTATTTGCAGGGCTCCTGTAGGAGTAAAGAAATTTAAAAAAAAATTCTTCCTACATAGATGGCCCGGCAAATATAATTTTACAAATTTCTATACTCCTTACTTTTAGGAATTGGAAAATTGTTTTGAACATCAACAATATCCAGATGTTAGTGTTCGAGATAAATTGGCTAAACAAACAAATTTGCCTGAATCGAAAATTCAGGTATTTTTTAAAAAATATTTTTGGAAAAAGTATTCTTATCTATAATTGTACAAGGACCATAGGTTAGTAAAAAATCAACAAACTTTGAAAACTGCAATTATTTTGATACCTGACCAGAAAAAATCATAGTCTAGGTCATGTTTCAAATGAAGGTTTATGTTTAGCTGATTTAGAAAAGGGAATAAGTCAATTTATAAATATCCGAATATTCCCTCGATATACTTCCAAAACTGATCAGCATTTATTCTTTCAAACCCCTTAATCCCACCTTCCGTTTATATCCTTCCAAGTCACTGAGGTATTAATGGACCTAATACTGTTAATTCCAAAAATAGCCCGATATCCCTGCTAATCCCCAGATATCCCTTCAATACACTTAATTTAATTTTTCTACAGGTTTGGTTCAAGAACCGTCGTGCTAAACACAGGTTTGTTAAACAAATTGAAATTAAATAAAAATATTTATCTAGAAAATATTTACGTAATTTACCTGCTACAGACGAAGATACTGAAGTTTTACAAAATAATAAAATTGAAAAAGTAACAGAAACACCTTCAATAATTTGTAAGTTTAATCTAAACAAAAAATTTTGCTTTTGACTAAATTAGATTGCGGAAAAATCACAAATGAGGGGATTTTAAGGACATTTGAGTTTTTTTCAATTCATTTCAGTCCCGATCATATAACTTATGAAGGGATGTCAATTCTTTATGTTATTTATACCAATGGATTCATCAACAACCCTAGTTAAATAATTTTTTGAAAAAATTTTCTAAATAAATATAAAAAAATATTTTATTCATTTTCAGCATGGAACCCAATTCAGCCTTGTAATTACATTTTAACATTACCTGTCAATTTTGGCAATAATTCGATTTTGCCTGATTTAAAAAACAATATACAAAATTATTCACAACCGAGTACAATCCCTCAAACACTGGATAATTTGCTTTTACAAAAATATGGCGGAGATGAACAAAATTTTGTTTAAATGTGTTTTTAGATATCGGAATTGTTTAAAATGTTGCTTGAATTATTATTATTAAAATTTAAATAAAAAATTTTTATCTGTAAATTTGTTTCTATAAATATTTTAAAATTTTTTTATTAATAAAATAGTGTAAATTTTAAAATGTAATGGTACATTTAACTTAGCCAAATGGTCTTAAAGCTAAAAAACTAACTACTTATTGCTAATTATTTTACTTTGATTTAAATAAATTTTGGTAAATTTTTGTACTATTTGGGAGTTGTAGATCTGAAGAATTATTTTTTGGAAGCTTGACGTTGATCACAGCTAGAATATTACTTTACTTCAAGCTATAATACATAAAGTCTATTAGGTTTTTTATTGTGTAAAATCCAGTGCGAGCCAATAGGATTAACTATCCTTTATCTAATCACAACATTCAACCTTTGCGTTTATTATTGTTATATATTCTGCCTTGGTTATATATTCTATCTTCGAAAAAACTCGGAAACCTCGTGGACATAACAATGATACGGTCAACATGTGCCATCGACTTGGCTCAACTCTAACTAGCCTAACCTAGCCTAACCAGCCTAACTAGCTAACCTAACTAGCTCAAAAATTATACATATTTTTTATTAGACACAAAATAATTATTTTACATATTTAGATATTTAATAGCCATTTTCTGTATTTAAACACAGAATTCTGCTATTTTCAGCTTTAATACTAAAATAAATTGGCGCCTGTTTTTTTAATTTTCTAATAAATTTAGAGGCAATAATTATGTTTTATTTTTGGAATTTTTTATTGGAATACTGTGGAAATAAGTTTGTAATTAAATTTTTTATTGGAACACAAAATAATTTTTCTTTTTGGTTTTTGCTCTCAATTTTAGCTTACTACATTTTACTGTTTATTTTAGTTATTTAGATAATATTAAATAATTAATTTTGCTATTTTTATTTACGATATTGTTGAGACAAATTTATATGTTTTCGCTGGTCGGCGTTTATTTTTTGGAAGCCTGAATATATTTCAGACTAGAATTCGAAATGAATGCACTTTACACTTTCTTTCACTCATAAAAAAATTCCAAATTCATTACTTTCCTTATTTGATTGAGTGACTTAGAGTGACTTGGGTGACTTGGCCAAGTAAAGCAAAAGCTTATTTTTATTATTAGCCTGAATTATATATTCAAGCTTCCAAAATTATCATAAGACAAAAATATCAACACGCCACACCGTTAAATGAACATATTCTAATAGCTAATTAAACATAAATAAATCTATTATTTTATATTATCAAAATACAAAATTTGAGAATCAAGAAATTTGTCTTTCGTGGAGACATAAATATTTACATAATAAATGTCTGAGCTTTTAAACATGTTTGAGGGTTGGAACAGAGCATAGTTAAATTTTGCGTAAATATCCAACTCATTTATTTTATTTTTGGAAGCCTGAATTTTTTACTAAAAAATTAAAATTTGAATTGTAATAATTACATAGATACATATCTAATGTTATTTATAGCCATTTCTTGTGTCTATTACATAATTTACCCGTGTTAATGTAAAATTTTGGTTCTTTAAGGGCGCGCGTCCCATGTAAATGTATGTGTACCAACGTATCTCCACGTGTCTTGTGTACATTTCCATGGATCCTACAGACATTGGAGCATAGGTGATCGCCCAAAGCAAATGAAGGGGTTCCAATCGAAAGCGAATTCAGCTCGACACATCATCTAAAACAGCTCAAAATTTTTATTTTTTCCGTAGATTTTTAATTTATTTTAAATGGATAAAGTGTTTGGAATAACAAAAGCATGTCTGGCTATCACCAGCATTTTCCTAAATTCAAGTGTGATTTATATAACAATACGATCTAAATGGCTTCATATGCCTTGCAATATTCTTTTGGTTTGCTTTTGAATTTTCTTAATTTTATTTAACAACATTTTTTACTAACAAAATTAATTATAAATATTTAAATAATATAATTTAAAATTATTTTATTTTTATATAAATTTAACGATAAATGGAGTTATTGTACGTTCAGTTGCTATTTACTAATGTTATTTTTGGAAGTTAAAGCTTGCTTTAGCTAAAATTAATTTTTATAAAAGTATAAAGCCTTACACTATGTTATTATTTATTTATAGATATTAGCAACTATCTAAAATTTAAATTTTATAATACCTTACATGGATGTCACGGGTTGTAAAAAAGACAAGTTTCGGGTTTGGTGAAAAAGTTCGGGTCTCGGGTCATAACAAATTTAACCATAACAATTAATTCCATTGTAGTTTTTCCTGTTTCTTTTGTGGATTATATTTTTGAGTTTGTTTTTTTTTTGAGTGGTTTTGGTTTTTTATTTTTTGGCTTGCTTTGGCAAAAATATAATTTTTAAAAATTGAAGGATCAATTCGATCACAATTTTAGATGATTTTAGATAATAAAGTTAATAAATAGTTAATAGTATTTCGGCTAAATTTTGCGTAGATTGACCTTAATTAAACAATTTAGTCAGTCTTTTTGGTATACTCATTACCTCAATGCTTTCTAAATCTAGTTTATTTGCCAAATTGGTTTACGTGGCATCCAAAAAATTACATCGTAACAAAATGAGTTCTTGAGATTACTGATTTATTCCATAATTGAATAAAGCTAGTGTTTAAGCCAAAAATAGATATTGTGTTTTCGTATTGTCCAAATTGCTTCCAATATTTATACCCTCTACTAATTTTCTGAATAATATTAAAGAAAATTCAACATAATTTCTTTACAAATTAAAGGCTTCCTACGAATTTTGTATTCTCACATTTGGCGTTAATCGTTTGTTTGTAGCTCGACACCTAATTGTTGGACCTCAATTAATGACAATGTTTCAATGTTTTTGTTTCACTTCCACATTCCTAATACTTTTTGCTTCTTCTTTTGTTCTAATGGCTGCTATTGCTATAGACAGGCTTATTTCTGTTGTTTTCCCTATCACGTAAAATTTTTTGAAAATTAAAAATTTTTGACTCTGTTATACACTCTGTTCCAAAATTATGAGTTCACCTTATTATTTCGCTTCAGAACATTAGGAAAAATATATAAACAGCAAACATATACATTGATATCGTGAAAATATAAAAAAAACTAGGCCCATAAGAGAAAAATTTTTATCGCTTTCTAGATTTAGGAATACGTTATGGGTTTATAAGTCTATTTATTGTACTCTTAAGGTTCCTATTGGATTCATAGAGTAGACCCGAGTCAAATTTTATTAATTATTATCATTTCAGATATAATCATCTAAACAAAAAATTTATTTTATACTTGTTACACTTTGTATTTTAACATACGGGTTATTTAATGTTTCTTTGGCATGGGAGGAAGTTCAAGATGTTGCTGGAAATACAACGTATCTTTATATGTAGATTATTTGACTCTAGACTGAAGGGATTGAGCTAAGGATCTCGGTTAGATCTCTCCGATCTCTACTCCAAATTCTAAGGACTTAAATCTTTATCAAAAAATTTTTTCAGTTTCAAAGTAAAATGTAATGGAATAACTTCAACTCTTCACCATAATTCTATTTATTTTATGAGTATTAGTCTATTTTTTGAAATTTTCAGTGCAGCTATTTATGTTATAATTTGGTATTTACTGCGGCATGGAATGAGGAATAATTGTATTTTAATTTATTTTTTTTTTGATAAATTAAGAGTAGTATGAGTAAACTTAAAGGCATTAAAAAATAATGCCAGAAACTTTGTATTCCCGTAGTTTAGAACAGACCTGCTTGTGGATACAGATATGGATACAGATAATATCAAAATGCCTGTATCCACCTTAAATATCTTGATAAGATAACAACTCTGTGGGCAGCTCTGGTTTAGAAGCTGAAAATCCACATTCTTCGGTTAACTTTAGCTGTACAGACAAGACTAACCGATAATCCTCGGATTTTTTTTCATGCCAGTTTTTGTGTTTAGTTTTCTGAACTCATACCCACATTCTAGAAAGATTTCAGCAATAATTTTTCCACCGGGCAGGATTCGAACCTGCAACCTCCTGACAGTTATTGCTAGGCGCTTTCGCTCACCACATACTGGAGCTTTACCACTGAGTTACCGGAGCATCGACTAGTGCTTTCACTTTTATTTTTAAGTCGCTTAACCCCCGCCTAAGCGTTTTAAATGCTGTCGACAAGAAAATGAACAAAATTCATTTTTAATTAAGTGTCAACAAGACGTTTATTTAAATCATTACTAAGTATTTTGCTTGTATCGTTGTTTGGGTTTACATTTTACACAAATTACTATTTATTTACCAAAATTATCGGAATTCCAAATTTTTGGGATCCAAGTGACACAGCTGTAACTTATATAGTTTATCAACTGGCTAATCATTTTGCTTTAATTGCCTGTTGTGCAAATGCTGTTATTTTATTTAAATTTAGGTATGTTTAGGGATCTTGAGATAAAGGAAAGTCTGAATAAAAGTTTGGGTTTAGAGTTACCCGATCCACTTTTGGTGTTATTTTAGAAATATTGCTTGAATGGTGTATTCAAGCATCCAAAAATACAGAAATGAAAGAAGCCACTACATAAAAATATGAACAGAATACCATACCTATTAAAACATGACATAATCTATTATTTAATATTATCTAAATTTAAAAATAATTTTTTAAATTTTTAGTTGTGAATATCGCAGAGCTTTTCTTAAATATATTCCAATACTTAAGCGTTATGTTAAAGATTTAAATAGTAAAAATGGAATAAATCAAATTAAGGTAAAATTCTGATAGCTTAAAATCTGCATTAATAAAAATCAAACTAATATCAGTTTGATTCAAACTAAATTAGATAAACGTTTTTAATGAAATCTAAACGAAAGTAAAAATGCAACCAGTTTTGTAGTGATAAAATGAAGTGTACTAAAATATTAATATAGAAATAATAAGTAACGAGTAGGGCATTATTAGCTAAAATATAACCAATTAAATTAATAATTTATTTTTAGCCTATTCGACAAAATATTGGTTGGTTTTAATTTTTTATTAATTTATTTAAAATTTAGTCTCAAAAATTAAAGTGGGTGCTGACATTAATTTAATGAAAAATGAAGGATTAAATAATTTAAATTCAAAAATTATTTTTAAAAGAAATAATAGCGATCCTTAAATTATGATTAAATATATTTTGACATACCGTATTTTTCCCAATAGAAGCGCACGTCCCATTTGAAGCGCACGTCCCATTTGAAGCGCACGTCCCATTAGAAGCGCAGTCTAGAAGAGGATTGAAAAATACAAGCGCAGGTCCTATTAGAAGCGCAGGTCCCATTAGAAGCGCACCCTATGAAGTGAAAAGGGTGCGCTGAAAATTTATGAAAATTTATTTGGGATGGATAGTTGAAGCATGGGATGCAATTTCTAAAGAAAATATTATAAAATCTTTCAAGTGTGCGGTATTGGAATTTCGAGTGACGGTTTCGAAGATGATGAAATAAATTGTTTTAAGCCAGATGGTCAGGCCCCTAGCGGCCGTGCATTATTAAAACAGGCAAGTGACGTCTCAGAGGCACGTCTCAGAAATCCCTCCAAATCCCTGATATCTTTTTAAATCCACCTTAATCCCAGTAAGTCGACCGATATTCTTATATTCCCTGAGGTCAACTGATCTTCCCCTTAACCGCTCTTGATCCTCATTCATTTTTAGCGCGCAGGCGAAAATTTTAAGAATTTTTGAATTTTAAGAATTTTTACAACCGTATTTCATTCTTTTTTAGCGCCGCAGGCAAAAATTATGAGAATTTTGGAGCTCGAGAAGCCAGATTTCTTCATTTTTTGTCCTCAGATTGGGTATATTTTTTGCGTTAAAATGGGCCAAATTTACGCAAAACGCAACGCAAGGCCAAAATTTAACGCAAATAACGCAAAGCGCTCACCCCTGGTGACGATAAAGAAATTTTAAAAATTTTGTCAGAAATTGCTTTTAATGAAGATAATGAAAATGGAATTGAAAGTGATAATTCTATAGAGATTTAATTTTTGTTAAATTTCTATAATGTTATAAAAATTAATTCACACAGGAGTTGAAAAATACAAGCGCACGTCCCATTTGAAGCGCACGTCCCATTAGAAGCGCAGTCTACGAGGAGGTTGAAAAATAGAAGCGCATGCGCTTCTATTGGGAAAAATACGGTATTTTATTTTAATTGTCGTATATGCCTAAATAAATGCCCTCTCTTTTTAATACACTCCTCGACAAAATTATAGCCTCACCTATATTTTTTTCAATTTAATACAGTAACCATTGTTTTTATTTTTAGACTTTTTTGTCATGATAAATAGTGGTCTAAAATTAGGTTTGTAAAACTGGACTTAAAATTACATAGATTAAGAATATATTAAAGAATATATGATGTATGTATTTTTTAATTAATATTATTAGAGTTTTATTGCCTAGTATAAGTATAGATTATTAACGTTAGTTAATAAGTAGGGCTTCATCGGAAGTTCCGGTTCCGAAAAGTTCCGGCCTTTTTTTGGTTCCGGTACCGGGCCGGAACTCAAATTGGTTCCGGTACCGGGCCGGAACAGAAAAGTTCCGGAAAGTTCCGAAGAGTCGAGATTTCGGTTCCGGTGAAACCCTAATAATTAGCTATGAACACTGTTCAAGCTTACAAAAATATAACATCGCCTAACGCGGAATGACAAGATATCCAAAATATTTCAAGTACTTATTAAACCAAAAACTCAATTAATTAATATTTATTAGAGCCCGGACCGTACTGTGAATAAAATTTTTCCAACGTTTTAATAAAAAATTTTATTTCAATTTAAACATCCGAGTAGAGCTAGAGCGTTCAATACTTGCCAATTGCCAGATTGTGGCCAAGTTTTCCAATATCTACAAATTTCCAAAACATCTCTAATAGAAAAAGATGGTTAGTGGCGATTATTGGATATTGAAAAACTTTTCTGGCGGTACTATTACATCGTGTCCATAAATTGGCGTTATCAACTGGAGGATATTGCTATGCCTCAAGAAGTCGACTCTGTGTATTTTCAGAGAATTTAATCTAAACATAATTAAAATTAATCACAAAATTCAAAGTGTTTAACACGCTCACAATAGAAAAAGAAAATAGCCTAAGGATTTGTTTAGGCTTCCAAAAAATAAAGCAGCGCAACGTCATACCGGGATCTAAGAATCATATTTCATTATGATATTATTAAATATCAGTAAAGTAAATTTAGAATATTGAGCATATAAAATTTTTAAATTTCACTATGAGAATAGAGAAATTAATTAAAAATATTGGAAACTACGCAGTCGAGTTCCCACAAAACAAAGTATTCTAAACAAGACTTGAAAACGCCAATTAAAAATTGCTTCTTATTGATCAGTGTTATGTACGTGACTTGTCTACATACTAACAAGAATAACAAGATAAGACAGTAACTAACAACTGAGCTTTATCTACAATACTATATACAATGGTAACGAACAATAGGAATATGGCTAACGCCGAACCTGGGGAGCACTAGAATAAAGCCTTATGAACTTGGAAATATGTTTTGTTTTTTGGCGCTAGAGACCCCAAAGAGGCCTGTAAAATAAGGCTGAAATCTATTCCCTATTTATCAAAATTAAAATTTTACAATTTTTATTTTTCCTTTCTGCTCCAAAACTAACAAGAATAATAAGACAAGACAGTAACTCTCTCCACAAATTTTAAAGTTAAATATTTATTAGCTAAATAACGTTTAGCTTCCAAAAATAAACCAAAAAAAATTATGGAAAAACGGATTGGTTAAAATTTCTTTCTGTTTAGTTATAACGTCTTTTAACAGATTATTTATATTAAACAAAAATCCAAATCCAATTTTTGCTTAATGTAATAAGTTGTTGAGACTTTATTATAAAAGAGAAACTCATTAACTGTTGTGTATGGGCGTCAGCCCTTAAAGTGTTTAGTATAAAAGCCAGTGAAAGCGTCAGTCTAATTGGATCATACTAGCGGGGCTAGTCACTGATCTCCTTCGTCTGTCCCATTCCCTTCGCCTACACATTGTTTATTTCTATATGTGATAAAGTGTTATTATTGTGCTCGTTGACATTAGTTGAACCTCGGACACCTCGAGTCGTAACATTAACATTCTACTCATCGAAACTCATTAACATTCTACGTTTTTAGTTAGAATATCTAACTTCCAAAAAATTAAGCAACATTATTTAGAGATCATCCAAGCTAGTTAATTATCGTTTTACTTAAAATGAAATTAAATAGAAAAATTATTCATGTTGTAATGTTTCAAGCTATTTCTTTATTTTATTCAATAATCAGTTATTCTCTTTGGGTAAACAATCATAATAAGAGCTCGACATTTTAAGTCCGAAAAAGTGAAAAATAGTTTGCAATTAAAGGTTTTAAGTGCCAAAACCGAAAAAAGCCGAAACATGGCGATATAAAATTGGGGATATTGCTATACCTCAAGAAGTCGAATTTATTTTCAGAAAAACTAATTTGAAGAATATTTAAATTAAACACAAATGGGAATTTAGTGTGTTTAAGAAGATCACAATTGAAAAAGAAAAATAGCCTAAGGATTTGTTTAGGCTTCCAAAAAATAAAGCTGTGGCCCTGTACCGTCAACCAAAAAGCATATTTCATTATAATAATATTAAATATCAGTAAAGTAAATTTAGAATATTGTGTATATAAAAATTTTTAAATTTCACTATGAGAATAGAGAAATTAATTAAAGATATTGGAAACTACGCAGTCGATTTCTCACAAAACTCAGTATTCTAAACAAAACATGAAAACACCAATTAAAAATTGTTTCCTAATGAAGCAGTTATGAATAGTTTGTTCTCACATCAAGGAACCATTTTATCGCAAAATTTTTGGTGGTAGTTTGGAATGTTCCTTGTAAGCACTTTTGAAGTTATAAATTAAATTTAAATTAAATTTAAATTAAATTTTAAGAATTTCTGGGGCTCCTTCCTTGATGGTTCTATTCAACCTCACGTCAACGAATTTTTAAAATCAATGAGATCAAGGATCATAAAGATCTTTTATGAAGTGACGTGCTAGCCCCTTTGTTATGATCCTGTCGACCGCGCCACTGTTATGACCCCGCTTACGAAGAGATCAGAACAAACGTTTATCGCACAAAGAAATACAGAGCAGGTGAAGGTAGGTAGAAGAACTAAAACTGGGAGCGAGAACTATTGGCTGGGCTTTTATACTAATCACTCTAAGGGCTGACGCCCATACACAACACACTTGTCTTTAGGCCAAGACTTGAGGGGTTTTATTTAAGTTTTGAAATATTCTGGACTACATAATACAAATAAAAAATTCGTTTATTCAAACAAAAAATTACAAAAATAAAATTAATTAAAATGGTGTTGTTGCAATTGCATAGTAAAATACATTGGAGGGGCAGACGGTTCTGGCTGAATATTTTTACTACAATTTTTATTATTTAATTTTTCAAAATTTATATTTTTATGGCTTGGATGTTGCTGTTCTTTTTTGCCATCAAATACCCGCTTTTTAATTTTATTGTTTGGCACAGATTCGAGGGTTGAAGACTTTCTCTTCCCTTCACTTTTTTTGTTATTTTTAATTGAAAGATTTCGAAGAGGGGAGAAACTGGAAGCTCTGGAAGAAGATTTTCTTGTCGCCTTTCTTCCAGTTTTTCCAATCTAAAATTTTTTTAACAATTTAGTAGAAAAAAAGTTTTAATGAAAAGATACACAATATTTCATTTTTTATTTTTATATGTATTATATATGTATTTTGAATTTTAATTTTGATCATCCGGAATTGCCTTCACTTATATTTTTGTAAGCCACGAAATAAGCTGGCTAATATTATTTCAAAGTTTATCGTTTGAACAATTGGTACGAAGAATAACTATACGATAAGCTCGCTATAAGGTCATTTTCGTTATAAGGTCATATTGTTTCGGATTAATTATATGTATACGATAAGCTCGCTGATTTGTTTCAAATGACACTAAAATCAACCTTCGGTCTCATATATCGACCTCGAAATCGAAAAACCATAAGGGCAAAACATTTAGAGGTAAAAAATTCGAATGTGTAACTTATGGGCCATTTGAAGAGGCTCAACGAGCTGAGTCGAATGACACCAAAATCTTCGTGATTGAAATCTTTTCTACCTTGTTAAATAATTATTTACCTTCCATTCTAGTTTGCCAGCTTTAATTGAAGTACCTAATTGGGCTGCTTCCTCATCATTTCTTAAAATTACACAATATTATATTTTCCTCTAAATATATACTTTGGCGTAGGCGGTGGCTTAACTTTGGGTGGTGAACGTGGAGGGGAACATTTATTATGTGGAACAATAACTTCGGATTTTTCTCCTTGTTTTTGAGCAGTTTCTGTTGTTTGTCTTTTGTGTTGTTCTCCCTTAAAAATTTATTAAATTTCAGTGGTTCAGTACATGCAAGTTGGTAGTTTGGCCAGTACATGCAAATTGTCTTTTTTTCCATTAAAAACATGAGCAAAATAACTGAGAAAATCAACATCTGTGGTAACTATTCTCAAACGGAAAGTAACTCAAAATTACCAAATTTGCATGTTTTGGGTACTCGATCAAAAATCTCGGTTATCGAGAATTTTGCGAGATCTCGTTTCTCGTAGCTCCCAGTCCGAGCTCTAATATGGACTATCAAACAAGAATATGACTAAGTGAAAATATTATGAAATTAAGATTGGGAACTCAAAAACAACCTTATGAACTTGCTATAAATATGTTGTCCCTTTTGTCGTTAGAGGCCCCAATGAGGCCTGTGAAATAAGCTGGAAATCCATAAAAAACTATTCCCTATTTATCAAAATTTAATTTTACAATTTTAATTTCTCCTTTCTGCTCCAAATAACGCTTTTCTCTCCTCTCATTTCGAGCTATTCGCCTTTGCTCTCTCCTCAGTAAAAAGTGTTGATAGTCTATTTGCCGTGCCAAGCACTGGGAGAGGCAAACAGTTACACACTTAAATTTTGGAAAGTTGTTTTAATTTAACAAATTTTAAAGTTAAATGATTAATAGCTAAATAAAGTTTAGCTTCCAAAAATAAATCCTCAAACAAAACATGAACCGACCGATTGATTAAAATTTCTTTCTATTTAGTTATAAAGTCTTAATAAATTATTTATGTATATTAAACAAAAATCTAAATCCGATTTTTGCTTAATATACATAAATAATTTATTAAGACTATATAACTAAATAGAAAGAAATTTTAATCAATCCGATACAATCTTGTTTGATTTATTTTTGCAAGCTAATGATTATTTAGCTATCAATTATTTCTGGAAATTTTATGCAAAATACATCATTTATGAAGATTAAGTCTTCCTTGATTTTTTTTATTACGGCTAAATTGGGATATTACGGCTAATTGGATATTATGCTAAGTTGTTTCAATTTAACAAATTTTAAAGTTAAATTTTTAATAGCTAAATAATGTTTAGCTTCCAAAAATAAAACAAAAACTTGGACTTGGACTGACCGATTGATTAAAATTTCTTTCTGTTTAATAATAAAGTTTTAACAGATTATTTATATTAAACAAAAATTCAAATCTAATTTTTGTTTAATATAAATAAGCTGTTGAGACTTTATTATAGAAGAGAAGATAAATAAATTTTAACAGACTTGACACCAGTGGTTTTTTTTATTATTTTTGTGAGCTAATAATGATTATTTAGCTATCAAATATTGAGGTAATGAATTAGACTAAGTTTTCCAAAATTTCCTGAATTTCTTGTGAGTATTAATTTCATGGACACAAACAATTTAACATTTTTTTTAAATTTTTCGTGGTACCAAATAAACACCTATTCTCCTTATACTGCTTATTTTAAATTAATTCAAAAACAAACCACTGGGAATATAATAGAAAGTACAATCATTCCAATATGTAAAGCATGTGAATCAAATAATGTGCGTAATGGTTGAAGGCATCCAAGTACATAAATATCCTTTAAAATAATTGTAAAATCAAAACAAATGAATAAAAACAATTAATTGAAGGAATAAATGGGATTAGGAAAAAATAATGTGATGACTTTCCCATCGACCCCATCTTTCACTTATTTTATTCTTATTCTCGGCTAATGTCTTAAATAAAAAACTGGATATGGATTCAGGCGTCTCTTCTCTATTAAACTCATTTTGAAAGATATATCAGAGTCAAGAACTTGTGGTGCCAAAATCCTTAATGCAAGAACCGCCTCATTCCATCATAATCGTAGTAACGAGGTACAACTAAGGACTACACCCCGTATACCGCGAGCCCGGTATACCGTCTCCAAAATTGTCGAATCCGTGATGTACTAGTATAGTTTGATTCAGCTCTTCGAGTCGCATCGAACCATAGCAGGACGTCCCGGAGGCACACAATTTTGAAAAAAGTTATAGCTCGGCGGTATTCTGGGCTCGCGGTATATCGGCCAGCTCCCAAAACTAGGGCTGATGGATCCAAGAATTTCCGAAGATCAGAATCCAACACTCTATCAACCTTAGTAAAATCCTTTAGCAAAAAACCAACAGAATCTAATTCCTGTTCTCTCTTCTTCTGAGCATTTTGCCAACACTGAATTGAGCGAATTGCAGGTGTAAGAGGGTTAACTTCACCGGCACCCGCTCTGGAAACCACAGATTTTCTACAACAAGAATATGGCACTCCACAACTTGAAAATTCAATTTCGTTTTTAAATAAATTATTTTTTAAAACCGTTCAGGATATGGATTTGAATCGTTACATTTAAATTGTTCACTAAATTGCCAATCGTGGAAAGTTGTGCTCCCACAACATTCAAGCTGTAAAAAATTATTTTTATTTATTTTTGATTGTTTTTATGAGGTTGATACTGATATTCATTTTATTCTAACTTTTTTCCAGATTAGCTAAATCATGCGTAGCTTGCAAAAATAAAAGATGGCTTTATCATAATATTCCCGTTTAGTTAAAATTATTTTCGGTTTATAATTAAAGCTTTGAAAGTTTAATCATATTGAGCAAAACAAATTTAGATTTCGAATGCATTCAAAATTTTAAATTAAAACAAAATTTTTTGATAGTTAAACATGAAAAAACTCAAAACTGTGGCGTAAGGATGTTTCGATTTTAAGGAACAAATAAAAGAGTTTGCCAGATTAGCTAAATCATGTTTAGCTCCCAAAAATAAATGAAGCGAAGACGATATCTCAGGTTAATTAAAATTTTTTCGGTTTATAATTATATCTTTGAGAGTTTAATAATATTGAGCATAATCAAATTTGAATTTTGAATTCTATCGAAATTTTTAATTCAAAAAACTTTCTGAAACTAGATTCTAAGAATAGTTCAGATTAATTAATTCCAGTATATGCAAAGGAACAAAAATAAATGAGTTCTTCTGATTAGCTAAATCATGTTTAGCTTGCAAAAATATTTTTTCAATTTTATTTAATATTTCTACGATTAGTTAGTTTTTTTTCAGTTTATAATTAAAGCTTTAAACGTTTAATCATATTGAGCATAACCAGATTTGAATTTTTAATTCTATCAAAATTTTTAATTAAAAAATCTTTTTTATACTAGATTTTAAGAATGGTTCCGATTAACTAGTTCCATTATATTCATATTCTGTGTCAGAAAGGATAATATTGGTTGCATAGATAGAGGAAACTTGTTAATGTGCCTAAGAAATTTGTCTAATATCACTAAAGGTCTACTTCCTGCCAGTAACTCAGATAAAAATTAATAAAAATTACTTGTTCTTGAAGATAATCTATAAAATCCGCATAATTTTTATTGGAATGATATCGAGCAATTGAGTGTAGGAGCACAGATTGAATAGATATAAATGTTGAAGATTCACCAGAAACATCAGAATAAAACTGATAAAATATAAAAATGATATTGTAAAAAAATATTTGTTTTAAAACATTTTATTTTGTTGATTAATATTACTTAATATTAAATATTTTATTTTTTTTTGTGTTTTAAAGCAATTTATGTTATATGAGGACAAATTAAAGAAGAGTGCAAATTCTTACTTTATTTCAATTTAGATAAATTTTGTGTATATGGGTGAAAGCCTATTGATAGTTTAGTATTAAGTACTGCCAGTCAAAGATAGTGATTGGAATTTGAAAATTGATCGTACTCGTACTTGCCAAATTTTTTTGTCTCATACTTGCAATTTTTCCCCCGTATTTGTACACAGGTACGAGTACGAATTCTGATACAAGTTCCCAATCATTGGTCAAAAAGACAAAATATAAAAATCTTACCAAAAGAAATAAAAGACAAGTAGATACAACCAACAAAAGATAACCAAAGAAAACACATAGGGCAAACTACAAAATAATTTTTAATTAGTTTTTAATCAACAAACAATGTTGAATAGACTTAAGTTAATTACTCAAATAAAATAAATAAAAATTTAACTACTATACCAATTTAAGTAAAAACACATTATCCCTGAGTGCACCAAACATTCCAAAAATTGAAACAAAACCCGAAATTAAGCCAATAGAGGCAAGAAGCACTGCTGGATTTAGTAATACATCTGCTGGTTCTGATATGGATCTTGGAGCATTTACAAATAAATAGAGGCCTAATGCTAGGCAAGCAACAGAGACCAACTTTAAATTTAATAAAAGTTAGCTAAAAATTCGACTTGGATTTTAATTCCTTAAAATTTAACTTTGGTACTGTATGGATGATTCACTTAGCTCATCTAGGCAGGGTTTAAACGATCTATAGGAAGAAAATAGAAAGTAGAATTTGTTGATCCCGTAGCTCTGATAGCAGTGCATCATCAAAGACGTAACTCTCCGAGGTCGCGGGTTCGGTTCCTACCCGTTAACCTAATTTTTGTTAAATATCCTCAAGTGGTTATTTAATTTCAGAATTTTTGCCTGAATTGTAGTATACAGGCTTACAAAAATAATAAGATGCTGCGAGTGAAATAAGCGAATGAATAATTTCATATAAACAAAATAAATAATAAACTATAACAAAATCTGTTATTTTATATTATCAAAACATATTAGGGACCGAAGGTACCTAAGAGTGTGACTATAACCAGGGGGTAAATCAAAAACCATTAGGCATTTCGCGAAAAAAGATAACATCAATGAAAGAAGAATGGCGAAACGGCACACCACCCCCCCCCCCCCCCCGATCAGTACCTATTTAAAAATTACGAGGCCAAAAAATCTAGCTAAATTTATTTTAAGATTTTTTGTTTCAATTTTTCCTTTTTTCTATAAATATTTTAAACAAATTCTCTTTTTTAGACGAATAAAAAAATTTATAATAAAAACCAAATAAAATTTAAAGAGCATAGCGTCTTTATTAATTTTTAATATATTTTTATGTT
Organism: Meloidogyne arenaria; assembly: GCA_036172955.1. Classification (NCBI taxonomy): domain Eukaryota; kingdom Metazoa; phylum Nematoda; class Chromadorea; order Rhabditida; family Meloidogynidae; genus Meloidogyne; species Meloidogyne arenaria. Next base: position 423,455 of record JARQAB010000029.1, on the reverse strand, counting down.
TGTCAAGGTCATTTAATGCGCAATTGAGCAAAAGATTTACATTTCTTTAGACAGTTGGGTGTCACTAAAAAAAGTGGCAGATGTTCTCTTAAATGTATTTAATGGGCTAAAATGGTAATTAAAAGTGATAAGAAAAAGGAGGATTGATTCTTGTGTGGAAGGTGTGAAGCTATCTATTTCAAGTCCTTTAAAAGTAATTTTCCATGGCAAAACGCAAAGGTACTTTATGTTGCCATAAAATTATTAAAGCAAGCTTAAGGTTGGGATTAGAGAATAAGATATATTAGATATATTGAGGAAAAACAATTAACCTCAGATAAAGTTCTAGGAAGATCTGATATTGAAATTACATAGAAAGAATTAGCCTAAAAATTATTTAGGCTCACAAAAATAATTGCTTCGCAAGACCACCAAAATCAACAAACATTAAACTTTTAAACTTAACTACTATAATGACACAAAATTAAATATTCAATATTTTGTAAATATGATTAAATTCCAGAAACTAAGGAAACAATGCCGCTTGAAAAAATATGGAAAATGTTAGACCCTGCTAGACATGGGTTGCAACTTGCAAGCATATCGCTTAACATTAACTGCTCGAGCTCGCAGATTTTTTTTCTTGATATTTAGCTACGTTTTTGCTTATTTCTTATTTAATTATGACCGGAAAAGCAGGAGAAAATTAACAAATTTTAATTAAAAATAATTTAAAATCAAACTCACAAAAATACAAAAATTGATAAAAAAGCAAAACCATTTAAGAGGGGCACAAATTTCTTGTCGAGGCTTTTCTATTCTTATAATTTTTGGCCGCCTATTTTCACCTTTATAATTAAAAAAGAATTATTTAAAAAAATTTTTTTGCCCTCTCCCTCCCTCCTTTATTGTCCAATTGTTTTTCTCATTTATTTAAATTTTCCTCTCGCTAAGAATATTGTTGATTAGCGAAAACCCAAATATTTTCGCTTCAGTTTGTCGACTCGATTTCGGTTAACCAAGAATAATTTTGATTGGAGAAAGGAGAAACGGAGGGATGAATAAAAAAATGGGGAGGGGGGGGGGGGAGATGAGAGGAAAATACAAACTATTTGAAAGGAATATGATCTATAAAACTAAAAATATCCCTACAATGATAATTATTTAAATTTTTATATTTTAAAATTTGATAAAAATTCTATAGATTTACATATAAAATTATTTATCAAATACCTTAATTTTTTGGAAGCAATATAATTAAATTTGCTAAATAGATTTGGACATGTTTGTGTAGTAATTTATGGAGATATGTCAAGATCTGGATCCGTCTGGATTTTCCTGGATCCAGAATCCAGTCCCTGTTACTAACCTAAATCCAGATCTAGAATCGAAATCCAGGATTATTGAAAATACCGATCTCTAGTAGGTTATATCGCCGTATAATACAATTTTTTGTGCAAATCTTTAGGATTTTTATCAAATTTTAAAATGTTCAATGCCTGTCACAGGGAAAAAGAGACTCGTTGAACTAGTGTCTGGCGTTGGACAAGTCCGATTTGGCATTAAGGTGAAATTCAGAATCCGGTTTCTAGACCCGGAATAATAATAAATCTTAAAACCAACCCAAACGTTTATTATCTCTATGAACATTTCCAACATCAACTTGAATTGCTGTCTGTTGCCTTTCTTTACTTTTTATTCTTGTTGGGGGCTTTTTACTTAATTTTATTTTATCTGGAAGATTTTTTGTTGGTTGTATATTTAAATTTCTTTTTAAATGCTGTCCAGAAGAGGATGGAGTCATTGAGGGTGTTAATATTAAAAATTAATTATTCTACATTTATTTTACAATATAAATCGATCTAGAAATTAGATGATTAAGCGAATATAAGCCAGGCTCAAAATTAAATATTAAAATAAATTTAATTCAAAGCAGCATTTTTTCGGGTCTTATATCGAAGTTCGATATGTGAAAGGATTTGGAGGGATAAAGGGCTATTTGGAGGGGTTAAGAGGGATCTGAAGAAATAGGAGATTAGAGTAATTTTCTAAGTTTTGCCTGAAATTATATCAAGGCTTCCAAAAATAATAAGAAGAAGAAACGAAATACAGCATATGTTCGTATAAAAGTAAAAACTAATAAATCATACAAAAGATATTATCTAATATTATCAAATTACAAAAGTTAAGAATTAAGAAATTAGTCTTTGTGATGATATAAATTGCTTAGATTAATAAAGCTTATAGATCCTTCAGGACAAATAAGTTTCGTGTTTCGAGAAACGGTTACCCAAAACATCTAACTGGTGCTCCTGTCAAAAATAAAAGAGTTGAATGCCCCAAGAGCTGTTCGGTAACCCACCCTCCCACACATTCAGTTTGCAGTTTATAGGATTATAAGGTCATGGATCAGTACCGCCCCCGTCTTAACAGAATTTTCTTTTTAGTTAGAAAATCTAACTTCCAAAAAATATCTCAGAAGATGCGAAAAAGTCCCAACAATTTTGTTAATTATTTTTGCTTAAAATAAAATAAGATTGAAAAATTGTCTATGTTAAGGTACTAGAGTAATTATGGACATACGACACTTGCAGAAGTCGGGGGTCTGCAAGTGTCGGTGTCTGCAAGTGTCGTTACACGGTAATTATTGCTAACATATGGTTGCCAGCTCGCTCGACCTGAATTTTGAAAGATACAGCGAGCCTTGGCCGCTTAGCTCGAAAAAAGACACGAATGACTAGACTCGAAAACGGTACCAAAATACTAACATTGGTATAAGTCAATTGAACGGATTTAAAATAAATTTTGACATTTGCGATTGGTTTAAAAATATCTGAATGTGATATTCTTTCTCTCCCCCTATTTAAAGCAAAACTACTAAAAAAATAAAAATATGTGGCAGACAAAAGCACAAATCTCCCTCTATTTTTCTTTCCACGAATGACCCAAAAATGAGAAGGGCGGCGGTTAATTTTTGCAGATGATGCCCACCCTAAAACCAATATATAAACTATTTTTTTCAATTATTCTTTCAATTATTCTCGCTCAATTGATTCAAACCAGTATGAAAAAATTTTATTTTTATAAAAAGAAGTATATATTTGTGTGAATTACATATTTAATCCCCTACTTTATTTTATTGAAGTCAGAAACCGAAAATTAAAGCGGCATAAACCATCCCAGAAAATAGGTAGGAGAAATAAGGGAATCTTTCAAAGTTATTCTATTTTATAACGATATTATACTATTTTATATCACAAAAAACGCAAAATTAAAAATAAATTTTACAAAAAAAATTTTAAAATTTAATAATTTATTAAAGAAGAAAAAAATTAGGGAGTTTAGTCAAAAATAAATACACACAAAAATAATTAACCAAAATATAAATTTGTTAATTAAATAATTAATTAAATAAATATATCAACAAGCATAAATCAAAATTCTTGAGCAAGAAATAAAAGGGAGAGAAAAAGGAAATGGAGTGGAAAATTGAAAAAAAAATGGATTGGTGAAGAAAATAAATAAATAAAATGACTGATAATGTCCGCATTCATTAAGGATTAAATTAATTAATTAAAAATATTTGTTTGTGTTTCAAAAATAAATTGAAAAATTACATAAATTAAATAGATATACACATAGACATGGTCAAATAGATGGGGGACTTGTCTTGTAACTAGGGTTGTTCCCCGTCCCCGTCCCCGAAAGTCGGGGAATTTGAGAGATTTTTTGAAAATTCCCCGTCCCCGTCCCCCCCCCCCCCCCGTAAAAAATGAAAAAATTTTCCCCGTCCCCGTCCCCCCCCCCCGTGGCGCTGCCTCCCCGAAAATTTTCCCCGTGGCCCTCCCCCCCCCCCGTCGGGGACTTGTCTTGTAACTAAGTATTCACCAAAAAATCTGCAAAAATTCTAACTAAGAAGGAATAAAACAGAACGTAGCCTATATCTTATTTCAGTGTCGAGATACCGATACCCCAATAATCAAATTGTTTTCAACAAACAGGGTTCACAACTTCAAAAAATATTTTCAACCCTTTATGGATTGTTTTAGATTGTTTTATTGTAGGTAGAATTGTAGGTAGTAAATTATTATATGTAGCAAGTCTACCCCATTCATAAAAACGGACGAAAATAAAAAAAAACGGAAGCTTCAATTAGCTAAATAATGTTTAGCTTACAAAAAAAAGGACAAAAAGGACAAAAAAGTTCAAAGGACATCCAAGTTATACATACACATTATCCTAGATCCTAAGCCTTTCCATTCTTAAGAATATTTATATTGAGCATTAATTTGAAACCTAACAACTGTGAAATGAATGAAATGAGTGGAGGCAAGGTATCCCTTAACACGTATTTGTTTGATTTTCACTAACTTGACTAAACCTTATCGTTGAATCAAAAGATAACGGACATATGGGGAAGGGTCGTAAGATACAGCACAAATACACACTAAGGCATTTTTGTCACCCCAATCCCAATATCTCCATCCCTATAAATCTGCCTAACAAATAATCATTAACTATCCCAATATATTATTTAACATCGTTAAAGCAAAAAAAAATAAAATTATTTAAATAAAAAATGCGCAGTCAATATTCCACTAAAAATAAAAGGTTCATAAATCATTCTCAATTTACTATTTAATTTTCAAAAAATGGAAAGAATTTTTTTCTAGGTTTGTGGTTTGACGAATTTGGAAGATGAAAAGAAGGCCCGTTTAGAGGAGGGTTTTGAACGAGAGAGAGAGAGAAAGACGCCTTCTTTCTCTCCGAAAATATCGTTTTGTGTGTTTGTATGCCCCCAATCCATTGTCAAAAATAAAATTGAGAGGGAGGCTAGTGACTGAATGGTTACTAAAAATTATATTTAAATTATTTTTTAAAAAACTCCAAATGAAAAATGGAGATTATAAATAAATACGATTTTGTGTTTTTAATGCTTGAGATCGTCTTGGTTCGCGCAGTTCTTTTTGCAATTTAATTGAACAAAACACCAAATATTTTTTTAAATAAACAATTATTTGGAAGAAAAATAAGAAATTTTAAATAAAAGAACTTCTAAAAATTTGTTGTAGAGCTGAACAAATTTCTTAAAATATTCAAGCTTCAAGTAAATTTAAGTAAGACGCCGATACTTTATTGTTCGAAATACATAATATTACAAAAATTGTTATTTAAGTATTTATATATTCTTAAGTTATCCTTGCGTTAAATTAATTGTATATGTAGTCGTTTAATATTTTTTGGAAGTTTGAAAAAAATCAGACAAAATTTCGAAATGCAGTGCTATATATACATAACTATAATTTTTAAAAATTTTAATAATATTCCACTGTTTTCTTTATCAAACACATCCTTATTTGCTTATCCTTACTTAATAACAGAGCTGCTTAAAAATTTTGATTTTAGTTAAAGTTTTAATTTAAGAAGTAGGTTTGAACTTCAATAATCAGAATAAATGTGTGATTACATCATGGAACACTCAGAAAAATTTCGGAGCGGGATTTGGAGCCTACATGCGCTTAATCCTCGAAATCCCAAAATTGAGAAAATAATTTTAAATAAAATACACTAATAAAGACCAAATACCTTCCGAAAAGTTACAAAAAGGGATAGGATTTTTAGGCATTTAAAAGCAAAATAGGCCCTTAAACGTATTATATCAAATACCTACTATTAAGTATTAAAAAGTTGTAAATATATTGATAGAATTTCTAGGTACATAAAGCCTAAAAAATTAAGGGCAAAATTTATTCAACAGAAACTTTGTTAAAAAAGATATACGCCTTAGTTGAGTCCTAATTGTTCAAATTCTTCTTAATCCCATTAAACTATCAAAATACAACTGAAACAAGATTTAACTGATATTTAGAATACGAAGTATTTCTCCTAACCCAGATAGACTTTTCTTAGTAAATTTTCATTGGATGTATAAACTTTGATTGGAAATTTCGAACAAAAAGATATTGGACGCATAAATTTTCATAATAATAAGCCGAAACTAACATAATATCTCCTAATACTATCGTGGATTATTATGAGCTTCTTGGACCAAGGCTACAATCTGTATATTCTATTCGACTAAAACAATTAAAGGATCGGAAATGGATTTATTTTTAAATAATTATGCAAAACAAAGAAAAGTGTTTTGCCCGGCTGTGAGAAAATGGACCAAGGCTAATAATAAAAATGTTTTAAGGGGGACCTTTGCGCTTGGAAGGTTTGTAAAGAATTTTTGTGTGTGAGAGGGAACAAATAAAATACACTTTTAAAGGGCCGAAAGAGGAGGGGAAAAGAGAGAGGGTGACAAGTGGTTGTTGCGAGTGACCTTGCAATTCAATCCAGAAATTTTCTCAAAACTCAAGGAACATTAAAAAATATTTTGTAAGGAAATATTAAAGGAATCTTTTGATGTTTTTTGTTTTCAAAAAAGTACAATGATGTGACTATTTCTAGAATGGAAAATTTTCTGGGGGAAATTTAAGGTTAAAATGATAGAGGAAAAATAAATAAATTTTAATGAAAGTAGTTAGCCCCCCCCCCAAATGTCTCAGTAACTTTACGCGAATATTATCTTCTATCCCCTTAACTTTTCACACATTTTATCTTCAAACTCTTAACTTTAAGGTAATTTTACCGTCTAATCCCTAACTTTACATCAGTAATATCTTTTAGTACTTACAATTAACTTTGCATAGAAGTAATAATTTTTAAATTTTGAATGTTATAGATAGGAATTAAAATCGGATAATGCTAACGGTCGTGATTTAAAAAAGTTTATGATTGTTAAAAACATTGTAAAATTTAGAGTTCAAATTTTGAAAGCCTTTCTAAAGTAGGCATTGGAATAAGGAAAATTTCCAGTTGAAAGATTAGGTATTTTAGACCACAAACAATTTATTATAAAATTTTTTTTTATTTAATCGATCACATTGTCTGGACATAATAAATGTGTGTGTATAAAATAAAAATGTTTTGCAGTTGGCCATTCAGGAGGAAAACAAATTAAGAAAATGTGTGGGTGAGAATAAATAATGGTCGAAGGTCGTTTTTAGTTTGCGGATGGAAAATTTTGAAAAAATAGGAGTGGACATTGTGAGGGAGAGAGAGATTCGAGAAAGAGATAAAAATAAATATATTATGTAGATATGTAAATACATATAAATTGAGAAAAGGTGGGGGAATAAATATTAAATAATGTTTTTGAAAAATAAATTTTTAACAGGTATTAAATAAAAAAAATTCTCCAAACTTAATTATCGTAAAAATAAATATTCAAAAAGTATTCAAAATTGAGATAAGATATACATCGGTTAGAGAAGGCCCCCTTAATCACTAACAATCGCCTTATATCAACAGATATGCCCTTTCACCCTCCAAATCCCTATTAATCCCCTCCTATACCTTTTAATCCTACAGCTCCTCCTTAATTTTGATAAATAACAAAATTATACAGAAAAAATTATTTTTGGAACATGTTTTCTTCTCAAATTTTTTTTACTAAAACCCCGTTTTTTTTACTAAAACACACTCGCATCAGGGGTGGGACGGGTTACCCGAAACCCGATCAGAAGAAAATTTGAAATCTCGACACGACTTTTTCTCAACCCCTCCAATCCCTGACTCGCACCCCAGAGCATTCGGTGTACAACCCTTTAGTAACCAACATCTATATCTACTATAATTATAAGAAAATAAAGAATTGGAAGGTTCAAAAGCTTTGTAAACTAGCAATTTAATTTGTAAACGAATTAGATATTAGAGAATCAATCTTAAATTTTTAATTTTCTTATAGAGCTTTAAAATAAAAATATTTCCAAGAAATAAAATTAGCTAAAGCATATTTAGCTTGCAAAAATAGAAGAAGTCTAAAAAACAATATAGGTATAAATATTAAATTGGAGTTAACAAATATATATATGTATACTTTAAGATTTCTAATATTAAGTAGAATACAATATGTATATGGGTACAACCAAATAAAATTAATCAAATAGAACGGTTATCTAGCAAAGTAAAAATTAAATATAGGTAGATTTATTTAAATAAACATGAGTTCTAACAAAAATAATTATTCCTTTTCAATCGCTAATTGTTTGTATAAAACAAATTTATGTTGCGTAGCAAAAAAGAAACAAAAAAAAGTTTTGTAGTGAATTGCAGTCAATTTGCTTGTATTAAAGAAAAATAAAAGCTTTAAAGAATGTTATAAAAATTAAGGATTAGCTAATATTTTTTGATGGAAACTAGATGATTTAAAAGCAGAATATAAATCAAATACAAACAGTTATGGTAATATGTAGGGTTGTGTCTCAAAATTTCGCTTGACGAATTAGGAATGATACCACGATGAGATTTCGTAAATTCTAAAAAAAATTCTGACTATATGTCCATTGATATTGAGTAGAAAAGTAAAAAGAATAAAACCCTTAAATCCTTTAATTTAGAGATCTCAAATTATGAAAACCACGGAAATACTTTCAGTTGGTGTTCCTTAAAACTAATTTAGAGAGCTGAATCTCCCTCACAAAAATAAATGGAAATTGCCTCACACAATGATACAGAGAATTAAAAATATTTTCTAATAAATTAAAAAAATAAATGTATTTTTAGATATTATGTAAATGTTCACTCAAAAATTTTGTATAAAGACTAAAATTCGCGTTTTGTAGCCCCGCAACTTGAGGTGATGCATTTGGGCTCAAAATGGAAAAAATGAGTAATAGTTTATTATGGGATTTGGGTGGATTAAGAAATTTAATGGATTGAGACAAAGTTCAAAAATAAATCTTCTTTAGTTTATGATTCTAATCAGAAAAAATTGGATTTTTCTTGGTATTACAAAGTTGGGGTATGGTTCCAAAACATTTCTTCATGTTCGGGACCTACGCCCACTGGGTAACTACGCCCAACCATACCCCAGCTTTGTAACACCAAGAAAAATCCAATTTTTTCTGATTTCACTCATAAGTGAGATTGGACTCACAAACTCAGTAGAGGATTTTAAAAAGGATTTTAAAAAAAGATTTTAAAAAAGAACGTCACGACGTATTTTTCATTTTACAACCGATTTAGAAAAATGAAAATGAAATAACAATGAAGGATAATAAAGTTTAAAAAGGTAAAAATAAAAATGACAATTAAAATGAAATAGGTATATAAAAAATAAATATGTATAGTTGTCTTTCAATGCCCTAACAACGTTTAATTTTTAACATGTTTTGAACAAAATGTAAAGCTCTTTTTAATATTTTTATAAGGAAAAGCTAAATAAATGATTAAATAAAAAATATAAAAACAGCCCAAGCATTACATGGTTTTTTACCCCCCCCCCCCCCCCCCCCCCCCAAAAAATAAAAAGCTCTCTAAATATGTATGGAACAAAAACAAAAAATCATTTTGCTACAAACAGCAAAAATCGTTCGTTTTACTCGTTCCATCTCTCCTTTCTTTTGTTTTTCAAAGTATTGTCGAATAAAGCGAAAAAAGAAAATTTTTTCTTCTAGGCAACCCTCTCCCTTTATTTTCTTTTTTTGACAAAAGAAAACGAGAAAGAAAAGAGACCGGTTTTGGCGCTGCGCAACGTATATATTTTTATATTTATGTACTCTTTTAATGTCTTTTTAAATTTTAAAATATAATTTGGTCTCAATATTTTAATATGTTGTGTCTTATAATTATTTTTAAATTTTTTGTTTGTTTGTTTGATCGAACAAAATGAATTAGTTCGATTTATTTAATTATTTTATCACAAAAAAGATCTTTTTATCTATTTTTACCTTCTCTTTATTTTTTGCGCAAAAAAGATTAATGCGATTAAAGTTACCTAATAAAGGACAACAATTTTTATTTATGTAATTAAAAGTAAAAGTTTTGACAAAAAAAAATTAAATAACTTATGAAAATAACCATAACCAGCGAAGGGAACGTATATTTTTGGAAGCAATGCTAGAACATTGCTAATGTTAGACTAAAGTGTTAAAGTGAAACTCACAGAAAACTAAGTAGACTTTGATTAATAAGGCGGAAAAAGGAAATTCACGTGAATAGAAGTTTATTCGGCGGCTAGGAGCAAATCAGCATCTTCCGTAGACCGGACTGATGTGTTAGCCATTACTAGTGGGGGGCTATCGTCGAGCTGTGTCGAATGAAAATAAAATCAGCTCGATTCCGAACAAAATGATAACTAACTCAAATTTTCCCACAAAATCCTATCCTTATAGTAATCCAAAATTCGGACCTGTTTGGGCTTTTTTCGGGTTTTTAACTTATTTTGCACTTAAACCTAAAATTACAACTTATTTCTCACTTTTTCGGACCTAAAATGTTAAACTCTAATAATTATTGTTTAACCAAGGAGAATAACTGACACTTGAATAAAATAAAGGAATAACTCGAAACATTTCAACATGAATAATTTTTCAATTTAATTTCATTTTAAGTAAAACGATAATTAACAAGCTTGTATTGGTTCGTTGGTATTCTGTTGAATTTTTTGGAAGTTAGATTTTCTAACTAAAAAACATAGGATGTTAATGAGTATGCGCAATTTGTATCTTTGACAAATAAAATAATTATCCTGTCTAGAACCTAGTTAAAAAATTTTAAATAAATGCTAATGGCTTTATTCACTTTCCCTTCAAATTGCATAAATAATCTGTCAAATTAAAATATAATACAAACAATTTTTAAAAGCTTTTATTGAATATATTTTGTGACAATTAAATCTTCACTTCATAAATTTTTTAAATTTCAATTTCTTATTTAATTTTTAACAGAATTAACGTCTTCTACGTCTCAACATGCACGAGATGGGCGAAAACTTGAAAAAATAAATGTAGACTTAGGTTACTTCCTATAAATTATGTAAAGGAAGTAGAGACAGACGTGAGTGTCGTATGAGAATCGAGCATAAAAAAGGGATTAAGAGAGATTAAATCGTTATAGAAGGATAGCCAACAGGGGTGGAGCTCGTGCCACAAAATACGAGACACGGGATTCTCGAGATACGAGCTTCTCAAAAAAATACGAGAACGAGATAAAACGAAATACGAGCTCTCTCAAAAAATACGAGATTTCACGAGATACGAGCTCCACCCCTGATAGCCACCCTTCTCACATACACAATCCTCTCAAATCATTCCAATACTCTGTATACTACCATTAATCCCCCATCCTCTTAATCCCCGATTTCCTCTCCAATGGAAACCTAATTTTGGTGGACCCGATTTTTATAACGCTAAAAATAGCTGTGAACAATGTTCAAGCTTCCAAAAAATAAACACCCACTGAAAAATTTTCATACTGACCTACCCTTTAAGAATTTTAAAAGTAAAAATAAATTAGGTAAATAACATTAAGTAGATTTTTGCTTAAATTCACTCTCTTTCAAGATTATTTTAAAAATATCATACTTCACATTGCTCCCACCCATGTTCAAAATCACGTCGCTTTTCATCCCCTCTCTTTTCCAAACTAGTCTAAAAATAATTTATTTACTTCATATTTTTAAGTATATTAAAAAATGTTTAAATGGATTTATGAAGTTTATATTTGGCGAAATCTGTATTTACTATTATTATTATTTTTGGGAGCCATTTAGATGGCTAATTTATCTGACATTTGATTAGCTTCGAAACAAAATAATTTTCAAAAATAAAAATAAACCCAAAAACATCGAACTTGAAAATATAACAGAAGGTCGAAATCGAAAAGAAAAAACTTCGAAATTATGCCTGATTCTGTTCCTATGGATTATTGGATCGGTACATCGAACGATACCAGGTTAGCTAGTAAGAAAGTCAATAAATTCGTGAAACCTGCTACCCTGCCTTACTTCCGCTCAAAACCCTGCACGACTTTTCCCCATGATACCCCTCTTAATCCCCCAGTCTCCGTCACTAACCAAGCCGAAAACTGATTTTTTCCTCAACCCGTGACATCCCTGTTAGCCTATCTCTACTCTCCAAAATCACCTTTGAGTGGATCCTGTTTGGAGGTTTTTCCATCAAAACATAGTAACCATTCCCATTAAATTTTTGTTGGTTATTATGTTGTTTATTTATTTGTTTCAAGTATTCTTCCCATTCTGAGGCTAATTGACGATTACTTTCTTGGACACTAATTGGGTCGAATAGTGGAGATATTGCAGCGTTTGACTGACAGAATAACTGAAAAGAGGATTTTTTAATTAGGTAATTTGATTAATCAATCATCAGCCATACAAAAATATACATTATTTTCGACTCTGGCAGATCTTATATTGATTCCCAATAGAGTTGTTAATTAATGTAAAGCATATAGCTATTTAATTCCCGCAATTTTTTAAGCATAAACTAAGGTCAAAAGCTAAAAATTTACCCTCTGTTGTCGGTAATTAAAATAAATTTCGCCTGCGGCGCTCTGAAAGATGATTTCTATTGTATTTTCTGTTGATAAACATTCGTGCAAGTGTTCCATGAATGGGCCTTTCCGCATTTAAAAAAAAGGAAGCGGAAATATTCATCCCTACCTTTACTATAATAAAAACATACACTAGCAATAATAACAGCCATAAATGTCGTTGAAATTATTAAAGATAATTTGTTTAGAATTATGGGTTGTCCAAACATTTTTTAAATTTATTTTTTGTAAGAATTTTTGGAGAATTTTATGAATAAATTTTATTAAAATTTAGAAGAATATTCTAAAAAATCTAAAACAAATTTTTAATTAATTAATGAAGACACAATGGATAGGTCCTTCTGGAACCTAAAAAGAGGCAAAATGACCGCGGAAGTGTTAAGCGTCCTACATATTAGATAAAAAAGAAGACATTAGTCGTCACCCCGGTAGCTATGTGGTAGAGCACCACCTTCATTTGTGTAAGACAGACCGAGCTGTTGTGTGGTCCTAGTTGTTAGCTGTTTAAAAGGGTAAGGAAGAACTTAGGTTGAAATTTACTAGTATTGGGCATATTTTATATGCTTTTTTAAAAGCTCATTTTAAGAAGCGCTTATAAAACTTGGTACTATATACGACGTTCATGCTGTGGAAAAATTCATTGAATGGGAGATGGAATTAACATTAAGGAATGTGACCAAATCGAAGCACAACCGACTGTGCCACCATCCAACTCAATGCTGGGTTATTTACTTTCATTTATATTCTCTCTGCAAGTGCGGACACAACGCTTGGCGACAGGTATATCTTCTCAAACACATTGAACTAAACTCAATACAAAAAATAACTTCTGACTGAGTTAATCAGCCATACAAAATACTAGATATCTTCACATAGTAAGACGAAATTTAAAAGGTATTCAAGAAATCTACTTTTATAGAATTAATTTTGAATTAATAAATATTTTGTAAAAACATGAAATAATTTTTTCAACAAAAAATAATGACGTAAAAATAATTTAAAATTTTTTACTTTTAACAAAAAAAATGCCCGCAGTTTTGCCTACTTTTTTGTTTAAAAACCTTTGACAAATTTCAACACTTATTTAAAGCAAATGCCTCACAGTGTGTCTGCGAGTTAACTAAGCTAATCCTCCCTTAACTAAACAAAACTCTAAAAATGACAGAAAAAAATTTATGAAGTACAATTTAATGGAGAATGAAGCCCTCCAATTGTTTATGCATTTAAAAAAGAAAAAGGGGATAATGTGTGAAGTTATTTTTTAAAAATTATTAAAATACACTGGTAAAGAATTTATTTTTTTAATTTTAGTTATTTACTGGATGAAGTTCCAGCATCCAAAAAAAAATCAGATAAAAAAAACATTTAGAATAGCTCTGCCAATTAAATAAATCGAAAATACTTAATTATTAAACTATTAACTAAAATATATTAAGCAATTACATAATAAATAATTTAAAAAACGGAGGTCATTCTTAAAAAATTATTAAAAATGCTTGAAAAAATTTTATTTTGATTATTTTTAAATTTATTTGATATATAGGAGAGCTACAGAACAGGAATGTGCCAGTTAAGCCTTTTGTCTTTCGCCGATACTCCCCTATTTGAGCGAAGTATAGTAAGTGGGTCGAGTAAAAGGAATTCTGACTGATCGGGCTTAAAAAATTCGAAAAATTTTTGCCTGTGGCACTGAAAAGAGGACTAATATTCACCTTAATAAAAATTTCGGTTCTTAGCTTCTTAGTTGACACGACACTTCTTTAGCATACACAAGTTCACTTGGATATTAAATAAAAGTAAAAATGTACTAGGCTTTATTTACTTAACCTTTTGACTGACATTTTAGTCAAAATTGAGAAAAAGAATGAATTTTATTTGAAAACACTTTCAACTTTAAATTAGCCAAATTTGCAATAAAAAATATTCTTCAAAAAAGCGCGTGACAGGATAAGAAATAATTACAAAAAATTCTGTGATGACATAAGTTTCGAAAAAATATTTTTTTATATACATATTAAGTAAAATAAATGTCAAAAATTAATTGAAATAAATGCCGGAAATTGAGGTATTTATATGGTTAGAATGAAAAAAGAATGAAAATTGGGGGCAGTTAGTTATTAGAAATTTTATGAAAAAATTTTAAAAAGGTTTTTATTAACGTAGAATGTGGATAAGTCTGGGCGCAATTGCGGATTACGTGAAATTGCGTGATTTTTTGACTTACGGATTGCGGATTTTAAAATTAAAATTGCAAGTTGCGGATTGCGGCTGTGGAAAATTTTTTTCGAATGTGCTTAGACTTTATGTAGATACTTAAAGGTTTTTTGCCTAGGCATTGCTTGGCATCCAAAAAATAATGAAAAAAAAAGAATAAAACTTCCGTCTATCGATATACTTACCTTCTTTATTCCCATTACTAATTTAATTATTTCATACTTTTAAGTAGCTAGCAACCCGACTCCAGAAACCAGGCCAATTTTCTTGGCAAACCCCCGACCTCCGAAGGCCCTACGCCTATTGAACTCCGGAAGATATAATGGGATATGACCGGATATCAGGGATATTATAGGAATTGAACTGATATCAAAGGATTTATCTTGCCTCTGAAGGTTTCAAATAGTTTCGCCTAGTTTCACCTCAAATAGTTTCGAGGGGGAATTCAATATTTTCTATAAATTACAAAGTACGGCATTTTTTCAGTTACGAATAACGAACACGGAAAAAATTTTCAATTAAGACGAATGCATGATCTATTGTATCCATAAATGGAATAAATCTGAGGAAGGGGAATTTCAAAAGAATGGAAGATTCATACACAGTAACAAAATTGCATAAGCTTTGCTTAAGCATCCAAAAATAAAATCTTGGTCAAGATCAATACTGTGACAATAATGAACCTTTTTATATAAATTATTATTTATTTGAATTATTGAATATTATTAAGATATTAAAATAATGTAATTAAATAATTTACTATTTCTGTGATCCTATGGTGAGGTTTTAAGTTATCATTAAGATAAAGGTTGAGCGGTATCGGTCAGTATTATATGTGTTTTTTTAAAATCCCGATACCTTTTTTACTGATACCGATATAAAAATCGGTATCAGTTCATCTTTCCAAAATACCGTACCGATTTTATGTCGAAATCCCGATACCGAACAAGTCTAATTATGATACAATTTCCACTCACAAAACGGTGTGTATAATAAAGATAGGCCTATCTGTATCCATAAATAGAATAAATTTGCCGGAAGATAAAAATTTTTTTATAAATTTTTGCAAATTTAAATTAAAAAAAAAGTTTTGAGCAAATAAAGACTCTTCAATTTCATCACAAAAAATTAATGAGTATCATTTTTTCACTCACATTTTTGCCATTATTCACACAAACAAGCAATCCCCCGCCTTTAGGCACATGGGAAATTTTCTCATTTTATAAAGTAATTGTTATTTGGAGGGTAAAGAGCTGCTTGTTTGTTTACTTTGGCCTATTTTTAATTAGATGGGGATTTGACAGCAGTCATAAAGGGAACAAAATTTTTGAGGGGGAATTTTGTGTATCGATAATGTATAATTGTATAATTAATCTACAAAATATGTATTATTTTAAACTAAATTGTTGAAATGTTTAAGAATGAGAAAGACGCGAAAAATGTCGATGGGGAAATGTAATTTTTTGGAAGTTGTATATTTCAACTAAAAGCTAAAAGAAATACAATATTTGCCCAAATAAATACTTGTAATTCTCTGATTTGTATATATGCGCAATCCTCTTATATTATTTAAACATTTGTTGCCTTCCAAAAAAGATTTTTAGCATTTATTTTTGGTTTATTTGATGAGTATATGTATTTAATGATTGACAGGTAAAAACCTTTTTAAATATACCTATAAGGGATAAATGAATTTGGAAAAAAATAAAATTTTATAAAATTTATTTGACAATATTACTACATATAATTCTAGAAATTGGGATATTAAGGATAAGAAATTCCCTAGAGATTCCATCTAATGCTACGCTTACATAAAAATCGCTTTGTGCTTACATAAAACTAGCGTTTTGTCGCTTTTGCGACAGTCGCCGATTTTATGTAAGCACACAACTAGCGACATGTCGCAGGCGACATGTCGCCTAGCGACTGTCGCGTGTCGCGCGCGATTTTTATGTAAGCGTAGCATAACGTATTTCGAGTTATTATTAAAAAAATTTATTCAAAAATCAGTAAAACGATAAATAACATTTTAAATCAATGTTTAATTTGAATTTATTTTCTATCAAATCCAGTCACCAATTTGAATTTAATCTTCTGCTTAATGACCAAAAATTAATACAATGTTGCTTCCACCATTAACATTAATCCGATTAGAACCATAAGCATCTTCAATATGCATCTGAATAATTAAATTTGTCATGTTTATCAGTCATTTTAGCAATAATTTTTATAATTAGTCAAAAGCAACGGCTTTGACTTACAAAAATAGAAGAACTAGCAAAATTATTCGAAACTAAAGCAAAGTTCTAACGTAATTTAATATGACAATAAATAAGAAATAATTGATATTATAAAAATTGTTAAAGCGTTTACGACAGATCCGAGTTGTTTTTTGTCCGTGAGACAAGATTTAGGTAATATAAAAATTAGAAAGCTTGGCCAATGCAGTCTTTCATTACCGTATATCCTTTAATAACCCTGGGCAATTATTGTCTCGACCTTCCGTTGAAGGGAGTAATTAATCGAGGGAGAGTAATTATACGAGATTTGAAATTTGAACGTGTTTTAGTGCATTTGTTGGGGGGTAATTAATGGAAGTTGGGTAATTATTTGAGGGTGGGCATTTAATACAGGTTATACGGTAGTTATTTTTAATAAAGAATACCGTATTTCCTCTAATTGAGCGACATGTCGCTCTATTTTTCAATCCCCTCTAAAAGTGTCGTTGTATTGGAGGCCGTCGTTCAAATGGAGGCCGTCGCTCTATTTTTCGATTCCCTCTAAACCTCTAAAAGTGTCGTTGTATTGGAGGCTGTCGTTCAACTAGAGGCCGTCGGTCAATTAGAGGAAATACGGTATGTGACGTGTTTCCATATTTTCAAAAAATCTGATTTATAAAAATCACCTCAATATCGTTAATTGTTCCAACTATAATCTCTTTTTGAGTTACTTGTAACAAATCTGTATTTTCTTCCTCAAAATTATACTTCAAATATTCTTTAGAAATATTAGTTGAAATGCCATTCAATTGGATTTCGACAGATTTTGCCTTCAAAAAATTATTAGGGCTTCCAAGATTGAGGGAATCATATTGGATATTATTTCCACTGATTGTTATTTCGTTATATTCTCCATTAATTTCCAATTCTTTGGTGCATAAAGCACCGCCATATATGTCTTGTACATAAATTTTGTTTGAGAAGACGATGATTTTGAATTTGTTTGTAGAGGGTCCTAAAAATCAGCGTTATTTGTGTAGCTTCCCGGGAAGGTTTCTGGGAAAATCAGTTTCTTAACCGACTACTATAATAAACTCATAGGCCTATCCTTTATTCTGCATCTGACTTGTCCAGCGTCGGATCTTGGACCTCTTACATTGCACGGCATCGCATCTTGGACCCCCAACATCGCACGTCTATCAGGTCAAACTTATATCTATTATAACAAGTCCCAGTTCAAACAACATTTAAAAATATAATGTGAAACCACAAAATAATAAATCATCGAGGCTGAAAAATGTATCTTTTAATGAACTATTTACCTAGTCAGCCTCTACCAGGAGCCAATCTACTAATATAAGTCCCACTCAAGAGCTAAGTAACTAAGAGCTATTCGCATAGTAATGGGGATTTATAGAGTGATATGACTGAAAGAGAGAATTTTAAAGTTGAGAAATTAAAAGGAAAGATACCAGAAGATTTCGACGATTCTCCTTCTTCTCGTTTCCATTGATTATAAGCAAACAATTCCTTATCATAATTACTCCGTTTTTGCTCATCAAGAAGAATGTCTTTAGCATTATTTATTTCTTGAGAAAGTTTCAAAGCAATCGGGTTGTTTTTAGTTTTGTCTGGATGATATTTCATCATCAATTTTCTGTAGGCAGTTTTAATCTCGTCAGCTGAAGCATCTTGTGAAACTCCTAATGTTTTGTAGTGGTCAGATATTGTCTCAGCAATTGCAAGGAAAATCAGTAAGAAAAGGGAATGAATTAAATAATGCATGCCGGTTTGTCAGGAAGAAAAAAATAGCTGAAGAAAATTGCACTGAAAATGAAGAGACTATGTGTGTGTCTCTCCTTATTGAGAGGGACTCTTCTCTTTCCTCTCCCTCTCTTTTATGTTTCTCCTCCTTTCAAATGTAATTTTTTCCGCAATAAACAGGACACTTTTTTAAGTAAATAACAAAAAAAAATAATCAAAACGTAAAATTTTTTGATAGTGCACAGTTTTCTTGCTAGTGGACTTAGACAACAGTTATAAGTAAGAGCGGAGTTATAAGAAGTAAAAACGCGCTACTGTCATCACTGACGACTGTTTTGTATAGTATCCCTCGTTACTTAATAGATTTTGCCTGTTGACAAATGAGTGATAAGACATAATGAAAAATTCAATTCAGTGATGTCAGTTAGGGACTTTTGGTTAGACTGGACTTTTGCCCAAATCCCTATATATGGCACTAGTATGGGGCAATCCCAATAGTATTTAGACAAATCCCAGTGGTCTTAGTCCCGATAGCATGGGACTAAAATATATTCAAGTGGGGTTTAAAAAATAATATAAAATTTTATTCGCTATAAAAATGTAAATAATATTATTAAAAATAAGAAACGGACAGACAAAATAATTTAATAAATATGACAAAGTGCAATTTTGAAATAAATATATTCACATGCTTTCCTGTCAATTAGCGCTATTTACATAAAGGGAGGATGTTTTGAAATCCTTATAATTAAATAAAAATTTTTAGAATTTGACAAATGCTTACCCTAAAATCTCTTTTATCAAATAATTCTTGAAAACAAGAATAAAATTGTACGTTTTAATCTTTAGATTGAATTAAAATTGTGTTATTCTTACCATTAATTCGAATTGTATTACTACCGGAAACGTCTTCAATATGAATCTGAAAATAGTAAAAATGAAAAAATATAATGAACGTTTCACTAAATTTCAAGAAAATTAAAAATTGTCAAAAATTATTCGTTCGTTTTAGTCTTTCTTATTTTATTTTATTCCTCTCTTGAATTTTGTTTTCGAATGTTTTATCTCATATATCTATGAGGGGGTTACTCTCACACATCTGATTTAGGATCAGAATTTATGCCGCAGGATTTCCAAATTGACATGGATGTGGAAACCCTTCGCCACCTAGTGCAATTCTATTTTGAATAATCAGTTATTCTTCGTAAAACCCCGTGGACACAACAAAAACGAAAAATAAGATATAGGTATATACCTATTTTAAGTCCACCATTATCTCACCTCAATTTTATTTGAAGCACTATTGATGCATGTAATCTCATTCGTTGGTTTCAATTTTTTAAACTCTTCAGAAAATGTATATTCTTTAATACTTAATGGCATAACCGTGTTACTCTCCCCATTTACGCCGATTTTAACTGATTTTCCTATTATTATATCTTGATGCGTATTTGCATGGTTAATTTTAATATTGTTTCCATATATTTTTAGATTATTCTTAGTCCCATTTATGATTAGATGAGTAGCTTCTTTAACTTCACCAATAGTCTGCACAAGAATTTTGTTTGAAAAAACGATAATCTTCAAAGGGTTGTCAGCTGTTGCTGAATCTACTGAACTACCTCTCGTAGAGCATCCGGGTGCTGTCGTCTTATTATTAAATATGTCTGTTCCATATGTGCTTGTTATAGTTCCAAAAAAATTCACAACATTTTGGAAATATCCAGAAACTAAATCAAAATTAAGCGGAGACGGGCTTGACTGTGACGACGTACCTTAATTTATAATTTTGCTTTATATTTACTAGAATATATAGATGATTAAAAAATAAGATATTAGATAGCCTACCTTGTGTTCCTACGGACGAAGTTCCACCAGCCGTAGTCTTAGATGATCTACCAGAGGCTGTTGATGATCCACTAGACGTTGCAGATGATCTCTTAGATGTTGTAGATGATTTTTCAGGCGTTGCAGCTGGTCTTGCATGTGTTGCAGATGGTCTGGCAGACGTTGTAGTTGCTCCTCTATTAGTTGCAGATGACCCTGCAGACGTTGTAGATGATCCACCAGAAGTTGTATGAGATGATCCAGAAGATGTATGCAAACCTTTATCATATTTCGTACGTTCTTGCTCATCAGTAAGAATTTTATAAGCCCCATTTAATCTTTGCGCAATTTCCTTGGCTTTTGGGTTATTTTTATTTTTATCCGGATGATATTTCATCATTAATTCTCTGTAATTAGCTTTTATCTTTTCGGTTGACGCATTAAATGGAACATTTAATGTTTCGTAGTGGGTAGGAGTTGACTCAACAATTTCAAGGAAAATTAGTAAGAAAAAGCAATGAATATTAAAATGCATCTGTAAATTAGAAAAATATTTTTAGAAAAAATAAATTTTAGAAGAATGTTATTTTAAGCTTTGGTTTTTTTTCGTGGCAGCAAGTATCACAATAGGGGTACCTCCAGAAACATCCTCAATAAAAATAAAAAAATATAATATTTTATTATTTATTAAATTAAAACATTATTAAAAAAAAGAAACGGACAGACAAATAATTTAATAAATATGACAAAGTGCAATTTTAAATTAAATATATTCACATGCTTTCCTGTCAATTAGCGCTATTTACATAAAGAAAGGATGTTTTGAAATCCTTGTAATTAAATAAAAATTTTTAGAATTTAACAAATGCTTAAGTTTAGGTTTGTCTGGACTTGTAGAAGGAATACAATAAAGCGGTATATTGCAATCATGAATTCTCACTCCGCCTCTCTCATACAGTAAATTTACTAATGAACGAAAATTTTTAAGAATTATATCAAAAAATAGATTTATTAAAAATTTTTAAAGAGCTGCGGGTAGAATTTTAACAACGTCAGATGAGGTTAATTTTATCCGCAAATGTCGGTCCGCAAGTGAGGGTCCGCAAAAGTCGGCTTACCATTTTTTTCAGTGAGCGTTCTATCGAGACGGTCGAAAAACTGTTTTGTAGTGGTATCGCGATAGTAAAGACCAATGAAAGCGTCAGTCTAGTTCACTGATCTCCGTCATCTGTTCCAGCTCTTTCCAGCTTCGCCTACATTGTTACATTTCTAATAAACTGTTATTCTTGTGTACGACAACATCGGACAACCTCCGGTTGTTACAGACATTCACATCCGTTTTCTGCCGAATTCCTTCTTTTATGGCCTTCAGTCATTGCACTTTAAATGCAGCCTGTTAAACAACTTTTAATTAAACATCGATTGCATCTGTCAGATGCAAAATTAATAAATGACACGTATCCTTAAGGGCTATAGACAGAGAATCGCGAGACAGCATTTGACTTTTATCGTCTAATAGAGAGAGGAGTCTATTGCAAATTTATGTATGTATTTTATGTACGTATAGTTGAGGGCAATTCATTTAAAGAAAATTATTTTTTATTAATTCATGTTTATTAAAAAATTTTATTTTTGTGTATTTTTGAAAAATTTGTATACGGAAAACTTCCCAGTTGGCTATGAATATTTATCATAACTAAACCGATCCACAAATTGCGCAGAAATTTACACAGGCAAAAGAAGCAATTTTTTAAAAAACAATATTGTAAAAATCTGAAAAGTTCATCAAAGTTTCCCTAGCAAGCATTAGCTAACACCTATCATCTACATGTGAGTTAATCATCATCATCTTTGTGTCACTCATTAACTCACACCCATCTCAAGATTCTAGGTCATCAAAAGTTTCAAACAATAATTTTTTTCCAAACAATTATTATCCTCCCATTTACGTCTTTTTATCTCGAGAGACTGTGGTGGATGCCAGAAAACACAGATTAACTTTATAAAAGCGGAGGCAGTGGAGGGCAATCTAATTAGAGAGACCCATCTCAAGATTCCTCCAAGCATATAAGCTTTGATAAATGTTGATTTATGCTCACTAAGCTTTTTTAAAATTTATTTATAGAAAAATTTGCTGAGTTTATAATCGTGTCCGTCTTGGAATAATTTTAGATATGCGCAAACCAAAATATTTTTTCCTTTTATTAATCTTCTTTAACCTTCTCTCCCAAATTAAAACAACTTCACCATATGAAATACTAGGTATTTCAGAGGAAGCAACTTTTGACGAGATAAAAAAAGCTTATAAGAAATTATCATTAAAATATCATCCAGACAAAAATCTGGATAATCCAGGATATGCACATGATAAAATGGTGGAACTAGTTTGGGCCCGTGATTCAGCTTTAGAAGAAGCAAATAATAAACTATTACAAGGTGCAGGTCCAAGTCAAGTAAATCCAGGAGGCTCTACATGGCATGCAGGAGGATCATCTCATCAACAAGCAAATGAATTTGGTAGTTTGTATTCAAGAAAATCTCTTTGCATCTTGCGACAAAAAAATAAATGAAATGGTGAAAATTTCGCGTAGCGATCTTGTTTCATCACCGGTTGTATATTATGTTCTGTCGCAAGACGCAAGATAATTTTTAGTTGAATGTAGTATTTAGGGGTTTTTTAAACCCCCAATTAAACTTTATTAAATTGTGATTTTTTAAAGGAGATTTTAACCAAGGTATGGCACCGGACAGGATCAATATAAATTCATCGCATTTTAAATTCTTGGTATTTCAAAAGCGAATTGCAGTTTATGCCGGAAATTGGTATTTATTTACCGACAATTCCAAAAGAATTATTATCAATGGATACGGGAACAAAATAAAAATTTTTGGAAATAATATTCATTTTTCTGAAAATTCTTATAATACTGCAGAAAATTTTAATACTGCAGAAATAAATGCAAAATTTGTTGAAATAAACATAAATGGCGGGCCCAATGAATTTTATAGAGAGGTTAACCAGAAGTACGATTTTAACTTTGAAAATTTACAAACTAATCATTTAGTACATGATTATACCATAGAAGGAAATAGTAATGAATTTGAGGTAAAATTTTTGGTTTTAACATAATCAGGGTATAAATAAATAATAGCACAATTTGTAATGCAAGGTTATATTTTTAGAAGAGTCACAATAACAAATTTTAACATATTTCAAATTGGGATGGCATATTTTAAAGTGGGAAATTGGGATTATATTTCAAATTGGGATACGAAAAAGCCAACTCATCCCAAAAATGTTTTGTCCGGGCCTAAACACTGGCTAGTCATTTGGCTGAGAGGGCTATACAAATGAACTCTCATCCTGATATCTTCTGCTATCACTTTTCCACTTTTGCTTAAATAATTTACCATCCGACCTAATAATCGTCTGAATGAATCACCTAATCACCTTCCAATACAAATTAACTGTGATTTGAGATCACTTAAGAATTTTAGAATTTTTTAATCTTTATCATTAAATTTAAGATATATATTGACTGGCATCCTCATAAAAGATTTTCAAATAATTTTATAAAAATTAATGGAGGCAACAACACTATTGAATTTATCGGGAGAAACATTCAGAAGGAAGTGGAGGGAAATCATTATAATTTTTATAATCTAAAAGGTCAGAATACGAATTTTGGAATGCCTTCACAAGATCAGAATTTCGACGAGAATACAACATACTTTAATTTTGGAAACCAGTCGGTCCCCCGAACTCATAGCTTTTTTCCCGAAGAGCCAACATTTGGTCAACCATCAGGGCATAGAGATGACCGAAATCAGTGATATTGCATGAATTGAGAAGATTAAAAGAAGGATAGAAAGAAGAAAAATGAAAAGTTTTCTAAAATGATTTTAGTTTTATTAGTACTGAAGATGAGGGTGCCCGGTGCCTTTTCTGCGGACTTTTTTCTTTTTTTTTAATGTTTTGATTGTAGTAACTTACTGCAAAGATTAATTTTTATGCCAATTTGGCGCGCAGAAAACTCTTCCAGTCGAGATTTAACTAATGTTGACGAGCACATTAAGAACACTTTATCCGATGTAGAAATAAACAATGTGAAGGCGAAGGGAATGGGACAAACGAAGGAGATCAGTGACTAGCCCCGCTAGTATGATCCAACTAGACTGACGCTTTCACTGGCTTTTATACTAAACTCTTTAAGGGCTGACACCCATACACAACACAGTTAATTAACGAATGAACTGACACTCCTATTTCCCTTTCTAATTCCTTCCGATTTATATGTATCATTGGTCTCAAAGACCAAAGATATACCCGTATGACTTGTTGCAAAGAAAGTTTGAAATCTTCGAAAAATGTTCAAACTATAGCACCCTTTCTGCATTCTAATTCCTTTTTACATATCAATCTTCCATATTGCCCGCTTCTCCTTGCATTTCTGTTCCACAATCACATGTTCTTTTTCTATGAAGCATTCCGAGGTCAGTGATCCATTGTTGAAATTCATCATCGGCTAATTGAATTTTATCATACAATTTAGTTAAAGTAAAATTTTTTATAATAGTAACATTTTTTACGTTTATAATGTTTAAATTAATTGTGACACATTTTTCAAATTTGCATTAAAATTAATCCTTTGACAGTTAGTTGCTACAAGCAAAACATTTAAAAAGGAAAAAAAGTTCTAATTTTCTGTTTCTGTTTATTAACATTTTTACAGTGTAGCGGAAGTTCCAAAATTTTGCGGTTCCATATTTGCTCATTTCTTTTTTTTAACCCATAATTAGGAGTGTATCTTTGGAACCGGTTCTTTAGCAGGCTCTAAACCGATTCCAGACATTTATCGATTCCAAGGTTCCAGTTCCGTAACTGGTACTGGCAACGCATCGGTTCCGAAACTGGAAATGGCACCCCCGCAACACTGTTTAGAACTTACAGAAGCAAATTATCTTTGTTTAGAAAAATAAAAGTGAAGTTTTATGGATTGCTTAATCAGTCTATACTAACATACAAACTTTCTTACTTCGAATTTTCCAAGGAAATTTTCAAATTTTCGAACTAACTTTCTTACTTCGAATTTTCCAAGGAAATTCTCAAATTTTCGAACTAACTTTCTTACTTCGAATTTTCCAAGGAAATTCTCAAATTTTCGAACTAACTTTCTTACTTCGATTTTTCCAAGGAAATTCTCAAATTTTCGAACTAACTTTCTTACTTCGAATTTTCCAAGGAAATTTTCAAATTTTCGAACTAACTTTCTTACTTCGAATTTTCCAAGGAAATTTTCAAATTTTCGAACTAACTTTCTTACTTCGAATTTTCCAAGGAAATTTTCAAATTTTCGAACTAACTTTCTTACTTCGAATTTTCCAAGGAAATTCTCAAATTTTCGAACTAACTTTCTTACTTCGAATTTTCCAACTCAAATTTTCGAACTAAATTTCTTACTTCGAATTTTCCAAGGAAATTCTCAAATTTTCGAACTAACTTTCTTACTTCGAATTTTCCAAGGAAATTTTCAAATTTTCGAACTAACTTTCTTACTTCGAATTTTCCAAGGAAATTTTCAAATTTTCGAACTAACTTTCTTACTTCGAATTTTCCAAGGAAATTTTCAAATTTTCGAACTAAATTTCTTACTTCGAATTTTCCAAGGAAATTCTCAAATTTTCGAACTAAATTTCTTACTTCGAATTTTCCAAGGAAATTCTCAAATTTTCGAACTAACTTTCTTACTTCGATTTTTCCAAGGAAATTCTCAAATTTTCGAACTAACTTTCTTACTTCGAATTTTCCAAGGAAATTTTCAAATTTTCGAACTAACTTTCTTACTTCGAATTTTCCAAGGAAATTTTCAAATTTTCGAACTAACTTTCTTACTTCGAATTTTCCAAGGAAATTTTCAAATTTTCGAACTAACTTTCTTACTTCGAATTTTCCAAGGAAATTCTCAAATTTTCGAACTAACTTTCTTACTTCGAATTTTCCAAGGATTTTCCATTAAATTGCGAAAAAAATTTTTTTTTAATTATTTTTGAAAAATTTTGACCTGTTGTTGCTTCCAGGCCTAATAACTCGAGAAGTATTGATTGTTTTTTCAAAATTTAAAAAGAAATTGTAAGGACTAATCTTGTCCCTACTATTTCTGCAATTTATTCCATTAAATTGCGAAAAAAAATTTTTTTTAATTATTTTTGAAAAATTTTGACCTGTTGTTGCTTCCAGGCCTAATAACTCGAGAAGTATTGATTGGTTTTTCAAAATTTAAAAAGAAATTGTAGGGACTAATCTTGTCCCTACTATTTCTGCAATTTATTCCATTAAATTGCGAAAAAAATTTTTTTTAAATTATTTTTGAAAAATTTTGACCTGTTGTTGCTTCCAGGCCTAATAACTCGAGAAGTATTGATTGGTTTTTCAAAATTTAAAAAGAAATTGTAGGGACTAATCTTGTCCCTACTATTTCTGCAATTTATTCCATTAAATTGCGAAAAAAATTTTTTTAAATTATTTTTGAAAAATTTTGACCTGTTGTTGCTTCCAGGCCTAATAACTCGAGAAGTATTGATTGTTTTTTCAAAATTTAAAAAGAAATTGTAGGGACTAATCTTGTCCCTACTATTTCTGCAATTTATTCCATTAAATTGCGAAAAAAAATTTTTTTAAATTATTTTTGAAAAATTTTGACCTGTT
Organism: Meloidogyne arenaria; assembly: GCA_036172955.1. Taxonomy (NCBI): domain Eukaryota; kingdom Metazoa; phylum Nematoda; class Chromadorea; order Rhabditida; family Meloidogynidae; genus Meloidogyne; species Meloidogyne arenaria. The sequence continues at coordinate 396,347 of JARQAB010000029.1, read as the reverse complement.
GTTGCTTCCAGGCCTAATAACTCGAGAAGTATTGATTGTTTTTTCAAAATTTAAAAAGAAATTGTAGGGACTAATCTTGTCCCTACTATTTCTGCAATTTATTCCATTAAATTGCGAAAAAAAATTTTTTTAAATTATTTTTGAAAAATTTTGACCTGTTGTTGCTTCCAGGCCTAATAACTCGAGAAGTATTGATTGGTTTTTCAAAATTTAAAAAGAAATTGTAGGGACTAATCTTGTCCCTACTATTTCTGCAATTTATTCCATTAAATTGCGAAAAAAAATTTTTTTAAATTATTTTTGAAAAATTTTGACCTGTTGTTGCTTCCAGGCCTAATAACTCGAGAAGTATTGATTGTTTTTTCAAAATTTAAAAAGAAATTGTAGGGACTAATCTTGTCCCTACTATTTCTGCAATTTATTCCATTAAATTGCGAAAAAAAATTTTTTTAAATTATTTTTGAAAAATTTTGACCTGTTGTTGCTTCCAGGCCTAATAACTCGAGAAGTATTGATTGTTTTTTCAAAATTTAAAAAGAAATTGTAGGGACTAATCTTGTCCCTACTATTTCTGCAATTTATTCCATTAAATTGCGAAAAAAAATTTTTTTAAATTATTTTTGAAAAATTTTGACCTGTTGTTGCTTCCAGGCCTAATAACTCGAGAAGTATTGATTGGTTTTTCAAAATTTAAAAAGAAATTGTAGGGACTAATCTTGTCCCTACTATTTCTGCAATTTATTCCATTAAATTGCGAAAAAAAATTTTTTTAAATTATTTTTGAAAAATTTTGACCTGTTGTTGCTTCCAGGCCTAATAACTCGAGAAGTATTGATTGTTTTTTCAAAATTTAAAAAGAAATTGTAGGGACTAATCTTGTCCCTACTATTTCTGCAATTTATTCCATTAAATTGCGAAAAAAAATTTTTTTAAATTATTTTTGAAAAATTTTGACCTGTTGTTGCTTCCAGGCCTAATAACTCGAGAAGTATTGATTGGTTTTTCAAAATTTAAAAAGAAATTGTAGGGACTAATCTTGTCCCTACTATTTCTGCAATTTATTCCATTAAATTGCGAAAAAAATTTTTTTAAATTATTTTTGAAAAATTTTGACCTGTTGTTGCTTCCAGGCCTAATAACTCGAGAAGTATTGATTGTTTTTTCAAAATTTAAAAAGAAATTGTAGGGACTAATCTTGTCCCTACTATTTCTGCAATTTATTCCATTAAATTGCGAAAAAAAATTTTTTTAAATTATTTTTGAAAAATTTTGACCTGTTGTTGCTTCCAGGCCTAATAACTCGAGAAGTATTGATTGGTTTTTCAAAATTTAAAAAGAAATTGTAGGGACTAATCTTGTCCCTACTATTTCTGCAATTTATTCCATTAAATTGCGAAAAAAAATTTTTTTAAATTATTTTTGAAAAATTTTGACCTGTTGTTGCTTCCAGGCCTAATAACTCGAGAAGTATTGATTGTTTTTTCAAAATTTAAAAAGAAATTGTAGGGACTAATCTTGTCCCTACTATTTCTGCAATTTATTCCATTAAATTGCGAAAAAAAATTTTTTTAAATTATTTTTGAAAAATTTTGACCTGTTGTTGCTTCCAGGCCTAATAACTCGAGAAGTATTGATTGGTTTTTCAAAATTTAAAAAGAAATTGTAGGGACTAATCTTGTCCCTACTATTTCTGCAATTTATTCCATTAAATTGCGAAAAAAAATTTTTTTTAATTATTTTTGAAAAATTTTGACCTGTTGTTGCTTCCAGGCCTAATAACTCGAGAAGTATTGATTGGTTTTTCAAAATTTAAAAAGAAATTGTAGGGACTAATCTTGTCCCTACTATTTCTGCAATTTATTCCATTAAATTGCGAAAAAAAATTTTTTTAAATTATTTTTGAAAAATTTTGACCTGTTGTTGCTTCCAGGCCTAATAACTCGAGAAGTATTGATTGTTTTTTCAAAATTTAAAAAGAAATTGTAGGGACTAATCTTGTCCCTACTATTTCTGCAATTTATTCCATTAAATTGCGAAAAAAAATTTTTTTAAATTATTTTTGAAAAATTTTGACCTGTTGTTGCTTCCAGGCCTAATAACTCGAGAAGTATTGATTGGTTTTTCAAAATTTAAAAAGAAATTGTAGGGACTAATCTTGTCCCTACTATTTCTGCAATTTATTCCATTAAATTGCGAAAAAAAATTTTTTTAAATTATTTTTGAAAAATTTTGACCTGTTGTTGCTTCCAGGCCTAATAACTCGAGAAGTATTGATTGTTTTTTCAAAATTTAAAAAGAAATTGTAGGGACTAATCTTGTCCCTACTATTTCTGCAATTTATTCCATTAAATTGCGAAAAAAATTTTTTTAAATTATTTTTGAAAAATTTTGACCTGTTGTTGCTTCCAGGCCTAATAACTCGAGAAGTATTGATTGGTTTTTCAAAATTTAAAAAGAAATTGTAGGGACTAATCTTGTCCCTACTATTTCTGCAATTTATTCCATTAAATTGCGAAAAAAAATTTTTTTAAATTATTTTTGAAAAATTTTGACCTGTTGTTGCTTCCAGGCCTAATAACTCGAGAAGTATTGATTGGTTTTTCAAAATTTAAAAAGAAATTGTAGGGACTAATCTTGTCCCTACTATTTCTGCAATTTATTCCATTAAATTGCGAAAAAAATTTTTTTAAATTATTTTTGAAAAATTTTGACCTGTTGTTGCTTCCAGGCCTAATAACTCGAGAAGTATTGATTGTTTTTTCAAAATTTAAAAAGAAATTGTAGGGACTAATCTTGTCCCTACTATTTCTGCAATTTATTCCATTAAATTGCGAAAAAAAATTTTTTTAAATTATTTTTGAAAAATTTTGACCTGTTGTTGCTTCCAGGCCTAATAACTCGAGAAGTATTGATTGTTTTTTCAAAATTTAAAAAGAAATTGTAGGGACTAATCTTGTCCCTACTATTTCTGCAATTTATTCCATTAAATTGCGAAAAAAAATTTTTTTAAATTATTTTTGAAAAATTTTGACCTGTTGTTGCTTCCAGGCCTAATAACTCGAGAAGTATTGATTGGTTTTTCAAAATTTAAAAAGAAATTGTAGGGACTAATCTTGTCCCTACTATTTCTGCAATTTATTCCATTAAATTGCGAAAAAAATTTTTTTTAATTATTTTTGAAAAATTTTGACCTGTTGTTGCTTCCAGGCCTAATAACTCGAGAAGTATTGATTGTTTTTTCAAAATTTAAAAAGAAATTGTAGGGACTAATCTTGTCCCTACTATTTCTGCAATTTATTCCATTAAATTGCGAAAAAAAATTTTTTTAAATTATTTTTGAAAAATTTTGACCTGTTGTTGCTTCCAGGCCTAATAACTCGAGAAGTATTGATTGGTTTTTCAAAATTTAAAAAGAAATTGTAGGGACTAATCTTGTCCCTACTATTTCTGCAATTTATTCCATTAAATTGCGAAAAAAAATTTTTTTAAATTATTTTTGAAAAATTTTGACCTGTTGTTGCTTCCAGGCCTAATAACTCGAGAAGTATTGATTGGTTTTTCAAAATTTAAAAAGAAATTGTAGGGACTAATCTTGTCCCTACTATTTCTGCAATTTATTCCATTAAATTGCGAAAAAAAATTTTTTTAAATTATTTTTGAAAAATTTTGACCTGTTGTTGCTTCCAGGCCTAATAACTCGAGAAGTATTGATTGGTTTTTCAAAATTTAAAAAGAAATTGTAGGGACTAATCTTGTCCCTACTATTTCTGCAATTTATTCCATTAAATTGCGAAAAAAAATTTTTTTAAATTATTTTTGAAAAATTTTGACCTGTTGTTGCTTCCAGGCCTAATAACTCGAGAAGTATTGATTGTTTTTTCAAAATTTAAAAAGAAATTGTAGGGACTAATCTTGTCCCTACTATTTCTGCAATTTATTCCATTAAATTGCGAAAAAAAATTTTTTTAAATTATTTTTGAAAAATTTTGACCTGTTGTTGCTTCCAGGCCTAATAACTCGAGAAGTATTGATTGGTTTTTCAAAATTTAAAAAGAAATTGTAGGGACTAATCTTGTCCCTACTATTTCTGCAATTTATTCCATTAAATTGCGAAAAAAATTTTTTTAAATTATTTTTGAAAAATTTTGACCTGTTGTTGCTTCCAGGCCTAATAACTCGAGAAGTATTGATTGGTTTTTCAAAATTTAAAAAGAAATTGTAGGGACTAATCTTGTCCCTACTATTTCTGCAATTTATTCCATTAAATTGCGAAAAAAATTTTTTTTTAATTATTTTTGAAAAATTTTGACCTGTTGTTGCTTCCAGGCCTAATAACTCGAGAAGTATTGATTGTTTTTTCAAAATTTAAAAAGAAATTGTAGGGACTAATCTTGTCCCTACTATTTCTGCAATTTATTCCATTAAATTGCGAAAAAAAATTTTTTTTAATTATTTTTGAAAAATTTTGACCTGTTGTTGCTTCCAGGCCTAATAACTCGAGAAGTATTGATTGGTTTTTCAAAATTTAAAAAGAAATTGTAGGGACTAATCTTGTCCCTACTATTTCTGCAATTTATTCCATTAAATTGCGAAAAAAAAATTTTTTTAAATTATTTTTGAAAAATTTTGACCTGTTGTTGCTTCCAGGCCTAATAACTCGAGAAGTATTGATTGGTTTTTCAAAATTTAAAAAGAAATTGTAGGGACTAATCTTGTCCCTACTATTTCTGCAATTTATTCCATTAAATTGCGAAAAAAAATTTTTTTAAATTATTTTTGAAAAATTTTGACCTGTTGTTGCTTCCAGGCCTAATAACTCGAGAAGTATTGATTGTTTTTTCAAAATTTAAAAAGAAATTGTAGGGACTAATCTTGTCCCTACTATTTCTGCAATTTATTCCATTAAATTGCGAAAAAAAATTTTTTTAAATTATTTTTGAAAAATTTTGACCTGTTGTTGCTTCCAGGCCTAATAACTCGAGAAGTATTGATTGGTTTTTCAAAATTTAAAAAGAAATTGTAGGGACTAATCTTGTCCCTACTATTTCTGCAATTTATTCCATTAAATTGCGAAAAAAATTTTTTTAAATTATTTTTGAAAAATTTTGACCTGTTGTTGCTTCCAGGCCTAATAACTCGAGAAGTATTGATTGGTTTTTCAAAATTTAAAAAGAAATTGTAGGGACTAATCTTGTCCCTACTATTTCTGCAATTTATTCCATTAAATTGCGAAAAAAAATTTTTTTAAATTATTTTTGAAAAATTTTGACCTGTTGTTGCTTCCAGGCCTAATAACTCGAGAAGTATTGATTGGTTTTTCAAAATTTAAAAAGAAATTGTAGGGACTAATCTTGTCCCTACTATTTCTGCAATTTATTCCATTAAATTGCGAAAAAAAAATTTTTTTAAATTATTTTTGAAAAATTTTGACCTGTTGTTGCTTCCAGGCCTAATAACTCGAGAAGTATTGATTGTTTTTTCAAAATTTAAAAAGAAATTGTAGGGACTAATCTTGTCCCTACTATTTCTGCAATTTATTCCATTAAATTGCGAAAAAAAATTTTTTTAAATTATTTTTGAAAAATTTTGACCTGTTGTTGCTTCCAGGCCTAATAACTCGAGAAGTATTGATTGGTTTTTCAAAATTTAAAAAGAAATTGTAGGGACTAATCTTGTCCCTACTATTTCTGCAATTTATTCCATTAAATTGCGAAAAAAATTTTTTTAAATTATTTTTGAAAAATTTTGACCTGTTGTTGCTTCCAGGCCTAATAACTCGAGAAGTATTGATTGGTTTTTCAAAATTTAAAAAGAAATTGTAGGGACTAATCTTGTCCCTACTATTTCTGCAATTTATTCCATTAAATTGCGAAAAAAATTTTTTTTAATTATTTTTGAAAAATTTTGACCTGTTGTTGCTTCCAGGCCTAATAACTCGAGAAGTATTGATTGGTTTTTCAAAATTTAAAAAGAAATTGTAGGGACTAATCTTGTCCCTACTATTTCTGCAATTTATTCCATTAAATTGCGAAAAAAAATTTTTTTAAATTATTTTTGAAAAATTTTGACCTGTTGTTGCTTCCAGGCCTAATAACTCGAGAAGTATTGATTGTTTTTTCAAAATTTAAAAAGAAATTGTAGGGACTAATCTTGTCCCTACTATTTCTGCAATTTATTCCATTAAATTGCGAAAAAAAATTTTTTTAAATTATTTTTGAAAAATTTTGACCTGTTGTTGCTTCCAGGCCTAATAACTCGAGAAGTATTGATTGGTTTTTCAAAATTTAAAAAGAAATTGTAGGGACTAATCTTGTCCCTACTATTTCTGCAATTTATTCCATTAAATTGCGAAAAAAAATTTTTTTAAATTATTTTTGAAAAATTTTGACCTGTTGTTGCTTCCAGGCCTAATAACTCGAGAAGTATTGATTGGTTTTTCAAAATTTAAAAAGAAATTGTAGGGACTAATCTTGTCCCTACTATTTCTGCAATTTATTCCATTAAATTGCGAAAAAAATTTTTTTTTAATTATTTTTGAAAAATTTTGACCTGTTGTTGCTTCCAGGCCTAATAACTCGAGAAGTATTGATTGGTTTTTCAAAATTTAAAAAGAAATTGTAGGGACTAATCTTGTCCCTACTATTTCTGCAATTTATTCCATTAAATTGCGAAAAAAAATTTTTTTAAATTATTTTTGAAAAATTTTGACCTGTTGTTGCTTCCAGGCCTAATAACTCGAGAAGTATTGATGTGTTGTTCAAAATTTAAAAAGAAATTGTAGGGACTAATCTTGTCCCTACTATTTCTGCAATTTATTCCATTAAATTGCGAAAAAAAATTTTTTTAAATTATTTTTGAAAAATTTTGACCTGTTGTTGCTTCCAGGCCTAATAACTCGAGAAGTATTGATTGTTTTTTCAAAATTTAAAAAGAAATTGTAGGGACTAATCTTGTCCCTACTATTTCTGCAATTTATTCCATTAAATTGCGAAAAAAAATTTTTTTAAATTATTTTTGAAAAATTTTGACCTGTTGTTGCTTCCAGGCCTAATAACTCGAGAAGTATTGATTGTTTTTTCAAAATTTAAAAAGAAATTGTAGGGACTAATCTTGTCCCTACTATTTCTGCAATTTATTCCATTAAATTGCGAAAAAAAATTTTTTTAAATTATTTTTGAAAAATTTTGACCTGTTGTTGCTTCCAGGCCTAATAACTCGAGAAGTATTGATTGTTTTTTCAAAATTTAAAAAGAAATTGTAGGGACTAATCTTGTCCCTACTATTTCTGCAATTTATTCCATTAAATTGCGAAAAAAAATTTTTTTAAATTATTTTTGAAAAATTTTGACCTGTTGTTGCTTCCAGGCCTAATAACTCGAGAAGTATTGATTGTTTTTTCAAAATTTAAAAAGAAATTGTAGGGACTAATCTTGTCCCTACTATTTCTGCAATTTATTCCATTAAATTGCGAAAAAAAATTTTTTTAAATTATTTTTGAAAAATTTTGACCTGTTGTTGCTTCCAGGCCTAATAACTCGAGAAGTATTGATTGGTTTTTCAAAATTTAAAAAGAAATTGTAGGGACTAATCTTGTCCCTACTATTTCTGCAATTTATTCCATTAAATTGCGAAAAAAAATTTTTTTAAATTATTTTTGAAAAATTTTGACCTGTTGTTGCTTCCAGGCCTAATAACTCGAGAAGTATTGATTGGTTTTTCAAAATTTAAAAAGAAATTGTAGGGACTAATCTTGTCCCTACTATTTCTGCAATTTATTCCATTAAATTGCGAAAAAAATTTTTTTTAATTATTTTTGAAAAATTTTGACCTGTTGTTGCTTCCAGGCCTAATAACTCGAGAAGTATTGATTGTTTTTTCAAAATTTAAAAAGAAATTGTAGGGACTAATCTTGTCCCTACTATTTCTGCAATTTATTCCATTAAATTGCGAAAAAAAATTTTTTTTAATTATTTTTGAAAAATTTTGACCTGTTGTTGCTTCCAGGCCTAATAACTCGAGAAGTATTGATTGGTTTTTCAAAATTTAAAAAGAAATTGTAGGGACTAATCTTGTCCCTACTATTTCTGCAATTTATTCCATTAAATTGCGAAAAAAAATTTTTTTAAATTATTTTTGAAAAATTTTGACCTGTTGTTGCTTCCAGGCCTAATAACTCGAGAAGTATTGATTGGTTTTTCAAAATTTAAAAAGAAATTGTAGGGACTAATCTTGTCCCTACTATTTCTGCAATTTATTCCATTAAATTGCGAAAAAAATTTTTTTTTAATTATTTTTGAAAAATTTTGACCTGTTGTTGCTTCCAGGCCTAATAACTCGAGAAGTATTGATTGTTTTTTCAAAATTTAAAAAGAAATTGTAGGGACTAATCTTGTCCCTACTATTTCTGCAATTTATTCCATTAAATTGCGAAAAAAAATTTTTTTAAATTATTTTTGAAAAATTTTGACCTGTTGTTGCTTCCAGGCCTAATAACTCGAGAAGTATTGATTGGTTTTTCAAAATTTAAAAAGAAATTGTAGGGACTAATCTTGTCCCTACTATTTCTGCAATTTATTCCATTAAATTGCGAAAAAAAATTTTTTTAAATTATTTTTGAAAAATTTTGACCTGTTGTTGCTTCCAGGCCTAATAACTCGAGAAGTATTGATTGGTTTTTCAAAATTTAAAAAGAAATTGTAGGGACTAATCTTGTCCCTACTATTTCTGCAATTTATTCCATTAAATTGCGAAAAAAATTTTTTTAAATTATTTTTGAAAAATTTTGACCTGTTGTTGCTTCCAGGCCTAATAACTCGAGAAGTATTGATTGGTTTTTCAAAATTTAAAAAGAAATTGTAGGGACTAATCTTGTCCCTACTATTTCTGCAATTTATTCCATTAAATTGCGAAAAAAATTTTTTTTTTAATTATTTTTGAAAAATTTTGACCTGTTGTTGCTTCCAGGCCTAATAACTCGAGAAGTATTGATTGTTTTTTCAAAATTTAAAAAGAAATTGTAGGGACTAATCTTGTCCCTACTATTTCTGCAATTTATTCCATTAAATTGCGAAAAAAAATTTTTTTTAATTATTTTTGAAAAATTTTGACCTGTTGTTGCTTCCAGGCCTAATAACTCGAGAAGTATTGATTGTTTTTTCAAAATTTAAAAAGAAATTGTAGGGACTAATCTTGTCCCTACTATTTCTGCAATTTATTCCATTAAATTGCGAAAAAAAATTTTTTTAAATTATTTTTGAAAAATTTTGACCTGTTGTTGCTTCCAGGCCTAATAACTCGAGAAGTATTGATTGGTTTTTCAAAATTTAAAAAGAAATTGTAGGGACTAATCTTGTCCCTACTATTTCTGCAATTTATTCCATTAAATTGCGAAAAAAATTTTTTTTTAATTATTTTTGAAAAATTTTGACCTGTTGTTGCTTCCAGGCCTAATAACTCGAGAAGTATTGATTGTTTTTTCAAAATTTAAAAAGAAATTGTAGGGACTAATCTTGTCCCTACTATTTCTGCAATTTATTCCATTAAATTGCGAAAAAAAATTTTTTTAAATTATTTTTGAAAAATTTTGACCTGTTGTTGCTTCCAGGCCTAATAACTCGAGAAGTATTGATTGGTTTTTCAAAATTTAAAAAGAAATTGTAGGGACTAATCTTGTCCCTACTATTTCTGCAATTTATTCCATTAAATTGCGAAAAAAAATTTTTTTAAATTATTTTTGAAAAATTTTGACCTGTTGTTGCTTCCAGGCCTAATAACTCGAGAAGTATTGATTGGTTTTTCAAAATTTAAAAAGAAATTGTAGGGACTAATCTTGTCCCTACTATTTCTGCAATTTATTCCATTAAATTGCGAAAAAAATTTTTTTTTAATTATTTTTGAAAAATTTTGACCTGTTGTTGCTTCCAGGCCTAATAACTCGAGAAGTATTGATTGTTTTTTCAAAATTTAAAAAGAAATTGTAGGGACTAATCTTGTCCCTACTATTTCTGCAATTTATTCCATTAAATTGCGAAAAAAAATTTTTTTTAATTATTTTTGAAAAATTTTGACCTGTTGTTGCTTCCAGGCCTAATAACTCGAGAAGTATTGATTGGTTTTTCAAAATTTAAAAAGAAATTGTAGGGACTAATCTTGTCCCTACTATTTCTGCAATTTATTCCATTAAATTGCGAAAAAAATTTTTTTTTAATTATTTTTGAAAAATTTTGACCTGTTGTTGTTTCCAGGCCTAATAACTCGAGAAGTATTGATTGGTTTTTCAAAATTTAAAAAGAAATTGTAGGGACTAATCTTGTCCCTACTATTTCTGCAATTTATTCCATTAAATTGCGAAAAAAATTTTTTTTTAATTATTTTTGAAAAATTTTGACCTGTTGTTGCTTCCAGGCCTAATAACTCGAGAAGTATTGATTGTTTTTTCAAAATTTAAAAAGAAATTGTAGGGACTAATCTTGTCCCTACTATTTCTGCAATTTATTCCATTAAATTGCGAAAAAAATTTTTTTAAATTATTTTTGAAAAATTTTGACCTGTTGTTGCTTCCAGGCCTAATAACTCGAGAAGTATTGATTGTTTTTTCAAAATTTAAAAAGAAATTGTAGGGACTAATCTTGTCCCTACTATTTCTGCAATTTATTCCATTAAATTGCGAAAAAAAATTTTTTTAAATTATTTTTGAAAAATTTTGACCTGTTGTTGCTTCCAGGCCTAATAACTCGAGAAGTATTGATTGTTTTTTCAAAATTTAAAAAGAAATTGTAGGGACTAATCTTGTCCCTACTATTTCTGCAATTTATTCCATTAAATTGCGAAAAAAAATTTTTTTAAATTATTTTTGAAAAATTTTGACCTGTTGTTGCTTCCAGGCCTAATAACTCGAGAAGTATTGATTGTTTTTTCAAAATTTAAAAAGAAATTGTAGGGACTAATCTTGTCCCTACTATTTCTGCAATTTATTCCATTAAATTGCGAAAAAAAATTTTTTTAAATTATTTTTGAAAAATTTTGACCTGTTGTTGCTTCCAGGCCTAATAACTCGAGAAGTATTGATTGTTTTTTCAAAATTTAAAAAGAAATTGTAGGGACTAATCTTGTCCCTACTATTTCTGCAATTTATTCCATTAAATTGCGAAAAAAATTTTTTTTAATTATTTTTGAAAAATTTTGACCTGTTGTTGCTTCCAGGCCTAATAACTCGAGAAGTATTGATTGTTTTTTCAAAATTTAAAAAGAAATTGTAGGGACTAATCTTGTCCCTACTATTTCTGCAATTTATTCCATTAAATTGCGAAAAAAAATTTTTTTAAATTATTTTTGAAAAATTTTGACCTGTTGTTGCTTCCAGGCCTAATAACTCGAGAAGTATTGATTGTTTTTTCAAAATTTAAAAAGAAATTGTAGGGACTAATCTTGTCCCTACTATTTCTGCAATTTATTCCATTAAATTGCGAAAAAAAATTTTTTTAAATTATTTTTGAAAAATTTTGACCTGTTGTTGCTTCCAGGCCTAATAACTCGAGAAGTATTGATTGTTTTTTCAAAATTTAAAAAGAAATTGTAGGGACTAATCTTGTCCCTACTATTTCTGCAATTTATTCCATTAAATTGCGAAAAAAAATTTTTTTAAATTATTTTTGAAAAATTTTGACCTGTTGTTGCTTCCAGGCCTAATAACTCGAGAAGTATTGATTGTTTTTTCAAAATTTAAAAAGAAATTGTAGGGACTAATCTTGTCCCTACTATTTCTGCAATTTATTCCATTAAATTGCGAAAAAAAATTTTTTTAATTATTTTTGAAAAATTTTGACCTGTTGTTGCTTCCAGGCCTAATAACTCGAGAAGTATTGATTGTTTTTTCAAAATTTAAAAAGAAATTGTAGGGACTAATCTTGTCCCTACTATTTCTGCAATTTATTCCATTAAATTGCGAAAAAAATTTTTTTAAATTATTTTTGAAAAATTTTGACCTGTTGTTGCTTCCAGGCCTAATAACTCGAGAAGTATTGATTGTTTTTTCAAAATTTAAAAAGAAATTGTAGGGACTAATCTTGTCCCTACTATTTCTGCAATTTATTCCATTAAATTGCGAAAAAAATTTTTTTTTAATTATTTTTGAAAAATTTTGACCTGTTGTTGCTTCCAGGCCTAATAACTCGAGAAGTATTGATTGTTTTTTCAAAATTTAAAAAGAAATTGTAGGGACTAATCTTGTCCCTACTATTTCTGCAATTTATTCCATTAAATTGCGAAAAAAAATTTTTTTAAATTATTTTTGAAAAATTTTGACCTGTTGTTGCTTCCAGGCCTAATAACTCGAGAAGTATTGATTGGTTTTTCAAAATTTAAAAAGAAATTGTAGGGACTAATCTTGTCCCTACTATTTCTGCAATTTATTCCATTAAATTGCGAAAAAAAATTTTTTTAAATTATTTTTGAAAAATTTTGACCTGTTGTTGCTTCCAGGCCTAATAACTCGAGAAGTATTGATTGGTTTTTTCAAAATTTAAAAAGAAATTGTAGGGACTAATCTTGTCCCTACTATTTCTGCAATTTATTCCATTAAATTGCGAAAAAAATTTTTTTAAATTATTTTTGAAAAATTTTGACCTGTTGTTGCTTCCAGGCCTAATAACTCGAGAAGTATTGATTGTTTTTTCAAAATTTAAAAAGAAATTGTAGGGACTAATCTTGTCCCTACTATTTCTGCAATTTATTCCATTAAATTGCGAAAAAAAATTTTTTTTAATTATTTTTGAAAAATTTTGACCTGTTGTTGCTTCCAGGCCTAATAACTCGAGAAGTATTGATTGGTTTTTCAAAATTTAAAAAGAAATTGTAGGGACTAATCTTGTCCCTACTATTTCTGCAATTTATTCCATTAAATTGCGAAAAAAAATTTTTTTAAATTATTTTTGAAAAATTTTGACCTGTTGTTGCTTCCAGGCCTAATAACTCGAGAAGTATTGATTGTTTTTTCAAAATTTAAAAAGAAATTGTAGGGACTAATCTTGTCCCTACTATTTCTGCAATTTATTCCATTAAATTGCGAAAAAAAATTTTTTTTAATATTTTTGAAAAATTTTGACCTGTTGTTGCTTCCAGGCCTAATAACTCGAGAAGTATTGATTGTTTTTTCAAAATTTAAAAAGAAATTGTAGGGACTAATCTTGTCCCTACTATTTCTGCAATTTATTCCATTAAATTGCGAAAAAAAATTTTTTTAAATTATTTTTGAAAAATTTTGACCTGTTGTTGCTTCCAGGCCTAATAACTCGAGAAGTATTGATTGTTTTTTCAAAATTTAAAAAGAAATTGTAGGGACTAATCTTGTCCCTACTATTTCTGCAATTTATTCCATTAAATTGCGAAAAAAAATTTTTTTAAATTATTTTTGAAAAATTTTGACCTGTTGTTGCTTCCAGGCCTAATAACTCGAGAAGTATTGATTGTTTTTTCAAAATTTAAAAAGAAATTGTAGGGACTAATCTTGTCCCTACTATTTCTGCAATTTATTCCATTAAATTGCGAAAAAAAATTTTTTTAATTATTTTTGAAAAATTTTGACCTGTTGTTGCTTCCAGGCCTAATAACTCGAGAAGTATTGATTGTTTTTTCAAAATTTAAAAAGAAATTGTAGGGACTAATCTTGTCCCTACTATTTCTGCAATTTATTCCATTAAATTGCGAAAAAAAATTTTTTTAAATTATTTTTGAAAAATTTTGACCTGTTGTTGCTTCCAGGCCTAATAACTCGAGAAGTATTGATTGGTTTTTCAAAATTTAAAAAGAAATTGTAGGGACTAATCTTGTCCCTACTATTTCTGCAATTTATTCCATTAAATTGCGAAAAAAATTTTTTTAAATTATTTTTGAAAAATTTTGACCTGTTGTTGCTTCCAGGCCTAATAACTCGAGAAGTATTGATTGTTTTTTCAAAATTTAAAAAGAAATTGTAGGGACTAATCTTGTCCCTACTATTTCTGCAATTTATTCCATTAAATTGCGAAAAAAAATTTTTTTAAATTATTTTTGAAAAATTTTGACCTGTTGTTGCTTCCAGGCCTAATAACTCGAGAAGTATTGATTGTTTTTTCAAAATTTAAAAAGAAATTGTAGGGACTAATCTTGTCCCTACTATTTCTGCAATTTATTCCATTAAATTGCGAAAAAAAATTTTTTTAAATTATTTTTGAAAAATTTTGACCTGTTGTTGCTTCCAGGCCTAATAACTCGAGAAGTATTGATTGTTTTTTCAAAATTTAAAAAGAAATTGTAGGGACTAATCTTGTCCCTACTATTTCTGCAATTTATTCCATTAAATTGCGAAAAAAATTTTTTTAAATTATTTTTGAAAAATTTTGACCTGTTGTTGCTTCCAGGCCTAATAACTCGAGAAGTATTGATTGTTTTTTCAAAATTTAAAAAGAAATTGTAGGGACTAATCTTGTCCCTACTATTTCTGCAATTTATTCCATTAAATTGCGAAAAAAAATTTTTTTAAATTATTTTTGAAAAATTTTGACCTGTTGTTGCTTCCAGGCCTAATAACTCGAGAAGTATTGATTGGTTTTTCAAAATTTAAAAAGAAATTGTAGGGACTAATCTTGTCCCTACTATTTCTGCAATTTATTCCATTAAATTGCGAAAAAAATTTTTTTAAATTATTTTTGAAAAATTTTGACCTGTTGTTGCTTCCAGGCCTAATAACTCGAGAAGTATTGATTGTTTTTTCAAAATTTAAAAAGAAATTGTAGGGACTAATCTTGTCCCTACTATTTCTGCAATTTATTCCATTAAATTGCGAAAAAAAATTTTTTTAAATTATTTTTGAAAAATTTTGACCTGTTGTTGCTTCCAGGCCTAATAACTCGAGAAGTATTGATTGTTTTTTCAAAATTTAAAAAGAAATTGTAGGGACTAATCTTGTCCCTACTATTTCTGCAATTTATTCCATTAAATTGCGAAAAAAAATTTTTTTAAATTATTTTTGAAAAATTTTGACCTGTTGTTGCTTCCAGGCCTAATAACTCGAGAAGTATTGATTGTTTTTTCAAAATTTAAAAAGAAATTGTAGGGACTAATCTTGTCCCTACTATTTCTGCAATTTATTCCATTAAATTGCGAAAAAAAATTTTTTTAAATTATTTTTGAAAAATTTTGACCTGTTGTTGCTTCCAGGCCTAATAACTCGAGAAGTATTGATTGTTTTTTCAAAATTTAAAAAGAAATTGTAGGGACTAATCTTGTCCCTACTATTTCTGCAATTTATTCCATTAAATTGCGAAAAAAATTTTTTTTAAATTATTTTTGAAAAATTTTGACCTGTTGTTGCTTCCAGGCCTAATAACTCGAGAAGTATTGATTGTTTTTTCAAAATTTAAAAAGAAATTGTAGGGACTAATCTTGTCCCTACTATTTCTGCAATTTATTCCATTAAATTGCGAAAAAAATTTTTTTAAATTATTTTTGAAAAATTTTGACCTGTTGTTGCTTCCAGGCCTAATAACTCGAGAAGTATTGATTGTTTTTTCAAAATTTAAAAAGAAATTGTAGGGACTAATCTTGTCCCTACTATTTCTGCAATTTATTCCATTAAATTGCGAAAAAAATTTTTTTTAATTATTTTTGAAAAATTTTGACCTGTTGTTGCTTCCAGGCCTAATAACTCGAGAAGTATTGATTGTTTTTTCAAAATTTAAAAAGAAATTGTAGGGACTAATCTTGTCCCTACTATTTCTGCAATTTATTCCATTAAATTTCAAAAAAATTTTTTTAAATTATTTTTGAAAAATTTTGACCTGTTGTTGCTTCCAGGCCTAATAACTCGAGAAGTATTGATTGTTTTTTCAAAATTTAAAAAGAAATTGTAGGGACTAATCTTGTCCCTACTATTTCTGCAATTTATTCCATTAAATTGCGAAAAAAAATTTTTTTAAATTATTTTTGAAAAATTTTGACCTGTTGTTGCTTCCAGGCCTAATAACTCGAGAAGTATTGATTGTTTTTTCAAAATTTAAAAAGAAATTGTAGGGACTAATCTTGTCCCTACTATTTCTGCAATTTATTCCATTAAATTGCGAAAAAAAATTTTTTTTAATTATTTTTGAAAAATTTTGACCTGTTGTTGCTTCCAGGCCTAATAACTCGAGAAGTATTGATTGTTTTTTCAAAATTTAAAAAGAAATTGTAGGGACTAATCTTGTCCCTACTATTTCTGCAATTTATTCCATTAAATTGCGAAAAAAAATTTTTTTAAATTATTTTTGAAAAATTTTGACCTGTTGTTGCTTCCAGGCCTAATAACTCGAGAAGTATTGATTGTTTTTTCAAAATTTAAAAAGAAATTGTAGGGACTAATCTTGTCCCTACTATTTCTGCAATTTATTCCATTAAATTGCGAAAAAAAATTTTTTTAAATTATTTTTGAAAAATTTTGACCTGTTGTTGCTTCCAGGCCTAATAACTCGAGAAGTATTGATTGTTTTTTCAAAATTTAAAAAGAAATTGTAGGGACTAATCTTGTCCCTACTATTTCTGCAATTTATTCCATTAAATTGCTAAAAATAAATTTTTTAAATTATTTTTGAAAAATTTTGACCTGTTGTTGCTTCCAGGCCTAATAACTCGAGAAGTATTGATTGTTTTTTCAAAATTTAAAAAGAAATTGTAGGGACTAATCTTGTCCCTACTATTTCTGCAATTTATTCCATTAAATTGCGAAAAAAAATCTATTTAATTCATTTTTGAAAAATTTTGACCTGTTGTTGCTTCCAGGCCTAATAACTCGAGAAGTATTGATTGTTTTTTCAAAATTTAAAAAGAAATTGTAGGGACTAATCTTGTCCCTACTATTTCTGCAATTTATTCCATTAAATTGCGAAAAAAAATTTTTTTAAATTATTTTTGAAAAATTTTGACCTGTTGTTGCTTCCAGGCCTAATAACTCGAGAAGTATTGATTGTTTTTTTCAAAATTTAAAAAGAACTTGTAGGGACTAATCTTGTCCCTACTATTTCTGCAATTTATTCCATTAAATTGCGAAAAAAATTTTTTTAAATTATTTTTGAAAAATTTTGACCTGTTGTTGCTTCCAGGCCTAATAACTCGAGAAGTATTGATTGTTTTTTCAAAATTTAAAAAGAAATTGTAGGGACTAATCTTGTCCCTACTATTTCTGCAATTTATTCCATTAAATTGCGAAAAAAAATTTTTTTAATTATTTTTGAAAAATTTTGACCTGTTGTTGCTTCCAGGCCTAATAACTCGAGAAGTATTGATTGTTTTTTCAAAATTTAAAAAGAAATTGTAGGGACTAATCTTGTCCCTACTATTTCTGCAATTTATTCCATTAAATTGCGAAAAAAAATTTTTTTAAATTATTTTTGAAAAATTTTGACCTGTTGTTGCTTCCAGGCCTAATAACTCGAGAAGTATTGATTGTTTTTTCAAAATTTAAAAAGAAATTGTAGGGACTAATCTTGTCCCTACTATTTCTGCAATTTATTCCATTAAATTGCGAAAAAAAATTTTTTTAATTATTTTTGAAAAATTTTGACCTGTTGTTGCTTCCAGGCCTAATAACTCGAGAAGTATTGATTGTTTTTTCAAAATTTAAAAAGAAATTGTAGGGACTAATCTTGTCCCTACTATTTCTGCAATTTATTCCATTAAATTGCGAAAAAAAATTTTTTTAAATTATTTTTGAAAAATTTTGACCTGTTGTTGCTTCCAGGCCTAATAACTCGAGAAGTATTGATTGTTTTTTCAAAATTTAAAAAGAAATTGTAGGGACTAATCTTGTCCCTACTATTTCTGCAATTTATTCCATTAAATTGCGAAAAAAATTTTTTTAAATTATTTTTGAAAAATTTTGACCTGTTGTTGCTTCCAGGCCTAATAACTCGAGAAGTATTGATTGTTTTTTCAAAATTTAAAAAGAAATTGTAGGGACTAATCTTGTCCCTACTATTTCTGCAATTTATTCCATTAAATTGCGAAAAAAAATTTTTTTTAATTATTTTTGAAAAATTTTGACCTGTTGTTGCTTCCAGGCCTAATAACTCGAGAAGTATTGATTGTTTTTTCAAAATTTAAAAAGAAATTGTAGGGACTAATCTTGTCCCTACTATTTCTGCAATTTATTCCATTAAATTGCGAAAAAAAATTTTTTTAAATTATTTTTGAAAAATTTTGACCTGTTGTTGCTTCCAGGCCTAATAACTCGAGAAGTATTGATTGTTTTTTCAAAATTTAAAAAGAAATTGTAGGGACTAATCTTGTCCCTACTATTTCTGCAATTTATTCCATTAAATTGCGAAAAAAATTTTTTTTAAATTATTTTTGAAAAATTTTGACCTGTTGTTGCTTCCAGGCCTAATAACTCGAGAAGTATTGATTGTTTTTTCAAAATTTAAAAAGAAATTGTAGGGACTAATCTTGTCCCTACTATTTCTGCAATTTATTCCATTAAATTGCGAAAAAAATTTTTTTAAATTATTTTTGAAAAATTTTGACCTGTTGTTGCTTCCAGGCCTAATAACTCGAGAAGTATTGATTGTTTTTTCAAAATTTAAAAAGAAATTGTAGGGACTAATCTTGTCCCTACTATTTCTGCAATTTATTCCATTAAATTGCGAAAAAAATTTTTTTTAAATTATTTTTGAAAAATTTTGACCTGTTGTTGCTTCCAGGCCTAATAACTCGAGAAGTATTGATTGTTTTTTCAAAATTTAAAAAGAAATTGTAGGGACTAATCTTGTCCCTACTATTTCTGCAATTTATTCCATTAAATTGCGAAAAAAATTTTTTTTAATTATTTTTGAAAAATTTTGACCTGTTGTTGCTTCCAGGCCTAATAACTCGAGAAGTATTGATTGTTTTTTCAAAATTTAAAAAGAAATTGTAGGGACTAATCTTGTCCCTACTATTTCTGCAATTTATTCCATTAAATTGCGAAAAAAAATTTTTTTAAATTATTTTTGAAAAATTTTGACCTGTTGTTGCTTCCAGGCCTAATAACTCGAGAAGTATTGATTGTTTTTTCAAAATTTAAAAAGAAATTGTAGGGACTAATCTTGTCCCTACTATTTCTGCAATTTATTCCATTAAATTGCGAAAAAAATTTTTTTAAATTATTTTTGAAAAATTTTGACCTGTTGTTGCTTCCAGGCCTAATAACTCGAGAAGTATTGATTGTTTTTTCAAAATTTAAAAAGAAATTGTAGGGACTAATCTTGTCCCTACTATTTCTGCAATTTATTCCATTAAATTGCGAAAAAAAATTTTTTTAATTATTTTTGAAAAATTTTGACCTGTTGTTGCTTCCAGGCCTAATAACTCGAGAAGTATTGATTGTTTTTTCAAAATTTAAAAAGAAATTGTAGGGACTAATCTTGTCCCTACTATTTCTGCAATTTATTCCATTAAATTGCGAAAAAAATTTTTTTAAATTATTTTTGAAAAATTTTGACCTGTTGTTGCTTCCAGGCCTAATAACTCGAGAAGTATTGATTGTTTTTTCAAAATTTAAAAAGAAATTGTAGGGACTAATCTTGTCCCTACTATTTCTGCAATTTATTCCATTAAATTGCGAAAAAAATTTTTTTAAATTATTTTTGAAAAATTTTGACCTGTTGTTGCTTCCAGGCCTAATAACTCGAGAAGTATTGATTGTTTTTTCAAAATTTAAAAAGAAATTGTAGGGACTAATCTTGTCCCTACTATTTCTGCAATTTATTCCATTAAATTGCGAAAAAAAATTTTTTTTTAATTATTTTTGAAAAATTTTGACCTGTTGTTGCTTCCAGGCCTAATAACTCGAGAAGTATTGATTGTTTTTTCAAAATTTAAAAAGAAATTGTAGGGACTAATCTTGTCCCTACTATTTCTGCAATTTATTCCATTAAATTGCGAAAAAAAATTTTTTTTAATTATTTTTGAAAAATTTTGACCTGTTGTTGCTTCCAGGCCTAATAACTCGAGAAGTATTGATTGTTTTTTCAAAATTTAAAAAGAAATTGTAGGGACTAATCTTGTCCCTACTATTTCTGCAATTTATTCCATTAAATTGCGAAAAAAAATTTTTTTTAAATTATTTTTGAAAAATTTTGACCTGTTGTTGCTTCCAGGCCTAATAACTCGAGAAGTATTGATTGTTTTTTCAAAATTTAAAAAGAAATTGTAGGGACTAATCTTGTCCCTACTATTTCTGCAATTTATTCCATTAAATTGCGAAAAAAAAATTTTTTTTAATTATTTTTGAAAAATTTTGACCTGTTGTTGCTTCCAGGCCTAATAACTCGAGAAGTATTGATTGGTTTTTCAAAATTTAAAAAGAAATTGTAGGGACTAATCTTGTCCCTACTATTTCTGCAATTTATTCCATTAAATTGCGAAAAAAAAATTTTTTTTAATTATTTTTGAAAAATTTTGACCTGTTGTTGCTTCCAGGCCTAATAACTCGAGAAGTATTGATTGTTTTTTCAAAATTTAAAAAGAAATTGTAGGGACTAATCTTGTCCCTACTATTTCTGCAATTTATTCCATTAAATTGCGAAAAAAAATTTTTTTTAATTATTTTTGAAAAATTTTGACCTGTTGTTGCTTCCAGGCCTAATAACTCGAGAAGTATTGATTGTTTTTTCAAAATTTAAAAAGAAATTGTAGGGACTAATCTTGTCCCTACTATTTCTGCAATTTATTCCATTAAATTGCGAAAAAAATTTTTTTAAATTATTTTTGAAAAATTTTGACCTGTTGTTGCTTCCAGGCCTAATAACTCGAGAAGTATTGATTGTTTTTTCAAAATTTAAAAAGAAATTGTAGGGACTAATCTTGTCCCTACTATTTCTGCAATTTATTCCATTAAATTGCTAAAAAATTTTTTTTAAATTATTTTTGAAAAATTTTGACCTGTTGTTGCTTCCAGGCCTAATAACTCGAGAAGTATTGATTGTTTTTTCAAAATTTAAAAAGAAATTGTAGGGACTAATCTTGTCCCTACTATTTCTGCAATTTATTCCATTAAATTGCGAAAAAAAATTTTTTTAAATTATTTTTGAAAAATTTTGACCTGTTGTTGCTTCCAGGCCTAATAACTCGAGAAGTATTGATTGTTTTTTCAAAATTTAAAAAGAAATTGTAGGGACTAATCTTGTCCCTACTATTTCTGCAATTTATTCCATTAAATTGCGAAAAAAAATTTTTTTAATTATTTTTGAAAAATTTTGACCTGTTGTTGCTTCCAGGCCTAATAACTCGAGAAGTATTGATTGTTTTTTCAAAATTTAAAAAGAAATTGTAGGGACTAATCTTGTCCCTACTATTTCTGCAATTTATTCCATTAAATTGCGAAAAAAAATTTTTTTAAATTATTTTTGAAAAATTTTGACCTGTTGTTGCTTCCAGGCCTAATAACTCGAGAAGTATTGATTGTTTTTTCAAAATTTAAAAAGAAATTGTAGGGACTAATCTTGTCCCTACTATTTCTGCAATTTATTCCATTAAATTGCGAAAAAAATTTTTTTTAAATTATTTTTGAAAAATTTTGACCTGTTGTTGCTTCCAGGCCTAATAACTCGAGAAGTATTGATTGTTTTTTCAAAATTTAAAAAGAAATTGTAGGGACTAATCTTGTCCCTACTATTTCTGCAATTTATTCCATTAAATTGCGAAAAAAATTTTTTTAAATTATTTTTGAAAAATTTTGACCTGTTGTTGCTTCCAGGCCTAATAACTCGAGAAGTATTGATTGTTTTTTCAAAATTTAAAAAGAAATTGTAGGGACTAATCTTGTCCCTACTATTTCTGCAATTTATTCCATTAAATTGCGAAAAAAAATTTTTTTAAATTATTTTTGAAAAATTTTGACCTGTTGTTGCTTCCAGGCCTAATAACTCGAGAAGTATTGATTGTTTTTTCAAAATTTAAAAAGAAATTGTAGGGACTAATTTTGTCCCTACTATTTCTGCAATTTATTCCATTAAATTGCGAAAAAAAATTTTTTTTAATTATTTTTGAAAAATTTTGACCTGTTGTTGCTTCCAGGCCTAATAACTCGAGAAGTATTGATTGTTTTTTCAAAATTTAAAAAGAAATTGTAGGGACTAATCTTGTCCCTACTATTTCTGCAATTTATTCCATTAAATTGCGAAAAAAAATTTTTTTTAAATTATTTTTGAAAAATTTTGACCTGTTGTTGCTTCCAGGCCTAATAACTCGAGAAGTATTGATTGTTTTTTCAAAATTTAAAAAGAAATTGTAGGGACTAATCTTGTCCCTACTATTTCTGCAATTTATTCCATTAAATTGCGAAAAAAAAATTTTTTTTAATTATTTTTGAAAAATTTTGACCTGTTGTTGCTTCCAGGCCTAATAACTCGAGAAGTATTGATTGGTTTTTTCTGCAATTTATTCCATTAAATTGCGAAAAAAAAATTTTTTTTAATTATTTTTGAAAAATTTTGACCTGTTGTTGCTTCCAGGCCTAATAACTCGAGAAGTATTGATTGTTTTTTCAAAATTTAAAAAGAAATTGTAGGGACTAATCTTGTCCCTACTATTTCTGCAATTTATTCCATTAAATTGCGAAAAAAAATTTTTTTTAATTATTTTTGAAAAATTTTGACCTGTTGTTGCTTCCAGGCCTAATAACTCGAGAAGTATTGATTGTTTTTTCAAAATTTAAAAAGAAATTGTAGGGACTAATCTTGTCCCTACTATTTCTGCAATTTATTCCATTAAATTGCGAAAAAAATTTTTTTTAAATTATTTTTGAAAAATTTTGACCTGTTGTTGCTTCCAGGCCTAATAACTCGAGAAGTATTGATTGTTTTTTCAAAATTTAAAAAGAAATTGTAGGGACTAATCTTGTCCCTACTATTTCTGCAATTTATTCCATTAAATTGCGAAAAAAATTTTTTTTAAATTATTTTTGAAAAATTTTGACCTGTTGTTGCTTCCAGGCCTAATAACTCGAGAAGTATTGATTGTTTTTTCAAAATTTAAAAAGAAATTGTAGGGACTAATCTTGTCCCTACTATTTCTGCAATTTATTCCATTAAATTGCGAAAAAAATTTAGTTTAATTATTTTTGAAAAATTTTGACCTGTTGTTGCTTCCAGGCCTAATAACTCGAGAAGTATTGATTGGTTTTTCAAAATTTAAAAAGAAATTGTAGGGACTAATCTTGTCCCTACTATTTCTGCAATTTATTCCATTAAATTGCGAAAAAAATTTTTTTTAATTATTTTTGAAAAATTTTGACCTGTTGTTGCTTCCAGGCCTAATAACTCGAGAAGTATTGATTGTTTTTTCAAAATTTAAAAAGAAATTGTAGGGACTAATCTTGTCCCTACTATTTCTGCAATTTATTCCATTAAATTGCGAAAAAAAATTTTTTTAATTATTTTTGAAAAATTTTGACCTGTTGTTGCTTCCAGGCCTAATAACTCGAGAAGTATTGATTGTTTTTTCAAAATTTAAAAAGAAATTGTAGGGACTAATCTTGTCCCTACTATTTCTGCAATTTATTCCATTAAATTGCGAAAAAAAATTTTTTTTAATTATTTTTGAAAAATTTTGACCTGTTGTTGCTTCCAGGCCTAATAACTCGAGAAGTATTGATTGTTTTTTCAAAATTTAAAAAGAAATTGTAGGGACTAATCTTGTCCCTACTATTTCTGCAATTTATTCCATTAAATTGCGAAAAAAAATTTTTTTTAATTATTTTTGAAAAATTTTGACCTGTTGTTGCTTCCAGGCCTAATAACTCGAGAAGTATTGATTGTTTTTTCAAAATTTAAAAAGAAATTGTAGGGACTAATCTTGTCCCTACTATTTCTGCAATTTATTCCATTAAATTGCGAAAAAAAATTTTTTTAAATTATTTTTGAAAAATTTTGACCTGTTGTTGCTTCCAGGCCTAATAACTCGAGAAGTATTGATTGTTTTTTCAAAATTTAAAAAGAAATTGTAGGGACTAATCTTGTCCCTACTATTTCTGCAATTTATTCCATTAAATTGCGAAAAAAAATTTTTTTTAATTATTTTTGAAAAATTTTGACCTGTTGTTGCTTCCAGGCCTAATAACTCGAGAAGTATTGATTGTTTTTTCAAAATTTAAAAAGAAATTGTAGGGACTAATCTTGTCCCTACTATTTCTGCAATTTATTCCATTAAATTGCGAAAAAAAATTTTTTTTTAATTATTTTTGAAAAATTTTGACCTGTTGTTGCTTCCAGGCCTAATAACTCGAGAAGTATTGATTGTTTTTTCAAAATTTAAAAAGAAATTGTAGGGACTAATCTTGTCCCTACTATTTCTGCAATTTATTCCATTAAATTGCGAAAAAAAATTTTTTTTAATTATTTTTGAAAAATTTTGACCTGTTGTTGCTTCCAGGCCTAATAACTCGAGAAGTATTGATTGGTTTTTCAAAATTTAAAAAGAAATTGTAGGGACTAATCTTGTCCCTACTATTTCTGCAATTTATTCCATTAAATTGCGAAAAAAAAATTTTTTTAATTATTTTTGAAAAATTTTGACCTGTTGTTGCTTCCAGGCCTAATAACTCGAGAAGTATTGATTGTTTTTTCAAAATTTAAAAAGAAATTGTAGGGACTAATCTTGTCCCTACTATTTCTGCAATTTATTCCATTAAATTGCGAAAAAAAATTTTTTTAATTATTTTTGAAAAATTTTGACCTGTTGTTGCTTCCAGGCCTAATAACTCGAGAAGTATTGATTGTTTTTTCAAAATTTAAAAAGAAATTGTAGGGACTAATCTTGTCCCTACTATTTCTGCAATTTATTCCATTAAATTGCGAAAAAAATTTTTTTTAAATTATTTTTGAAAAATTTTGACCTGTTGTTGCTTCCAGGCCTAATAACTCGAGAAGTATTGATTGTTTTTTCAAAATTTAAAAAGAAATTGTAGGGACTAATCTTGTCCCTACTATTTCTGCAATTTATTCCATTAAATTGCGAAAAAAAATTTTTTTTAATTATTTTTGAAAAATTTTGACCTGTTGTTGCTTCCAGGCCTAATAACTCGAGAAGTATTGATTGTTTTTTCAAAATTTAAAAAGAAATTGTAGGGACTAATCTTGTCCCTACTATTTCTGCAATTTATTCCATTAAATTGCGAAAAAAATTTTTTTTAATTATTTTTGAAAAATTTTGACCTGTTGTTGCTTCCAGGCCTAATAACTCGAGAAGTATTGATTGGTTTTTCAAAATTTAAAAAGAAATTGTAGGGACTAATCTTGTCCCTACTATTTCTGCAATTTATTCCATTAAATTGCGAAAAAAAATTTTTTTTAATTATTTTTGAAAAATTTTGACCTGTTGTTGCTTCCAGGCCTAATAACTCGAGAAGTATTGATTGTTTTTTCAAAATTTAAAAAGAAATTGTAGGGACTAATCTTGTCCCTACTATTTCTGCAATTTATTCCATTAAATTGCGAAAAAAAATTTTTTTTAATTATTTTTGAAAAATTTTGACCTGTTGTTGCTTCCAGGCCTAATAACTCGAGAAGTATTGATTGGTTTTTCAAAATTTAAAAAGAAATTGTAGGGACTAATCTTGTCCCTACTATTTCTGCAATTTCCATAACTGCAATTTCCATAACTGCAATTTCCATAAAATTCCATAACTTTCTTACTTCGAATTTTCCAAGGAAATTCTCAAATTTTCGAACTAACTTTCTTACTTCGAATTTTCCAAGGAAATTCTCAAATTTTCGAACTAAATTTCTTACTTCGAATTTTCCAAGGAAATTCTCAAATTTTCGAACTAACTTTCTTACTTCGAATTTTCCAAGGAAATTCTCAAATTTTCGAACTAACTTTCTTACTTCGAATTTTCCAAGGAAATTCTCAAATTTTCGAACTAACTTTCTTACTTCGAATTTTCCAAGGAAATTCTCAAATTTTCGAACTAACTTTCTTACTTCGAATTTTCCAAGGAAATTCTCAAATTTTCGAACTAAATTTCTTACTTCGAATTTTCCAAGGAAATTCTCAAATTTTCGAACTAACTTTCTTACTTCGAATTTTCCAAGGAAATTCTCAAATTTTCGAACTAAATTTCTTACTTCGAATTTTCCAAGGAAATTCTCAAATTTTCGAACTAACTTTCTTACTTCGAATTTTCCAAGGAAATTCTCAAATTTTCGAACTAACTTTCTTACTTCGAATTTTCCAAGGAAATTCTCAAATTTTCGAACTAAATTTCTTACTTCGAATTTTCCAAGGAAATTCTCAAATTTTCGAACTAAATTTCTTACTTCGAATTTTCCAAGGAAATTCTCAAATTTTCGAACTAACTTTCTTACTTCGAATTTTCCAAGGAAATTCTCAAATTTTCGAACTAAATTTCTTACTTCGAATTTTCCAAGGAAATTCTCAAATTTTCGAACTAACTTTCTTACTTCGAATTTTCCAAGGAAATTCTCAAATTTTCGAACTAAATTTCTTACTTCGAATTTTCCAAGGAAATTCTCAAATTTTCGAACTAACTTTCTTACTTCGAATTTTCCAAGGAAATTCTCAAATTTTCGAACTAACTTTCTTACTTCGAATTTTCCAAGGAAATTCTCAAATTTTCGAACTAAATTTCTTACTTCGAATTTTCCAAGGAAATTCTCAAATTTTCGAACTAAATTTCTTACTTCGAATTTTCCAAGGAAATTCTCAAATTTTCGAACTAACTTTCTTACTTCGAATTTTCCAAGGAAATTCTCAAATTTTCGAACTAACTTTCTTACTTCGAATTTTCCAAGGAAATTCTCAAATTTTCGAACTAAATTTCTTACTTCGAATTTTCCAAGGAAATTCTCAAATTTTCGAACTAACTTTCTTACTTCGAATTTTCCAAGGAAATTCTCAAATTTTCGAACTAAATTTCTTACTTCGAATTTTCCAAGGAAATTCTCAAATTTTCGAACTAAATTTCTTACTTCGAATTTTCCAAGGAAATTCTCAAATTTTCGAACTAACTTTCTTACTTCGAATTTTCCAAGGAAATTCTCAAATTTTCGAACTAACTTTCTTACTTCGAATTTTCCAAGGAAATTCTCAAATTTTCGAACTAAATTTCTTACTTCGAATTTTCCAAGGAAATTCTCAAATTTTCGAACTAACTTTCTTACTTCGAATTTTCCAAGGAAATTCTCAAATTTTCGAACTAAATTTCTTACTTCGAATTTTCCAAGGAAATTCTCAAATTTTCGAACTAAATTTCTTACTTCGAATTTTCCAAGGAAATTCTCAAATTTTCGAACTAACTTTCTTACTTCGAATTTTCCAAGGAAATTCTCAAATTTTCGAACTAACTTTCTTACTTCGAATTTTCCAAGGAAATTCTCAAATTTTCGAACTAACTTTCTTACTTCGAATTTTCCAAGGAAATTCTCAAATTTTCGAACTAAATTTCTTACTTCGAATTTTCCAAGGAAATTCTCAAATTTTCGAACTAAATTTCTTACTTCGAATTTTCCAAGGAAATTCTCAAATTTTCGAACTAACTTTCTTACTTCGAATTTTCCAAGGAAATTCTCAAATTTTCGAACTAAATTTCTTACTTCGAATTTTCCAAGGAAATTCTCAAATTTTCGAACTAAATTTCTTACTTCGAATTTTCCAAGGAAATTCTCAAATTTTCGAACTAACTTTCTTACTTCGAATTTTCCAAGGAAATTCTCAAATTTTCGAACTAAATTTCTTACTTCGAATTTTCCAAGGAAATTCTCAAATTTTCGAACTAACTTTCTTACTTCGAATTTTCCAAGGAAATTCTCAAATTTTCGAACTAACTTTCTTACTTCGAATTTTCCAAGGAAATTCTCAAATTTTCGAACTAACTTTCTTACTTCGAATTTTCCAAGGAAATTCTCAAATTTTCGAACTAACTTTCTTACTTCGAATTTTCCAAGGAAATTCTCAAATTTTCGAACTAACTTTCTTACTTCGAATTTTCCAAGGAAATTCTCAAATTTTCGAACTAAATTTCTTACTTCGAATTTTCCAAGGAAATTCTCAAATTTTCGAACTAACTTTCTTACTTCGAATTTTCCAAGGAAATTCTCAAATTTTCGAACTAAATTTCTTACTTCGAATTTTCCAAGGAAATTCTCAAATTTTCGAACTAAATTTCTTACTTCGAATTTTCCAAGGAAATTCTCAAATTTTCGAACTAAATTTCTTACTTCGAATTTTCCAAGGAAATTCTCAAATTTTCGAACTAAATTTCTTACTTCGAATTTTCCAAGGAAATTCTCAAATTTTCGAACTAACTTTCTTACTTCGAATTTTCCAACTCAAATTTTCGAACTAAATTTCTTACTTCGAATTTTCCAAGGAAATTCTCAAATTTTCGAACTAACTTTCTTACTTCGAATTTTCCAACTCAAATTTTCGAACTAAATTTCTTACTTCGAATTTTCCAAGGAAATTCTCAAATTTTCGAACTAACTTTCTTACTTCGAATTTTCCAAGGAAATTCTCAAATTTTCGAACTAAATTTCTTACTTCGAATTTTCCAAGGAAATTCTCAAATTTTCGAACTAACTTTCTTACTTCGAATTTTCCAAGGAAATTCTCAAATTTTCGAACTAACTTTCTTACTTCGAATTTTCCAACTCAAATTTTCGAACTAACTTTCTTACTTCGAATTTTCCAAGGAAATTCTCAAATTTTCGAACTAACTTTCTTACTTCGAATTTTCCAAGGAAATTCTCAAATTTTCGAACTAACTTTCTTACTTCGAATTTTCCAAGGAAATTCTCAAATTTTCGAACTAACTTTCTTACTTCGAATTTTCCAAGGAAATTCTCAAATTTTCGAACTAACTTTCTTACTTCGAATTTTCCAAGGAAATTCTCAAATTTTCGAACTAACTTTCTTACTTCGAATTTTCCAAGGAAATTCTCAAATTTTCGAACTAATTTTCCAAGGAAATTAAAAAGATTGATTTGGATTAAATACCGAGTCTCGCGTCGTCTCTCTTTCTTTAAGGTGTTCTGTGGGATTTTAAGTAGAGATCGGAATTTGTTCCGTACCATATTCCGTACCCTATTATTCATGCAGCAGAGTTGATTTTTCTCAATAAATACTCTGCTCTAGGGTTGGATTTTTCGAACTGGGCCGTTCGAGTCTTTTTCGGGCCAAAATTCAAGGCCCAGCCAAAATTCGAGGCCCAGTAAAACGAACAGGGCCCCCAACCTTATTCTGCTCTGAATTTAGCACCTATGTTCCGATATCATGTTCCGATATTATGCTTCCGATATCATAGCTGAATTTGTAGATCTCTCTAATCCCATTAACGATTATGAGAATAAAATGATATAATAATAATATAGCCAACTAGCTTGGGCATTGCTATTAATTGCAGAATTTGTTGGCTCACAATCTTACTCATGGTTTAATAAAATTTTTAAAAAGTTGGGTAAAGGAGACAAAAGGGAAATGCTGTCGCATAAACATTACTCAGTTTAAGGTAACTCAGTTTAATAAACTACAAATTTAAAATATTAAATGTGAATTATAAGCATTTTTTAAAATCATTCAAGCATTTTAAAATAATTCTAGCAAATTATTTTAATAACTCGAGAAGTATTGATTTAATAACTCGAGAAGTATTGACTTCTCGCCTAATAACTCGAGAAGTATTGATTGTTTTTTCAAAATTTAAAAAGAAATTGTAGGGATTTTCGAACTAACTTTCTTACTTCGAATTTTCCAAGGAAATTCTCAAATTTTCGAACTAAATTTCTTACTTCGAATTTTCCAAGGAAATTCTCAAATTTTCGAACTAAATTTCTTACTTCGAATTTTCCAAGGAAATTCTCAAATTTTCGAACTAACTTTCTTACTTCGAATTTTCCAACTCAAATTTTCGAACTAAATTTCTTACTTCGAATTTTCCAAGGAAATTCTCAAATTTTCGAACTAACTTTCTTACTTCGAATTTTCCAACTCAAATTTTCGAACTAAATTTCTTACTTCGAATTTTCCAAGGAAATTCTCAAATTTTCGAACTAAATTTCTTACTTCGAATTTTCCAAGGAAATTCTCAAATTTTCGAACTAACTTTCTTACTTCGAATTTTCCAAGGAAATTCTCAAATTTTCGAACTAAATTTCTTACTTCGAATTTTCCAAGGAAATTCTCAAATTTTCGAACTAAATTTCTTACTTCGAATTTTCCAAGGAAATTCTCAAATTTTCGAACTAACTTTCTTACTTCGAATTTTCCAAGGAAATTCTCAAATTTTCGAACTAACTTTCTTACTTCGAATTTTCCAAGGAAATTCTCAAATTTTCGAACTAACTTTCTTACTTCGAATTTTCCAAGGAAATTCTCAAATTTTCGAACTAAATTTCTTACTTCGAATTTTCCAAGGAAATTCTCAAATTTTCGAACTAAATTTCTTACTTCGAATTTTCCAAGGAAATTCTCAAATTTTCGAACTAACTTTCTTACTTCGAATTTTCCAAGGAAATTCTCAAATTTTCGAACTAAATTTCTTACTTCGAATTTTCCAAGGAAATTCTCAAATTTTCGAACTAAATTTCTTACTTCGAATTTTCCAAGGAAATTCTCAAATTTTCGAACTAACTTTCTTACTTCGAATTTTCCAAGGAAATTCTCAAATTTTCGAACTAAATTTCTTACTTCGAATTTTCCAAGGAAATTCTCAAATTTTCGAACTAACTTTCTTACTTCGAATTTTCCAAGGAAATTCTCAAATTTTCGAACTAACTTTCTTACTTCGAATTTTCCAAGGAAATTCTCAAATTTTCGAACTAACTTTCTTACTTCGAATTTTCCAAGGAAATTCTCAAATTTTCGAACTAACTTTCTTACTTCGAATTTTCCAAGGAAATTCTCAAATTTTCGAACTAACTTTCTTACTTCGAATTTTCCAAGGAAATTCTCAAATTTTCGAACTAACTTTCTTACTTCGAATTTTCCAACTCAAATTTTCGAACTAAATTTCTTACTTCGAATTTTCCAAGGAAATTCTCAAATTTTCGAACTAACTTTCTTACTTCGAATTTTCCAAGGAAATTCTCAAATTTTCGAACTAACTTTCTTACTTCGAATTTTCCAAGGAAATTCTCAAATTTTCGAACTAACTCTCTTACTTCGAATTTTCCAAGGAAATTCTCAAATTTTCGAACTAACTTTCTTACTTCGAATTTTCCAAGGAAATTCTCAAATTTTCGAACTAACTTTCTTACTTCGAATTTTCCAAGGAAATTCTCAAATTTTCGAACTAACTTTCTTACTTCGAATTTTCCAAGGAAATTCTCAAATTTTCGAACTAACTTTCTTACTTCGAATTTTCCAAGGAAATTCTCAAATTTTCGAACTAAATTTCTTACTTCGAATTTTCCAAGGAAATTCTCAATTTTTCGAACTAACTTTCTTACTTCGAATTTTCCAAGGAAATTCTCAAATTTTCGAACTAAATTTCTTACTTCGAATTTTCCAAGGAAATTCTCAAATTTTCGAACTAACTTTCTTACTTCGAATTTTCCAAGGAAATTCTCAAATTTTCGAACTAACTTTCTTACTTCGAATTTTCCAACTCAAATTTTCGAACTAACTTTCTTACTTCGAATTTTCCAACTCAAATTTTCGAACTAACTTTCTTACTTCGAATTTTCCAAGGAAATTCTCAAATTTTCGAACTAACTTTCTTACTTCGAATTTTCCAAGGAAATTCTCAAATTTTCGAACTAACTTTCTTACTTCGAATTTTCCAAGGAAATTCTCAAATTTTCGAACTAAATTTCTTACTTCGAATTTTCCAAGGAAATTCTCAAATTTTCGAACTAACTTTCTTACTTCGAATTTTCCAAGGAAATTCTCAAATTTTCGAACTAACTTTCTTACTTCGAATTTTCCAACTCAAATTTTCGAACTAAATTTCTTACTTCGAATTTTCCAAGGAAATTCTCAAATTTTCGAACTAACTTTCTTACTTCGAATTTTCCAACTCAAATTTTCGAACTAACTTTCTTACTTCGAATTTTCCAAGGAAATTCTCAAATTTTCGAACTAACTTTCTTACTTCGAATTTTCCAAGGAAATTCTCAAATTTTCGAACTAACTCTCTTACTTCGAATTTTCCAAGGAAATTCTCAAATTTTCGAACTAACTTTCTTACTTCGAATTTTCCAAGGAAATTCTCAAATTTTCGAACTAACTTTCTTACTTCGAATTTTCCAAGGAAATTCTCAAATTTTCGAACTAACTTTCTTACTTCGAATTTTCCAAGGAAATTCTCAAATTTTCGAACTAACTTTCTTACTTCGAATTTTCCAAGGAAATTCTCAAATTTTCGAACTAAATTTCTTACTTCGAATTTTCCAAGGAAATTCTCAATTTTTCGAACTAACTTTCTTACTTCGAATTTTCCAAGGAAATTCTCAAATTTTCGAACTAAATTTCTTACTTCGAATTTTCCAAGGAAATTCTCAAATTTTCGAACTAACTTTCTTACTTCGAATTTTCCAAGGAAATTCTCAAATTTTCGAACTAACTTTCTTACTTCGAATTTTCCAACTCAAATTTTCGAACTAACTTTCTTACTTCGAATTTTCCAACTCAAATTTTCGAACTAACTTTCTTACTTCGAATTTTCCAAGGAAATTCTCAAATTTTCGAACTAACTTTCTTACTTCGAATTTTCCAAGGAAATTCTCAAATTTTCGAACTAACTTTCTTACTTCGAATTTTCCAAGGAAATTCTCAAATTTTCGAACTAAATTTCTTACTTCGAATTTTCCAAGGAAATTCTCAAATTTTCGAACTAACTTTCTTACTTCGAATTTTCCAAGGAAATTCTCAAATTTTCGAACTAACTTTCTTACTTCGAATTTTCCAAGGAAATTCTCAAATTTTCGAACTAAATTTCTTACTTCGAATTTTCCAAGGAAATTCTCAATTTTTCGAACTAACTTTCTTACTTCGAATTTTCCAAGGAAATTCTCAAATTTTCGAACTAAATTTCTTACTTCGAATTTTCCAAGGAAATTCTCAAATTTTCGAACTAACTTTCTTACTTCGAATTTTCCAAGGAAATTCTCAAATTTTCGAACTAACTTTCTTACTTCGAATTTTCCAACTCAAATTTTCGAACTAACTTTCTTACTTCGAATTTTCCAACTCAAATTTTCGAACTAACTTTCTTACTTCGAATTTTCCAAGGAAATTCTCAAATTTTCGAACTAACTTTCTTACTTCGAATTTTCCAAGGAAATTCTCAAATTTTCGAACTAACTTTCTTACTTCGAATTTTCCAAGGAAATTCTCAAATTTTCGAACTAAATTTCTTACTTCGAATTTTCCAAGGAAATTCTCAAATTTTCGAACTAACTTTCTTACTTCGAATTTTCCAAGGAAATTCTCAAATTTTCGAACTAACTTTCTTACTTCGAATTTTCCAACTCAAATTTTCGAACTAAATTTCTTACTTCGAATTTTCCAAGGAAATTCTCAAATTTTCGAACTAACTTTCTTACTTCGAATTTTCCAAGGAAATTCTCAAATTTTCGAACTAACTTTCTTACTTCGAATTTTCCAAGGAAATTCTCAAATTTTCGAACTAACTCTCTTACTTCGAATTTTCCAAGGAAATTCTCAAATTTTCGAACTAACTTTCTTACTTCGAATTTTCCAAGGAAATTCTCAAATTTTCGAACTAACTTTCTTACTTCGAATTTTCCAAGGAAATTCTCAAATTTTCGAACTAACTTTCTTACTTCGAATTTTCCAAGGAAATTCTCAAATTTTCGAACTAACTTTCTTACTTCGAATTTTCCAAGGAAATTCTCAAATTTTCGAACTAACTTTCTTACTTCGAATTTTCCAAGGAAATTCTCAAATTTTCGAACTAATTTTCCAAGGAAATTAAAAAGATTGATTTGGATTAAATACCGAGTCTCGCGTCGTCTCTCTTTCTTTAAGGTGTTCTGTGGGATTTTAAGTAGAGATCGGAATTTGTTCCGTACCATATTCCGTACCCTATTATTCATGCAGCAGAGTTGATTTTTCTCAATAAATACTCTGCTCTAGGGTTGGATTTTTCGAACTGGGCCGTTCGAGTCTTTTTCGGGCCAAAATTCAAGGCCCAGCCAAAATTCGAGGCCCAGTAAAACGAACAGGGCCCCCAACCTTATTCTGCTCTGAATTTAGCACCTATGTTCCGATATCATGTTCCGATATTATGCTTCCGATATCATAGCTGAATTTGTAGATCTCTCTAATCCCATTAACGATTATGAGAATAAAATGATATAATAATAATATAGCCAACTAGCTTGGGCATTGCTATTAATTGCAGAATTTGTTGGCTCACAATCTTACTCATGGTTTAATAAAATTTTTAAAAAGTTGGGTAAAGGAGACAAAAGGGAAATGCTGTCGCATAAACATTACTCAGTTTAAGGTAACTCAGTTTAATAAACTACAAATTTAAAATATTAAATGTGAATTATAAGCATTTTTTAAAATCATTCAAGCATTTTAAAATAATTCTAGCAAATTCAGAATTATTGTCTCGTGTGATTTTTACTTATAATTTAAATAAAGTGTAAATAAATTGAAAATTTTGTACACTTTCTACAGTAATTTGGCATTTTATAGTCAAAATGAACTTAAAATACTTTGTAAAAATATGGGAAAATGTGGCATAATAATGTTTTTTTAATTAAAGTTTTATATGAAAATGCAAACAAGACAAACACTTTTACTTTTGACGGTATATTTTTTATATTTCATATCATCTTCGCTTGTTTAATCTAGATCCTAGATTTTTTTTATTTTTTATTCAATGCTTGTGAATAAGTATTTTCTTTTGTTAATAATCTGAAGTTAATGAGAGAAAAGAATTTATTGTGCCGAGCATTTGTATTATCACTTTATTCACCTGTTGGCAAGAACCACACAATTCTTTGTCCGATTCATTTGGATTTAAATGTTTTTAAATAGTTCTTCATTTTTTTCTCTATTTTTGATTTTAGTAAAACAGAACAGATCACCTTGTAGCTTCAAAATATGAACGAAACCACTGCATAAAAACTCTTACTTAAAATATTTTGATTTCCCGTTTTAATAAGTTAAGGCATATGCGATTTTAAAGGTCCTGATGTTGACGCCAAACAATCCGGTATGTTTTAAAAATTATTTTATATAATTTCAAAATATTAGGTCTTCAATTATTACAACACTTCGGGAACTTTTTACATTCTTACAGCAAAATATGGCAGTATTGCCTTTCTCAATCTTTTTGCTATTATATTTAATTTTTTTATGGTTTATACAACTTGGATAAATAAGTAATTTAATTTTAGAGTATTAATTAAATCTATATCAATTTACCATTAAAAAAATATGTAAAAATATATTTCCAGATGTTTTCATCATCGAATTAATATTTATATTGCATTGAGCTCTTTATTCTCAATACCAGTCAATGTGGGATTAAGCGTCAAATTCTTTATTCTTCTATTCGGAATTAATTTTATCAACCTTATTTCATGTTTTTATATTCAAGCTTTACCTTTTTTATGTTCAATTTTTACTAACCAGCTTAGATTATTTATTGGATTTGATAGACTTCTTAGTATTGCTTTTCCTTTATGGTAAATCTTTATATCTCTGGATTTAGTTTAATATTAGTAAAATGACTAGTAACTAGCATTGCTTAACGGTTTACCAAAATCCGTAAACCGGCATATATCGTGTATGATATATGCCGTTTGTTTTCTAGGACTCGCTATAACGAATGACTAACAGAATAACTCAAATAATTTAATAACTTATTTATCACAAGATTAATAAGGAGGTTGGAATATGCAATCAGTTATATAGATTACATTTGTTAATTTATATTGTCTGATTTTATATGAGCCCATTAACTAACATTAACACAAAATGAGAGACACTAAATAAAAAAAGCTTTTAATATTTCAATTAATTTTACAATTTATCTACAAAATCACAGGTACAAATTCAATGATCGCTATAAATCTGTTACTATTCTTGCTGTTTTGGCTATACTAAGAACATCCCGCACTTCTTGGCTAATCTTAAACATGGCGATCGAATTTCCCGAAAGGTAAATTTATGATAATTTATTAATTAATTATCTATTTAAATTATAATAAATTATAACTGTTGTTACCTGGAAGAAAATACACAACAATCTACTTCACAATTCATAATATTTACATATTTACGAATAAAATATATAAATTAAATTTGAAATTAACATAGGTGGAAAGGGAAAAAGCGCTGTCAACATAAAACTATCCGAATGATTGGAAAAGCTTAGTGGGTATAGCATTAAATAAGTGGGTCTGTACATTGGCTATCTAGTTGTAAAGGGGTGAATGGGAAAATGAATAATGTGTTTGGAAATAATTGATCGGGAAATTAAATAATAGAATTAGGGACTAATATGTCTTACATTATTGAGTATTACTATCATCTCTTATTACTTACTTATTATCATACTTATTACAATATTTATAAGCAAAATCTATAAATACGTTTCCAGACCTGTAATATGTACATCTGGGGACCTAGTCCAACCAGAAATTTACCAAGAAACTTATGTCACTTCAAATGTTTATAATGTATTAACTATTGTATGTTATGTGGCTATGTGGATTTTAATAATTTTGAGAAAGGAAACTAATCCAAATATTAGACGGATATGTAATTCGTTGACTGCAATTATTGTTGTTAATTTTATCGGGACATTAAATGTGAGTTAACTTTTGTAATTAAAATTGTTAAAGGAATGGTGTAAAGATTTATCTGTCAGCGTCCATTATAAAATTGTCGCACACGCTGACGCTCGTTAACACTTTTCCTTGACAATTTTTTTGCCTTGACAATATTAGAAACTGAAATGTTGACAAGTTTATTATAATACACGTATGCTTTTTCAATAGATCATATGAAAAATTGTCAAGTCTTAATAGAAGTACATATATACTTCCTGGCTTAACTTTCGCAAAATTATAATTTAATCCTAATAACTGTTAAACTCACATCAGTTTAAAAAGATCAATAGTTTATTTATCAGACACAAATTTGGTCTTTGATTACGCCAAAGTTGTCATTTTCTGCCGTGGATATTGATAGTTATATTACAGTTCCAACCTTGCTTATGTTTGTTGTAGCAGCTGGAAGTAATATGCCTATTTTGTATTTTTTTAGGTTTGTAAAATTTCTAAAGTTCACAATAAGGCTAGTAACGAAACAAAATTTTTTTGACTATAACCCTGATCTGATATAAAGTTAAAATTTTAAGCAAGGACTACAAAAAAGCTTTCAAAAAAAGCTTTAAACATTTATTTTGTGGCAAACCGCTAACAACACATACAATGTCAATTTCAATACCAAATCGTTCACAAAATGCTGGGAATGTTCGGAACAGAATTAATATTGCAAGAATGAATATAAATCCAATTGTCATATAATACCCAATTTTATTTAATTTTATACTTTCGAATAAAGCTGTATCATTTACCATTCTAATAAGGAACATGTTATAACTATTTTTGCTTATTTAATATCACTGTAACGACAAATATAAATCTAAATATCTACAAGGACTTGGACTTTGGACTAAAATATAATTTAATCAGTAGTGTTGCTCGAGACTAATGGCAACACATCTACTTTTAATAATGGTAGAGAAATTAAAGAATTTTTTTTACAGAATAAAAATAACATCAGCAGTAAAACTTTGCGGGTCCAAATTTGCGGACCAGAAACTTGCGTATCCGAATTCTGCAAATCTGAGCTTTGTGGACCAGAAATCCACGAACCACATTTGTGCCTCTTGGATTTAGGAAATTTCAAAGATTTAAGTAGTCAGCGTTAAATATGGAGCCCTTAGAGAACTTACAAATTTATTTTGAATAAATTATAAAATTCGTTTATTTAGACTAAAATACTACAATTTTTAATTAAAATATTTTTCAAATTGAATCCATTGAATTCTTTTTCTTTTGAATTAATTCTTTAAAAAAAATTTATCTTCCTCCTTCTCTTTAAACTACACATTGTTAAAGGCATTAACCAAACCAGTTCCTCCTCGTGGATTCCGAAAATTAATACGGTTACCTTCAATTGTAAATTCACGACTTGAGGAGAACCAACTGTTATTCTTTGTTATCAGAATTTTGTTTGAATCGTTTGTAACCTCCTCCTTTTCAAAAGTGTTTCCTTCCCCAATCATTTTAGTTTTATCAATACCACCAGAAATTTCAATACGACTAATGCCCTGTACATCAGCGATATGCATCTAAATATTAAAAGTAGGCTTCAGTGAATGACGAATGTTTGCTAGTTTACGGATTATATCCGAAATAATTCTGAGGTAAAAAAAGTCATCCTATATTTTGATTTTGGGTCTGTGTCCGGAAACGTGCCCAGCGTAAAGATTGTTTTTCCCTGGAATTAAATATCTCTTAGCTATTTGACACATTAAGAACAGCCCAAATGACATGTTAATCTTGTGCAAATATGAAAGCTATGTAAAGATCAAAAGTGGGTCGGAACAGTCAGAGGTGTCGGAAATCGGAAGAGCCTGAAATCGGAACTTGCTGTAAAGTTGGAACTCGGAAATCAAAATTTTTTTCGGAAATCGCAAGTCGGAAATCGGAATTCCGACCCACCTCTGGTAAAGATGTCTTATTCTATAATAAACACTGTACAGAATACTATTAAATTAGCCGAAAATATAATTCGGATTTTTTACTACCTCGAACTTGTTAATGCCATGAAATATTTCAAGAATGTCGGTTATTTGCTTATTTGGCTTGATGTGATCAAATACATATTTCTTTGTAGAGGTAGAAATATTCCCGACCCATCCATCAACGCGAATATCAATAGCCTTTCCTTTAAGCTTTTTATAACTATTATTGATAATACTTGATAAATCTATGCCACGCCCTTTTATTTTTATCTTTTCTCCAATTTTCTCAATTCTAACTCCCTTTATGTTCGTTACACCTTCATTAATATAACTATGATCCTCATCATTGATTGATATCTCTGTTTTCATCCAATAATCAGTAGCCTTTAAGTTATTCCCATTAATTATCGCCATTTTAACACCACCACTGATTTCTAGCATTTTAACAAACACAGTAGAATGTTTAGGGCTTTCAACAAGAATTCCATCATTGAATACGATAACTTTAACAAAATCACATCCTCCAGTCCAACCTTTATATTTAAATATTATTTAGTAATAGGTAGGAATCGGATTTATATTTAAATAAGGCACAAAAACTACCTTAGTCTTGAACAAGCCTTGACTGACCAGTGTCTGATTATTGAATTCAAATATAGTAGAATGAAGACAGAAGTGACCAGTGATAGATGTGATAAAAATGGAAAGACAGTGGTCAGTTCGCGGGCAGGGTCGCTTCAGTGATTTATTTAAATATAAATCTGATCCGTAGTAATAGGGTCAAAATCTGACCAAGCCCGAGCCCGAAACTCGTGGTTTCTTATCTAATTTATAATTTAATAAAGAGAAATCATGAGCCTATGGTGGATCTATTATCTATAAACTTATGAAATTTAGTTTAGTTTTGCCTACTTTTGCTATTCCTTCCAAATGGGAATTCTGGGCCTAGTGAGGATTCTGAGTTAAAAGAATCGCTTCCTTGATTGGTATTAGCTGTTGATTCAACATTGTTTGAATCGTTTGTACTCTCTTCCTCTTCAATAGTGTTTCCTAGACCAAACATGAAAGCTTCTTTAATTCCACCAGGTATTTTAATATTATCGCTCTGTACATGAGCATTATGTATCTAAATATTAAAACTAAGCCTGTATTGTTATATTAGGACCTTCAGGGAACGACCGATTTATGTTTTAAGAATTTAAGGTATTATTCATAAATGATTCTGAATGTAAACTAGGCAAGGTTATATATTTAATGTTGGCGTTGTGACTGGAAAATATCAGACAGATTGAAGATCGTTCTTCTCTTGAATTCAATATCGAGTTAGATCGCTTATGAACACATCAGGGAGAAATAACATTCAGGTATTAAATTTTTTTCAAACAGCAAAGTAATGTTAAGATCTGTTTATATATTAAAAACAGTACAGAAATACCATTATATTTCCAAACATAAATTTAGATTTACTATTACCTCGAGATTTTTAATACCACCACTTATTGTTAAAGAATCCTTTATTTGAAGACCCCTTAAGCGTGGCTTGATTTGGCCAAATACATATTCCTTTATAGGAATAGTTACATTACAAAGCCATCCATTAATACGAACTTTAATAGCATTTGCTTTTAACACTTCATATCCCACAAATTTTGTAGATTTCATGTTGTGTCCATGAATTTTTGCTCTTACTACACTACCACTAATTTCCAGATTTTTAACAAACTCAGTAGAATGCCTAGGGCTTTCAACAAGAATTCCTTCATTGAATACGATTACTTTCACAAAATCACATTCTCCGCTCCAAGCTTTATATTTAAATTTATTTAGTAAAAGGTTTGCTGGTTTCGTCAAATTCTAACCGAACCAGTGCAATAAACTACAGGGTTTTCGGTTGGTTTGAAATAAAGAACCGTGTTTCTGACTGGTACGAATTTTGGGAAAACTATAGAAAAGTTAGATTTTCGAGCGATTCTCGAGATTTAATCTTGATTCTCATACAATACTCCAATTTGCTCTCTAGTGCAAATAACATATGTAGCAAATTAAAACGTGGGACAATGTAGGGTATGCTCTATAAACATTTAAAATTTACAATGAGTTTTGCTTACTTTGGCTATTCACTCCAGATGGTAATTCTGAGCCAACTGGTGAATATGTGTCAGACGATGATACTGATCCACCAAATGAAAATCCTTTGCCAAAGCCGAGTCGCGAGGCAAATGCACGTAATCCATTGCCAAAAAATGATCCTGTGTTAAGATTATTTTTTCAATTAAACGATGCGATCCTCCACCAAATGGTAGATGATCGCATATTTAATAAACCTTGTGTCTCTTCGACTTTTTGCATTCCAACATTTGAACTTTCCCCTTCCTTAGATTTTCCTTTATTTTTAGCAAGTTCACTATCATATTCCTCTCTTTTTGTTTTATCGCTAAGAACATTATAAGCCACAGACAATTTTTTCAAATTTTCAATAAAGTCTTTATCGCTCTGTTTGGCATTTCGATTTTTCTCTTTCATTTCATAAAATGCATCTTCAATCTCAATTGGCGTAGCATTTTTATCAACCTTTAATGTTTTGTAGTGGGTGGCTTCAATTTTCACAATAAAATTGAAGAAAGAAATCAAAAGGATCAAATGGCTAAATGCCATTTTTCTAATCCTTTATTTAACTCTAAAGAATTTTAGGAAGAAATTTAATTTAATTATGAAAGAAATTTAATTATTTATTTTTAAAATGATTTTTTGGTAAATTATTATTCTCTTAAATAGCCAGTTAATTATGATGTAATAATTTCTTAATTATAGATATTTGCCCTTTTTTCTTTTATCTTTAGTTTTTTATGTCTCACTAATTTCTCAACTATTTGCCCTTTATGTTTTTCTTTTGATTTTACTGGATATATTAAAATTTAAGCTGATATCTAAACCAAGAAATTTTTTGATTTCATAATTTAATATTAATTTTTATTTGACTTTTTGTTTTTTAACTTTTACATAGGATTTAATTATTCCCTCTGAATCCATTCGTCACGGATGGGATCTCTTCCGCCTTCCGTCTTCCATTATATATTTTCTTCTTATACTCTTCCACCTTCTGTTTTACATTTTTTAAAATACGTAATCTAATAGTTTAGATGTCTCTTTCAATTTTAAAGAAAATATTTTAATCAAAGTGCATGAAAAATATGTTTTATGTCTTGATAAGTTCTCAACTATTTGCCCTTTATGTTTTTTTAATTTTTTAAATATTACATATATCAAAATTTAATCTAATATCTGAACCAGGAAATTTTTTGATTTTACAATTTAATTTACTTAATTTTTTATTTAACATTTTATAAATTTTTAAAATTCCACTAGAATTTGGGCCATGTTTTCACTACCAAATGAATTAACAATCATACTTTTCTGAAAGGCCGTCTCCATCATTTTTAGTAAAATGAATATCAAGTACCTCGGCGTAGTGTTACCTCTATTTAGTTAATATTACCAAATTGCAAAAAATTTACAGCATTATCCATTTACTTATAATACGAATTCCATAATTATAAAGCAAAAAATGCATAGTTACCTAACTCTTTAAGAGGCGTTAAACAGTCACTACGGCGAATAAATCTAACAATGTAGACGAGTGATTTTAAGACAATAAACTGCAACAATCTATCAAGGGCCGCTCTATTGGAGATTAAATATTTCTAGTTTACCGATCAGTTATCATAGGTGCGCATTTCCCTGGCTCACACTCTCTGTCGTCCTATTTCATCATTTTCTGCTCTTGTCCTTTTACTTACAGCAATATGACAATGTCTTAAGTAAAATAATTCGGCCATGGCTCAATCTGTGCAAATCATAATATTGCACTTGAATAGCCATGTTAATGACGGAATATATGTTTATTTAATCTTTTAAATTTGTTTAATATCAAGGAGTTATCCTAGACTATATTCGAACTTGCACTTTGTTTTACAGATTTACCGCGCTAAAGTAGATGTTATAATATCCGTTTCCGGACAGCAATTTTTCTCGCTCTGGCTCAAGGTTCATTTGGATTAATATTTAAATCACTGAAATTAAGGCAAAATCATCATTTGAATATCATTTTAGTTTGATCAGAATATTTTGATTTAAAGGTTACGCATTTAAAAGGTTTTTTTAATATCATAGGTATGCTTAGAATATAGACGGTATTACTAAGTAATCTCCACTAATTTTCTTTTTCCTTTCGCTCAGTTTTCTTGTTCAAAAGCTTCGGAACAATAAACATGGTATAAAATTATTGCGAATGATTTGTAAAGGACAATTAATATACCGGGAGGAGAGCTTAATTACCTTAAATTGTAATTAATTACCTTAATCAAATAATGACAAAACACGTTTCTCTTTATTTTCAATGATATTTTCTTCCTCAAAACTATCACATGAACGAAAGAACTAGCCGGCTATTATGATCAGACTAGTCTAATACAGGCTTTTATCAAGTAATCTAACTAACTGTTTCTTATAATTAAAGTTTCTGTCCCACAGGTAGTCAGTAACTATAATAGTGTAACAATAATAGTAAAATTTTATCAGTGGGTCAAAGGAAACAACTTAGTAAAGTAATTCTGTAAATTAGAAATTAATAAAATTAATGTTTTGAATGCAAAACTGAAAGAATAATTTTATACTAATATCCGAAAAATTGATAAAAATGAATGGTTAATAAAACAAAAAAACAATTTAAAATTTACCGACACTGAAAAGAATTGAATAGTTGAATAAGTCTTATAAATTTTATTTTTTTTATAAATTCCAAAAATTCTCTGTTCAACTATCCAATTGCTAAACTACAAATTCAGTTTTAGTTAAAAAAATTTTTTTTGTTAATGATCCTGAAACGGATCACTACTATAGCTAGGTTTAGATAAACTACATGGTAGTAATCGTTTTACAATCCCAAATCAAAAAAGTTTTAAAAAATTTTGCACTGAGTTGATTTAAATTTTGATTTCCTTAATTTTTATATATTAACGAATTTCCTTGAAAATAATGTTCCATAGAGAGCAGATATTAAAAAGTTATCAGAAATAGGACTAT
Source organism: Meloidogyne arenaria (assembly GCA_036172955.1). Taxonomy (NCBI): domain Eukaryota; kingdom Metazoa; phylum Nematoda; class Chromadorea; order Rhabditida; family Meloidogynidae; genus Meloidogyne; species Meloidogyne arenaria. The sequence continues at coordinate 352,522 of JARQAB010000029.1, read as the reverse complement.
ATTCAATACAAAACCCAATCCAACAAATTTGAAATTTCTCCCCAAACCCCCAGGCCGTCACTGATCCTAATTTTCGTCATCACGATCCATCCCTGCAGGACAGTATGGAAAAATAATAAAGTCTTGTAGGTAGGGTTTAAGTAATATTTTTTAAGCTAATTCTGTTGTATGTGTAAATTTCATTTAAAGTCGAAACTTCGACTTTAAATCAACTCAGAATTTAAAAATACCATAAAATACCGAAAATGAATATAAAAACCTTAAATAATATATGGATAAATATTTTAAAGTTAATCCTTTTCAGTTTAATACAGAGATGTACCAAAAATAAACACAGAAAAATTCGGAATAACAATAATCGAAATTTCGGAACATCTCTAGGCAAGTATGGAGAACTTTAGTTTATCTATAATCGAAATTTTTGAGATGTCGATCAAGATATTATACGGCCCTCTTATCTCTGATGCCTATCAGACCTACTGTATAAATTTTTTTATAACTTTTAATTTATCCATATATCATTAAGCTAAATAGTGCTTAGTGACGGAAATAGCTCTGATCAACTGGACCAAAATGCTCGGTAACACCCATATAAACCAAACGAAGATTTTCCAAATAATTGCCTCCAGTTGACGAGCTTGAACCAGCTATATACTTCTGTGCAATAGGACTGAATAAAAAAAATTTTTTAATGAGACTGGATTTTCATTCTAGCCTCGCTTTGTTTTAGCATGGCCATTTCACCTGTATAGGAAATCTTAGCCACAATAACAGGATAAATGAGTGAATTTCTATTATGAGTAAAGGTGATGCAGGTTCTAATAGAAGAAACATCGAACTCGATTTCTATATTAGGGGTTTGAAATGTAAGTGCTTATTATCAATGCAGGCCTTGACAATTCAGTTAAGCCTATACAATCCAGTCAAAAACTCGAAAATTCTCAACACTTTACGGTAATACTGTGTTTCTTATGCAATAATACTTTAAGCGATCAAAAATCTCTGTGTTTAATTAAAAAATATATTGGCTACCATTCTGGATCGAGTTCAACAATTTTTGTAATTGACGTCTAAAATAAATTTTAAACTGATTTTACTACACAATAAGTTAGTAAACCTGAGGCGAATATGTGAAAACTCCTCCAATGGCATTTTGAAGTGAAGACATTACCAATCCATGCGTAAAAATTGCAAATTTTTCTTAAAGTAAAAATAAATTTAACTTAGCTTCATAGCCTATCCTAGAAATATAGCCTCAAAGCTAAAAAATGAGCAAAAAATGAAAAGACAAGTCGGTGACGTGTTTGTGTGTGTTTTACAACAACGGATCAGGTTTCACCCGATCTTCTGCTAAAAAGCATATACATAGCTATTTAATACTTAAAACTGGAACGTAGACAACTGAATATAATATTTCGCCCCAGGCTTCTATATTATCTTTTTGCATTAGCTGAAGCAGAAATAGCTAAAGACCTGTGGTACTTATTCCCCCCCCCCCCCCCATGCCCGCGTTTTAGTGAGTACGAAATGGTATTTCCTTCAATACAGGCATCTTTTTTGTTTTAGACTACAGTGAAATTTTTTAAAATTATGCAAGGAAATAATGGCTGACACTTTCGTACTTAACTAAATCGCGGACTGGGGGGGTGAGGATAATAAGTACCAAATCCAGCTAAGATTTATTGAATTTTCTTGGATAGTTCAACAGTATTTTTAAATAAAATCAAGTAGCTTACGAACATTTTCTTCTCCAGGTAGTATCCATTCATTATCATATTCCTCAGCATAAAATGCGTTTGGTATCTCTCCAAGATCAGCTCGTCTCAGAAGTTCATTTAAAACATATTTCACACGTTCAATACAACCAATATCTGATTTTCGAGCTTCTGGCTATAATTACATAAACGCGATTAATTTTCTTAGTTCTTTACGGGGGTGTGATTTTAAGCGATTAAAGGTCGATTAGAGGGTTTATAAGTTGGATCTTGAGGCTTACATATAAGTAATATCAAGAGTAAAATGCAGTAAAAATCAGGAATAAAATTATACCGTCTGGTAAAGGCTACATAATCCATCTCTTTGTAAAATTGGTTCGTAATCGCTATCTAAGCGTTCGTAATGTTCGTTCAATTCATCAAACTCAAGATATCCAACATCTCTGTCAACACAGTCACTCATGCTCTCAATAAACCCTGGTTCAATCTTTATTTTCAATTCAGATTCAAGTTCGCCGTTATTATAATTTTTATGACTATCTCTCAAGGCATTCACAGCTGTTTGAATTGTTCGGTCATACGAGGCAGCAAAAAGGTATTTAATATTTAAATTTTTAATCCTGTAAATTTTAATGCATTAATGCTTTTTTAAAGAAGTTTGAAGTTATGTATGTCAGAGTACCTCGCTGATGTTTAGTGGTAATACTCCCACAGAGGGCTTATACTAAAGCCAAAATGCAAAGTCTGTAAATCGTGTCGAACCCGGAATTCGAATTTCGACCATTTTGAAAAATTTAGACCTTTAGGATTAAAAATTCGACATTGTGCCCGATGGATAGAGATTTTGAAGGGCTACAAATCTTCTAATATTCCCGGTATCAATTAATTTTTATCCGTCGATAGCTGTTCAACGCAACTGGCATCCTCGGTAATTCCAAAGTATCACTTTAAATCTCCTTGGTCTTTAAGTCGCATGATATTTTTCACAATCCCCAAATATATAGTTAAATAGCCTTTATCGTTCTAAATCAGCTGATATCCTTCGTTAGCCCATTGTATCCCCGTTATAGTTTTAATTGTTTATACATCCAAGCTCATTGTTCCTTTATTAATTTAAAAGTTGAACTTACACTTTGTTCAGAACCAATGCCCTTTCTTCACCTGTTTCATTCAAAGGGGAATTGTCAAAATTATAGTATCTTCCTTTATATTCATATTGTTGACCCGGTGTATTCTCAACCTGCCTTTTCAAATCTTTATCATTATCAAGCCTTTCTCCATGGCGAACAAGAAGGATAACACTTTTGATTGTTGGAAATTGTGGAACTTCGTCTTTACTTACCGCTTAATTAAATAAAATTTAAATATTAACTTTTATCGGAATTAAGGGCACTTGATTAACTTAACGTTGTCCTTTTTAATTTAGAGAAACACCCAATAATAATCCTATATCAAAAAAGTTGGAGGGTCATACACGCGCCAAATAATGTGTATGTAAAAAAAGTAAAATATGTACCTGATTGACTAACTTTGACTTTTCTCAGCAAATTTTTTAAACCTTCATACGGACTTATGAATGTATCATAAGTATTTACTATCTTCCGTAAAAAAGAATATTCGGCAATCGAAATATTTGTGGCGATTAACGTTTTGATGTGCTTCAACATTTTTTTCAAATTACGATTTTGTCTCTTGCTTTTTATCTTTTTCTTAAAATAAAATATAATTAAGAGCCATTTATTATGTTGTACATAATGTAAATATGTCATATAATATAGGATTTCGTCAGCGGCAAGAGTTCGCCAATAAGTAATCTGGCTTACAAGGGAACATTCCGAACTACCACCAAAAATTCTGCAACGAAACATATACCATTGTATAGAGCAGGGAGATAAGCTATTAGTGTGCCCTTCATTTCGAAAAGTTCCAGCAACTTCAACATTTTGATAATGTTGAAGTTGCTTAAAATGTAGAGTATTTAGTACACTAAATTTTCTCGACATAAAGACCTAAATCTTATAATAAGGGTCTAACTGTATTGAAGTACTACCATTGCAATAAGCTTCCCAATGAGAACATCGGCAAATTTCAAATAGGCCGAATTTAGCAACAAAGAAAAAGGGCTAAGTTTGCGGCGCCATCTATTGTATTTATTATCCATGTCATTGAGATACATATTCTTAAATTTTTCAAAAGTTCTTTTCGTTATTCTGCTCCATTCATCGTATTTATCCATATAATCATTAACATAGTCGTTTATCTTTATTTTCTTTTGTGCGGGGGCTTGTTCATTATTTATCTGGTTATATCTGCTGGCATCATTTACTTTAGCGAACTCTTGAAAGAATTCCTCGCGCATTTTTTCTTGATTACCATTTTGCCATTTCTCAATAATTGGTTTTGCTCTAGTATTTCTTATTCGATTAATGAATGTTCTCAATGAATTTCTATTTGCCGGAAGATTGGCATATTTATGAATTTTGGTAACATATTCAGTTTGCAGTTCTTTATGTGATTCATCGCGCCATTGTTTTAAGCCCGATTCGTTAAATAGATATGCATGCAAATTTTTCTTAATTTTGAAGTTAGTTATATTTGTTTAATTAACAATATGAGCCTTAGCATAGTTGAAATTTTTCAAAATTAGTTATGGTATCAGTAAGAGTTACGGGCATGATTGATCTACCTCTGAGCTCGCTCTACCTCTGAGCTACCGGACGTCAGAATTTGCCTTCATTTTTCTCCGAATAGCGATGCGAAGGCGGAGATCTTTGCAAAAATTGTATAATTTTAATACAATTTTATAATACAATTTTATCTTTGCCTAAACGTTTTAAATGCTGCTTTAGCGGCGCAAGGAAAAAGTTTATAATTTTAAGAACAATTGAGCAGTCTCATGCAAAAATATACCTGTCGCATATAGCAATATTTGTCACCTAATTTAAAATTTGAAAAATAATTACGATAGCTTCAATGCCATTTAGACAATAGTTAATGCTTCCAGAAAAAACCAAATGTGGATTCAGGGCTTCATCCATTGGAATAACATCGTCGCCTGAAATTTAAAGACAATAATTTATTCATTTTTTAGTTTACGAGGAATCAAAGGTTTTTGGTAAAATGCATTCATGTAGCATTGTGCCATTTTCAAAACATCATCACCATTGATTGTAACAGAAAAAGCTAAAAATATAGTAATTTTATAAAGTTATTTGTAAATTTTCAGGGTTAATTCCCGGGTCGGGTTTCAAAAATGTGATATTTAAAATCCGGTTTTCAAAAATTCAAACCGGACTGACAAACAAAGATTTCCGGTTCAGTTTCCGTTACCCGAAGAGTTTATGAAACTGACAACTCTTCCGTTGTATCTTAAATTTACCTTTTTGTAAATCGGCAAAAATAAGAAGAAATATTAAAATCAACATTTCTATCTAAAATGAATAAAAAATTACTATTTAGTTTATACAAAATTTATAAACAAAAAATTTCAAAGCTACAAAAAACCCAACCGCACAAAATCTATTTTACGGCACAAATGCCTTAGCATAGCATAGTGAGCATAGCACCTCATGAGTCGATTACAGTAAACTCAAAGCATTGTCGCGAAATGTGACACTTAACGCTCTCGGATATAGTATAGTATACCGCTGGATAGGTTTCGATATATGATCCATACAATTTGATTCGTCTCGACGAGCTGAGTCGAACGATACCACTCTTTTTTCCGTAGATGCCTGCGATCCGAGATATAGGTCCCCGAAAACCGAAAATGCCCCATGTATTCCTTAAATTTAAATGATAGAAATGAAAGTAAGAGGCACATAATATTGCCCAGATTTATGTCAATATTTATACACACTGGCGATCAGTAACTCCTGGCTCCTGGCTCATTATTCCTTCATCTTCTTGGCTTAATATTCCTCGCATATTCTTGTCTAATCATTCCTTGACATTTTACTAGCAAGCATTCCCTCTTAACTTGTATCATTTTACTGTATTGCAGCTTGCCCATTAGCGCCTAGCAACTACCTGTAGCATGATTTCCTTTCCTCTGCATGGCTTATCTTGGCTTAATATTGTCCTCTTGGCTCATTTTCATGGCTCATCATGTGTCATAAGCCACTCCTGACATTTACTTGCAGGCATCCTTCTCTCACATCCTTTCTTTCATATCCTTCTCTAAAAAGCTAGTTGACCTGATTCTAATAAATCAAAATTCAACTCAATTTAATATAACTAGAGATTTCGAAATATAGAACCCGGTTCTTAATGCATATATGTGTTGCATACCGTGTTGGATATTTTATACAAAGATTTCTATTTCCGTTAAGAAATTTCATTGACAACCTCGTAAATGAAAGATAAATAACCTCGAAATTCGTAAAACGAAAATCGAAGAATTTAAAAATTGGAAAATAATTTGTAACTGAACGGTGATTATGTCAGCGTTCAGTTAACGTTTTACTGATCGGTTACATTTTTCAGTATCCTCATATTCGGTATACAACTTTGATATCTCGCATAATCCATCGTTATCCGTCTTAAAACCACTTATCCTCTATATCCTTATGATCCATCCAAATCCATTGATGCCAGCCTTAACCCAATAAAACCTTCAATACTATACCTTTTAATCACAAAAGTTTAAGAATTTATTTGACAGGGGAGTTAGATCAAATCGGGAGCAGTTTTTAACTAGTATTGAAGGTTTTTTTAGGATTCCTTTTCATTCTATACATCAAGCCGTATAATCGTTTTGTTAGTTATAAATTGTTTCTTAGTCAAGGCCATAAATTTAACAAATAATTAACTAGCTTTTTTAATTCCATCAGATAAAATTAAAAATACCCCTTAAAATACCCCTTAGTATTCCTCCAATTTTTCTTACATCCCTTTATCTGCCTATCCTCTTAATTCTCTAATTTTACCCATAGATTTATTTAAAATAAATTCGAAATTAAAATATAAAGTTACTTTAGATATATGTAGTTATTTAATTTAATTATATAATTATATTTATCCCATTTTTATAAATTCATTCTTGCTTTCCTTTTCAAATTAGCAGTTAACTTTTCTACCGAGACGTTTTGCAAGTTTTTGCAACAAGGTGCATCCAGAGCCAGACCCAGCAGTTGGTTGATCAGTTGAACTATTCTCAGTCTCAGGATTTTGATGTTCAGGTTGATGGACACGAGGGGTGCGAGAAGCACGGGGAGAACGGGTAGGACGAGGAGTTCGTGGAATATTATGCTGACGTGGTTTTTCGTTGCCGGAAGGTGCATCAGTAGAAGGAAGAGAAGTCGCATCATCGCATGGTTCTGTAATTTTAAAAAAATTTGGGATTGAATGTATTATTTTGAAGTAATATAAAAACAATGTTTGGGTAGTACTCTCTATGGAAAAAAAGGATAAACTTTAACCGTTTTGTGTTAGTTATTCTTGTGTTAGTTTTCAGTCAGTCACTCTTGTTAATCCTATTCTTGTGCTCCATCAACCTTGTGTTATTCCTTATTTCTTGACTCTATTTTATGATTAATGGGAATGGATACAGATTATGTCAAAATGCTGCTGATATACGCTGTAAATATCCTGATAAGGATAACAAAATTCATGCCCATTACCAAATCTGTTTCCATGTCCCCTAACAAAATTAACAGTTTAAAGTATGTACCTTCATTTCCATTACCATCAGGGAGATTCATTTTTGTAAGGCTTGCTCCTCTTAGGTTTTTAACACTATGACTGTCACTATTTTCTTCAAAGTTTGTGATACTTTCATCGTGACGATCTTTAGTATGTAATTCAGAGCCATCTAAATTTTAGAAATATTCCAGAGGTAAAATAATCTTGAGAAGTACCTGTATTGTAAATATCAACATTCTTAGCATTTTCTTTTTCCTTCTTATTCATCTTTTTATTTTCCTTCTTGGAGCTTTTTTCATTACCTTCAAATCCGTTAACATTGACCAAATCGGGTTCTAAAATTTATTTAATTTTATGATCAGAAACTTTCCCTACGATCTTGAGGATTTGGCTCATCATTTTCAGAGGGTGGACCGGCAGGAGGAAGAGAAGGCTCGTCAGATGAAGGTTCGTCAGAAGGAACTTTAGGAGGGCGAGTGCGATATTGAGGAACATCAAGTTTGTATTGAGGCTTTTCTAAACAAATTTTAAAATTTCTTGGAGGGGGTCAATTAACATACCATCTCCATTATTGTCCGTAAGTTTTATTTGACTCGCACCGGCTCCTTTAATGTGTTTAACGCTTTGACTGTCCTTATTTTCTTCAATATTTGTGTCAATTTCATTATTACGGTCTTTAGTGTGTAATTCAGAACCATCTAAATTTGTATAAAAATATTATTAGAAATTCAAAAATAATTAGATATTCATGTTATGGAAATCCTCTTGTATTGGAGATCGAATAGAACTTCGTAGAATGAGCTCAGCAGGAAAAATAAACGAACACCATGATCCCATTTCCGTCTAGGCATTTTCTTTTATTTCCTGCTATATTCTTCCCGCAATTGGGGACACAACATCTCTTCTATCTCGACACTAAGTGACAATCACCTTATGATTACTTAGTGAGTTCTCTCAATTACAGCGCTACACTGTCTTATGCACGGGAGACTATATTATTTTCTACTTACGGCTACTTCCCTTACATGTCATATCCCTTTCTAGTATAATAGTCTTAAAATTTAATATTACTTTTATTATAGATATCAACATTTTTTGCATTTTCCGATTTTTCTTGATTGCCACGCTTATTTTCTTTGATTGAATCTTTTTCGGATGCCTGAATACCGCCTACACCGAGAAATTCAAATTCTGAAATTTTTAAAATTAAATTTTCTAAACTTGTTCATCTACTTACCCTGTTCATCATCTCCTTCACCAAAGTTCATTTTCATGCCCCCGGCTCCTTTCAAGTTTTTGACGCTTTCACTGTCCTTGTTTTCCTCAACCTTTGTTTTTACGTTATCTTGACGATCTTTTGTGTGTAATTCAGAACCGTCTTAAAAAGTTTTCTTAATATTATTAGAACTAAAATCAGAGATGGCCAGTATGTTCAAAAAAAATTTTCGATCGGTTTCGATTCAAAAATCTAATACCTGTCTTATAAGTATCAACATTTTTCGCATCTTCTGTTTTCTTTTGACCGCCACGCTTGTTTTCCTTGACCGAATTCTCCTCATTAGCATCAAAAACGTCAAATCCCTCCAAATCCTGTTAATAATTTAAGTTATTGAAGTTAAGGGTAGAGTGAATATTTTAAAAGATTAATAAACTATGAGCCAAAAAATTATAATAAAGACCAATATCAGACCCATTTATAAGTTCTGAGTCATTATATAATGGTCTTATACAGTCAGATCTCACTATATGATAACTCGATACTAGATACCCCTCTATTTAGTATATATTCTAAAATTTGCATGGTCGCTGAGTGGAGGTAGTGAGCCCTCGAGTTCCAGACCCCAATCGCAACTGAGACTGCATTTAGAGAGTTGTATCTTGTTGACAAGTAGCTTCCCGGTTATTTAGTCGCCTAGGGGGTTTTTAAAGGTAAGATATGATTTATACAATGATAAAATCTATTTTCGGCTGATTTTTTATTATATCTGTGATAAAAAATTATTATTTTTACCCATCCAAAGATTCCACTGGATGCAAGGCACAACGTTGCCAAAAAGAAAAAATTAAAGCGAATAAACATTATTAAAAAATTAAAATCAAATTTTCTGAATATTTCTGCGTCCATTCCCCTATTTATTCAAAAGAAAATATTTAAAATTTCAAGCTCTTCAAATAAATTTTAAATAAAAAATTTGCCAACGATTTTTTGGAGTTTGGAGTATTTGACAATTTAATGTTGGAATTTTGTTTGACGCATTGAATTTAAATTTTTTCTAAATAATTTTTTTTTATATTTTTTATATTTATTTTTGGCTTTTTACCTGTCAAGGCGAACGGCTAAAGATTAATTCAAAAATTTTAAAATAATAATTTACTTCATTATAAAAATTAATACACGTGTGGGATTCATGCTAATAATCAATTGAAGCTTATTATTAAATTTTAAAATAGAAAATTGCCTCTATCTAAAAATAAATTCACATGATAATTTAAGTAAATATTTAAATTTCCAACATCAAAATCTTAAAAAAAAAAAGAATTTTCTAAAAATATCATTTTTTCGTAATTTATTCTACCCTAAAAGTTTATTCGATTTTTTACTTAATTTTTGTTTTAATTATAGCTCTGATGACTTGATGTGGTTATAGATTAAAACAAAATTCTAAAATTAACGATAATCACTGCCCGGTCCATCTCAAGGTTGTTCCGTATTTATACAATGGACTGACGGAGCCGGACATATATGGATGGACTTAGTGGGATATTTCAAGAAGGAATTTTTCACCCCAATATCGAGCTTACTCCCCCCCCCCTATGGTTTTTCAATATTTCGGGACCTATAACTCAGTCCAGAATCATTTCCTGAAGTATGATGGTACCGTTCAACTCAGCTCGTCGAGACGAAGCATATGACATATGTCACGCCCATAACTTCTACCACATATAGCTTCAAATATGCATTAAGCTACTAGATATGCACGTCATTATAAATATCTTTAAACACTTTATTGTAGTATAAAACAGTGCATTAAAAGTGATTAAGTACTATAATATTCAAATAGGATACTTTCTATAGAAGATATGTATTTTAATAAGTGGGCCTAGTGCTGTTTTGTTTATTTAATTGCCTACTAATTTTTGTGACTAATCCTTATGGGATGTTTAAATACTTTTGGGAGGAAATTCATAAAAATTTCTGGCCATGTAAATTTTGTTACCAATCTCTTTAGCTCTATTAGAGGAATCGGTAATACTAAATTTGCTAAGATTCGGAAATCTTGAAGCAAGTTATGGCTTTGTGCCGTTATGGCCGCGTGCCTACTTTTGCTTTACCCACTTTGGGGATTTCATGGGATGATGCCCTAAATTATAGCCAAAATTTTAACCCGATTTTATATTCTGTTAAAATTACGTTCGGAATATCGGAATTCCTTAGATAATGAATTTCCAATGATTGAAAATTTTTTCGAAGGGTATAGTTGATATATCCTAGCTAGAATATTGTGGCATTTCTCTCTCTCTCCCTCTCGATATTCCAAATTTTCGGAAATTTTAGGATACAATCCTATGAAATCTTAGAACTAAACGAGCAACTTGACAAGGTATCCAATAATGCAACTTCAGAAATTTTATTTATACCGTAAAAACTGTATTAATGTCCCTCCCTGAATTAATTACCCCACCTGTATTAAATACCCCATGTAGAGAGAGATCAAAACAATAATTGCCCTCCCTCAAATAATTACCCCCTATTCTTTCATACACTAATTAAAGGAAATTGTTAAAAAATCGTTATAAATTTTAAGGATAATATAGGTAGAAAAGAATCGGGAGATAAAGGGATTTGGGGAAAATATCGGGAGATTTGTGTAAATCAAGAGGGATATCGAGGTTTTAAGAGAGAAGGTCCCATTATATCTCAGTCCCATTATATCTCCTTTGATAATAACCTTACCTCTCCTTACCTCTTACCTTACCTCTTACCTCTCCCAAAAAATTCGTTAAATCTACCTAGATGCCCTTTTTAATAATGGCATTTAAGGATAAATATCAAAAAATAATGCGTCTTCATTTGCACTTTTTAAATCCAAAGACAAAATTATTGATGGTATGGTCCCACATATAGGTACATTATAAAAAGTATATTTAGAGAATGTAGGGTATATTCCCTAAATAGGAATCATACGTACTTGTATACATGCTCATCATGTTTTTATATATCCCAGGAAGGAAGCATTGGTGTTATTGTACCATATTGGGGTATATTACATATACATATATGAAAATATTAAGGAATATAGAATATCTGTAAAAATTTAATATTTATCTCTACATTCGGTAACTGTATATCACTGTTCATATATTTATGATAAAATAAAAAATTTACAGGTCGAAATAACAATTGCCCTCCCTCAAATAATTACCCCGCCTGCTTTTATTACCCCCTCCAGCGAGAGATTGAAACAATAATTACCCATGGTAATTAATACAGTTTTTACGGTATTTTATTAATTTCCCAGCAATTTAATTTATAAATCAATATCAAATTTCAAATTACTGTAACTTTATATAATTTATATCCCCATTATTTATCACACAATTTATTTTTACTTCATTCTTTCATTGCTTCTTTCGAATTTAGCAGTTAGAATATTTCTTTACAACCTTCTTCAAAAGCTTCTGAATAAAGTTACATTTCTTTCCATTTGGCTTTGGCGATGGAGGAGGCAAGCTTGAAGAATTAGCAATCTTTGGTCCCGATGGGTATTTGTTGTCAATTGGAGCTGGAAGAGGCTTCTTGGAGGACGGAGCATCTTCAATCTCTTTAGGTGGAGATGGGTATTTGTTTTCAGCTGGAGCTGGAAGCGGTTTTGGAAGAGGCTTTTGAGATGTACTATCCTCATCATCAATATCTTCAGGTCCAGAAGGATATTTATTATTGAATGGAGGAACAGGAGGCTTATCTGATGATGGAGCATCTTCAATCTCTAAAGGGTCAGCTGGATATTTATTATTAACAGGATGAGGGAGAGGAGGCTTCTGAGATGAAGGGGCAACTGATGGTAACTCTGGTCCTAAAATTATTTTAAAAATTATTATTAAAGTCGAATCTTGCTATAAAAATCTCTAAATTAAAGTGGTAAAGGATGAAATCTTAAGGCTCCACAACTGAATAGTTATTAGAATAGATATGTAGTTGATGCATGGGATGATCTCTCAAGTTAAAAAATAGAGCTCCATTTTGAGCTAGACCCCTATGAAATAGGGCCCATTTTGCAGATAAAAAATGAATCACCATAGGGGCCTTATTTTTAATTACGGTATAAACATACACCAATAATTTAGTTAACAAAAACCAAATTTTTCTTCCCCAGGATTCTCCAATATTAAGCCTATTTTTGAATTTATCAAATTAAATATTACGTTTTGGAAGCAATTTTTCTCCAATTGGCCCATCTAAAGGAAGCTCTGGGGTCAAAGTACGACGTCTTGGTTCTTTAGAAATTAAATTTTAAAAAATTTTATAGAAAATTCAATTACGTTCTGGAATAGGTTTCTCTTCCGAAGGAACAGAAGGCTTGTCAGAGCATGGGCGTTCTTCAGGAAGAGGCTCAGGATGTTCTTCTGGAAGAGGCTCATGATGTTCTAAATATAAATTTTAATAAATTATATTTGAGAGACTTTTAGACCGGACAGAGAGAGTCTGCCTTAAAAATCTAACTTTTCGAGATTCCTCTAGATCTCACTTGAATCAATCCTCAGGTCCGATCTCTATTTATACAAGATAGATTTTTACCATGACTCTCGCTACCTTTTGGATATTTCATAGCCGCGAGTTTTGAGCCGCGTATGCTTTTTTTACTTTCACTCATCTTGACTTCTTCCATTTTTTTATCAGATTCTTTGTTAACTTTCTCTCCAAGAACAATTTTTGAAAATTTTTAAAATTTTCAAAAAATATTACAATTACCTTTGTTGAACGCTTCCACCTTTTCGGAATTCTCCTTATTTTTTTCTTCACCTTTCTTCTTTTCCAATTCTCTATTTTGTTCATTTGCTTCAAATTGGTCAAGATTAACTACACCTCCTTCATTATTGAAGAAATCATCTCCCTGGAAATTTTTAAAAATTTACTTTTATTTTTTAATAATGTGAATTTATGTCTAGATCATGTTTTGAGATATAACAAATTCTCAAAGATCTTCTTAAACTCAGTTAAAGTCCATGAACACACTCTAAGCAGAGCTTTGGAAATTTTAACCGAAATTAGTAATAAGCTAAGGAACTTTTATTTTTAAAATAATCTTTTGTCTCACTGCCATCTGAGGAATGAGCAGGAAAGAATTATATACTGATGGATCTCCCGATATTACAAATTTATAAAATAACCTTATAAGCCCACTCAACTATTTTTCAATAAATTTAAAATTTTTTCTAATCTAGCCAAAAAAATAAATTTTTTACCCATCCATAGATTCCATTGAATGCAAGGCATAGAGCTGCCAACAGGAAGAAGTTGAAACGAAGAAGCATTATTCACTTTGGAATGTAATAAAAATCTGTCTCCCATCCCTCTATTTATGCGGAAGGAAATTTTAAATAATTCCAGCTACTCAAATAAATTTAAGCTTGGGAGAAGCTTCCTCTTTTAATTGCGGTTTAATCATGTTGGAAAATTAAGTATTTTATATCGCTTGAAACTTGTTAGTTGGCGATAGATAATGCAATTTTATTCAAGTAATACTTCAATGTTTTATTTAAAATTAAATTTTTGAGAGAGATTTTTTAAGGATTTTTAATTTATTAAAGAGAGGGGAAGAAAGAGACGACGTCCTTCCATTCCTTCCATCCTTCAACCATTCTTTCCTTCCATCCCCGTCCTTCCACCACGGCCTTCCATTCCTTCCATCGTTCCACCACGGCCTTCCACCTTTCTAAAGAAAGAGAAGACAGATCCCCACGTTTCTATCAGTTAAAAAAGTAGAGATTCTAGAATTTTACTTGACTAAATTTTAAATTTAGCTTTAACAGTTAAACAAATAATTATTTTTTAAATACATAGAATCACATGAAAATTTAATTTTTTGATTAAAGATTTAAAAAATTTTCATAATCGATAAAAAATTACAAAGTTCAAACTTAGAACATCTTAATCCTTGATATCCTCATATGTATTCCCTCTCTCTCCAAATTATCGTTATCCCTACAAAGAAACTCAAAATTTAGCCCGTGTCGCAGATCTCACAATATACCGTATTTTCTCTAAAATAACCCCCGGGGGTTATTTTTTTCGATCGACCTCTAGAGGGGAGTTATTTTAGAAGGGGGGGGGGGGTATTTTAGGGGGGGGGTTATTTTTTTCGATGTCTAAATTTTTTGAAAATTAAAATTTTTTGCAAAATTTTGAATAAATTTTTCTAAAATTTAATAGAATTCATCACAAACTAAAAGTCTCCTAACGAAAATCCCAGCCCAAAAACTTCCATCAAGTACTCCTCTTCATCCTAGACTTCGTTTAGGCTCGAAATACCTAATTAAAAATTTATTTTAGAATATTATCTCACTTGTATATATCTCAGTTAAATACCTAAAGCTTAATTATATTAAGAGGGATTGGATTAGGATGTCTATCTTGGCATTTTGAAGTATTAAAGTCAATGTGACATGACATTAATCCTTCATCGAGAGATCAAGTGGATGGATATTAGTTGAGATGGACATCGATGGATATCAGTGGATTTTAAGGGATTAAGGGAAATATGGGAGGATTAGTCAGTTTGAATATTAAGAGATTTAGAAAGTAAGAGGGAATATGAGTGGACTGCTTGTGAGTTATAGAATACCGATGAATACCGATATCTAGCTTAATTAATCATATTGTATTTGTTTTTTTTATACGTTACCTCTCCATAAGTGATCCGTGTGGATCCAGGAGTTTTATTTTATTGTTTCACACTTATTTATTTGTGCTCGATAAAGAAAAAAAATATGTTTTCTATTTATTAGCCTATATTTAAGCTCAATACTTAATATATTTTATTACGTTAAAAATATGATAAAAGCTAAATGAAACACAATCTTTGATGACCAGGAACATCATTATCCTATTTTTGAATGTCAGCGAAGCTGATAGAAAGTTTATTTTTTGTTATTTGTTGTTTAAACTGTCAACACTTAAACTTCATTGCCGTTAGAGAACGACTCCAAAAATAATTATCAGCAGTAATGTTCATCATACTATTATAGTTATATTTGACTATTCTTATAAGTCTAAATTAAATAAATAATATTTTTAACAGATTAACCTTCTAAAACCTACAATTTATTTTTAAAAGATTTTTAGAGAATTGAGCTATGCAAGAAATTCAATTTGCATCAAATCCTTATCAGAAATCGAAATATAGAAACACCTCCGGTTTCTAGTAAATTTTTGATTAATGCCGAAAAAACTTGCTTAAAATTCAAATTAAATTCCCAATTTATTAGAAATCCATAAAAATTTATACTTCAACTCTTCTCATTCATCCAACACGTGTCATTCGAATCTAAAATTTACTCATCTCTACGCCAAAAATTACCAATTTGGAAATTTTAAAACGTGGCAAATCCCTACTCTTTAGTAATCAGTCAACTAAAAAAAATTTTTTTCATTTAAAATCCGCAACGCCAGAGAAAATTAAAATGAAATAGCGGTATAAAATTTCTCATTAAGCTTAATAAAATTGTCTGAAAAACGTTGAGGTAAGCTGAGTTGTATTAATATAAAAGCAGAAATACTTCCTCAATCTTAATCATTTTTGCTTCTATAGCTTAATAATGAAACTTTCCTTCTCTAAAATTAATTTGCTGGCAGTTGCTGTCTTGATTAGCTTTTCTTTTGTGAATTGTGGCTGTCCTGATGGTTGGGGTACCATTGACAACGTTAACGGATTTAAAGTTTTCACATCAACCGACCCAATAAACCTTTTCATGGTAATTTTATCAATAATGATAGTAAGGGAGAGACGGTTTTAACCCGAACTCTCAGGAGCGGAATATCTAGGTAGGGGTTTTCCAATTGTTTAGGGACAGGGTTAGCAAAATATTCTTCGAGTAAGGGATCTTAATGAAAATTTTTTATAGGAAGGGATTTTGGGCGATTAAGTGTGTTTGCAAGGAGAATAAGTAGAGGTGGATGGGTATCTATCGATTAGAACTTGAAGTAGTTGAGGGAGATAACAGGATATATCAAATTTCATTAATCTTACGATATCCTACGAATCCCTTTATACGCTTTATACTCTTTATATCACATCTGCGGAGTTGGGGCTAGCTAGATGAGAGAGAGGAGCACTACCACGTGCTCTGTTGACTTTGATAAGGGAGCGCGCCTTTCCTCTTTTGATATATCGTAAACCTCCGTCTGATAAGCGTTTTTATGCTAGCAAGCTGGATATACTTTCCTCCTTACATAATGTGTAGCAAGATAATCCGCTGCTTTTCAAAAAGCGAAGGAAAGCATTTAAAGTTATGATTAAATTGAAACTTCTAAAAGAAGTGGGAGAAGATTGATTCTCGGTCATGGTCTCTAAACACGCTAATAATAACAAATTAATTAAAGGCAGTTCCTGTTTGCAAAGCAAATGGAGGTATCATTGCATCATTGTACAGTTCAGATGAAAGTGCATTTATCGCACAAATGCTTGGTAATGATACTCCAGTTTGGGTTGGAGCTGTTATGAAAAATAACGGTGACGGCAGCTTTTCGTGTAAAATGCTTGATGGCGGAGATTGTCCTTCTGAGATCCAGAATTCATTCCAAAATCAGCCAACCGATACAGGTTCTTATTCATAAAAATATACAGAAAAAATAGATTGTTATTTGCGATAAAGGTTATGCAAAAATGGGTAAACGACGGAATGAAAAAAGGGAGAAGGGGTGTAATGTTGTAACTAGGGTTGCGCTTTCAAACAGAACCGACCTGAAAAAACAAAGATTTTCGGTTCAGTTTATCGGTCAGTTTCGGTTAACCGAAGGATTTGGTGAAACCGACAATCATAGTTATGGAATAACCCCAGATCGAGGCCTAAAAAACTTTACTTTTTCTCTTCTCTGTCCTGATGGCTGTTTTCGCCCGATCTATACCTCCATAGTGTTTTTTCAATCATACTTGGACTCAATTCGGTCACAAGTGTGACTTATCTGCGAGTTTTTTCTGTATAATGATTTAATCAATTTTAGAAACCCCCATATATGGTACACAATTAATATCTGGTAAGTGGAATGTAGTGGATTGCGCAGAACGCGTGTATGCTGTTGCATGTAAAATGAGTTGTGATCAGTAAACTTTTGGAGGCAAAAAGAGATTTAAAAGACAAAGAAGACAATATATAAAATATTTTGAATCAGATATTTCTGCTATCATAACAAAAACTTTAAACATTCTATAAAAATTTTTCTAAAATTATTGGAATAAACTTTATTCTTGCATTATTTCTTTGTGTAAGTTATAAGGTGCTAAGGATGTAATAGAACTTTGGCCTTGTACACCCCAATGTGCCAAGAGGCCATGAGCTATAATTTCTCTGAAAATTGTTAATATACCTAAGTAAATTTCCTTTCCTCTGTATACTGTAATTTTGATTCCATAACCATAGCAATATATCTTTATGACTGGCAATTAAGATTACTGGTTAAGATTGACCAGTCAATTAATTGCCAGTTATTGACTGGCAATTAAGCAAAGTAACAATAAGTTATGATCGGATTTTAACAACTTTACAAAACTAACAAATGATTTATTGCTTACAGTAAATAGGAGGAAGAATGCCTAAAGGCAAGATGGCCGGATAACCAAAAACACATACGTTAGTATGAGAGAGCTGAGGGAATTAAGATTTATAGGGGATTAAGAGTTAAATATATCTAAGTAATAAAGCCAGACATTTAGATCGTCTACATCGTCTAAAATCATCTCACGTGTATAGAATTAATATGTTTTTTTTTAATTTTTCCTCTTTTAAAATGTAATATATAGTTATGTATATCAACATCCTCGTTTCAGGAAATAGTCTTTATTTTTGGATGCCATACATAATCATTGGCAGTTTAATCATTACAACAAATCCTATTTGTTTTGTTTCGGCGTCAATGAACGGTTTTCTTTTTCCTTTTTGCGCCGCAGGTGAAAATTTGTGAGCTTCAGTAAAAATAGGTTACCATTATAAAGAAAAATATCAATTAATTTTAATTATGCAACATACCGTATATGCTCAAATAATTACCCTGGGTAATTATTGTTTCGACATCTCGCTTGGGGGGGGGGGGGGGCAATTATTCGAGAGTAGGTGCTAAATTAGGTGTATATCTCAATAAATCGAGGAGGAAACTCATTTATTTTGTGATAGTAAGTAATAAACTGTTTCAATAATTAAAATTGACAATGATTTTTCAATATAGGTATTTAAGATTTGTGTAAGAAAATGAGGGGGTAAACATAAACATTTTTATGTTATTTTTATCAGAAATTTCTGCGAAGCATTATTATACAATTAGGTAAATTATTTTTTCTAAAATTTTCTGCAAAGCTTAGAAATTTTTTCTCTAAAATTTTTCAAATAATCTTTCATGTGTAAGCCATGATTAATCAATGTTAGTTATTCGTTTAATTTTTTCTTCGTTTTATTTTTAAATTCAATCTATCACCATCCACTCTCCCTCAAAATTTCTAAATAACCAACTCTCAATTTTTCAGTGTTGGATTTAATTTTATAAAATTTTATTCTGTCAGATATTTGTTGAGCTTGATATTCACTCTTTAATTTTATTCAATTTTCACGTGAGCTGGCAGAAAAACTTTAAATAAATTTTTTAAATTAAGTTAAATCGATTTTTGTTAAGTCTGAAGCGAGATATGTTCTAAAATTGTCAGATATGTGGAGTCCGACATTTTTGGTATTTGGCACGTTACTGTGTTCCTGCAACTATTCTTTCACTCAAACCAGAAAGTATCACTATTTGAGATTGTGAATTTGAATTATTTTCAATTTTCTGTTGACTCCCCGCGAGGCGCGTTTAACCCGCAAGGCGCGGGGTTTTGCACAAGGCGCGGGGTTTTGCACAATACTGGTCGATTCCTTTCTCATCTTTAAGAGTTCATAGAAGTGCGGTTAATCTGTGTTTCATATAAACTCAGTTATAATTATACTGGGTCAATTACAGGGAAAATATGGCAGTAAATCAGTATTTATTAAAGTTTTTGTCGGCTTTCAATGCGACATCCAAAAAATGAAAAAAGACGGGGGGACCGAGCGCGTTTAGAACAGAACCCATAAGTATCTTCATTTAAACCAAAATAAAGATAATAAAATATAAGGTAATAAATGGAGGAAAAGCCTTCTTGATATATAATAAAATTTATAATAGAGCTTAATAAGACCGTTTACTCTCAAATTTTCAATTAAAACTTAAATTTTTAAACTTTTTAGTAGAAGCAGGAAGTTAAATCTTTTACATCTAAATAAATTTTTGACAGAATTTAAGTTGGAAGCTTTAAAATAAATTTTCCAATTTTTCTTCCTTTTTTTCTGACTAAAAAATTTAGTCTGAAGAGAAAATCAAAATTCCAAAGCTAAAAAGCCAACTTTAAAGCCAACTCATATAAAATAAATTTATTCTCTCTCAACGCTCATCATTTTAAATTTTTTCCAACACCCATACCTCTCTTTGGATTATTCAAAAAATTTTTTAAAAATGAAGCTTTTATTGACTTCAATTATTTTCACTCAAACTATTCTTTTTGCCTATGTAAGTGGTGACTGTGAAGATGATTGGACCAGTATGGCAGACGAGAATGGCATTTCTATTGGGTTTAAACTGTTCAAGCGGGATTATAAGATAAACTACTATCATGTAGGTTTATTGAAATTTAGTGTGATTTGTAATTTGGTATGATAAAGTGCAATATTGGTAAAAGTCAACAAAGAACTGGGCAGAGGTATGCGCCACACTTAAAGCTTGGGGTGTCTTCCCCCAGCCTTTGGATAAAAGATACGTTGACTAAATTAGCTACTTCGCCTTCGTTAGATCACATTAATACTCCACCATGGTACTTCACTTAGGCTGAAAATATTGTACACTAACGTGAGAGCTAAACGTTACTGGAGTTAACAACAACTAGCTAAACGTTACTGGAGTTAACAACTACAAAATGGGAGGTAATTAACTCCATCACGGGACCTTACATAGCCTAAACCCTTTGGAGCTACTAAAACTTTTGAGAGTCTACATAATAGAGGGGATAAACAATAACACGATTATAATGTAATAACAAACCAAAAAAGTACAAAAATAATTCTAGGCACAAGTCATATGCAAAGAAAACGGCGCTAATGTTGCCATTATTCACAATGACATAGAAAACGGGCTTGTTCAACAAATGTCTGGACCTTCAACAGTTAATTGGATTGGAACGCACATTATACCAAATAGTGACAACAAGACGCTCAGTTGCTTTGAGTCGGATAAGTCTCGATGTGTATATGGAGCATACAACTCTACAAGTGACCCGGCAAGACAAGATGTGCCATGGTTGCCAATAGACCAGATTCCATCGACTGATGAATTTGGAGGTAATCTGTTTGTTATTGACTTTAAAAGTTCTTGACAACATCCCTAAAGTACTTATATCTCTCAAAGACCCTGGAGGGGTTGTTATCAACACATTAGAGATCGAGATTTTTGAAAAGCCTGGACCTGATCCTGGACTCTGGAGTTTGATTCTTGACCAGGACTGAAGTCTGGGCCTGTAGTCCAGGAAAAATCCAGGTACAGGAAAAACCCAGGAAGGGTAAAAAATGCCTGGATCTGGACTCTGGGTACAGGAAAAACCCAGGCCTTGGTCCAGGTCCAGCTCGATCTCTACTACACATACATACTTCAGGACCTTCATGGACCTGGACCTTCAATATAAATCAGTGAAATCTCTACATATCCAAGATTTTTAATAAAGACCAAGAGGTTCTCTCACCACTCAAATATAACTCATTCAACATTTTTATAGAGAGAATCTCGATTTAATTTTTATTTTTTTATCGAGATTTTTATCAGACTTGCTTCTATAAAATAAAATTTATCCTCTTTCAGACCCAATTGAATGTGTCAAACTGATTGATACTTCTTTTGAGGGTTTTGATCCCACAGCTGTTGCCTGGCTCGAGGATCCATGTTACGACCGCATTGACGGCGTTATTTGCTCGAAAAGCTGTGATAACTAAAAAAATTTTTGGAGGGAATATAAATGATATGAACCATGTGATTTTAACAAAAAAAATATATAAATATTTTACTAAATTTTCTTTAATTCTTTTGGTGAAAAGATTAAAATTTTATTCTTTAATTTCAAGTTAAATGCATAAATAAAAAGGCTATCATTATAAGGAATTCATGTATTGTTTAAGATTTGTTTAAAATTTGAGAAGTCATTAACTTTTTCTTTCAAAATAAATTTAAAATTAATTTAGGCACTATATTTTTAGATTTTATTGTTAAGATTGGCGGATCAGGATCCGAAAAAGTCCGGATATTCAGAAATTTCGGTTAGGATACCGGATACGGATATCCGAAGATTTTCAACCATCCGCGAACCTTATTGCCGATTGCTTATGATCGGCATCCAAAAATACAAAATACGTCAAACGTGGCGAAAGGTCAATCATGTACCATCACATTCTTACTTTTATAAAAAAGAAAAATTTACAAACTAATACGTATTAATTATAAACCTAACCCTTGTTTTAAAATTGTAATTTATTTTGGTACTTTGTTCATATACTACCCCGGCTGTGCTGGCAATTGGAAAACATGGATAACACACGGCGATTAGTCTTTAGCACTAGCTAAAGGAAAAAAATAAACAAACTAGTCAAAAATGTTAGGTCTTAACAAAATAGATTGTTGGAAAAATGCTTCCTTTTTTATTAATTATTTGTCGATTTTAATAAAGTGCTCAATATAAAATATTACATTTTGATATATTTAAAAGCTATGTTCTTAATAGGAGAATTATTAGTTCAATTTTGATTAAACTTTATTTTTGTATGTTTGTGAAATGCACAGACAAATATGAATCGTTTTGCATCTTTAGTAACAAAAAGGTTCTTAGGAAGAAGAGACAATTTATAAAATTTAAGTCTAAATTACTTACAAAATTACAACTACTCCTTATAATTTATTTCATTTATAAAAATTAAAATGTTATTGTATGTACATTATCGTTCAGTTATACAACTGTTAATGAACCCGAATTTTTGTATGTTTGTGCAATGCACAGACAAAAATTAGATTAAAGGAGGTTTCGATATCTGCGTATTTTTCCTCATTTTGTGATTTTTTGATAGGTCGGTGAGAATTATTTTTAATAATGAGGATTTGGGGATTTTTGTTCCACGATATTTTTGGGCTTTGAGATATGATGATGTTAAATAGTATAATATAACTTCATTTCTTATCTCTAATAGTTATTGTAATCGTTGATTTAATCCAATACTTATAGTAATTGTCGATTTTTGTACTTTGTGATTTACTCAAAATTATAAATACTTTCACTTTATTGGAAAAGATCATATGATTTTCTTTACATATTAGGCAATACTTGAAGAAACCCAAAAAATTAAAATTAAATAAAAATTTTGGCAGAAAGAAGCGTTATTATAAAAATTAGCTGTGCAAACTCTCTCATTTTATATTTTATTAAACCCTCTCTGATTTTAAAATTTTTAGAGGTGTTGGATTATCATGTGTGGTTCTCGAGCATTTGACTGCCAATTAAAATTAAAATCAATTAACAGAGATTAATGTAAATCGTTGCGGATAATTCTTGCGGACTAGAATCATATAAAATATATAAAATGTCTTCAAAATTATATACTCATAGAAGTTTGAAAAAATTGATTCATAAAAATGTGAAATTAGGGCACACCCCGCTTTACCGCCGAGCTATAACTTTGTTCAAAATTGTCGAATCCGTGGCGCCCTAGTATGGTTCGATGCGGCCCGACCAGCTGAATCGAACCATACCAGGGCGCCACGGATTCGACAATTTTGAATAAAGTTATAGCTACGCGGTACATTGGGCTCGCGGTACACTGTCTGAGTATCTGTTTTGTAGAGGGTTGTACGAAAGTCGACTTGCAATGATTAACAGTTTAGCCAAAGAGAAATAACAATGTGTAGGCGAAGGGATTTAGGTAGAACAGACGAAGGAGATCAGGGACGCGCCGGGCTAGTATGATCCAAGTAGACTGACGCTAACAGTGGACGCTTACAATCATACTATTTCTGAATTGTACCAAGTAATTTATTCAAATACAACTTGATGTCTTACTATAAATTCAACTCCAAAATAGGTGTCCGTTTCTTTCATTTTGTCTTTAAGATGGAAGGAATCTCGACTTCAACTAATTTTACATAGTCAATTTCTCAAAGGATAATGTCACTCTGCTACTAAAAGATATTTATCGTCTACCTATCACCTAGCCTCCATTTGATTAATTTATTTTTTAAATCTTATTTAATTCATAATTTAAAAAAATTTAAAAATCCAATAATCATGATTAATAAAATTTATATTTTATATTAATTTATTTGCTCAGCTTAATTTATTTGCTTTATTTGCTCAATTTTTGGGATTTAATGTATCTATTTTGTGACTGAAAGAAACCTGGCATTTAAAAAAAATTCAAAATAGAAATTTTTGGTAAATAAAGTAAAAAGAATTTTTAAATTTAAAAAAGATGATATATAAAATTTAACACTATTAAACCCATATATTTGTAAAGTAAATTAGAATAAAAATAATTTTGAGAAATATTTCAAAAATAAGTTTTATTCAAGTTGCGTTAATTGCTTAATTTTATGCGAAACCAGGAAAAATTGAATGATATTAAAAAAAAGGCAATTCTTAGGGGTGTATATTTAGCCTCGTTCGTAGGCAAGGTTCTTGTGTAGGACCGTTACCGATGTTCCTAGACCTATTTGAAATGCATTTACTCTATTAATTTGGCGAAATCTTTTCTTATTATCTGTTATGCTGTAAAATGCTGTTGCTGATTTACTCAGCAGCCAAAAATAAATCAAAAATTGTTAAAACGTCGATTACTCTAAAACAAAACAAAAAATATCTTAAATAAAAATATTAGAATTTTTATTAAAAATAAATTAAAGGAAATGAATAAAGTTAGGAGTTTTAAAAATAATTTTAGAAAATTAAAAAATAAATTTTGTCAATTAATTTGTTGTCCATTTTGAATAAAGAAAAAACAAGAAAATTTTCATTTAATCATTAGTTGGTGGATAAACAAATCCACAGCCAAAATTATCATTAGTATCGAAAGGTTTGAAAGGTATAGTATTTAGACATAAATAAAAGTTTATATTTTAAATTCAATATTAAGTAGAATCTGGAGAGGGTGACCTAAACTTAACTATAAAACATATTTTCATATAAAGATGCTGATAAAATTAAAGCTAGAATATGATCTAGCATTCAAATATATAATAATTAGGGACCGGATTTTTAGGTTATAACCTATTTTTTCTGCGAAATAGTTATGTAAGGATATAATGGGATTAGGAGCATCATGAATGGATTTAGGGATTAACAGCACTTTTTTTGGTGTAAAATTCGAATATGCAAATGATAGCTCATTCAGAAGCTATTGAGCGGCAAAAAGACAATTTAAGTGTGTTTGTACTTGCGGAAAGACGGAACGGGCCAGTTGAGTACCGACGGTTGAGTACCGGCCAGTTGAGTACCAGCCAGTTGAGTACCGCCGGTTGAGTACCAATATACTTTTTTAATTTTAAGTTTATTTTTTTTTTAATTTTAAATTAGTATTTTCATATTTTTTCAAATTTTTAATAATTATTTATCATATTTTCTATTTTTTAGCAACTCGTACACGGGTACGAGTACGAAATTTGGTACGAGCTTCCAAACACTGACAACATGTACACTTTCCAAATATAGTCTATTCCGTATCCCATTCAAAGAATTTTTCACAACATCCACATAATACAAAGTATATTCTGATCTCTGATTGATGTCATTTGATTTTCAATTTAATCAATCCACAAAATCCATAAATAAAATTCTAACAAAAAAATATATTTTAAATAAATTGATTAAATTGAAGTAGCGTTGCTTTAAAATAGCTGTTCAAACTTTAAAATTTTATATTTTATGCCTTTCAAAGCTTTATAATTTTATAAGTGTTGGATATGATATGTGGATGGAATAAAATCTAACTATAATAAATTATTAATGAGATAATAGAAAATTGATTTTAAAAATAGTTGGCACATTATGGACAAAATGCCATTTATCGGGCATAACGACAACCTATAAATATGTATTATTGTTAATTTTCTTTTCATTCGGAGGGAACCCCTGCAACTTATTGAAGTTCTTGTTAAGCTTCACTTCCAAAGTTGCGAATGCCTTGTTCACAGATTGGCCGGCACGACAATTGGACTCCCTCTTCATCTTCTTACCGCTTCTTAAACCACTTACAAACGGTTGAAATGCTGCCAGATGAATCCTCTTTGTTATGCCAAAAATTAGCCAAAAATCATGAAGAAATGGAATATTTTAAAGAATAATCTAATGATCAAAAATGGACTATTCTCTACTCTATACCGCATGCGGATACCGCAAGATAAAATATTGTCTGAATTAACTTAATATATAATAAAAGATTATCTATACCGCATGCGGAACTAAATTTTCAATTTTAATTTACCATTTAAAATTTTTAAAATATTAAAAAAAAAGGTTTAAAAATTCTAACGCTATAAAATCCAGCTAAACAAAAAGTTTTATAAAATTCTAATCGTGGCAGCAAAAATTTTAAATTAATCTCATTGAATTTAAATATATTCAAGATAAAATATTGTCTGAATTAACGTTTAATTTAATTGATATAAAAGTTAGTAGTCTGTCTTATTCTCCATCATTTTCTTAAAATCATTCATCTTCATTTATAGACGCTAAAAAATCAACTTTACTTAATATCTAATAAAAGAATTAACTTCCATTAAAATGAAACTTTCTGTTTTTAAAACTCTCATATTGACGTATCTTTCGATTCAATGTATTCACTTTGCTTTCATAAATGCTGACTGTCCTGCAGGTTGGAATTCACGATCGGATTCAAGCGGCATCGAGTATGGCTATCAAGTTGTGTTGCAGAAAAATATAACTTTTAGTCAGGTATTGAGTTTTTTTAATTTAAGGATATTCACGATTTACTTTTTATAGGCTCAAAGCATCTGTTCAGGCCTCGAGAGTGATATCGTCAGCATTCACAGTAAAGAAGAAAATGAGTTTATTTATGGTTTGATCAAAACAAGCGGAGTTGTACTCTACATTGGAATGCAACAAAAGTCAGATCAATACTCGCCTACTTGCGCATGGCCTGATAAGTCAGATTGCAATTTTGGAAATTTCAATGGTGTTAAAGATCCTAAAAGACAGGAATATCCATGGGTGAGAAATCCATCGATCACTACTGATGGAAGTAAGCAGCTAGTTTAAGAATTTGAAAAAACATTTTTAACATTAAGCGCTAACAATTTTTCAATTAAGATACTGTTCACTGTGTCGGGATTGCAGATACGACTTATAATTTTGGCAAGCCGAATTTTAAGTGGAATGACGTAGGGTGTAACGACGGACTTGATGGAACGATTTGTAAAAAGAAATGTATAGGTGGTAATAGCGGAGGTTCTGCTTCAACTTCTCAAACGCCGGAGGCTTCGAAAGCTCCAACTATCCTTCCATCGAATACAGAAGCCCCAGTAGTTTCAACCAAGTCTTCCATCGGTGGAGGTAGCAGCATTGGTCCAGTTGTTACTTCAAAACCATCAGGAGCCCCAGTAGTTTCAACCAAGTCTGCCATCGGTGGAGGTAGCACCATTGGTCCAGTTGTAACTGCTCAATCACCAAAAACCTTGGCTACCTTATTACCAGGTTTTCCGGGATCTACTCCCAAACCTGTAAACGGAGGTGGAAACAATGGTAGTTGTGGCAATTGTAATTGCAATGATGGATACAAATGTGGATCCGATGACTGGCAAGTTAAGCATGGAAAGGATGGATCATTCGCCTACAAATATTTTCCAGCTCCCAACAGCTCTTATTTTACTGTATTTTACGCTCATATTTTACGCTCTTTAATCTACTTTTTATCTTAGGCTAAGGCTATCTGTGCCAAATATCATGCCCTTCCATGTTCAATCAACTCTGAAGAAGAGAATGAATTCTTGCTCGAAAATGTAGCAAATAATCAGCTTAAATCCAACAAAAGGGCTAAGCGAGAGACACAAGATCCTGCTTGTATTTGGACTGGTGTGCATATAGTAGTTTCAGACAATGATAAAGAGGAAAATGAATGTTATTGTGATGATGGCAAAGAATGCTCGTATGGACACAAAAAAGTGAGAAAATATATTGAGATATATCCACAGATTCTAATTAAATTTAAAAATTAAGGAGAACAATGAGGATGACGATGATGACACCAAGGAAGATGGTCATGACGACAAGAAGAAGAAAGAAAAGGAAGAAAAAGACAAGAAAAAGAAGGAAAAGGAGGATAAAAAGAAGAAGGAAAAAGAAGATAAAGACAAAAAGAAGGAAGAAAAAGACAAGAAGAAGGAGGATAAGGACGACAAAAATAAGAAGGAAAAGGAGGAAAAAGACAAAAAGAAGAAGGAAAAAGAAGATAAGGACAAAAAGAAGGAAGAAAAGGAGGACAAGAAGAAACAGGAAAAGGAGGAAAAAGACAAGAAGAAGAAAGAAAAAGAGGACAAAAAGAAACAGGAAAAGGAAGAGAAAGACAAGAAAAAGAAGGAAAAGGAAGACAAAAAGAAGAAGGAGAAAGAAGAAAAGGACAAGAAGAAGAAAGACAAAAAGGATAAATCCAAAGATGATAGTGATGAGGATGACCATAAGAAATGCAGTTGCAAGGATAAGAAAAAACCACCATCCCCTTGGGCTCCCGGATGTCCATCAAAACCTGGAGGTGGAGATAAGAAGCATTGTGTTGGAATTGGGAATGACGGAAAATGGATGGATGTCAACTGTGAGAAACCTGGGACTGGAATTATATGCAAACGCCCTTGCTCTCCATAAATACGGGAACTGTTCAATATGAGAATTTGATTGATTTTAACAAAAAACTATTTAAAAATTAAATGATAACTAAATTTGCTAACGGTTTTAATATTCTTTGATAAATTTCTTTTACTTTATTTTAAAAGTTAAGATTTTTTGGCTAATCTTTTAAATAAAAATAAATTTAAATTTGAAAAGTAATAGTATGAAAAGGTATAGTATTTTTTACCTTAGCGTATATATATTTTTTACCTAGCTCACATGAAATTTAATTATATAGAAGAGGGATTGTCAAGCTAAACAAACATCCACAAGAATAAATTTATAAAATTAACACTTACAATAATTGTGAGTTGTTTAATTTTTTAAATTTAAGGAAGGTTCGAAGTTGATTGAATTAAAAATTTAAAAATAAAAAAAAAGTAAAATTAAGACTAAAAAATTTAAGAAAAACCTTCTAAGGAAAAAGATTTTCGTTAATTTCGAACTTAATTATTGCCAATTATGTATGGCATCCAAAAATAAAAAACCAAAAGAACGCAAAAGAGACAATCACAATAATAATTTTTCATTATAAATGAGGGAAAAATTTTAAGAATGCATATTAACCAGATAAACACAGGTTTAGCTCCATCATGTTTTGGCCTCATTTTTGGAAGTTCTTAGGATTATGTCGTTTGTAGTGTTTACAGATTTTTCAAAAAAATTTTTAGTGTTCTCTTCTTATGCCGCAAAAAAATGGATAACACTTCGCAATAGTATTTAGGGGGTCCTCAATACAATTGCAACAAAAAAATTTACAAATTAGTACTGACAGTATATTCTATTATAAGGAATATATGGCTTCAGATTTTGCAAATTTATTTAATTTTTTGTCGACATTCAATGCGACATCCAAAAAATAACATGAGACGAAACAACATAAGACGATGAAAGTGCTGACCAAAGACTGAACAAATAAGTAACTCAATTTAAAGCAAAATAAATCTAATAAAATATACTGTATCTATCCTATCCTAATTTTTTAAATTGAAAAATTTCGCCAATTTTTTTGTCATACTTTTTCAAAAATAATTTATAATTAATAATCAACTTGATAGTACTTTGCCTGCCAAATTCTCTTAATTTTCGCCTGCGGCGCTAGATCACCAATCAGATTGCCAACCCATTGTCATATCTTTTTTTGAAGTTTACTTTAAAGTTTACTTTTTGAAGTTTACTTTTTTGGAGTTTACTTTAAAAAAAGTTAAAAAAAGTTGTGTGTTAGTTGAGCTCAGGGTTCTATTCTTTATAATAAGGGTTAACCCACAACTCGGTGTTCTATTACTCAAGTAAAAGGACCAGTAAGATTTTTTATTATTTTTTGCGACATTACCTGATGGAAAATAAATGAATTTTTGAGGAGCACTACAATAATAATAATGAGAACCCGGATCATTACGTTATTGTCTAGAATTTTTTACTTTCAAGTCTATTAAGTTCCAACATAATTCTTGCCATTATTATATATAGCATCCAAAAATAAAATCTACAGGAACACGAGAAGCGGCAATCACCATAGTAATTTTACATTATAAACGAGGAAATATTATAAGAATACATATTAATTAAATAAACACAGCTTTAGCACTATAAAGTTTGGCCTCCTTTTTGGAAGGTTTTAGGATTATGTCGTTTTGAGTGTTTTACAAATTTCCGCGAAAAATTTTTGGCATTAACTATCCTTGAGTCCGTAGTTTTTACTAAAAATCCAAAAATCATAATTTATCCCCGATATCCCTTAATCCACAATATTAATTCTCTAAACCCTCGATGCATTATTTCCGGGGGATTTAATAGGATTCGGAAGGATAAGTAAGTAATCCCATGATAGGAAGGTTGGAGATGGATTGAATAAGAAATTTAAATGAGGTAAAATTAAGACTGGCAATCTTTAGTTAAACCCCCGCCCCCCATTTCCGCAAATGTTTGTCCGCCCCTTTTTGTCTTTTTTCCTCCCTTCTTTCTCCTCTCGATCTAATTGATAAAGTTCATAACTTGAGGTATAGAATAACGATGAACAAGAAAATAAGTCTCATTTTTAGATGAAAAACAAGTTGAGACAAATTAACATTATTCTTCTAAATAATTTTGTTAATACCCGAGTCAATTATTGCCAATAGATTATGAATGGCATCCAAAAATAAACAACGAAAGCCCAAGAAACACTTATAATTAACAACTGATTTAGAGTTTAAAGTAGGAAAAAATATAAAAACACATATTAATTAATACACTTCAGACTAGAGTACGTCGAGTATGCCGAGTTTGAAAAGCCCGAGTTCGAGTTCAAAATTTTTGACAGAGTTCAAGTAATCGAGAAAATCGAGTGTTTTCTAAGCAAATTTTTCTAGGCAAATTTTTTTTTGCAAAAATTACATCAAATTAAAGCCTTTAAATTTATTACAATTAAAAAGTATTTACAAGATTTTTTGAAAGGAAAATTATTTAAATATTAATTAGACATTCATTACTAAAGAAAGTTAAAATTTTACAAGTTTCTTTCATAAATTGAGTAGTACGGAATTTTAAAGGAATAATACAGGCTTTTTTGGGAAAGAATTAATTTCAGACACCCAGTTAAAAATAAAAAGACTATTCCGAAGGTCTGATGCGGTCCTTACAAGATGTGGGTCGGAATTTCGATTTCCGTCGTTTTTTCCTTCCGATTTTCGAAAAAAATATTGATTTCCGACTTTTGAGGCAGTTCCGATTTACGACACCTCTGACTCTTCCACCCACCTCTGTCCTTAACTCTATTTACCCACACGCACTACTCTAATAAATTACATTGAAGGATTGGACAGAAAAGAAAATATGTCGTTGATTTATCATAATCGCGTATGCGAATTAATTTTTTGGTTGCTTATGTGGATCAGTAGCATTTAACGGTGCTTTGCAAAGACCGCAACTCGTGTCACATTTTGAATTTGCATAGTAATCACAATCAGAATCCTTAGAACATGGATTTCCTTTATCGTAAATTAATGTGTTTCCTGCATCGTTGGTTCTATAATTTAATAAAAGATTAATTGAATAAAAATATATTATGCACTCACGGGTTATAATAATTGCAAGAGATAAGCGTTGTATTATAACAAGGTGGATTCTGTGTGATAAAAAAAATAAATTTAGTTGATACCTTCTAAAGTTTTCTGATTATTATACTCTACATAATAGCATCAGAAGGACTTAATTGTGCGATTGATACATGAGAGCTTTATGTGAAATGACTGACTATATGACGGCCGTATTATAATGGCATATAATAATACCAATATATTTAATTGGAGTACTTTCCGACATACGATTAGAAACTCTCACGCGGCATAAAAATAGGATCGCTTAATGAAATGAGGTTAAAGCTCCGAGGAGAGTGGGTTGAAGTTATAGCCTAAAATATGGGCAAATCTTACGCGGCAACTCCATCAAGTAGCCAGACTAGTTTAAAACGCAACATTAATTAAGATGATTTTGAGTTATTTTAGTGTGATTTTAGGGGTATTTCATTCAGTTTCAGTTGTTTAATTAAAATATGTACTAACCCATCCTGCACACCAATCTTGTGCTGGACAAAGTTGTATACCACATCCAATTTGAGTAGTATGTGACCATGCCATCTATAAATTTATTCAATTTTTACTTTTTTAAATACAAACTGGGGTCATATGTCCACATTTATCAAAAACTTCAGGAGTAACTTGTAGATTGTTCGCAAGTATAGGGCAATCATCCTTCTCACTCCACCAAGATAGAGGGGCGCCAGTTACAGCTTCCGCTAAATTTATTTTTTGATTACTGAGATCTGATAGGACATTAGAAGAAGTAGGTGAGGATTAGGAGAGGTAGCTTACTCAAATTATCCATAGCCCAGCTATTTGCCCATAAATTTTCTCCATATCCAACAGTGCCAGGATGTGCCATTTTGCAATTATCAGCAGTTGCCTGGGCAATTTTCTCAATTGATTTCTTATATACCTTTAAATGGATTCAATGATCGTCTTAATATACATTTTTTGTATAAGCGCTTTATCTCCTCCGTATTTTTGTTTAATCTTATTTAAACCATAGTACAGATCGGCCTGGATTCTGATCTATAGTCAAGATCAATTTTCCTCGATTTTTCCTTAATCAGCAGGGATTTTGTCATCCTCACACAAAATCAATTTCATATGGACATATATAAATTGTTGTTCAGTGGCTTTCCCTATAAACCTCAGAACCTATACCTATTGACATTTGAGATGAAGCGTATTCACCCATTTAACTTACTAATTTGTATATATTCTTTCCTTTCGGCAGCTTTTGTTTCGAGCCATCGGTAACTTGACCATTAGCAAGCTGTTTACGATAATTATTGTGCGCTCTCAAAATCGCATATCTCAAGTCGTCCGTCATTTTTGCTTGATGAAGTCCTAAAGACTCGACAGATATGTATAGACATGCTGAAATATTAAAAGTTTGGTTTCATTGTTTTCATAGGTATTGTAATTAACGGGAAGCTTAAACTTATTCACAATACGGTGGTTCAAAATACATTAAAATAAAAATCAGCTTCCATAACTAAACTTCGACTACCTTTCGTAGTTCACCTTAGAACTCTATCCAAAATTGCAGGCAATAATTAAGATAGCTCCCAGATCATTCCAAACAGAATGATACCAGTTGAGCTTAGTTCCGGTTGATTAAGATATTTATTAAAATGAAAAGCCCATTAGAATCGTCGGTCATTAGAATCGTTAGTCTAGCGGGGCTATCACTGGTCTCCTCCGTCTGTTTCCAGCTCTCTTCACTTCGACTACATGTTACTTTTTACATTGGATAAACTGTTCTCGGACAACCCTTGGACATAGCAGCCTGCCTAAAGCTAAGCTTTTCCCCCTCTTACTAAAGCTAACTTTACCCAATTATTTAAAATTTTTACCTGTAGAGATGACAAGAAACAAATTTAGGATCATATTTGCTAAAAAATTTTTACTGGCAATTTCTCTGTAATTTGATGTGACTGCCTTGAAACCGTCTCTATTTTATGCTGAAAATTTCAAAAAATTTGTTTGCTCTTTTTTTTTAAAATCCACGCATAGAATTTTTAAATTATACGTCTCCGGCAGCTAAGCAATCACAATTTTATTTTAATTTTACCATCAACCGCACATACTGAGTTTTTCATATACCCATAGAGGAGATATTTTATTTTAATTTTTAAGCCAGAAAAAACTTTTTTTATCTTCTTGGTTTAAAATTCTATCCATTGAAACAAGTTTATCTAAATATTCCACGTTGATTGACGCCCGCTTCGAAATTTAATAGAGATTTTTTGGTTCCCAAATAAAGTTTATAATTTTGATGTTTCACGTGCTACCTCTTATTCAAATTTAAATAATTTTTTTTAAATTTCTAAATTTGTTTAAAATTGATTTTAATCTAGCCATTAGAGATAGGTATTTTAAAAAATCATGGGTCTGGATTCTGGATCTCGATTTAAGTTAGTAACCTGGACATTATTCTTGATCTGGATTCAGGGAAAATCCAGAATGGATCCAGAACCAGACCGATCTCTAATAGACATGAGTTATCTTTATCAGGTGCCTTATGAGGGCCTTTCCACGACTGGGAGCTTCGTTCAGAAACTAATATACATTATATGTAGTTTAGTTTAACCTTTGTTCGTATTTTCGTTTGGGCTCGGAAGGTTTTCCAGAACCGACAACCTAGCTTCCCATGGCGGTTCGAAAATTGAGGTTTTTTTTGAACGGCTATGATTCGGACCAAAACCATTTTGCAGAAAACGGATATTACTTCGCGATAGGAAGTTGGGAGTCCTCTATTGAATACACCAAAAAATTAACGAATTAGCACTGACATGACTTTGAACGGCTATGATTCGGACCAAAACCATTTAAAATCTTATCTATCGGTAATATCTTTATCTATTTCATATTTGGCGTTTGACATAAGATTTTACCCCCATATACGAGGACTCAATTGAATTTCTTCGTTAGAATCTTATCTATTATAGGGAATATATGGCATCAGATTTTCAAATTTAATTTTTTGTCGGCATTCAATGCGACATCCAAAAATAACATGCAACTACGAGGAAATTGACCTTGAACTGAATCCATAAGCATCTCCATTTAAAGCAAAATAAATCTATTAAATTATATTTAAATTATTTAGACTTTGGGAAGGGATAAAAATTTATTTGTTACATAAAACTAGAAGCTAATACACTAGAATGTCCTATTAAAGCATAATATCTATTTCTACACCCTTGGCAATATCATGCTCTGAAATTAAAAGCAGCTTTCTTTACGCTGAACTTCTTTTCTTTTCGGGAGGAGACTATTGGCTATATTATAAAACTATGGTAGTAAAGCACAGGTGGAACTTATTTACTTGTAAAGAGTTGAGGTTCGGGACAGTGTGAATTGTAAAGAGTTGAGGAATTGAATAAAGAGCGAATGAGGAAAAAAGAAATAATGGAGAAAAGTATACGGTGTTTAAAAAGTACCGTTCAGTACGAAATTCCGGTCTCTAGTTAAGATCTTTTTAACTGATGGAAAAATGTACGATTATTGTCAATCAAAATTAGTTTATCTCATCACAAGTTTACCAAACAATCGGTAAAAATTTTAAAAAAATCTTTGGAATGTAAAAGTTA
Organism: Meloidogyne arenaria; assembly: GCA_036172955.1. Taxonomy (NCBI): domain Eukaryota; kingdom Metazoa; phylum Nematoda; class Chromadorea; order Rhabditida; family Meloidogynidae; genus Meloidogyne; species Meloidogyne arenaria. Next base: position 317,306 of record JARQAB010000029.1, on the reverse strand, counting down.
AAAAATAAAAAAATTAAGAGCCATTACGATATTTTTCGGTATTCAGTATCGTAATTTCCTGGCTCTAATAAAATCTTTTTTAAAAATATTTACATGTTTAAAAAATCTTATATACATCCTTCAATCCAACTCTTCAGGCAAAATATCTCAATTTTTATGAGGCTCTTCTAGCGCATGACCTCCACGTTTAAAACCAAGAATTGTGTCAACATCTAGAATTAAACTTGCGATTTTATTTTTTTAATTTCCTAATAAACCACCTGGAATATGCTCAGATGCAGCTAGTTTGCGTCCAGTTAATTTGGGATTCACTTGGTTTTTCTGACCATTTTCTGCCCCTACCATTTCTTCATCGTTTGCATTAAAATCACTTCCTTTTCCCTGTTCTACTTTTCTGCCAGCGGGAACGTTCATATTGCGTTGTTTAAATCCACCTTTTCGACCTTAAGTTATGAAAATTTACTTAATTGCATATATGTATATATTAATAATTCAGGCTTTTTAAAGTTTTTCTTCCCAACTATAAGTTAACTACAGACGTTAAACCCGGGACCAAATTTGTGTCCACAAATGAAAATGGCAGCAAAATCAGTTGTAAAAATCATATTAACAATGCCGATAACATTCGTTATTTAAATTTTCAATAATTCACTGAAATAATTATTTACCCACCTAATAAATCTCCATGTTTAAAGTCACTAAGTGCCAGTTTTTCTAATTTTTGTTCAGACCCATTAAAATCAGAATCTTTTGCCTTTACAACTTTATTACCTGTGGGGTCACTTTTAGCGCGTTTATTTAAGCTTCCTTTATCTTAAATTGCAAAAATTGAGACTTACTAGCTAGATTTTTTAGATAACCTTTGTTATATTGATCAATTAGCGATGGATGCTTATGATCTTCTAATGTTCCAAGGATCTTTTCACGTTGTTTAGCCTTTAAATGATCGAAATCGCTCATAGCACGTTGGTAATCCTTTCCGAATAAATCTTCATGCCAATTGCCAGTGGGGTCACTTTTAGCGCGTTGATTGAATTTCCCTTTATCTTAAATAGCGAAAATTGAGACGTATTCTGTAGAGAGATTAAACCTTTGTTATATTGATCAACTAGCGATGGATGTTTATGGTCGCCTAGTGTTCCCAGAACCTTTAGATATCGTTTAGCCTTTTCATCATCTCTGACCGTGATTTGTTGCTGATACTTTTTATATAAATCTCCATGTTTGAAGTCACTCAGTGCCAGTTTTTCTAATTTTTGTTCAAGTCCATTAGAATCAGAATTTTTTGCCTTTCCATCTTTATTGCTAGTGTCGTCACTTTTAACGCGTTGATTGAAGTTTCCTTTATCTTAAATTGCAAAAATTGAGACGTTTAGAGAGATTAAACCTCTTCGGTATTGATCAACTAGCGACGGATGCTTAGGGTCTTCTAGTGTTCCTAGAAGCTTCTGATATCGTTTAGCCTTTTCATCTTCTTGGACCGTTTTTTGTTGGCGATAATCCTCATATAAATCTCCATGTTTGAAGTCGCTAAGCCCAAGTTTTTTGACGCGCTCTTCTAGTTTATGTTGATATTCGTTAACTGGATGAACTTGTTTGGAATTTGTTGGATATTCTATTGTCGGCTGATTGTGTTCAAGTGGTTGTTCTCCTGGCCCAGCCATATGAACATGCTCAAACCCTTCTTGTTTTCTATGTTCTTTCTTCTCATTAATGGCTATTAAAATAAGGTAGACTTAATTTAGGATTCGGGGGAATTGATGTCATTGTTTGTTATATCGGAAAATTTTGTGAGTTATCGTCGAATCTCGACAAGAAATCATACATAGTAGGAGCTGAATTGAATCTTAATCGGATAGACTTAGTTTTGGATGGGTAGAACTGATGGAGAACCTTTCGGAACCTAAATATGTTGCGTATTACTGAACCACATAACTATCAAGATACGAATTTTTTTACAATCTTGCTTCAAATTATTCCTTTAAAGTCAGATTGAACGGAAAAATTATAGGGTCGGTTATTGAAGGATATTAGTCATGAGCTTTATAAAATACTCAGTATTGGACTAAACTGAATCCCTCCACACTATAAATATTATTTAACCCTCTTCTCCATTGAAATAAGCAACAACTACCTTCTTCAACTATCGCATAATCCTCAGTTCCTTCTAATTCCGAACCAAATTCTATTTCTCCGCTGTTAACCTCAATAGTTTCAGCTTTTGCGTTATCATCAATTCCTTTGACAATCTTTTGAAATTATAATTAAATAAATTTAATATAATGGAATTCGCTATAAAATACCCCTCCCTTCTTGAGGCTTAAAAAACTACTATCACATTTACCACTGTCCACTTCTGCCTTTTATTTAACTAAACTGTCAGATATTGTTCAGACAAGGCTGGTTCATGGGCAATGGGGTTCTGTTTGTGTTTTGTAATAAGATGGAGTACTAGTCTTATTGGTGTCTAATAAGACTAGTAATATGATGGCGGGTCTTACACCAATTTAAAAAACGGAAGGCAAAGACGGAACGCGGTATCGAAAGAGTCGAAAAAGAGGAATCTACGGAGACGGAAGAAAAAAATGCCTTTTTTTATTCTACCTGTTTACAAATTTCTTCCCCGTTTACTTCCGGTTTTGCATTCTTGTCAAGTTGACATTTGTCCAAATCTATATCTGCAACTTTAGTTAACTTTACTTTATCTCCTCTCCCCTTGTCATTCTTTGCAGTATAGAGGCTATAGTTGTTAGTCGGATCCAAATTCTCTAATTTTACTGAACATTCCTTTGTTTTTCTGTCGCACTTGACAATGTCACTAATCGGAACAAATTTATAGGGTTGTGGAAATTGTTTGTATTCGACTTGTTGAATTTGTTGTTTTGGCACTGCGAAAATTATTTGTAATTTCTGGTTTAATAAATTTTATTTCTTGAGGGATCTGGGATTAAATGATGAAATCAGGTGTATAATGTTGCCTTATGTACTGTATTATGTAAGAGAGAGTTTAGCATATACAGGCATCATTCCTGCAACATGCTTCAATACAACATGCTTCCAACTCCCACTTTCCCTCCCCACGCCTTTTTCACTCCTGCCTCAGCTTAATTTACTTCTGGGAGGCATATCTGAGGGTGAATATTACTCAAATCCTACGAGTCTTTCCTTGTTACGTAAGCAGAATTCAGACCCGAGCACTGTCATTATAGAGAAATCCATTCTATTTATCTACTATTCTGTTATTTCCGAGGGTCTCCGATGTTTTACCTATGTCGACGGGCACAAGAATAACGTTTATCCAGAGTAGGAATGTAACATGTGTCAAAAATATTTGGGGGCTGCCCGCGAGAGACTATCAGTCCTTAATCAGTGACTATCCGGACTAGTATGATCCAACTAGACTGACGCTTTCACTGGCTTCTGTAATAACGCGACAACACAACATGTCCAATGATTATATAATTAATTCTGTGTTTTGATATAGCTAGCGAGTGGTTATATTAAAATTTGAAATTTGCCTACCGGCTAATAGATAAAACGATGTAAAAGACAGAAGAAATAAAAAAATTACAGCCACCACTTTTTTCCCAATCGACCTGAAATGAAAAAATATAATTAAAAACTATTCTTGATAAGCTATTTTACATTGGAGCTTCTCGACGTTGCACTTTTCGCTGTCCTGGCACTTAATTAAAAATTTTAAAAGGTGAAATCCCTCATAGTGCTCCAGTATTAATTAAAAAAGTTACTTTCAATGTCTGACACAGCTTGATGAGTCCAAGATGAATTATCGCCCAGTGGCACATCAGTGAATTTCTCAGCAGTTGAATCGCTTCGCGAGTTTCTTCGAGTCAAACTCGAAGATGTTTGGTCTCCATGGACATTTAGAACTGTTAGTATATACAAAGATTTAAGACTAGTTTGCCAAGTGAACGGTCGGCCTCTCAATTTTCCATCCCGTCTTAGAGGTCTGCTATAATTGAGGACCTTCGTAGTTGAGTGGAGGAGTAATTGAACGCCTGGCTGATATATCAGTAAATCCCCCTCAGTGACCGCTATAAGCTCCGGCGCTATAATAGGGTGTCCGTTTGTTAAGAGGGGATCACTCTTTTTGAGATAGTCATCATAATATGTAAAACATTTTCAAATCCTTTGGGTATCTGATACCGCGGCAAGTCTAACCCCAATTTTTAATTGTAACTTACCCAAGAAGACCAAAACTCCAATTAACAACACAAAAAGCTTCATTCAGCGTTACACAGTTTTTAATGCTTGGCAAGGGGGATGTTGTTTAAAGAAATATGGAATGGTAATGAAGCTGGGCAATGTATAGAAAGGGGCGAGCGACTTGCCTTTTACATTTAAATTGTAGTTTGTAATTTAAAAATTTTTAATAGCTTTTACACAGCATGCCACTCAATGCCGGCCCTTTCCCATGCGCTCGCGACTACTCGAATAAGAAATATGCCCTTGTATTGCCACTCATGCCGCTACTTGTTTCCCTTAATTTTGTTAAAATGCACTCTTAGCTTTTTAACTTTCCGGAAATCTCAAGGTTATCAATGCTTCCGGAGTGAATAAATTACATGTTTATTGCACTTGTGAGAGGATTTTTTTGAATTTCAAAAATAAATGTTTGCGCAAAGTTTTGCGCCAAGTATTTTCAATTGCGGACAGCCCTGAATCCTCCACCACTCCCTTCATTCATTCCTTTTCAGTCTCTTGTGAAAGAAAAGAAGAGATGGGACTTCTTCACCTCTCCCCTCATTAATTCCCTTTTTTCTCTCACACACCTATCCTTCACCTCTAATGAATCTCATACGACTTAACTCGTGAAAATTAAGAGAGTCATTTAATGCCCTTTGCTCGTGATTTTACTCGTGAATTCTCTCGTGAATCCAACTCGTGAATGATTGATTGGCAATTAAACATCAAACTCCAACCCTTCTTTTAAACAATTTTAATAATTTTTATTAGGTTTTTTTCTAGAGTATTACAAGGTGTTTCAAAATTATTTTTACGTTTTTCAAATTTAAAAAACTAGGAAAATCTTGACGGAAGAGAAAAGGGTTTTAGTTAAGGAAAGCTCTTGAATGCATTTTAAATTACGTTTAATTAATATATATTTTATCAATTTTTTTATTTCAAAATTATGCAACAGAAGATATTTAATGCTGGCTTAATTTTTCAGTGTTAATATTTTGGATGTCCCTTTTAAGTAGACGAAGTTTTCAAAAGTTTGTTTTCTAAGGATTCTTGAATGTAATAAGCAAATTTAACAGTCAATGATTTATCAATCGACCACAGCCAATGAGGCCTATTTCAAATCACGTCCAAATAGGGCTGGTTTGAGACATGTATATCTCTAATTAAAATAAGTCTTCAAAAGTTTTGTTTCCTTCCAAAATTAAAAACTAGGACCAAATCCTTAAAGAAAGAGTATAAGGTTCTAGTTAATGAAAACCCGTGAGAGCAATTTTAAGAGTGTTTATTTAATATATAATTTATTTAATTTAATATTATTTTAAATTTCGGAAATATTAAGTTTTTAAGTTGTATACGGTTCAGTGGTGTTATTTTTGGATGTCTCTTTTAAGCAGACAATTTTCAAAAGTTTTGAATGATTTTAGTCGCAAAAATAGTTTGTAGGAGAATTAAAAAATAAAGTAGCCAAAAACTAATGAGAATCGTTAAGCTTTTTCAGGCCTCTTCCAAAATGAATTGGAGTGTGATAGTGTTTGTAGGTATATCTGACGGAAACAACATTTAGACAATAGTATCGAATCTGGATATCGAATCTAGAATTCATTTTTAAATTTTATAATAATCGAAAATTTGTAATAAATATAATAAAATTTTTTTAATTTCAAAATTTTTAAATTTATTTATCAGTTAATTCATCAAATCTACATATTTTTTTATTCGTTTTAAACGTCAATTAATTGTTCACTTCATCCTGTTTATTATCCTTAATTTTAGAATTATTTTTCACTCAATCTAATCTCGAGTCCATAACTCCCCGTTAGCCTTTGTATTGTTACCTAAACAAAACTCAGTCTGGTGGATTTACTTTAGAAGGTATACCTACATCCACTATCAATTCATTCATCCAATTCTTAATACTAACCCATTAATCGTTGGCTTAGTTAGGTTCCAAGGATATCTCTTTCATTTAGGAGGAGATATACATCTAGGAGGAGATATACTTTACTAGTCTAACATTAATATTCAAATTACATATAACCTTATTCTCCTGTTCAGTAGACTTTTTGTTAGTTTCGCCTGCTTTCTCAATACCAACACCTTGAAACTTTGAGCGTCCATCTCCTATGAAATTTAAAATTTTATGATTTAGTTTAAACCTCGTTATATTATTAGATTAACACCCTTTCTACCTTAAATAGCTAGAGTTATCCCTCGTTGTGTTGTTAGTAGGGTTGTTTACGGTCGGTTAACCGAAAAATTTTAGGTGGAGGTTTAAATATTAGGCGGAGGTTAAATGGCAAAACTTGGTATAAAACATTTGATAGAACCCCGCAATGGTGTATGCGAAAGGCTAACAAGGACTTAAAAGTTCGCAGGCTCGATTCCTGCTTGGTAGCTCTTTTTAAACTTTTACTACGCCAAATTTCCTATAAAAACTTTAACTTCAAACCATGTTTAAAATCGTTCCAAGTGAACGTCGTTTCTGAACGAGGCACTTCGAAATTTTGGAAGGCACCTTTGTAAGTGTAGCTACTTAACCCTTCTTTCAACTTTCGATTGTTTTCATGCCACGGATTGTTTTGCTCCGCAGATTTTGAATTTTGCAATTTCGCTGTTGGTACAATATGAGAATGGACATGTAAGGGGTTTTGACTCAAGAGGCGGCGATGATTCTGAGACAAAGTGTCAATACCATTTCCTGATTTTGTGCGTCGTAAATTACGAGATTGAGTGTTGCGATTTAACCGTTCTTCACTCATTTGACGGCGTTTCTTCTCCAATTCATAAAACGAGGGGTGTTGGAAAAAGCGTTGATTTTGGCTTTTAATTGGCAAAGTCTCAAAATCCTTGTTTTGAGCAAAAAGTTCATCTTCGGGATAAAGAAGTGAGCGACGAATTATATTCTCTGTTTCATCTTTAAATTTTTAAATTTAATGTTTCGGGTTATGAACCCTCCAGGCTGATTAATAGGCAATATGAGCCTTCGGCTCCTGCGTTCTTCCTTTTTTATCACTTAAGGCGAAAATTTTGGATTTATTGGATACCTATAAGCGACATACCGTATGTCACTAATAAATTATAAACTTATACTAATCCAGTTTAAGAATCCAGTTCAAATCTCAGACTAATAGGTAAGGCTCGCCTGTACTATTAATAAAACTGGTTCTAAGATATAGTAAAAGAATCCAGGCCTTTTGTTTCAAATCCCATTGAACCTCTCAAATTTCAAATTATATATTAACATACACTTTTTCACTTTTTTAGCCTCCTCAGGATTCAATTTAATCTTATTTTGTGGATGATCCAGATCGATCAGTCCCACATTTTTTTCACATCTTGCTCTCACTTCTCCAGTATGCCACTTTTCAATTACAACGTTATTACCAACTTTGCACTCGTTTGGGTCAACTTTTGTAATCAGACTCAAATGGTTGTCATCATTTGGAGTCTTGACATAAATTTCATATTGCCCTCCATAGTCGGTATCATCCATTTCAATTTTGCATAGTTTTTGAGTTGGATCCTTGTTTGATGTTTCACATTTTGTTAAAGAGTTTAAGGATATAATTGTGCGTTCAGGTGGATGATGATCATTATTCATAGCATTCATAGCCGCTAAAAAATATAAATTAATAGAGGAGCAAAAGCTTGATCATATCCAGGGTATTATTAACTACTTTAAAATAAGCAAGTTGGGGTTGAGACACAAGTTCGATCCGAGGCTATTTAAATAATTAAGGAATAGATAGTTTTCGTTAATTAATGTATTATATTCTAAGAAACTGGAGTATGAGGCTTCAGTCAATCTAAATAAGATGTCAGCCTTCTGTAAACCGATAAAACTGAAGGAGGGGGGGGGGGGGGCAAGGACATTTTGTGGAGGAATAGGTTGAATCTCCATATAATAACTGAAGATATAACAACACATAGAAGAGTGCCTTAGGTAGGGTTTAAATCTTGGTAGAACACATCCCTCAAACGTGAATTAAAGTGAGTGGGGAAGGGAAGTATCTGGAATCGGCTTATCTGTATAAACCAGGCAATTAATAACCTAAATGGCAAAAAATCTATAAAACTAACGATAGACCAAAAACAAGTTGAATGGGTTAACAACCGCAAGCATTAATATTACTGTAAGAGCCATTATCTTCTTTGGCGTAACCTTTGGCGTAGTGTTAGGGTTCGAAAGTTGTTTCCTTAAAATTAAAATTCTGTTTAATCCCCTTCTAAAAAATAATAATTTACTTTCTACGTGTATTGCCATGAACTGAGTCTTTCGTATCTTTTGTATTTTCCACTTGCTTTCCTTTATTTTTGCCTTCTGGCCCTACATATAAATCTTTTCTGTTAAAAATATTAAAATATATTGAGTTGAATGCAGTTGACACATCGCCCTCTAACAGAACTGAGCTTACAAACCAGAAGCTATCAGATTGTATGTCAGGTGCACATACATGTATTGCTTAAGCTACCCCACACACTAACCACCAAATTAAGAAATAAAACCTCTATCAATTTATTATTAGGGTTCGATCATATTCCCTGGGCATCAAATTCCTCAGGTAACGGGGGGAGGTCTGTCAAGAGCTCCCATTCTCCGGAGAATTCACTGCTCCGGGAACGAAGATTAACCTCTAGTAACTAATCGGTAGAGAGAGCATTTATCTAATTAGGTGGAATAATTACCCTTCTAGTCAAAGGTTGAAACAATAATTACCCAGGGCGCTTATTCAAGTAAATACAATACACTTAAGTGTAATCTACTGATTTAATTTAAAAATTCACTTTCTACGCGTTGTTAGCGGAGGTTCTTCATAATTGCTTTCAACATAATCTACTTTGTCCTCATTATTATCGTAATCACCGCCGTTCTCATTTTCAGTTGACTGTTGAAGGAGCGGAGAGTTTTCTTCCTTCAAACGATCAGCATTTTCGGTTTCAGCATCAACTAGTGATTCGTAGTCGAAGTTTCTAAAATAATTAGGTGAAAATATAAAGGGATTAGAAGCCTCCACTGGTTCTTATCAGACAGATCATCTGAAAGCTGTGAGCGAAGCCTGGCTAGGGTAATGCAAATTCAAGGATGACATGGGTTACCCAAAGCTCGTTTCCCAAAACCGATCCGAACAATTCTCCGAACACAGCTCGACCTTTTTTCCTATATGCCGCGCTTATGCGACTCAAGGTCGCAAGGTCCATCTTGCTAGAAGGTCGTAGAATCGAGCCTGTCCTGCCCTTTTATATAACTTATTCCACTAAGACAAAGTTTTTAATTCAATAATTTTATACCGATCACTAAAGCGTGGCTTGTGGTGCGTCAGATGATATCTACTATTTTCAACTATAGAGTTATTTGAGGTTGCTGATCCAGCATGTCTTCCGACAGGTTCCAAGCTTCCATAGGTCACAGCAGATGCCAAAACTATTGAAATTTAATTTTGTTTCTGATTCAAATACTGTCGAATCTCAATTTTACAAACACCAAATGATAGAAAGTTTTTAGATAGACTGGCCACTGGATAGTGGAAGATGTCTTATTATTGGTTAGGTTCTTATTATTTAAGACTAAATCTTTAGCCTTCCTCTTGGATGACCTGACCCAAACCCTGACCCGAGCCACGGACTTTTGTTCTCAAACCCGTGCTTTAGCATGCCTCGGACAGAATCAAAACAAGACATATCAGTAAATTACCCCAAAATAATTGAAACCCTCGCTTTTTAATGGGTGTATGTAAAATTGAGATCCAACTCTATAAACTTAAAATTGGTCAAATAATTCATAAACTGAGAAAAATTACCGAGCAACGCATTGAATGCGACTAGAGCCAGAGCAAAAACAAACCGCATCTGAACAAACAATCAAAAATTATTTTTCTTTATTTCTATACAAATTACGACAAAGAAAAGATGGGTAAATGGATATGTTTAATAAAAACAAATCCTTTAAAAAGACAAGCCCGCCATAAGGGCATATGCGCAAATAAAATAGTAAACAACTCTCTAGCTAATCAGACGCTTACTTTACGTCTAAAAATTGCTTTGAAATGCAGCGGCTTCCGGCAAAGAGTCTGATCAATCCTTGTCGCAATCGAGACCTTTCCTTTTAATTTTTTTAAATGCCGCAATAGCACTTTTCGCGAGATTAATTTCAAAATTGAAAAGGAAATGAAAGGGCACATTTATATATTTTTTAAAGATTCCCGCAATGCACTTTGATATTAAAAATAATTTTTATCTACCTATTTTTGTGTTTCTTTTGAAAGATTATTTTTAAATTCCGTCACATTAGACCTCTCCAAGCTCTGACAAAATTTCCCTGAAATAGTAACTTTGTAAAATTTTTCTTGAAATGCAGCGGCTTCCGGCAAAGAGAGATTCCGTCACATTAGACCTCTCTAACCCGTAATAGTTTGGTTGTGGTAATAGTTTGGCATGAATCACTTTCATTTTCCACTTTATTGTCTTAATTTCTCCATTAACTTTAATATACCGTATTTATTTTAATTGAATGGCCGCCGTTCTATTTTCAATCATTCAGTAAGGGTTATCCATTGAAGACCATTCAAATAAAGAGAGCATTTAATTAAATACGGTAATTAAATTATTATTTTTAATAATTTAATTGATTGAATTTTAATTGATAAATTTTCTCGTGACGCGTGAGTGTCATGCCTCGCGACTGTCATGTGCATTGACATATTCTCGAGAGACTTGGGAATCAATTTTTGACATGCGATGTCTTAATGCGACGGCTGGGGTCATTTTGGCGCAAGACAATAGACAAAACTAAGAGGGGGTTGCCAGCTCAATACGGGATAGTTGGCGCCCTATATTCACGCGCCCTAATAAACAACTGAGTCTTGACATCGCCTCTGGCGACGCATTGACAGACTCGCTTATTGCCCTCTCCCGAAATTTTTTTTCGTTAAGGCATTTAAATGCCCACCAACACCTATTATATTTTGGCATTTACTCCTCAATCCTTTAATTTTCTTCAGAATTTAAAATATTGTAAAGTGGACAATAATGTTGAAGGGCGACTTTCAATTGTTTAACTTACGGATGGCGTATTCTATAAGATTTTAGAATATTCGTATCTGATGTCCAGCCAGAATTGTTATCCTTTGTTAAAAAACACGTCTTAACTTTTAAGTTAGGCCCGAGATAAGATAAAACATAGGTTCTTGAATAGGCGTTTTCACTTTAAAACTTCACCTACTTCTTGTACCAAAGAACAAAATTTTTAAAACATCTTACATATTCAAAAATAGTTTTAGAAGATTGCCGCAATCAAATGTGGCAATTAAAAACTTTAATCATTTTCAAGTGCCTGCTCTTCCTATGCGAAACAATTCAAATTGACTTCGATGATTACGCTCTTAAATTAGAGGAGAAACTCAATGAAGTTAAAAAAGAAATCCAAAGCTGCGAGGCAAGTTTTGTTATTAGGGTCTACACGATCTAGGTAGGTAGAATCATGGTCGAACTTATAATGAGAAGCATAAGCTTGCTAAAAGGCCCTTTACTTTATAATAATTTCAACTACTTCAAGTCTCAATAATTTAATTCCTAAAGCTATGTAGGAGGCGGCGCGGTGTAATGACCGGACACATCATTCCGGGCAACTGAAGATGCTGGTTTGGTTCCAGCCGCCCAGCTTTTGCAAGATCCTAAGGATAAATAGCTAGCCTAGTTTAGCTAAAAATATTAAAAGTCAACTTCGATACCACGACAAAGTTGGAGTATCATTTTGGCTCTGGTATTCTTTATAAGTTCAGTGAATCCCTACTGGCTCCAGAGCATGTTCTCCAAAAAATTTTCTATCAATATTTTTTTTTATCATTTAAAGTTTAACTATTTTATAGCAATTAATGATGTCTATTCGCAAAAACGATGTTACGGTAGCTGATAATGTTAATGGATTGCTGCTCTATGTTAGCAATGACTTCAATTTTGTAGTCAAAGGAGAACAATTAAATGGTCAAACGGATAGCGAAAATGTTATTAAACTTCACGTTTTTAGTAAATTTATTGGAAACATCAAAAACAGCAAAAACGCTGAAGATTTGATTGAATTCTCGAATAACAACCATCTGCCTAAGATAATTTCTGTGCCTGAAGTATTCTCAGAGCTTGACAAGCTAATGTTAGTATTTATTTACCACAGAAGCTACTAGGATTTATTTGGGTTTATTTGGCTATGTTATTTCCATGGATGTTGTGTGTCTCGTTAAACAAGTTATGGTAACTTCCTTACCTAGCTCCTTATGCTTTGCTACTTTTGCATGCCAACTTTAGTAAACTTTGGGCATAAATTAATGTCTGGAAAGGAATTTCATAATGTCTTAAAAATTTATTCAAATTTATTTAGGATAAAGAACGACGAAAAACAAATTTTGGTACAACGCATGGCAAAACTTGAAGAATTAATACGCTACAGAAAAGAAATTAATTCAATTGTTAAGAAGACGAAGAAGGAATTTTATTTTGTACAGGACGCTCAAATATTTGAAAATATAGGAATAAGAATCTTCAACTGCCAACATAAACTTGACAAGGCTTTTGACGAATTTATGAAAAGTGTCATAAAGTATGTCTAATATTTAAATTAAAAGTAGAGCATTGCTAGAGGATTTTAGAGCTCGGCTGGGGACCTCGAAAGTTTAAATGAAAAATAATATTCGATCGAGATATAGTTAAAAGTATACTTTTTAAAGCTTCGATCACTGATTTGCGTATTTCTCCATTAATTACACATGCGAAGGATGTGGTGAAACTAGAGGTCGGTGCAGGACGGGATCCCGCGCGGGATTTTCCGTGATACCGCTCCCGCAATCCCGCACTTTTTCCGATTTGCGGGAGTGCGGGATTATTCCCTCCCCCGCGCGATTATTTCTCGGTAGTCCAATGGGACTACCGAGAAAATACTTATTCATATCCAGAACATGGAAAATTTTTATACATTGTCTATGTCCTAGAGACAATTTTGCCATGATTTTATTATTTTATTCGCACCCGATACAGATATTATAACTAAGAAAAAACTCAGATTGTCCAACCCGAATGTACTAGATAGAAAGTTTCGACCTTGAATCTTCTGTGTAACGTTGCGACACAGAAGGTTCAAGGACCATCCCTGGTCGTAAACCTATAACTAACTGATCTTAGTATTTACCAACCGGAACATAGTTTATCTAAACTAAATTTTAATTATACTTATTGCAGCGATAAAAAGGCAGATATTACGAAAATAGTAGAGAATGGAAAGAGAAACTTTCTGATTAAAAGTATAAAGAAAAAATTGAGCGATTTTAAGGCCTTTGGGTGGTTAAACATGGAAACCGGTAAGGAAAGAAATTTGTTTAATAGTGTGGATAATCCCCAACACTTCAAATTTGCCAAAGTTGACCTGACTGACAAAATCGAAAAGAAGGCAAATTTGTTAAATGAGATTAAAAATCTGAAACCTGATAAAACTCTTAAAGGAGAAGAATTTAGGGAATCTAAAGCAAAGATTGAAGTCTTAAAAAAGGAGAAGAATAATAAATTAAAAAAGTTGGAATTGTATATTGAGATTTATCATAAGATGAATATTATAGTCGATGAAATATACGTCAATATTAACAACCTGTATTCTGTGTGTTTATGATTAAAAATAATTTTTATTCTAGAATTAGAACACTAAAGTCTAAAACTCTCCCTCAGTCTCAAACTCGGAAAACTCGACCCCGGAACTTGTAATCCGGACGACCTTAATCACGGGTCGCATTCGTATTCTATATTAACAGTATCTTTAATTGTACTGTACGAGGCTACAGTTTTAATACCATTTTATTAGATATGGTCATATTACTATCTCCCCTAAGAACTAATCTCCCCAAGGTTAGATAGGTAGAATCCTCCCTAGGTAGAATCTCCCTAGAATAGACATGGTCATATTACTATCTCTCCTGGAGACTAATCTCCCCTAGGTTAGATTTCTCCAAAAAATTCAAATAGAGAAGGATCGTCTATTAGTTCTGTACTCTTCTGTATTCTGATAAGCTTTTTTGATAAAAATTTAAAAACACAAAAACTATAAAATTTCCAGGAAGGTGATCCAGCACAGATAAACTATAACAATTTATTTATAATTGAACCTTATAACGAATCTCGCCTTTACAAAGAATTCAACCATGTAATCAGCTTAATGTATGCTAAGCTGACAAAGATATTTGATTCGGAGAAAGAGCCAAAACTTCTTACAGAAATTTTAGTTTTGCGTGATATTATTACTGACTACACAAACGTTTTGAAGATTCAAGAGGATGAATTAAAAGCAAGATTGACAATAGAGGACAGCAAACGCTCTGAAAAAGTGTGTGAACTATATAATTAAGTGGAATCATGCTGGGTCCATTCTAAAAGCAAACCTAGGCACATTAAACCATTATATTCCCTAAGGACAGCTATTGGTTTGGCCAGACCCAAGCTTAGCCTTTACCACTGAGCCACACCGGTGTGCTCTTCCTTCGGGGCACACATTTAAGACTGACTAACTGGGAACTGATTTATCGGTGAAACAATAAACAATATAGGTATAAACATAAGCATGTGAATGGGAGGTGATACAGAAAATAGCGATAAATAATAATTAATGTGTAATGGTTGGGAAAATCCATCAATGCATAATGCTCGCCCAAAAGATCACCATTGCTTAGGCAATCAACGGATGTGCCTTACAATATAAAATATTTCGCTTTTACATACATCCGATGCTAATAACCTCATTTAATGATACTTTTTAACCTAGTTCGCCACGGGGTAGTTTTTGCCTAAACGATGCCCATTGAACTAAGCGGTTTTTCCGGTACATGTACCTTCAGCCCCATGTTCCTTCTTGCAATAAATTTTTAAAATTCAGAAGGAAAATTTATCTGAAAGCGAAAATAAAGTTAACTTTCAAGACGAAATTAACGATTTAAAAAATAAAACAATAAGTTTTTTGTCCAATGTTTTGCTTGCTTATGAACAAATTTACGATATTATTATCAAAAACTTTTTGAAAAAGCATGGAAAAAGCATCAAACACAATTATGATAATGCAAAAAAGGAGCTTCTCAAAACATTGAAGGGAGCAAAAATTCTAAATTCTGAGCTGAAAAAGAGTTTTGCTTCAGATATTTTAGCTCATTATTATCAGAATAAATGAAGCTCAGATAACAAGAAGTTCAGACACAAGAAGCGAAATGAAAGTTTTTTGAAAAATTCGTGTACATATTTATGTAAATATTATACTCCATATGAAGATACCGTTTTATACCTCCAAACTACTCCTCTCACATCTTACAATTAATCCCTTATTTTTTTATTAACCAAAAGTCTGCAAGTGTCATTTATACATACTTTACAAACTGCATGACCAACATTAAGTTTCTAAGATTTGCTTTGATAAACATTTCTTGTTTGGTTGATGTTATATTTTTAAAAATCATACAAATATTATATAAAGAGTCGATGTTATATATCAATTTCCTTTAAGAATCAGATCAAATTAGTTTCGACTATAATAAAAAATGTTGCTTTGTGTGAATGTTTAAGACATCCGATCAACTTTGCAAACAAGAAGGTAATAAATCCACAATCTACACCATTATTCTGCTGTGGACATTTTATGCGAATTTCATTGCACATTCCAATCAAATTTCTTAGAAATAGCGAATATTATATAAAAACACATTTCAGCTTAAAATAGGGTATGAAGCGAAAAAATTTAAAAAAATTCATAGTGATTTATTGGAATTTATTTCTTATTTAAATAAGAACTACTCACATATTTATTTCTATATATTTTTTCCAGAAATCTATATCATTTATAATTTAATTAAGTTGTTTGGTACATGCATAATTAGAATCTTTCTAATCTCTCATCTTGGTATTCTTTGTTTGATTTTTCACATTGAAATTAAACCAAAGGCAGAGGAATAGCTATTAATAACAGCGTTTTTAGTTGATTTCCAAAACATGCAGATGCTTCCATATTTTTCTCAACCCTAGTAATTACACTCTGCCCCAAAAATATACACCCACCCATATTTTTTAACTTAAGTTTTAAATAATTCATATTCGACTATACTTATATTAATGAGAATCCATAGGAAAATTTATCAAGGTGTTACATTTTAATCATATAAAACGCGAACAATACATGGAATAATAATACATAATAAAATAGGTACTATCGCGTTATCCGTCCTTTTGCCTTCTTAAAAAGGATTGAAAATTGATAAAAACACATAATTTGTCTGCCCGATAAATTTTGAATCAAAAGGATTTTCTGAAATGATTTGTAAGAAATTAACAGAAATCTCGCGGATAATCGATGTTACAAGTAAATATATAATTTGTATATGGTGTCGGTTGTTAGAAAATATTGGGAACCGAACCGAAGAAGTGTGCCAAATAATTCTCGGTTTGGTCCCCAAGCAAAAAATTAATACGTATAAATATGTACATATGAATGTTAAACTTGAATATCATAATTCTGAATATATTTTTGGGAAGCATTATGTACAGTTTTTTATAATAATCTCTTATAGTACGTATTTATTCTATCAATTGCCATATTCTGCGAAGTCTCTCTTTCGTTAAGCGTTATCTTTTTCCGACAGGATTGATCAACTATATCACAATAAAATTTTACAACCCGTCATGTGATATAATTCTATGTTTTCCACGTCTAAAGAGTTATGACTATAATTAAGTGATCAGACTTGATCCATTCAGTTGGAAAAAAGAAACAGCTTTCGATGTCCTTGAAGGATGTAAATTTCCTTCGGATTGGATCAAGCATAAAATGTTATAGTCGATCAAAGCTGGTTGAGACAGACCGTTACAGTATTTTGGGCGCATTAATTGAATAAATACGTAAAGCTTAAATAAAAAAGTCCGTCTTAATGTTTGTTCTTTTCCTTCTCTTGCTCAATCATCAGCATGCTTTCAATTAACTTTCCAGTCTTCCATTTAGCATCTGGTATGATTTCCATTTGTTTCTTGACGTTTATATCAGAACGAGCTTTATCTAACATCTTTTGATATCCAATTTTGTCATCTAACAGATTTGGAGGTTCATTAAGGTTTCTAGAAAACTCGTAGTGGAAGTCCATAACGGCATAAACCATCAAAATATTTTTGATAATAATACCGGCATTCATCTTTAAATGAAATTGATTAAATTTATTAATAAGACAGGATAAAGGGTTGGGATTTCTGGTGTAGAAATAATCCTATATGTTTTCTACATTCATACATTTTGTCCAAGCTTGATTTTGCCCGAGATTTGTCCGAGCTTTAAAAAAGTATTCCAGCTAAATATGCTATAGAAAAATAGCAGTCTGACCATTATGAAGTAAGAGTTTTGAAAAAGTTTTTTTTATTCGAACTGCGACCTCCTTTAGTTAATGAGAAGAAATAGAATGGGGCAGACTACATAAAAGTTACACTTATTTAACAACCTTTGCTGCAAACTGTGCTCGAACTGAATTTGTAAATTGATGCTCTTCAGTATTAATAAAATTACCAGCAAAGTTTGTTCTTCCTGGTGCATATCCTTCCATATTATGCTTATCCATAATATGCTTATATTGCATATAAGCTTTATTTTGAGCTACTGTAGAGCAAAAAAATTTCAAAAATGTTCATCTATCGGTATTAATTAAAAATGCGCCCAACACTGTACCAAAATTTATTTCCCTACGCGAAAAAGCTCGGTTTTTAGTAATAACTCCCCATAAAATTCCCCATTTTTAGGTGAATTTTGTTTTATAGACACCTAAAGATCTCTAAATCATAGCCTGTTGTGCTAAAAAACATTGAAACCTTAATTGGAAATTATCGAAGGATTATGAGCGATCAGATTGGAAAAGATAACAGTGGTATCTTTGTTTTGTAAGGATATTGCAAGATTGAGGTGTTTGAAGTGATATAGGAGGGGTGTGAATTAAATTAGATTGGAGAGCATTAGGAATTTTAAGGGATATCGAGAGATAAAGGGAGATATCTGTGAAAAATCCTCCTAATCGCCCAATTTTTTTTCGACCTGCCCATCCTTTTTACATACCCAACAATATTATTTAAGATATACCTTCTCCGAATAATTTAATATCCTCGTCAAGAATATCTTCACTTGTTTCTAATTTTTCCAAAATTTTTGGAATTAATTCATTGCGCATAACGTATAATTTTGCAATGTTCTCATTATACGTCAAAGTCTTCGGTGTACTCCAAGCAATAGCTTTTAATATGTCGTACATTGCTCCAAATATCTTGTAAAAATGGTAACAAGATACATGGACTTCATAATTTTTAATTTCGTCAATAGCTTCCTTCTTTAGCTAAAAAGAAAATTTTTGGACTAATGGTTTCGGAAAAATAACATGTTTAGTTTTGGCAAAACTAACATGTTTACAACAAGATAAATATAAGAATAACGAAAGTGGGAATAGGCACGAATAATAAAGGACAGCGGAGAGCCCTGGTGTGAGTGAGCGTGAGTGAAAAAAAAGTGAGTGAGTGGGCGCTAATGACTTTCATACCAAAGTTCAGCACCCGCTCATATCAGCACATATGAGCACCCGCTCATATCAGCCGCTCATATTAGCTAATGATGACAAATAGCTATCTATTATAGTCAGTGAAATCATTTTGCAGAGGGTCAATGAGTGGTTTATAGATGAATATTGTTTACTTAAGCTTAGATTTACCCTAGAGTTAGCATTCTCAATTCGTTTAGTAATTATATCATGATATCCGTTTAACAGATTAACTACTTCCATGTATGACTTGAAGCATTTTACGAATGCTCCTCCATTAGTAGCATCGCTATCATCATTATATTTTCTTAAACGCTTTTCAAGTTCAAAGTCTTCGTCGAGAGGCACATACTTAATTTAAATTTAATTTATTAGGATTTTGATTAGCTCAAGGTTGAGTCTACCATAAGGAAAATTTTTAGTATCTCTAGGTATTTTTGTCTTGAATAAAAATTATAAGTAGGGGTGTGGTCTTGCACGGACGAGCGAATTGCGTTTACGATTAATAGGTATGCCATAATAGACCTATTCCCGAGGAAACGCAAATCACTTCCTTGTGAACCCGCGCCATCTGATGTTGAACCATAGTAAAAAGACAGACGAAAACAGATAATACAGCCATAAAATAATTTAGTAATAGTTTAGCATAGGTTTAGACAACGGGCAGGATTCGACGGCTCGCTCGGCCTTACAGTTCTGCCACTGAGCTACTGGGGCAACGACTAATTCACTCTTTTCTCCTTATGTTGGTTTACCCCCGCCTAAGCGTTTTAAATGTTGCTAGCGAAGCAACCTAACATTTTTAAATTATTTATATATAACAATGACCTCAAAAATGCCAGCCTTTGCTACATCCAAAATTTCCTTAAATCTCTTGGTATATTTTTTCTTAAATCCATCAGCATCTTCATCTTGAATAATTTCCTCAGCCAAATTTTCGTTTTTAAAATTTTCAGCTTTATACAACTCCGATCGCAATTTGCCCTTTGCTTTATCTATAGCAGCCACAATTTGAGCATCTTTTTCATTGAAGCCCATTAAATCCTTATTTTTTCTTATAAATGTTAAACCAACACCTATACGATCAACAATATTTTTTGCCCCATTTTCAATCTCTTTTTTCAACAGAATAAATTCTCCTGGATCTTGCCCAATTAAAAATTGAATTTTTAAATTTTTTATCTTCTCGTCTAATTTTTCTCGAGAATTCAAGACTAATTTGTAAACGTTGTTTGATAGACGATTTACGCTTTTTTCGTCTTCATCTTTAAAAACCAACTTTTCCAACTCTGCTAAGGCTTGTTCAATGGATTCGATTTTTGCTTTTTTGCTTGGAATACTTAAAGATGAACTTGATTCTTGGGCAGGATTCGTTGGAGAAGTGGATCCTTTAGTCTAGAAATTTTATTCATTAATTTAGTTTAGTACAAATTTAGCCTCAGCAAGGACCTACTGGCAGTTATCGAACTGCGCTTCGCTTACCAAATACAGGACTGATCTACGGACTAGATACCTGGGCGGTGCTTTCACTTTTAGATTTCTGTTCTTCTACACTGCTTCATGGTATTAAATTTCCTATGACCTCTCCGATCTTTGACGCTAATTTATACATGATCCAAGATGCTCGAGATGTTCAGCTACTTTTATGAAGATCCGAAAGGGAACAAAAACCCTAAAGTACCCGAATTTTAATATATTCTACCTTCTTAGTGTTCTCTAAGGATTTATGGAAATCATGCTTAACAAAATCCACAACAGCCCCAAGATCCGCTATCTTCTTGTTGAGCATATCATTAATGAGACACTGTCCATTTTTAGTTATTCCTTCAGACAAAGTCAAGAATTGAAACTTGAATATCCATTCGGGAAATGAATTCCAAATTGGATCCTGCTTGCATTCTTCTTGTCGTTCCTTAACTAAATTTTCGATTGAACCAATCTCGTTGATTAACAATTGCTTTTCTTTCTCTCTTTCGCGTTGTATAGCGAAAGATGTTGAAGGCAATAAAATAGAAATGAAGATAAAATTAGTTAAAAGGTGTTTTAACATAATTTTTATCTAGAAAATTAATGAAAGTTGACTACCGTATATGCCCAATAAATAAATTACCGTACTACAATAAACTACCGTATATGCTCAATAACTTTCCCCTCTCAACCTTCCTTTCAAATAGTTGGCTTGCGAATAAATGGGATGAGTATCGCAAGAATATAGGTCCCGATCCATTCGATTATTGGAAAAATCATTTGACTGGCAATGTGAGGATGCCCACTCAATTATTTTCATTGTCGTTGTTATTATATTTCAGTCGCCGAACCGAAAACCTGTTGTTTGGCTATTTTACTATGTTGGAGTCGGTTGACTTATAACTTTAAAGAATTTTAAAAGGAGAGGTTGTTAAATAAATTTAAATTTGCCTGTTAGCTGCCTATAAGAAAATGGCCAAGGAAGGCAATTAAGAGGGAGGGCAATAAGAGGGAAGGCGTTTAAATTTTAAGAGAGCGATGCCCACTCAATTATTTTCATTGTCTACGCGATTTTCTACGAGAGCGTGCTGTAAAACGCTCAATTCTCCCCTCGTGAATCCTCCATGTGTCTTCGATTATTGGAAAAATCATTTGACTGGCAATGTGAATTGACTCGTGAAGGCGAGATGGAGGGGGGGGGGACTTTATCGCGACTAAATTCGATTTTTATAGAATTATGAATTGATTTGTTTGAATTTGAATGTTTGGCCATTTACAATGTTTGAGATATCTTTTGCCGTATAAAAACTTATAGAGAAAGTTAAAACAACAGATTGACTCAAAGTAAATATTCGATTCCTACTCTCAAATGAAAAACACGTCCAGCGAGAAGTTACAGCAAATACCCTGGCTAATTATTCCAGTATATACGGAAATGTGGCTAATTTTTCGTTGCTGATTCCCTCCGTTGAGGACTTGGTCGAGTAATCTATCAATCCCTCAATACCGGCATTTTTTGCTGTATCTACTAGAACATGACACATATTTTTCGGGTCGGTCTTATAAAACCTCATTTAAAATTTCAAAATCTACTCATAAATTCCTAAAACTAAATTTTAATTAAATTCTTCTCTAAAATTTTAAAATTGTCTAGCTTTATTGTTTGAACAGATTTGAATTATAAAGTTCATATAAAATTTTTAAAATTGTATTTAATATAAATTATTGCATTTTTAAATTAATTAAACAAAATGTACTTTGGAAACAAAGGCTTAGTTTATACAAATGTTTTGATATGTCTCCTTAAATTCTGATATAAATATGAGCTTGAAACTTAACTAGGTAGCCTACCAGTGTTAAATTACGATCAAAATATTCCCCTTAAAAACGCCCTAAAAATGCCTATTAATAAATTTCAATTAATTTTATTATTTATCTTCTCCATTTATGCGTTGACCATTTTAGCTGCGAACCCTCCGTTTGGAAGACTGTCAGTAAATAAAGGCCAATTAGTCGGGGCTAATGGCCGACCAGTTCAATTGAGGGGAATTTCTTTTTGGTTCAGTCAATGGTTAACTCAATGGTATTCTCCTCCAGCTGTTAAGGCTATTAAATGTTTCTTTAATGGAAACGTTGTAAGTTTTTTTTCTATTCTAGGTTAGGCTTAGGAATCAGGGGAGAGGGTTTCTAGGCTCTTATACAAGTGTGTGTATTCCGAAAAGTTCCGTCCCTGCCTTTGTTGCTAATTCATGGAGCTGCCCAGGACAAAATTTTCCGAACTCAAGACCTCATGTCCAAATGTCTTGGGCAGATCTACTACTTCATGCTCAAAATAAAAATTTCTCCCTCAGGTTCGAGCAGCTATTGGAACTTGTTGTTCTGGTTATTTGGAGAACCCACAAGCAGCGATTAAGGCAGCCACGACTGTTGCAGACGCCGCCATCGCGGTAACTATTAGATACAAAATTTTAAAAATAATTTTAAGAACGGAATTTATTTCATAATTGACTGGCACGATGTTGCTAACCAAAAATGTACAAACGATGCAGAATTTAAGAAGTATACTAACAGCGCCATTACTTTTTTCACGACAATATTGAATAAATACAAAGGGTCTCCAAATTTGGTTTTGGAACTGTGGAATGAGCCGATATGTCCTTGGCATAAATTGAAGGAATATTACAATGCTGTGCTGGCCGTAAGTCTTTTAGGCATAAATACAGATCAAATATCGTTCTAAAAAATTTGGTTGGTTATTGGATTAGTTAGCTGCCTAGGCGGTCTTCCATATATTTTAAACCATGTCTCTTATAATGAGATCCGACTATGAAACACATTGCGCATAATCAATTTTTTTATTCTTCGTTTTTCTTAAGCTAAAGGATGATTACCCATAGATCGTAAGTGGGGCATTATGATGTTTCATTTTTTGGATGCCATGCTAGAGCATTAGGCAATATCGTTTAAATCAGGTTTTCATAAACCGCTAGAAATAGGTGATTTCAGTTTTGGTAAATAATCAATTATTAACAGCGTGTTCGAAAACTTGACCCTAATGTTGTTGTAATACTTGGTACTCCTTGGCAATCGACTGGTCCATGCGATGATGTAATCAACAGTCCTGTTTATGGAAAAAATTTATTGTAAGTAATTTTGAGATGCTAATAATTAAACTTAATTTGGGTTACTGTCTAATAGAGTTAGTCCAAGTCCCGAAATTTTGTGAAATTTGAGTTAGTTGTTCCCATTTTCAAAACCCTGACCCACTTTCGCTTCTCCAAACTTCCCATAAGCCCCTCTCCGTCGGGGTAATAATCCTACCAATGATCCAAATGTTAGGCATTTAAAACGATTAAACAGAGATTTATATTCCATAAAATAGAAATCAGGTTTGTTAGTGAATCACTCTAACATCCAAAAATAAATCTATAGCGGATTTGGAGTTGTTATAAAATTTTTTAAATTTTCGTTTTTTAAGGTTAACAAAATGAATTTAAGTCACAGAGTAAATACACGGTAAATGATTAGACTCCATAGAACTTTGCATAAATTTTTACCAAGAAAGTTCTTCATTATTTAGGTATGCTCTACATTTTTATGTTGTCCAAAGTAACCAGCATATCGAGAATCAAAAGAAAATGATTTTAAAAGCCAAATCAAAAGGAATTGGAACATTTGTTAGTGAATATGGCGATGCTGACGTTAATCTTCCCGCCCCGCTTAAACCAAACGAAATGAAATCTTTGTAATTAATTATTTTTAGGGTTGGGAACGTATTCTTTAAAATTTGGAGTTATCCTCTAGATTATATTTGGCGAATCCTAATAAGAAAAAAGGCGGGATATTCGGAAAATACGGATCATAGATCGGATCCAGCCATCTGATGACTCTCAGAATCCAACGACCTTCTCTGGATTAAATCCCTACTCGAACATCCTTATTGTGCCCTTAGTACTTGCAGAAAGAATATAAATGAATAGTAATCTTAGCTTGCTGAATGGGTCCCATTTTTTGAATTTACACGTTTTTGCCTTTCAGTTGGGCCTTTATGGACCAAAACAAACTTTCTTACTGCAAATGGTCATTGTCTAACAAAGATGAAGTTTACTCTTTGGTGCTGCCTCATTGTACACCTGATCAGGCAAACCAAGAAAGATGTCTCAGTCCCTCTGGTAAATTGCTTCGAGATCATATGAAAAATCAAAAGAATGGTATGTTTTGATTGGCAATCTAAGGTTTAATGCCGTTAAAATTTTAGGTATCACAGGCTGTTGATTTTTTGAATTAGACTTGTTGAAACTTTGATAGAGATAAATTAAATAAAAATTGTTGTTGGATTAAAATTAATTTTTATGATTTGTTGTATAATAATAGTATGACTCTGTTACGTTTTGATTAATATTAGTTAATAAATTTTTTTACTCTCTTAAATTGTAAACTGCAGTAAGTGTTATGCAATAATGGAGTTGGTTTTATTTTTGGATGCAATATTAAAAATTGGCAAAAAATAATCTAATTTCTATAAGTTCTAAAACACAATAGCTCGAAAATGAAATAGCAAAACGAACTTGAATTAATTCTTCTCCATTTAATTGAAACAACAAAGCCAGTGAAAAACAAAGAAATTAAATCAAATTACTTCGCTTTGCCCATTTGCGTTTTATAGGTATAATTGACTTCCATAATTTGAATTAGCGTTGTCAGTTATTTTGTAAACCTGATCAAGCGAACCTGCAAAGTAATTTTAGTGGTTTGTGGTTGGTCTAGTGAACTCCCCTTTGTTAGAATTTTATAATTCTGAATAACAAATTTTTCAAATTTCGTTTCTCAATTTAATACGATTATGTTTTTGTCTGCTTAAATGCGACATCCAAAAAATAAACGACGATCACCAAAAGTAAAAAAACAATTTAGTAAAAGTTGCAATGGAATTTAAACTAATATTAATGAATTAAAGCATATTAAGTAAATTTTTAGACATAAAACTAGCTTTTTAGTCCTACACTCAGCTTATTAATAAAAATGGATATTTTTTAAATTTTATTTTAGGCTCATTTAAAAGCCCTTGAAATTTGCTACAAAATAGTCTTTGATTAAATTTTTAGGGGTGTTGTTTTACAAATTTTCTTATTCATTATTAATAAACATATAAATCTGAATCTACTCTTCATTTTAATACCAAATATAGCTATATACAGTTGATATTCTTAAAGTTAAGATTTTTTGAACTTCACTACCTCGTAGTACAGAAAAATATTTCTGTAGGTTACTATACTTTTCATTTTATAAAATGAAAAGGCTATCTATAAAATAAAGGGCATTAAATTTAAAAAATAGGGAAGATGAAAAGGAAAATTATGATGCCCTCTTAAGTTAGTGAATTAAATTTTAGACTTTTTATTAATTCCGCCAAATCATGAGTCCTCTAAACAACTATATTTTGCAGGCAAAGGAAGGGATGGAGAGAGGAGACGCCATGAAAGGCCCAGGAGAGGATGGAGAAAGGAGACGTCATGAGAGGAATGTAAAGAGGAGTCGCTATGAGGGGAGGGAGAGAAGAGATGCCATCACTGATGGAGTTATGAGGAGAGCTGTCTCATAACTCCATCCGTGATGGCGTCTCTTCTCTCCCTCCCTTCATAGCGACGCTGCCCTTAAAGGAGGGGGAGAGGAGGATAGACTCCTTTAGCCATTTACTTTATTTTATTGTGTTTTTTAATTTTAAAATTAAATTAAATTTCTTAATATTTTGCAATGCTAAAATTATTTATATTAATTTATTTAATATTATTATTTAAAATATCCGCCGTAAATTCAGGAAGTAAGGAATATTTTAGATTTTGCTAAACAAAAATAGAAAATTCTATAAAGGTTCCAAAATTGTTAAAAAAATTCTTTAGTTTTCACAAACCGAGCCAAGCAAAGCTCGGGAAATTTTTCCGACCCGATACCGACACAACTGCCGTTTCTTTTTTTTACACATGCGATTTATCCGTCATTATTTGGAACAATTTCTACAAAGCTCTAATCAGAGATAATTTATTTATCAAAAATATATTAATAAGAAAAAGCAATTGAAAATATAAAATGTTATTTTTTAAATTTATAGATTGTTGTAGTGCTGATGGCGGTGCAGAAAGAGACATTTATGAAGATGTGCAAGGAACCACTCAAATAGTTCGACAAGGTGCTGATGTTCCTAGTTCTGGATTAATACCTTCAAGTGCAGACTCTGAAGAAAGAGAGGCTGCGGCTAGAGAAGCCTTTATGAGAAATGAAGAAGCTAACAGAGCTCGTGCAAGAGAAGCATTTATAGCATCACGTGGAGGTATGCAAAGATTTCCTGGAGAATTTGATAGCTTGTATGATGACTCAGAAGAATCAAGTTCAGATCAAGCTGGGCCAGCTCTCGTTTTGCCTCCAAGAGGTGTTTATTGTTAAATATTAGGACATTTTTTGATAGATTACATAGCTTTATTTAAATAAATTATTCTTTTTTAATGTACAGTAGAAGCACCTAGGTTAGAAATGATTATTCCGTTTTTGGACGCTGTCGAAAATGCTATTATTGCAGTCTTGGGCGGGGATAATGAGGTATTTATTACACAATTTAAGCTGTTATATTTTTTGATATATGTACAGTGATGAATATCAAATTTTATAAAAATTTTACATTTCTGGAACTTGTGCTGTTTGGGTACACACCCTATTTATGTTTGGGTATTTTGGGTACACACCCTATTTACACACCCTACACCCTATACACCCTCATGTATTAGGCTAATTGACTAATCAACCCATTTATTCGCGAGCTAACAATAAGCCTAACAATAACACAATAAATATAAGCCTAACAACTAGTTGTGCCCATTGGGGTATGGCGGTAAGTTACGTATGCAATTCCTATTAGGATACTTTAGGTTTAATAGCATTCTGCCCGTTGGAAAGCCTAACGGCTTTGGGGCGCGCTTCGCGCGCTGCTAGAAACAGTTACAATTTTTATAATTTAAACCATCCCGTTTTTTCCGTGCTTAGCCATTGTTGTATAACATTTTATTATTATACAACAATGCCCAGGGTACACCACGTGGAGGTGCACGGAGGTAAACGGGCAAACCCTGTACCCCATTTTGGGGGGGAGGGGGGGTTGGATTTTAGAAAAATATACACGAAAAATGAGAGATAAGGGAGCCGAAAATAATTATGGGGTGCCTGAAATATTTGTAAAAATTTTTTGATAAGGGAATATGTGTTAGATTTGTGTTAGTGGGATTAGTAATAGTATAAAAATAAAAAATATTATTGATTTAACCTGTAAAAAGAATAATTTTTATTAATAAATTTATTAAAAACTTAATCAATGTAATTAATTTGTTTAAGTAAAACTTAAATTAAAAAACAGTCTTAATCAGAAAAAATTTTGTCCTATAAATAAAACGTTTTAAAATAATTCAACAAAAATATTTCATTAAATATTTGTATACCCTAAAGTTATAATAATTTTTACAATTCAACAATCAACAATCATTATTAAAATATTTTAATTATAATATTTAAATAAAAACATTTTTAATAATGCTTGTTGAATTATAAAAATTATAACAACCATTATTAAAAATATTTTTATTTAAATATTATAATTAAAATATTTTAATAATGATTGTTGATTGTTGAATTGTAAAAATTATTAATAACTTGTGGGTGTAAAGAAAAATTTTTTTCATTTTTACCAACATCTTCCTTATTTTTCTCAACTACATTTTTATTTTCATCCATAACGATATTATTTTCTTTAATTAAAAATGGAGGCGGAGGTGGCGGCGAAGGCACAGCAACTGGAGGTGGAAAAGGAAACACATGACGGACAGTATTAACGGAAACAGGAGGTGCAAATCCCTAAAAGCGTTAAATCAATAATATAAAATACATTGAACACAAAACTTAACTAAAATGTAATTAAATTAGAAATCATTGAAGGAAGAGTGAGTGAATACGCAAGTTGCAAGAATTGGTTTTCAGTCTGCCAGATTTATTATAAAATGCCATAGTCATGGTTTGTTATAACAAGCAAAGCCTGTTGCACTAAATAAAGTCCGTTGCTATATTTTTTTTCAGACAAAATTTTAAAATGGCGCATTGACAATTGCACATTCCCAAGACGTATACCGTATTTACTCGATTAATTTCCCTCCCTTGCATAATTCCCCATGCCACGGCTGGGTTGAAAAAATAATTCCTCGGGGGAATTAATCGAGTAAATACGGTATGTATGAACCTCCCAATACGCGAAACATTTATATTTATTAATCATTTTTCTTCTGTTAAGGCATTTTTTTCAAAAAATTACAAATTATGGAGCGCTGGACTCCGTATTTTAAAAGAAGATAGTTCTGTATTTATTGTCACCAATAAGGTTAATAAGTCTTTTGGTTATTTTCTCATTTTGTTTCAGATAAGAGCGCGTATAAAACATCTGACATTTAAAAAATTGGTAGATGATTTAAATATTGTAATAGGATGATAATTACAAAAATGATTAGAAGATGATTAAAAGAAGGGGCTTCATTGTTATTCTATTTTGTGATAAAATTTTATTGTAAAGCATATGGCTATTTATTTCCTAAGGCTGTGAAGTAGGCGACATGTTATAATGGCTAACACATCAGTCCGGTCTACTGAAGATGCTAGTTCGCTCCCAGCCGCCGATTAACCTTTTGCACTAGCTAAAGGAGAGAAATAGCTATAGCCCAGCTGCTTTACTTTATTTAAGCTAGGGATCGATTTTTACAAGGTGGCACAAAAGTTACCGGACAATTTTCATTTGATCATAACTTTTTTTCTAATTTATATTTAACTATGTATCAAAGCAAAGGGTAGGCAAAAGGTATTATATTTGTTTTTTGTTTTATGCTCAATATTTTAAGCCCTATTTGATCCCATTTTCTTTAATTTGAAGAATGATATGCCAAAAAACGCGTGCCCGGTTACTTTTGGGTCACCCTGTATGTTATAACCTATCTATTCTGTTGGGTATTGTCTTTTAGTATGAAACAGTGTTGCCGCGGATACAAAAAAATCTTCAGGTACGGGTTTCGGGTTGGCAAATTTTCTTTTCGGGTTTCGGGCGGCAACCCTGGTATGAAATCATTTCTATTATTCAGTCACTGTCTCCGTGTTCAGATAAACATTCTGATTAACCTCAAATCCACTTTATTATGTTAATTTTTGAATATTATCTTATTTTAAATTTACCAATTTTCAATTTTTGATAAGTAGTTCTCATCATTACCTTAGGGCGCCTTTTGTATCCAGTCCCTTCTACCACTGACGGCTCGGATGGATGTCCTTTTGAGTAAAAGGTAACTAATCATGGGAGTGAAGAGTCTCAAACACTTTTTATTGATTGCTTTCCCCTTCTGACCCTGACGACACGGGGGTCGGTGTAAAATACTTTCCTCTTAGGAAAACTATTTCACCTTTCGAATGTTGTGACTTATAGTGGGGTTTTTTTGGCTGGACCGATTTCGACAAATGAGGTGTCATTCGAAAGAGCATCCGAAATGGAGTCGAACTAGATACGGGGGAAGTCGGTCCGATAATCAGGGACCGAGTTACAGACCCCTGAAGTTTGAAAAAGAGAAGGGGGGAGTATGCTCATTTTGGAGTGAAAAATTCGAAAATGCAAATAATAGCTCATTCGACCCACCTTCCTATTCTTTAATATGGAATTATAAAATATCTCAGAATTAATTATTCCCACAGAATAATTAACCTAGATAAAATAAACACAACAACACAACTAAAATCTTTATCTCTAAATATCACACAGATATTTATAAAGAAAATGAATGATCATAAAGAACATTGAAAAAGTGAAATTTCTGCCTATCTTTTATAGTCAAAAATAACAATAATAAAAATGATGCAATGTAAAGTACATTTCAAAAAATACACAAAAATATTGTCAGAAATGGAAAGTACTCACTGAGTCGCCAAAATAATAAACGAAATTCCACAAAAATATAAAGATATCAAAAATATAATAAATCTTTAATCTCGTCATCGACAGTCGGTTTAACAACTAACTTGGGTACTTTTCTGTTTTGATTTCAACTTTGATGACATCGGAAAGAAAAATTAATCTTTTCTTTGTTGGTGTCTCTCATGAACATGCCAAAGGGAAAATTGAGTGAAATTGAGGAAGAAAGAAGACTAACCTTTCTGTGCAAATTAAGGGAAAATAGAAAATATATCCTGCGAATATATGGGTGGGGTGTGGCAAAAAGAAAAGTACCGAGAATATTTTGATATCAGTATCCAGATTTTTAGGCCGGTTATTTTGACTAATTTAAGTATTTTTACATTTTTAAGTTGCAATTTACATACAAATATTTTTTACTTATTTTTACGACCAAACCTCTAAGAATAACAATGAACTTGTCAACAGTTTTTTCAAATCTCAGTAAAATTAACTCAACTTTCCCTCTTAATTTAATACTATGATAGCCTTTTTTGTCTGCTTAAATGAGACATCCAAAAAATAATATCCTCCCTAACCGACAAACCATTTAGGTATAACATTCTCAAAAATATTTCAACCAACATTAATTAATTAAATTATAACAAGTAAACTGGTAAATGACGCAAATATTGAAAAGGAAGAAAAAATAAAACCAAAAATTCAAAAAAACAAAATGCTTCCTAAATAAAATTGTCATTGGGCCTATTTCTTTTCGAGGAAATATTGATTTTATTTTTACCCAATATTTACTCTATAAAAACACTCCTTTTTTAAAAATAAATACATCTTTCTTTCGTCCAAGTATTAAACTTCCAAAAATTATTTTTATAATATTCATTAAAGTGGCGTAACGTAATGTTAACGTAATGACGTAATGACCCCGCAATTTCTTTTTAAAAATCCGCACCCGCAACTCGCAATTGCAAAAACCCCCGCAGTCTGCTGATTTTTCGATGTCCGGAAATCGAACACTAGAAATCTGGACCCAAAATTTTTCAAAAAGTTCGGTCCAAAGAAAAATTGATATCGAGTTCTATGCCTAAAATCCAACCGGATCCAAGAATTCCGCAAATTTGGCAACTAAATTTCTCAATAATTTTGGAGCTCACCTTTACAATGCCCAGATTCCCTGAACTAATTATCAAATTATTCAGACTAATTATGGGTAACGCCCTTCCAAGAATTCCATTCAACGAAGTTAATTTGGTGCCAGGAAATGTTCTCATTGAAATTGACAAAAAATATAAAAACGAAGCTCGTAGTAGAGACACTGGTCAGAGAACTAGTTTGGACGATCGGCTGTAGTTTAGTCGAGGGCCTGCTCCGAAACGGGTCAAATGATATGTCAATCGATTCGTCTCGGCGAGCTGAGTCGAACGGTACCACTCTCCAGGTGCGGAAATGCCTGTGGACCGAGATATAGGTCCCTGAAATTTGAAAAACCAAAGGGGGGAGTAAGCACTTTTTTGGGGTAAAAAAATCGATTTTCTGAATAATAGCTCATTCGAAAGAGCTCCTCGAGCTGAGTCGAATGACACCAAAATCAGCTCAATCCGATCATTCTGAACAAAATTACGAACAACTTAATTTTTGCTTGAATAACTGTTTTGGTGTTGCTATGGAGGGTAGGTCGGCATTCAAGGCTGAGAATCGGTCAAAACGAATAGGATTAAGTTACGAGCCCAGAACCCAGCGACCGTAGACTCCCCGCGAGGCGCGTGCCGCAAAACTCCGCGCGAAGCGCGGAGTTTTGCACAAGCGCCTCGCCGATGCTCCATAGGTATACGTTGTTTTTTATTTCTAACAATTAATTTTTGTTTAAAAATGTTGCTATGAATAAATATAAATGGTCAGATTATTTGTGTCAATCTAGTCGTTTTTTATGCGTCTATCGGTCACTAGTAATAAATTTATGTGACAATTATTCTTTCCCCTCAAAATGTGCTTTGCCACCCTTTACACTAGCTGACCATTTTGAGCCCTATATCTCGGCCCAAACTTGTTCAATCACAGTGATTTTGGTGTCATTCGACTCAGCTCGAGGAGCTCTTTCGAATGAGCTATTATTCAGAAAATCGATTTTTTTACCCCAAAAAAGTGCTTACTCCCCCCTTTGGTTTTTCAAATTTCAGGGACCTATATCTCGGTCCACAGGCATTTCCGCACCTGGAGAGTGGTACCGTTCGACTCAGCTCGCCGAGACGAATCGATTGACATATCATTTGACCCGTTTCGGAGCAGGCCCTCGACTAAACTATATCCGGACGATCTTATTCTTGTGAGTATTTTTTTAGTAATTGTTTATCAATTTTACTTTAGGGAAGAGTTGTTCGTATAGCTGAGGCATCAATTAATCAAGGCGGGGCAATGCTAACTGGTCATCTTAAAGTTGGGGACGAGGTAGTTTAACATCTTAAGTATAGGAACGAGTTCGACATTTGAAAAATGCCGGATCCGGTTTCCGGGATTTTTAAATTTTCTGTTATCCGGGCCGGATTTCCGTACCAAAATCCGGTTTTTATCAAAATATCTGATTCCGAACTACCAGATCCGGTCTGTGTCCTAACTCTAATAGGAACCCTTACTTATGTAAAGCATATAGCTATTTAATTCCTAAGGCTGTGAAGTAGGCGACATGTTATAATGGATAACACATCAGTTCGGTCTACTAAAGATGCTAGTTGCTCCCAGCCGCCGACTTATCTTAATGCACTAGCTTAAGGAGAAAAATAGCTACATATAGCCCAGCTGCTTTACTCTACCAAATTTTTATTTAAAAGGTTTGGGTTCGTGGACGCAAAGGATATCCTATAGAGGTCGATGAAGGTGTTCGCCTCTTTGTATTTAATGAATGGGATGTTGCTATCAATTTGGGCAGTGGAGGAGTGTCTGTGTCTGCTGATCAGCCTCCAACGTATAGTGAAAAAATGATGCCATATTAAAAATTTATTTGAATCATCTAATCTCCTTAGGCTTTTTTAAATTTGCTTCGATAAATTATTAAAAATTTTATGTGTTAAAAAAGGTATTAACCAAAGACTCTGACTCTAGTCATAGTTAGCATAATTGACAATCATCAAATCATTCAAATCAACCCACCATCAACTCAAACTTTTAGAACCCATGACTCAAACTTGCCATTTTTTATAATAATTAAACACACAATTTAAACTATTTGTCTGCTTAAATGAGACATCCAAAAATAATGCTGGGGCTACCTCATTCATAAATTCTGCAAACTTTCCAATGATATTTATACTGATAATAATTATATAAATACGATGGAGTACAGTTTCAGTCAAGTTAGAAACACATTAACAGTCTAAATATTTCTCCATTTCAAACAAAATCGTGTTTTTCTATTGTTAAACTAGTTATAGTATAAAGTGTGATTGGATGTATAAAAGTCGATTGGATTTTTGGGGTCAAAAATTCGAATATGCAAATGATAGCTCATTTGAAAGAGCTTATCGAGCTGATTCGAATGACATCAAAATCAACGTAATTAAACAGGATTTGACAAAGTTATGACATAAAGTAATCCTATTGTAGTCGTGAAACGCTTTTGCAAAAATCGCCTTGCGCAGATTTTTTGTCTGTAACTCGGCCCAAAGTTAAGATCAGGGGTTTATTTTGGTGTCGTTCGATACAGCTCGACGAGTTCTATAACTTTTATCAGTCTTCCATTTTTTAATACCTTTAGAAAGCAAAAAGGGATACAAACCGAACAATTACCCATACCGTAGATAACCTAATAGAATCCCATGCCCTAATAGAAGCGATGCCAAATATATTAAAATATTCTAAAGATTACATAAAAAATATTTATCGAAATATTCAATGGCCATAAACAGAATAAAATTAAATATTAATTTAAAAATAGTTTAAAGGAGAAATCTAATAAATTTAATTATATTTAAATAAGGTAATTAAAAAGGTCAGAATTAATTTCAAGACGCCAAAACTAATTTTATCTTAATATAAAATTCAAGTGACCTTTACAGGCTTATAAAATTTAAAAAATAAAAAATTCTACAGAATATATAAATTTAAGAAATTTAAATTAAAAACATTCATAAGTCTAAATAAAGTCTACATACTAGTATAATTTAAAAAATATTACCACATTAAATGGGAAAAACTATACATTTTTATTTTAATGAGGTGGTTTTAAATATTTAAATAAAATTATGTAATTAATAAAAAATAAAATTATTATTAAAAATAAACATGTCAACTAGACAATAATTATTAGTATTATTACCGGAACCGGAATTAGAACTTCCGGTGGAACTCTAATAATTATCTAATTGGACTAGGTTATAGTATAATTATAGAGTTGCATTGCTTTCATAGATTTATAAATGTTTCTCCCGGTGAATAAATGTTTCTCCACGGTATACTAGAGTTGATCACTGCCGGTTATTAACCTGTACCCCAGGTTTCTTTAGTTCGGTTAACCGACCGTGAACACCCCTAAATTATACATATATTCTAATGTGAGAAAAGGATAAGATGTTGTCAGTCCCTGTCTAGTATACCTCAACCTATCGAGCCCTTAAACCATTCAACCTATTGGATTAAGGCGACGCAATCGTGCGAATTTTGTCACATTTGCGGTTTTTATATTTTTTTTATTTTAAAATTAAATTTTATAAAAACAATGCAACACTATATATTTTTGTAGGTATAATTTAAAAGTGGTTTTCAGAAAGAAGCAAAAATGAGGGGATGAAAAATATTTGCTTTAATTAAAATGAGTAATATTAACAAAAATAGAGGAAATTTTAAATATTTTTTTGGATTTTTTTAATTTTTTAATTTAAAAAATATTTTAAAGACTTTAAATAAATTTTAAAAAGAGGCGAGTATTTTTGAAAAATGCTTAAATAATTTAGATAAATTAAGCAAAACATAAAAGAAAGCGTACAGAGATTGGACTAAATAAATCTAATGTGATACGGTCAGACTCCATTTATGTGTACCCCCAAGTAAATTATTTAGCTCATTTTAAAAAACAAATTTTTAACAGGAAGAACTGGTGTTTGAGTCGGTGTTGGGAGAACACCCTCTCAATACGCACTTGAGGATATGACAAATGAGGACGATAATTGAGGATTATAAAAAAAAGGATTTTTGATCCTTGACCTTCTGAAATTCAAAAAAGTTCGCCTACAGCACTGGAAAGAGGTGAATTCTTCTTTAATGATCTTCCAAGACGTTGAATAATATAAAATATTCCAAATATCGATATCTAAATGAAAATTAAACTTCAACTAAAATATTTGCGTTGTTGTCAAACCATGTATTTTTGTAAGCCGGCGTAATAAGTCTGGCTATAACCACAGTTAAGGACATAACAATACACCTCATTTTAGTATATAATTTTCTGTCCCACAGGGGTACACATAAATAAAGCCCTAATGTACATAAATAAATTGAATAAAAATGGCCAATAAAAATATTTTTTAAATTTATTTTTAAGGAAAAAGGGTTTTAGGTGGGAGAGAAAAATAAAAAATAATCAGGATAAGCATTGGCCATTTTAAATTTAAATAAAAATTTAAATACTAGACATAAACTACGCTTTAAAATAAATGAAATAATTAAATAATCGAAGCTGCTATTACGCCAAAAATTCATCAAAAATTCAGCCAGTTTCGCGTACGCAGTTAAAAATAATTTTAATGAAAAATTGTGGGGGACAGGGAAAGGCACGGGAAATAATTTACAATTATTGTAATTTATTTTAGAAAAATGGAGAGAGAATATTTAAATAATTTAAATAGATTTTTTTGAAAATTAGAGAAAGCATGTTGTGTTAATTTAAATTAAAATATTAGAGATGATTTTGTTGGAGATGAGGAAATTTGAATTTTATTTTTTATTAAAATTGAGGCTTGTGTCCTAATTGATTTAAAAAAATTTTTTGATTAAAGAAAATTTTATTCAAATTTATGCTGTCAGCACGAAGCCCCCCCCCCATAAAGTTCGCCTACTTGCCAGAGGTGGGTCGGAATTCCGAGTTCAGACGTTTATTTCCTTTCCGATTTCAGACACCTCTAACTGTACCGACACATCTCTGCTGCTTACTGAACATACGCGTTACTTATTAGAGTAAAAATGGAAATATAAACTATTACAAAATCAAAGCCTATATAAAGTTTAGATTTTTGTTAAAATTGGTTGTATTGTTGTGCTTGATTCATTTTTTGGAAGCCGACATTATAGTCTGGCTATTAATAAAAATATGAAATTTTGACAAAAATTTCTGAAAATATCAGTCATAAACCCAGACAACATTTAAATATCTGACATACTGTAGAAGGGCAGATTCTGGCGGTTATTTATTTTTAAAATTTTAAAGAAAATTTGGCCCTATATGAAATTAGGTCGGTAATCGTTTTTTTTTCATAACTTTTTTCATTTTTTTCCTCCCCTTGCATGACATAATGGTCAGCATTTTCTTCCTTATTTAGTTCCATTGAATTTGCCCGTGGCATAATCAAATGAGAGGACAGAAAAACACACACTACACACACTGACAGACAAAACAAGGACGAACACGGACAGATAAAACACGGACGAAGACGACAGACAAATCACGGACGAAGATGGACAGACAAAAAAGACGGACGAAGGACAGACACGGACGAAGGACGGACAAATCACGGACGAAGAGGAAAAAATATTTAAAAATTAATCCTTTTCTTTATCATCACTCATTTGATTATGCCACAGGCAACTTTAATGGAATTGAACGAGGAAGAAAATGCTGACCATTCTGTCATATCAAGGAAGGAAAAAAAAATGAAAAAAGTTATGAAAAAAAACGATTACCGACCTAATTTCAGATAGGGCCGAAAATTTTGAGGTAACGATAAAATGTCTTGAAGTCACAATTCTACAAAATATGCAAAATTTCAAATAAAAATGTTTGAAAGCAATAATAAATTATAATTTCTACTACATATGCTTTCTTGAGCTTGAAATGCTGGTATTATTTTTGTAAGCTGTCATGACTGACGGCTAAAATACTATTTTGAAAAAATTAATTCTCAAAAATCAAATTTAGGACACTCCTCAAAATCAAAAAAAAAATAAAATTCAATTTTAAATTAAATTTACGAATAAAATTTACAAAATAATTTAAATTTTAAATAATTATTTAAACACCGGAGAAAATAAAAAAAAATTTTTAAGTAGGGGATTTTTAAAATAAATTGCGGTAAACTAGCTTTTAAATTAAATAAACTAAAAATACACGTTACTAAAAATTGTTTAAAAAGCATTCAAAATAAATTAAAATTTAAAAAATAATTAATTTAGAGAAGGAGAAATTGCAAAAATTGCAAAAAAAAATTTTAATAAATATTTTAGAAACACTCGGTCAATAAATTGTCCAAAATTTGAGTCCTTCATTTGAGATTAACCTTCCACTAAAAATTTTATAAAGAAAATCTATTTAAAATCAGGAAGACTTATTTTTTCCTAGCAGAAGTGAACGAAAGCATCGTCTTGAATAAGGCCCTAATTTTGATTTTTCTTAAACTCAGAGGTAAGATCAAGGCATTTTAGGGGATACTTGATTTTCCTGACTTTAATTTTTAGCTGTCTCGGGTTATCAATCTGTCAAAGTCATCAATTTAAAATTATGGTCAATGATTGAAATCGAGGTTTTTAATTCAAATATCTAACTACTCAGTCATAAAAAGACTTTAATTTCTCGTTTTCTTAAATGTAGAGATCTGTAAATTCATTTTTGTTCCTGATTTATTTTCTAATTTTTAACTCGCTTTAAATTTCTATTTTTGGAAGTTAATCAAGGTTTTATTGTTTTTATTTGGGTGTTTTTTTTTTATTTTTTGGATGCCATTCTATAGCAATAGGCAACACGATTTAGCGTTCAAAAATTAATCTCAAAGTAAACCGACTCAAATTTTGACAAGAACATAAATATACCTAAATAATATCAAAAAACTAGACGAGACTAACAGACTAAAATTTAAAAGAAAAAATAAAATAAATTGAACTGTTAAATAAATAAATTTTTAAAAATATCGTCTTGAGGAGAGGAAAACGAATTTCGTTTAAATAATTTTGAAAAAAAACCTTAGCTTCTTACTGTATTTTTAAAAAAAATTTTCTTACTGTATCTTGAACCCTTCTTACTTTATTTTAATTTTCTATTGATTCAATGAGAGACGTTCAAAAACTGGAAGACGAACTGAAGCGGGAGAGGTGTCCTCCTTCTTTTCTGTTGAACTTTCTGCCTTCGTTGCGGTAGTTGGAGTGGGGGGAAGGAGGGAGGGATTTGAGGTATCTTTCGAATTAATCAAAATAGAATCTCCTGTTTTTTGAATATGAGTAGCAGAATTGGAGGAAGACGAGGAAAGTAGAGAGGCCAAGGAAGACGAAGCTGTAGATTTGTTGCAGGTGTTGATGTCAGTTGAATTGACGCCTTCTACTGTTTTTGATGTAGCTCCTGAAAATTAGAGAAATTTTGCTTAATATCTAATTTGTTATTTATAATTAGTTAAAGATATAATGAAATTAAGATATTTGTGTGTTGTAATTGGCATTTTCGAATATTTTTGTATGCTGATGCTAAAGCATTGGCAGAAATATAAAAAATGAAATTTTATAGTTTTATTCAAGCTTGCTTTAAGAATCACTCTCAAGCTAAATCATAAGTGGGTTTAATTTGAATAACCAGCATGCCTCTTGTGGAACATGCTGGCATGACTCTCAAAAATCACACAAAGGTGATTTCTAAACTAGTAAAATTTTACTTAATCTTAATTTTTGTATTTTTAAAACAATAAATTTAACGGATTCAATTTTGCATTTTAGAATCGACCACGCCAAATGCTGTTAATTTTTTGGATGCCATGTATAACATAGGCAAATAAATAAAATAGTCTAATACAAGTACTTTTTGTGACTAAACACGTTAACAGCCCAAATCTAATACCTTTTTTGAGTGAATTCGGGGTTGTTGTAGTTATTGTTTTATCCCCATCACTGCTTCTTCGTTGTTGAGTTTCGTCTAAACTTGATAATGCAGATGATTGTTGGCTGTTACTTAAAAGATTATTTTGTTGTTGTTGGATTGGTACGGCTTGTGAAGAAGCTTTTGGCTTTGCTGACTAAAAAATGTAAGATATAAAATTATAAGACATGGGAACTTTTTAGTCTATTTATGTTGTGGAGGAATCCATTAGGTGGGGAATAGAAATCTATTCCATATTAATTTTTGTTTATTAAAAATCTTATAAGTTTATGAATAATGCAGTTTTTTGGTTTTAAAAATATTTAATTAATGGTTTATTTTTGGATGTCACCTATAGGCTGACAGATTTTACTTTTCTAACATAATATACTAATATGTAGTTACAGTATCTCGTAAATTCAAATCATTAATTTGCGATCTTCTAAGATCTTTCTGTTTCGAAAAACTCATTCAAAAATTATTCCAATCTTATATTCACTCACTTTGACAGTTCTCCGATTTAAGAGGTATGTAATAAAAAGCCCTGGATTTTCTATCAAGGGATAAACGCTTCAAAAAAATTTAAAATTACATCCTCAGAAGCTGCAGGAGGAGATTCATTGCCAGAATCAATGTTTGAAGAAATTATTGATGAACGAGAATATTCATCTAAAAATAAATATGATAATTAAAATTTAGTCAATTGCTCCTTATTAAATTAAAAATTAAAGGTTGTTTAAAAGAAGCCATGGAATTTCTACTTTGTAATAGATCATGGGGTAATATTTAATTTTTTGGATGTCAGTTTTCACTGGCAATGATATCAGATTTTGCAATTTGTGGAGTTATCCCTGTCTACAAAAACATAGTCTATCGTTGTAAGGTTGTTTGTTTTTAGACCGAACCGAAAATCCAAAGATTTTCCCCCAAAAATTTTTACCACAGTGCATAAGGAGCAGAGATACATAAGGAGCATAAGGAGCAGAGATACAACAAATGGAATTTTCACGGAACTCTGTGAGGCGGACTTGTAAAATCTCTTTTTGAAAAAATTTTTTCCTCTTACCATCACTAGCACAACACAAATTTCCAAGTAATTGTTGGGCATCCAACTCTTCATTATTATTATTCCCAACAACATCAATATCATCAGTAAAATCCAAAAAGTGTTGTTTTTGGGTATTTACTGGAACAGGCAATATTTTACGTTGTCGCCGATTTTGCTGCAATATCTGTGTTGATTCTACTCCATGAGTGTATGGAATAGAAGAAAAGTGGAGAGGAGAAATTTGCCTGGAAATTAATGAATTTATTAGGATTCGATTAAACTCGCCGAGACGAATCGGGTGCCATATGTTTTGACCCAGTGCCACTCGATTAAACTACAGCCGAAAAACTTTTTCAATTGGATTCTGATATTTTTTGGATGCTATGCAAAGCATTGGCAAAAATTTAGTATCATGACTTATAATTTCACAAGCAGTAACCATTTTTCAAAAATTAAAATGTGAGGGAATTAAGAAAATAACAAATCTCTTTTTCAGAGACACTGGATTTCAAGCAAATATGTATTCATTTTTTGCCAAATGCTAATGAATGGCATCCAAAAAATATTATCAAAAAAATGTAAAAAAAACGTAGCTAACATATTAATTTTACATTTAAAAGAGTAAAAATCTATAAACTAATACTAATTAAATATACTCTAAGACCTTTGTTCGACGACTTTAATTTAAAATGCTTTATTCTGAGTAACTCAAAGTTGGGTAAAAGTGCCGTTTATGATTCTGTTTTCAATTTTTCTAATTTCTTCATCTCCCGAGAAAAAAACAGAGATTCTGAAAGAAGACAGCGGTGAGACTCACTCTATAGAACAATGAGAGATAAGAAATTTCTTACTCGCTATGCCATCCTCCTCCAACAGCAGACGGTGAGAATAAATCCAACGTTTTTGGACGAAAATTTTGATTATCTGCCATCATTCCTGATAAATTTGTATTATTTTGCGGAAATTCATTGTCTCGGGTTGTCTCGTGCCATAATGACTGAAAAATAAAAAGATATAATAATCGGTATAAATTACATAATATTAATTTTATTAATAAACTTGGATTTAAAATAGTAGACTATAATTACTAAACGTGCAGGAAAAATACCAGGTATATTAGAATTTTTTGGGAGCCGGCATTGCCGGTTAATATGCTAATTTAGAGGGCTGACATTTGACTTACAATTTTATTATTCTTGCTGTCAAGATTGTAATAATAAATCTGGAAATAAATCAGGAACCCTGTCGACACAACATATATTTCCCCTATTCTCGTGAATAAGCGCACGGCAGAACTCTTAGAAAGAATACACATTCAAATCCTTCCAAAAATATGCAAATTTTCGGAATATAAAAATTTGCAACTTATTAACTATTTAAATAAATTTTAAATTTAAACTTGGCCATAATCACATATTATGTGGAAGACATGTGTATGCTTTAATTCTATTTATTTTTGTAAGCTGGTATTGCCGAATTTAAATAATCAACATAAAAAATAATTTTGACAGTCAAAATTAAAACAATTAATTTGTATAAGTTGAAAAATTAAAATTATAACAAAGTAATACTCCTTATATTTTATCACATTTATTTCGTTTTATTTGGAAATTATTTTATGGTCCTATGTTCATTTCATTAGATCGGAGCCTTTTTATTTTTGGATGCCGCATTAAGTGACGGTAAAAATTTTTAAGCAATAATTGAATAAAAATTTTTTGGATAAATGTTAGAGTATTGTAAGAATGGAGCTTATGTATTTATCGTTTGGTAACAGTTTTAACTGTAGATTAAACAATAAGAAATATATATAAATTAATTCCCCATTGCAAGAATAAAATTAGAACAGAATAAAAAGCTACTATAATATAATTATATTGTTATTAATGTTGAGCAAATAACTAAAATTAGATACTATGTAATAAATTTCAGAAAATAATTAGGAAAAAAATTTTTCCTTTGTGAAAATATTTAGAAAATCTACGAAAAATTCAAAAAACGTGAAAGAAACTTAATTTTTAAATTTTCGTCGTTCACTTTTAAAATCGGTTTCGCAGTCTGATAATATAAATTATTCCATTTTGCATTATTTAAAAGATTTTTGAAACTAACAGGTCCATAAATTGATTTAAAGTAGATATATTTTTGAATGTTTGTGCGATGCACAGACAGAAATTAAAAAATTGAGTTAAAGGAAGATACTCTAAAGAAAGCAGTTAACCGGTTGCCGCCAACTTTAGAGTAAAAGATCAAATTTTATTTTTAAAATTACTTACCACAAAAAAATAAAAAATATTTCCAAATTCACCTTTAAATTATTGTTTCCTTCAGAATAATTCTTCAATCCAGTATTAAAATCGTCAAAATAAAAATTATTAGAAAATTGTTGACAATTTTGTTGTTGTTGATCAAATTCTTGAGGTAGTGAATTTTGAAGTAAATGCATTGAATTGTTATTATTGTTATTGAAAATATTGAAATTGTCTGGATTGCTTCCAAAATTGTGAGATTTTCCAATTACATGTTGCTGACTGGAAATTGAAGAAATTATTAAAATTTTATTGTGTTAAATTCAGGATTGGAAGGAAAAACGCTTTATAGGCTAATTTCATCTTATAATTGCCAACTTTTATGTGGCATCCAAAAATAAGCAACAAAGAAAC
This sequence comes from Meloidogyne arenaria, assembly GCA_036172955.1. Lineage (NCBI taxonomy): Eukaryota > Metazoa > Nematoda > Chromadorea > Rhabditida > Meloidogynidae > Meloidogyne > Meloidogyne arenaria. The sequence continues at coordinate 274,339 of JARQAB010000029.1, read as the reverse complement.
TACGAAAATACCAAGACCGATTAGAAATTTAAAACTTAAAAATACGCGTAATTTCAAAAATTAATATTAAGTAATAAACTTTCAGTGCAGAATCATTTCCTGAGGTAGTGATCGATACCGTTGAACTCAGCTCGTCAAGACGAATCGAATGACATATGTCACGTCCCGAACTTTTACGTCCGATACACTCCACTACTGCCAAAATTTAAACGATCTTATTTTATTTGCCAACTTATGTGTTTGTTGGCATCCAAAAAATACCAAGCGCTACTGCTCCTAACAACTGAATCAAATATTTAAAACTTAAATATAGACAAAGGTTTAAAAAGTAATATTAAGCAATAAAAATGCTTAATTTTTTGGGCTGCAATATATCTGCCTAGACTCAACTGCTCCTATTTTTTTTCTCTCATTTACCGTTTTTGCTTAATTCAAAACTACCCCTCAACAAAAAAAAGAGAATTTCCATCCTGTGCAAAGCTCTACACTCTCCCCACTACCACTAAAAAGAGAGAGTAGCTAGCAAGCGACTGCTGGTCATACATACACTAGCACTATTTTTCCGACACATGTCTGTCACTTAGCGACATTGACATTCGATTGATTATTTTCGTGAGAGAGGAGTTAACCATTTTTCTTCATTTTACTTAGCCAAACAGACAAAAATTAGTCCCCAAACATAGCTAATATTTTTATAATATTTTGGGTAGGTCCTCTAGAACTCAGGGTATTTTTTAATATTATAGGGCCAATTTTAGAGTTTGTCGAGCTGATTTTAATCTTCCCTTCCTAATTTGGACCCCTAAAAAATTAATTTTTAAAGAATGCCAGTCAAAAAATCTCAATCAGCTTGGTATCTTGATTGGATTAAACGAATAAATGGAGACTCGATTTACATGACTGATGGAAGGATAATTTTTTGCAGGGCTTGTATGCAACATGTAAATGCATTTAAAATTTAATTTTAAATAGGTCCACACCCCGTTCTGACCCCAAATATTCACGTGCCAAAGATGGCCTAAGTAACCTTGTTTGAATCGGCAAACGGCTGTGCAAAACCTCGGGGGGTAGCAAGCCAAGTACAGCAAGTCTATAACTTTCAAGAAAAGTTATAGACTTGCTGTACTAACTACTATATGAGGGCGAATCTCAGATTCGATGATTGCTCGGTTTCTACTCAGTAACATTAACCTATTGTTTGCAAATAAATTGGGGGTGTACCTAAACCAGCTAGGTTCCCTAAATATTTCTTCTATTAAGGTCCCTTCAGCCAAATTTTTCCAATTAAATCAACACAACCAAACAACTAAACATCGTCTAAATTCGGAAAGGTTGGCAAATGAAGAAGGTGTGAATAATCAAAATTTTATGGAGCAAGGGACTAGTTGTGGTTCTAATGAGCTAAATATGGACTTTGTTGGAGAACAACCGTGAGTTTAAAAAATTTTATTTTGAAAATGATTTTCTAACAAGTCTCGGTTTAGTTGCCATATCAACTGTATGGCTTCCAAAAAATATCAAGATGTCAAAGCACTCGCAACAAGATCACTAAGATATCCAAAACTTAATAACTATTCCTAATTTCAAAAAATTACTAATAATCAAACCTTAAATTTTTCGTTACTTTGATTTTTAAAATCGGCTCGACAAACTTTTAAATGTTCTCTTATATTTTTCTGGTATTTTTGAAGGAATGTTCTCATCCCCTTTAAAGCCTAATACTTTTAGCTTTAAAAAGGAGATAGCCATTATTCAGAGCTAGTACACTAGGAACACGTTTGCTGGTTTGGTCGTTTGCCAACAACTAGGGGCTTATTGTATGGGCCCAGATCTTTCAGGAAAAATAGCCCATTACTTTCTAGGATCGTATTCAGTTCAGGGGGCACCCAAGTGAGAAGAGGAAAAGGTACAGTGCCGGAAAAAGTATTGCACCAAAGAGTGAGTGGTATTCCTACAACACCCTTTCTATTTTTCTAATAATCTACTCAAAAATTTTTCTCAATTTTAGGACCATATTTTTATTCATTTTTATTCCTTAACAGCATTATGGACGAATACTCTAAAATATTCTTCTTGAAAGCCGTTTTTCAACATAAAGATATTCTTTTTGAGCCTTACACAGGAAGACAATCTTGGGAAATTAAAGACAAAATGTGGCAGCAAATATTTAATGAATGCGTAAATGCGGGGTGTAGAGGTTTAGTGGATGCTGAACATTTGAGAAAAATTACATGGCAAAATTTGCAACGAAGAAGTAAAGAAAAGTATGACAAAAGCAAGAAGGTTCCAGAAGGGACTGTGAAGTTTTCAAAGGTGGGGATTTTACAAAATTTTTTTGGGTAACTAGAAACCGAACTGGGTGTTTCGTATTATAGATCGAAAAGATTTTTACCAAGGTTTTCGGCTCTCTTCGGTCTAATTAGAAAGAAAGGCTCTGAAGAAGCATGGCCTCACGCCCCAAAAACTAGTGGGGGAAATATTTCGAGGAAGACTGAAACACCAGAAGACCTTTAAAAATGTTTCTTCCATTATAAGGAGGGGGTCTCTGTCCCTTAATCCATCAATTAACTCAGAAAACAGAAAGACTCATTTCTAATAATACAGATTGATGAACTTGTCCTCGATATAATTGGAAGAGACAGTGAGAAACTCAACGGAACTGACTTTATTGTTAATCATCAACCTTTATTTACTGGAGAAACAACGAGTAATTTTGATGAAACGTTAAATATGGTTGCTAAAGTGAATTTTAATTTAAAAATGCTTAAGGACCTCATTATAAAATACACCCTTGGGGTTGAAAATTTTAATAATAATGAGAAACCGAGTATCCAACGTGTATCCCTGAGTATCCAATATACATAGATTCCCCCTTTAGACATAATACATAGGTTGCTTCCGTAAGCCTATCTATAGTCTTCTATTAATTTTTTGCTAGAAGATATCTAACATCCAAAAATACATCAAGCAATTAAGAAGAAAGCAATGAACAACAGAACTTTCAAGATTAATAAATGAATATAAGAAAAAAGTATAAGGAGCAGATAATTATAAAGTGAAAGTTCCTCTCGCTATTCCATAATCCCCCTCCATCCCAGCAGATCTCAATCCGTAAATCAAAAGATATCAACTAGTCAGCCCTTCTTCCTAGGACAATCAACTTTACAAATGAAAACGTGTATATCAGAAATGGGGCTGAAAGAGAAAAAAGGAGGAGGGGGCTGGGCTTTGGATCGGTCTCAGGTCAAAAAAGGTTGAGTTTCGGGCATCCCTTTCCATCACCGTTGTATCCAATTCTTGAGGGTGTCTTATAATGAGGTCTGATTCTTCAAACTTTTAAAAATTTAAATTAAAGGAAGAAGCAATCTCCAACCCTCCATCTCCAGTAAATCAAACAATTCCACTAGAATTATCAATAATTGGAAATAAAAGGAAAACTCAACAAAAAAGAATCGAATTTTCAGACGAACTCGAAGAATTGAAGAAAAGAAAAATGTGTGCGGAAATAGTTAAACTTGAAGCTGAAGCGAGGCTCATTAATGCACAGGCGGAAATGAAAGAATTGGAGGTTGAGGAAAAGAAAATGCAGTTTTATAATAGACAATGAGACTTTGTTTTGTGTATTTTTGTGGATTTTAGTTTGAAAATGGTATAAAATTTTGTTAGACCTGCAACATCCCAGGATTATAAATTAGAGAAAAAAGAGTTAACTCGGTTAAAAAGATAATGAAAAACATAATTGTTAGCAACTACCTAACATCCAAAAAATAAATCTTAGCTTCCGAACGGCAGGATCCAATAGGACGGTTTACATAAGATTTGAATGGGATTATGTAATTTAATAATTTATAAGGAGCAGATATCATAAAATGTGACTCCCAAGTTTGCATGTTTTGGATGCCCTAGTGAAAATCATAAAAGAGACTATAAGCTTCAAAGTAGAAAGATAATGAAAAAAATTAATTGTTAGCAATTATCTAACATCCAAAAATAACACCAAAATTCTTCAACCAAGAACCATACAAATGGCGTAACATTTGATTTTAATAAGAGTATATAAATAAAAATTTATACGGACAAAATAAATTAAAATAAGGTCCCTCAACTCACTTCCCAAGTAACTTTAAAAGAAGTATCCTAAATTAAGATGTCTCTACTATCGCGATATTAATCTAACACAAATGAGGCTGAACATAAATGCCATTCACATGAATATGTTTGTTAGAGATAAATCTAACATCCAAAAAATAAAGGCAAAGTTATCCAAGCTCAAGTGTTATAAATAAATCTTTGCCTAAATCTTAAAACAAAATGTATGGAATAAAAGCTATTAAGCACGCTAAAGCGTTTGGCTGTCCAGACTAGAAAATTAACTTTTCAACAATAAATAAGTCAAAGTCGGACCTCGTTTTTAGAAACTCCTTCGATCAAAAAAGTTTCCTCTTTTAAGGAGGCAAGGGCATGCCCAAGATAAGGAATCGCTTAAATGGAATTTGAAAGGTCTCTTAAAATGAGTTGTCTCTTAAATTGAGGGTTCCCTTTATCGGTCGAGTATCTAAAGACGAGGCTCGCCTTTATCTTCAAATAAAAATACCTACCCGTTTAAATATGCAACAATAGCAGAATTGCTTCTCTGTGCAGGATAAACACCACTGCTTGTATTTGTCATTTTTCCACTTGAAAAGATTGGAGGTGTTCCTGTAGAATTATTATTTGTAGCAGATTGCATTGCAGCATATGCACCCAGACTAGCGGCACTGCAGGAAGTTGTTAATATTGTACGTTGTTTTGAATCTGGACCTGTTTAAATTAAAAAGTAAGTTTGATAGAAGAATTTTTTTGGAGCATTTTTGTAAGCATGATTTTCTTTTTTTGACTTCCCGAATGGGACCACCTCCACTAGCTTTTATTTATTTGTCAGATAAAACTACTGACATCCAAAAAATTTAGGAGGTAAGGCAACAAAACAAAAAAGAACTCGTTTATAAATGATCAGTAAGGGAAATTTACTTTAACAAAATTAAAATAAAAAATAAGGAGAAGAATTAGGATCGGTTCGGTTTAAAACATAAGATGAATAAACGCTTAAATAACGTTGTTTAACTAACGAAAATTTCGGTAAAATTTATATGAGGAATCTACCCAATTTAGATTAAAATGCAATAAAAATAGCTTTTCGCTAGACAATGTCACAAACTATCAACAAATAAAAACGGCACACTCAATCAAATTACTAAACGGTTATACTTTGATCCGTATTATCTACTTTATTTTTGAGGAATTTTAAATACAACATTATACTCATGCACTAAGACGTTACCGATGCAACCTGTTCTCAATTTTTTGGATGTTAGACTTTGTTCTGGCAAAATTATTTTGTATTTTATTATGTCTGAATAAGGCTGTTTACGTTCTTTTCACGTAAGCCCTGTGGTTTATCGCAATATTTAACCGTTAAATTCTACCAAATATACTTCCATTATTTGTTAAATAATTTAAGAATTATTTCCAAATTACCAGATGAAGTAATATCTTGAACGATTCTTAATGCCTGCTCATTTGCATTGATTAACGCTTTCAACTGAGTTGGATTTTCATTGTGAATCTAAAAAATTAATTGAAATTGTGGAATTAAACTTTTAACCAAGACATTTCTTGTGGGGTTTTATTAGGTTCTTTCGGGCTTTGTCTTGACATTGGTCCTTTCATTGTCCTGCCTATTGCCACCAACGATATTCTTGTATTTACTCTTGTGATAAACATGTTATTCTATTCTTTGTGTCATTCTGATAGTTCCTTAGCTTAAAACGAGCCTTAGGAATCTTATAAAAAAGGTCCGACTTTAATTTAAAAATTTGAAAACTCACAAAATGGCAACGAGGCCCATATGGACAATAACCTGAAATAATTAATTAAACTTTTAATTTTTGAGGGAAATTTTGTCTTAAAACGAGTAAGGACAAGTCCAGTTAATTTCAATATTTTAAATTTACCCGTTTTGTGATAAGACTGGCATGGCTCTGTTTTGTACTTTGGATGTCTTGGAACTGGCCGTTTTTCTCTGTCTCCATGGGCATATTGACACCTTAAATAATAAACTAGAATTGATCGAATTTTTTGGGAACAATTTGTCAAAGCAATGCAATGACATCCAAAAATAGAATTCTAAAATAATAAAAAACACATTTGATATTTACAAAATCAACAACCGAAATAAAATTTTAAACAGAATAAAATATACTAAGCGAAACCATCGTTTACTGTCACTGCGACATTGATATTTTCCTTGATGCCATTCGATAGATGTCATTTTGCAAGATAACGGGTATAACTTCGCAATAGGAAGTAGGTCTATCGAATGGTATCAAAAAATATATCAGATTTGTAGAAACAGTAACCGATGGTTCATTGTAACTTTGGATTGGAAAAAGTATAACTAACATACCTCTCTCCATAATTGCATCTTCCAGTCTCCATCCAACTGCGACATAGTTCTGTCTTGTAAAGCTTTGGATTCTTTTGTTGTACCTGAAAATGAGAGTATTAAAAATTTATTTTCAAAGAAGATTGGATTTCTTATCCCGGTCTATAGGTTATGATTAACACATTTGTGAGGCTTTAGTTTACATCATATGCTTAATTCTAAATATTAAATCCTAAAAGATAATCAAAGAAAATCTAGTCGGATCTTATTGCTTTGTTCTGATATTTTTTGAAAGTCACAATTAAGTTGACAAAAAATGTTTAGCGGGCTATTGTCATATTTTATGAATTATTTAAATTCAAATGTCGGATAAACTTCTTCCACAACTAATTCGACTCAGTTTTTAGAGCTCTTTCGACTTCTGACGAAACAGATTCTGGCGAAAATGTCCTCTTACGAGACTACCGGACACGAAGCATAAGATACATCTTGAACTAATATTTCATTTTTACCTATTCCTTATAATTTATTACATTTAATATTCGATTAAAACTTGGAAAAAAAATATTTTTTGTATTGTTCGTTGTCAGCAAGGTGAGGTAGTATTTTTTGGATGCTGCATTAGATGCCGGCAAAAAACTAATAAACTTGTTAAATTTTAATTAAGGCGAGAGATTTGTATATATTATTAAAGCACGAGGTCTATCGCATTACTAGATTTACATCAATTTATGGTGCTTTCCTTACAATTAATTGGCCACTGTTAAAGAGAGCTCCTAATATGAACGTAAAAAAAAAGTTGAAAATTTTCACCCGATGTACTTTCAAATTACACCTAATATTTTTTCGATAGGAACCCTGGTTAAACAATATGCTTTAATATCTATATATTACATCTTAGGAGATTTGTAGAAAATTTAAAAGATGATGGTCTAACGAGAATTCTGTAATATTTTTTGGATGTCACATTTAAGTTGACAGAATGTTTGTTTTGTTTAATGAGCCTTATAGTTATATTTTTAAGAATAGGGAGAAAACTATTGGTAATTAGTATTGGAAAAATCCATTTGCCGATCACTTGTCGAAAGGCTAATTCACAAGGTTTTAGTTTGAAACGTATGTGATTTTACAAATTTTTATTAGTAAAATGATTTTAAAAGGAAGCTGAATTAGTTGCGCAGATAAACCATATTTGTATATTTTTGAAAGTCACCTATTTATGGTGACAAAAACGTAATATAAACAAGAGAACGGGTTGATAAGATACATATATCGATTTCGATATTTTTTGATACCGATATTATCGAACGACCACTAAAGTCCGGTCTCTAATATAAACTTTATTTGCGTGCTTATCTTATCTATTTTTGATAGTAAAAAATTCCGGAGTTTCTATTTTTCAAAAAACTCTAGAATTTCACCCACTCTAGAATTAGCATTAGGTGTAGACGAATTGCTGTTGTTAGCCACCGGAGTTGTCGGCGTCGCCTCACCCCCATTGTTGTCTACATTATTATCAATTATGGCTGGTTTAATAGTACTATTAGAAGAATTTCTAGTTAAAAAATCTGGAGATAAATTATTATTAGTGTTGCCAATATTAATTGGTGTGGAGGCCGTCAAAATCTTTACTTCGTTGAAAACGGACATTTGATCCCAAAATTTTTATTTAATTTATTTTTGAAGTATTTTGATGAAAATAAAGGAGAGATTCTGTTTAGTCAAATAATTAATAATTTTGTTGTTTTTAGAAAAATGCATTAAATAAATTAAATTATTTAATTTAATTGGTTATAGTACATGACTACTGAAATTGAAAAAAAAATTTAGAAAATTGTGAGGGCGATAAAATGTACGCGATTTTTACAAAATATAATTTATTAAATTATTAGTTGTATAAAAATCAGATTTAAATCGTTCAGGTATCCTATTAGGAGAGATTTGAATATTTTTGGATGTTAGCAGAAAGCTGACAAAATAAAGTAATTCTTAAGTGAAAAAGTCGTATATTTGACTGACCCCAAAATGAGCGTCATCTCCCTGTGGCTATTCAATTTCATCTCTCGGAATTTCATCCTATGGTAATTGCTATTCTTCAAAACCGAAAGAGCTCTCTTCGGTCCTTTAGAAGATTAAACGGCCCCGATTTTTACAAAATATAATTTATTAAATTATTAGTTGTATAAAAATCAGATTTAATATTGATGATAAGTTGATGGGCGGGTTTGGTTGACTTAAATTTTTGGATGTTAGCATAAAGCTAACAAAATGATGTGATAAATTTAATTAAGATACGAATTAAAGTTTCGAGAAAAGTACAAATAAATAATAGAAATAAAATCATGAATCTCGAATCTTAATGTGACATGCTACAGCCCTATAACCAGTAGTGTGCTGCTGGTTTCCTCTTTCTAGTTCTTGTTTCCTCATCACGTAATCACGTTCGTCGCTTAAAACGCGGTATTGATGGGCTGGATCCCCTAAAATCCCGCATGGTTATGTGAATCTTCCCTATAATCTATTGCATTTATTTTGTATTAAAAGGAGATATTTTTAGAGTTAGGATGTTGTCGGAAATCGCGCCAGTCTGTATTTTTTTGGATGTCGCTTCCAAAGTCGGCAAAAAATGAACAAAATGTTACAGTATTAGTCAATTTAATATTTAGTTGTTCAGTAGGTGAGGGCCAGGTTGACAGAAATAAAAAATTTTGATTTCATTTCGAAGCATAACGAAGAAATAATTTGGAGTGAATGAATAAAAAGTTGAAGACTAGAAAAGCTATCAGAGAAATAAGATTAAAAAAGTGAAAGCGCCAAAGTATTTTGCTAAATAAAATTTTTTGAATTAATAGGAATATAAGAACAGTTGAAAATTCGTTGCAAATGTAATGAGACGTTCATTGGAGAAATATTTTTTGGACGTTAGCATTGAGCTAACAAGTGATACATGGGTAACACAGTTAAATCAAAGCAAAATGTGCAAAAATTTTTAAAACAAAAACTGAAAAATAGGTTTTGATAAAGAATTCATTCACTAAATTTACAAAGAATTTAGATCTAAATTCTCAAAAAAAAACTCAAAAAAAAACTCAAAAAAACTAAGCAAAAAGCTGACAAAATAATGTGATTTATTTAGTATGATTTAGCTTCTTTAGCCTACGAATTGAATTAAAAAATATAAGCATTCGTAATAAAATAAAAAGGTATTTAAATTAGGAGGGTGATTCAAATTGTATGGGTATGAAAAACGGGTAATATTTTTCACGGACCTAAACTCGGTCCAGAATCATTTCCTGAAGTAAGGATGGTACCGTTCGACTCAGCTTGTCGAGACGAATCGAATGACATAAGTCACTTCCCTAACTTTAACCTCCGGTACACTAAACTATATCCCTAACCCTATTTATAATCCTCATTTATTATAAAATACAAGTCTAGGACCAAAAGGTGTATTTCTATAAAAAGGCCCGCTATCAAGTGTTATGTTATACCATGTGGTCAATACATGTACAGGGGGGAGGAAAATGGAAGAAATAAATAAACAATTTCGAAATAATTGGTAGAATATTGGACAAAAAAGTGAATAAAAAATTAAAATAAAACGAATTTCCTTCATTTTAAAAAATTTAATATATTAAGCAAATAATATAAAAATAACTATTGTTCAGAAAAAAAAGTAAAAGTGCATTCCTTTCAATTTTAATTTGACGAAGAGAAAAAAAGAATTTTTTTTAGAAAAATGAAAAGAGGCAAAAAAAGAAAAGCAAAAATCAACTTCAATATATAAATACATTTGTACTTTTATAAAATACGGAAGAAATATGAGAAGAAAAACGAAGGGAGTAATAGTTAGAGATGGGCGAGGTCGAGGTTTTTTTTGAAAAAATCGAGGTCGAGACCGAGGGACAAATTTGGACACGAGACTCAGTCCTCTGGAAGGTTCTCAGCGAGACACGAGAATTCGAGACCAAAGCCAGACGGGGTTGAAACTCGAGACCTCGAGAAAAAATACGAGATCTCGTGCTTGCCAAGACCTCGACCTCGGCCAACTCTAGTAGTGTTTTACTTAGTATTGCACAAAAATAAAATTGTCTGGCAGGCAGACAAACAAATGGTGAAAAAATGAAAAAAATGGGGAAATGAATGAAAGGGGAAAGGAGGTAAAAAATAAAAGAATGAGGGAGCTGAAGACGGAATGTAAATGTGTGTAAAATGAAAGAATGTCTGGGAAGACGTTAGAGTATTGGGGGAATTTTGGAGGGGAAGGAGGCTCCCAGACAGGGCCGTCCGCAAGTGTAAAAAATTTCCGCTGTCATTGCGGACAGCCCTGCTCCAGTTCTGTCTCTAGTGTTCACTCTTGGGATGAAGATTTGTGGGTGAGGGACAACTCAAAGAATTCCAAATCACAGAACAGACAAGTGATGGAACAAGTTAAAATAGAGGGTAGCGCTTTGGAATAGCTTCCCCAGCAATGGCCAACAAATTTACAAATTTCAGGAACGAATCATAAATGAGGGGGATTTAATTGTGCCGGTATCTAAAAACTACGGAGCAAAAAAAAAGTTTGGGAAAGGCATAGTTATCTAGATTGGACAGTATAATTAATGCATTAAATTATAGTTTAAAAATTAAAGGCCGGGACGTTCAACTTTCATAAATTACAAACGCAGATAAGGGCTAAAAATTTTCTGTCAATGTGAGCATGACATCCAAAAATACTCAAAGGACATCATAAAGGCCACGAGTGTTAACATTGTAAGATATCTAGATATACCAATTAAAATGTAAAAAGTTATAATAATCACATTATTTACATTATTACATTAGGTAGGTAGCATTTAGTGTAGCAACCATACCCCAACAATTTTTTAGGCAAAAATCCTGATTCGGACCCCCCATAAGGCAAAATTAAACCATGAAAGCCAAATCTACTTCAGGAAATGATTTTGGACCGAGTTATAGGTCCCGAAAAATCCAAACTCGGCACAAACTTTTGGGAGAGAGGAATTCGAAGGTTGAGGAAGTGCTAGAGACATGTAGTGTTACAACCTAATAATAACATATGTATAAACTACAGAAAAATATAGACTTGTTCCAAATGCACATTATAATTTATTTAGCTAAACGAACTAGAAAAGCAACTAAATTTAGAACTTGAATGAGTCACTAAAAAAGTAAAATGTAATTTTTTGGATGCTAGCTAGTAAGCTAGCAAATGTATTTATCTTGAATACTGTAAATTCTCTAATAGAAGCACACGAAACGTGAGGGTATTGTTTTAAACCTCAGTATTGTCTTTTGTTTTCTCATCTTCAAGGGCCACCTAAGTGAGGGCCAGGTTTAATAGTGTTGTCATGTATAGCAATGACATCCAAAAATTAAAAACACCTGTAGAGAAAATTGCGTGAATTAATAAATAAAGTTAGTGCTAAATTAATGTGTGTTTGAATTGTATGATAATAAGCATGAATATTTTGTCAAAAACTTAACGAAAAATTGCACCTAATAATTTATAAAATTAAAAGCATTAGAAATACAATTACTAAATTTTGAAGTTGGTTGGGTTGCCGGAGACGCCGTATTAATTTTTTGGATGCTAGCTAATATGCTGGCAAAAAGTTTGTAATAGAGATCAAACTTCCCCAATTTTCGAAATCAGTGATGTTATTTACTTTGCCGACATGATTCTTTGTACTCAATACGAGGGTGAGCTACGAGAGTATTCAATTGAGCCTGCAAATTTCAATAAACGGGAGTATCTCTATGTTAAAGAATACTCGGAACTCACATAAGTAAAGACCAGTGCTGGGTATGGCTCCAAGAACTAGCTCCTGGAGTCCGGTTAGCTGCGAAGACCCAAAGGCTCTACACCGATTCCCAACAACGAAGCACGGCTGCTACCCTAAATCATACAGAATTTTATTAATAGCAGACTATAAGCTACAGAAGTACATATATGTGCATATATAGTTCACAATATAATTTATTAAATTAAACTACTAACTAGAAAAACAATTAAATTTACATCTCATACCAGGTCATTTAGGTCGGGGAAATTAATTTTTTGGATGCTAGCCTTTAGTCTAGCAAATAAAAGTGGTCTATCAGTAAATTCAAACAAATCCGAAAACTACTTTAAGGAATTACTGTCGATTTGTGGCTGGAAAATTGCACCTTATAATGAGATGTTTCTTATGTAAGGGATATAGCTCAGCAGCTATCCTCCGAGTAGAAGGCTAGCATCCAAAAAATTAACCAACCTCTGGTCCAGAGGTTGTAACTGAGGGAGTATACTTAAAAATGAAATTCGACTGTATTTCCGCGCCCAAAAACGAAAAAAAATTTTTTCAAATACTCAAACGTCCCTTAACCCAACCATTTATTTGTAAGTATTTTTAGGGGCAGTCGGCCACATGATGAATAAAAAAAGGATGATAAAAGAAGAAAGAAAAAATAAATATACAAATGAAAAAAGAAGGAATAAAGGGGGCAGTTTCCCAGGAATAGAAAGCTAGTGGATATAAAGAAGAGAAAGAAAAGAAAATTACTTTTTTTTGTGGCCCAATTTAAAAATGAGTGTGCAAAAAATAGAAAAAAAATTTTTGCGGATTTGTATGCGGAAGTATAAAAAACTAGCAGGAAAATTATTGATTTACTTAATATATATTTTTTAATTAGAAAATAAGGAAAAGAAAAATAAAAACCGTGGACTAAGTTCTCCGTATATTTCATTACATTAAGTTCGATTTATGTGGATATAATTTTTGAGCTCTGTTATCACTGATTGTGGTGAAGACTTCTTTGTATTTTGGGATGCCGTATTGACTGTCGGCAAAAAGAATAGGTGGAAATTACCAATGTCAATTTCTCGGAGTATTGTACAATTGGAAGACATAAAGACGCCCGACATTACAACACATGTGTTGATTAGTAGTGTTCGGCACTTGCGATTTTTCGAGATCGAGATTATCGAAAAATCTCGATATCGAAAAATCTCGATTTTTTCAAAAATTGATCGAGACGAGATCGAGATCGATAATCTCGAAAAGAATCTCGCTATATCTCGAAAAATATCGTCGATATATCGTCTCGTGCCGAACACTATTGATTAGTCCTCTTGATATAACTTAATTCATTAAATAATTTACAAAAGATGGAGACCATTTTAGGAAGTGCGGGGATACGTTTTTGGTTGTTGTATTTTTGGATGTCAGCGAAATGCTCTGACAATAAATTTGTTGTAAAACTAAAGGATTGAATTTGCATCGCGATACAACAAACAAAATTAACCGTGCCAACGATTTGGCCGGTTTTAGTAACGAGTGTCAGGGTTCAATCAACTACGGTTAGGATCACAAACAATTCAAAAAACAAAATAGTAAATTCCCAGCTGCAGAACAAAAATACGCAGCAAAATAAAGGGAGCCAAAAAATCATTAGATTGTTATTAATTTTTGTAAATATCTATAATTAGATTTGTAGTAAATTTAAAAAAATAAATTAGAAAACAAAAAAAAATAAAGAGAATGTTAAAAATTGTTAGGAAAATTAAAAAGACGTAAGAAAATTAATTGTTAAAGATTTTGAAATTTTTGCAAAAAATGAAAGGAATTTTGCATAAATTAAATTATTTAAAATGGGAAAAAGTTTATACGGAATAAAGGGGAGCAGGTCAATTACCGCTAATTTTTATTACCGCTAGTTTTATTACTATGATTGTATAAATCAAAATAGTTAGGTCCGAAAAGTAAGGAATAGGTAGTTTAATTAGTTTAAATTAGGGTAGCAGTCCAACCAAGAATCCTGACAATTTTTTTGCAACAAACCCGACAAAGCCCTGAAGGCACTACCCCGACTATCACGAACCCGAAGAGTCGTACAGAAAATTGGATTCCGAATTAATTAGAGTGAGCGGGTAAGATTATTTTTGAGGGCCATAAAAGACACTGAAAATAACAAAAATACTTTATGTAAAATATTAAATTTTAAAATATTTTTAGGTTGACCATAAATTCAGAAAGCGTTTCTAATCGCATTTGTTGAAGGTATTTTTTTGGATGTCTTGCAATGCACAGACAAATACTCGGCCCCCGCAGATGTGGCATGATTGTATAAAAATCGCTTGCGTCTTGCGACGGAAAAAACTTTTAATAGAGGAGAAATGGAAACTAGAAAAATCCACAAAAAAATTACAATACTCCTTATAATTTATTCCATTTAAGAAAATTAATACCTAAATTAGAAGAAACTAAATGATGTAAAAGTTTTTGAACAAATGATTCTATTTTTGTATGTTTGTGAAATGCACAGACAATAATCGGAAATTTAGCTGCAAATTAAAACTCATAATTAAATAAAAATTATTTGGAATTTGGCCAAAAAAAAAGTAAAATTATTTCGTTATCATTTTAAATAAAAATAGTAACTATTAAAAATAAAATCGACCCAATATCGATAAAAAAATAATTTTGTCCGCAAAAATTTCTCTCAACTGGAATTTCCTAGTATTCTCTTTCTCTTCTTCTCTTAAAGAAAATGGCTGGCAGGCTTATGACGCCGTTGAGCACACACACATCTAAGCGGCTGACTAGAGGCAGTCGTCTGGGACAAAGTCTATTACATTGTGTGTGGGTGGGTGGGTGAAGAATGAATGAATGAAAGTAAAAAGGGTATAGAGGAAAACTTGAGACTGTCTCTGGTTAACTCACAAGACAGGAAAGAGCGTTTAACGCGCTCAAGCATACAAGTATCTTACGAACGACACTTGCGTACACGACATTTGCGGACAAAACTAAAGCCGTTTGAAATTGGAACTAGCGGCAATTTGGGTCTTATACAGTACCTTGTCCTAAATTTTCTATACTATTTTTGGGAGTACCGTAACCCAACATCTCTCATTTAATAAGCTATAAGTTAGAAAGCTTATTGGTTGTGTTCAAATGTCGGTCCGCAAGTGTCGCCCAGTCTTCCTTACATTCTTTGTCTGAGAGGGAAATTGGGGAATGTAAAATAGGTATAAAAAATTTCTTAGTAATAGAAAAGAGTGAAAGTGAGGTAAGAATTTTTAAAAAATTATGTAAAGCAGGCAAATATAATTGGGGCAGTAGAGTATTAATGAAAAATTTTGCAAAAATTCGTTTAAATATAACGATTAACTGTTTGAGATAAAAAATGTGTTTTGATCGAAATGGGGACATGAAGAACCATAGAAAATAAAAAATCCTTGAAACCCAAATATGACCTTGGTCCTCCTATTGGTTTGAGTTTTCGGAGACATATATCTCTGTCCATCAGTGACACCGGAACCTAGATTGGGTGTCATTGGACTCAGTTCTTTGAGCATTTCGAATGACATCATGTTTGTCTGAATCGTTTTCTAGTAATTATTAAGGAATTTTACCAAAAAGTTAAAAAACAATGGCCACAAAAATATTTTATTTTGTCAGTGATGTAGACTGACAGCCAAAAATAGTACAAAAATAGTAAACAAATTGACTTAATATCGTATACTAAAAACATATTTAGGGCAATATAAATTTGAATAAAGTATATGGAGTAGATGGTCCATTTCGAATCTATCAGAATATCTGAAGTTAAATGATTTGTTAGTGATATATACTAACATCCAAAAAATTAAGGATTGTCAGACTAACTGGAGCAGTGCATTGAGAAAACTTAAGTTTTTAAGTCCTATAGAATTTAATTTAAATTTACGGAGAAAATGAATGACAAAATAAATAAACTGGATAAAATAAATTGTATGAAATCTGTTGTAGAGAATTCGGAACTCTTGTGTTATATCCAAGCAGTTTCCTCCTCTTCTCGTTTTCTGAATTTGATCGCCCGATCCTTTTTTATGATTGATCCTATCCAAATGAATCTCATATCACATAAAAGCCATCGAACAAATAAGCAAGATAAAAGGTGGATCTATGTCCAGGATTATCCAAGAAAAATTTTATAGTTAGAATATCTTATTCTTATCAAGCAAAAACTAGGATATTACCCCGAATGTTCGAGGGTGGAATGCGAAGGTATGGGGGTTTGAAACTTCTTCGAAAGACACCTTAACAATTTATTTATTTTTAGTTTATCTTAAAATGTTCAAAATTAGGGGAAATTAGTTTTCTCGCTCCCATTGTGCATGGTTTATTTTTTGGATGTCAATTTGAGAATTGATAAAGAATTAGAGGTATTATATAAAGAAAATTTAAAAATTAGAATAAGAGGTGTTCAAAAATGTAATCAAGAAAGTGTTTAGTCAAAAGCACAAAATTTGAATGGCAGATGAATAAATGTAAAAGATTATAAGGAGAATGTTCCTAGTATACAGTAAGGCCTTAGTATAGCCCAACCTTAGTATGTATACAGGGCTAGCAAGGCAGATTTCTAGAAGGGTTACAGAGGAAAAGTTAAAACAACGATATTATGTGACAGCGTAGATTTTTCAACTTAATAACTTGTTAAATATTAGTTAGTCTTATATCGCTCAAAATTTAAACTAAAAATCTTTTCCTTGTTAGCGAACTTTGTAATTTTTGGATGTCAATGTGTAAATCGACAATAAATAAATTGGTTTCAAAAAAAGTCGAAAATTGTAAGAAAGAGGTCAAAAATGTAATTAAGAAAGGCCAATGACTTTTGTGGACCGGGTCGCTGCAAACACAACAAATTAAATTTTTAGTCTACTCCATAATAATTTATTAATTTTAGTTTATTTTACAATAGAATTTGGAGTGATCTAAATGGATTGTCACTAAAAAGCCTTTATTTTTAAATAAAGGATATCCGAACATGAAATGGGCAGGAAAGGCGAGATATTGACCAGGGGCAACATGCACAAAAATACGTTAACAAAAGTATACATATAGACCCACATAGTACTAATAGACGTGACTACGGTAGAGTAATAATGAAGGGATATCAAAACGGTAACAACATTTGATAACCTATTTTTGCCGGCATTCATTCAAACCGACACCCAAAAATAATCTAATAGATGACATATAAATGATAGCTAATACTAAAAATATTTGCATTTAAAACAAAATAAATATAATAGGGTATACGGAGTAAAACATTTAAAATGTTAAATAATTTGTTCGTTTAAATTTTTTATCTTTCGACAGAAATTAGGAAATTAAATAAAATTTTGGCAGTTGGACAATGCGAAAAGTAAAGAAAAAATTTGTGGTTATACAGCGAGGAAACAAAATATCAATAAATATTAAATTGAAAAAGAACGGAGGACGAATTTATTAAAATTGTAAAGTAAAAAGAAAGGAGTCGTTTGGGCGCGGAGTAAAAAGATTGTTGAAGCGCAAAAAAAGGTTGTTAAAGCGCAGATTCATTTGGGCGCGAGCAGATTTTTGGCTTTTAGGTAAAATAGTTAGGTAAAACATTTGAATTTCACATCAAATTTTTTGAATAATTTTGCGAGCTAGATTGAAGTAGCTAAAGACAAGTTACCGTACTTATTCTAATAGAATGGCACTATTGAATGGCGAATTTTCAATAGAAACACGTCATTTGGGCGCGGAGTAGACATGGCGCAGATCGATAATATAAAAATATGCTTATCTGGAATGCTTGAGAATCTAAAATGCTTAATATGATAAAAATTGATTTAATCTTTATTTATTTGTAACGCAAGAATTTAAAAGCTATTAAGTTTATACGCGCCTTCACTTTATTTTTGTGAGCTAAACTTGATTTAGCTAAAATAAATTTCTTAAAAACTTGTTAAAATGAAAACAAGGGGCTCAGTTGAGGTTTGGATTCCAAGACATAACACTGTCCTTATACTTAAAATATGGTAATCAAAATTTTTTGGGTAAATTTTGAAGATTTTGTAGTTTTAGCCTATGTGTCAGTTTAAGGCCCGCGCCCAAACATACCTGCGCCCAGAAAAAATGAAAGTGGAAGAAAGGGAAAGAAATAAATGAAAAAGTTTAATATTAAAATATTCGTCATATTATGTAAAACAATTTTATTTATCGATGAGTAAAATGAGAAAGAGTTGGGGCCATCACATAAACAATCCAATAAATAAGAACGATTTTTTATTATATTTTGGGGGTTTTAGAATTTTGAGGGGGGAGTGAAAGGGAAAAGTTGATTATTAAAATTGATGGGGGGGGGGGGGGAGGGTGGGTAGAGAAATTTAGAAAAATTTAATAAGGGTAAAAAACATTATGCCAACGCACAGGTATGGCATTCAAAAAATTAACCTCAAGCCACACATGACGACGGATATCGTAAAACTTGCTAGGTTTATTAGTTATTTTAATTCAAAAATTTGATATGAAATAATGTGAGTATTTTGGAGAGGGAAAGATAAAGTAATTATTAAAACTGGTGGACGAAGAAATAACTTAAAATTTAATAGAAACATCATCCTAGATTTAAGGGTTATCTTAATTCAAAAATTCGCTATTGTTATATTGTGTCACAATTATCTGTGAATAAAGCTAGGGCGTGTAACAACTTAGTAGCACGAATGGGCTTCTGTCTATTTAATTCTTCCAGCTCCGCTTTAAAATGAGAAAAAAACATTTTACCCAGCACGATATTTCTCCTATTAGATTTTCTCAAAATTTCAGCCGTTAAGGATATTACAGAAGCTTTGGGGACCAACGTTCCGGAAATCTGCGTTGCAAATTGCGAACAAAATTTTTGCTCATGTATTGTCGGATTTATTCGACATCCAAAAAATTAATGCAAGCTCCGAAAATAAAAACATTACATACAAATTTGCAAATATTTAAAGCTAAATGAATGGAATAAATTATATGGAGATGTGCAGGTTGCAAAAGTTTAAATAAAAAAATAAATGAAATAAATAATATGGAGTAAAATTAAAATAAATTTAAAAGTCAACAAATTTAATATTAAAATAAATGCAAAAAAATATTATTTTAGTCCACATAAACAATAAATAAATAAAAATAAATAACAAAAAAAGTAATATTATTAAAATAAATAGCCATAGAGAACTGGAATAACAATAGACACAGACAGGCTTTTTGTCCACATACAACATATTCCTCTTTTCAACTAAACAACTGGGACAGAATAAATTCTCTAAAACTAGTATTTTGTGGAAATACATAGACTTTTTCGGACATTAATCTTCACGACATATGACAGTGGACATGTGGGTAATACTGAAATGGATGGTAGACACATGGGTAATAGATTTAGTAAGTAAAATTTCGGTTAAAAAATTTTGGGGATATTAAAAAATTAATTTTGGGATTATAAAACACAAGTATATAAAAATTGTAAGGAAATTTAATAAAAGTTGAAAATCTGCAAATTTAATGCGGACTTCCGTAAATTTTATTTTTTTCTACTACATTCAGAAAAACACGTCTGAGCCCCGTCTGGCGGACATATAAATAAACAAAAATGTGTAATATTTTTATTTTTTGCCTTCCGTCCAAAGAGACAGGCTTTGTAAAGGTGTATGTATTAAAAGAATAATTACATAAAATGGTTGAAAGGACGCGCGAGGCCCAAATACCCCAGCAATGTTCTCAAACAAAAAAAAACCAGCTGAGAGCCAGACAACTTGTCTCTCTTTCCTCCAAACAAACATCAAAAAATAATAAAGCAAATTGACATTCTAGAAGAGAATTATTTTTGAACATGTTTATACGTGTAAAATAAGAAAAAAAATAAACGGGGGGAAGGTAGACAAAATTATTTAAAATTAGGGGGAGGTTTAAAAAAATCCCTAAGAGAAGCATAAATATGTTAAAATAACTCCTTAACGTGAAATTTGATTTGACTTATTTCCCCGTGGCATATTCAAATGAAGGCATTAATAAAGAAAAGATATTATTTGTAACGTTCGGCACATTGCAAAAAATCTTTTCTTTATTAATGCTCCCATATGAATATGCCACGGGATAATGGAGTAAAATTGAGGAAGGAAAGGCTGACCATTATTACATGTTAAGGAGGACACTGAGACTAAAAATAGTGGGAGGGGTGGTATATCCATAAAGTATCCTCCAATTTACTTTTCTTGGAGACCTTGGTTAATATATAATTCATCAAAGTCCACTATTTATAAATTAAATTTAAAAATTTTCAAAAATTACAATTGGTTGTTGACATATTATTTTTTGGATGCCGCTATTATGTCGACAAAAACTATTTAAAATTAAACTAATTTGCCTTGATAGCACAAAAGAAATCTGTAGGCTTCTAAATAATGAGGCTAGCACAAACATCACGAGTAGAAAAAAGCTGGGAAGGAAATCTGACAGTTTTCGAAAATTTTCCCGGATCAAGTATCGATCGAAGAATTGTACGCGGTACGGATAACCCGTGACATCCGGGGGTATCATTCATGAGAAAAGTCAATTATTAAATCACGTTGAGAAAATGTCAAAAACACAAATTAGATTAATCAAATATAATTTTTTAAAATGGCCTCATCTTTTCAGTATACATTGGAGGCTGATCAGACCCAGACACTCCTCCACTGCCCATATTAATAGCAACATCCCATTCATTGAAAACAAAGAGGCGAACATTTTCTTCGACTTCAATAGGATATCCTTTGCGTCCACGAACCCAAACCTTTTAAATAAAAATTTTATTTTCGAAACAAGGCCCACATTAAGATTATTCAAAAATAGGTAAAATGTATAAAATCAGAACACCAATGACAAACACTATTTTAGAAGAAATAACTGGAGCATCTTATAGGGAGATCATCCTGATTTAAATTAATTTTTGTTTAAAATCACCTCATCTCCCACTTTAAGATGGCCAGTTAATATTGACCCACTTTGATTATAAAACTGTGACGTTGAAGCTATACGAACAACTCGTCCCTAAAATAATGAGAAAGTAAAGGTTAGTTAAACACGTTTTAGCTAACACGAAAGGTTAGCTAAAGCTGTCTTATAATTTGCCTATGCTTTAGCATGACATCCAAAAAATATTTAAGCGTACAGCATGAGGCCTAATCCTGTATGCTAATTTCATTTAGACTTATTGTTAGTAAAGTGAAGAATAAAAACGTTGATAATGAGTAAAATTTTTATTTTTTCTTTAGTTAAAAGTAAGGTTGGCGGTTCCTGGGGAATCTCCGGATATCCTGCACTTTCCGAAAAGAAAATTTCCTGAAATCGGGACTTTTTTCGGTTCCGGATACTTGGCTATGCCAACGTTAGTTAAGAGCTAATGGTTACAGAAAATACTTACCCGAATAAGATGGTCCCATTTCGCGACTTCGCCAGTGTCTCTACTACGAGCCTCAATTTTATATTTTTTGTTAATTTCAATGAGAACATTTCCGGGCACCAAATTAATTTCGTTGAATGGAATTCTTACAATGGAATTACCCATAAATAAATCTGGAATTAAAAAATAGGACAAAACAAGATTATTATGGCAGAATTAGGCATTTGAAGCTAAAAGCTCATTTTCAGGTAGCCATTCGGGGTAATGTAAAACTAGATTTAAGCCAGGGATGTTATCGGGAAAATATCATATGTAAGTACAAAAAGCTTAAGTTATAAGTAAATAGTGCCGAAACAATTAATGCCAAACACGGAACAGACAAATAATGAAATGACCAAAACGCGATTCAGAGAAATAATTAATTCTTGTTCGAGAATCAGAATATTTTCAAAATCAGAATAATTAAAATTGAAATGCATATTTTATCTCTGGACCTTGTTTTGGTCTGTTCAGTTATGATAGCCTGAGATAGGATACCATAGCCTGACACGTTATGGTCTGTCTGTGTTCTGTCGAAGGTATTTTGTCATGACTTTTTTCTAGCCTGACATGCAATTTAATATTATAAAAATAAAATTTTGGGAGTTTTTTGTTGCGATGATAAATTAAAAATTAAAGTTTTTTAATAAGGGAGGAACGACAAAATTTAATACAAAACAAACAAGTTTAAAAATATTTTTTTCAATTTTAATGGGAAAGGTTGACGTGTCTATTTTTAAACAAATGGAGTGTAAGTACTTATGTGAAAATAAAGTAACTAAAAATAAAATCAATATTTATTCTAAAAGACCTGGGCAAAAGTAACGACGCAGTTAGGAGGAATTTTATTGTCTTTCCGAACTTTTCGTCTGGTTTATCTCAAATGTTCTATAGGTAGTGCTAGGGTGGCGTTAGCTAGTATAATAGGTGAAAAGATATTAGACGAGGCCTATTAGTAGACGAAGATAATAGGAAGAGGCTCGCCCGAATAAGCAGAGAGGCTAATTCATCGAGTTATTCAACAAGGAAATGATAAACTTTCTTTCCAATGTCACCAAAATATTTGTTAACATTTGAATAATTACATTCTTATTTTTATCTATTTCAGTTTTTTCAATGGCATTAAGTATTCGGGTCTGCGTTAAAAAATGAGACTTAAATTGTATTACAAATTTATTATTGGGATAAGTATCAATCTAATGTTTAGAATCAATGGTCTGTTACTGGGCATCTACACACCAGGTTAAAATTATTGATTTTACTAATTCCCGAATTACAAATTCGGATGGAATCCTGTATATGTTGATTTAGTCGATGCTGAGTGTATTTTTGATGGCGATGCTTCAGAAAGGTATCAATATCAAATCCCAGAATGATGCGACTATAACAAGACTATGGATGATGGGGCACATGTTGAGATTATTAATGTGCATAGTTGTAGAAATGAGGTAGTATACTAAGACTGAAATTTTAAGCTTTTAATTTTAATCTTAAACTTGCAAATTTATTTTTAAATATCTAATATATTAAATATTATTTTAAGATAAAAATTTAAATTATTGTTTTAATCTAATTAATTTTTAAATTTTCAAATATTCTAAATTCCAATTAAAATGGCAACATTTATAGACACAAGAGAAAAAACAAAAAAATTATTTTTTGATGGATTTTATTATTTTAAATCTCCAAACAGCAAAAATAATTTAATTATATGGGATTGTGTAAATAAGAGTAAATTGAAATGTCGTGGTAGGGTCACCACCAGGACTATGGATGATGGTGTTCTCGGCATATTAACGAAAATATGCCGAGAACAAATTATTTTTGATACTATACTATATACAAAATATTTCTAGAATTTTTAATATTATTATTTTTTGATTTTTATTTTTTGATTTCGCCCAGCCCTGTTATACACTTCTTTTTCTACGACCTCACACTACTTGCTCACTTCTTTTATTTATATTTTCTTAATTTTCAGCATAAAAAAATTTATTTTGTTAATAATTTTTGTAAACTCTTGAAATTTTAGTTGTTTCTATACAATTTTATTTTCCTAAACTTTTCGAATTATTCATAAGATCTTTTAAATTAAAAATTTAAGGATATTATATTTTAACTTTTTAGTATTTTTCCAAACAGTTATACTTAAATACTACATTTAATTTCTTAAGAAAAAAATTAAATTTTAATAATATTTGCCATAATATGCTGATGTTATCATTAATAAATTTACTAAATAGTTCGACCACGCTCTTTCAATCTCTTTTCATACAAAAATAAGAAATTTTTTCTCTTTTCACACAAAAATTGAAGCAAATGAAGTCACTTTTTTCTATTAAAAATACTAAAAAAATTTTGTTTTAAGAATTTCTTTAACCGTTTTTAGTTAAAAACATAAAGAAAGGATCTGATTTTAATAAAATTTTCAATTAATACACATATTAAGTATTATTTTAAAGATAAAAATTTACTTATTGTTTTAATCCAGATAATTTTTATATTTAAAAATAATTCTAAATCCCCTATTAAATGGCAACATTTATCATAACAAGAGTAAACACTACAAAATTATTTTTTGAGGGTTTCTACTATTACAAATCTCCAAACACCAGAAATGATTTAATAATATGGGATTGTA
The DNA here is from genome assembly GCA_036172955.1 of Meloidogyne arenaria. NCBI lineage: Eukaryota > Metazoa > Nematoda > Chromadorea > Rhabditida > Meloidogynidae > Meloidogyne > Meloidogyne arenaria. Next base: position 250,034 of record JARQAB010000029.1, on the reverse strand, counting down.
TTGAGAAGCGGAATTTTAAATGCCCTGGTAGGGTTACCACCACTACTATGGAGGATAAGGCAGATGTGGAGATAATTTGTGGGCATACTTGTAAAAATGAGGTAAAAATTTTATCAGGAAATATCAGGAATATATTATTGAGTTTATGTGGAAATTAAATATTTATTAGAGCTTGCCTGAATTTTTCTAGTTTTTCATGATTTTTCAAAATTTCCAGGATTTTTCCAAAAAAAGATTACCAATAAAAATCTTTAGATTTTTCCAAAATTTCAATATTTATTTATTTTTTAAAGTTTACATTCCTTTATGGCTAATGTTTTTAAAGCTTATGGGGTTTCGATAAAAATTTGAGTCCACATTTTCTTTTCCTTGAAAAATTACAAAATTGTCAAAGGCAAATAATGCCATTATCTTTAAGTACATAGCTCTATGTTTTAGAACCGGAACCTTTATTTTCAGGTACCTCTCTGATTCGGTCTTTTATTTCCTTTTCCCCTTTTGCCTGAATGTTATAAAATTGTCAAGATTCTATCATTTTACAAGCTATACCAATATGTGCCAAACTGCTATTTAGAACCAATTTTCATGTGTTGTTTTATCATTTCGCTCAGTGAGTAGGCTCTATTCCTATAAAGATTTTGAAGGAATATAATTACATTGAAAATAAAGGTACCGGACAATCGAAGCACAGAAAATTCAGGGCCTTTTCTATACATAGAGCTATGTACTTAAAAATAATGGAATTTTTTGCCTTTGATAATTTTGTATCTTTAAAGGGGAAAAGGTAATAGAAGGAAAGAAAATTTGGAGAGATAACCGATAAGTACCAAAAATTATAACACCTTTATTATTTTACCTCTACAAAAAGCCATAATATTGTCACATTAAAATATATTAATTTAAATAAATTTTTGGGCTAAATTTTCAAAATCAAATAATATTTTTACTTTTAAAAATAACCGTTTATTATTTTATATTAAATTAGATAATATAATTATCGAAATACTATTTTTAATATGAAATATTTAAGAAATTTCATATTTTATTAAAAACAATCTTTAATTGTATATAGAAATTTTGAAAATTTTCCTACCCTATTTTTTAAATCACGGGGCAGTCTCCTTGTTATAAATATTATGTGATTTACGAGAAAAATTAAATACGCAACCTAAAATTATTATAAATTTAGACACCACCCACTCCTCCCACACCGCAACCTGAACAACCTAATGACATAATAGAAATTGCAGAGGTGAATAAAATTTAAAAATTTTGCTAAAAATAGAAAAAATTTATGTCGGGAACGCCCGAGACCCGAGACTCGGGCGTTCCCGGGTGAAAATAAATTTTTTATTTTATTTTTGTTCTTTTGTCGGTCGGTGGGAAAAAAGTGAATCACCGACCAATCAATTCACTCTTTTTTGGTGTAAAAATTCTTTTAATAAAAGACTTTTTTATTTGTTTAAAAAATTCTTTCTTTTTTATAAAAAGTGATTTTTCTTTCCTTTTAGCCATCTTTGGCCAACAACTTTTCCCCCTTATTTTAACAACAATTTTGCCTCCCCCAACTTTCTCACAACATTTTTGTTATGTAAATAATTTATTTTTTAAAGAAGATATAATCATTTACCCCCACTATTTAAAGAAGCACACTCCTCCCGACAACACTTCATTCTTTATTTATCCCACTTGGGACAGCAACACACCACAAAAGCGATTAATGTAGTTAAACATATACATTAATATTATTATAAATTAAGATTCCTCAACCACAACAATTGGAAAATTCACAAATTACTAAGGTGGATACTTTTGATAAAATAAAATCTATTCATAATGTTAACAATGTTAATTGCCCGCAGATAAACCCTATACAAATCCTTTTACCCTATCCACGAGAATAATTGAAGTGCAAATATATCCAAATAATTACATGCTTAAAATTATCTAAATTTCCTTAATTCTCACGTAAAAATTTGGTTCCGGTCTAGTTTAATGGTTCAATTAACCTTTATGAATCCTTAAGGTTTATGAATGGAATAATTTCAAGAGGAATAAGTTTAATTAATAAAGGCATTTTTATATTATGTATTAAAAATTATAAATTTAAAGTTCATAAATAACTCATAAATTTTCATGGGTCATAAACTGCGGGATCCGGATTGAAAATCGGGATCGGGATTTAGCAAAAATTTTTCAAATTTAAAAATTTTAATTTTTCTTACATATGACTCAATTTAATTTCAATCTCAAATAATGAGGGTATTCTCGAATCTGCATGATCCTTTAACTGCAGATTAATATTATTAACATTGTTAATAGAGGAATTAGATTTTTTAATCATTTTTTAAAATAATTATATAAATTTTTTTGAAGAATGATAATACAGAATTAGAAAATTTACGAAAAATGTATGATAATTTAATGAAATCAAATGAAGAATTAACTTTAAAGCTTGAAAATGCCAATAAAAAGGTATGTAAAAGATTAAGCTGAAAAATTAAGCTTAAAGTTATATCTCGTAGCAAATTATTATCGTAGCATAGCTTAAAAATTTTATGCAGTCTTAGTTAGTGAAATATTTTTTTGAAAAACTGTTCCACCATTTCCCTTAAATATTCTAGATTTGAGATTTCGATAAAAGAATTATTTACAGACCTCGTTATTTTTGACTTTCTGCTCAATATCAAAATCACTATCATTTATTACAGAATGTATAGTGATTTAATACTTATAATATAAAAACTTATACTTAAAAGTTTTATAGTACTATTCTATAAAATTTTATCTACAAATTAGGGTTGGACTAAACCGTTTAATTTTAACAAAAACCCGTTTACCGTATACCGTTTGTCGTTGAGCTAAACGGTTTTGTCCAACCCTACTATAAATATACACGTAATTATATAATTTGTTAAGAATCAAGAAAAGGACAAATTAATTACGAAATATGAGAAAATAAATGTAGATTTAATGGTTTCAAAAAATCAACTTGGTCTTGAAATTAAAAATATTATTCAAGAGGTAAAATTCATATATATAATCTAATGATACTATATCGGTAAATGAATATATTCTCAATGGCTTAATAAAACGGCAAAAGCGGCAATTCAAACTAAGAAGTTAAAAATTTTTTTTTGCTATTTTCATTTATACAAAGCAGAGCAGCTCCGAAATTTCGATTTCAGGGATATTGAAAATATTTTACATTTAGTTACATATCTTTAACTTTTTTTCGATTTTTGAAGATTCCTTGTTTCGAAACAGCAATTATAAGAAATAATACTGAAAAACGGGATTGGAATTAAACTATTAAAAATTTCAAATATATGTACTTTAATCTCAGCCTCTCAATACACAATAGACTTCAATTAAATATACCTTTTCTATATTAGGTTTTCCCTCTGATTTCCCTCATCTCTCTCAATAACTCCAGTCCCAATTATACATATATCATATAGAAAGATGTTATCTTTATAGATACTAAAATATTATTTAGAATTAATACATATTATTTAGAATCATGAGATGAATTAACAATTAAAAAATTAAATAAAAAGACTAACACATTGGCCAATATTAATTACAGATTAAAGATTCATATAGTAGAAGCTACTGAGATGGTATTTAGCTTATATAATTCTAATGTATTTTCAACCTATCGATCTTAGGATAATTATTCGAGGATTAGTTTGATCCATCAATAAAGTCCATCAATAAAGTTAGTTTGATCCACAAATTATTTTAAAGATAAAAATTTACTTATTGTTTTAATCCAGATAATTTTTATATTTAAAAATAATTCTAAATCCCCTATTAATATGGCAACATTTATAATAACAAGAGTAAACACTACAAAATTATTTTTTGAGGGTTTCTATTATTACTATAAATCTGCGACATTACTTTATCTGCGACATTACTCGATTAATAAAGGAGCATAATGAGTTCAAATCGGAACTCGCAAATCTTCGTAATGTAGCCAGCTGGCAATATTATGATATGGAAATTTTGCGAAAACGTGTTCGAGATTTAGAGGTAATCATTTTTTAAAATAATTATATAAATTTTTTTGAAGAATGATAATACAGAATTAGAAAATTTACGAAAAATGTATGATAATTTAATGAAATCAAATGAAGAATTAACCTTAAAACTTGAGAATGCCAATAAAAAGGTATATAAAAGATTTAGCTGAAAAATGCCCCGGCGTCTTAATTTTAATTAATTGGCTTTAATCCTAACTTTTACTATGAATACTCATACTTAAAAGTTTTATAGTAAAAGTTTTAGAGGACTATTTTATAAAATAATATACTACCGTATTTACTCGATTAATTCCCCACCCTCGAATAATTCCCCACCCTCTATTAATTCCCCATGCCAGGGATGAGTTGAAAAAATAATTCCTAGGGGGAATTAATCGAGTAAATACGGTATATATTAGGGTTGGACAAAACCGTTTAATTTGAAAAAACCGTGTACCTTTTATCTGAGACACTTATAACATTTCGTTTATTTTTGAAGACACCGTTTAAACGTCCGTGTGTAGCCAGCTGGCAATATTATGATATGGAAATTTTGCGAAAACGTGTTCGAGATTTAGAGGTATTTTTAATAATTAACTTATTTTAAATATTATCTTTCAATTTAGATGAAGTATGAATCTGGCAACTCGAATACATGAGTATTCCTCAACGTGAATTTTTACAAGCTCGACGATCCCGTCGAGCTGAGGATCCTTTAACTGCAGATTAATATTATTAACATTGTTAATAGAGGAATTAGATTTTTTAATCATTTTTTAAAATAATTATATAAATTTTTTTGAAGAATGATAATACAGAATTAGAAAATTTACGAAAAATGTATGATAATTTAATGAAATCAAATGAAGAATTAACCTTAAAACTTGAGAATGCCAATAAAAAGGTATATAAAAGATTTAGCTGAAAAATGCCCCGGCGTCTTAATTTTAATTAATTGGCTTTAATCCTAACATTTAATATGAATACTCATACTTAAAAGTTTTATAGTAAAAGTTTTAGAGGACTATTTTATAAAATAATATACTACCGTATTTACTCGATTAATTCCCCACCCTCGAATAATTCCCCACCCTCTATTAATTCCCCATGCCAGGGATGAGTTGAAAAAATAATTCCTCGGGGGAATTAATCGAGTAAATACGGTATATATTAGGGTTGGACAAAACCGTTTAATTTGAAAAAACCGTGTACCTTTTATCTGAGACACTTATAACATTTCGTTTATTTTTGAAGACACCGTTTAAACGTCCGTTTACCGTTTATTTTTAAAAATTTTTAATAACAATTCAAATTTCAAAAAATCAATAAATCGCTTCTATTGCTCATTCATAGGGTTGAGGTTCTTCTAAAATCATTGGATATCCGGAAACGAAACGAAAATTTTCTGTTATCCGGGACCGAGCCGAGAATTTTTTCGATTAACTGATTATATTTAAAATGGATTTTCTCGATGGTGATAAAAGATACGAAGACAAATCAAACGGTGTTTGAAACAGCACTTATTATTGTATATAATATACCAAGACGAATTGTATCAGATCAATATACCATAAGATATAATACGATAAACTTTTGTGGGGTAATTATTTTTTAACTGATTATATTTAAAATGGATTTTCTCGATGGTGATAAAAGATACGAAGACAAATCAAACGGTGTTTGAAACAGCACTTATTATTGTATATAATATACCAAGACGAATTGTAACCGATTTACCATAAGATATAATACGATAAACTTTTGTGGGGTAATTATTTTTTAACTGATTATATTTAAAATGGATTTTCTCGATGGTGATAAAAGATACGAAGACAAATCAAAAGGTGTTTGAAACAGCACTTATTATTGTATATAATATACCAAGACGAATTGTACCCGATCAATATACCATAAGATATGATACGATAAACTTTTGTGGGGTAATTATTTTTTAACTGATTATATTTAAAATGGATTTTCTCGATGGTGATAAAAGATACGAAGACAAATCAAACGGTGTTTGAAACAGCACTTATTATTGTATATAATATACCAAGACGAATTGTACCCGATCAATATACCATAAGATATGATACGATAAACTTTTGTGGGGTAATTATTTTTAACTGATTATATTTAAAATGGATTTTCTCGATGGTGATAAAAGATACGAAGACAAATCAAACGGTATTTAAAACAGCACTTATTATTGTATATAATATACCAAGACGAATTGTACCCGATCAATATACCATAAGATATGATACGATAAACTTTTGTGGGGTAATTATTTTTTAACTGATTATATTTAAAAAGGATTTTCTCGATGGTGATAAAAGATACGAAGACAAATCAAACGGTGTTTGAAACAGCACTTATAATTGTATATAATATACCAAGACGAATTGTACCCGATCAATATACCATAAGATATAATACGATAAACTTTTGTGGGGTAATTATTTTTTAACTGATTATATTTAAAATGGATTTTCTCGATGGTGATAAAAGATACGAAGACAAATCAAACGGTGTTTGAAACAGCACTATAATTGTATATAATATACCAAGACGAATTGTACCCGATCAATATACCATAAGATATAATACGATAAACTTTTGTGGGGTAATTATTTTTTAAATGATTATATTTAAAATGGATTTTCTCGATGGTGATAAAAGATACGAAGTCAAATCAAACGGTGTTTGAAACAGCACTTATAATTGTATATAATATACCAAGACGAATTGTACCCGATCAATATACCATAAGATATAATACGATAAACTTTTGTGGGGTAATTATTTTTTAACTGATTATATTTAAAATGGATTTTCTCGATGGTGATAAAAGATACGAAGACAAATCAAACGGTGTTTGAAACAGCACTTATAATTGTATATAATATACCAAGACGAATTGTACCCGATCAATATACCATAAGATATAATACGATAAACTTTTGTGGGGTAATTATTTTTTAACTGATTATATTTAAAATGAATTTTCTCGATGGTGATAAAAGATACGAAGACAAATCAAACGGTGTTTGAAACAGCACTTATAATTGTATATAATATACCAAGACGAATTGTACCCGATCAATATACCATAAGATATAATACGATAAACTTTTGTGGGGTAATTATTTTTTAACTGATTATATTTAAAATGGATTTTCTCGATGGTGATAAAAGATACGAAGACAAATCAAACGGTGTTTGAAACAGCACTTATAATTGTATATAATATACCAAGACGAATTGTACCCGATCAATATACCATAAGATATAATACGATAAACTTTTGTGGGGTAATTATTTTTTAACTGATTATATTTAAAATGGATTTTCTCGATGGTGATAAAAGATACGAAGACAAATCAAACGGTGTTTGAAACAGCACTATAATTGTATATAATATACCAAGACGAATTGTACCCGATCAATATACCATAAGATATAATACGATAAACTTTTGTGGGGTAATTATTTTTTAAATGATTATATTTAAAATGGATTTTCTCGATGGTGATAAAAGATACGAAGTCAAATCAAACGGTGTTTGAAACAGCACTTATAATTGTATATAATATACCAAGACGAATTGTACCCGATCAATATACCATAAAATATAATACGATAAACTTTTGTGGGGTAATTATTTTTTAACTGATTATATTTAAAATGGATTTTCTCGATGGTGATAAAAGATACGAAGTCAAATCAAACGGTGTTTGAAACAGCACTTATAATTGTATATAATATACCAAGACGAATTGTACCCGATCAATATACCATAAGATATAATACGATAAACTTTTGTGGGGTAATTATTTTTTAACTGATTATATTTAAAATGAATTTTCTCGATGGTGATAAAAGATACGAAGACAAATCAAACGGTGTTTGAAACAGCACTTATAATTGTATATAATATACCAAGACGAATTGTACCCGATCAATATACCATAAGATATAATACGATAAACTTTTGTGTGGTAATTATTTTTTAACTGATTATATTTAAAATGGATTTTCTCGATGGTGATAAAAGATACGAAGACAAATCAAACGGTGTTTGAAACAGCACTTATAATTGTATATAATATACCAAGACGAATTGTACCCGATCAATATACCATAAGATATAATACGATAAACTTTTGTGGGGTAATTATTTTTTAACTGAAGACAAATCAAATACGAAGACAAATCAAACGGTGTTTGAAACAGCACTTATAATTGTATATAATATACCAAGACGAATTGTACCCGATCAATATACCATAAGATATAATACGATAAACTTTTGTGGGGTAATTATTTTTTAACTGATTATATTTAAAATGAATTTTCTCGATGGTGATAAAAGATACGAAGACAAATCAAACGGTGTTTGAAACAGCACTTATAATTGTATATAATATACCAAGACGAATTGTACCCGATCAATATACCATAAAATATAATACGATAAACTTTTGTGGGGTAATTATTTTTTAACTGATTATATTTAAAATGGATTTTCTCGATGGTGATAAAAGATACGAAGACAAATCAAACGGTGTTTGAAACAGCACTTATAATTGTATATAATATACCAAGACGAATTGTACCCGATCAATATACCATAAGATATAATACGATAAACTTTTGTGGGGTAATTATTTTTTAACTGATTATATTTAAAATGGATTTTCTCGATGGTGATAAAAGATACGAAGACAAATCAAACGGTGTTTGAAACAGCACTATAATTGTATATAATATACCAAGACGAATTGTACCCGATCAATATACCATAAGATATAATACGATAAACTTTTGTGGGGTAATTATTTTTTAAATGATTATATTTAAAATGGATTTTCTCGATGGTGATAAAAGATACGAAGTCAAATCAAACGGTGTTTGAAACAGCACTTATAATTGTATATAATATACCAAGACGAATTGTACCCGATCAATATACCATAAGATATAATACGATAAACTTTTGTGGGGTAATTATTTTTTAACTGATTATATTTAAAATGGATTTTCTCGATGGTGATAAAAGATACGAAGACAAATCAAACGGTGTTTGAAACAGCACTTATAATTGTATATAATATACCAAGACGAATTGTACCCGATCAATATACCATAAGATATAATACGATAAACTTTTGTGGGGTAATTATTTTTTAAATGATTATATTTAAAATGGATTTTCTCGATGGTGATAAAAGATACGAAGTCAAATCAAACGGTGTTTGAAACAGCACTTATAATTGTATATAATATACCAAGACGAATTGTACCCGATCAATATACCATAAGATATAATACGATAAACTTTTGTGGGGTAATTATTTTTTAACTGATTATATTTAAAATGGATTTTCTCGATGGTGATAAAAGATACGAAGACAAATCAAACGGTGTTTGAAACAGCACTTATAATTGTATATAATATACCAAGACGAATTGTACCCGATCAATATACCATAAGATATAATACGATAAACTTTTGTGGGGTAATTATTTTTTAACTGATTATATTTAAAATGAATTTTCTCGATGGTGATATAAGATACGAAGACAAATCAAACGGTGTTTGAAACAGCACTTATAATTGTATATAATATACCAAGACGAATTGTACCCGATCAATATACCATAAGATATAATACGATAAACTTTTGTGGGGTAATTATTTTTTAACTGATTATATTTAAAATGAATTTTCTCGATGGTGATAAAAGATACGAAGACAAATCAAACGGTGTTTGAAACAGCACTTATAATTGTATATAATATACCAAGACGAATTGTACCCGATCAATATACCATAAAATATAATACGATAAACTTTTGTGGGGTAATTATTTTTTAACTGATATATTTAAAATGAATTTTCTCGATGGTGATAAAAGATACGAAGACAAATCAAACGGTGTTTGAAACAGCACTTATAATTGTATATAATATACCAAGACGAATTGTACCCGATCAATATACCATAAGATATAATACGATAAACTTTTGTGGGGTAATTATTTTTTAACTGAAGACAAATCAAATACGAAGACAAATCAAACGGTGTTTGAAACAGCACTTATAATTGTATATAATATACCAAGACGAATTGTACCCGATCAATATACCATAAGATATAATGATAAACTTTTGTGGGGTAATTATTTTTTAACTGATTATATTTAAAATGAATTTTCTCGATGGTGATAAAAGATACGAAGACAAATCAAACGGTGTTTGAAACAGCACTTATAATTGTATATAATATACCAAGACGAATTGTACCCGATCAATATACCATAAGATATAATACGATAAACTTTTGTGGGGTAATTATTTTTTAACTGATTATATTTAAAATGGATTTTCTCGATGGTGATAAAAGATACGAAGACAAATCAAACGGTGTTTGAAACAGCACTTATAATTGTATATAATATACCAAGACGAATTGTACCCGATCAATATACCATAAGATATAATACGATAAACTTTTGTGGGGTAATTATTTTTTAACTGATTATATTTAAAATGGATTTTCTCGATGGTGATAAAAGATACGAAGACAAATCAAACGGTGTTTGAAACAGCACTTATAATTGTATATAATATACCAAGACGAATTGTACCCGATCAATATACCATAAGATATAATACGATAAACTTTTGTGGGGTAATTATTTTTTAACTGATTATATTTAAAATGGATTTTCTCGATGGTGATAAAAGATACGAAGACAAATCAAACGGTGTTTGAAACAGCACTTATAATTGTATATAATATACCAAGACGAATTGTACCCGATCAATATACCATAAGATATAATACGATAAACTTTGATGGGGTAATTATTTTTTAACTGATTATATTTAAAATGGATTTTCTCGATGGTGATAAAAGATACGAAGACAAATCAAACGGTGTTTGAAACAGCACTTATAATTGTATATAATATACCAAGACGAATTGTACCCGATCAATATACCATAAGATATAATACGATAAACTTTTGTGGGGTAATTATTTTTTAACTGATTATATTTAAAATGGATTTTCTCGATGGTGATAAAAGATACGAAGACAAATCAAACGGTGTTTGAAACAGCACTTATAATTGTATATAATATACCAAGACGAATTGTACCCGATCAATATACCATAAGATATAATACGATAAACTTTTGTGGTTTTGTGGGGTAATTTTTTAACTGATTATATTTAAAATGGATTTTCTCGATGGTGATAAAAGATACGAAGACAAATCAAACGGTGTTTGAAACAGCACTTATAATTGTATATAATATACCAAGACGAATTGTACCCGATCAATATACCATAAGATATAATACGATAAACTTTTGTGGGGTAATTATTTTTTAACTGATTATATTTAAAATGGATTTTCTCGATGGTGATAAAAGATACGAAGACAAATCAAACGGTGTTTGAAACAGCACTTATAATTGTATATAATATACCAAGACGAATTGTACCCGATCAATATACCATAAGATATAATACGATAAACTTTTGTGGGGTAATTATTTTTTAACTGATTATATTTAAAATGGATTTTCTCGATGGTGATAAAAGATACGAAGACAAATCAAACGGTGTTTGAAACAGCACTTATAATTGTATATAATATACCAAGACGAATTGTACCCGATCAATATACCATAAGATATAATACGATAAACTTTTGTGGGGTAATTATTTTTTAACTGATTATATTTAAAATGGATTTTCTCGATGGTGATAAAAGATACGAAGACAAATCAAACGGTGTTTGAAACAGCACTTATAATTGTATATAATATACCAAGACGAATTGTACCCGATCAATATACCATAAGATATAATACGATAAACTTTTGTGGGGTAATTATTTTTTAACTGATTATATTTAAAATGAATTTTCTCGATGGTGATAAAAGATACGAAGACAAATCAAACGGTGTTTGAAACAGCACTTATAATTGTATATAATATACCAAGACGAATTGTACCCGATCAATATACCATAAGATATAATACGATAAACTTTTGTGGGGTAATTATTTTTTAACTGATTATATTTAAAATGGATTTTCTCGATGGTGATAAAAGATACGAAGACAAATCAAACGGTGTTTGAAACAGCACTTATAATTGTATATAATATACCAAGACGAATTGTACCCGATCAATATACCATAAGATATAATACGATAAACTTTTGTGGGGTAATTATTTTTTAAATGATTATATTTAAAATGGATTTTCTCGATGGTGATAAAAGATACGAAGACAAATCAAACGGTGTTTGAAACAGCACTTATAATTGTATATAATATACCAAGACGAATTGTACCCGATCAATATACCATAAGATATAATACGATAAACTTTTGTGGGGTAATTATTTTTTAACTGATTATATTTAAAATGGATTTTCTCGATGGTGATAAAAGATACGAAGACAAATCAAACGGTGTTTGAAACAGCACTTATAATTGTATATAATATACCAAGACGAATTGTACCCGATCAATATACCATAAGATATAATACGATAAACTTTTGTGGGGTAATTATTTTTTAACTGATTATATTTAAAATGGATTTTCTCGATGGTGATAAAAGATACGAAGACAAATCAAACGGTGTTTGAAACAGCACTTATAATTGTATATAATATACCAAGACGAATTGTACCCGATCAATATACCATAAGATATAATACGATAAACTTTTGTGGGGTAATTATTTTTTAACTGATTATATTTAAAATGGATTTTCTCGATGGTGATAAAAGATACGAAGACAAATCAAACGGTGTTTGAAACAGCACTTATAATTGTATATAATATACCAAGACGAATTGTACCCGATCAATATACCATAAGATATAATACGATAAACTTTTGTGGGGTAATTATTTTTTAACTGATTATATTTAAAATGAATTTTCTCGATGGTGATAAAAGATACGAAGACAAATCAAACGGTGTTTGAAACAGCACTTATAATTGTATATAATATACCAAGACGAATTGTACCCGATCAATATACCATAAAATATAATACGATAAACTTTTGTGGGGTAATTATTTTTTAACTGATTATATTTAAAATGGATTTTCTCGATGGTGATAAAAGATACGAAGACAAATCAAACGGTGTTTGAAACAGCACTTATAATTGTATATAATATACCAAGACGAATTGTACCCGATCAATATACCATAAGATATAATACGATAAACTTTTGTGGGGTAATTATTTTTTAACTGATTATATTTAAAATGGATTTTCTCGATGGTGATAAAAGATACGAAGACAAATCAAACGGTGTTTGAAACAGCACTTATAATTGTATATAATATACCAAGACGAATTGTACCCGATCAATATACCATAAGATATAATACGATAAACTTTTGTGGGGTAATTATTTTTTAACTGATTATATTTAAAATGGATTTTCTCGATGGTGATAAAAGATACGAAGACAAATCAAACGGTGTTTGAAACAGCACTTATAATTGTATATAATATACCAAGACGAATTGTACCCGATCAATATACCATAAGATATAATACGATAAACTTTTGTGGGGTAATTATTTTTTAACTGATTATATTTAAAATGGATTTTCTCGATGGTGATAAAAGATACGAAGACAAATCAAACGGTGTTTGAAACAGCACTTATAATTGTATATAATATACCAAGACGAATTGTACCCGATCAATATACCATAAGATATAATACGATAAACTTTTGTGGGGTAATTATTTTTTAACTGATTATATTTAAAATGGATTTTCTCGATGGTGATAAAAGATACGAAGACAAATCAAACGGTGTTTGAAACAGCACTTATAATTGTATATAATATACCAAGACGAATTGTACCCGATCAATATACCATAAGATATAATACGATAAACTTTTGTGGGGTAATTATTTTTTAACTGATTATATTTAAAATGGATTTTCTCGATGGTGATAAAAGATACGAAGACAAATCAAACGGTGTTTGAAACAGCACTTATAATTGTATATAATATACCAAGACGAATTGTACCCGATCAATATACCATAAGATATAATACGATAAACTTTTGTGGGGTAATTATTTTTTAACTGATTATATTTAAAATGGATTTTCTCGATGGTGATAAAAGATACGAAGACAAATCAAACGGTGTTTGAAACAGCACTTATAATTGTATATAATATACCAAGACGAATTGTACCCGATCAATATACCATAAGATATAATACGATAAACTTTTGTGGGGTAATTATTTTTTAACTGATTATATTTAAAATGGATTTTCTCGATGGTGATAAAAGATACGAAGACAAATCAAACGGTGTTTGAAACAGCACTTATAATTGTATATAATATACCAAGACGAATTGTACCCGATCAATATACCATAAGATATAATACGATAAACTTTTGTGGGGTAATTATTTTAACTGATTATATTTAAAATGGATTTTCTCGATGGTGATAAAAGATACGAAGACAAATCAAACGGTGTTTGAAACAGCACTTATAATTGTATATAATATACCAAGACGAATTGTACCCGATCAATATACCATAAGATATAATACGATAAACTTTTGTGGGGTAATTATTTTTTAACTGATTATATTTAAATGGATTTTCTCGATGGTGATAAAAGATACGAAGACAAATCAAACGGTGTTTGAAACAGCACTTATAATTGTATATAATATACCAAGACGAATTGTACCCGATCAATATACCATAAGATATAATACGATAAACTTTTGTGGGGTAATTATTTTTTAACTGATTATATTTAAAATGGATTTTCTCGATGGTGATAAAAGATACGAAGACAAATCAAACGGTGTTTGAAACAGCACTTATAATTGTATATAATATACCAAGACGAATTGTACCCGATCAATATACCATAAGATATAATACGATAAACTTTTGTGGGGTAATTATTTTTTAACTGATTATATTTAAAATGGATTTTCTCGATGGTGATAAAAGATACGAAGACAAATCAAACGGTGTTTGAAACAGCACTTATAATTGTATATAATATACCAAGACGAATTGTACCCGATCAATATACCATAAGATATAATACGATAAACTTTTGTGGGGTAATTATTTTTTAACTGATTATATTTAAAATGGATTTTCTCGATGGTGATAAAAGATACGAAGACAAATCAAACGGTGTTTGAAACAGCACTTATAATTGTATATAATATACCAAGACGAATTGTACCCGATCAATATACCATAAGATATAATACGATAAACTTTTGTGGGGTAATTATTTTTTAACTGATTATATTTAAAATGGATTTTCTCGATGGTGATAAAAGATACGAAGACAAATCAAACGGTGTTTGAAACAGCACTTATAATTGTATATAATATACCAAGACGAATTGTACCCGATCAATATACCATAAGATATAATACGATAAACTTTTGTGGGGTAATTATTTTTTAACTGATTATATTTAAAATGGATTTTCTCGATGGTGATAAAAGATACGAAGACAAATCAAACGGTGTTTGAAACAGCACTTATAATTGTATATAATATACCAAGACGAATTGTACCCGATCAATATACCATAAGATATAATACGATAAACTTTTGTGGGGTAATTATTTTTTAACTGATTATATTTAAAATGGATTTTCTCGATGGTGATAAAAGATACGAAGACAAATCAAACGGTGTTTGAAACAGCACTTATAATTGTATATAATATACCAAGACGAATTGTACCCGATCAATATACCATAAGATATAATACGATAAACTTTTGTGGGGTAATTATTTTTTAACTGATTATATTTAAAATGGATTTTCTCGATGGTGATAAAAGATACGAAGACAAATCAAACGGTGTTTGAAACAGCACTTATAATTGTATATAATATACCAAGACGAATTGTACCCGATCAATATACCATAAGATATAATACGATAAACTTTTGTGGGGTAATTATTTTTTAACTGATTATATTTAAAATGGATTTTCTCGATGGTGATAAAAGATACGAAGACAAATCAAACGGTGTTTGAAACAGCACTTATAATTGTATATAATATACCAAGACGAATTGTACCCGATCAATATACCATAAGATATAATACGATAAACTTTTGTGGGGTAATTATTTTTTAACTGATTATATTTAAAATGGATTTTCTCGATGGTGATAAAAGATACGAAGACAAATCAAACGGTGTTTGAAACAGCACTATAATTGTATATAATATACCAAGACGAATTGTACCCGATCAATATACCATAAGATATAATACGATAAACTTTTGTGGGGTAATTATTTTTAACTGATTATATTTAAAATGGATTTTCTCGATGGTGATAAAAGATACGAAGACAAATCAAACGGTGTTTGAAACAGCACTTATAATTGTATATAATATACCAAGACGAATTGTACCCGATCAATATACCATAAGATATAATACGATAAACTTTTGTGGGGTAATTATTTTTTAACTGATTATATTTAAAATGGATTTTCTCGATGGTGATAAAAGATACGAAGACAAATCAAACGGTGTTTGAAACAGCACTTATAATTGTATATAATATACCAAGACGAAAAGTACCCGATCAATATACCATAAGATATAATACGATAAACTTTTGTGGGGTAATTATTTTTTAACTGATTATATTTAAAATGGATTTTCTCGATGGTGATAAAAGATACGAAGACAAATCAAACGGTGTTTGAAACAGCACTTATAATTGTATATAATACCAAGACGAATTGTACCCGATCAATATACCATAAGATATAATACGATAAACTTTTGTGGGGTAATTATTTTTAACTGATTATATTTAAAATGGATTTTCTCGATGGTGATAAAAGATACGAAGACAAATCAAACGGTGTTTGAAACAGCACTTATAATTGTATATAATATACCAAGACGAATTGTACCCGATCAATATACCATAAGATATAATACGATAAACTTTTGTGGGGTAATTATTTTTTAACTGATTATATTTAAAATGGATTTTCTCGATGGTGATAAAAGATACGAAGACAAATCAAACGGTGTTTGAAACAGCACTTATAATTGTATATAATATACCAAGACGAATTGTACCCGATCAATATACCATAAGATATAATACGATAAACTTTTGTGGGGTAATTATTTTTTAACTGATTATATTTAAAATGGATTTTCTCGATGGTGATAAAAGATACGAAGACAAATCAAACGGTGTTTGAAACAGCACTTATAATTGTATATAATATACCAAGACGAATTGTACCCGATCAATATACCATAAGATATAATACGATAAACTTTTGTGGGGTAATTATTTTTAACTGATTATATTTAAAATGGATTTTCTCGATGGTGATAAAAGATACGAAGACAAATCAAACGGTGTTTGAAACAGCACTTATAATTGTATATAATATACCAAGACGAATTGTACCCGATCAATATACCATAAGATATAATACGATAAACTTTTGTGGGGTAATTATTTTTTAACTGATTATATTTAAAATGGATTTCTCGATGGTGATAAAAGATACGAAGACAAATCAAACGGTGTTTGAAACAGCACTTATAATTGTATATAATATACCAAGACGAATTGTACCCGATCAATATACCATAAGATATAATACGATAAACTTTTGTGGGGTAATTATTTTTTAACTGATTATATTTAAAATGGATTTTCTCGATGGTGATAAAAGATACGAAGACAAATCAAACGGTGTTTGAAACAGCACTTATAATTGTATATAATATACCAAGACGAATTGTACCCGATCAATATACCATAAGATATAATACGATAAACTTTTGTGGGGTAATTATTTTTTAACTGATTATATTTAAAATGGATTTTCTCGATGGTGATAAAAGATACGAAGACAAATCAAACGGTGTTTGAAACAGCACTTATAATTGTATATAATATACCAAGACGAATTGTACCCGATCAATATACCATAAGATATAATACGATAAACTTTTGTGGGGTAATTTTTTTTAACTGATTATATTTAAAATGATTTTCTCGATGGTGATAAAAGATACGAAGACAAATCAAACGGTGTTTGAAACAGCACTTATAATTGTATATAATATACCAAGACGAATTGTACCCGATCAATATACCATAAGATATAATACGATAAACTTTTGTGGGGTAATTATTTTTTAACTGATTATATTTAAAATGGATTTTCTCGATGGTGATAAAAGATACGAAGACAAATCAAACGGTGTTTGAAACAGCACTTATAATTGTATATAATATACCAAGACGAATTGTACCCGATCAATATACCATAAGATATAATACGATAAACTTTTGTGGGGTAATTATTTTGAACAGATATTATTTAAAATGGATTTTCTCGATGGTGATAAAAGATACGAAGACAAATCAAACGGTGTTTGAAACAGCACTTATAATTGTATATAATATACCAAGACGAATTGTACCCGATCAATATACCATAAGATATAATACGATAAACTTTTGTGGGGTAATTATTTTTTAACTGATTATATTTAAAATGGATTTTCTCGATGGTGATAAAAGATACGAAGACAAATCAAACGGTGTTTGAAACAGCACTTATAATTGTATATAATATACCAAGACGAATTGTACCCGATCAATATACCATAAGATATAATACGATAAACTTTTGGGGGTAATTATTTTTTAACTGATTATATTTAAAATGGATTTTCTCGATGGTGATAAAAGATACGAAGACAAATCAAACGGTGTTTGAAACAGCACTTATAATTGTATATAATATACCAAGACGAATTGTACCCGATCAATATACCATAAGATATAATACGATAAACTTTTGTGGGGTAATTATTTTTTAACTGATTATATTTAAAATGGATTTTCTCGATGGTGATAAAAGATACGAAGACAAATCAAACGGTGTTTGAAACAGCACTTATAATTGTATATAATATACCAAGACGAATTGTACCCGATCAATATACCATAAGATATAATACGATAAACTTTTGTGGGGTAATTATTTTTTAACTGATTATATTTAAAATGGATTTTCTCGATGGTGATAAAAGATACGAAGACAAATCAAACGGTGTTTGAAACAGCACTTATAATTGTATATAATATACCAAGACGAATTGTACCCGATCAATATACCATAAGATATAATACGATAAACTTTTGTGGGGTAATTATTTTTTAACTGATTATATTTAAAATGGATTTTCTCGATGGTGATAAAAGATACGAAGACAAATCAAACGGTGTTTGAAACAGCACTTATAATTGTATATAATATACCAAGACGAATTGTACCCGATCAATATACCATAAGATATAATACGATAAACTTTTGTGGGGTAATTATTTTTTAACTGATTATATTTAAAATGGATTTTCTCGATGGTGATAAAAGATACGAAGAACAATCAAACGGTGTTTGAACCAGCACTTATAATTGTATATAATATACCAAGACGAATTGTACCCGATCAATATACCATAAGATATAATACGATAAACTTTTGTGGGTAATTATTTTTTAACTGATTATATTTAAAATGGATTTTCTCGATGGTGATAAAAGATACGAAGACAAATCAAACGGTGTTTGAAACAGCACTTATAATTGTATATAATATACCAAGACGAATTGTACCCGATCAATATACCATAAGATATAATACGATAAACTTTTGTGGGGTAATTATTTTTTAACTGATTATATTTAAAATGGATTTTCTCGATGGTGATAAAAGATACGAAGACAAATCAAACGGTGTTTGAAACAGCACTTATAATTGTATATAATATACCAAGACGAATTGTACCCGATCAATATACCATAAGATATAATACTATAAACTTTTGTGGGGTTTTTATTTTTTTTATGTTTAGATTTTTTAAATGGATTTTCTCGATGGTGATAAAAGATACGAAGACAAATCAAACGGTGTTTAAAACAGCACTTATAATTGTATAATATACCAAGACGAATTGTACCCGATCAATATACCATAAGATATTATTTTAAACTTTTGTGTGGTAATTATTTTTTAATTGATTATATTTAAAATGTATTTTCTCGATGGTGATAAAAGATACGAAGACAAATCAAACGGTGTTTGAAACAGCACTTATAATTGTATATAATATACCAGACGAATTGTACCCGATCAATATACCATAAGATATAATACGATAAACTTTTGTGGGTAATTATTTTTTAACTGATTATATTAAAATGATTTTCTCGATGGTGATAAAAGATACGAAGACAAATCAAACGGTGTTTGAAACAGCACTTATAATTGTATATAATATACCA